>CM044316.1:12440000-13640000 GCA_024291935.2 Okapia johnstoni | reverse complement strand
AACTCAAGAGGGACGGGGCTGGAGCCAGGGTGTGGCCGAGCCTCCAGGTCCATGTGCTGTGTGTGTCCAAGGACCCTTTTGTCTCTTTTTCCATGCCTCCGCTCCTGGAGAGCAGGAGGAAAGCCAGGCAGGTCCAGCTCAGGGAAGAGGCATTCACCGACCTCACTTGAGAAATGCACCCCATCTCCCCACCAGCACTTTATGGAATGTGGACTGTGCCCCCCACCCCCATTTTACACAAGTGGAAGCTTGAGACATGACTTACCCCAGCTCAGGCCAGCACTTGGGAGCCTCTGCCCCCAGGCTGCTTCCTGCCCTTATCTCCCCAGGGTCTCCTGCCAGGGAACCTCTTGTCAGAAGTGCCTGAGGGGCCCCCAGCTGCTGCCCCCTCCTCACCAGCCCAGCCCCCAAAGCCTGCTACCTCTATGGCTGTGACTCCCTCCTGGGCCCTGCTGCTTCTCCTGGGCTTGCTTTCCCCAGGGGCTGCTTGCAACATGCCTGTGAGCACAGAGCTTCCTGACAGGGCCCCTCTTGCTTCCGCTCCAGTGAGGCTCTGTGGCTCGGGTCTGGGGTGGGCCGCCGCTCCTGGGGATGTGGACGCGGGGAGCAAGCACCTCTGGCCACTCCACCTCCAGCAACTCTGCAGGCACAAGCCTACCCTTTTCTGTTTCCCCAACCCAACGTAGACCAGACGCATCCTTAGCGTAGCTCACTGTCCCCTATCCTGTGCCAGTCATTCTCCAAGACTCTGACCCAATACCACACGCTTGCCCAGATCTCTCCCTCTCGAGGGGCCAGGGTGCGGGTGCTCACAGCAGTGTGCACTGTCCCAAAGGCTGAGGAAACACTTTTCTTGGCCTTATTTTTTGACCCATATCTCATTAGAATTCCCAAAACCTAAGTGCTGTAGGAGGCAGGGGTGAAACCGCCTCAAAAGCTGACAGAGAAGCCCTGCCTCTACCATTTAATAGCTTGGTGGGCTTGGGCAAGCTGCCTTACCTCTCTGACCCTTGCTACCTCCTCAGCAGGCAACTTGGGATGACAGCCATCAAAAAAGTTGAAAGAAGGGACTTCCCTGTTGGTTCAGCGGCTAAGAATTCACATTCCCAATGCAGTGGGCATGGGTTCGATCCCTGGTCAGGCAATTAGATCCCACATGCTGCAACTAAGACCCAGAGCAGCCAAATAAAATAAATATTTTTTAAAGAAAAGAAAGTTGAAAGAAACGGTTAACGGTTTCTGCCGTGCCTGGCCTGTGGCAGGAGTTAGGAAAATGGAAGGCAATCTACCATGAGAGGCCTGGGCAGCAGAGGGTGAGGAGGAGACCCAAGTCCTGAAAACTGACCAGGGGAACATCAGGCCACCAGAGCCAGAGGCCCCACTCAATGGCCCTGCCCTAACTCGGCGCTCTGACTGTCACAGATGAAGTGCTATCGGCTCAGCAGTACCCATGGAGGCCACTGCAAGACCCAGAGCTCAGGTACCAGAGGGAGGTGGGCAGGGCGGGGCTGAGCTGGGGAGAACAGTAAAAGGGGGGTCCCTGAGAAGCATGAGCACCTAATTCCTTGGGGGGGGGTGCTCAGGAAGGAGAAGGCGCCCCTCCAGCCACCACAGATGCCGCCCATGGACCTGAAGTCCCTGAAGCAGCTCCGGAAGGCAGAAAAGGCTGAGCGGGAGTTTCGGAAGAAGTTCAAGGTGTGAATGAAGAGTCCTGGGAGGGCTGGGCTTGGCCCCAGGTGGCCACCACCCCACACGGGGTTCTCAGGGCGGCAGGGCAAGCAGCAGCTCTTGTGCCCCCCTCCCCAGTTCGAGGGGGAGATTGTGGTTCAGACGAGGATGATGATTGACCCCAATGCCAAGACCCGCCGTGGGGGCGGCAAGCACCTGGGGATCCGGCGTGGGGAGATCCTGGAGGTGATCGAGTTCACCAGCAAGGAGGAGATGCTGTGCCGGGACACCAAGGGCAAGTGTGAGTGAGTCATCAGTGGAGGGCAGCCTGGGAAGGCAGACAGCCCCAAAGAGGGAGGAGACCTCACCCACCCACCCCTGCTCTCTTCACAGATGGCTATGTGCCAAGAACAGCTCTACTGCCCCTGTGAGTGCCAGCCCTGATTGGGGGCAGGGGGTGGGGGTGTGTGTGACATGGGGCAGGGTGACCCTGGCTGACCCAACTGTGCTCTCCACCAGGGAAACGGAGGTGTATGACGATGTTGCTGCCTGGGGTATGTAGATGCTCTGGGTGGATGGGAAGGGTGGGGTGAGGTCCTTTGCCACTCCTCCAGGGGTTGCTGTCTACCCGCTCACAGGGAAAGGGTCACCGAAAGTCACCTTTCTTGGCAGATCCTTTGGACAGCCAACCATTGCCCTAGGGACAGTAAGGCCTGCAGGTGTGGGGATGAAGGACAGCCCACCAGTCCAGTCACCTGCTAATAAGGAGCCCTGGACCCCAGCGTGGCCATCACAGAACCGCCTGGGCTCCTGTCTGACCATGTCCACAGACCACATAAAGTCCCTCTTTTAAAGTGATTCCTGTATCTTGTCTTTTCTTTCCCTCCTAATGAGCACACACAGTGGAGCCAAGATCAAATACTTGGGGGAAATTTGTGAGGTCCAGGTCTCCTGACCCCTCAAGGATAAAGGTCAGAAGGGAAAAAGGGGGGCATGGGAAGGTGGCAAGGGAGGGGGCCCCTTGCTAGAAGCTGAGTTGAGGGCCCCTCTGATGGCACCAGGTCAGCTGCGGTCAGTGAGGAGAGGGAGATGCTTGGGGGCCCTCCATGTCCAGCATGACAAGCAGCTGCGGTAGCTCCTCACCGGAATAGCCCAAGTGGCCATCACATTGTGGAGAGAATGTGACCCAGTTCTGACCAAGTACAGGTATCAAGTTCAGTCTAAACCTCTGACAGGGCAGAATATGCTCAGCAATCTACACCCTCGATGGCCTGTTTTAGCCAAGAAAAGCTGCTATGGATTGAAGTTTGTGTCCTGGCTGTCAAAAACAAATTCCTACGCTGAAAACCTACCCCCTCTAGGTGACGGCACGAGAAAGTCTGAGTCCAGAGGCAGAGCCCTCATGGATGGGATTCATGCCCTATGAAAGAGGTTTGGGAACTTGCCTGGTTGTCCAGTGGTTATGACAATGCATTTCCATGGCCAAGGGCCTGGGTTCAGTCCCTGTCTCGTTCGGGGAACTGAAGTCCCACAAGCCGCATGGCACAGCCAAATAAACTAAAAAATAGTTTTAAATAAGCCTGAGAAAGTTCCCTCGACGACTCCTGCCACATGAGGTTACAGCTAGAAAGTGTCATCCATGAACTAGGACCAGGCCCTCACCAGGCCTTGGACCTGCCAGTATCTCGACAGGACCGCCCACCCTCCAGGACTGAGAGAAACAAATGCTCCTTTCAGCAGCCGGGGCAGACTGGGACAGAAGTCAAACTGGAAACGGGCCCCTCGCAGTATCTGTGCCCCACAGAATCACTGCACTGGGGAGACAGGATGGTTCTGACAGCCAAGCACACCATCACTGGCACTGGGAGACTCAGGCCCACTCAGGACTCAGTTTCCATAAAGAGATTTTTCTCAAGAGGCTGGGGCCAGTGGCCTCTCACCTCAAGGGTCGACACAGCTCCAAGGGCAGAAAGGAGACTGACTGGCTTTGGTCCCTCAACCTCAGGTGGTTACCCCACAACACACACGCAAAAGCAAGCAGCTTTCAGGAACTGGTATTTATTATCAAAGTCATATTCGATGTCAACAAGATGCCACAACTACAAAAAAAATTGCGCACATTGCAATCTCAATGCAAACAGTCAAATGGAACCCCAGTCATTAAAAAAGTAATTCAAATTACCCCAAAAAGCAACTGAATTTTTTAAACATCTTTATACATCCAGCCAACAAATTAAAATGGTTAACAAGAAAAAATACAAATTCAGAGGTCTGGTATCGATGTTTAAAAAAGGCAACTGCTTAAGCATTTCTATCGATTCGAACATCAATCTCTCGGCCACTCAGCTTCATCCCATTCATCATCCGGCAGGCTCTCTCAGCCACCTCTGGCGACTCAAACTTAACCACACCGCACCCCTTGGACTTCCCATTCTCCATCTTGATGTCGGCATACAGCACGTGGCCTGGGCACAGGGAGGGAAGAAGAGACCACAACTCATCAGGCAAACCCAGAGCTCAGGCTCAGTCTGGGCTCCACTCAGTCCAGATCACCTGTTGGATTTTGGTTGACAGAGTCAAAAGGGAGAGTGGCCCTTGCGCCTGACGCAAGAATGCTCAGAACACAGCGGCTGGAACTCGGCTACCATGGCCCTCCACCACACTGCCATTCTTCTGCCCACGGGACAACAATCTGACTCATGATAAGCAGTTCTGGTGGCTTCAAATGTACACCTTCATGCTCAAGAGTTATAAAAAAAAAATACGCTGTGTGAAGCCAACTTTATAGGCAAATTTTTCAGAGGCTTCACTTTTAATACACTGCTCCTCTGTGTTTACAAGGCCATCACCAATACCATGGACACTTCTGTACTGTCCAAATACAAGCTTTGTAATCATTAACAAGCAGGTTACACGTATTCCTTCAAGCTCTGGTTAAGCATCCCGGTTATGTGTCAAGCACTGTGGAAAACAATCTACAAGGGAAGAGCTACAGAAACGCAGGGCTAAGAACACAAGTGTAGCGGGGATGGCACACACAACACCAGGGCCATGAACTCTGCTTGAGAGGTCAAGCCCTGGAGGGCTTCTCACAGGCAAGTTCTAAAACAGCTTGGGCAGACACTAAGTGGTACAAGGCTTGTAGTTTTGGATTTCTCTTGCTAACAGAGGGACAGATACCTCCAGGCCTGGGAGGGGAAGTGGCATGATCCACTTGACTTTTCCACTAAAATCTGGGAACTAAGGAGTAGGGAAAGAGAGCAAGAACGGGGCAAGAAGGCAGGATATGGCTCAATAACTGACCCAAGAGAAGAACCAGGAGAAGCTGCAACAGTGGTGAAATCTGAGTTACTGCAGCAAAAGGAAATGAAAAAACACTGAGGAAGCCTTGATCCAGAGAGTCAGCCAGGCCTCTGGCTTAAGGCTGGGACTCCCAACTTGCTATGGTTCAAAGAACAGAAGTGGTGAGGTGAGGGGCAGGGCCTCACCCAGAGACAACCAAACTTCCTTTTGGCCACAAAGCAAGCCTTCCAGAGTGGCTGCCCGGTTTGCCAGGAAACCACACTACACACAAACTAACACCTGCCCTGAGCCCATGAACCCTCACCCGTGCCTGCCTGCTGGGCTCTTTGAGACACAAACCCATGGTGCGGTTGTGGAAGGCACCCTTGTCTCAGATGTACTTATTTTATTGAGCTTTTTGTCACTTAGAAGCCATGTGATCTTGGCAATGTGACTTTGCCTGACTCTGTAAAATGGGGACACTGCTACCTCTTTTCAAAAACCGGAAAAGGCAAACAGCAAAGATGAAATGAGAACAGGGGTGAAGAAGTGTCTGACACATAACAGGAAACTCAACAATCGGCTTGAGTATTCGCACAGGCAGAAAAATGGCAAGTCCCATCTGTCCTGTACAGAGTCATGGAAGGTGTCTACAAGACAAGGATGGGAGCCTTGACACAAGCCACAACACAAGGAAGCATTTAGGAAGCCTCTCTCCAACACTTACCGCATTCGTTGAACTTGTCTTTTAGCATCTTCCATGTAAAATCAAATGGGAGCTGAGGGGGGAGAAAAGGGGAACTGGTGAGTGATGCAACCAAATCCTAATGCAGAAATCTCAACTGTTTCGGGATGCCTTTAAAACCTCTCATTACACACAGATACTCGCTGACCTTCACACTGCGATGATCAGCAGATAACAAGTTTGTCTGGGTGAGGTCCTAAACTAGCACAGCAAGTTCATTCCCTGTTATCTGCGGCAACTTCACACAGGGAACAGGATGCACAGCTGCCCGTAGTGAACAGCCCACAGAACCACTGCACAGTGGCTGTAAGTGGTCCATCTGGTGAAGATAATTCAGATATAGCCTTCTCACCACTCTGAATTGTCATGCCAGGTATCTAGCAGCTCATCAAGTTGAAAGTTAAAAAAAAAAAACCCTCAAGTTTTCCAGATCATGGTCTTCTCTACCTAGTAGTCAGAGAAGCCCAGGATTTCACAAAACCCACTAATTCTACTGCACAAGTGTCGTAAGCTCCCACTTTCCCACCTCATTCTACCAAGACCAAACCTTGGGGACAAAGGCAAGGTGGCCTTTGCGTGCTCCTCAGCTCTCCTTCTGAAGCCATCCCCCCTCACTGCAACCTGCCACCCTCGGTCCTGCTAACCTCTGCCTCCCTCTTCCCCATGTGCACAGGGCCAAGATGTTCCTGAAGAGCCACTTACATTTCTCACAAATATCTGGCAGGCCTTCCTGGCCACCCCAGGGGCATGGCCTCCAGCTCCACCAAAGGAACCCGCGAAACTTCCTCCGAAGTTGCCACGCTCCATCTCGATGGCACGGTCAAAGCTGGCACCGCCACCGCCACCCATGGCCAGGCCCATGCGCTCAATGCCAGCGCCCAGGGCCGGGCCCATGGCAGGACCCATGCGCTCTAGGCTGTTGGCGCCCATGCGCTCCAGGCCCATACGCTCGAGACTGTTGGCGCCCATACGCTCCAGGCCCATGCGCTCCAGGTTGTTGGCGCCCATGCGCTCCAGGCCAGTGGCCATGCGATCCATCACGGGGCCCATGCGCTCCAGGCCTGCCCCCATGCCTGTGGGCACCATGCGCTCCATGCCCAGGCCCATGCGCTCGATGGCAGGGCCCATGCGCTCCACACCAGAGCCCATGCGCTCGATGGTCTGGCCCACACGGTCAATGGGTGCGGCCATTCGCTCGAGGCCAAAGCCCATGCCGGCACCCATGCGCTCCACGCCAGAGCCGATGCGCTCCATGGTCTGGCCCATGCGCTCGATGCTGGAGGCCATGTGGTCGAGGCCCAGGGGGCCCATGCGCTCGATGCCAGAGCCCATGCGCTCGACGGAGCCCATGCGGTCCATGACCAGGCCCATGCGCTCAATCTCGGAGCCCACACGATCCATGCCGTGGCCCAGGCCTGCGCCCATGCGTTCCATGCCGGCCCCCCCGATGCGGTCAATGCCGGGGCCCATCCTCTCAATTCCAGGGACACTGCCTCCGCCTCCACCTAAAATGGAGACACAGAACAGGTGTTTGTCAGGGGCTTGAGGACCTGTGTGCACATTGTGCCTGGAGGGCTCTCTGGGTACAGAGGCCTGGGCACTTGACAAGCTCAACCACGGTTCAGCAATCATTTATCACAGATAACCCTCAAATGTTGTCAACTGCTAAAGCTGGGTAATGAGTACATCATTATTCCTACTTCGGTGCCACAGTTAATTTCCATAGAAAAATTCAAAAGGGGGGAAAACCCACCCGAGGACTTTTATCAACAACGTCCTTCACATCACTTTGAAGGTGCTGATACTTGGAACAAGGTTTGTGAGCAACAGACATCAACTCCTGAGAATTCCGCAGTCTCCCCCCCACCAGACATTATAGGGGTGGGGGACAGAAGCCCCACACTCAGCTGGTCACCCAACCAGCTTACATGGAGTATAAACAGTGACAATTAGGATTGCTCACAAGCTCTATCATCCCCCAACCTGTCCTCTACAATGCCCTGCTGGTAACCAGTTTGGCTGCATGTCCTTAGCACCTCCACGGCATAGAGAAGTTATTACACAGCCATGTGATCAGGAAGAGACAAAGAAAACCAATATCAACACTAATACAGACCCTTATGTATGAATGAACACAGCCAGCCACTTCCAATGAACCTCACTCTGTCAGGGAAACCGTCACCCGACTGTGCCATGTGTAACTCTGCCAGTTTTGGAGGAAAAAAGCTGATGGCACTGCAGAAAAGATTCTGGAAGTGGCCTGGGATCAGTCCCTCACCGCCATGGTTCATGGTTCAGCTGGACACTGAACCACGGTGGGTCAGCAGGGCACAGGGACCCTGCAGTTTTAGAGACGAGGGTCTGCTCCATCACCAAGGCACCGCCCATCAAGTTTTTCCACATGCAAAGCCCAAGAGTTCCTCTCATTCAACTTTCACCACCACCACCACCACCGGCCTCTGAAAAATGAGTAGCTGAGCGCTCAGCCTACCATTACTGAATCAAGCAGCAAAGGCCACGATGCAAATCAAGAAGAGGAAACATTCTTTGATTCTCTAACTGACCAAGGCCATGACCTTGTGCAAGTCATGCCACTTCTCGGTGACTCTTTCCTTCACTGATTAACAACACACCAAGTGGCAAAATATACACATAATTTTAAGTATATTAAACTTTCAGAGCCAAAATATCTCAGAAACTGTAAAAATGTAAGAAGTCTAGAGAGGGTGGACAGCATACCCAAAAGATTATCAAAAATGAGTGTGACACTCCAGATGCCAAGAGCAGCAGAGAACTAGGAAGAAACAGCACCCACATGGAATTCTAGAATCGGCCCACCACAGAGTAACTCCAGCAAGTGGAGTTAGCAAGGATGTGCCAAGATGCTCAGAGCCATAAGAAAACAAAAAAAAAACAAAAAACACTTTTTTTTTTTCTTTTCTGAAATAAGTACATTTAGGTACCCATCAAAAAAGGTGTACTAATGAAAGAATGTATTTCAAAATATTTATAGCATTCATCACTGGGCAGTGAGATTTTAGGTATTTACGTTCTTCATAATTTTCTGAATTTTTCTGAGTATGTGTATACAGTCCATTTGTTATGATTAGGTGGTGTACACTTTTATAATCAGGTAAGATATTTTCTTTTAGTAATTTGCAATTTTACACCACTAGAAACAAGAAAGCCCCCAAATCACATGGACATTCTGACAATGGCTGATATGTACACATTAACTCATTTACTTTACAGATCAACCCTATGAGGTAGGTACCATGATAGCCCCATTTTACAGCATGAAAAACAGAGAAGTTCAGTAACTTGCCAAGTGTCACAAAGCTAAGAGAAGGCAGAGCTGGTTCCCCACCCCAGGCAGTCTATTTTTGAGCCCATGCTTTCAGCACTACACTCTACTACCCCCAGTAACACAAGCCTATTCTAAACATCAAAACATCAAAACTAAGCGTTTCCTACCTCCTCCCTGCTTTGCAATGATCTCTCCTCTCTTCAGGGCATTACTTAGGATTTCTAAGGAAATCAGGAAGAAAAAAAAATTAGCCAAATTCCTCTATGGAAATAGAAATTTATCACAGATTCCAGAGCAGGACTACTACTAATTAAAAAAGGAAAGGGGGAGGGGTTGAGAAACACACACACACAGACAAGGTCATTTTACTGGGAAGCTGTAAGAGTCCTGACGAGGCGTCATGATGGCAGGGCCCATGGAGCTCCAGGCCCAGGCCCGGTTGGGAGGGCCTGGAAAGGCACCCGTGAGCTGAACTTGGAAAGTCACAGCAGGAATGGGGGGGCCAGCAGCCCAGTTTTCTAAAGCTCAATACGCTCAGCTGTCCCAGACCCTCAGTACTCGCAGTTCAGACCTATGTTAGTGTTAGCGTTTCAGTTTCTTCTGGTAGGAGAGACCTGTCCTCACCCTCTCGTTGGTTTTGAAGAGTGCTAAGCAACATGGACAACAGCCACAGAGCACATCTCATCCTCCAAGCTTCTGCAACTGCCTCTGTCAGACCTCTCTGTGGGCATGGACCCTTCTACTGTGCTGAAACCCGGCCCTCCAGCGTGCCCTGCAGTTCCTGCACTGTCTTCCTACACCCCCACCACTTCTACCAGTCAACTAGAGTGGTGCTTTTACAAATCCTAACACAGAGAAAACAAGAGCCTTTGTGTGGTGCTCACATGGTTGCCAAGAGCTCAGCAGCCAGCATCTCCACAGCCCCCTCAACTAGGTCACTTCTCCGAGCTGACCTGTGGCGCTGCCCCGAGCCACTCTCATCACTACTCCTAGGTGACAGCACACCCTTCAAGGTCAAGGATCCATCTACGTCCCTGTAGTACCAAGTACAGCTGTCTGCACAGAGAGGTAGAGATCTACTGCTTTGACAGGAAGAAGGGACACCGAATGGCACATCAAAATGACCTGTCAAGTAAGCCACACAGAAATAAAAGTTCAGGAACTGAATCTGAAAAACAACCCAGGCAACTCCTCTGAAAACCTGACTTCAAAATTTGATTTGTTACAAAGACCGTTTTGCTAACTTGGGTCTGATTCTAAGAAGCAAGAGAACAAAAGCTCTTTGCTGTTGCCATGGCCACTGTGGGAAGCCTCAGGACAAACAGGACACGGTCTCAATCAGAGAGAAGGCCCAGAGCAGCAGGAGAGAACCAAGGCCAGCAGAGAGCAAGTTTCCTGGCACCACACGAGGAGACCTCAGCAGGCCACCTCCTTCCTGTGCCATCACAGGAACGTGGGGCAAAGCTGACAGCCTCATCAGAGCTGAGAGGTACCCAGAGCAGCAAAAGCTCAAGAGAAGGAGAAAGTGTCTGTGGGAGCAAAGTCATGTGCCATTTTGTTCTCATCTACAAATTAGTATTTGCAGTCAAACGACAATAACTTATTTTTTAATACCCTACCACTCCATGACACAAAAACAAAGACAGCTATGGCAACAAGAAACTTGTAACTGACCTAATCACATATAGATTATGAATTCACCCCCAAATTCTAAAGCTCTGGGACAATCTAGAATAAAGCAACAGTCATAACAAGCAAGTCAGGAAAAAAATCTTGACTACCAGTCAGTGTCGATGCAAGAAAAGTCACTCAACTTTCCTAACCACGGTCAGGGGGGTAAATGAACCAAAGGTCAACCGGCTACTCTGAAAGAAAGTTTTTAATAATTCCTGATTTTCACGAAGTAAGCACAGAAGACTGGGTTCCTGGAGATAAGCTGCAGAATGCTGAACCCTGTTCTCGCTGATGACAAATTTTCTAGGGCCTTCATAAATTCTAAGAATACAGCTCAGCTCACACAAACTAGACATAAAGAGCTTACAATTCTCACACCTAGCCCCAGGTGTCCCATAGAGACAGAGGCTGAGCACTCTTTGAGGCTAGCACCTAGCAGCCGCCTATCTGCTCAGGATGAGATGCCAGTGAAGATGGGGGAAGGGGGCATGTGTGTGGGGGTAGAGTTATCCACGCTCTAAATCTCCTCTGAGAGAAACAAACTCTAGAGCCCATGAATAGCCAATCTCCTTGCTCCACACTAATTAACAGAGGAGAATAGGCTGACAGATTCTCAGAAACATCTAAACTCAAAACAGGGGAAGCCAACCATGGAAAAGTAAAGAATATACTGCTCTGCAAACTAACCAAAACTACATTTAGATGGACTTTCAACATTAGTAAACTTCCCTGGTTCACCGAGGGCACCCTCATTCAACTGGAACCCTTACAGGCCACTGGACTAAAGAGACTCACACCCCTGCTGAGCCTTGACAATCTTCCCCATGACTAGAGAGCCACAACCTCACATAAACACAGCAGTCTTAACTCTGCAGCAAGAAAACACCTTATACCAATGTGAAAAAAGCAGCCATTTGAAAAGACTAAAAGAAGAATAGTGCTGCTGCTATCAATACAAAAATTCAAGGACCAGAAGTTTGTATCAGGTCTAGAAAGCATACAATTTTTTAAAAGCCTTCAGAAAAATAGCTGACTTTGCCTAAGAACCTCCCAACATCAGGGTGAGCCTGCACCCCTGGGGGGCTGACCCTGCCCACATGGGGTCCATGGGGCCTTCTTACCCATTCCTCTGCCAAGGGGCTCTCCAAAACTTCGAGACATTCCCATCTGCTTTCTGGCAAAGTCTCTCTCAAATCCTCCACCCATGCCACGCTCCATCTCTGTGGAAAAAAACATTACCCTCGGCCTTTCCAGGAATGCCATTATGTTTTAGACATTAAATCCAAAAACTATAGATACACAACAACTACCAGCAAGTCAGCACATTTAGTTTTCTACAGAAAACCGGTATACATCCTCTATTCCTTAATAAAGCAAGTCACCACAAATGAATCCCTGAAAATACCCTACCTTTAGTCCACTGAGAAAGACTAACTTCCGCTTACATCACAATCACAGAGAGGGTACACTGAGCACCCGCTCCTGCAGTAGCTGGTGTGGGAAGGCTGCAGCAGAGCCTGCCCAGGTCACACAGAGCAGCAGCAGCTACCCGCTCTGGGCCCCGCCATGCCTGCCTGGCCCAAGGCCTTTACATGTGCTATGATTTCATGGACTCCTCACAACCAGCCTGCACACCTGCATCACCCTCCACCACTGCTGGCCCCAAACTGAGGTTCAATGACTGAGAAACTCTACTGATGTCACATGCTCCATAAGGAGGGAGGCAAAGGCTGGAACCTAAATCCAACGCAGAAGTCCATGGTCCAGTCACCAGCACAACCACCAGAACGCCTGTGGACAGACAACACAACTGCTCTTCTGATAACTGGAGCAGTTTCATCTACATAATGGGGTTTGACTTCATTCTTCTACACTGACTGCAGGAATACTTATTACTTTTTCACAATGTCTTCTAGAAACAAAGGTCTTAGCTCCTGTGGGGGAAAATTCCTGCCACAGCTGTTACCTGTTTGAGAAACCCTTTCAGGATCCCTGTCACTGGCTACTTCTTCCCTTGTATATTCCTCTAAAGCAAGACAGAGTGTGCATCACACTGTCTCCTTTCCTTACTGAAAGGTCCTTGGAAAATCTGGTTTATTAATTTGCTCCTGAGAAACATCAGGTGTACAGGTGCTATATAATGGGCATTTTTTATTGCACAATTACCAAAAATGCAGCTGGAGCCCCTATACTTCCAATTAAGCAAATGAATGTATTACGAATTTACAAACATGGAAGCAGACCAGCATCATGAATTAATAAGATGCAGATGACAGCAGCAGACGTCAGTCACAATTTGAATCCACCCCACTGAGCGTCACAGGTTGGTGGCTCACTATCTGCTGGAAATACATCTAACTCAGGCAAGCCTGCGTATGGTAGGCTGAACAGAAATCCCAGAGTGGTAACGGACGGGAGCTCTGCCATGCACCTTTAATCCTTATCATAAGCCCATGAAGAATGCAACATCCCCCAACAAAGAAGTCATATGCAGGCATTAACTGTTGGCAAAGGCTTCAGAACTCATATTCCCAACTGCCAACAGACTGCAGAGCACAGGGAGCACTATACAAACTCCAATGTACTCTCCCCAACACAAAAAGGAGAGCAAGAGTCAGAGAAAGAATTTTCACTGTCAAATATTGCATCAAACCAATCACTGCTTGATATGTGATGACCTTCCCATTTAAAATTTTTTGTATGTATCCTAAGACCTTCACTGGTTGGTTGATGGCCCTGAGAATCTGATCTCTAACAGTTTAATGTTGTCGGCACCTGTGACTATAATGGGACGGCATCATGATCATCAACATTAAGTTAAATCTGACACATCTTTATCAACTTCTCCAGGGACTGAAACCTTCCTTGGACCCAGTGCCCAAGGGCTCTGAAGCCAATTCAACCCAAATCTCACAACAGCTCCAATGCAGGAAGCCTCCAACTCTCTGCTGCAGAGGATGGAGGAGGAGGACTCCAAGTATCTGGATCTGGGAACATCCAAGAACACAAGAGCAAACAACACATCCTCCACTGTGGCTCTTCAAGACACTCAGCACTGAAGTGAAATCGCTCAGTCGTGTCCGACTCTTTGCAACCCCATGGACTGTAGCCCACCAGGCTCCTCCATCCATGAAATTTTCCAGGCAAGAGTAGCTTGAATCAACAGGCTCACAAGCCTAACTGCTGAATTCCATCGGCCAGGTTATCCAAGACTTTGTCCCCATGGCTCAGCATAGGCCCACTCTCATTTCCATCAACTTCTAAATCGTATCACTCCACTCCTCAGAGCAACAACCCAAATCTCCTTTTTAATGGTTCATCTGCTCTAAGCAAATACTTTATCAAGCCAGACTTCTCCAATTCTTACTTTTTATTAAAAATCCCATGCACACATGAGCTAAAGACAAGCCTGAAAGCACACTGGAAACACAAACTCTGTTCCTTCATTTCTTATTATTCTTCCTAAATCTTTTTATCATCATCTAGAACAAGGTACTCCATGAAGAAGAGGGGCAGCTTATTCAACAGGAATCTGTCTTTCCAGTTTGATAGTTACTATCTATCCTAGTAAGGTTCTCACTTGCTCTATACAGTCTTCACATGGTATGTTACACAGACCAGCAAAGAAACATTTAAACCCAAATCCTTACATGTATAATAACTGAGTTACTTTGCTGTATAGCAGAAATTAACAGAACACCGTAAAACAACTATACTTCAATTTAAAAAGTTAAAAACAAAAACAAAAACAAAAACCAACAACAAAAAGCTTCTAGCCCCAAATTCTTAATAACTTCTCATTCCACAAAAGTTTGTGTATGAAACAGCAGCAGTCCCACAGGTGCGGGTCACAGAGGATTTCTGAAAGACTCTCAAAAGCAGCAAGATCCTCATGACCCTCTATAGCCCTATTTAGGGGAGGGGTGGGGTGGGGTGGGAGGGAGTGGTCTGTGTTGGAGACAATTTTAAAAGGCAGGATCTCAGATTAAGAGCCAAGCTCTGGAGTCAGACAGCCTGGGTCCACATTCCATCATTACTAGCCATGTGACCTTAGGCAAGTCACTCTGGGCCCCAATTTCCAATGAAATGGGGATAACAGTACCTACACATCATATGGTTCTTGCAAGGACTAAATGAAATAACAGTGTTACCATTATACTTGACATAACTATGTCTCAGTTATTAAGATGGCAGGCCTGTAAGATTTAAACGGTAGTACACCAAATTTCACATGATATAAATACAAAATTAAACAAATGCTGCATCCACTCCCAATTTGCAGACATCAGAGCAAATGATCAAGCCTCACCCAGTCCAGCACTCCAGGGGAGACAAGTGCTGGAGGCCACATAAATGCTTTAAAGTTTTTAAAGTCTTATTGGACAATTACTGGGAAGATCTGAAACAGAAAACCTCAAGAGTTTAGTAACTAAGATAATGAATACTTGCCTACCATTAAATCTAGCTTCTGGAATACAAACTATTTAAGGCAATTCAAAGTTATCAGATTCAGCACAAAAGTGGGAGGGTGAAATCATTTATTAAAACTCGGTCTGCTGCTTAAAAAAGGTCACCTAGAGCCAACAGCCAGCAAAGGGTAGGTAGGTACACAGATCTTACCGTTTATTCTGCCCATGTTCATCCCAGATCCAAATCGACCCATATTTTCCATACCACCACCAAAGGGTCCTTCCATGCCTGAAAGAGACATATTTGCATTTTAGCACCAGCCTAGCAAGACTCAAAGTGAACAGGAATAGAAAATGTTTTCACAAGTTTCACCTAAGGCATGTGCTGCCAGAAACTGACCAAGTCTTAAGGGCTTTTGGATAAAAAAGGCTAGAGCCCTTACTTAAAAATCACTATCTTCAAAAGGCTGATCTGATCCAATCCAGTCAATGAACAGACAAGCAAAGAGAGACCCAGAGAGATGGAGTGACTTGCCCAAGGTCACAAGAGCTAGTTAGTGAGAAAGTCAGAACCAAAAGCCAAGTCGCCCAATAGAAGGATCAATGGGTAAAAGTAATCACTAGACTCAAACTGCTTGGAAACTGAAGTGAAAATTTCATGCGGGGCTTAAGAGAAAAGGAAAAGGGAAGAAAAGAGGGGAAACCATACCTAAAAGTAGTTACATTCATACTTCACTTGAGTTGTCTTACCTCCCATTTTATTTATTCCAAATCCTATGCCTTCCATTCCCATTCCTTAAAAAGAAAAAGTCAATGCAAACTAAAATTATGTCAAAGCCGTAATGTTTGAACTTAAAAAGCACAAGAAATTCCAAACAGCAAAAAATATCCCTGACTCCTAATATATTTTAATTGTCAAGGGGGAAAAAAAATGCGGGAGGGGGCGCTTCCATTTCAACTGACAAACTAGTACATTCCAAGACAGCGACTTATGTCTTTAACAAAATAATCATCATGTGACTCAAACTCTGATAGTGTTCACACAGTTTCATTAAATGACCAAGCTAGACATGAAATGTTAAGTATGAGGAAGAGACTAGGGCACATTCACTTTTTAGAAGCTTACTTCAGGGAACAGAAGTCGATTTAAAAATCTCCTTTAAAGGTAAAATTCCCTAAATAAAGAGCAGTTCCTAAAAACACTGAGGCTTCCCTCTCCTCAACCCCAGACTTTCCTCTGAGGTATCAGGTCAGGGGATGTGGTGTTCAGATTGGTAGAGCCACCTGAAACACTTTCGTCAGCCCCAGAGCTTAATCTGGGAAGGAGACAAAGGAAAAGCAGAACTGACAGTAGTAGGGTTGAGGGCATCCATCTTGCAATTCAAAGAACTGCAAAACATTAAGTCTGGGGCCATAAAAATGCAGTATATTTAAATAATATATGAATGCCTCATTGCACGAAAACACCAAAAAGTGAAGTTCAAAGTTCGTTCTACATGTCAAAGCTTTTATTCGTTAGCTATTGCTTTTCTTCTTAAACAGGCCTAGGAGAGCTATGCAGTCATGCGACAAGGTCCTCCATGTCTTTCTGCGTCTGCCAACACCCCTGCCTCGAGAAGCCCTGTAAATACCAGGTGACACCCCACAGACATCTGGGTGATAGACAGTGGCAGTGAGGTGGTCCCAAGATCAGGAATTTCTGTCACTAACTGATAGTGTGACCTTGAGCAAGACCAACTCTCTGGCTTGCCTCCTCTTATCCAAAGGCTTAACTGAGTATCTCAGCTCAGAAGGACTTGTGAGGATAAAATGCAAAGCACAATAGCTTTAGAAAGAAGTATTCACTTGGTAAAAATCCAAAATACTGCCTTAATCAGAACGTTAGTTAGTTGCTCAGTCGTGTCTGACTCCTTGTGACCCTCCAGGCTCCTCTGTCCATGGAATTCTTTAGGCAAGAATACTGGAGCGGGTTGCCATTTCCTTCTCCAGGGATCTTCCTGACCCAGGGATTGAACCCATGTCTCCTGCATTGCAGGTGGATTCTTTACTGTCTGAGTCACTAGGGAAGCCCAATTAAAATGAATCAAAGACAAATAATGAAGGAATTAATTTTGTCCCAGTATGAGCCTCATTACACCTGAACTACTCAATCAATGTCCAATTATCCCCAAAATTAACTTAATAACTTTAACTTTCCCAGAAATCCCCAGTCAAGAGGCACACTGTACTTCTCACCTGCAGGTCCCAGGTTGCCCATTCCAATGCCTTTATTCAAATGGTTGGCATCAATAGGCTGCCCTCCTGGTCCTAACCCCATGCCAATACCACCAAGTCCATCTGAAAGGAAATGAGAAAGTCAGAGTATTGATTCAACTTCCTTAGGAAGCCCTGACCCTCAAAGACAAAAAGAGCCTTTGTTTATGGTGTAGTAGCTGTCACACTTGCCCCGCCACCCATCTGCAACACCAAATCCAGGGCCTAATCCATGACGCAACATTGCTGCATTTGGGAGCTCTCCCTTTAAAGGCATAAGCTCTCATAAAACATCAGGGACTAGAATGTGTGATCTATATAAAACAAGTGCAACTAAAAATCAGTTCACGTGAAAACTACAGAGAAGAACTGTGAACAACAACCCACACAGTGACAAGTTGTGAGCACCTACTTGTTTCCCTGAATAGTGAAATGAGAAATGTTTAATCAGAAAAGGCAACTGAAGACCTCAGACATCAAGCAGCACAAATATGCCCAACCCTCATCTCTCAACCTGGTGACCCAAAGGACTTCTCTCTGGAAAAACAATGTTATAAACCAGCCAATTAACACACTGGGCTTAGGCTATTCTCTGACTCTGCTGCAGGTAGTTTGAGTAATGAAACTAGTGTATTCAAGGAACCCATCTACTACCCAGAAAGCTTCCTAAGCCAAGGATCGTACCCTACCCACAGAATACAGGCTGATCTCAAAACAGCCAACAAGGCCTGAGAGTGTAAGACTCTTGCAATGCTCTGGGTGATCATGGCTTGGAGGCTAAGAACAGGTGAGGTTTTTTAAAATGGGAACAAAGTTCACTTAAAAAAAAAAAAACCTAACACCAGTTCTCCAATTTTTAATCTGATTAAAATCCCTGTTCTGAAACTGCACAGAAACAGCAGCAAGAGCTCACCAAGGTTACTTACTCCCCAAAGCACTGAAGTCAACCCTGAGATTTGCTGGGGAGACCAAAAGCCACAGATAACGGGCTCCCTGGAGCCCAGGGTGCCAGTCTGGCTGCCAAGCAGCCCTCACCCCCTCCTCTAGGCACAAAGTCAACAAAAGCCAGCACCCTGTTCCTGATAATTACCGCAAGAGACCACACAGATTATGACAAGGAAACGGGGTCCTCTGTCTCTAAATAATGCTAACTTTCAACAGATAACCCATCTTATATTCGCAAAACCATGGACTTCCCCTCAAAATCTGTCTCTACTACGTTTCTATAATCCTAAACTACAAACAAGAATGCTAGTCTAGGCTCCCATTCAATTCAACCTCTGATGGCTAAGCGTTAGGCATGAGCTGCTGCTCCAGACAGAAGGAGGCCCTGACTGGCCCTCCAAACACCTCCACCCCACAGCCTCACGTGAGGAAAAGTCCTCTCTCACAGACACCAGCTGGTCTTGCCTTCTCCCAACCCCTAGTCTGCCTCCCACAGGTCAGCCCTGCCTGTGCTGCTGATACACAGCCCCTCATGCTACCACAGTCCCTCCCCTTCCCTGCTGTCTGTGCTCAGGCTTCCTGCCCTTCTGTGGGCCTGCCCGGGATGATTTCACCATTACCCGCTCTTCCCACCTATGCCTTCCCTGCCCCAGGATGGACTTTCACCTGGATGTCACAAATAATCCTATATAAAAATTCTGACTGTTACACTTCACACACCATAAACTTCACCCTTTCTCCAGGCCCTAGCAATCACAATCCACCTATGAACTCACCTTTTCTAGACATTTCCTATAGGCAGAATCAAAGTTCATCTGTGTTGTAGCACGTTACCAGTACTTCATTTCTTTTTTACGGCTGACTAATAGTCCACTGTATAGATTCACCATGTTTTATTTACCCATTCATAAGCTGAAATCATGCAATCGTGAACATGTGTGTACAGGTTTCTGTGTGGGTATAAGGTTTCAGCTCTCTTGTAATGTATACCTAGGAGTGGGACTGCTGGGCCATATGGTAATAACCAACCTCTTCTGAACCCAAGCGCAAGCTGGCTTTCATTTTTTTTTGCAGTTTGTTTCTTCCCAGCTACACCTTCTGTGTCCTGGGCAGCCTGCCTCACCTCAGTGTAATCCTAACAACCCTTCCTACATTGTCTCTCTGCTCATTTTTCACCCCGAAAAAATTTATAAGGAAAACAATCGTTTTGAATGTTTTGCTCAAGAACAGTCTAGATAACTGCAGGCTGACAGCCCAACTTCAAAGGTAATTGTAATTTTCTGGTTAGAATATATCAAATTCAAAATCGTAGTCATAATAATTGAGACACTTACGGGGAAGCTGTTGTGGACGTTCAGGAGGGAAAAAATCTCCCTTTGGTAAGGCCCTCTCATCCTGAAAGAGAAAGTGAATAAATCTCAGTATTCCCTGCAGCACTGCCAGCAATAGCAAAAGCTGGAAACAATTCCTATCAACAGAGGATGGATCAGAGACATGATGATACACCCATGCCACGGAAGAACATGCCAAGTATAAATAAAAGAATATAGGGGAAAAAAATATATGGGAGAGTTGTGACCTTTTGTGTAAAGGGGGAAAAATAAAATAAACATTCGCATCACTGTGGGGGAAGAATGGACCTGGACACAAAGTAAGGGAAAGACTCTGAAACTCAACTTTTCATGTGTTCTGACTTCTGAATCATGTGAAAGTGAAAGTCGCTCAGTCATGTCCAACTCTTGGTGATCCCATGGACTGTCCATGGAATTCTCTAGGCCAGAATACTGGAGTGGGTAGCCTTTCCCTTCTCCAGGGGATCTTCCCAAGCCAGGGATCAAACCCAGATCTCCCACATTGCAGATTCTTTACCAGCTGAGCCACAAGGGAAGCCCAAGCATACTGAAGTGGGTAGCCTATCCCCTCTCCAGCAGATCTTCCCGACCCAGGAATCGAACCAGGGTCTCCTGCATTGCAGGAGGATTCTTTACCAACTGAGCTATCAGGTGAATCATGTGAAGCAATTATCTATTCAAAAAGCTAAAATGAACGCTTAACGGAATGAAACAAATCCTTAATAGTTTCTTCTATTTTCTTCCTGATCTTCAGTCCTAACTAGATGACCCTCAGCACGTTCCAGTCATGCTTGAATTAATCATTAATACTGTTATCTTTGGCAAAGCCACAGCTGGGCTAATGTTTATACTAAAATGCTCCAAAAGAACTTTAAAGGCTTTCTGAATCAGACTTCATTATGTTTACAACAAGTAGGATGCTAACCAAACATACTTCAATATTCTGAAAATTGGAAACCTATGCATATAACCATTCTCTGAAACCAACCACTTGCTCAAGCAGGATACTCAAGTGACTCCTGATCATGCAAAAGACAAAATATCTGAAGAGCTGCATGAGCAAAAAGTTATTTCTGTCATAAATCTGCTCAACATACTGTACACTTTGACTCAGACTGATCCATAAATAGAGCACAATGGCTATGTGCATGTACACTCTTAATAATCCCATGTTTTTGCTAACCTTATTTGAGTATATGAAAGAGATCCTTGGAATTCCCTGGTGGTCCAGTCATTAAGAATCCACCTGCCAATGCAGGGGACACGGATTCAATCCCTGGTCCAGGAAGATTCCACATGCCATGGAGCAACTCAGCCCATGAACCACAACTACTGAAGTCATGTGCCCTAGAGCCTGTGCTACACAATAAGAGAAGCCACTGCAATGAGAAGGCCTGTGCACCACAACTAGAGAGTAGCCCTCACTCCCAGCAACTAGAGAAAGTCAGTGTGTAGCAACAAAGATCCAGCACAGTCAATAAATAAATAAAAGATCCTATTAACTTACCATTTTCACGTGCATTGGTCTGTCAAACAGCAGCTGGCCATTAAACATAGCTGATATTACAATTAAGGCTATTTCTTGCAATTCTAAAAACATGCATAGCAGGAGAGAAATACCCAAGAGAAAAATACTCCAACTGCTGCCACCAGTCCTTCTAGGTAGTGAATTTATGAGTAATTTTGATTCCTGTTTATACTTTCAAGTATTTGTCCTACAGTAAGCATAAAAGCAACAATAAACAAGGCTCAAGGGGGATAAAAGGAAACCTCTGCTTACTCCTTAGGTGTGGATCTTCCTTCATAAAACCTTATACTTCTCACTAAACCATTCTCCTCTTAAAAAGCACTCACATCAGGGACTCCCTTCATGGTCCAATGGTTCAACTTCATGCTTCCAATGCAAAGGAAGCAGATTCGATCCCTGCTTAGTGAACTAAGATTCCATGTGCTACATGAACTTCCCCTCCCCCCACCGCTGCCCCACAAAAAAAAAGGAGAACAGCACTGACATCAGTTTTCCCAGTATGTCCAATAAGCCTGGTGTTCTAGCATGTTTTGAAGTACCGCGTTTCCTGGTAATATACTCAGTGACAATCTTACCAGAATTTAAGATCAGTGTTCATGTGTGGTATTCTCTCTGTGGTCACTCTAGAGTGAGCAGCCTAGGGTCAGGGAGGTGCTTCTTCCAGAATGTCAATCCACTGGAGAAGACAGGCCCTATAAGGATTTACCTCTCCCTTCATATCAGACCCTCTAAAAAGAAAACCCTGGAGAAGACCACCCATCGACATGTGCCTATTTTCGAAGCATTTCTTCTGTCTACACAGTATTGGACTCCCGTAGTAATATCCATAGTAAGGTATTCTCTCTAGTCACGTGTGCATACACGTTCACTCGTGTCTGGCTCTTTGTGACACCAAGGACTGTAGCCCATCAGGCTTCCCTGTCCATGGGATTTTTCCAGGCAAGAAAACTGGAGTGGATTGCTACTGACTCCTCCAGGGGGTCTTCCGGACCCAAGTATCATACCCATATCTCTTGCATCTCCTGCATTGGCAGGTGATTCTTTACCACTAGCGCCACCTGAGGATCCTCCAGTAACCTAGGAAATGCTAATACACAAAATTACCACTTCCCCACACAAACCTGCATTACTAATACAACATTTAAGCCAAACTAAATTCACTAAGTTGAATTCCAAAAAAAAGGATACATATAGCTTGCACGGCTTCAATGGACTGTTCAAAAGTAACAGTGCCTATACCACGACTTTTTCCGTCTTTATCCTCAAGAATGTCTGCTCGGACCACCACACCAGCCATACTAAAAACTTCCTTCAGTTTCTTCCAGCCAACTTTATAATCCAGCTAATCAAGAGGAGAGAGAGGAAAATCTCACTGTAAACATTTTTACTCCATGAATGTGACATGCTTTGGGTAGAAAACAAGCATTAGAAAATGTTACGAAAATAATGTCATAAGCCTTAACTACTATTTACTGTCTCTTTTCTCTTAAGTAACGATTTAAGTCACCTCATTTCTTTCAAATTAATGCTTATTTTGTGAATACTAAAAAACTTTGCACCCCATTTAAGGTTTACCATCATCCTCCCCAATCCACTTTTATTCTTTAAAAAAAAATTTTCCCTCTGCAAATGACAAAGGTTTATTACCATACACCCAGACATAACAGGAAGGGAACACCAACATACAATCTCTGTTCATATCCTTTACCCCATACGTACTCTTACAAACACCAGCAAACCTCAGTAAACTTGCCCCAACAGGACCATGAGTCAAGCCTGCGTGACTTTATGACTACTGTGGTCATTAGGGGACAAAGCCCATAACCCTCCTTTAGCCTTTTTTCCCTCTCAAATGTCAGAGCTACTGTTTTAACTCATTGACAAGACCATCTAAAGCAGTAAGTCAAGCTTTATGAAACAATGTGTCCATTTACTTACATTTGCTACAAATACTGTGCTTCCAAGTCTTCCAGCCTGTAATGCATGGATAATCTCATTTGGGATGTTAGGATTATTTAGGATACTGGGTGGGATATTAATCATTCCTGGGCCACCTGGTCCCATACCCATCCCACCAGTCGTAGCCATCACCTTTTGCATTGCTCTCCTGGCATGTTCACCATCAGGATCCTAAAACAAGCACAAAAGGGTTACATTTAACTGACCCAGTGACAATTAAAATCATGCTCCCACAGTAAGTGATGTTCCTAAAATTTCAGAGATTGAGAGGCTGTTTAGAAACCATTTCTCAAAATGTGTAACAAGAAATTCAAATGAACTAAAACCAAACTGCCAGGCCAGGAACAATTCCAGCCAAAAGAATGAAGAAGAAAGGAAGAGTATAAAATTTAGCTCTCAATTTGAACTAAGAAAAAAAAACAAAAGGTGATAAAATGATTAGTTAGAACTTCCAGGTTGAAATAAGATCTTCAAGGGCTTGGTATAGTTGAATTCTCGCTAATTCAACGGGGTTTTATAATTTGTGCAAACCCCATTGGTGATTTTCCCACAAGTTTGAAAACACAGCTCTAGATCACCAAGGTTACTTCATCCTTCAAGAATTCAGGCATTCAACTCATGTGTAATGTGTGGAAAGGTTCATGAATCTCTGGTGTTTATTCCTGAACTCTTTGCCATTTTATGTGCCACCTTCACATGAGAGAGCACTGAAGTCCCACCACGCTTCCTCTCTGGGCTCTGTGCACTTACTGACCTTCCTTCAAGAGTAGGAGGTAAAAATAAGTCAAGGAAGGATTGAATTAACAAAAAACCTCCCACTTCCGTTCAGGGAGAGAAGACACCTGACTTGGATTAGCTACAAAAAAGGACTCAAACTCATTTAACAAAAAACATGAGCCAAGAATAGGATTCAGACTGAGTAAAACTGCAGATGTAGAATACCTTAAAAACAAACACACACACAGCAGAAAACCATGGGCTCAGTTTGAGTGACCAAACCAAGGCAGGCTGGCCTAAGACAAACCACAGGTGTCAGGAAGGCAGCAGACAGTGGCTCAAAACGTGTTCAGCCACTATCCCAAAAGTTCTTACGGGAAAGACTGCTGAAGCCTGCGACTGACCCTCCTCTTTAACAACTCAGGACGTTCTGCTCCGTAAAATATCACCAAGGACTATTTCTGTCTTTTCCTAACTTCGAACAGGGACAACTCGACAACTATAGACGGTATCCACAGTGTTTCATGAGCTTACTTCTTTGACTTTCAGTGGTCTTCCACTCAGACTATGCTTGTTTAGAACTTCAGCAGCTTTTTTCATGCTCTCTTCCATCTTGAATTCAACAACACTATGAAGAGTCAAAAGGAAATGAGTGAAACCAGTCCTACAATTGAGAAGGTTCAATTGCCAATAAGTAATAACACAATACTTACGCACATCCCTTTGGAAGAAGCCACAGACCAGTCAGAAGAGCAAGGGGGGAAAAAAAGAAAAAAAGTAAATTTCAGTGACAGTTATAAATTAAAAATACGATTTCTGCAACAGTTTTTAAATTAACCCTTCTAAGGGGAAGCTGAGAGTGTCTTGCCTTGCCTTCCTTATTAAGACCTCCTCTCCTAGCGTCTCCTCTCCCTTCACATTACCAGCTTTTGCACTAGTGCTGCTAAAGTTATAATGAGCAGACCTAAATTCAGGTTCTCCAAGAAATCACACAAACTTTAGATCTGCTTCCCTCGGTACTCAATCAATTCCTTGTCATACTCCTCCTAAATCCATCCCTTCCATAAATTAAGCTCATCCTTTTGATTATTCTAAGCCATTCTATTGCACGACAGAAAATAGTTAATTTTCTCTTTAAACAAGGCCAATTTTAAACGTTCACGTTTTAGTATTTGTTTTACAATTTACTGGCACAAAGGCAACTTTTCAGAATCTTTGGTTCACACAACTTTCAAATTCAGCAAACAACCAAAAGTAACATTTTCTAAACAAGAACACACGTTTTACATTAATATACCACCGCTAAAATTCCATGCATAATTCACACACAGCCAATTCCTCTGTTAACAAAGAGACAATGCTGCTCTTGGTCCCCAGTTATCCAAATTGGGCATCCAAACAAGAATACCAAGAAGCTCGTTGGCCAGCCATTTGGAAAAGCGGGACTCTAGTTGGCAAATCCCCTCCCACCCCACTCGGATGTTTGGCAAACCAAACATAGCTACTGTAACATGAGCACTCACTGCCTTCCTGATTTCATTCGATTCCACGCCACCATACAGTTACATTTTTCATGTAGTAAATCCACAGAAGAAATTCTCTCAGACACTTACCCTTGACTTTCCTTCAGCGTCCATTAAGAGCTCCACGTATGTTACCTCACCAACTACAAATCAGTTTCCAGACGACACATAAACCAAGGGAGAAAAGCCAAGAAAACAATGGGAATTTAGAACAATCATCAGCAACCTTGTATGGAGCCTCTGCCTTATAAGAAAGCCCAGAAACACTCCATGTTCTCTAAACCGCCACACTAGGCATTACAGGTGTGCAGTAAAAGTAGGTGAAACTTGTTAACAATATGTCCTTGATTTTCCTCCCACCTCAAACAAGCTATTTCCCTGTCTGAAATGCTCGTTCATGACTAGAGGCAATCCAAATCTAAAGGAAAGAAGTCTGCATGATTCACTTTTGGGGGGAAGGGAGGAAAACAGTTTTACACATACACTGACTGCTGAAAGCAGGTAAACAGCACACTAAATGCAATGCCACTGAACTGAGCTCAACTGTTCACTACAAAGATGTGTACACGCATATGCTCAAAAGGCACACACACTGCGTGGCTGGCTACATGGGTGTGCAACCTGTCCAATCGCATCAGGCTCTGCCGAGGGCCACGCACTTAGTTAACGCTCTGCTGCTGTCTTGAAATGCTCAGTAGTTTTTAAATAAGGGGCCCGGTACTTTCATGTTGCATTGGGCCCCACAAATTCTGTGGCTGATTTCTGCACACAGCACTAGGCTTCACAATTATCACAAGCAGGATGTATATCTATCCATCACAAAACCAGAGCAGCATTTGGATTCTTTTCAATGAATTAAGCCAGGCTTTATTTTTACTGCTCTCTCAACCTTCTCACTACAGGACACAGATATATGCAAACTTAGCACTCAGCTGGCACCTCAAGAGCTACAAAGACTCACTCAGGAGGCTAGCTGACACAAAGGGGAAAAAAACAAACATTTCCAAAGAACCCACAGATTTTCCTCCAGGTTTGGATTGCCAATTCATGACCACCACAACCAGATGTTAGAACCCACCAAGACAACCACCAAAATGGCTGCTGAACTTGAAGATGGCACAAACACAGCAAAAAAGCCCAGAAATTTTAGTGTTAACTTGGAGGAAACAACAGCTAAGCAGACTCTCTGAAGTCAAGAGAGGGCTTTTGTTCTAAGAAATATTTTTTTCACTTTCAGGATTATTCTTTATGATGATAAAGCCTCCTCTCATTCAGTTTTCAATTTGGTTTAGTAGTACAACTTGGTTTACCAGTACAAAAATAAATTTCTTAATGGCCCCAAATCTCGCCTAGCCTATTCCTTTGTTCAAAGGATATTAAAATTATGAGGATTTTAAAATTAATATACCACAAAAAGACTGAAGTGCAAAGTAAGATTATTTTTTTTTAATTTGAAGAACATACTTATTAGTAATATATTTGCATGGCAGTGGACAGGAAGGTGGTCAAGTATTCAAAGTTTAAATCTATAGCCTCACCTCCCTTGTCCTTTCCTGAAATATTACAGACTACTCCAGCACTTTGCACAAAACAGGAAGGAAAATCGGTGCAAAGAAAAGAAATTAGGATTATTTCTAAAGAAAAAATTAGGAGGAACTGGTTTAGTTTAACTTTTAGAGTATGCACAATTGAAAAATGATCACAGCCAAGGAATAGTCATACAAATTGGCTTTCTGTCATCCTTACAAAAGTAAAGCAAGTCTAAAAATGCTGAGGCCATGTTAAAAGCCATTTATTTCAATAGCAGCAGCCATTTGAGGACTAACAGCCCTTGACTCCACATTGATGAAAATGCCAAGTTGTATCAAGACGGTGAAGAGACCCCATTCCAAGTTAACCTCCTAGAACTGAGACTACTACCTAATAATCTTAAAAATAAATTTAAAAATCACAGTATCTAACTCTGACAGCTGTAACCATGTTGTCAAAATTCAAATATTGTTGCATTTTTAGAAGTTTCTACTCTGTGCCTATAAAGACATTGATTTATCAAAAAGTTGTCACTGCAACCCAGAAACCAAGCAAATCTAAACCAAACCTTTTTCCATGATCTTAACCATTTTAACCAAAAGCCAGGTTTAGAAATTAGGACTTTGTCTACTTAACATTCTAGAGCCAGCACAAATTCAACTTCAATCCTCTCTACCAATAACTGCTTAAAGGGTTCTCTCTTCCCCAAAAGGTACAGTTGCTTATTAGAAATTTTATTTAAAAGACCTCCATCCTCAGTTTAGCTATAGGTTAGGCAAGTCTTGCAGTTCTACCATGAGTAGTGCTGTTTCTGAGTACCATCAATAATAACCACGCTCCTCATAAATTTCGTAATTTTCTGATCTCTACCCTGAGAGACCAAATCAATTCAGAGGCATAAGCAAACCACTGTTACAGAATCAGCAACAGTTGCCAATTCATACTTCTCTACAGGAAGATGGTTACAAAACCTTTAAAAAGGTCACCTCTCCTTTAGTTTTACATTATTAAAGCAAAGGCCTGTTAAGTACAGTCAGTGCAACTATCAACACTTTGAAGGCAAAATGTGTCAACTATTCATAGTCTGGTCACATTCAACGAAATGAAGTTTAAAAGAACAAATCAACCCAAGCAGAAAAGTTAAGGCTGTGAGGCAGAGTTAACAAACTGGCAGTTTCAAGTCTTGTAGACATAGAATCTGCAAGTATTAACGGAAAATACTGCTGCTCCTCTTGTTCCTGATCATGGGACTTCATGGAATCCAGAGTAGGCTGCTAAAACAAATTCTACTGCAGCTTTAAACATCAAAGTTTCTGAATGAAAAAACGAAGTCTTTGAAAAATTGAATGCCAAATGTTATTACCTACCTTTATTTTTAAATGCTCCAAGAACTTATTGTTAACCAACATTTAGGTGGATTATTAAAAATATTACCTCAAGAATAAAACACATGATGAGGACAAGAAAATGAGCAACTCCCAAAGAACTCAGGTAGTCCCTTGGAGCTACTCAGCTCTAACACTCCTGCACATCTTTGTACAGGGGCTAAAGCTTCACTGAAGAGAACTCATATGTGAAAAGGCCTAAAGGGGGTGGGGGAGGAGCTCAAAAGCATGTTATCAAACATTTTCACTCAGCCAATGCTCAGGGAGTCACTCTAACGGACGGATGCGTGGAAAAAATGAATATTTTAACTTGGAAAGCGTGTTTCTTTGATATACAGCTAACTTGAAACATGGCAAAAAAAATTATTTGATACAATGAATACTCAATTCATGGACAAGCTAGAAAAAATGATTAAGCACATTCTTGCTGCTAAATCCACACAGCAGAACACTGCCTCTCTAACTTGACTAAAACCCAACAAATAAGACAGGCAGGCTGCACTGTTAAGGTTCGATCCAAGTATCCACAGATATGAATGCTGCAACAGACCTTTCCAAAACGCAGGCTGAATATCCAACAGAGGAAATTATAAAGGAGCCAGAGACTTGGTAGGGATTTTTACTTAATTGAAAATAAAGTGCTGCTCTGTAGACTCACAATGTAGATTATCACCGAGAGCCAATGGAGACTTACTATTGAACTATACTTGCCCTCTGGGCCTCAGTTTTCTGTCAGCTGGAATTTGAAATTTACTTAAAGTGACGCATTCAATAAAAACAGAAGGATTAAGTGCTTAAGAAATCCTTGCTTACACAAATTAAACTGACTGCTGCTACCCTTGAGATTGACTGAGAGTAAGCTGTACCGCTGGCCTTCTGTCTTCCTCACACTGTGCTCCAGCTCAGTCCCGCCAGGGTGCAGCTGCCCCACCTCCAGGCCACTAGAGAACAACTCAACTATGAGCTTTCCTCAGGCACACAAGACTTCTCTCAAACGGTGCACAACACTCTTCAAGTTTACAATTCCCAAGATCAATCAACCACCTTTTGCTCACAGATGTCTTAATTTTTTGCTCAGACCTTACGGTCAAACACCCTTGAGACGTTCGTGTCTACCAATATTTGTCAAGTGACGAAAACCAGGCAGGTGTGAGACTGTTCAGTCACTTTCAAACCTGGTCTGGCAGTCTCCAATTCAAATTTCCTCTTACACTGGCTCTCAGTTTTTGTTTCAATCCACTCTTCAGTGTTCATGAAGTCATCTGTTCCACATAATATCTCCATTAAAAATAAGCATGATCACAGGGACAAAGGAAAATATGAAGGAGCCAAACAGGCTGGGTAGGGACTTTTACTTAAATTGAAAATAAAGTTCTGCTCCTAGACACACAATGTAGATCTCGAGTCAACAAGAAACCTCTCCTCTGAGCCTTCAGGACATGCAGAGCAGAACAGGGAAGCTCAAGGAAAGGGCAAGTTCAGTTCTGTGGGCTGTTTAATCCACCTCCCTGAATGGTATATGATGGCAGAGAGAGCAGCGAAAGCAGCCTGGCACAGAACAAAACAAAGCCCTCAATACCTCTTCTCTTTAAAACCAGCAATGCTGACTGCATGATACTGCCACCAAACAAGCTTTGTGATCCCATCCAGGGGAAAAGGCACCAGTGGCCTGTTCACATAAGAGATGCATTACTAACAGGAGCTCCGAGAATGCTGTTAAAAGCTAACAAACAGAGAAGATATACCTGGTGTCCGAGGAGCAGGAATTAGGGAGGGTTATGTGATGCATGATCATCCTTAGAAAAAAGCTCCTGTCTTGCCATCTCAAACCTACTACCTGAGTTCTGAGATGCAGCTATTATAGGTAGTGCTGCAACGACAGAGCATTTTTCACATCTCTAAGCCGAGGACAACTAATTCTAGCCATCCCACTAGTTTTCTGAAAACAACAAGGGTATAACTTCATCAGGAACAGACCTTAAAATACAGACTGATGAACAGTGGTTGGATCACAACAGCCCACTGTTGTGGTTTGCCCACTTCAGAGACTGTCCTGAGAATACTTTTAGACTGTAAGAGCCTTTATCCCCAAACTTTCTCTCCCCTGTGCAATAACAAGTCTTCAAAAACCTTAAAACATTGTGACAGATTTTAAGAAAATATTTCAGATTTCAAATAATCATTGAAACACATTTTTGGTATACCAAGACATGAATTTAAATAGTTTTAAAAACCTCAAAATGAAAATAAGAACATTTGTACTTACATAGAGTAAGTTTCTTTTGACTTCACATACTGAATATAAGATTTACCATAAAAAGATTACCTTTCTCTTATGAATCCCTTTATCCACAATCCAATACTGCTACAACTTAATTAAACAGAAAGGTAATTAATTTAACCTGTACAGGGGAGCACTAAACAAGAACATTTTAAGGTTTATTAAAAATAACTGATTTACTGCACACCTGTAATTCTAAATTACACCACCAAAAATACACTGAAAGGGCTGAGCCAGGGCATTCATAGCAGTATGCCAGGGGAATATGAGAACCAGTTTGGAAGTATCCGAATAAACCACCAGGCTGGCTCCACACTTAATACAGTGCAAAATAGGAAGTTGAGGTGAACTGCTTCTACATCCAGAAACGTCATGGCTGCTGCTGCTGCTACCAGCTTTAAGGCTCCCAAAACTGAATTACTGAATGGTAAAGCAGTAAAAATGTCACCTACTTTATCCATCATGTCCCAAAACTGGTTCACACACTCCTAAAAATGGAAAATAATTTGGCCTGCTATCTCTTACAAAGTTCTAACAATTGCATTTTCAAAGCCACATTCCTGGTTCTTGGAACTACTATACCTTATTATCAATGGACGTATCCATTCAGCGGTTCAACCAAATCGCGAAACACAAATTTGGAGGTTATTCCAAAAACTAATTCGAATGAGACCCAACTGTGCTGTACAGAAATTCTAAGCTTTATTGAAGCAGCAGTCCCAAAAACCAAGAACACTGCATCTGGGATGCCTCGTGACACGCCCTTCAGACAAAAAGAAACTTCACTCGTGCCCTAGGAGCACTGGCAGGAATGATTTGGCTGATCAAGGCAGGAAAACAAACCTCACACCAGAACGTTTTTCCATCCATGTTACCTGGAGAAATACTACATGGGAGCAGCCTACTGTACAGAGAAGTTCACGGTGCCTAATGCTTCTGGCATGTCGTGGCTGAATTAAATGATGGGACCATGATGGCAGTGGGCCATTCATAATTTCAAAACCCAATGCTGGGAGCACCAGTACACATACCAAAATGGCCTATCCAAGTGGCATCTGTCTGTCACTGAAATGTTAATCATTTGACAAATCAAGCTCAAATCTCTTTACATTATGAATGCTCCAGAAAAACCAGTACCTTTCAGTCCTTCAAAAAGACTCCCGTTAAGAATTATCTGATTCTAGGTTTCCCATGGGGGTAAGGGTGAGGGGAGACCTCCAGAACTTTAGACAAATGGTTCGCTATCAAGTTTCATCTAAACCAGGGCTGAGCAATCTCTTTAGCCCTGTGTGCCACCAGCAGGGCCCAGAATCAGGAAAAGAAGACAAAAGCAGCAGAACAAGAGTGTGACAAGGAGGAGGACACACATGGTGTGCACAGGAGGTAGAAGCAGAGGACCACAGGTGCAACCAACCGCCTAGGATCTCCTGGTGGCAGCAGAGCTTCAGTTGCTTCCTCTGCCCTCAACCAGACTCTGGACACCAGGGTTGGGACTGGTGGGTGTCTGAAGGCACCAAATTACACAGCGGATACTTTATTTTGAGCTACCCAACTGCCAATTGAGTCTGTGTTTTCCTCCCCAGGGTATGGTTTTTTAATTTAGAATCTGAGCAGCACACGTTCCAGCCACCAAATTTTGATCCCAGGGAAACACCCGCAAAATTTAGACAAACTACTACATTCCCGCCAGAATTTTAAAACAAAAAGGGAAAAGAAAAAAATTTCTCCCACCTAATAGGAAGAATTCAAAAAATTTCCTTAACTCCTTAACAAACAGGCTCCCCTCAAGCTTAATCAAAGCCCTGTTAACCACACTAAGCCAGTGAAATCACTCGTAGGCCAAGGGATCATACAAACGCCCCCATGTGACACACAAGTGCATGACCACAAAAAAAAAAAAAAAAAAAAAAAAGAAAAAAGGCAGGGTGGATGGGAGGGGGCTTAACGCTCAAGCCTGGAGAGAACACATGCTCTACTCAGAACAGCTTCCACTGACAAAAAATAACCAAGGAATTAGCCACAGAGAAGATGACACACCAACCTTCTGACCCTACTCAACTACCAGTACCATTACCTTTTTCTTTAACCAGGTCTTTAAGTGACTGCCATTTCACATCAAAAGGTATGTTTGTAATGAAGGCTCTGTATCTTTTAGTTGGATTGGCATATGGCTCAAAGCGATTGCCTCCTCTTTTTATATTTTTCTCCTTCCTCTTCTCATTCTGAGCAGGTCGTTCTCCTTCACTGAATTCAAAAGAGGAGAAAAAAACATTCACAAGTTAGCACAACCCAAAAGACAATATTTGATCTTCCAGGCAAATTTGCCTGATTATCCCAGGCAAAGTTACATATAACACAAGAATAGACTGATTTGAGTCACTCAAACTAAAGTGGTCCATAGAGCAGAAAACTGCAGTAGCACACTCCTGAAAATCCACCTATCAAAAAAAACCATTTCCAAGACAAATGTGCTTTCCTAGGCCTTCACACACTCTTGTGGGGCTCTAACATAGGTGGGGAGGAGAGGCCATCTTCCTACCTGAGGTGCTTTAATTCCAAGACAGAAACAGGAAAACAGAAGGCAAGATTTATAAGATTTCATGGAATCCAAAAGAGGTGGTACATACAGGCCCAACAAACTTCAGCCCTACAAATAAGTAACTTTCATTGTGTGTGTGGGGGGGGACTTTTAAGTGGGAATGTAAAATAGTGCAGTTACTACAAAACAGTTTGGCAATTACTCAAAAAGTTAAAACATAATTACCAGAGGACCGAGCAATTCCACTCCTAGGCAGTATTATTCACAGTAGCAAAAGGTGAAAACGACACAAGCATACACCAAAAAAAAGATGAACAGAATAAACAAAATGTGGTAGATTCAGGCAATGGAATATTACTCAGTCATTAAAAAAAAAAAAAAAAAAAAGGAATGAAGTGCTGATACATGTTGCAAAAGAGATGAACTCTGAAAACACTATGCTAAGTGAAATAAGTCAGGCATAGAGAAAAAAAGAAGAGGTTACCCAGGACAGGGGAGAGGTGGGAATGGCGAGTTACAGTTTAATGGCTACAGAGTTTGTTTGGGATGATAAAAAAAAAGTTCTGGAAATGGTGAGTGAGTAGGTACAACACTATACCTAATGCCATTAAATTGTACATGTAATCATTTTAAGATGGAAGAATTTACACATCTTACCATGATTTTTTTTTAAGTTTTTTTTAAGGGAAAGAAACCTTTCTCTACTCAACTCCATTACTTTGATGCTAGGGAAACTGAAGTCGAGCAACTCTGGTAGGTAAAAAGCAGGCAAACAATTCTGTCTTTGGCAAGAAGGGTGGATTTTTTTTTTGGCATGGACTTTCCTTCAATACTCGCTACCTTTGTGTGTTAGGTGCTTCCACGGAGTAGCATTTCTAAACCCTACAGGTACAAATGTGGCTTAGAGTGAGCAGGAAAAAAGGTTCACAAGAAATGCAGGATCCCAAAGGACAGAACCAGACAGGCTGGAAGCCCAGGCCAAAGCCCAGGAATTGGCCAGAGTGTGTGCACAGCCAGGGCAAGGCTGCACTGGCTGGGCAAGACTGTTCCCTGAGCCCCATTGACCACAGGCAGACACAAGTGAGAGCTGACCAGGAACAACTGGGGAGCCAGCAGCCACAGAAGTCCTCTTGTGCATCAAGTCCGGCACTGTCTGCTTCCCAAGCCCTCTGATTTTCTACCAGTGAGAATTGAGGGACTCCCACAACTACAGATTCCAGCTGAGACTTTGTCATCCACGACAAAAAAGCAAAGAAAACAGAAAATCAAGACTATGGTATTGGTGATTTACAAGACCACCTTTTTTAAAGTAAGGGTTGATCTTTATTCTAGGATATGTCTTCCCTGCAGTAGAGAATCGCAGCTGGAGGACTTTCAGTGTACCTGGAAAAATTAAAGTTAGCAACTTATTTTAGTCCCCAAGGTTATTTTTTTAAAAACTGGTCCCTCACAGACAAATATAAGTGTGCCAAGTGTTAAGGAAAGCAACTTCCTCCATGATCTGATCGATACCAATATCAACACGCAATCAACAGACCTCCTTCACAGGGGCTGGCAGATGGCGATAGGGTCACACAATCCCTGGATTCCCAGAATTCTTTACTCTGTCTACCCAGGCTCATGACAGACTCTCCTTAGGCTGACTGCACACCACAAACACAGTCCACCTGTCTACTCTATAGGAAAGCCCAGCACCAGGGCTGCCAAACAGAGCATGCGTCAGTGCATCTTACCCTCAGCAGATGAGGAGGACAAGTGTTACAATTAATAAAATGGAGATCAATTTTCATTTCATGGGCCCAACTACAGAGGGTCTATGGGTAGGAATACATCATAACAGAATTGGTTTCTTTTGAAGCCCAAATATTCTATCAGCAACATTAAAAAACATTATTCTGACACAGGGTCCATGACACAGTTCCAGTTCCAGCCTGTGTTTTAAAAGACTGCTCAACTCACCTTGGAAGTTACAAAATGTATAAATAACTCATTACAAGACAAAGGTAACAAAGTGTCTAGGCCAAATTCTGCCATGCAGCATTACTGCTAAGAATAAACTGCCCAATCTAACCACAGAAGATGGGGATTTGGTTTGGGGTTAATCCACACCACAGGGCTCACCATCCAGAAGGCAGCTCATGTGGGTTATGCCCAAGGTATGCCCACAGCACCACTATACCCAAATTCTTCTCCGGCTAATCATTTCCCCTCTCTGAGAAGTTTCCTCCTAAGTAAAACAGGTAAGAACTATCTCATCACTTGCAGTTTCTTAAAAAATTGACCTTTTCATAAATCTAATAATCACTATCAACTCTATTCTTTACAGAATAGTAGAGAACCATCCTCAAAAAAACCTCACATGACACATACTCAAGTACAGATGATACGATAACTGAACAAAATCCCATTTTTTAAAAATGTTCAACTCAATTTTCTCATTTATCTTCTAGAGAGAATTAGGGGAATATTCTTCTAGCCCTAAAATATATGTTAACACAACTGTAAAAACCTTTTAGAAGTACATTTTTACAGGTAGATTACCATTTAGCTACACTGATTAAAAACTTTTATCCTAAATACCCCAAATTTAGGATATTATAAATTCAAAATGTTAAAACACACCTACCATATGTTATCCACAACTAGATACTTACCCAGAAGAAAATGAATATATCCATGCTCATAGCAACATTATTTATTCCAGTTTCCCAAAAACTGGAAATCTAAATGTCTACCTACTAACTGGCAGACACCAAGCTTCCCTGGTGGCTCACTAGATAAAAATCTGCCTGCACAGTAGGAGACCCAGGTCAAAGCCTGGGTTGGGAAGAGCCCCTCAAGGGAATTGCTACCCACTCCAGTATTCTTGTCTGGGAAATCCCATGGACAGACGAGCCTGGCAGGCTGTACAGTCCATGGAGTCACAAGAGCTGGACACAACTTAGCAACTAAACCACCAACAGGTGAATGAATCAACAAACTAGTATATCCATATATTCATACACTGAAATACTATTCAACAATAAGTAATGAATTATACACATGGATGAACCTCAAAATATTTATACTCAAAGAAACCAGACAGGAAAAGTGTACATATAGTATGACTTCACCATGTAAAACTGTGTGTGAGAAAATGTAATCCAGCAAACTAATTTACAGCAGGTTCTCTCAGCCTCAACAGTATGAACATTTTAGGCCAGAAAATTCTTTTGTTGTTTGAGCCTGCCCTATGTGCTGCAAGATCCCTGATCTCTCCCCAAGGGAGGCCAGAAGCAGCCCCATTCCTCAGATCTGAAGATGAAGAAGAAAAAAAAAAAATCCCCAAGACACTTTCAAATGTCCCCTGAAAGCAAAGTAATCTGCCAATGAGAACCACTGATACATACTGATGTGGAGAGCAAACCAACAGTTGCCTGGAGGTGGCAGAAAGAACTCAGAGGATTATAAAGGGGCAGCAAGAACTTCTACGGGTTATAACTGTATTATTTTCATTCAGTGATGGTATCAAATCACACACTTCTAACCTGTGCAGTTTGTTGTGCCAATTACACATTTTTTAAAGTTTCTGCTGGTTTCTCAAATTCCAAATCTTACTCCAACATAAATTGACTTGTAACTCCTACATAAAGTTAACAAATTTGCAATCTTTCAAAGAAACTGAAGCTACCTAAGCCAGCTAAATAAGCCACCAATAGTCTCCTTGCTAACCTGCTTCCAACTGTCAATAAACACCCCACCTGATTCTGGCACCCAATTATCTATCTGAAGTTATAAATAGACCTAGTATGTTAAAAACTTTTCCTGACCTTCTATTAACCTAATTCCTAACACATCGATAAAGTTAAGCCCAAAATACCTTAAGAAGCTTCTGAGTCAGTCAAGTAAGATTAATTATGATTAATAGTTTTGGAACTGTTTTACTGACTGTACTCTTTGAAGATTGCTAACTTACCATGTCACTGCTCCATTGTACTAGAATTATACTTTACATAAAGATCATAACTAAAAAAAACAAAATACTGAGTGCCTAGTCCACAAAGCGGAGAAGGCAATGGCACCCCACTCCAGTACTCTTGCCTGGAAAATCCCATGGATGGAGGAGCCTGGTAGGCTGCAGTCCAAGGGGTCGCGAAGAGTCAGACATGACTGCGTGACTTCATTTTCACTTTTCATTTTCATGCATTGGAGGAGGAAATGGCAACCCACCCCAGTGTTCTTGCCTGGAGAATCCCAGGGACGGGGGAGCCTGGTGGGCTGCCATCTATGGGGTCGCACAGAGTCGGACACGACTGACGCGACTTAGCAGCAGCAGCAACCTCCAAATTCCCTTGAGAACTATCCCTTATGTAAAGTGATTCTTCACAAAAATCCTTTCAATCCTGAACTCCACTAATGTATTTAACATGTAGAGAACACTATTCTAGCTCCAGGTCTACCACTTGACTACCCACGTGACTCAAGTTCTTTACCTCTATGGTTCTTTACCAGCAAAACCAGCATAACCTGTATCCATGCAGCTCACAGGGGTGTGTGAGAATCAACAATCAGCCTAACAAAAAGCAGCTTGGTAAATGTTCAGTGCAGTTATCTAAGAGGGTAGTACCACAGGTGACTAAGAGGTAGGGTCATCTAAGTCTGTACCCCAATGTCACCAGCTCTTTGCCAGGCCTCAGTTTCTTCATCTGGGAAAGCAGGTTACAATCCACACTCACAAGTTTAAAGGAGAGGCGGCACACTAACTGTGACAAAGATGTATTTTTGTACCAAAAACTTTCTGGAGAATGATTCACTCCTTGCATTCTACCACTGCACACACTGATTAGACTTTAAGCCCACTGGGGCCGTGGCTAAGGAAACCTAAGTATACTTGCTGTTTAGCACCGTGTTTGACTCTGTGTAGTGTCTGGCTCTTTGTGACCCCAAGAACTGTAGCCCACCAGTCTCTGTCCAGGGGATTTCTCAGGCAAGAATACTGGAGTGGGTTGCTGTTTCCTTTTCTAGGGGATCTTTCTGTCCCAGAGATCCAACTCCTGTCTCCTGTATTGCAGGCAGATTCTTTACCACTGAGCCACCAGGGAAGCCTCCACTGTACTCATCACAGACTACCAAAACAGTAATGCAAATTTCACCTCACTGACTGCAAAACATGGTAATGGGAGAGTCTATCTGAGAACTCCTAAATGAAACAAGCAACCTAATCTTTGCAGACTAGTATCCCCCAGCCTAGCCTTGAATAAAATCAAAAAAGTGAAAGCAAAGAGCTAGCAGCATGCATTCCAACAATCCAGAGCCCCATTCTAATCCTGAGCTCACCATCAAATGTGTCTCAAGATTATCAAGCATACAAGCACTTCTTAAGTACAGCAAACACTCAAGTCACCGCAAAGCACAAAGAATCTGGTTTAAAATTAAAAACAAAAAAACCCACTTCAAGTGTCTGTTTACTGAGAGGTTACCAGGGTGGTGCTGTGGAAACAGCAAAAGCCTTGGAGTCAAGATGGCCTCCCCCAGATTCTTAGTGTCAATTTCTTTAACCTGAATTTTCTCAATTAAAAAAAGAACCTCTCTTGACTGTGAAACACTAACCTTGCATCCCCAGAAATTTACACTAAATACAAATTTTTGTTTTTAAAAGAGCCCATCTCTCACCTTTCAGATTCGGCCACAGGTTAATCTGAAGTGGAGTAGGTTAAGTCACTGATTTTAAATGTATGGTGTAACCTCTATTTTTAAACAGTAAAAAAAAAAAAAAACCCCTAAGCCTATGTGTCCCTCTAAAATGAACATTTTTACCCCCAAAACACTGTATCTCTGAATCTTGACTGCCCTTAGATGGAATACATTTCTCATCAGTATAAAAAAAAAAAAAGCTGGCTTACAGCTGGGAGAGAAAAGGAATTGCAAAACGGGCTGTGCTTTCCATGGTCCTCATGAAGCTTGCTGTCTCAGTGCCTTTTCAGCTTACAGCACACTCCACTCCTGGTGGAGACAAAGTTGAGAAGAATCCAGTCTCACTCATTTCCCATCCTGCACAAGTGGCTCAGCTGGTAAAGAACCAGCTTGCAATGCGGGAAACCTGGGTTTGATTCCCGGGTTGGGAAGACCCCCTGGAGAAGGGAAAGGCTCCAGTATCTGGCCTAGAGAATTCCATGGACTGTAGGGTCACAAAGAGTCAGACATGACTGAGCGACTTTCACAAATCACAAAGAAAGCTCTCAAGATAAAAATCTGAACTCCCTAGTCTGAAAATTCACTGCCCACCAGCTGGCCCCCAGTGCTCCAGCAGTTTCAGTTCTTTATAAAGAAAGTGAAAGGAAAATGAAGTTTTTCATAAATATATATCAAACATGTCAAAATCCCTAGTCTTTGAACTCTCCTCTCTGCTTCTCTCCAATGATCACCTTTCATCCTCCTTCTCCAAGGGGAACATCTGGTCGCCCCCAGTAGCTTAAGAGTCCCTCCAAGCTCCCCACCCCTGGTAACTCCTTTTACTTATATCACTTTACTACAAAAATACCCATTGGCCCCTCCCTATGAGCAGGGGGACTGTTTTCTAAAGAGCTCTGCTTTAAAAGCTTCCTGATGCAAAAGACACACACAAAAACACCCAAAATACAAACTTTTCCAATGGCCCTACAAAATAGATCGAAGTGTTCCTAACTGCCTAAAATATTCTCTAAACAATCTCAGACTGAGGGTCTTCCAATAAAGCCTTTTTTTTTTTAATCTCTGAAACCTTCAGATTCTTTCTGAAGGCCATGTTTTATGTTTGTCAAATGAAATCAGTCACAAAATGACTATTTGGAAATGGATTGTGGAAAATGGGAAATTTGGAAAATGTACCCCAGATGCTATAATCTGTAACTAATAACTTCTCACCTAGCTCGATTCTAGCAGCACTCCATCCTGTGATAACTGCTTTGAAAGAAAAAAGAAATAAAGGACATAAATGTATATCTTAAAGGCCCCCAAACATGGTCCTCAAAAGTCCTACCAGGCTCCCTTAAACAAGTTATTAAAAAAAGTCTAACTGAACACGTCCCTTTCCAGAGTTTTCAATAACAAGAGTTGGGAATACTTCTAGGATGCCTTTCTCTCAATTTCCAAGGACCAGTAACCACAGTATTTGGCCCCTCCCCACCTCAGGAGAGCGAGTTTAACAATATAGCTAGTATTTAGGGAGTGTTCATTAGCAAACTAACTACATTCACTTTTAATCCCCATGAACTCGAATTATACACATTAAAAACTGGTGGGAAGGCAAATCCATAGGAGACAGAAAGCATAGCACAGGTATCCAGGAGAGATGAATGGTTAAGTTACTGTTTAATGGCTAGTTTCTATTTAGGGTGAGGAAAAAGTTTACAGCGTAGATACTGGTGATGTTGCACAAAACCGCGAATGCACTCGAGGCCACGGAATCGTCCACCTAAAAATGGCTGAAAATGTAAATTTCACCACAGATTTTTTTAAACATGTATGTGGGAAATCAAACGTGTGCCCAAGCCTTCCCCTCACCTCCCCCTACAGTTGGCGGGCGAAGGCAAAACGTCTTTCCGCACCTCTCAGGCGACTGTAATCAGAATAAGTGGGATTCACCGGGGACACAAGACGATGCTTTAAAGCTTTAAGAAAACTTTCAGAGTAAGAGACACAGATGCATAGAACAGTCCTGTGGACTCTGAGGGAGAAGGTGAGGGTTGGACGTTCTGGGACAATAACATTGAAACAAGTATATTGTCATATGTGAAGCAGAACACCATTCCATGTTCTGTGCATGGGACGGATGCTCAGGGATGGAGCGTTGGGATGACACGGAGGGATGGGAGGGGGAGGGAGGTGGGTTCGGGAGGGGGGGCACATGTGAACCCATGGCTGATTCATGTCGATGTATGGCAAAAACTACTACAATATTGTAAAGTAATTAGCCCCAAACTAAAATAAATAAATTTAAAAAAAATAAAAAAAAAATAAAGCTTTAAGAAAACTTTCAAAACCGAGGACCTGAGACAGAGCCCCCAAAGGACTCGAAAGGGTGGCCGAGTTTGGAAATGGGTGAACCCGCCTAATGATGCAAAATCTTCCCCTAGAACACGGAAGATGATCCCCTTTTTCTTTCTTTCCTCTTACATGTTTCTACGGCTGAACACTGAACAGCAGGTCCGATCGCTCCACAAATACCTACTGCGCACCTGGGGAGGAGCTGAGGGACTAACTCTCGGTCGGAGCTTGGGGTAAGGGGCGGTTCCGACCGAGGCACTTCCCGCGGGGCCGGGGGGGGGGGAGGGGAACAGCGCGCGCCGGGGCGGGGGGGGGGGGGGAGTCCGGAGCCGTCCTCGCGGTTTTTCCCGATACCTACCCGTCTCCGCTACCGTTTACCGGGGCCGACCGCGCGCGAGGTCCTGCGTGCGCACTCCCTCCCCTATCCCCCACTTTACGGATCGGGAAACTGAGGCCGCGGACAACGGCGAAGGGACGTGAAGCCACGCGCCCAACCAACGTCACCCGACAGGCCAGCAGGTCGCGGACTCCGGGTCTCGTCGGCCCTGGGGCCCGCGCGCCATTATCCCTGCGCGCAGAGGCCCGGCCTGAGGCCTCAGCGTCGGACCCGGCCTGGAAAGACCAGAGGAGCTGAAGCCCGATGCCTGGGAGAGAGCGATCCTATAGGCGCTCCCGGGGCCGCCCGGCTTCACCCCTCACGGCCTGGGCCGCCCCCACCCTCGGCAGACCCTGAGGGGAAAGAAAGCCCAGCTGAGGCCGCGCCGGGAGGAGTCCCCAACAGATCTAACGGAGCCGCCGCCAGCCACTGCGAAAGCGCCCAGCCTGGGACAAGGAGCCGTGAAATACTCACCCTTTCGAGCCCGGAGCTCCGTTGCCGCTTGGCACGCCGGGCGCGCCGCTCTCCTCCTCCATTTTGGGCTCCGTCGCCGCCACCTCGGCCGCCGCTTCGACCCCTGCCGCCATTTTCTCCGCGTCTGGGCTTTGTGTGAGCGAGAGGACTGCGCGGCGATGCGCCTGCGTGCTCACGTGACTCGGCGCGACCAGTAACGCCCGCGCGCGCCTGCGGCGGCCTCCAGTCTCCGTCCCTCCCGACCCTGGCCACGCCCCTGCCCCGGGCCACGCCCCCGCCGCGCGCACGCGCGCACCGTCAGCTGTTATTGATTCATTCTTGCAACAAACGCGTTTGGCGCCTACTGGATACAGTATTCGTTCCAGGTGTAATTGTTGTTATTGTGGCTCAGTCGTGTCCGATTCTTTGCGACTCCATGAACTGCAGTATGCCAGACTTCCTTGTCCTTCATTATCTCCCGGAGTTTGCTCAAACTCACGTCCATTGAGTGGGTGATGCCATCCAACCATCTCATCCTCTGCCAGGTCTAATGGGGGAGGCATCTCTCCACCCGCCACACCCGGACTTCGTCACTCCCAGCTTTCTGTAATCAGAGCTGGGGTAGAATGACAGCTAAAGTTCTGTTTCCTAGGCTATAAAGGAGTAAGCCAGGCAAGGGTAGGACACCGAAGAGCTAGGCAGGCAGTAGGACAAATGTGCAAAATGCTAACAATGTCTCGTTAAGAAAGTATATCATCCTACCCCAGGAATATGTGGGCTCAATCCGACCTGAGAACTCCTCTGAGTGCAGAGCCCATGGCGCAAATCTCTCTCACTGAACAACCATCAACTAATAACAAGATGTCTAGCTGGAGACTTCCTTTGTGCTTATGAATGTTTCTTTTTTTGTTGTTGTTTTTTAATGTTTCTTAAGTGAGTGCACAAGCAAGAAGCAAACCTGTTGATAGAAATCACATGATGAAAGAAAGGATTGGACTCCTTCCTGCCTGACCCTGGGTCCTTCTGCTCTGAGAGCTTGGCTCTGTCCTCAGATGGGTTTTCAGAGCTGATACAGGGCTGTGTCCTGGGACAGCCCCAGTGGCCTGGGAAAAGTCCAGAGCCCCCAGCTTTGAGGCCTCAGGCTCCCTTCCCCAGCAGCCACCTGTCTCTCTGGTGTCTCTGGTACATTGAAATGTTTCACTGGAACTTGCAGACATTCCCATCTAACCCCCAAACTCTCTCTAAACTCACAAAGGGAAAGAGTTTTGTTGGTTTGTTCTTGTTGTCGTTTTACCCTCTCTCACTGAATAACGACATTTCATCAGGCTCTGGGAAACTCGCTCACTGCTACACCTTCCACCAAATTAAATACTTAATCCAGCCTGGTGATTCTGACCCTGGCTGAGAACTGCAGGCCCAGAGAATAAATTCAGTAAACCCAGTGTGAGGCAGAGGCTAAGCGCCACTCTCTCTTTCTGCTATACGGGTTTTGGGGCTTCCCAGGTGGAGCTAGGGCTTCCCAGATAGCTCAATTGGTAAAGAATCTGCCTGCAGTGCAGGAGACCCCGGTTCAATTCCTGGGTCAGGAAGATCCACTGGAGAAGGGATAGGCTACCCACTCCAGTATTCTGTCCTGGAGAATTCCATGAACTGTATAGTCCATGGGGTTGCAAAGCTAGTGGTAAAGAATCCACCTGCCAATGCAGGTAGACATAAGAGACCCAGGTTCAATTCCTACATGGGGAAGATCCCCTGGAGAAGGAAATGGTAACCTACTCCAGTATTCTTGTCTGGAGAATCCCTTGGACAGAGGCAGACTACAGTCCATGTACTTGAAAACAGTCAGACACGACTGAAGTGACTTAGCATGCACCATCGAGGTGGAGGCTAGGCCCCACTCTCTCTTTCCTGCTCCCAATCCCAGTTCAGTTCAGTTCAGTCGCTCAGTCATGTCAGACTCTTTGTGATCCCATGGACTGCAGCACACCAGGCTTCTCTGTCCATCACCAATGCCCAGAGCTTGCTCAAATTCATGTCCATTGAGTCGGTGATACCATCCAACCATCTCATCTTCTGTCATCCCCTTCTCCTCCTGCCTTCAATCTTTCCCAACATTAGGGCCTTTTCTAAGGAGTCATTTCTTCACATCAGGTGGCCAAAGTATTGGAGTTTTAGCTTTAGCATTAGTCGTTCCAATGAATATTCAGGACTGATTTCCTTTAGGATTGACTGGTTTGATCTACTTGCAGTCCAAGGGTCTCTCAAGAGTCTTCTCCAACACCACAGTTCAAAAGCATCAATTCAACAGTGCTCAGCTTTCTTTACAGTCCCAACTCTCACATCCATACATGACTCCTGGAAAAACCATAGCTTTGACTAGACAGACCTCTGTCAGTAAAGTAATGTCTCTGTTTTTTAATATGCTATCTAGGTTGGTCATAGCTTTCCTTCCAAGGAGCAAGTGTTTTTTAATTGCATGGCTGCAGGCACCATCTGCAGTGATTTTGGAGCCCAAGAAAATAAAGTCTGTCACTGATTCCATTGTTTCCCCATCTATTTGCCATGAAGTGATGGGCCCAGATGCTGTGATTTTAGTTTTTTGAATGCTAAGTTTTAAGCCAACTTTTTCACTCTCCTCTTTCACATTCATCAAGAGGCTCTTTAGTTCTCCTTTGCTTTCTGCCATAAGGGTGGTGTGTGTATCTGAGGTTATTGATATTTCTCCCGGCAATCTTGATTCTAGCTTCTGCTTCATCCAGCCCAGCTTTTCACATGATGTACTCTGCATGTAAGTTAAATAAGCAGGGTGGCAATATCCTTTCCTGATTTGGAACCAGTCTGTTGTTCCATGTCCAGTTCTAACTGTTGCTTCTTGACCTGCATACAGATTTCTCAGGAGGCAGGTAAGGTGGTCTGGTATTCCCATCTCTTTAAGAATTTTCCACAGTTTGTTGTGATCCACACAGTCAAAGGCTTTGGTATAGTCAATAAAGCAGAAGTAGATGTTTTTCTGGAATTCTCTTGCTTTTTCTATGATCCAGTGGATATTGGCAATTTGATCTCTGGTTCCTCTGCCTTTTCTAAATCCAGCTTGAACATCTGGAAGTTCTCAGTTCAGGTACTGTTGAAGCCTGGCTTGGAGAATTTTGAGCATTACTTTGCTAGTGTGTGTGAGATAAGTGCAATTGTCCCAATCCCAAGCACTTCTCAAAACTTCTTGTCTCAGAACTCCTTTCTCTCCCCCATCTGCAAGCCCCTCCTCCTCTCATCTAGGCCCTTCACCCCCTTACCCTTGCCCCTCCCACAAAGAAATCTCTGATCTACTAAAATCCACCCTACATACCAACCCTTCTCTGCTGGCCCCACTGGAATCTATCTCAGTTTAACATCTTCTCCCTTAGACCTCTCTAGACTAGAGGGGCCCTTGGACCAGAGGAAGCCTCACACATCTCTGAATTCCCTTGTCCAGTAGGGCTCAGAGATGGCAGAGGAGGTGACAGCAATCTGTCAGAATTATGGAGAGGAGTTTGAACACAACGCACTGGGGACAAGAAGCCACTTCTCCTCTGATCCCTCCTCCAAAAATGGGTGTGACTTGAGATCAGCCACAAGCCAGACCCAAGAAGAAGACAAACTCTCCACTAGGCTGTGCTCCTATAGGCTGGTGGATGTAACCCCACCCTGACCAAGTTCCTGCGTTTTGTCATTGCCTGGCTATTAATTCTTTCACTCTTTGCTGTAACTGATGCTTTATTGTCTTTAAAAAAAGGATGTTTGAGGAATTCCCTGGCAGTCTGGTGGTTAGGACTTGGCACTTTGACTGCCAGCGCCTGGGTTCAATCCCTGGTCAAGGGACTAAGATCCTGCAACCCTCACAGCTTGCCCCCCCCCCCAAAAAAAAGGAGAAAAAATGGATGTTTTAAAATGTTGCTTAAAAAAAAAAAAGATGTTGCTTTACCTCACAGCCCATATGCAGGAGACCTGGATTCAATCTCTGGGTTGGGAAGATCCCCTGGAGGAGGGCATAGTAACCCACTTCAGTATTCTTGCCTGGAGAATCCGCATGGACAGAGGCACTTGGTGGGCTACAGTCCATGGGGTCACAAAGAATCGGGCACAACTGAGCAACTAAGTACAGCACAGCACACAGCTCATATTGAAAGCTTACTATAAATAGCTTATTGTAAAGAATAAGAGATGATGCTATTAAAGTACACATGCAGTCGTAGGCTCTGCCAAAGGCTCTAAGACTTGCTCTCTCTTTGCTAGGGTTAAGAGTCATGAAAGACAGCCTAGCACCAAACTACAATTTTCTCCTTGATGTCATGAAAAGTATTGGAAGAGGTTTGCAAGGGAAACAGCTTTCTCTCTTCACAATAGCATACCCTGGGGCCTCTTTACATCATCCAAAGGGGCACCACACTCTAAAGCTGACCTGAGGGGGTGGGTGCCAGTCCTGTGTAGAAGGAGATGCTACAGAAGCAAGAAAGGCCCCAAATGATGACAGTTAATGCCTGAGGGTGACCCTGTGTTTCTGCAGATGCCTCCATGTGATGCTCGTCTTTCTAACTGCTTCTCTCCAACCCCTCTGTCCCTCAGTCACAGGACTCCAAGTGTAACCCATCTGCTATGCTGCTCCTCCTACATGCCTCTCAGGTGCCAGCTTCCAAGCCTCCATCCCTGCATCCCAGCTGGCCTCCCCTGGGGCAGAGAGAACTTTACTTTTTGTATGGGTGACCCACATACCAGACAGGGCATGCGTGCTCAGTCACAGTCATGTCCAACTCTTTGTGACCCCATGAACAGCACCATGCCAGGCTTCACTGTCCTTCATTATCTCCCAAGTTTGTTCAAACTCACGCCCATCAAGTCAGTGATGCCAACCATCTCATCCTCTGTTACCCCCTTCTCCTGCCCTCAATCTTTCCCAGCATCAGGGTCTTTTCCAATATTCATGCCCAAAACAACAGAACAGCCAGATGCTACCTAGGCCCACTGGGGATGTGCAACCTCAGGTGAAGGACCCTCTGGTGGTTCTGAGCCTCAGTTTGCCCATCTGCAAAATGAGACTCATAAGGGAACCCTAGAACCCACTTTCAGGGGGGTGTTCTGAGTATTCAATGTGGCCTGAAGCAAAGAACTTTCAAGTGTAAAAAGCTCAGAAGTTTGCTCAGGAAGCAGGTGCTGTAGTTAGCATGACCATGTTTGGCTTCTTTATGAGAGAGTCATTGCCTAGGCAGGTTGATAAGAAGTCTAGGGGTCCCCAAGAAGAGAGAGGTCTGGAATTCTCAAGGAGGAAGAAAGGACAAACTTTTTTTTTCTTTTCTCTCTACATTCCTTAGGATTATATAACAATAATGTATCCTGCCTGAGGACAGTCTCTGGATTAAACTTTCTGGCTAATTCTGTTATCTTAAAATGTAAATTATGGGAGTAGGTCTGTCTTTACAAGGATTATATAACAATAATGTATCCTGCCTGAGGACAGTCTCAGGATTAAACCTTCTGGCTAATCCTGTTATTTTAGAGTATATAGCTCCACTGCTAACACTAGCAAGCGGTACTCTTTCTGCCCCCTTCTGATGCCTATGTCAGAAGCTTTCTCTATCTCCTTTATACTTCAATAAAACTTTATTACACAAAAGCTCTGAGCGATCAAGCCTCGTCTCTGGCCCCGGATTGAATTCTTCTCCTCCAGAGGCCAAGAATCCCAGCGTCTTTACGTGGTTCAGCAACAAATCGTTCATTTACCTGGGTCCTCCTGAAGGAGAAGCACAGAGGCCAGCACTGGGGCCATGCAGACCCCAGGGACAACCCCCAATTCCACTTCCTGGAGTTGTTATAGTGGAATTCTAAGGAATTCCACTTCCTTAGACAAAGGCTGCCTTGCTCTGGGCCTCAGTCTTCTAGCCTGTAAAATGGGGTTAATAGCCATTCCTCCTGCTGAGAATGGTAGAGGGGGTTAAAGGGCAGATGTCTGTTGAGGTTTAGAACTAGGCCCCATTTGGGGTGACCCTCCATAAGTGTGGATGTTATATTAGTGAGTGTGAAGGGCCCAGCATGGTATCTAACCCACGGGAAATACACAGGAAGTGAAACCTATTCTTCTCATGTATATTTATTTTTAATCATTTAATATGTAGCCCTGCCACCTGCTTGTCCCTGGAAAACTCAGACACTGCTTCTAGCCCTGCATTTCACAATAGATCCCTCAAACCAGTCGGGAGCATCTGCTGTTGCCACTGTTACCTCTGAGTAGTCCCTGACACCCCTCGGTCCCAGGCCCCTCCCTTTGAGGCCTCAGAAATGTGACTGACAAGTCCATTTTGTCCAGCAAGGGGCTCCTTTTATTCATTCGGGGGGGGGGGTGTTCTGAAATGCGGTGCAACATTATAAAGTCAAGGGTGCCTGGAAAGCGAGCCTGCCAGGTGCAGGAAAGTGCAAGAAGCCTGCAGAGCCTCCCAGCCCGATAGGCACCCAAGACTTGCCTCTGGCCACAACTGGTGGCCCAGGAGGGGCCAGGGAGACTTCAGAATGAGATCAGGGTGCCCGCTCCATCCGGAGCTTGGGACCACGTCTGTCCGTTCATCATCCTCGCGTACGAGAGTGTGCAAAATCAATTTGAAAACAGCTTCACTCAGGAATCACAGAATCGGCTCCTCCGCTCGGGGTCTCTTGGCCTGAGAAGCGCTCCAGCCGTGCGGGAAGGGTCAGGCAGTTTCTGTCCTTCTGAACACCAGGGCATTGCCAGCTGCCTCCAGCCCAGCCAGCAAGGCCGGCCCGGCCTTCACACAGGCGTCTCCTCAGCCACCTTCTTCAGGAGTCCGGCCGCCAGCGGGGAGTGCTGGCTGCCCTTGGAGCCATCAGCCTGCATCTTCAGGCGCACTTTCTGGTTGGCCCTTCTCCACTCGGAGTACAGCTGGCAATGGTAGCGGAATGAGACCTGCAGGGCAGGGTGGACATGAGCGGGAGGGCCAGCGGCTGGAAAACTAGCGCCCCTGGGGCCTCTGCCCTGACCCAAATCAGCACCAGGCCCCTGCTTCCAGAGGCAGCGGCAGCATCAAAGCAGTTCTCACATGGACAGAGCACACACACCCACTCACTCGCCCAGGGACCCTCTCCACCAGTGCTGAGGGCCCTGCCAAGGGTCTGTGTGTGTGTGTGTGTGTGTGTGGAGGGGGGTGGTCCCTTTCTGTCTCTCAGAAGGTGGCAGTAAAGTGATACAACCTCTTGCGTGCATGCTAAGTCGATTCAGCCGTGTCTGATTCTGCGACCCTATGGATGGTAGCCCACCAGGTTCCTCTGTCCATGGGATTCTCCAGGCAATAATACCGGAGTGGGTTGTCGTGCCCTTCTCCAGGGGATCTTTCCGACTCAAGGATGGAACCTGTGTCTCTTGAGTCTCCTGCATTTGCAGGTGGATTCTTTACCACTAAGCACCACCTGGGAAGCCCATTAGAATATTAGTCAGCTCTAAAAAGAAATGAGCTATCAAGCTGTGAAAAGACATGGAGGAATCTTAAACGCATATGACTGAATGAAAGAAGCCAATCTGAAGAGGCTACAGGGAATTCCCTGGTGGTCCAGTGGTTAGTTAGGGCTCAGCACTTGCACTAAAAAGACCACTTACTGCGAGCTTCCATCTCTATGACATTTTTGGGGAAAAGCAAAACTATGGCAACAGTAACAAGATCAGCGGTTTTCCAGGGATCAAGAGGAGGGATGAATAAACAGAGCACAGCATTTGGGAGGCAGTGAAAATACTCTGTATGACACCATAGCGGGAGATACATGTCCTTATACGGTGGTCTAAACCCACAAATTGTTCCGCACCAAGACTGAACCCCTCATGTAAACTGTGGCCTTGGGTGATGATGCGTCAGTGTTGGTTCATCGACTATAATGAACGTGCCGCTCTGGTGCCATGTTGACCGTGGGGGAGGCTGGGCAGATGTCGGGGAGGATTTTGCAGAACTCTGTACTTTCTGCTCCATTTTGCTGTTAAACCTTGAACTGCTCTAATTAATCAAATCTGTTAAAACAATTTTTTTTCTTTTCCCAGTAAATGTCAGTGGTTCCTACTCTTTGACCAAGGAAGTTTCGAGAAACATTTGCACGGGTGGCACCCAAAGCACTGTTTATAACAGCAAATAAAGGAGAAGGAAAAAAAAAATTGGAATAATCCCTGTGTCCATCAAAAGAGATTAGTTAAATAAATATAGCACACCCACACAATGAAGGACTGTTGGGTGACTGCCTTTTTTTTAAAGGACATTAACAAAGTGAAAACAAGCAGACTGCAAAGCAGGACCTATGATGCATCTTACTTGTATTAAGAAATCTGCTTGGTGGGTGCACTGGCAAATAATTCTTGAGGAATTATCATCCACCCCCACAGCTGGATGACTGTGGTTCTATCTGTGGGACCAGATGTTGGGGACCTTCTCCCCCGAGTGAGGGTTCTCATGCCTGCCAGAACCTGGGGACAACACCCCCACCACACTCACTCTCTCCCAAACCCAGTCACCTTTTCTCTCAGTCTCTTTATTTTTTATTTTTTGGCTGCACCACATGGCTTGTGGGACCTTAGTTCCCTGACCAAGGATCAACCCCAAGTCCCCTGCACTGGCAGCCTTAACCACTGGACCACCAGAGAAGCCTCTCTCAGTCTCTTGAGCGTCCTCTCTGTCTCTCTCATTTTCCTGCCTTTTCTCCCCCAGTCTTTCCAGTGGCTCTCTGCCTCTCTCCCTTCCCCTTGCCTTGAAAACCCAGACAGTCCAGTCTTAATGGGGCTCGTGGCTGGCGGGGCCTGCACTCAGCTGAAGTGATCCCATGACCCTGCATTCCTAGGGTAGAAGGCTCACGCTTGGCTCCCTGGACCTCGCACCGGCCTGGAACCCGGAAGCTCCATGAAATCCTGTGAGTCGCTTCCGCCCCAGGGGCCAGCTACAAGCCCAGGCAGGCAGAGTGCCGCCCCGTCCCCCCACCTCAGCTCCATCCAAGCTACTGCCCAAGCCCCTGACCTGTCTGCTCCCAGATGCCTGCTGTCTGGCTGGCAGCCACTCACCAGCGTCCAGAGGACATAGATGGTGAAGAGGGCAATGGTGAGGGTGATCAGCCCCAAGGCCTCCAGATGGCTGTGGAGCCGGAGGTGGTCCTGGGCCCCCCGCAGGCACAGCCAGCCTGAGATGGCAGCCAGTGGCGTGATGAACAGGAAGCACACCACGTCACAGCATAGCGTCCGCTTCTCTGTCCGAGGCCCGGGGTCCTTCAGCCACTGCGGGGAAGGAGGGAGGGGGAGCTGGTGAGAGGGACCACCACACACTGCCCTGCTGTGAGCCTATGCCAGGGGATGGGGCATCAGGGCCCCCTCTGCAGACACCCATCTTCATCGCTGTTCCTGCAGGACCCTACTCCTGCCTTGCTCCCTGTAATCCTTTTTTTCTTTCAGATACTTACTGAGATGATGACAGGACAGGCCCGGGTAGGTGCAGGGCATTTCTGTCCCTGGGTTTGTTTTTGTTTTTTTTGCCACATCACGAGGCTTGCAGGATCTTAGTTCCCCGACCAGGGCTAGAACCTGCACCTCCTGCAGTGGAAGCTCAGTCGTGTCTGACTCTGTGATCCCATGGACTGTAGCCCGCCAGGCTCCTCTGTCCATGGGATTCACCAGGCAAGAATACTGGAGCAGGTTGCTCTTTCCTCCTCCAGGGGATTTTCCCGACCCAGGGATCGAACCTGCATCTCTTGCATCTCCTGCATTGGCAGGCAGATTTTTTTTTTTTACCACTGAGCCACCTGGGAGGCCCTAGTTGAAGTGTGGCGTTTAACCACTGGACCGCCAGGGAAGTCCCATGCCTATTTTAAAGATGGGGGAAATGGAGGGCAGAGAGGGGCTGACCCCTTTGTGCAAACTCACATGGCTAGTGGTCTACAAAGCCAGAACTGGAGCCCAGGAAGTCTTGCCCCAGGGTCTGTGCATCCTTGGCTGCTATGCTACACTGCTTGCCACAGATGATGGGGGGTGGGAAGGAATCCCTGCCTGCAGCTCCCCTGCTGGTTGGGGGAGAGAGGAAATGACTGAGTGATCAGGGTGAGGACTGCTATGTTTAAGAGGTAAGGCTGCAGAGATCCAATTGAGCAGAAGGAACCTCATCAGGAATGGGGGAAATGCGCTCCAGGCTGCAGAAACAGCATGTGCAAAGGCACTGGGGTGGGAGCATGTGGTCCACCCAATGGGCAGTGGGGAGAGGGTGAGGTGTGTGGACAGGCCGGCTTGCCCTCCCACTGTTCCCTTAAGAGTAGGTCCCAGGCGGGCCAGGGGCTCTTCCAGGAGCCCCCACCTCAGCCCAGTGACATCACCCCTTGTAGTTCCCAGATGCACCAGGCCAAGCCAGGCTGGGAGGAGTCTGGAGGGCACCCTGGTGAGCAGCAACTGCTCTGGGAAGCCGTGTGGCTCCCACCACACTTGGAAATAGCCTGTCTCAACCCCGACCCACTGAACTCAAGCTGAGCTCTTGGGACTGGCCCACAAAGTCCCCTGGCCAGGTCACCACCCCTCCTTCAGGGCCACTGTCCTCCTCCTTTAACTCCCTTCTCTCCAACCACATGGGCTTGGCCAAGGACGCCAAGCTGTTCCTCAAGGGAGGCCTCAGGGCCTTTGTACCTGCTGTGCCCCCTGCCAGGACTGTCCTTTTCCAGGTTGGGGCTCCTCTTTCCTCAGGTCTCAGCTCTAGGGTCACCTGAAGTGACCAAAGCAGGGAAGGGGCACAGGACCTGTCAGATCTGGAACCTCAGGCCCGGTTCCCCAACCCCATCGGCAGAAGTGGCCCCAGGGAGAGGAGAGAGGGTCTTCCCTCTAGAGAAGCCCACTAGGATCCTCCAAGGCCATTTCCTCCTTCAGCTCCATGTCTGCCTTCCTCCCTTCTCCCAACTCCAGCCTCCGACTCCCAAGCATACCTCTGTGAGAGATCGGGACCGCTTCTCCACTGCAAACTCTGTATGGCACAGCTCGCAGTAGCTGGTGTTGGACGAGGAAAGCCACCTCTCCAGACAGCTCTTGTGCACAGCGCCCAGTGTGCCAGTGCACCCACATGGAGACAGTAGGCTCTCCCCATTTGCCCCCTCATGGCAGATTCGGCAGAAGGGACCATCGCTAGACACAGAGATGGGACACATGAGCAACGGTTGAGCCTCCTGCCTGCTCCTGCTTCACTCTGCCCTGGCTCACAAGCTCAGCACTGCCTCGATATACTGCTATTTGGCAAACTCCTATTCATCCCTCAATGCCCAGCTCCAAATGTCCTTTTCTCTTGGAAAGCCTTCCCAGACTCCCACAGGTGGAGTGATGTGCTCCCTCCCCAAGGTTCCTACAGCATCATTTTAGGCCCAGGGTGGGCATCACTTGTACCTGCCTGCCCTGCTCCTCCTTCTATACCACCACCCTGACTGTGCTGGCAACTGCCCCAATCTCAAGAGGACACCCCTGATGACCCCAGGCCTGACCAAGCAAAACACCACACATCTCTGGTCACAGAGGCTGACTCAGGGAAGGGCACATGTGATGCAGAGCCACTGGAATTGATTTCTGAAATTCTTCTTCTTTTCCTCTAAACTCCAGAACTACAGGCAGCGTGGCTGATGTAAGTCTGGAGCTGCTGGCAGCAGCTTGGTCTCCACCTCAAGTCTGCAAATGATGCTAAAACAGAGGATCGTGGAGCCAAAATATAGGGAGAGGCAGATTCTCAAGAACATCATCAGAAGCACTGGATCCAGCCACACCTGAAGGCCATGCCACCTGAGAAACCTGTGTGTCCCAAGAGAAGAGCTCCTGGGCTCCTCCACTCTAGTGAGGCTGGGAAAACAGACATAAAAAGGCATCTTCAGGAAGCCATTTCCCATTTCAGGGAAGTCTCTTCCCCAGCCTGGTCTCAGGGGATTCTGGATCCTTCCTGGGGCAGTTCAAGAGACCAGGGGCATGGCCTTGGTGGGCCCAGAAGCTGTCCAGCATATGAGTCATTGTTTTCCAGATATTTCTGCCCAGAAAGTGGATTGCAGGAACACATGAAGGAGGTGGAGCAGGAGAGTTGTTTTCCATATAACACCGCCAGTTTCCCCTAGGAAACTTTCTCTCCTTTTCTCAGTGTCTCTGCTGTGGGGGTGGGGCCCAGCTGCTTTGAAACCCAGGAGCTGAGAGCTGACCCCTCAAGTCTGCTTTCTGGCCCTTGGTCCTATGCGTGGGGTGATGCTTTCTCCTCTGACATCAAAAGGGCGTGCCCAGCTCCCCTGTGCTCCCACACCCTGATCCCATGTTCCCGACACACATCAAGGGAACAGAAAAGACATCCCAGCTCCAGGAGCCAAGCCAGGAAGTGGAAGTAATGAGGACCAGGAGAGAGAGTCATGTTGATTTGGGGGGTTTGTTCCGGGGAACCCTACTTAGGAGGTTCAAGTTCAGAGAAAATGAAATAGGGGTAAACAAAGCACACACTGACTATGATGGAGCACTGATCAGGTCCCACGCACCATTCAAAGGGCAACATCGGAGTTAATCTATCTCGTTCTCACAGGGAGCCTAGGAGGAAGGTGCTGTTATTGCCCCCATTTCTCAGATGTGGAAACTGAGACATCGAGAGGTTGACTTGGTTGTGCCAAGTCACACTGGATTTGAACCCAGGAAGTCTCTCCAAGGCCTATGAACTCAGAGCCACTAGGTTGCCTGCCCCCAGAAGTAGGGCAAGAGAAGTGGGCTCTACTGTTTGAAATTCTGGCAGGAAAATCATGAAGAGGAAACAGGAGAGGAGAAAATGGGATGGAGGAGTGGGTGAGACATCCACAGGCCCCAGGAGGGCTGCCCAGTGCAGGCTTCACAGAAGAGAGATGTAAACAAGAAAGGAAATGGAAGCCATGCTCAGTGACACTGGCAGGTATCCAGTTCCCTCCAGGCCTCGGTTTCCACAGGTGTCAAAAGGGAGGGTGGGGCAAGGTGCCCCATGGGAACCCCGTGGAGGGAGAAGTCCTCCCCACCCCCCATGCTGGCAGCTCTGGCTGGGAACCCCCTAGGCCTGCCAAGCATCCCCTCACTCCCAGGCTGGGTCACGCAGCACAGACACCTTCCTGACTCAAGGGGTCTGATGGAGATGCAGACAGAAAAACCAAGACTCTGGAGGAAGCCCAGAAGGAGCCCTCCAGTCTCATCTGGGCTCAGGCAAGGTAAAGACCTGTAGGGTGCCCAGCACGGGCTCCCTCCACAACACAGCAAGGCTTCCATCTGCTTCTTTGTATGTTTGAATGAAAAGTTTATGAATTAATTCTGACACCTGCTACCCATGTGGATGAACCTTGAGGGCATGACACTCAGAGAAAGAAGCCGGTCACAAAAGGACAAAGACTGGCGAATTCTACTTCTACGCGTTTTCTGGGGAGTTAAATCCAGAGACAGAAAGTAGGAATGGTATGGGGCCCCGGGGCTGAGGAAGGGGAAGGGGGAGTGAGTGTTTAGTGAAGACAGAGTGCAAGATCAAAAGAGTTATGGGGGGGACTTCCCTGGTGGTCCAGTGGTTAAGAATCTGCCTTGCAATGCAGAGGCCGTGGGTTCGATTCCTGGTCAAGAAACTAAAATTCCACATGCTTCAGGGCAATTAAGCCAGTGTGCCGCAACTACTGAGCCCGTGTGCTCTGGAGCCCGCATACTACAGCTAGAGAGTCTGTGACCCACAGTGAAGATCCCAAGCGCTGCAACGAAGACCTGACACGGCCAAATAAATATTAAAAAAAACAACAGTCATGGGGCTGAAGGATGGTGATGGTTACACAACACTATGAATGTACTTAAAGCCACTGAACAGTACACTTTCAAGTGGCCAAAAAGGTAAATTGTACATTATATCTTAACCATAAAAAAATTGGAAGGAAAAGTTTATGAATTTGACGATCTCAAGGAAACATCATGGTAATACATTAAACTTGAAAAACTGGTGGCTAGTTTAAATCTTAATGAGTTAAGGTAGATTTAAATTGGTGTGGGGTTTCCTTGGGCTTCCCAGGTGGCACTAGTGGTAAAGAACCCACCTGCCAATGCAGGAGACATAAGAGACCAGGGTTCCATCCCTAGGTTGGGAAGAATCCTTGGAGGAGGGCACGCCAACCCACTCCAGTATTCTTGCCTAGAGAATCCCATGGACAGAGGAGCCTGGTGGGCTACAGTCCATGGAGTTGTAAAGAGTCAGATATGACTAAAGCTTCTTAGCACGCACATATGGGGTTTCCTTAAATCTCTTTCCCTTGATGACAAGTTGGTGAACCAAGCAGACTTGGCTCACATGTGTGTCTGGAAGATTGGCACCAAAGTTTAAATACATTAATCGAAAACTGTGTGTGCTCAGTTGCTTCAGTCGTGTCCAACTCTTTTGCAACCCCATGGACCGTAGCCCATCAGGCTCCTCTGTCCATGGGATTTTTCAGGCAAGAATACTGGAGTGGGGTGTCATTTCTCTTCCAGGGGATCTTCCCAACCCAGGGATCGAACCTGTGGCTCCTGATTCTTTACCACTGAGCCACCAGGGAAGCATTATGAGGTAGCAAAGCCCCTTGTGAGCAATATATGGGGACCATGGCCATGCACTTTCACAACCACCCAGCAAGAAGGTGCCCCAGTTTAGAGATACAGGGGAACAGCAACTTTTCCCAGTCCTATACAGAGAGAGGCTCCCCCTTGCCCTGAGCCCAGGTACCCTGAGGCCACAACCAGCACTACCAGCTACTTCCTTGTGCAGCCTCCCCAAGATGGGAGCTACTGACCAACATCAGATCTCCTAATTTCACCCAGTAATCTGGAGTTTCAGCTTTTCCTGAAGAATCAGACCTGTCTACCCAGTTTCCACGTGGTGACTACTCACTGGGCCCCTTTCGCTGATTTATTTGCCACCTGGCCCCTCTAGGTGGTGAATTTTTCTTTTCTTTTCTTTGGCTGCACCACTCAGCATGTGGGATTTTAGTTCTCCAACCAGGGATGGAACCCACGACCCCTGTGGTAAAAGTGTGGAGTCTTAACCATTGGACTGCCAGGGATGTCCCAGAAGGTTGGATTTCTGACTGCAGGTGGGGCTGGGAGTAAACTGTTTGGGCTAGAGAGTGAAGCAAGTGAAAGCAGCAATCCTGCTCAGTCACCACTCACTTTGGTGTGTCCAAGGCCCGGATGACGGTCGAGAGGAGCCGGCCATCTCTTGAAGTCACCTGGGCCACATACTGGGGTGGCCCAAGGCCCGTGGCCTCCACGACCTTGGAGAAGGCAGGGCTGTCGGAGCAGTCACACAGGGAGCCGGGGAGGTGACAACAGTCACCCGTCGTCATGGCCACAGGGAGCCCCGTGTCCTCAGGGCCTGAGGCCCATGGTCCCAGGAGCCTGGGGAGAGGCCAGCAGGAGGATCAAGAACAAGGTTAGCAAGCCACACACAGCCCAGAGCCAGCTCCCTGAGCTGCGGTTGTCCAGTCTGTAAGATTGGGGGGGTTGGGGCGGGTATGAGGATTCAGTCAGGTCACACATGCAACTCAGGCCAGGCCTGGCGCATCTCAGGGGCCTGGCTATATTCTCTCTGATTCTCCTAAGAAAGGTCAGCCTGGTCCGGCCCACAAAGCATGCAGAACATCACCTTTCCAGCCTGGATAGCAGCAGCTAACAGTGACTGAATACCTTCTGTGTGGCAGGCCCAGTGCTCGGCGCTCTCTAGGGCCAGAACTATCCCTGCCAAAACCATGGAGAGACTGTTCCCCGTGGACTGGATTCCTAGGGCTGGACTCAGAGAGGATAAGCCTGCCATGGAGTGGGCCAGAACCGAGCTACAAACTTGGCCCAAATGACCAGGATGGTGAGTCATTTTGACCCTGCTAGTTCATGGCTTCTTGTGGGCTTTGAGTTTCTTGATAATTCAGGCTATCGAGGAAGTGGTAGCCCAGACTGGGGTAGTGTCTGTCCCCACCCAGAAGAGCAACCACTTGGAGCAGTACCTCAGTCCCCAAGGAGAGGCCATGGGAGACAGCCAGAGCCTCAGGCAGCAATCTGAAGTCTGCTCTGGTGGCGGGGGTGGGGACTGACTTCAGCAGGATTCCATCCCCCTACCTCCCCACCCCAGGGTCTGACCTGTCAGCAAGAACCCTTGGCAAGCTCTTCTTCCATCCCAGAACCAACCAGCAAGGCTTGTGTGTTTCCCTGTGAGAATTTCATGAAAGGGACTGAGGCCTCTGGAAGCCAATACAGGTGCCCTGGAGCTTAGGATCTCTGTCCCAAACTTATCTCACCCTCCACCATCTGTCCCCAGGAACTGTGGTCCAGAGACCCCAGAAACACTCACTGAGGTACCCCCCCACACACACAAGTGGTTTTTACCCACCCTTGCTAGTCAAACTCTGAGATCCAAAGAGGGACAGAGGGAAGCAGTGCAAGTCACTGGCTAACTTTTTGCACCAGGACAGTCTCCTGCCAGATCAACAATCTTCAAACAGCTTAGCCAGAAGTGCTCTGGGCCCAATAGGCCCTTCTGAGCCTCCTAAGTGAGGCCACACAGTCAGCCAGATAAGCAAGTGTCAGCCCAGAGGCAGGAGGAGCCTAGAAGGAAAGCTGCATGACCGAGATAACACCCACAGGGCAGTGGCCAGGATGCCACATCGTGCACACTGCTGTCCCTCCCAAGTGAGGCCAGCAGGGAAGTTGCTGGGCTACCCAAGGGAAAGGCTGCAGAGGGGACTCCATGCCTCTTGCCCCTCCAAGGATTGGCCTTCACATTTCTGCAAGTAATTGGGCGTCCCAAGACACATCACAGCTCCTATGCATTAAGTTCTACCATTTCTTTTATTGTCAGGGGAAAAGCAATAACAGAACCAAAATAACACTGGTAAAATCTGCTCCTGCAAGGCTTGCAAATCAATCAAATGATGCTAGCAGCTACTGGAAAATAAACTCATAGTTGCCGGGGGAAGGGATAGTTAGGGCTATTGGGAAGGTCGTGTACACACTGCTATATGTAAAATGGATAACCGACAAGGGCATTCTGTACAGCACAGGGAACTCTGCTCAATGTTATGTGCCAGCTTGGATGAGAGAAACTCTGTTACTTTCATGTAATTCTCAGAGGGAAACACACAAGCCTTATTGGCTGGTTCTGGTATGGGAGCAGGGATTGGAATCGATACATGTATATGTATGGCTGAGTCACTTCCCTGTTCACCTGAAACTACCACAACATTGTTAATCAGCTATACCCTAGAACAAAATAAAAAGTTTGAAAAAAAAAAATAGTGGCTACTGTAAATTAAGTAACTGCTGGGACTTCCCCAGTGGTCTAGTGGATAAGACTCTGCGCTCCCAATGCTGGGGGACCAGGTTGGATCCCTGGTCAGGGAACTAGATCCCACAAGCCTTGACTAGAGATCCTACGTGCTGCAACTAAGACCCAGCTCAGCAACCGCATGGACTGTAGCCTGCCAGGCTCCCCTATCCATAGAATTCTCCAGGCAAGAAAACTAGAGCAGGTTTCCATTCCCTTCTCCAGGGGATCTTCCTGACCCAGAGATCAAACCCAGGTCTCCTGCATTGCAGGTGGATTCTCTACCATCTGAGCCACCAGGCAAGCCTAATATATAAATAAAATATATGTATATATTTTAAAAAGGTACCTAACCTTAGTGCTATATTTAAAATGGATAACCAACAAAGGCCTATTATATAGCACATAGAACTCTGCTCAGTGTTATGTGCCAGCTTGGATGGGAGGTTTGGGGGAGAATGGATACATGTATATGTAGGGCTGAATCCCTTTGCTGTTTACCTGAAACTATCACAATGTTGTTAATTGGCTATACCCCAATACAAAATGGTGGTAAGAAACAACAAAAATTTTAAAAAAGGTACCTACTGCAAGCCAGGCACTGTGCTGAGTTTATTGAACTCCAATAGTTGTTATAAATGTCTCCTTCAAAGGTCACCTCCCCAGAGAGGCCTTCCCTGATCACTCTGGTCGAAGTGTCACTCATGTCCACATTATTGCCCTCACAGATGTGTCCCTCTCTGAAATGCTCTTATTTCTTTTCCTTTTTTTTTTTTTGACCACATGGTGAGGCTTGTAGGATCTTAGTTCCTTAATCAGGGATTGAACCTAGGCCCTCAGCAATGAGAACAGAGTCCAAACCACTGGACCTCCAGGGAGGTCCCATTAATGTTCTTATTTCTTCATCTGCTGGTTAAACCACATCTGTCTTCCAGCATCAGTCATCTCCAGCTCCTGATCCAATGTCTGGTACACAGTTCCTGCATTAATTCCTCAGCCCCTCTTCTGTGTAACAGCAGGGTTGAAGAGGTAAGTCCCTTGACCCCCAGACCCTGGTCTGCCAGCACCCAAGATGGGAACCAGAAATCTTCAGAGGCTGGAGATCTGTGCAAAGCACAGAGGCTTGGGCTTAGGAGAGGCTAGTCATGAGCCTGGATGCAAGGGTAGGGAGGGTGCAGGCTGGACTCAGCTCTGGGGCTGCTGGGAAGGGTGACTGAGCCAATGCCTCCAGCAAATTTGGCCCAGTGCCAGGGAGATGGATTTTGCTGAATCTTCACAACAAACCCATGATGGAAGTCCAGTAATTACTGAGGCTCAGACAGGGGCAGTTATTTGCCCAAGATCACACAGCTAAGTTGGGACAGTGCAGGATTTGAACTTAGTCCAGTGAGTGGGTCTGGGACCCAAGAGATATGGGTTCTTTTAAGTCCTGACTCTGGTGCTGATACTGTGTATCCTTGGACAAGCCACTTGGGTTCTCTGGGCCTCGTTCTCTTCTTTTGTCAAATAAGTTGATGAAGCTAGTGGACTGTGTCTGCTGAAGGGCTTTGTGAGAAGAAGCCCCCAGGCTCAATTCCTCCAGCGAAGCTCGTCCTTGGCTAGGCTTGTCTGGGGTGGCACGGGGGCACCACAACCTTTTGAACAGCTTCTCTTTTCTGAGGGCAGGAAACTGAGGGAAGAAGAGTCAGATGGCCCTAACTCCCCCACAGTGTCATCTCAGTTCAGGTGCTTCACTCCCTGGGCCTCAGTTTTCTCTTTTGTATAACCAATGACACCCAGCTCATACATGCATAAGCATGAATAAGTCGATCAATTTTAGCTCTTATGATAATTATTGTCATCAGCTTACAGACAGCTGTTGGGAGGGTCTGATGATACAAGGCACAGTCAGGGCCTGGCACACAGTAAGCACTCAACAAATACTCACAGTTATTATTTTTTTAGGATAAATGTATAGCTTGTGAAATACATTCATTCCTCGTCACTTAGCAAAGAGAAGCTCCTGTAGACTCTAATCCCAGCTCTGATTCTTATTCACTATGTAGCCCTGGTTGAAAGGCTGCTAAGCATCATCTTGACTATTTTCTTGGCAGAGCCCCTCTGAGGAGGAGGTTGGGGAAGGTGACTGGTCACTTACTGACCGCCTACTGTACGCAGGGCGCTTTCTTCACTTGCACCTCCTAAATCTTCACAACAGCCCCGTTAGGTTGGTCCTGGGATGACCTAGTTTCACAGATGGGGAAACTGAGGCTCAGAGAGGCACCTACTGTGCGCCAGCCCCCCAGAGACCTCCTGCCTTCTACAAAGACGGAAACTGAGACCACCTAGTCGCTGGGAAGGCTGAGGCCGACGGTCCGAGCCTGGCCGTCCTTCAGGGGGCCGGGCTCGGGCCTCGAACTCTGGGCCATCCCGCAGAACGGCACCCCTCCACCCCCCCATCCCGCCCGTGCTGATCCGCGGAGCCGCGCAGGCCCCTCCGCTCGCCCCGGCCCTGGTCCCGGCCCGGCCGGTCCCGTCAGCGCCGCTAGCTCCGCTCTGGCCGGTACCTGCGTCCGGACACGGGCCGCCGAGCCGACGGTGTCACGGGCCAATGGCGACCACCTCTCGCCTACACTGGCCAATCGTCGTGGACGTCCCGCCCTCAATTCTGACGCCGGGATGCCCTCTAACCATCCGATCACACCGTTTTCACAGAGAGGAAACAGAAACCTAGAGAGGTTAGGGGGCCGTGGAAGAACCTAAAGCCATCATTTACTCATCATTCATTTTCATTCATACATACGACAAATTCATTGATTAGATGTAATAAACATCAATAAGAGGGTCTATTATGAGCCAGGCACTGCGCTAGGCGCTGTGGACACAATGTTTAATAAGGCAAATAGTGCTGCCCTCACGGATCTCAGTGTAGGGAGTGAGGTAGACGTTAAATAGCTAGTAATGTAATTACTAATTGCAAAGGTGATAAATTGTAGCGAGGGAGGCATGTCACGGAATATTTGGGAAGTTCAAAAGTAATTCCCTAAAGAAGCAGTTGAACTGACAATGTCAGATACAAAGTGTCTGAGGTGGGATGGAGAATTTCATTAATACTCCTTGCTTCCCCTGCCTTTATTGAGTATATAGATCCAGCTTAGTTACCTTAGTCAAATTCTTTCGTGTTGTACTGGCTTATATTTTTCAAAAATGGAATTATAAATCATATAGGTTACCTATAGGGGAAGTAGAATAGAAAGGACAAAATAGAAGCTACACTTTAAAATTTTTTTTTTTAACTTTTTAGCTGAATTGATTTCCACACCGGGAATCTGAACCTGTGACCTGAATTAGAAGTGTGGAGCCTTAACCACTGGAGCACCAGGGATGTCCCAGAAGCTAGGCTTTTAAAACTGTACCTTGTTGTATAATCCAAATTTACAACCATTTAGATATTTTATATAATTTTAAAACTAAACTTTAAATGTAAGATACCTAAAAAACAAAACTGAAATAAAATGAATTAACCTGTATATCTAGTTGGTGACAAAATAACCCAAAGATGAACTCCTGGTGACTTTAAAACACCAGAATTTGATTGTCCGTACTTAATATAGTGGTGGTGGTGGTGGTGGTGATAAAATTGTTATTCTGAGCTTGTTGTACATTTAGTCTGGGATAAAGCAAAGGAGTGATTATGTCAGTGTCAAGAACTGGGTTTTTCACAGGGAGTGAAAGAGGCACAGATGTAAGATTGATCACATTAAAGAAAAAAAAAATCCCGTGGTCTTGAATTTGAATTGGGAATATCATGATACATTTTGTCTTTCTAAAAAGCAAACATTTGCTGCCTCTGTCCACTGGAAAGTCTGCAACAAGCACCCTACAGTCCCAGTTGTGCTCAGTTTTGTCCGACTCTTTTGCAACTCCATAGACTGTAGCCCACCAGGCTCCTCTGTCCACAGAATTTTCCAGGTAAGAATGCTGGAGTGCATTGCCATTTCCTTCTCCAGGGGATCTTCCTGACCCAGGGATCAAACCTGTGTCTCCTGCATTGGCAGGTTTTCTTTTTTTTCTTTTTACCCCGGAACCACTTGGGAAGCCCCCATAAACCCAGAGAGTGGTCTCTAAATACCATTTCCATTTGAAAGAGGCTTGGAATATCAAAGAAAAACCAGACTGAGTCAGGGGCAGGAAATGTACAGATGAACATGGCACATCTTTAAATACCAGAAAGGGAGTTATCAAAGACATTACCTATTAACATAATGTCAATGGGAACCAATTAGAAGCTTCCGTTGGCCACAAATTAGACAATTTCACCTTCAATAAAGATAATGATTGCAGATCAAAATGAAGCAAATGTTCAACTTCATGCACTTGGGTTTTTAATTTTTTTGTTTTAAAATAATGTCAGATTGGTGGAAAAGTTGCAGAAATAATGCACAGAACTCCATAAAGCTTTTGCCCAGATCCCCCAACTGTTAACGTTTCTGAATCCTTTGAGTATAAAATAGATAAAAGGTGTCTCATTAACCCTTAATGCTTCAGTGTTTATTTCTTTTTTAAAATTAATTATTTTTGGCCATGCTCTGTCTTCGTTGCTGTACTCAAGCTTTCTCTGGCTGTGGCAAGCAGGAGCTATTCTCTGGTTGTCGTGCACCAGCTTCTCATGGCAGTGGCTTCTTTTGCTGTGGAGCACAGGCTCTAGACTCAAGGGCTTCAGTAGTTGCAGCACACAGGCACAGCAGTTGTGGTGCATAGGCTTAGTTGTCCCTTCGAGAGTGGGATCTTACCAGACCAGGGATGGAACTCATGTCCCCTGCATTGGCAGGTGGACTCTTAACCGCTAGACCACCAGGGAAGTCCCAGGGCTTATTTCTTAAGTAAAGTACATTCTTCTACATAATTATAGTATTATCTTCAAAATCAGAAAATTAATATTGATCCACTATCACCAGGTAGTTCCCAAATCCCATTCAAAGTTTCAATAAAGTTCTTTGAAGCTCCAGATTCTATTCTAGGATCACCTGTTATATTTTGCTGTGTAATTCAGTCTCCTGCAGTCTGGAACAATTCCTCATTCTTTCCTTGTCTTTCATGACCTTGATTTTTTTTTTTTTTAACGTGTGTCCATTTATTGATTGCTGGGAATACAGCTTATTGAGAATACATTGACATGCATTTGAGGGGAGAAATGAACCAAACCTGAAAGGAAGCCATTCAATAAGCCTGAGAGTTAATAAGGTAGGAGAGATTAGATCTAAAGACACAGTGTGTGGGGTGACTCCAGCAACCACAGAGGGTTGTCCTTAAGATGCCAGCTTCAAATACTTTGGGAACTTCTCTGTTCTGAATTACTTTGGAACTACCAGGAAAGAGACGATCACCCTGCCTCTTTAGTTTAAACTAATGCGAGAAAGAAAGCTGTTCACTGATGTGCCAAAATAACAAAAAACTTGCTGTCACTTTGAACTGTTTAAGGCAATTCCATTTTTACAAATTCTTCCACACCAATTTGTATGCTTTAGAGTTATAAGCAGCTATGAGATTTAGGAAAGATTCACAACTGATGCAAAAGACTGTAGTCATATCATTCCTGTATCTGCTGATTTATGCTCTGTTTTAATACTAGCAGATTTTTACAGCATACTGTCAATTTTTCCCCAAGGTGTTGAACTCACTGATATGATAAAGTGATATAAATTAAAAGAATTACAGTTACATTTAAAAGGACAGAGAGATTAAATTACTGGAATGTCTCAGATCGTAATTTAAAATTATTTAATTATATATGTGGTACATACGACATAAAGATTGTAATCTAAAGGTGAAACATACTCCTAACTGCAGAGCTATATGCCACAGAGTTTCTCCCAAACTTTTTAATATGTATCTTTTTCTTAAAACGATAACATCAGTGTTACTTGATATTCAAAATGGTTTGAACCGCTTTCTGTGGTAGCAGGAATAAAAAAGAGAAAACAGAAATGGACACACCCCAGTGGAATAAAAAAAAAAAAAGACGGGGGGAAGATTTTGGCTTTTTTTTTTTTAAGAGGCAGTCTGTTCCTTCCATGAACTGTGTTTTTTTCCTTAAAGCTCTGGGGGTGTCGTGGGGGGTGGGGAACTGGTCATGGCTTGCAGCGCTGAACAAACCGAGGGTTCAAGCACACATCTCGGATGTGATATCTGTCCAGAATCCAATGACCTTGATATTTTTGAAGATTACTGGCTAGTTATTTTGTGGAAAGCCTCTCAATTTGCATTTCTCTAGTATTTCCTCATGATTCATACATTAGGGACAGAAACCACCGAAGTGATACTATGTTCCCAGTGCATGTATCAGGAGGCAGAGAATGTTGTATTCACACAGAGACATATATAAATTCTTTTTCATATTCTTTTCCCTTATAGGTTACTACAAACTATTGAGTAGAGCTCCCTGTGCTATACTGTAAATTCTCCTTTGTTTATCTATTTTATATGTGAAGTGGAGTGAGTGAAGTTGTAAGTCGCTCAGTTGTGTCTGACTCTTTTCAATCCCATGAACTATACAGTCCATGGAATTCTCCAGGCCAGAATACTGGAGTGGGTAGCTGTTCCCTTCCCCAGGGGATCTTCCCAACCCAGGGATTGAACCCAGGTCTCCTGCATTACAGGCAGATTCTTTACAGCTGAGCCACCAGGGAAGCCTAGTAGTGTGTATATGTTAATTGCAACCTCCCAATTTATCCTTCCCCTCAACCCACCAGTCACTTGTGAAGGCTACTTGGGAACAACTCAAAATCTTAGAAATTATGAAACTTGAAAATTGACAAGCAAATAGAGAATTAATTATTTACACTGGCTTATACCATCTGTGGGGCTTCCCAAGGGGTGCTAGTGGTAAAGAACCTGCCTGCCTTTGATGCCTGGATCGGGAAGATGCCCTGGAGGAGGAAATGGTAACCCACTCCAGTATCCTTGCTGAAGAATTCCATGGACAGAGGAGCCTGGTGGGCTACTGTCCATAAGGTCATGAAGAGTCAGACATGACTGAAGCAACTTAGCACGAACACACACATGCCATCTGTACCTCCAGGTAACCACATAGATGAAGGGAAATTTCTCTTTACATATGTATTTCAAAAGTAAATGAAGAAGAGTAAGGGGATAGATATATGTATACTTATAGCTTATTCACGGAGAAGGCAATGACACCCCACTCCAGTACTCTTGCCTGGAAAATCCCATGGACGGAGGAGCCTGGTAGGCTGCAGTCCATGGGGTCGAGAAGAGTCGGATGCGACTGAGAGACTTCACTTTCACTTTTCACTTTCATGCATTGGAGAAGGAAATGGCAACCCACTCCAGTGTTCTTGCCTGGAGAATCCCAGGGATGGGGAGCCTGGTGGGCTGCCGTCTATGGGGTTGCACAGAGTCGGACACGACTGAAGCAACTTAGTAGCAGCAGCAGCAGCAGCAGCTTATTCACGTTGTTGAACAGAAGAAACTTTACAAACAGCATTGTAAAGCAATAAGAATAAGAATAATTTTTCTCCAATAAGAAAAAAATAAAATAAAAATGCAAAAGGAAATACTTTTAGAAAAGAAAAAAGAGTAAATGAAGAAGGATAGGATTTGAAAATATACAATAGTTATCAGTTTGTAACTCTTAACAGATTATGAATCTAGGTGATGCTTCTCAGCAGCTGCTACCACCGTGAATGAGAAATGCACTGACATTACCTGCCTCCTCGGGTTATGTACACAATATTACCTACGAAGTGTCCACTCCTAAATCTGATCAACCTCTAGATCTAACTATTCATCTACATCGTTGGAATGACTGATGCTGAAGCTGAAGCTCCAATACTTTGGCTACCTAATGGGAAGGGTTGACTCATTGGAGTCGACTCATTGGAAAAGACCCTGACACTGGGAAAGACCGAAGGCAGGAGGAGAAGGGGGCGACAGAGGATGAGCGGTTAGATAGCATCATTGACCCAATGGACATGAATGTGAGCAAACTCCAGGAGATGGTGGAGGACAGAGAAACCTGGCAAGTTGCAGTCCATGGAGTCACAAAGAGCCGGACACCACTTGCCACTGGACATTCATTTACAGGAAATTTGGGGGACAATGGGACACATCAAATGCCACCCTGTGTCCATAGAGACAGAAAGCAGATTAATGATTGCCAGGGGTTGAGGGATAGAGATAGGAGGAGGGAGTAACTGCTTAATGGGTTCTGGGTTTCTTTTTGGAGTGGTAGAAAACTTCTGGATTAAATGGTGGTGAGGTTGCACAACATTGTGAATATCCTAAAAACCACCAAATGTACTTTTTGAAACAGTTCTTAAGTGGCAAATTTTATATTATGAGAATTTTGTCCAGAATTTTTAAAAAGCAAAAAGAGAGACACTCTAAGGATGCCATAAACAAAATTCGGACTAAGAAACTACAATACAAATAACCCATTTATTTAGCAGAAAAAAAGGGGGGATAAATTGGGAGATTGGGATTGACATACACACACTACTATACATAAAATAGATAATAAGAACCTACTGTATAGCACAGGAAACTCGACTCAATACTCTGTAGTGACTTATATGGGAAAAGAATGTAAAACAGGGTGGATATATGTTGTATGTGTATAATAACTGGTTCACTTTACTGTACAGCAAAAACTAACACAATATTGTAAATCAACTGTACTCCAATAAAAATTTTAAAAATAGGGACTTCCCTGGTGGTCCAGTGCAGAGGATACAGGTTTGATCCCTGATTCAGGAAAATCCCAGGTGCCATGGAGCAACTAAGCCTATGCACCACAACTACTGAGCCTGCCTGCTGCAACTACTGAAGCCCACGCATTTAGAGCCTGGGCTCCATGACAAGAGAAACCCCTGATCACTACAACTAGAGAAAAATCTGTGCACAGCAACAAAGACCCAGTGCAGGTCAAAATAAATACATAAAATTTAAAAATTAAAAAAACATAGAAAATAAAAATTTTAAAGGCAAAAAAAAAAAAAAAAGGCAAGAAAACAGGGATCAGAGGGGGAGAATGTGTATGTTAAAAGAGATCAAAGAGGAGCATCAACCAATTGGAGCCAGTGGCAGTTCAGTTCAGTCACTCAGTCGTGTCCAACTCTTTGTGACCCCATGAATCTCAGCAAGCCAGGCCTCCCTGTCCATCACCAACTCCCTGAGTCCACCCAAACCCATGTCCATCAAGTCGATGATGCCATCCAGCCATCTCATCCTCTATTGTCCCCTTCTCTTCCTGCCCTCAATCTTTCCCAGCATCAGGGTCTTTTCAAATGAGTCAGCTCTTCGCATCAGGTGGCCAAAGGATTGGAGTTTCAGCTTCAACATCAGTCCTTCCAATGAACACCCAGGACTGATCTCCTTTAGGATGGACTGGTTGGATCTCCTTGCAGTCCAGGGGACTCTCAAGAGTCTTCAACACCACAGTTCAAAAACATCAATTCTGCGGCCCTCAGCTTTCTTTACAGTCCAACTATCACATCCATACATGACCACTGGAAAAACCGTAGCCTTGACTAGACAGACTTTTGTTGGCAAAGTAATGTCTCTGCTTTTTAATATGCTGTCTAGGTTGGTCGTAACTTTCCTTCCAAGGAGTAAGCGTCTTTTAATTTCATGGCTGCAATCACCATCAGCAGTGATTTTGGAGCCCAGAAAAATAAAATCAGCCACTGTTTCCACTGTTTCCCCATCTATCTGCCATGAAGTGATGGGACCGGATGCCATGATCTTAGTTTTCTGAACGTTGAGCTTTAAGCCAACTTTTTCACTCTCCTCTTTCACTTTCATCCAGAGGCTCTTTAGTTCTTCTTCACTTTCTGCCATAAGGGTGGTGTCATCTGCATATCTGAGGTTGTTGATATTTCTCCCGGCAATCTTGATTCAAGCTTGTGCTTCATCCAGCCCAGCATTTCTCATGATATACTCTGCATATAAGTTAAATAAGCAGGGTGACAATATATAGCCTTGATATACTCCTTTTCCTATTTGGAACCAGTCTGTTGTTCTATGTCCAGTTCTAACTGTTGCTTCCTGACCTGCATACAGGTTTCTCAAGAGGCAGGTCAGGTGGTCTGGTATTCCCATCTCTTTCAGAATTTTCCACAGTTTATTGTGATCCACACAGTCAAAGGCTTTGGCATAGTCAGTAAAGCAGAAATAGATGTTTTTCTGGTACTCTCTTGCTTTTTCGATGATCCAGCGGATATTGGCAATTTGATCTCTGGTTCTTCTGCCTTTTCTAAAACCAGCTTGAACATCTGGAAGTTCATGGTTCACGTATTGCTGAAGCCTGGCTTGGAGAATTTTAAGCATTACTTTACTAGTGTGTGAGATGAGTACAATTGTGTGGTAGTTTGAGCATTCTTTGGCATTGCCTTTCTTTGGGATTGGAATGAAAATTGACCTTTTCCAGTCCTGTGGCCACTGCTGAGTTTTCCATATTTGCTGGCATATTGAGTGCAGTAGTTTCACAGCGTCATCTTTCAGGATTTGAAATAGCTCAACTGGAGTCAGTGGACTGTGAGTCAAATAAATCATTAACAAGTTATAAGACAATCAGGATAAGTGAACACTAGCTCTTTGATGATATTAGGGAATTACTGCTCATTTCTTTAGGTGGGATTATAGTATTGAGGTGATGTTTTTAAAAGCCTGTATTTTAGATAAACATACGGAAATATTGATAGCTACAGCATGTTGGGGATCTGCAAACATGAGGAGATTAGGGTGAAATTAGATGGGTTGAAGTTGGGTGATGGGCCGATGGGGATTCATTTGTCTGTCCACTTTTATGTGCTAAATTTGTCCATAATTTTTTTTAAAATTTTGGTATGCTTTTTCCCAGCCTTTTATCTGGGCATCTTCTCCATTTATTAGGCCTTTCTGGCTTATGGTAGACACTCACTAAACATTGGGTAAAGCCCCACAGCTTAGTGGCTACAAACCCAGCTTCAAAGTTGAAACCTGCTCACTTCTTACTAATCGTGGGGCCCTTGGGGTGTCACTCACTTCTGTTCCCCATCTCTAAATCAGGGCTATTAAGTTATGCTACCTCCTAGGGCTGTTGTAAATAGTATATAAATGATGACATGTAAAAGACTTATTTTGTGTGTACGGTATCATGTTCTTTTACATATCACTTTATTTAGGTTAACACAATTCCACAAAAAATTAAACACAGAATTATCATGTGATTCACCAATTCTACTTCTGAGTATGTGTGTGTGTGTCAGTCACTCAGTCATGTTTGACTCTTTGCAACCCCATGGACTGTACCCACCAGGCTCCTCTGTCCATGAGATTTTCCAGGCAAGAATACTGGAGTGGGTAGCCATTTGCTTCTTCAGGGGATCTTCCCAACCCAGAGATCCAACCTAGGTCTCCCACACTGCAGACAGATTCTTTACCATCTGAGCCACCAGGGAACTTCTCTGGGTATGTATTCAAAAGAAATGAAAGCCGGAACTCAGATACTTGTACCATCGTGTTCATAGCAGCGTGATCCACAAGTGCCGAAAGATGGAAGCAACCCAAGTGCCCATCCACAGATGAATGGATGCACAAGAAATGGAATATCCATACAATGGGATATTATTCAGCCTTAAACAGGAAGGAGAGTCTGACATCTGCTACAACGTGGATGAGCCTTGAGGATGTGATGCTCAGTGAAAAGAGCCTGTCACAAATATGGATTCCACTTATAGGAGGTCCCTAGAGGAGTTAATTTCACAGAGACAGAAAGTTGAATGGTGGCTGACAGAGGCTAGAGGAGGGAGAATGAGGAGTTAGTGTTTAGTGGAGACAGAGTTTGAGTTTTGTAGGGTGAAGATTTCTGGAGATGGATGGTGGTGATGGTTGGACAACAATATAATACTTAATGTCGCTGAACATTATACTTAAATGGTTAAGATGGTTTTTTTTTTTTTTTAAGATGGCATGCTTTATGATATGTGTATTTTATGGTAATTATGTGTATTTTACTATTAAAAAAAAAAAGACTTAAGAACAGTGCCTGGCAGAGAGAAAACACTGTGCTTATTAAATCACTGAAGAGTAATCAGAACAGCATTGCAGGACTGTGACCCCCCTCAAGGGCACAGGGACACATATTCTTGTTCTCAGGGATGTGCTCCAGGCCTGGGTAATCACAGAGGCTCCAGAAAGACTTGAATTTTGGGGGAGGTGGGGACGCTGCTCGCAATGCAGGATCTTAGTTCCCTGACTAGGGATCGAACCTGTGCCCCCCTGCAGTGGAAGCAAGGAATCCTAACCACTGTACTGCCAGGGAATTCCCAGATTTCATCTTCTGACCGCCTGACACCCTTCCGGTGCCTCATCACTTTACCTGGCCCTCCTGAGCCCTCTCTTCACCATCCGTCCTCTCCATGCCCTGCCCCGCCCAAACCCAGGAGAGTCAGCACCCCCCAGGGGCTGTGTGTTCAGCCCTGGAGTGTGCAGTCCCACAGGATCCCCAGTTCTCTCACTGGCCTTGGCCCCCTGGACCACACACCCTGACTCCACCTCCCCTGTCAGAACACACCTGCGGCTCTGGGCTCTGAGCTCTTCCAGGAGAGATATATCAGGGTCTGTCCATCCCTCCTGGCAGGGCAGCCAGAGCCTGGAGGGTGTGCCACCCCCGGACCCCCACTCTGGTGGCTCTCCTAGGGCTCAAGGGCACAAGTGGCTTCTGCCAGGGGCTGGAACTTCTAGAACAGCTGCCGGCACTCAGTTGATGGGGTGGGGGCAAACACACACACGGTCACGTGATCAGGGTGGGGCGGGATATTGCTCTGCCCCCTCCACAGTGAAAAGTGACCCTCAGGCCAGTCCTGCCTACACAGGCCAAGGGGAGAAGCTGGATCCTGAGGAGACCCAGAGGAACCGTCAGTGCCCCCCGCCCCTCCTCTGTCACGGGTGTCCCCCCAGTGGGCACTCCTCAAAGGTTGGTCTAGGATGGAGTGAGCTGGGGTGGAGCTGACATTGAGCAAGGTGACAGCTGAGGAGGAGGCCAGGTGGGCGGTAGAATGTCAGCAGTGAACCCCAACCTGGGGACTGAGAACGGGGAGCCATGAACACAGCCCACCCCTTCACACCCTCAGGTCTTAGGGCTGGCAGTCCTAGTGCCGGGGAGTCAACTGAACACCCCCTAGCCTTTCCTCCCTCTCTCTCGGCCTCGGGGCGGCAGGAAGAGGGTCCACCCAACCACACCCTCACCCACCCCAGGACCACCGTGGGCTCCGCTCTGTCCTGGGCGGGGGCTGAGCCGTGGCGGTGGGCGCCTGCAGTGAGACCCCAGCTCAGGAGCGCCGTCTGGCGGAGAAAAAGAAGACAAAGGCGCAGCGGCAGGTTTCTGTACAGGAAGTTCGAATTATACATTTTAGTAACCGGGCGAGAGAAACGAGGCATCCGGGCAACAGTGCAGGGGCCACAGGGAGAATAAGAGATCGAGAGCTAGGGTTTGGCGTAAATCTTACAAAGTGTATAAAGAATCTGTGTTTCTCTACAATAACAAAAAACCAAAGGCTACAAGAGCGGTTGTATATACAAAACACGGAGATATTGCTTCACTTGCAAACAGGTTCCTGACCAGACGGGGAGACAAGACAGAAATGGGGACACAGGATGGGGTGAAGGCTGGAGAGCGCGCTGCGTGCAAAAAGGAGGGGGAGGTGGGGAGAGGGTCTTCTCCCAGCATAAATCTACAGGCAGGAGCTTAAGTCGCGCACGCGCAGGAGAGGTTGAAGGCGTGCGCGGTGCTGGCTGTGCGTGGGCGAGCAGGAGGTTGAGAGCCAAGAGTGTCCGCCTGCCCGGCCCCTGGCGCCTTGCTCGTCCGGCTGAATCAGCCAGGAGTGGGGTTATAGGTGGGAACCCGCCAGAGAGGGAGGGCGGCGATCGCTCCCCCGAGGGTGCCGTGGAAAACTGGAGGAGCCTGCTGCTCATCCTCCTGGCCTCTGGCCCGCGCCCTCCCTCCTACCACCCTCCCCGCACCGCAGATGAGAGGCCCACTGGAACCCAAGGAGAGCAGGTGCAGCAGCCAGGGACTCCTAGCTTTCCTTGGGCTGGTTCTTCGTGCGGAGCTCGAGGGGAGGGCAGGAGCCAGTCACAGAGGGGCGGGAGGGTGGGGGCGGGGCAGGGAGGGGGCGTAGGGCCGGGACGTGCACGCACGCTCGGAACAGGCGCGGGGCGGTCACAGGTTCTGGCAGCACTGCAGCTTGTTGGGTTTCTGTCCGTCGGTGGTGGGCGGCACGCTGATGTCCACAACGTTGTTTCCAGGGGACTCGTCGTGCGCTGCGCGGTCCGCAATCTGCTTCTGTGACACGATGCGATAGATCTCTATGGGGTGGGGGGAGGGAAGCACCGGGTGAGGCCACAGTACTCTTCTGGATGTCACCTCCTCCAGGCAGCCCTCCGGATGCTGAGTTGGAATCCCTCCCAAAGGCTCCCACTGTGCCCTGGGCGCCTCCTAATGGGCTCCCGGAGGTTCTCGCCAATCCCCAGGGCTAGCTGTGTACTCGGGAACAGAAGGACCCACACCTGCCTGCAGATGTACCTCCCAGCCAGGGCCACTCGGTTCTGTAAGATCAGAGGCCTTCTTTTTCCGAAGGAGAAATTTCCAGAAGCCTCGGGGCTCCGAGTCCCTGAGGCCACATGCCTCCCCAACTGACCCTGCAGGCTGTTCTCTAGTGAAGCTACCCAGGGCCCACCTGTAGGAGGGTCCCTATGTTCTGAGTGACAGCACAGGTGGGACCTGGCCTCATGCTGTGGAGCAGGCCCTGTCTGTCCCCATGTCCAGACTGAACAGTGGTTTTCATGAAGGATGGTTTGGGGGCTGTGCTCTGGAGCATGTGACCCGGGTGGCTGGGCCCTGTGACCACCTGTGAGGATGTTCTTGAACGCTTCCTCCACGTTGGTGGAATCCAGGGCTGAGGTCTCAATGAAGGACAAGTTGTTCTTTTCTGGAAGAGAGGATATGGCCCAGGTGAGTCAGCTGGTGGGGGTAGGGTGGGGGGCACCCCTACCCTCTCCTGGGGATCCTGCCTGCCTGCCCACTCACCTGGTCCAGGAGATGAAGGTTGGGGACCAAAGGGGTAGGACTGGATACTTACTCTCGGAGAGGGGGAGGCTGGCTCTGCGGCCACAGGCACAGAAGACACACCTGGTGTCGGCCAGCTGCCTTGCCTGCCTTCCAGATGCTTCTCTGACTCCTCAGAGTCCGGCTCTCAGGAGCATGGCCCCTTGAGGCCCCGGCCAGAGCAGATGACCCAGAGTGACCCCCCAGCTGCCCTCTGGCCACCCCTTTCAGGTCTGGCAGGCACTCACCTGCGAAGGCGCGGGCCTCGTCTGTGGGCACAGCCCGCAGGTGGCGCAGGTCGCTCTTGTTGCCCACCAGCATGATGACGATGTTGCTGTCAGCGTGGTCCCGCAGCTCCTTCAGCCAGCGCTCCACGTTCTCGTACGTCAGGTGCTTGGCAATGTCATATACCAGCAGTGCGCCCACTGCGCCACGGTAGTACCTGTGAGGATGGAGGGGCAGGGCCAGGCGTGAGCTGAGCCAGTGCCCGAGGGGGCCTCCCAGGCTCCGCGGGCAGCGGCTCCTTGCCCTGAGGTGTGACCAACGTGGCCTTGAGAGAGAGGTGCGTGTCCTGAGGCCCCAGCTCCACCTCCCAGATTCAGCTCAGGAATGGGGAGGCCTGAGGAGGGAGTTGCGGATCTGGGGTACAGAAGACACTCCTGGGGTCAGCCACTAAAAGGAGAAGACCACCACACAGGGAAAGGGAAGAAGTTCTAATGCCCGCTGTGGCCTGTCCTGTCCGGGGCACCAAGAAGACAGACGGACAAGCATTCAGTCTGAGAGATCAAGGAGCAGAGGAGGGGACCCGGCCTCGGTGAAAGGAATTTGGGAGGCAGCAAGTGGCTGATGGGAGTTGGAAGGGTCAGGGAAGAGGCAGCCTGAGGGGGTCATGATGGCTGGGTGGCCACCGGGAAGCCAGGATGGAGTGGAACATGGTGTGAGCACTGATAGGGGGCTGGGCAGGCTGAGCAGACAGGCTGGGGAGCAGGCAGAGGAGAGTGGCTCAGGCCAAGACCAACGATGACAGCTCTCACCATGCAGCCAGTGCCCAGCGACAGGACAATACCTCAACAGGACCCAGGGGTCAGAGGGACTGTGGGGCGTCCCCACCTGGGGGTCACAGCATGGCCAAGACTGGGCACCAGCCTTCTAGCAGGTCCCACAGCTCCCAGGGATCTTGTCCCTCCACCCTGGGCCTCCTGCTCTCGGGGTTGTGTTCACGATCCCCCTCTCCCCTGGCCCCACTGCTCACGCCGAGGTGATGGCGCGGTAGCGCTCCTGGCCAGCAGTGTCCCAGATCTGCGCCTTGATGGTCTTGCCGTCCACCTGGATGCTGCGGGTGGCAAATTCCACTCCGATGGTGCTCTTGCTCTCCAGGTTGAACTCGTTTCGGGTGAAGCGGGACAGCAGGTTGCTCTTCCCCACGCCCGAGTCCCCGATGAGCACCACTGGGGGGAGGGGTGGGAAGGGGCACGAGTGAGGCTCCCTGGGCCAGAAGCGGGCAGTGCCCCAGAGCCAAGACCCCACATGCCGCCCACGTCCACCCACAGGATCTTCACAGCAGCACCCAGGGTGCTGCAGACCCATGACAAAGTAAGACGGAGCAGAGTCAGTGCTGTCCTGGGCCCCTCACCTGAGGTACGACACGAATAGGGTCCTTCAGAGCAGGACTGCCCCAGATGGGACCCAGGCACTAGGCAGAAGGCAGCCTGGGGAGTCGCAAACCTCGACAGTCCCAAACTTCAACAGTCTCAAACCCCAAACTTCCCTGGTGACCTGGGAAGTCAGGGCACGCCTGAGAAAGCCTCAGGACTGGGTGACCTTTGGCAGGTTACTTAACCTTTCTGGGCTGCCTTTTCCACAGGAAGACAGAGGAACAGGAGCACCTCAGGGAGGGGGTCATGGAAATGCCTGGGATCAGAACTCAGCCAACATCTCGTACCCTAGGACAGGCTGGCGGGGTAGGGGGCGTCAGATCATCCTGCAGGCACGCCGGAACAAGAGCCCGCCTGCGCCGTGAACGAGCAGGGCAGAAAATGGGCGAGTCTCTCTCCACTCTTCCCTTTATCGTGCTTCCTGTCCCCACCTGTGGAAGCCCTGCCTCTGAGGGCCCAGCCGCTCCAGGCTCTGGGGTGGAGAGGCCAGGAGGGGCTGCGCTCAGACCCAGAACACCGTCCCGGGGACTCGTGTCGTGTCGGTGTGTGCACAGTGTGGGTGCAGTGCAGAAGGAACAGCGTCTCTTTTAGATGCTCCAGTTGGAAACCACAGGGACGTCCAAGCGCTGGTCTTAGGCTCTGGCACCCCAGGGGCTGCGGACATGGTCGCTCAAGGCCCCAGCGAAAAGTTTTTCCTTGATGAGAAATTTTATGTGTGCGCGCCCAGATTCCTGCTGCTTCTCACCGCTTCGCTGCTCCCTGACCCCAGACAGGCTTTCCTCTAGGCCGCCAGAGGGCGCCTGTGAGCACCCGGAGCGGGTTCCCCCCTACCCCTACCCCCTCACAGGGCTCCCACCTCCAAAGTCCGGAGCCCACAGGGCCCTGCATGACCTGACCCTCCCCTCCCTGCCCTCACCTCCCCTCTTTTCCCCCCTCACTCTGTTCCAGACACATGGGCCTCCTCGCGACACTACCCTTTACCTGGAAAGTTCTTCCCCAAGTACCCACCGGGTTCCTGCTCTCATTTCCTTTGTGTGGCCCCTCAGGTGGCACTTGATCAAAGAGGCCAACCCCTGCCATTCTCTTAAAACGTCACTCCCCAGTTCCCGTCCCTGCCTCTCCTCCATAGCTTCCCCCCAACCACACTCACCAGCTTTCATTTAATGATTTTTTGTCACTCTGCCTCGAGGGCAGCCATCTTGGACAGTCTGGTTTCCAGTAGTATCCCCAGGACCTGGCGCGGTGCCGGCGCACAGGACACACCTGATTAATACCTACTGGATGAACAAATGCCAAAGGGGCTGGCGGAGCTTCCCAGGCCCACCTCTCCCCAACTGGGAGATGCCCAGGTCACCATCCCTGGGCTATAAGTAAGGAGGGGGTAGGCCAGGCAGCCCCCAGACTCAGTACCCTCTCTGGGCTGGCCGCATTAGAGCCAAGAATAACAAGAACGAGAAGGATGTTCTGTGCTGAGAAAGCTCTTGATGTGCCATCACCTTACATATACATCACATGACCCATTTTACAGATGAGAAACTGAGGTGCAGACACGGGCAGTCACTTGCGTGGGGCCATCCAGTTGAAGAGTGGTTCAGCAGGATGTGAACCCAGGCTTCCTAAGTACAGGGCTGAGCTCAGGGGTCTGGGTTTAGCCTCCTCCTCTCCCACCATCTGGGGTATCCTGACCCCCTAGCGTAGCTGGCAAACTCCTATTCATCCTTCAAAACCCCTGGGTTCAAGCACCTCCTCTCCTCTCAAACTACCAAGTGGCCAAGCCATTGATGACAATGCCAATGTCCTCTCCTGACACTGTGGGCACTGGACACAAGAATGCCAAAGTGACTTCAGAGAATGGTGGAAAGAGGTCAGTGAACATGGGCCTGAGGGCCTAGGACTCACAGCCAGGCCAGTGGGGCCATGACTGGACTGACTGTGGGCCCACTGTCCACACCTCCAACCCCTGACCTCCTTCCCATGGTGGTGGCATAAATCTAGCCAAAGCCAGGAAGGTTTGCACACAGTTCTCATGTCCTCGGGAACAGAACAAGAAATGAGGAGGAAGAGGGTTCCTTTGGGCCCAGCCCTGTATTCCCCCTACTCTCTGGCTGTCTTCCCAGCCCTGTCCATCTGTCCAGCCTGGGGGTCCCATTTGCCACATGGGGTCAGCTCTGGCCCAGCCCAATAATCTCTTGAGCCCCGCAGGCCAGGCCCAGCCCTAAGGGCTTTGTTATGGAGTTCACAGGGCCACCCCAGGGACAGATGCTCACATGATCATGTACAGCTGGGGATGCTTAACCCAGAGTGACCAAGTCCCCTGGCCCAAGGTCACCCAGTGAGAACAGTGGAGACCAGAGCCACACAAGGGCCACTAGCCACAGCCCAGACAAATGGCAGGAAGGCAGGGCTGCCCCCTAGGTCCCTGGCACGCGGTGCCCAGTGCAGAACTGGCTGGTGGGGCAGTGGCCAGGCCAGGCCTGTGTGCAGGCTGTGGAATGAGGATGGCATTGTCCAAAGTACAAGTCATCTGTTGTCTCAGGGAAAGAAAGAGTCCTTGAGGACACAGCCCCCAGCATTTCCCCAGAAGTTGGTGGCATCACTGGCCGGAACACAGTCCCCCGGGGCACACCACTTGGCTGGCCAAGCAGGCAAGCCCCGTTGGCAAAAACAAAGAGCTGGCACCTCTTGGAAACCCTTGGTCCCCTGCCCTGCCCTGCCCCAGGACAGTGCAGCACATCTAGAGTCCAGCCTCTGACACTCAGGCCACTGAGGGGCCATCAGGGGCGCTGGCCCCCCTGGTCCAGGCCGATCAGGGGTCACAGATGCTTCTTCTGGGGTCACAGATGCTCCCACTGTGGACCTCACAGCCTGGTCCATCAGAGGAGAGGTCAGGGACACCCCCGGGGGATTGACCGGCAGGCTGGGGAAATGGCCCTTGGTTGAAAAGGATAAAATGTTAGCAGGATAAAAGTGAGGATCTATAATTAGATACAAATAAACTCACTTCTGGGGGTGGGAGGGATGAGCCCAGAGGAAAAGGAGAAGCACGTGGGAAACCCCCAGGGGGATCTGTTGGCCTTGACTGGGAGGTCAGGGACGCCACCCTGTGATGTGGCTGCCAGAAAACCACATTGGTGCCGGGAGGGCTGGGCAGAGGGCAGCCAGTGTCCCGAGGGAGTGGTGTGGCCCCTCCATGCCCAGGGCAGGGCCAGGGAAAGGTGACTGAAGCCTGGGGGAGACTGGGCACAGGATGGGGGATGGGAGGATCACAAACCCCTCCACTCCGGAAGGGCTCCCCCTACCAGGCAGCAGGGTGGGGGAGCTGTGTGGTGAGAAAGTGGATCCTTGTCAACCCTTCTGGCACAGTTGTGTCCTGGACACCTCTCTACTGCCCAGGCCTGACCCTCTGCAGGCCATGGGGTCGCAGGAGGGCCTGTGGGGGGCAGCGTATTCACGTTTCTGTCTACTCGCCATATTTATGGCCAGTGATGCGATGGTGGCAGCTCGCCTGCCTGCTGTCTTCCTTCCTTCTTTATTTCCCAGAGTCAGAATTTCCTTTTCCTATTTAACTGAGTGGATTTAAAGACAAATATTAAAAGTTAACAGGGAGGGGTTCCTTCCCTGGTGGCTCAGTGGTAAAGAATCGCCTGCCAATGTAGGAGACACAGGTTCGATCCCTGGTCCGGGATGATTCCTCATGCCACGGGGCAGCTAAGCCCGTGTGCCACAATTATTGAGCCTGGGAGCTGCAACTACTGAAGCACGTATACCCTAGAGTCTATGCTCTGCAACAAGAGAAGCCATAGCAATGAGAAGACCACATCACTGCACAGAAAGTAGCCCCTGCTTGCCGCAACAAGAGAAAAGCCCACACAGCAATGAAGACCTAGCACAGCCAAAAATAAATAATAGAGGGTCAAAAAATAATAGAGGGGTCCTCTGACAAGGCATTAAATGTGAAGGTGAGGTCTCAGATGACTAGACTGGGAACCGCTGACCTTGTGGGTTAGACTGTCACTTCTGACCCGGCTCGAGGTCAGCAGGGCACCTGCTGGAGTGCAGGGGGAGAGGGCAGTGGGGCAGGCGGGCACTGCCCCCTGGGGCTAGTTGTCCCTGAAGTATTTCCAGAAAGAGGACTCAGGAGATGGGTCCTGGGAAGCGCACAGCCCAGTTCCAGTGCCCCTGACCCAGTAAATGTACTTCTGGGAACAGACTTCAAGGAAATAAACCAAAGGACAAAAGATGACTCGTGCAAACACTTGGAGCTGGATTATTTACAACAGCAAACAGTTGTGTTCTGAGTGGGCCTGGAGTTAGCTCTCAATGGTGGCCAATGTCAGCCGGGGAGCCCAGCTCCGCGGCACAGGACCAGGCCAAAGCCTAGGCTGGCACAGAAGGCTCTGGAAAGTCAGTGACCCCTAAACCAGCCCTGCAAATAACAAGTGGGGAAGGACCACAGAAACACTAGGAGCGGGAATTTCCCTAGTGGTCCAGTGGCTAAGACTCCATGCTCCCAATGCAAGGGGGCCAGGGTTCAATCCTTGGTCAGGGAACTAGATTCCACATGCTGCAACTAAGTCCCGATGCAGCCAAATAAATATTTAAAAAAGAAAAGAGACCCTGGGAGGAACGCCCCCTGCCCCGGCCTGCCCCAGCAGTAACACATGCAGGTGGGGGCCAGTCAGCACCTGGGGAGCAGCCCCCTGGAGTAGGCTGGGTAGACATAGGCACCATCTGCTGCAGGACTGGCATCCAGGTCACCTGTCACCCACTCTCAAAGCCCTGACAGTGTCCATTCTCCGCCTCTAAAGTGAGACCCCCCAGGGCTCAGTCGGCACCTGAGCCAGATGCCTGCCGACCAGAGCCTCACCTGCTGGCAACCTATGAGCTTGCAAGCAGCTCCTGGAGCCCACAATGCTGTGTGACAGAGTGGCACAGGGACTTCCTCTGCCCAGAAACCGTTCGCTAAGTGGAGATCCCACTTTCTACATCCCCAAGGTCCCCAGAACCCCAGACTCAACCGGGGATGATACCACAGACACATAGTGATGGACACACTACACTCCCAGCCTGGCCAAGCTCCCCCAACGAGGCAAAGATGCCAAAGGCTGGCATGGGAGGTAGCATGGCAAGGGTGTCCCGAGTGGGCCTAGAGTTAGCTCCCAAGGGTGGCTAATGTCAGCTGGGGAGCACAGCTCAGCGGTACAGGACCTGGCCAAAGCCTAGGTTGGCACAGAAGGCTCTGGAAAGTCAGTGACCCCTAAGCCAGCCCAGCAATGGCTGCCTGACCTGCCCACGTCTTACTTAAGGCTCCTAGAGCCCTCTGTTCCCTGGCCAAGGAAGATCCTTCGGTAGGTTGGAGGAGCAGGTCTGACAACCCCACTCAGATCTGACAACCCCAGATACACTGCTCAAGTGGTCTGGATTCAAACCCTGCTCCAGCACGTAAATTGTGCCTGTTTCCAGGTTCATAAAGGGAAAGGCTGGATAATACAATACCGACCTCACATGGTTGTGGCGAGGGCTTCAATGAATTCACGTGTGTAAAGTGCTTAGAAAAGTGCAGGTACTTGGATAGCGCTCTTAAGAGTTCTAAGAGTTAACCATTAGGTCTGGGTTTAGCACACACTCTCACCCCAAGTGCCCCTCAACGCATTTCCGACTCCACTTCCCAACCCAGGGTCCACTGGCCACCCCCCTCCACACACCTTGACCCCCATTGTTCGCCTCTACCTTCCCGGGCACCTTACAGATGCACTGCCACCAATCAAAACAGGCACCTCCCACTCGGTGAGAGAACCGCCCCCACTAGCCCAGCCCATTCCTTGGACACGCCCACCACATCCTAGCACCGCCTCTAAAGGCCCCGTCCCCATCACGAAGGGAGCTTTCCACCCAGCCCGGCCCGCCAAATGCTGGGGCGGCCCCGCCCCTCAGGGCCTCTCCCACTGCCCGGGGCCCCACCCACTCTGGGCCCTGGCCCCCGCCTCGGCGCATCCTGGGCCCCCAAGCCTCTCTGGGCAGCCGGCCTCGCATGGCCGCGCACCCTGGCCCGAACTTGACCAAGACCGGCCTGCACTGGCATCCCCGGCTACCTGGCCTGCTGGGCCCCAAGCTTCGGGCTCCGGCCTAGGCCCAGAGGCCTGAAGCGCAGCCTCGGCTCCTGCCTGCCGCAGCCCGCTTCCCCGTCTGTGCCCCACCGACCGCACCTTTGAATAGGTAGTCGTACTCGTCGTCCCGGGTCCCCATTGTCCTGGCGCTTCCGGCGGGATCGGCGACTCCGCAGCCCCACCACAAACACCCGACGGGGGCGGAGCCGGCGCCGCGCAGAGCGGCGGCCGGATGGCCAATCAGCAGTGGGTGGTGTAACGACCGGCACCCAGGGCAGCCAATAAGAGACGGAAGCAGAGCCTCCGGGGTGGGCGCCTCCGGAGATCCACCTTCTTCGCCCTCGGTCTCCTGGAGAAAGGCGGAAGGAATGCGGACCTTTCTGAAGTGACAGCCTCACCAGCCTATCAGAAGCGAGTTCTGGAAGGCGGGGCGGAAGACTGGAAGAATGGAACGGATTGACGGGGCGAGTAGCCAATGAGAGGTTTGATTCAGATAGTACTGGGCCACACCAGAGGAGCTGTCCGGGAAGGGAAAGGGGCTACGTCCAGGTAGTGTTACGCTAGTTAACGTCCCGATGACGTAATAGGTCAATGAGCGAGGCTCTGCGGTAAGCCCACTCCCACCCTCGCTGCCCCAGTAAATGACCCCTCCTGGCGGGCATCTGCGTGTGGACCTTTTCTGCTTAGAGGTCCCCTTCTTTCTGGGTTGCAGTTTCCATCTCTGCACTGGCCTCAGTTTCCTCACTCTGTAGAACAGGGAAGAAACCTTAGGGAATCTTGGAGTATAATTAGATCATTGACCTAAACAGATACTTAATCTACCACCCACCGTCGGTCATTGGGTCTTTGTTTAATAAATATTTATAAATCCTTATTGGATGTCAGAATCCCTCTGCTAAGCAGGAGACGCAGGTTTGAGTCTGGAGAACGAAATGGCAACCCACTCTAGTATTCTTGCTTGAAGAATCCCATGAACAGAGGAGCCTGGTGGGCTACAGTCCACGGGGTTGCAAAGAGTCGGACACGACTGAGCGACTAAACAGCAACATCTGGGATGTCAGACACTCTCCTCTTCTCTGTCTCTTTATCCTGCTTTACTCCACATCTCCTCCCCTGTAAGGAGGATTTATTTATCTTCCTTTGATATTAAAGTATGTATTTCCCTCTCGATCCTGTTAATAAACAAAATTCAACTGAGTAAATGTGAAGATCTTATTGCGCTTATTAAAGATTCATGAATCAAGCAGCATCTCATCTGTCAAGCAGAGATAACTCCCAGTTGTTGTTCAGTAACTCAGTTTTGTCCAACTCTTTGCGACCCCATGGGCTGCAGCACCCCAGGCTTCCCTGTCCTTCACCATCTCCCAGAGTTTGCTCAAAATCATGTCCATTGAGTCAGTGATGCCATCGAACCATCGCATCCTCTGCCGGCCCCTTCTCCTCCTGCCTTCAATCTTTCCCCGCATCAGTGTCTTTTTCAGTGAGCTGACTCTTCAAATCAGGTGGCCAAAGTATTGGAGCTTCAGCTTCAGCATCAGTCCTTCCAATGAATGTTAAGGGTTGATTTCCTTTAGGATTGTACAAAATGGAAGACTTTTATAGAAAAGAGAGTGGAACAAGAAGTCATGCACAACAGAAAAATGAAAGCCTTCAGGTGAGGCCAGATTTTAATCGGCTGAGTTGTGGTGTTTCCGTTGGCTGGGCAGGAAGAAAGTCTTTTCTCCCACTTTAGTCAAGTAGTAGCAGTTTCGGTTTGGGAGCGTAAGGTGCGTCTCTTGGGGTCTGTAACTGATGTCTTCCTGTTTGGGGTAATTGACTGGCAGGTCATAAGAGCTCCCTCTGCAAGCCTTTTTAACTCCATTTTTTTTTTTTAATTTGCCTGCACTGGGTCTTAGTTGCCGCATGCAGGATCTTTTAGTTGAGTCATGGAGGCTCTTAGCTGCAGCATGTGGAATCTAGTTTCCTGACCAGGGATGGAACCAGGGCCCCCTGCATTGAGAGTGTGGGGTCTTAACCACTGGACCACCAAGGAAGTCCCTCTGATGCCAATTTTAATTGAGGTTTCCTGTTTTTAATTTTCACAAATTTATTAACATATTTAGTTTCTGTCCCCCACTAACACAGCATCAACCCTGTGAGGGCAGGGACTGTGTCTGTGGCCATCACTGCTTTGTCACAGCTAGTGCACAATAAATGTTCGATTAATGATAGTGTAAGTATAGAAGCTTCCCAGGTGGCACAGTGGTAAAGAATTTGCCTACAATGCAGGAGACACAGGAGACTTGGGTTTGATCCCTGGATCAGGAAGATCCCTGGAGGAGGAAATGGCAACCCAATCCAGTATTCTTGCCTGAAAAACTTCTATAGACAGAGGAGCCTGGTGGGCAGGCTCACCCACCTGGCTCACCAGGTCCATGGGGTTACAACGAGTCAGACACCACTGAGCATGCAGGCACCAGCATAGAGCTCATGTGCTAATTAGAGTAATTATTATAATTGCCTCCTGGACCTCATCCTTGGGATGTTCACCAGGCATCCCAAACACAAATTTGACTTCTTTCCCCATATTCTCTCCTCCTCCTGTGACTCCATCCCCCCACTCCCATCATCAAAGCCAGAGGTTGTGGACTTCTCTCTTTTTCTCATCCTTTATTCCCCTGCCCCTCTTTCTCATGCCCTCCCTCAATTGCCTACTCTGTCCCTCATCCCTCCTAAATTTCTGACCACTTGTCACCCTCTCCTCTGCTGCTGCCCCTACCCTGGCCGTGTCATCACTCCCTGGACCTGTGTAGTTTCCTGCTCCCAAAATTCCCTGCTCTGTGCTCACCTCACACAGTCTGTTCTTCACATAGGAGTCAGACAGAGTCTTTCTTTCTTCCTTTCTTTTCAAATTGAAGTATAGTTGATTTACAGTGGGATTCCCTGGTGGCTCAGATGGTAAAGAATCCGCCTGCAATGCCGGAGACCCGGGTTTGATCCCTGGGTCGAGAAGATCCCCTGGAGAAGGAAATGGCAATCCACTCCAGTATTCTTGCCTGGGAAATCCCCATGGACAGAGGAGACTGATGGGCTACAGTCCATGGTGTTGCAGAGTCAGACACGATTGAACCGACTAACACTTTCACTTTCACTTGATTTACAATGTTCTGTTACTTTCAGGTATATAGCAAAGTGATCCATATAAATATATATGAATATAAATATATAATCTCAGATTATTTTCCATTATAGGCTATTGCAAAATATTGAATATAGTTCCCTGTAGTGTACAATAGGCCCTTGTTAGTTACCTATTTTATGTTTAGTAGTGTGTATATGGAGCTTCCCAGATGGCACTAGTGGTAAAGAACCCACCTGCCCATGCAGGAGATGGGAGAGACATAGGCTTGATCCCCAGGTTTGGTTCGTGGGTCGGGAAGATACCCTGGAGGACGAAATGGCAACCCACCCCAGTCTCTTGCCTGGTGCATGAATCCCATGGACAGAAGAGCCAATTTGGCTACAGTCCATGGGGTCGCAGAGAGTCAGACACGAACTGAAGCAGGTTAGCACATGCACACACATACTGAGAAAGTCGTACTTTTTTTTTTTCAGTTCTTTTTTTTAAGTTAATTCTTTATTGAAGTATAGTTGATTTATAATGTTGTGTTAATTTCAGGTGTATAGTAGAGTGATTCATATATATATAATATATATTCAATTATATAGAGACATATTTTTCAGAAATTTAAAAATATTTATTTTTATTTATTTGGTTGTGCCAGGTCTTAGTTGCGGCAGGAGTGCTCTTCAGTCTTCATTGTGGCATCTTTAGTTGTGGCATGTGGGATCTAGTTCCCTGACCAGGGATTGAACCCAAGCCCAGAACACTGAGAGCTCAGAGTCTATTTATTTGATTTTGGCCGATCCATGAAGCTTGCGGGATCTTAGTTCCCCGAAACCAGAAATTTAATCCACACTCTCGGCAGTGAAAGCACAGAGTCCTAACCGCTGAACCGTCAGGGAAGTCCCTCTAACTGGAATTTGAAAGCATCGGCATTGTTTTTTCACCAAGTTTAGTTTTCCTAACCTATTTATAGCAAGTGATATGGGTTTTCCACATGCTGTAGAGATATGCCTCTACTTTTTTAAAAACTGGGTCAATAAGTCCCTATATGCCTGGGAGTGTGTCGTCTGGTTTAATTATTAACAACACACCCCCATTTCACTCTCAACATGTCTCTGTTTGGACCATCAGTCATAACAGTGTCTCCGTTTGGAGACACTTACCTTATCTGTAATGGGAATACACGCATGGTGCTGAGACAAATCTTTTTAAAATTTATTTATTTATTTTTATTCATTTGGCTGAGCCAGGTCTTAGTTGCAGCAGTGGGGACCTCTGATCTTGGCTGTGGCATATGGGGTCTTTTGTTGTGGCATGTGAGATCTAGCTCCCTGACCAGGGTGGAACCTGTGTCCCCTGCATTGGGAGCCTGGAGTCTTAGCCACTGGACCGCCAGGGAAGTCCCCAGACAGGGATCTTTCTGTTGACTAGAGTGTCCCAAGCACTTGGGACAGGGCTTGGCCTTTAGTAGGTGCTTAAGAAATATTAGTTGAATTTATATATGTGTGTGTGTGTGTGTGTGTGTGTGTGTGTGTGCGCACACGCGCGTGCGTGCTAAGTCACTTCAGTCATTTCTGCGTCTTTTGTGACTGCATGGACTGTAGCCCACCACGCTCCTCTGTCCATGAGGATTCTTCAGGCAAGAATACTGCAGTGGGTTGCCATGCTCTCCTCCAGAGGATCTTCCTGACCCAGAGATCGAAGAACCTGTCTCTCTTATGTCTCCTGCACTAGCAGGCGTGTTGTTTACCCCTAGTGCCACCTGTGAAGCCTATATATATACACATATACTACATACACACACACACATATATTTTCTTTTTATTCACTCCTTCTCACCCCCCTATATGTATATATTTTAAAGCTAATTTAAAGGAAAACTGTTGCAGACATAGCCAAAAGTGGGAAGAATTTACACAAAACTCTGCGTTAATGTAGCAGAGTAGAGGGAACTCCCTGGCAGTTCAGTGGTTAGAACTCTGAGCTCTCACTGCCAAGGTTGTGAGTTCAGTCCCTGGTAGGAGAACTAAGATCCTGCAAGTTGCAAGGCAAGGCAAAAAAAAAAAAAAAAGTAACACAGGAGAGCTGGGTTGTGCAAGATGGTGGCCACTGGCCACTGTGGCTGCTGAGCCCTTAAATATGGTAGGTCCAAATGGAAATGTGCCATGTGAAATCTATACCGGATTCAGAAGACTTAGTATAAGAAGCCATGTCAAGTATCTCAGTAACTTTTATAATGACCACATGTTTAAACTGCAGTATTTTGGATCTATCGGGCTCAATAAAGTACATTCCTAAATAATTTTTTTTACTTTGTTTCATATATATATATATATATATATATATATATATATATTTTTTTTTTTTTTTTTTTTGCCCATGCCACAAGGCATGTAGGATCTTATTTCCAGACCATGGATCAAAGCTGTACCCCCTGCAGTGGAAGCTGAGTCTTAACCACTGGACCACCAGGGGGGGAGGTCCCTACTTTGTTTCTTTTTAAACTTTAGCTGTTTTTATTTCCTTTTTCTTTGTTCTGCTTTTTAAAAAATGTGACCACTAAAAAAAAATAATAATAACATTAAATACACAGCTCACATCCCTATTTCTTTCATGTGGCCAGACACTAAAAGTTTATCAAGATTCATGTGCATAAGTATGGTCAGGAAGAGCATCTAACTTTCTCTATTACCTGCTTCCAGAAGGACCAAATGAGGGTTTTGCTTTGTACCTCTGAAAATGAACATGAGATGTCCATCATGAAACCATAAGTGAAGGAAGTTGAAAGCAGATGTTGGAGATGGTGGGGATAACTAGCATTGTCCTCAAGAGCCCTGGAGTGTTCACCCTCCACCCTGTAAGCCTGTTTATGCAGACTCTGAAAACTGTCCACTTTGAAAAACAAACCAAAGGACATAAAAGAATGAAATGTTCTGAAGTTGCTTTTATTCCGAGAATTCTGTGGGCTCCACCCGGACGCCGTTGGCGCCAGCTGACTCACAGCACCCAGGCACCACAATACGGCGAGGGTGCCCAGGCCTACAGGAAGCCCTGGTCCTCCAGCCAGTCAATGTGACTGAATCCGCCCGCCATTGAGGGCCGGCCTGGCCACCCCACCCCTAAGTGGTCCCCTCTGCATCCCCTGCTCCTTGGGCGGGTGAGGAGCGGGCTTCAATGCCCCTCCGTGCCACGCTTTCGGGGTCTGTGCCCGGCAGCCCTACAGCCCTGTTCTCCTCAGAGGGCATTTCCTGCAGCCTCCCCTACTCATCAAGGGGACCTCTCCAGTCATGGGCATCTTCTCTGTCCTCGAGGCTCCAGACAGCCCTTGCCCGGAGCCCCTGCCCAGGCAGGGAGTGGCCACACGTGGACCAGAGTCACTGTCCTCCGGGGGCCTGAGACCAGGCCCCAGAGAGGAGGCTAGGAGGCCGCTTGGGCCGCTGTGGGCTGTACCAGGATGGTGGTGGCCTGCAGTGGGTAGTAGCGGCCCCGCCAGGTCTTCCAGAAGATGCCCTTCTTACGCTGCTGCCGCTGCCGCGGGATGGAGTGGAAATACTGGCCGTTCAGGTTGGAGTGACTGCAGGTGCCAAACCACCAGCCACCTGCCGGGGTCAGAGAAAAGGGGACGCGGTCAAGCCTGTGGGTCCTGGGGTCTCCAGTGGGGCTGAGGTGGGGAGGGGGCTGGGTGTTGGCCATCACCCACTTTAGATGAGAGAACTCTGGCAGTGGTTGTCAGACTGTGTTCTGAGGAACCCCAGCTTATGACAAAGGCACCTCAGGGGCTCAGGGCACCTCCCCACCCCATCCTGGTAACTGCAGCTTTTATATCGGTGACCCTGGCGAGTTACTTCTCCACACTTGCCACATGGTGGACATTTATTAAAGCCTTTCTATGACTGTCGTGTGTTTCACTAGTTTGTATCACATTGAACCATGTGAAATTAATCACTATTCCATCCTTCTCCCCAAGAAGGAAATAGCAACCTACTCCAGTATTCCTGCCTGGGAAATCCCATGGACAGAGGAGCCTGGTGGGCTACAGTCCTTGGGGTCACAAAGAGTCAGACACGACTCAGTGACTAAACAACAAACAACCATCCTTCTTCGACCCACCACAAGGCAGTTTCATCTGTTTCACTTCACAGGGTGTGGGCTCTGCCTTCAATTTGTCTTGGTGGCTAGCCTGTGGCAAAGTCATCTCATTGTATTAACATTTTCATAGCAGTCCTGTGGTGTGGGCAGGGTGGTTATATCCCTTCTTTTTTTCTGGCCTCACCATGCAGGATCCTAGTTCCCTGACCAAGGATTGAACCCATGTCCCCTACAGTGGAAGCTCAGATCCTCAACCACTGGACCACCAGGGAAGTCTCTATACCCATTTTAAAGATGGGGAAAATGAAGGGGGGGGCGTTGTCAGTTGCCTAAGGGTCCACAGCAAGTAAGGAGAAGGGGGGCACGGAAATAAGGACTTCCCTGGTGGTCCAGTGGTTAAGACTCTGTGCTCCTAATGCAGGGGGCACGGGTTTGATTTCTGCTCAGGAAACTAGATCCTACATGCCTCAACTAAGACCCGGCACAGCCAAAACAAAGAACAGTGGCATGGAAACAGATAGGGTTGAAGGCAGGGCAGGGATGCAGAAAAGCTGTGTGGCGACGGGCAAGATGGGGAGGGACAGGGCTTGCTTACCAGAGAGGCTCCTGGCGCAGTTCTTGTCTCTGCGGAGGTCGTGGTCCTGGTCCCAAGTGGAGAAGGGCAGGGAGAGGCCACTGGGCGAGAAGGTGGTGGCACCCAGTTTGCTGGCCACCGGCGGCGTGAGCTGCAGGCTGTAGGCGGTGTCTTCACCCCCCAGGTGGACAGGGAACTGCAAGGACTCGGCATTGCCCTCCCAGTCCTGCAGTTGCACAGCCAGGCGGCTGCCACGGTCCCCAAGGATGCGATGCACCTTCTCCAGGCCCAGCCAGAACTCACCTGCCACGGGAGAGGCCAATCCGTGAAGAGGACCCCCAGATCTGTAGCTCCCTCCTCCCCCTGTGCCTCTGGCCTACAGGAAACACCTACCTTGGGGGTCTCCAAAGCCATCTTTGTAGGCTTCCCAGGGTTGGTTAAAGTCCACGGAGCCATCCTGACGCCTCTGAATTATGGTCCAGCCTCCATCTGCCCAGAAAAGTGCGAGGTCATCAGGAGGATTCTTCTTACGAGGGATCCTGCCTCTCCTATTTGGCTCCCTAAACCCCAAAGCACCTCTAAACCCAGGGAGAGCGGTTCCTCTCACCCACCCCAGCAGGATGGGAGGAAGACCAGCAAAGGAAGAAGGTGAGCTGGCAAGTAAACTGGGGGTTCTGCCTAGATCTTTGTCCCAGGACCCAGAAGAGAAGGAGGAAGTGGGGAATAAGAAGTGGCTGCGCTTGATGGAAAGACAACCAGGCCCATGATATTCGGGGTACCTGGGGGCCAGCCCAGCCCTACCTGAGGTCATCTTGCAGTTAACCAGGAAAGGCGGGGATCCCTGAGGCTGGATCTGGAATAATCCACTTTCCCTCTCTCCATCTTCAAACAGCTCCTGGCAGTCCCTGGGCAGTCCTGAAGGACAGACAAAGATGGGGGGAATTGAAACGGAGAGCCATCCTAGGGGTGTCTCAGGAAACAGGCGTGTCTGGGGGCTAGGCAGCAGGTGACAGGGGCAGGAGGGGGCACTCCTCAGCTCATCATGCCCCCTTCCACTTGCCTAAAGTTGTCCATGACTCCCCAGGACCAGCCATACCCATCCCCCCTCCTCCCACCCTGAACGCCCATCCTCTGGCCACACAGCCTTCCTGGTAGCACACACGCTCTGGCCACAGGGACTTTGAACATGCTAGTCTTCTGCCTGGGACCTCTTCCCTCCTGCAGTTCTCTGCCTCATATTAAAAGTCCCAGCTGCTGGAAGGGATGAAGTCTCTGACACCCATCCCTCCCCTCTCCCCCCACATCCTGTTGCAATAAAAAGGGAAAAGGGGGAATGAGTTTTTTTCTTTCCCTTTCCTGAGAACAAAGAAGATAAAGAGAAGAGTAATCAGGCCTGAACATTCCTAGTTGTTTCCTTTTTCTTACTCTAACTGCTCCTAACTCTGCATGTCTGTAAAGAAGCTTGCTCTTCTGCCTTTCTGGGGTTTACCCTTAAAACACCCTTCCCCTTGTAGTTACACATTGGAAAGAAGACCACAGAGCCACTGAAGGGCCAGACTCAATTACTGAGTTACTAACACCAGTCTATGACTGTCTTAGAAACAATGCAAGAGGAAGAAATCAAGATCCTATCACCTTTGTTCCTCATCACTGACTCCTGACTATGAGCCTTTGCCTTATATAAGGCCCGAGACTCATCATGGAGGGGTGGGGGGCACAGTTCTTGAGGCATGAGCCTACTGTGTTTCCCTCTTTGCTGGCTGAGAATTAAAGCCACCTTTCTATTTCCTCCAAACTCTGTCTCCGTATTTTTTTCTTCGGCTTCAGTGGGCAGAGAAGGCCAACATTTTGGCCATCAACAGCCCGAGACCAGGCTAAGGGCCACTGAGGACTTCCTACTCCCCAACACTGGGGCCACTGTGCTCTCTCCCCAACTTCCCATACTGTATGAGGTCCCTGAAGTCAGGGACGAGGAATAGCTCTTTGTCCACCATCTGGCACTGGCTGATGCCAGCCCACAGCAGATGTTTAATAAAGATGCCATGAAGGAATGATTGAAGGAGCTGGACCAGAGTGGGGGTGGGGCCAGAACAGAGATAAACAGGAAGGGGCTCTGCTTTCTCCAGCCGCGAGTGAGCATCAGGCCTGGATGGGGTTTGGGGGGCACCACAGAGGTACCACCTGGGGTCCCGGGCATCTGAGAGGGAGAAGGAAGGACTGAAGAGTGAAGGAGGGAGGGACTGAGGGATGGCTCGGGCATGTCTGCAGACTGGGGAAGTCCCTGGCCCCTACCCCAGCAGGAAAAGTAGGGGAAAGGTTGAAGGGGGAAGGGAAGGCTCAGGTTGTGGGGTGCACATGCTGGCGCTGTGGGGGTGGGGGCGGGCCCAGAGTGACTGGTGACATTTTCCGGCCCCTCAGGCAGCTCCCCTTTCGCCTACTTTCCTCTCTTCCAATCGCAACAGGCAGCCGGCCAAACCACCAGTGTGGCTTCCATTAGCACCAGCTGTTTGTCTCCTCAGCTCTGACCTTTCTCCGGCTTGGCAGGGCTGAGCCTGGAGTCCCCCAACCTACACATGACCCCCCCTCCCCCGTCACATTCCTGAGGTGGGACCTTTGCCTGCGGGCCCCTCCCAGAAGCCCCTCATGGCAGGGCTACCCTTTGGGATGGAGTAGCGGACCCTTACCCTTCCTGGTGGGGGAGGTGGTGGGACTGAGGGGTGGGAGAGCCCTCAAGACCAGAGGGCTGGAAGCCAGCAACCAGCCCAAGGGTGGGTGTGAAGAGGGGGATTCGAACTTTCACCCAGTTGGCTGTAGACTGCCGCAGATGCCGGTGCGGGGGATGGGGCAGGAGGACCATGGGGAAGCCAGCCAGGTCTGGAGCTGTGAACTTAGGATGGGACAGAGACACTGGGGAGCTGGGAGCCAGGGTCAGACACCTACAGACATGCTGGTTTGGAGATCTGGGGTGCTCTGGGGCACACACAATAAAGGATCTAGAACTTGTAGGAGTCGGGGCAGGGTGAGAAGGGGCGATCAGCGACTTTCAGGTCAGTAGAGGGGTGAGACCAGGCAAGGAGCATGGATCAAGGGCCCCAGACTTGTAAGAGATGCAAGAGTGAGTGGTGTGACTGGCTGGGGAGATGGGGGTTCCCTGCCTTAGTCTCCCTTCCCAGATCCACAGTCTAAAATGAGGGGCCAGACTTCCCTGGCTGTCCCGTGGTTAAGACTCTGCACTTCCAATGCATGGGGCGTGAGTTCAATCCCTGGTCAGGGAACTAGGATCCCACATGCCAAGTGACGCAGCAAAAACAAAACAAAAACAAATACCTGGTAGCCCCAAACATCAGAACATCCCCTCCCAGGCAGCCATTCTCTTTTAACCCAAGGGGGGCTCCAGTCTCCCAAACTGGCACCCTTTCATCCACCATTCCGCCCTCCTGGAAGGGTCCAACCCCCAGGAAGGTGTCCTTGAGCCATACCACCCCTTTCCCCACACCCTTGCAGCTCAACCCCCTCTTGGACCCGCTTTCCCAACCCCTGCTCCAGTTAGTGGCTCTCGAGGCTTTGGGAAAATCCCACTGACTTTCTCGGAAGAAGGGTTGAGGGGGAGCCCAGAGAGGAAGGGTAAGGGCTGAAGAGGGGGATGTCCTGGTCACCCCTTCACCAGAGACCTGTCCTCCCATGAGGATGCACAGCCAGAGCCTCTCTCTTTCTCAGTAAGGTAGACCCGACAAGGAGAGGGGAAAGAATGGTAAATCGGGGAGTAGGGGTGGGGGGGAGTTTGCTAGAGACCAGCAAAAGGTTGGACACTCACTGTGCAGGCGGCTGATATTGTGAGCTGGGCCGGCAAGCTGGGCCATCTTGGGCAGCCTCTTCCTCCTGGCAGGCTTGGCCATCTTATGGCCCAGGTGCCTGGGGGCCAGGAGATCCATCTGGGACAGGACCGGGAGGAGAATGTCAGGTCTGGCTGGCTCAGGCTGCTCAACCTGCCTGGCTCCACAGCCAGACCCACAGGGTCCACCTTGAACCTCCCTCCCAATCTGGAGTGAGCACTGGCACCTGGCTCTGTAGATTCTGGACTCGCAGGTGCTGCTTCTCCAAGTGCCGCTGCTGCTGGGCCACCTTCTGGAAGAGTTGCTGGATCCTGCTGTTCTGAGCCTCCAGCTGAGTCTGGGGAGAGTGTAAAAGTCTGATGAGGATCCGGTTTTCTGCCACCTCCTTCTCCATTCATCTTCTGGTCCTGTTTCCAACTCTCCATCCTTTGAGGCTGGGGCAGAAGAGCCCAGGCTTCCCTGGTGGCTCAGTGGTAAAGAATTAGCTTGTCTGTGCAGGAGATGCCGGAGAAGCGGGTTCCATCCCTGGGTTGGGAAGATCCCCTGGAGGAGGAAATGGCAACCCACTCCAGTGTTCTTGCCTGGAGAATCCCATGGACAGAGGAGCCTGGCGGGCTACAGTCCTGTGCTGTGCATAGTCGCTCACTCGTGTCCGACTCTTTGCGACCCCATGGATTGTAGCCTGCCAGACTTCTCTGACCATGGGGATTCTCCAGGCAAGAATAATAGAATGGATTGTCATGCCCTCCTCCAAGGTATCTTCCCAACCCAGGGATCGAACCCAGAGTCTCCTGCATTGAGGCGGATTCTTGACCGTCTGAGCCACAAGGGAAGCTTGTTACAGTCCATGGGGTCTCAAAAAAGCCGGAAATCACGGAGCGACTGAGACCGCAGGCAAAAGAGAGAGACCAGCGTATTCGGGATGCGCCCCTCCCTGTTCACTCCCTTCCAGGGCAGTAGCGCATGTACCTGCAAGCTGCGGAGGGTTTCCGGGGAGGCGTCGCCGCCGCCGGGAGTGACCAGATTGGCCTGGGCGCGCGGGGGCGCGGCGGACCCCGCAGGATCCTTGCAGGCGGCCCCGCACGCGCCCAGACGCCGTTCCAGCTCGGCCAGCTGCCCACGGGTGCGCTCCACGTGTTCGCGCAGTCCGTGGCCAAGCTGCAGGAGCCCGTGAGCCAGCACGTTCACCTCGTCCCAGGAGGCAAAGCGCGGCGTCTCGGGAGGCTCCGGGCGGCCCTGCGCGCTCAGCAGCCCCGCCGTGGCGGCGCACAGCATCAGGGCTGCTCCGGCTGTCGGCGCACAGCGCATCCTTCCTGGTGGTCCAGGCTTTGGAACGCGGAGACTCGGGGAGGCAGGACTGAGGGGGCGCCAGAGAGACTCTGGGGTCGAGATGCGAGGGCTGGAGACCTGAGGGCCCTGGCGGAGGACTCGCTTTGGTGCAGAAGCCAGAGGAAAGACTCGAATCACAGCCACTGGCCCTCGGCTTGGTGTCTCCGCGCGACGCCCTCTGTTATAAGCGCTGCGCGCGCGAGGAAGGAGGAGCCTGGAAGGCGGGGCGCGTGAAGTTCCGGGGGCGGGGCGTGGGGGCCGGGGTTGGGGTTCAGTACGCTGGAAGCAGGGTAGTTATGCGGGGTCTGGGGCACCGTGGGAGGTGCAAACGTTTGGCTTCTCTCACCAGGCCCTGATGTGCGTTTTCCGTCGTGCCTTCTCTGCTGACCACGGGAGACGTGACTTCCTCTCCCCGCGGTCCCCTTCCAGGCACCGGAATTCAGAGCCCCCTCCCCCCAACTCCACCCCAGCCACGTTCAGTGGGGAAACGGCACCGGCAGGAACGGCATGCCTGGCAGCATTCCTGACCCCCACTCTCCAAGTCAAGAGCTAGAGAAGAGGGTTCTGGTATGTTGAGTCCAGCAGGACCAGGCAGGAAGCCCGGAAGCACGCAAACATCCCCTCCTCCGGGAAAGCATATCAAGACCAGGCTGGACCCCCTGGGGAGGCATCTCCCAGGCTCCCGCTCTCCTTCCTGCTCAAGGCTTCATCATCGCAGATGTGTTTATGGGATTCTTTTCTTTTTCTTAATTTGGGTGTGCTGGGTCTTAGTTGAGGCATGCAGGGTCTTTAGTTCCCTGACCAGGGATCAAACCTGGGTCCCCTGCATTGTGAGCTAGGAGTCCCAGCCACTGGACCACTAAGGAAGTCCCTTTGCCTGATTCTTAAACATCGCTCATCCCACTCCTCGCAACTTAGTGCCCTGGTGGCAGGGCCCAGATCTGTCTTGTTCAATCTCCAGCTGGGGCCTGTCTCCCCACTGCCCACTCACCCTCAGTCTTGAGTGTTTGCCTGCACCGAGGCAGGAAACCCAGAAGGGAAAGAGGGCTACATGGAAGAATGTTCTTCTATGTTCAGTCTCACTCTCTTTTTGCATTCATTAATTCAAAAAAGGTGGCTCTCCTACATGGAGTCCCCAGTCTGGTGGAAGGACCCCAACTTCTGAGCCTGGGGTAGGGGCAGAGTTGGGACAGAGGAAGAATTGAATGAGGCCATGATTTGGGTCACGTTCATGATTAGGGCTCAGTCTTGTCCGACACTTTGGGACGCCATGGACTGTAGCCTTCCAGGTTCCTCTGTCCTTGGGATTTCTCGGCAAAAATACTGGAGTGGGTTACCATTTCCTTCTCCAGGCTTAGCACCTATTTAACAAACTTTTACTGAAGTCCTCCCCCTCCAGCCCCACCAACTTCCCTATACCTTGTACAAAAATTGAGGCTGGCATAGAAAACCTGCCTGCCAGGAAAAACCCAGGGCACATTGGCTCAGACAGAGCACAGGCAAGAAGAACAGAGTTGACTCAGCGGGGCTTGGAGCCAGCTGGGCCTTTGAATTCCGAAACTCCCCGCCCTGGGGCTGACGTGCAGGTCACCACTCATACACTTGGCTGAGCCAGACTTCAGGATGGCAGATCCTGGCAGCTGTGACAGGCAGATGGGAAGGGCAGGGAGCAAAACCTTGGCAAGGAGTAGATCTAGACAGCCAGCATCTGCCCAGGCAGCCAGCTGGTTCAGCTGCCAGGCCTCAGCCTCTTTCTGCGTGAGGGTCACTGGTCTCCCAGAATGGGCTCTTCTCTCTGGCTTCTTCTTTTGTCAAAGATATATTTATTTATTTAATTTTTGGCTGTGCTGGGTCTTCGTGGGCCTTTTTCAGTTGCGGTGCTCAGGCTTCTCACTGCAGTGGCTTTTCTTGTTGGGGAGCACAGGCTTAGTTGCTCCTCAGCATGTGGGATCTTCCCACACCAGGGATGGAACCCAGGTCCCCTGCATTAGCGGGTGGATTCCTTATCACTGAGCCACAAGGGAAGCCCACCTCCCTGGCTTCTTGAACTGAGAAAAATGATCAATTACTTTCTCAACCTGATGGCCGTTTCCTGATCCACTTCTCAGGGCTTCTATCTCTGTTCTGTGTTTCAGAGGGCACAGAATATACCCAAGGCTCTTAGAGACACCTGTAGTGAACAAGCTACAAAAGAGTTTCTCCAGGGGCCTGGAACTGACCCTGGACTGTATCCTAAAAACTGCTTTGTGGAATATGCCTTTGTTCCAGCAGTAATTTATCACCATGATGAACTGTTTCTTTGGCACCTGTTTTGTTCTGGCTGGGCTCCCCTCATTCAAATGGCAAAGAACCTGCCTGCAATGCAAGAGACCAGGTTCTATCCCTGGGTCGGGAAGATCCCCTGGAGAAGGGAATGGCTATCAACTCCAGTATTCTTGCCTGGAGAATCCCACAGACACAGGAGCCTGGCAGGCTATAGTCCATGGGATCACAAACAGTCAGACACCATTGAGCATGCACTATGACGATTTTTTTAAAAAGGCAATTTCGAGGCTTCCTTGGTGGCCCAGTGGTTAAGATTCCGCCTTGCAACACAAGAGACAGTGGTCTGATCCCTGGTCTGGGAAGATCCCACATACCATGGGGCTACTGACCCTTGTGCCACAACTACTAAGCCTGTGCACCCTGGAGAGAATGAGAAGCTCTCGCTTGCCCCAGCTAGAAAAAGCCCACATGGAGCAACAAAGACCCAGCACAGCCAAAAATAAAGAAGTAAACTGAAGCAACTGAGCAGAGCAAATCAGTTCCGTTTAGTTGCTCAGTGGTGTCCGACTCTTTGCGACCCCATGGACTGCAGCATGCCAGGCTTCCCTGTCCTTCACCATCTCCCAGAGCTTGCTCAAACTCATGTCCATCAAGTTGGTGATGCCATCCAACCATCTCACCCTCTGTCGTCCCCTTCTCCTGCCTTTAATCTTTCCCAGCATCAGGGTCTTTTCAAATGAGTCAGCTCTTCGCATCAGGTGGCCAAAGTGCTGGAGCTTCAGCTTCAGCATCAGTCCTTCCAAAGAATATTCAGGACTGATTTCCTTTTGGATTGACTGGTTTGATCTCCTTGCAGTCCAAGGGACTCTCAAGAGTCTTCTTCAACACCACAGTTCAAAAACAACAATTCTTCGGTGCTCAGCTTTCTTTATGGTCCAACTCTTACATCCATATATGACTACTGGAAAATCATAGCTTTGACTAAACAAATCTTTGTCAGCAAAGTAATGTCTCTGCTTTTTAGTATGCTATCTAGGTTGGTCATAGCTTTTCTTCCAAGGAGCAAACATCTTTTAATTTCATTCCTGTAGTCACCATCTGCAGTGATTTTGGAGCCCAAGAAAAAGAAGTCTGTCACTGTTTCCATTGTTTCCCGATCTATTTGCCATGAAGTGATGGGACCAGATGCCATGTTCATTGTTTTTTGAATGTTGAGTTTTAAACCAGTTTTTTCACTCTCTTCTTTCACTTTTATCAAGAGGCTCTTTAGTTCCTCTTCACTTCCTGCCATAAAAGTGGCGTCATCTGCACATCTGAGATTATTGATATTTCTCCTGGCAATCTTGATTCCAGCTTGTGCTTCATCCAGCCCAGCATTTCTCATGATGTACTCTGCATATAAGTTAAATAAGCAGGGTGACAATATACAGCCTTGATGTACTCCTTTCCCAATTTGGAACCAGTCTGTTGTTCCATGTCCAGTTCTAGCAGTTGCTTCTTGACCTGCATACAATTTTCTCAGGAGGCAGGTAAGGTGGTCTGGTATTCCCATCTCTTTAAGAATTTTTCAGTTTGTTGTGATCCACACAGTGTATACAATACACACAGAGGAAAAAAAAAGATAATCATGCAATTTTTTTCTGAGCCACTTCAGGATATGTTGTAGACTTGATTCTGTTGCAGACTCTCTTTTACTAAGAACAAGGACATTCGCTTATGTAACTGCAGCACAGATAGCAACGTGAGGTAGTTTGACCCTGACATAGTGCTGTTATCTAATCTGTGGTCCAGATTCCAGTTTTATCAACTGTGCCCATCATGTCCTTTACAGCAATGTTTTCTCTCTGGAGTTCCATCCAGGATCACATGGTAGTTTCCTTGTTGTGTTTCCTTAAGTATTAATCACCTCTGTCGTGTCTGACTCTTTGCGACCCCATGGACTGTAGCCTGATAGGCTTCTCTGTCCATGGGATTCTCCAGGCAAGAATACTGGAGTGGGTAGCCATTTCCTTCTCCAGGGAATCTCCAGGGATTGAACCCGAGTCTCCTGTATTACAGATGAAGTCTTTACCATCTGAGCCACCAGGGAGGCCCCAAGAATACTGGAGTAGGTAGCTGTTTCCTTCTCCAAAGGATCTTTGCAACCCAGGGATTGAACCAAGGTCTCTTGCTCTGCAGGTGCATTCTTTACCATCTGAGCCACCAAGGAAGCCCAAAGTAGGATCTTGTTGTTTATCCATCCTATATACAACAGTTTGCATCTGCCCAGTCCACCCCTCTCCCACATCACTCCCCCTTGACAACCACAAGACAGTTCTCTTTGCTCTATGTTTAACCACTTAACTTTTTTTTTTTTTTTTGGTCACACAGCATGTGGGATCTTAGTTTCCTGACCAGGGATCAAACCCAGGCCACCTGAATGGAAGTTTGGAGTCTTAACCACTGGCCTGCCAGGCAGCCCCTAACCCACTTGACTTTCAGTTCAGTTCAGTCGCTCAGTCGTGTCCGACTCTTTGCGACCCCATGAAATGCAGCACGCCAGGCCTCCCTGTCCATCACCAACTCCCGGAGTTTACCCAAACCCATGTCCATCGAGACAGTGATGCCATCCAACCATCTCATCCTCTGTCGTCCCCTTCTCCTCCTGCCCCTAGTCCTTCCCAGCATTAGAGTCTTTTCCAATGAGTCAACTCTTCACATGAGGTGTCCAAAGTATTGAAGTTTCAGCTTCAACATCAGTCCTTCCAATGGACACGCAGGATTGAACTCCTTTAGGATGGATTGATTGGATCTCCTTGCAGTCCAAGGGACTCTCAAGGGTCTTCTCCAACACCACAGTTCAAAAGCATCAATTCTGTGGCGCTCAGCTTTCTTCACCGTCCAACTCTCACATCCATACATGACCACTGGAAAAACCATAGCCTTGACTAGACAGACTTTTGTTGGCAAAGTAATGTCTCTGCTTTTAAATATGCTATCTAGGTTGGCCATAGCCTTCCTTCCAAGGAGTAAGCGTCTTTTAATTTCATGGCTGCAATCACCATCAGCAGTGAGTTTGGAGCCCCAAAAAATAAAGTCTGACACTGTTTCCACTGTTTCCCCATCTATTTCCCATGAAGTGATGGGACCAGATGCCATGATCTTAGTTTTCTGAACGTTGAGCTTTAAGCCAACTTTTTCACTCTCTTCTCTCACTTTCATCAAGAGGCTCTTTAGTTCTTCTTCACTTTCTGCCATAAGGGTGGTGTCATCTGCATATCTGAGGTTATTGATATTTCTCTCGGCTATCTTGATTCCAGCTTGTGTTTCTTCCAGCCCAGCGTTTCTCATGATGTACTCTGCATAGAAGTTAAATAAGCAGGGAGACAATATACAGCCTTGACGTACTCCTTTTCCTATTTGGAACCAGTCTGTTGTTCCATGTCCAGTTCTAACTGTTGCTTCCTGACCTGCATACAGGTTTCTCAAGAGACAGGTCAGGTGGTCTGGTATTCCTATCTCTTTCAGAATTTTCCACAGTTTATTGTGATCCACACAGTCAAAGGCTTTGGCATAGTCAATAAAGCAGAAATAGATGTTTTCCTGGAACTCGCTTGATTTTTCCATGATCCAGCGGATGTTGGCAATTTGATCTCTGGTTCTTCTGCCTTTTCTAAAACCAGCTTGAACATCTGGAAGTTCACGGTTCACGTATTGCTGAAGCCTGGCTTGGAGAATTTTGAGCATTCCTTTACTAGCATGTGAGATGAGTGCAATTGTGTGGTAGTTTGAACATTCTTTGGCATTGCCTTTCTTTGGGATTGGAATGAAAACTGACCTTTTCCAGTCCTGTGGCCACTGCTGAGTTTTCCAAATTTGCTGACATATTGAGTGCAGCACTTTCACAGCATCATCTTTCAGGATTTGAAATAGCTCAACTGAAATTCCATCAACTCCACTAGCTTTGTTCGTAGTGATGCTTTCTAAGGCCCTCTTGACTTCGCATTCCAGGATGTCTGGCTCTAGGTGAGTGATCACACCATCGTGATTATCTGGGTCGTGAAGATATTTTCTGTACAGTTTTTCTGTGTATTCTTGCCACCTCTTGTTAATATCTTCTGTTTCTGTTAGGTCCATACCATTTCTGTCCTTTATCGAGGCTATCTTTGCATGAAATGTTCCTTTGGTATCTCTAATTTTCTTGAAGAGATCTCTAGTCTTTCCCAATCTGTTGTTTTCCTCTATTTCTTTGTAATGATCGCGAGGAAGGCTTTCTTATCTGACAGAATGTGGTCCATTAGAGAAGGGCATGGCAAACCACTTCAGTATTCTTGCCTTGAGAACCCCATGAACAGTATGAAAAGGCAAAAAGATAGGACACTGAAAGATGAACTCCCCAGGTCAGTAAGTGCCCAATATGCTACTGGAGATCAGTGGAGAAATAACTCCAGAAAGAATGATGGGATGGAGCCAAAGCAAAAATGATACCCAGCTGTGGATGTGACTGGTGATAGAAGCCAAGTCCGATGCTGTAAAGAGCAATATTGCATAGGAACCTGGAATGTTAGGTCCATGATTCAAGGCAAATTGGAAGTGGTCAAACAGGAGATGGCAAGAGTGAACGTTGGCATTCTAGGAATCAGCGAACTAAGATGGATTGGAACGGGTGAATTTAACTTAGATGACCATTATATCTACTACTGTGGGCAAGAATCCCTTAGAAGAAACGGAGTAGCCATCATAGGCAACAAAAGAGTCCAAAATGCAGTACTTGGATGCAATCTCAAAAACGACAGAATGATCTCTGTTCGTTTCCAAGGCAAACCATTCAATATCACAGCAATCCAAGTCTATGCCCTGACTAGTAACGCCGAAGAAGCTGAAGTTGAACGGTTCTATGAAGACCTACAAGACCTTCTAGAACTAACACCCAAAAAATATGTCCTTTTCATTATAGGGGACTGAAATACAAAAATAGGAAGTCAGGAAACACCTGGCATAACAGGCAAATTTGGCCTTGGAGTGCAGAATGAAGCAGGGCAAAGGCTAATAGAGTTTTGCCAAGAGAACGCACTGGTCATAGCAAACACCCTCTTCCAACAACACAAGAGAAGACTCTACACGTGGACATCACCAGATGGTCAACCCCGAAATCAGATTGATTATATTCTTTGCAGCCAAAGATGGAGAAGCTCTATACAATCAGCAAAAACAAGACCAGGAGCAAACTGTGGCTCAGATCATGAACTCCTTATTGCCAAATTCAGACTTAAATTGAACAAAGTAGGCAAAACCACTAGTCCATTCAGGTATGACCTAGATCAAATCCCTTATGAGTATACAGTAGAAGTGACAAATAGATTTCAGAAAGTGTCTGGAGTGAGTGACCCAGATTGGGGAAGACAGTGAATAACGCACTGTAGCCTGGGATATGTGTCTGTTTTTTCCCGGACCAGGCCAGAGGGACATTGGGGCTCTGTGTGTAGACACCCTAAAAGAAGCTGCAGAGTCTCTGTCCAGGAATGCCCCCTCACCGCCTTTCCTATCAGACTCTAGTCACATCCAGGTCACCAGGGAAGGTCAGCGTTAGGGCAGGAGGCTCAGACCAGAAAGACTGACTCAGATTCTGGGCTGAGCCTCCAGAAAGAAATGGCGTGGACTCTGCCCAAGTCATTCTTCCCACCTCCTCTTGCCTCCCACCCAGTCCTGCTAGCCAGGGTGCTCGCGTGCCTGTAAACCTGCAACCTTTGAACCCCAGGGCAAACAGCCCTGAACTCCCTCAGGAAAGAATAGTAAGTACAACAGGGCACATTAACTTAGCATTCACCTTGATCCCATTAGGCACATGCATAGTCCAGTCTTTCGTCACTCTCAAATCAGCCCTGAAAATGAAAGTGCTCCTTTCCCTTTTGGACTGATGGAAAAGTTGTGAGGTTCTGAAATGTTCACATATTTGACTGAAGACAGTCAGCTTGGAAAGGCCAGGATTTGAAACTTGTTCTCTCAAGTTCCTAACTAATGAATCTTTTTTTTTTTTTTAATCTTGCCTGTTTTTGTAAGTTACAGGTTTCCCTGGTAGCTCAGCTGGTAAAGAACCCGCCTCCAATGCTGGAGGCCCTGGTTTGATTCCTGTGTTGGGAAGATCTGCTGGAGAAGGGATAGGCTACCCACTCCAGTATTCTTGGGCTTCCCTGGTGGCTCAACTGGTCAAGAACCCGCCTGCAATGCAGGAGACCTGGGTTGGATCCCTGGGTTGGGAAGATCCCCTGGAGAAGGGAAAGGCTACTCACTCCAATATTCTGGTCTGGAGAATTCCATGGACTGTATAGTCCATGGGGTCACAAAGAGTTGGACGTGACTTTCACTTTCACTTCGTAAGTTACAGTTTTGAATGGGTGAGGCATTAGCATTGTGCCAAGCCCCAGAAGTCTAAAAACCATAGCCAGAAGGACTTCTCTGGTGGCCCAGTGGCTAAGACTTGGTGCTCCCAATCCAGGGAGTTGGGGTTCCAGCCCTGGTGAGAGAACTAGACCCCACATGCTGCAGCTAAGAGCCCGCATCATGCCTCAGCTGAAAGACCCCACCTGCCACAACCATAATAAAAAGATCTTGAGTGTCACGTGCCGCAACTGACACCCAGCGCAGCCAAATAAATATTTTTAAAAATAAAAAATCAAAACCTGTAGCTGGAAAAGTCTCCCTTTCCCTAATCATGTGTTCACCTGAAACTTTGTTCAAGAGTGTTTATTCAGGTTTATTCATAATCATGTTTGAAGTTCTCTGTGGGTCTAAACATATTCCTTTTCAAAACTTCAAAATTGTTATGGACTGAATGTTTGGATTCTCTTAAAATTCATATGTTGAATGCAATGAGTGACAAAGGTTTACTGTATAGCACAGGGAACTATAGTCAATAGTTATCTTGTAACAAACTATAATGAAAGATAATTTCAAAAATAATATGTGTGTAGGTATAACTGAATCACCTTGCTGTGTACCTGAAACATTGTAAGTTAACTATACTTCAATAAAATATAAATATTTAGAAATTTTAATTCATATATTGAAGCCCTAAACCCCCAATCTAATGGTAATTGGAGGTGAGGCCTTTGGGAGGTGATTAGGTCATGACGGGGCTTCCCAGGTGGCTCAGTGGGTAAAAGATTCTGCCTGCAGTGCAGGAGACACAAGCAGACATGGGTTTGATCCCTGGGGGGAGAAGATTCCCTGGAGAAGGGTATGGCTACCCACTCCAGTATTCTTGCCTGGAGAATTCCATGGACAGAGGAATCTGGCGGGCTATAGTCCATGGAGTGGCAAAGAGTCAGATATGACTTAGCATATACAGCAATCTGTACATACTTCAGGTGCACAATCTAATCAACTTTGACCTATGTAAACACCTGTGACTCTATCAGCATAATGAAGGTAATAGAAATCTCTATCACACCACAAAGCTTCCTTAGGAAGCTCCCACTGGCTCCTCCCATCTTCCCCAGATAACCATATCCTGCTTCCCATCACTACAGATAAGTTTGCATTTCCTAGAATTTTATATAAACGGAATCACATAGAATGAACTCTTTTTTTTTGGTCCACTTTTTTTTTTTCACTCAGCATGATTGTTTGAAAGTCATCCCCGTTGCAGTGCGTATCAATAGCATATTTATTTTTAATGTCGATGTGGATAAACCAACAAATGAAATCCATTCATTTGTTGAAGAACATTTGAGTTGTTTCCGGTCTTTGCTTATTAAAAATAAAAGCTTCTGGGACTCCCCTGGTGGTTCAGTGGTTCAGTGGCTTCACCTTCCAATGCAGACCATGCAAGTTCAATCCCTGGTTGGGGAGCTAAGATCCCACATGCTTCATGGCCAAAAACCAAAACATAAAATAGAAATTGTAACAACTTATGTTGTAAAATATTGTAACAAATCCAGTAGAGACTTTAAAAATTGTCCACAACAACAACAAAAATCTTTAAAAAAATACAGCTCCTATGGACAATTCACATACACCTTTCAAGAAGCTTTTTTAATTGAAGTATATTTTATTTACAATGTGTTAATTTCTGCTGAACAGCAAAGTGATTCAGATATATATATGTGTGTGTGTATATATATATAACATATATATATATACATTCTTCTTTATATTCTTTTCCATTATGGTTTATCATAGAGTACTGAATATAGTTCCCTGTGCTATGCAATAGGACCTTGTTCTTTATCCATCCTATATATCATAGTTTGCATCTGCTAATCCCAAACTCCCAATCCTTTCTGGCCCCTTGGCAACCTCGAGTCTGTTCCCTATGTCTGTGAGTCTGTTTCAGTTTTGTAGATAAGTTCATTTGGATCTAATTTTAGATTCCACACATAAATGATATCATATGGTATTTGCCTCAATTTCTGATTTGCTTCACTTAGTATGTGCAGCCAATGTCAGGTACAAGTTTTTGATGAAATAGTGTTTTCATTACTCTTGGAGAAAAAAAAATAATTAAAATTTTTAATTTCAATTTCCCTAGTACTCCTGTCCCCAATCCATCCAGTTCCCCTCATACATATCCACAATGATTGTCACAATGATTGTCAAGTATATATATATATATATATATATATATATATCTCACCGAGTCACCTTTCTGTAACCTGAAACTAACACTATATTGTAAATCAACTAGAATGACCAAAATAAAGACCAAAAAAAGTTCTAGGTTTTAAGTCACAGAAAACCTTTATTCCAAGGGAAGATTTTCTCTTTCTACTCCCTTGCAGAACATTTATGGTTTTATTTTCATGCTTAGTTATTTGATGCAAATTATAACATCTTACAGCCCTGAAATTAAAACATGCTTGCTCCTTGGAAGGAAAGCTATCACAAACCTTAACAGCATATTCAAAAGCAGAGACATCACTTTGCCAACAAAAGTCCATAAGCCTAAGCTATGGTTTTTCCAGTAGTCATGTATGGATGTGAGAGTTGGACCATAAAGTAGGCTGAGTGCCGAAACATTGATGCTTTCAAACTGTGTTGCTGGAGAAGACTCTTGAGAGCCCCTAGGGCAGCAAGGAGATCAAACCAGTCAATCCTAAAAGAAATCAGTCCTGAATATTCATTGGAAGGACTGATGCTGAAGGTCCAGTACTTTGGCCACCTGAAGCAAAGAGCTGACTCACTGGAAAAGACTCTGATGCTGGGAAAGATTGAAGGCAGGAGGAGAAGGGGGCGACAGAGGATGAGATGGTTGGATGGCATCATCAACTCAGTGGACATGAGTTTGAGGAAACTCTAGAAGATGATGAAGAACAGAGGAGCCTGGCATAGTGCAGTCCATGGGGTCACAAAGAGTCGGACATGACTTAGCGACTGAACAACAATATCTTAATGAATCAGTTACATCACTTCCCTAACCAATGATTTATTGTAAATGCCTGGCTTACAGTCTGGAAACAACCTAAGTGTTCTACCATGAAAGAATAGCTATCCAGTGTAACGCGCCAAACACACTTCCAAATTGAAAATTATTTCAAGGAAGCACTTAGTGACCTCTGAGAAATATAGGGTGTGTTAAATAAGAATTTCAAACTGTGTGTCCAGTAACATTCCAATATTTTTTCTTTTTTTAAAAGTTAAAGTAAATTTACAATGTTATGTTACTTTCAAGTGTACAGTAAAGTGATTCAGTTCCAATGTTTCCTTTTAAACATGTTTATGAGAAAAGAGGCTGGTGAGAAACACAGAAATGGATTAACAACCTCAGGCAGGATGTCTGTGGGCCCGTTCATTTATTTATGAAGATACTTGTTCGTGCTCGGATTACAAAAGGAGGCAATTCTGCATCTCTGCCTGACAGTGCCCATCACTACTGATGAAGTAACCTTGCTGAAAAATCAAACTTAAATCTAAAAAAAATCTCTAGAATGTCCAAAATGCAAAAGAGTATCAGTGAGGCACCTGTGGCTGTCAGGCACTTGAAAGGTGGCCATTCCAAGTCTGTCATGTGATGTGTTCTAAGTATAAACAACACACCACATTAGGAAGACTTGGTTAAAAAAAAAAACATGTAAAATATCTAAGTTTTTAATATGTATTGCATGTTGAAATCATCAAATTTTGGGTGTGTTAGACTGAAATTAATGATTAAACCAAAGAGAGAAAATAAAGAGAAAGACAAATACCATATGATATCATTTATATGTGGAATCTAAAATATGACACGAACATATCTATGAAACAGAAATCGATTCGCAGACATAGAGAACAGACTTGTGGTTGCCAAAGGGGAGGGGTAGGGGAGGGATGGATTGGGAGTTTGGGATTAGCGGATACAAACTCATATATACAGGTTGGGTAAACAACATGCTACTGTATACCATGAAGAGCTGTATTCAATATCCTATGATAAACCACAATGGAAAAGAATATGAAAAAGAATATATATGTATGCATAACTGAATCACTTTGCTGTACAGTATGAATTAATATATCATAAATCAATTATAGTTCAATAGAATTAATTACTAAAATGATTAAAACTGGGACTTCTCTGGTGGTGCAGCAGATGGGAATCTGCCTGCAGTGCAGGGGAACGGGTTCGATCCCTGGTCCTGGAAGATCCCACATGGCGCTGAGCCACTAAGCCTGCTGGCCACAACTGCTGAGCCCATGTGCTACAGCTACAGAAGTCGGAGGGCCTAGAGCGTGTGCTCCAAACTAGCCACTGCAATGAGAGGCCTGAGCTCTGTGATGGAGAGAGAAACTAGAGAAAGCCCAGGCAAAAGTAAGGAAGACCCAGTACAGCCAAAATAAATAAATAAATAGTTACAAATGATTAAAACAAATTTTGTCTTCTTTAATTTAATTTTTAGAGTGGCTACTAGAAATATATAAATTAAACTTGTGATTTGTATTTGTGGCTCACGTTATATTTTTATTACACAGCATCGGTCTAGATCTAGACCTAGATCCAGCTGCCAATTTTTACAAAATACAGAAGACGGGAACATCTTAAAGGACACCACAGGGGTGAGGTCAGCCCAATCCAAACTGTGAGAGATACTAGTGGACAAATCTTTCTTTTTTTTTTTTTAAGCAGAAAACTAAAAGCAACAACAACAAAAAGATGGTGAGAGAATTTTTAGTTTCAGTCAAGGTACACTTCAACAGTCTGTGAACCAAGAACTTCTAGATGTTCAAGCTGGATTCAGAAAAGGTAGATGAGCCAGAGATCAAATTGCCAACATCCATTGGATCATAGAAAAAGCAAGAGAGTTCCAGAAAAACATCTACTTCTGTTTTATTGACTACTCTAAAGACATTGACTGTGTGAATTACAACAAACCGGAACATTCTTAAAGAGATGGGAACACCAGACCACCTCACCTGCCTCCTGAGAAATCTGTATGCAGGTCAAAAAGCAACAGTTAGAAGTTTACATGGAACAATGGACTGCCCCCAAACTGGGAAAGGAGTGCATCAAGGAATTTTTAGTTTAAAAGAGATTTAATGGCAATTTAAAAAAATACTTATTTATTTGACTGCACCAAGTCTTAGTTGAGGTATACAGGAGCTTTAGCTGTGGCATGTGGGATCTAATTCCCTGAATAGAGATCAAACGCTCACCCCCTGCGCTAGGAGCACAGAGTCTTAACCACTGAGCCACCAGGAAAGTCCCCAAAAGAGATTTAAAGACATTTCAACCAAATGCAATGTATGGATATTTGACAAACTTGATTCAAACTATCTCTAAAATAATAAAACAAAGGATAACAACAAATTATAAAATTTATGGACATGAAATTACTGGACATTGGATGACGTTGAAATTTAAAAGTATGATAATGTTATATGGGTATTTTAATTTTTTAATTTAATTTAATTAAAAAAATTTATTTGCATGCACTGGGTCTTAGTTGTGGCGTGTGTGATCTAGCTCCCTGACCAGGGAAGAAACCCAGCATTGGGAGCCCAGAGTCTTAGCCATTGGACCACCAGGGAAGTCCCAACACATGGGTATTATTTTTTTTAAAGAAGTGTCCTAAAAATGTGATCTGTGTCTCCTAGAATACATACTCAAACATCTACCGATAATGAAATGGCCGGGATTTGCTTCAAAATAATCCAACTGGGAGGAAGTGGGAACCCAGGTGGGAGAGGAAACAAAATTGACTTGGTAACTAGTGTTCAGATTATACAATCTTTTTTTTTCATTTTGGGAAAATATGTTGTTGTTCAGTCCGCCCAGTCGTGTCCGACTCTTTGGGACCCCATGGACTGCAGCATGCCAGGCCTCCCTGTCCTTTACCATCTCCCGGAGTTTGCCCAAGTTCATGTTTATTGCATCAGTGGTGCCATCCAGCCATCTCATCCTCTGATGCCCTCTTCTTCTGCCCTTGATCTTTCCCAGCATCAGGGACTTTTCCAATGAGTTGTCTGTTCGAGTCAGATGACCAAAATACTGGAGCTTCAGCTTCGGCATCAGTCCTTCCTGTGAATATTCAGGGTTGATTTCCCTAAAGATTGACTGGTTTGTCCTCCTTGATGTCCAGGGGACTTTCAGCAGTCTTCTCCAGCACTACAGTTCGAAGACATCAATTCTTTGTTGTTCTGCCTTCTTTATGGTCCCGTTCTCACAACCATTCGTGACCACTAGGAAGAGCAGCAGGAAAAGATACATCATGCAAAATTTACCATCTTCACCACTTTTAGGTGTACAGTTGAGTAGCATCTCCCTACTTCTTGGTTCACAATGCTCCAAGTTAAAAGGTGAAAATAAAATTTTTGAAGACGTAAAAGATTCAAGTAAAAATATGTTGGTAGATTCAATATTGATGGGCTGGTGCACCAAGTTTTATTTCTCTCTTTAGCTTCTTAATTTTCTATAATAAACATGCTAATTAAAAGTTTTTGTAACAGTAAGAAAAAGCTAGATACGCCTTTTTGTTTCTTTTTTTTGAAGAAAAATTGCTTCCCAAGTAATACCTGGAGCAGCCTTGCACCCTGGGATTTGGCCAGTGAGAAGCGCCCCCTGGTGGTGAATCAGAGAGCAGCTCCCGGGAGGAAAGGACGGTGTTCCCGGCTGCTGAGTTCCCCTGTCCTGTGCGAGACTCTTGAAGTCTGAGAGGTCCCCTGGGGGTGTCCTCGAGGTTTTGTCCTGGAAGATGAGCGATTCAAAGGAGAAGTCAAAGAAAGATGTGGACTTGATGAGCAGTAACTTTCCTCTTCCTCCCCGCCCCCCACTTCCTCTTCCCTTTAGACCATCTCATCTACTTAACAGCCATTCATCTATTCGTCGATGAATTGAGCACCTACTGTGTGCTTGGCCCCGTTCCAAGCACTGGGGGCAAATGGCTTTTGCCCTAATGGAGCTGGCACAGTGTCTGTGAGAGAGACACAGTAAACAAGGAAAATGTATAGCATATTACATGGTGATAAGCATTAAGAAGAAAAATAATTGAAGAAAGAAGATATGGAATGAGGGGATGATGGAAATTTTATTTATTTATTTATTTAAAAAGCTTTGCCATGCCACGTGGCAGGCGATCCTAGTTCCTCAACCAGGGATCAAACCGGATTGCTGTTGTTCAGTCACTCAGCTGTGTCCGATTCTTTGCGACCCCATGGACTGCAGCACGCATAGGACAGGCTTCCCTGTCCTTCACTATCTCCTGGAGTTTGCTCAAATTCAAGTCCATTGAGTTGGGGATGCCATCCAACCATCTCATCCTCTGTCGTCCCCTTCTCCTCCTTCCTTCAATCTTTCCCAGCATTAGTCTTTTCCAGTCAGTCGGCTCTTTGCATCAGGTGGCCAAAATTTTGGAGCTTCTGCTTCAGCGTCAGTCCTTTTAATGAATATTCAGGGTTGATTTCCTTTAGGATTGACTTGTTTGATCTCACTGCAGTCGAAGAGACTCTCAAGAGTCTTCTCCAGCACCACGGTTCAAAAGCGTCAATCCTGCGGTGCTCAAACTACTGAACGGCCAAAGAAGTCCCCTGGCTATTTGAAATAGAGTAGTCTGGACCTGACTGCAGCCATGAAATTAAAAGACGCTTGCTCCTTGGAAGAAAAGCGATGACAAACCTAGACAGCATATTAAAAAGCAAAAACATTTACTTTGCCGACAAAAGTCCATATAGTCAAAGCTATAGTTTTCCCAGTAGTCTTGTATGGATGTGAGATTTGGACCATAAAGAAGGCTGAGTGCCAAAGAACTGATGTGACTGAACCACAACAAGAAGTCTGGACCCGAATCATAGAGAAGAGACTGTGTGAGTAGTGAGGCAAAGGAGGTGAAGAGGTAAGTCAGGCAGATATCTAGGGGAAGGATATTCCAGGAAGAAGGAATAGCCAGTGCAAAGGGCCTGAGGTTTCTGATGTGTTTGACAAACACTAAGAAGTTCCTGCAGGGCAAAACAGAGGTCAGGGGGAGGGGACAGAGACAGACAGAGAAGAGAATAATACCCAAACATGGCAACAGGTTACCATTTGAGGAATCTGGTTAAGGAACACACACACACACAGGTGTGTATATATGTCACCAAAAGAGTGTGCGTGGGGTCTGACTGCTCGCTGGCCAAAGCCAATAAACAGGCCAGGCTGGTGGAAAGGAAAGTTTGCTTTATTTCAGATGCTAGCAACTGGGGGTGGGGGACACGCAGATGTCTGTCCAAAGGCCCACTCCCCCCACACCAGCAACCAGTGGGGCAAGGGCTTTTATAGACAGAAGGAGGAGGCTACATGCAGAAACAGAACAGTCATTCCTGACAGTCATCTTCAAATTGATCATCGGTGGTCTGACCAGTGTCGTCTTGGTTGTTTTGGGTACAGTTAATCTTCAGTTCCAGGGTCTGTTTGTTCCCATTTCTTTGAGGCCAGTTCTCAGAATTGTGGCAGCTTATGTCATGGGTACAGTCTGGTCATCATGTAGTTAACTTCTCCACCTGGAGTTTTAGTATCTATAAGACAGCTCAGCGGATGTGGCTCAGAAGATTATCTACAGCCCTTGTGATAGAACTAACGGTCCCTGAGTCTGCTTAACATTATTATTATTTTACCTCCTTTGACTGTTTTCTTTTGTTTCTGCATTTCACTGATTAAACTTATTCTTTGACTAAAGTTTTCCACAGACTAAAGGCAGGCAGAGAACATGGGGTGGTGGGGCTGGGGGGGCAAGGATCATAGCGGCATCCTGCTCTGTTTCATATAGAAAGGTATAGATATAGATACACATGTTTTTCTGAACCTTTTGCAAACCAGTCACAGACACGACTCCTCCTTATTCCTAAATACTTCAATTTATATTTCCTGAGAAAATAGGACCTTCTCTTACAGAGGATTTCTCTACCTTGTTGACCCTCAGTTCAGTTCAGTTCAGTTGCTCAGTCGTGTCCGACTCTTCGCAACCCCATGAATCATAGCACACCAGGCCTCCCTGTCCATCACCAACTCCCGGAGTCTACCCAAACCCGTGTCCATCAAGTCAGTGATGCCATCCAACCATCTCATCCTCTGTCGTCCCCTTCTCCTCCTGCCCTCAATCCTTCCCAGCATTAGGGTCTTTTCCAATGAGTCAACTCTTCGCATGAGGTGGCCAAAGTATTGGAGTTTCACCTTCAACATCAGTCCTTCCAATGAACACCCAGGACTGATCTCTTTTAGGATGGACTGGTTTGATCTCCTTGCAGTCCAAGGGACTCTCAAGAGTATTCTCCAACACAACAGTTCAAAAGCATCAATTCTTTGGCGCTCAGCTTTCTTCACCGTCCAACTCTCGCATCCTTACATGACCACTGGAAAAACCAGAGCCTTGACTAGACGGACCTTTGTTGGCAAAGTAATGTCTCTGCTTTTAAATATGCTATCTAGGTTGGCCATAGCCTTCCTTCCAAGGAGTAAGCGTCTTTTAATTTCATGGCTGCAATCACCATCAGCAGTGAGTTTGGAGCCCAAAAAAATAAAGTCTGACACTGTCTCCACTGTTTCCCCATCTATTTCCCGTGAAGTGATGGGACCAGATGCCATGATCTTAGTTTTCTGAACGTTGAGCTTTAAGCCAACTTCTTCACTCTCCTCTTTCACATTCATCAAGAAGCTCTTTAGTTCTTCTTCACTTTCTGCCATAAGGGTGGTGTCATCTGCATATCTGAGGTTATTGATATTTCTCCAAGCAATCTTGATTCCAGCTTGTTCTTCCTCCAGTCCAGCATTTCTCATGATGTACTCTGAATGTAAGTTAAATAAGCAGGGTGACGATATACAGCCTTGACGTACTCCTTTTCCTATTTGGAACCAGTCTGTTGTTCCATGTCCAGTTCTAACTGTTGCTTCCTGACCTGCATACAGGTTTCTCAAGAGACAGGTCAGATGGTCTGGTATTCCCGTCTCTTTCAGAATTTTCCACAGTTTATTGTGATCCACACAGTCAAAGGCTTTGGCATAGTCAATAAGGCAGAAATAGATGTTTTTCTGGAACTCGCTTGATTTTTCGATGATCCAGCGGATGTTGGCAATTTGATCTCTGGTTCCTTTGCCTTTTCTAAAACCAGCTTGAACATCTGGAAGTTCACGGTTCACGTATTGCTGAAGCCTGGCTTGGAGAATTTTGAGCATTCCTTTACTAGCATGTGAGATGAGTGCAATTGTGTGGTAGTTTGAACATTCTTTGGCATTGCCTTTCTTTGGGATTGGAATGAAAACTGACCTTTTCCAGTCCTGTGGCCACTGCTGAGTTTTCCAAATTTGCTGGCATATTGAGTGCAGCACTTTCACAGCACTATCTTTGAGGATTTGAAATAGCTCAACTGAAATTCCATCACCTCCACTAGCTTTGTTCGTAGTGATGCTTTCTAAGGCCCACTTGACTTCACATTCCAGGATGTCTGGCTCTAGGTGAGTGATCACACCATTGTGACTATCTGGGTCGTGAAGATCTTTTTTGTATAGTTTTTCTGTGTATTCTTGCCACCTCTTCTTAATATCTTCTGCTTCTGTTAGGTCCATACCATTTCTGTCCTTTATCTAGCCCATCTTTGCATGAAATGTTCCTTTGGTATCTCTAATTTTCTTGAAGAGATCTCTAGTCTTTCCCAATCTGCTGTTTTCCTCTATTTCTTTGCATTGATCACTGAGGAAGGCTTTCTTATCTCTCCTTGCTATTCTTCGGAACTCTGCATTCAGTGTTGACCCTGATGGCAGATGATTCTTTGCTGTGGAGGGGTGCCCGGGGCACTATAAGGTTTTTAACATCCCCAGCCTCCACCCTCTACGTGTCAGTAGTGCACATGTCCCCACATCAGCGCACATGTCCCCACATCCCTGGGTGAGACAGCCAAAACTGCCTTCGCACGTTAGTTAATGTCCCCTGGATGACAGACAGTGCCCCACCCCCGCCCTCTCCCCCAGTTGAGAACCATTGCTACTATAACTACGATGCAATGGTCACAAGCAGGAAACTTAATATTGATCAAATATTGCTACCTGAACTACAGACATTCAACATTGTCAATGATCCAATAATATCTTCCTTGGTAATTTTTACTTTCTGGCCCTCTGGTCCAATCCAGGATCATGCATTGCAGATAGATGTCATGCCTAGAATGTCCTTTCTCCTTTCCTTGTCTTTCATGACATTGACATTAAAAAAAATTATTGAAGAAAGAAAAGAACACAAATTTTTTTTAAACATTTATTCAAGTATGGTTGATTTACAATGTTGTCTTAATTTCTGCTGCACAGCAAAATGATTATGAAAGTGTAACTGAAGTACATATCTATAACTAAAGAATATATACATTCTTCTTAAATATTATTTTTCATATTCTTTTCCACTGTGGTTTATCATAGGATATTGAATACATTTCTTTGTGCAATACAGTAGCATGTTGTTTATCCAGCCCATATATAACAGTTTGCATCTGCTAATCCCCAATCCCAATCCATCCCTCCCCCACCTACCTCCCCCTTGGCAACCACAAATCTGTTCTCTGTGTCTGTGAGTTTGTTTCTATTTCATAGATATGTTCACTTGCGTTGTGCTGTGTTTGTTTGTTTGCCCCACTCCATGGCTTGCAGGATCTTGGTTCCCTGACCAGGGATTGAATCCAGGCCCTTGGCAGTAAATGCACAGAGTCCTAATCACTAGACCACCAGAGAATTCCCTGTGTTGTACTTTAGATTCAACATATAAGTGATATCATATGGTATTTGTTGTTGTTTTTCCCATTTGCTTCGTTTGGCATGATAAACTCTAGGTCCATCCATGTTGTTGTAAATGGCACTATTTCATTATTTTTTTTATGGCCGAGTAGTATTCCACTGGGTTTATGTACCACACATTCTTGATCCATTCCTCTGTCGATGGACGTTTAAATTGTTTGTATGTCTTGACTATTATAAATAGTCCTGCTATGAACATTGATGTGCATGCATCTTTACAAAATGTAATTTTGTTTGGACATATGCCCAGGAGTGGGACTGCTGGATAATATGGCAACTCCAGTTTTTTTGAGGAACCTCCATACTGTTTTCCATAGTGGCTGCACCAGTTTACATTCCCACCAACAGCACGGAAGAGTTCTCTTTTCTTTACCCCCTGTCCAACATTTGTTATTTGTAGACTTCTTGACACTGACATTTTTGAAGGTCATAGGCCAGTTGTTTTGTAGAATGTTCTTGTCTGGGACATTGCATTTGTCTGATTTTCCTTGTGATTAGATTCAGGTTAAGCATCTTTGGAAGAAATACCACAGAAGTGATCGTGTGGCCCTTTCTATGCAGTGTGTCAGGATTTGATTTGTCCATTTGCTCCATTATTGGTCATTTAAACTATGATCCCTTGATTAAGACATTGTCTATCTGTTTCTCCTCGGTGAAATGACAACTTTTTCCTTTGTCATAAATATGTATTTTATGGGCAGATACAGAGAAGCTACGCAAATATCTTATTTCTCACGAAACTTTTTAACTCACCAGTTTCAGCATCCATTGGCAATTCTTGCCTGAATCAATTGTCCTGATTGGTTGCTTTTAATAATTTTTCTACATAAACACTGAATACACTCAAAAGGCTGCTTTTAACCTATGTGTGAAATGGAAAGAGTAGCAATGGAATGGGAGTTCCCTGGAAGTCCAGTGATTAAGACTCTGTGCTTCCAAGACAGGGGTACATGTTTGATTCCTGGTTGTCAGGGAACTAAGATCCTTCATGCTGCGTGGCTCAAAAAGAAAAGGAAATACAGGGACTTCCCTAGTAGTCCAGTGATTAAGACTCTGCACTCCTGATGCAGAGGGCCTGGGTTCGATCCCTGGTCGGGGAACTAGATCCCACATGCTGCAACTAAGGCCTGATGAAGCCAAAGAAATAAATACAAAAAGGAAAAACAAACAAACAAAAAGCCCCCAAAGGGTTGAAATGCATATCCATATAACTTTCAATTGGGAACAGAAATGGATTCATCAGGATATGAGTGCCTGCTCAGTAGCTTCAGTCATGTCTAATTCTTTGTGACCCTATGGACCATAGCCCACCAGGCTCCTCTGTCCATGGGATTTCCCAGGCAAGAATACTGAAGTGGGTTGCCATGCCCTCCTCCAAGGGATCTTCCTGACCCAGGGATTGAAGCATCTCCTGTGTCTCTTGCATTGCAGGCAGTTTCTTTACTACTGGACCACCTGGTAAGCCCTGCATCAGGACATGTGAAACCCCAAAACATTCCTGCCTGGAGATAAATATAAATTGTTCAAAGTTTTGAATATGCATTGGGAGGTGAGGGCAGGAGGGCAAAAGACAGGCCTGGGATAGTAGGGTCTTTGATTCACTAGATGGGGAAATGGGGATGAATTCCAGATCTACACAGGTGGTGAAACTTACAGGATGTGGACCGCTTAGATTTTGAACCCAGGGAGGAGGATGGAGGGCAAGGCCGGGGATGAGGCAGAAGGAGATACTGTCCTCTACGACCCTCACCTGGGGCTGATGAGCCCTCAGGGCTGGGGATGTGAGTGCTGAGGGACAGACTCAGCCTCTCTGGGGCAGCTGGGCATTCCAGACCTGGGCGGGGACTGCTCTGGCATTTCCAAGGCCCTTGAACTGGCAAAGGGGCTGACGGTGGCTTCCAAGAGGCTCATGTGTGTCCTGGAGTGGCCAGGAGCCTGGCTCTCCTCTTCTCTGTTTCCAGCTTCAGCCTGGGACAGAGAAAGGTCACATGTTCTACCTTGAATGGTGTTAGGAATCTGATGGGTGGGGGAGTTTTTTGAGAAATCTAAGGGAAATTCCCTGGCAGTCCAGTAGTTAGGATTCAGTGGTTTCACTGCCATGGGAGCCCAGGTTCGATTCCTGTTGGGGAAGCTAAGATCCTACAAACCTGCTGTGTAGCCAAAACAAAACAAAACAAAACCAATTGCATCTTTCTCCTTCACCCACCCAATCAAAGTGCTTTCTTGCTGTTACATATCTCCATGCTGGCTGGCAAGGCTAGGATGCTTATCCAGCCCCTCTCGGAAATCCTTGATCCACATGGTGTTCAAGCTCACCTTCTGTTCCTCTCATCCAGCGAACAAGTATTTATAGAGCACCTCTGTGTGCCAAGCATTGTTTGAGGCTCTGGGGACCAGGCAATGTGGAAGACAGACAAAAAATTTCCTGCTCACGTGGGGTTGACATTCCAGTGAGGAACAGACATGGTATAAGAACGTTATAAGTGCTAGGGGAAAAAAAATTAATGCAGGCTAAGGAGGTGTGTTGAGTGGAGAATTCAGGGAAGGCAGCCAAGGGAGCCTCGCAGGAACATTTGAGCAGAGATCAGAAAGTGTGAGGCAGAAGCTGTGTGGACATCAATGGGAAGAGCGTTCCCATAGATGGAGCAGCAGGTACAAATGCCCTGAGGCAGAACTGTGCCTAGTGGAGCAGAAGGAGCAAGGGAGAGAGCTAAGAGGGAGGGGAGAAGAAGTCAGCAGGTGGCAGGAGGGGCTTCCCTGGCTGTCCATGGTTGGGACTCCACACCGCCAACACAGGAGGCATGGGTTTGATCCTTGGTCAAGGAACTAGAATCCCACATGCCATGCAGTGTGGCCAAAAGATGAATAATAATAATAAATAAAAATAAAATTTTAAAAAGAGGTGACAAGAGCAGATCATGTAGGGCATTGTGGGCTACTCTAAGGATTTTAGCTTATTTATTTTTGGATGCTCTGGGTCTTCACTGCTTTCTCTAGCTGTAGTGAGTGGAGGCTACTCTCTAGTTGCCATGTGCTGGCTTCTCTTGTTCCAGGGCACAGGTTCTAGGCATGCAGGCTTCAATAGTTGCAGCTCAGTAGTTGTGGCACAGGGGCTTAGTTGCTCCATGCCATGTGGGATTTTCCTGGACCAGGGATTGACCAGTCCCCTGCACTGGCAGGCAGATTCTTAACAACTGGACCACCAGGGAAGTCGATTTTAGTTCTTCCATTAAGTGAGATGGGAGCCGTGAGAGGAAGGATAATGACTCTGTCCCTAAACTGGTCCCTCTTTCATCTTTCAACCTGGTTATGGTGCCACCCATCCTGAAGCCCTGTCTTTATCACCTTGTGAGTCTCACCTCCATCTGTCCCCTCTTCCACCTCCAGCTCCATCTCTTTTTCACCTCCCCACCTTTATCTCATTTGGTGTTTCTAAGAAAGGTTGTTGTTGTTCAGTTGCTCAGTTGTGTCCAACTCTTTTTGACCCCCAGAACTGCAGCACGCCAGGTTTCCCTGTCCTTCACCACCACCCAGAGTTTGCTCAAACTCATATCCATCGAGTCGGTGATGCCATTCAATCATCTCATCCTCTGTCACCCCCTTCTCCTCCTGCCTTCAGTCTTTCCCAGCATCAGGGTCTTTTTCAATGAGTCTGCTCTTTGCATCAGGTGGCCAAAGTATTGGAGCTTCAGCTTCAGCATCAGTCCTTCCAATGAATATTCAGGGTTGATTTCCTTTAGGATTGATTGCTTTTATCTCCTTGCTGTCTAAGAAAAGGCAGGACACAACAAAGGAACACAAATATACAATCCCAATAGCACTCTAACATGTTAAAAGCAGCTAGTTAGGAAAATATAAGAAACAGACTCATAGACATAGAAACAAACTTATGGAGGGAGTTTTCTGGAGGTCCAGTGCTTAAGACTCAGTGCTTTCACTGCTGTGCTCCAGATTCAATCCCAGGTCGGGGAAATGAGATTCCACAAGCCATATGGTGCAGCCAAAGAAAAAAAAGGAGAGAAACAAATTTATGGTTGCCAAAGGGAAATAGGGGTGAATGGATTAGGAGTTTGAATTCAAAAGACATATACCACACACACACAAACACACACACACACACTACATATAAAATAGATAAATAAGAAATAGTACATGGAACTATATTCAATGTCTTGTAATAACTGTAATGGAAAAGAATCACTTTTCTGTATATCTGAAACTAATGCATGCATGCTCAATCACTCAGTCATGTCCAACTCTTTGCAACCCCAAGGACTGTAGCCTCCGAAGCTCCTCTGTCCATGGGGTTTTCCAGGCAAGAATACTGGATTGGGTTGCCATTTGTAAATCAACTTCAATAAAAAAAAAAGACTGTCACTTTCAGAGGTTTATGGGGAATTAATTCACTATTTAGAAAAGTAGTCTCTAAAGGGAAAGAATCAAACACTTTTACATGAAAAGTGTAACCAAATGGAATTTAAGAGGAAGCATCTGCAGGAGAAGAAGTTTAGCTGATAAAGGAGGACAAAATGCAAAGAGGAAGTCATCACTATTTTGCAGCCTCCAACAAGTTCGTCATCAATGGCTGCTAACCTCATGCAAGGAGAGACAAGGAGTGTGAGCCTGATGCTGAAGGAACCAACAACACTCACCATCAGATTTAATCTAGTCTAATCTTGGTTCTGGAAACAACTGCCAATTTGCATGAAAGATGAAGGGCAGAGGACCATGCCTGCATGCACCATGAGGATGGGATCAGCACCACCCGGACCGTGGGAAACAGCCTGAATTGTGCAACTGATTCATTTGTAACAGAGAAAAGGGATGGAGGGGGAACACATGAATTAAAAGACATATCATTTTCTTTTTTTGTGTGGGCAAGACTAAACCACAGTATCTAGAGATTCAAATAATAAACTACTCAGAAATGCTAGGCAGTGATTATTACACAAATCACAACAGTGGTTGCTTTTCAGAGTGAGGAAGCACTGTGATTGAGACGTAGCCTCTTGGAAGGACATCTGGGGTTGCTGGTGATATGCTCTTTGTGGACCTGGGTGGGGGTTAAATGATGTCTGTCTTCCAGCTGAGTTTCCCAGATTCAGCACTATCAACATTCAGGTCAGATAACATTTGGTTGTGTGGGACTGTCATGTGCATCACAAGATGTTTAGCACCATCCCTGGGATCCACTCAGTAGAGGTCAAGAACAGCCCTCCCCCACTCCATTCTGACAGTCAGCAAGGGCTCCAGTTATTGCTGAACGTTCCCCAGGGGGCATAATCACTCCTGGTTGAGAACTGTCGCTCAGGAGGGTCTTAAGTTATGCATCTATTTTGTGTACTTTCTTGGATCTGACTCTGTGTGCATGCATTTACTTTTTACTTTTCATATTGGAGTATAGTTGATTTAGGACTTCCCTGGTGGCTCAGATGGTAAAGACTTTGTCTGCAATGCAGGAGACTCAGGTTCAATCCCTGGGTCAGGAAGATCCCCTGGAGAAGGGAATGGTTACCCACTCCAGTATTCTTGCCAGGAGAACTCCATGGACAGAGGAGCCTGGCAGGCTATAGTTCGTAGGGTTACAAAGAGTCAGATACCACTGAGAGACTTTGAGAGAGAGAACGCTACAGTTGATCTATAATGTTATGTTAGTTTCAGGTGTACAGCAGAATGATTCAGTTTTATGTGTATCTATTCTTTTTCAGATTCTTTTCCCGTATAGGTCGTTACAGAATACTGAGTAGAGTTCCCTCTGCTATATACTAGGTCCTTGTTTATCTATTACTATAGCCCACCAGTCTCCTCTGTCCATGGAATTTTTCCAGGCAAGAATATTAGAACAGGTTGCCATATCCTACTCCAGGGGCTCTTCCTGTCCCAGGGATTGAACCTGAGTCCCCTGCATCTCCTACATTGGCAAGTGGATTCTTTACCACTAGCGCCACCTGGGAAGCCCCATTTTGTATATAGTAGCATGTGTATGTTAATCCTAAAATCCTAATTTATCCCTCCCCCCTTACCCCTCCCCCATAACCTTTCCCATTTGGTAATCATAAATTTGTTTTTGAAGTCTGTCAGTCTGTTTCTGTTTTGTAATATCTATCTATCTATCTATTCCAGTATAGTTTTTATGGGGGAAACAACAGTATTCTATGGCTTATCTGGAAGAAAAAAAAGACAATGGAAACAGACCAGGAATTTTGCAAAAAGTGGAGTATTAGATGTTAAAATATATTCTAAAGATACTGTAGTTAAAACAGAGTGGCACTGGGACAAACAAATCTCTGAAATAAAGTAATCTACCTCCACTGGGCCCTGTTTTAGCAGATTAAGTCTGAGCTGCTTCAGACATACCCTTCTGCCTGTCCCTCCAGCTCCCCTCCCACCAACATCATGACTTAGTCAAATTTCACCACATCACCCTTTGCGTACGCAATTTGTCCTATCTGGAGCACCTTTCCTTAAGTGTCATCCTTGCGGGCTGCCTACCCAGACGCTCTAGGTCAATGATGTGCCCCCCTTTCTGTTCCCATAGACTCCAGCTCCCACCCCTCTCACCTCTTTAGTATAAACCATAACTTGAAAGTCTATCTCCTCCTCTCGTTTGAGGCCCAGGATGGCAAAGACTATGTTCCCCTCAAGGACTTGCACAGTGCCTGGAACACTGTAGGTGCTCAATAAATGCTAAATTAATTGAGAAAAAGATCTGTAGAGTCACTTTAGATCATACTACATTCCACCTGGTTTACAGAGTTCAATGTAATGTCAAATCATTCTCTGAACAAACATTTAAAAACTTTTTATTGAACTATAGTTGATTTACAATTTTGTGTTAATTTCTTCTCTACAGCAAAATGACTCAGTTATACGTATATACATATGTATTCTTTTTCATATTCTTTTCCATTATGGATGATCACAGGGTACTGAATATAGTGGGGGCTTCCCAGGTGGCGCTAGTGGTAAAGACCCTGCCTGCTAGTGCAGGAGACGTGGATTCATCCCTGAGTCGGGAAGATCCCCTGGAAGAGGGCATGGCAACCCACTCCAGTATTCTTGCCTGGAGAATCCCATGGACAGAGAAACCTGGAGGGCTATAGTCCATGGAGTCACAAAAGAGTCGGACACTCAGTCGGACTGAAGTGACTTAGCACATTGAATATAGTTCACTGTGCTATACAGTAGGATGTTGTTGTTTATCTTATTCCCTATATAATAGTTTTTCCTATTTCTCCCAACCCCTCCTTAGCAACCAACATCTGTTCTCTATGTCTGTGAGTCTTCAATAAACATTTATTAAATGCCTACTGTGTGCTAGGGGCACTGGATAAAGCAGTGACCAAAACAAAACAATTCCCTGTCCTTAGTGGGAGACAGATGGCAAACAAGTAAACAAATAAATAATATATATATATTTTCCAGATAGTGAAAGTAGCTATCAGGTTCATAACTGGAGAAGGTCCACGTTAGGTCTTTAGAGGACAGAAACACAAAGGTTGAGCTCCCAAAAGTAGGAGAAGGTGGCCAAGTGAACAGGTGCAGGGAAGAACACTTCAGGAAGGTGGAAGAGCACGCACAAAGACCCTGAGGTCGGAAAGATGCGGGGTCCGAATCCCTCACCCAAACACTGGGAAAGGAGCATCAGTCCTTCCAGCTTCCACCTAAGGGATCTTCCATATATACAAGTCCCACCGGGTAACTTTCCTACTTAGAGTCTTCCCATGGCTCCCCGTCCCCGGTGGATCAGATCCAAGCCCTTTCGCCCTGAGCCGGGCAACAGCACTCAGCTGCGGAGCTCCCCACCCTGGACAGAACGCCCTCAAAGACCGTCACTCCAGGCCCCGCCCTCAGCCCCGCCCCCAAACCCACTTCGCGGGCCAGCGCGGCCCACCCTGCCTCACCATTGGACCACTTGGAGAGCATAGGACCCTGGTTGGCTAACGTGGTTGTCAGTTAGGGGCCAGGCCTTGATAACCCGTCCCCGAACTTCGAGGGGGCGGGCTCGGGTGCGGGCGCGGCTGGGGCTGCGGCTTCAGGTAAAGCACCAGATTTCTGGGCACCGATGGGGAATCTGGGGGGCGGGGATCAGGGGTACGCACCGGGACGGGGCGCTGCGCTTCCAGCCCCTCTGCGGGCTCATCGCGCAGCGACGGGGAGGGCTCAGTGTTCTCTGCCTGGAACCCCCCACTCCCACACTGGGAGCCCCAGGTGGGGAGCGAGCAGAGTTGGGGCCCTCTGGATTCGTGAGGTGTCCTTTCTCCCGCCCTTCAGGAGCTAAGTGGGAGGGGAAGGGGTCGTTAGCCCCCTGTGCTCCCACGACTTCGGGATCCTTTCCCGGAGTCGTTCCGGGACAGCTTGGGGACCCGAGTCCATCCCCTCGCTCTGGACCTGAGTGTGTGTGTAGGGTGATTCGGAAACCGTGGTGGGGGGAGGGACGGATGGCCCCCGGGGCCGGCAGACAATGGGCAGCGGATGGAACCGCCCGGCAGCGTTTCCTACAGGAAACTGCTCTGTCTCCGTGAGGCCGTCCTGAGGGGACATGGGGGTGACAGGGTGCTGACCTCAGTACCTCCCCCCTCGCACCATCATCAGCCTCCATCCCCACTTCAGGGGTCTGAGAGTCCCGCCCCAACATTAGGGGGGGTGCCTCCATCCAGAGCCTCAATCTGGGAAGATGCCCCCCTCCCCAAGACCGGGATCTGAACTGCCTTCCGCATTCCCCTACCCCTCAGGTTTTGCGATCACAGCTCTGAGTCCCAAAATAATCCCTGGGGCGGGAGTAGGGGCGTGTGGCGTCGACTCTGACGTCCTAATGAGGGGTCTCAGGCAGAGGATGTGGATCTAGCCGTGACAGCTCCTCGGGCAGGGAGCGGAGGACAGGGAAGAGCGGTTGCACGCCCCCCCCCCCCGCCCCCGCTCCGGCGAGGGTTCCACCCCTGGAGTCACCAGACTTTGGCCCTGCTCTTCCCATCAGGGACACACGCAGGAGACAGGCGGGAGTGCAGGCTGGGAGGGCCGACCCCCTCTGGCTCTTTGCCCCTCCTGGTGAGTGGAGGGCTGTTTATAGAAAGCCATCAAGTGGAGTGGGCAATGCAGTGGGCGTGTGTGCTAAGTGGCTTCAGTCGTGTCCGACTCTTTGCCACCCTATGGACTGTAGCCTGCCAGGCTCCTCTAGCAATGGGATTCTCCAGGCAAGAATGAAATACTGGCAAAGCTGCTGGGTTCAAAAACCTGCTTCTGCCCATGTACGACCTTGGCTGGGTCACTTCATCTCTGAGTCTCAGTTTATCCATCTGCACAGTGGGGAAGCGGGGAAAAGAATAATGCTAAGCAAATCTACTTCAAAGGGCCTAGGAGTTTTATGTTTTTTGTTTTTTGTTTACTAAGTTAACACCCATAAATTGCTTAGAATCGAGGCTACCTCCATAGCAAATGCAAAGGTTTCTGTTATATTGCTATTTACTCTTCCTGGGGCTGCTGCTGCTGCTGCTTAGTCACTTCAGTTGTGTCCGACTCTGTGAGACCCCATGGACTGTAACCCTGCAGGTTCCTCTGTCCACGGAGATTCTCCAGGCAAGAATACTGGAAAAGGTTGCCATGCCCTTCTCCAGGGGATATTCCCGACCCAGGGATCGAACCCAAGTCTTCTGCATTGCAGGTGGATTCTTTACCATCTGAGCCACCAGGAAAGCCCCTTTTTGGTGCATCCACCCATTTTTCAGGCCAACTTCTGGGTCTGGCTGCTCCAGCTGGTTTGGGTCTTAGGAGTGGCCCAGAGCTGTTTGTTTGTTTGTTTTAATTCCCAGGGTCTCGGATTTGGGTGTGGCCAGGTCCCTGAAGGAAGGGGCTGATCCCACTGAGGCAGTTGGCCAGCTGTGTGTGAGGCCAGCCCAGACCCCTAAGCCCCAGTCCAGGTTTTTTCCATGACCCAGCTCTTCCCAGAGAGCTTCCTGAAAACAAGTCCTGAGAGGCACTGACTGTCCTCTGTGCTGCCCCGCTGGCCGGCCAGTGTGAGGGACGGGAAACAGCTGCTTCAGGACGGCAAGTTCCCCACCACTCCCTTCTCCCTTGGGGAGTGGGGGTGGGGGAGATGTCAGGGACCCAGGCTGGACAGAGGTGGCAAGTGGGCCTGTCTCCCCAGCCGTGGAGCAAATGAGTCAGGTGGGCCAACGGGTGGCTGATGGGTGTTAGGTACGCAGGTGGTCATCAGGGGTGCAAGAGACCTGAAGAGGTGATGGGGAAACTTGCCAGGTGGTCAGGAAGAGTACAGATTGGGGCTGGCAGGCACCTGCTGGTGGAGGGCAAGATAGACAAGAGTTCCCCAGAAGATGAGCGGAACCCAGTCTGAGGACATTTCCTATAGGTAATAGACTTAACTGCTTTATGCCTTAGCTTCCCCATCTGGAAAAGGGGGAACCATCCTACCTTGCAGGTTTATACTGGGGGAGGTACATTAAATGAGACCAGGCACAGAGTAGGCACTCGATACAAGCTGCTTACAGTTCTCTGAGGGTTTTTCATGTGGGCTCTTCAAAGCCCCATCTTTCCTGCCCTGTGCTTTCTGAAACAAAGCACAGTAACTTTGATTGTGGACTCAATAACAAAGTTCTGGAAAAATCCCTGTTAAATATCACACTGTTAGATGTGACCCAGTCTTCAGTTTCTTTTTTAGATTTATTTATTTTTATTTGTTTGTTTTTGGCTGTGCTGTGTCTTTGTTGTGGTGGCTTTCTCTAGCTGCGGCAAACCCAGGCTACTCTTCATTGCATTGCAGCAGTGCACAGGCTTCCCATTGTGGTCACTTCTCTTATTGTGGCGCGTGGGCTGTAGGTATGTGGACTTCAGTAGTTGTGGCACACGGAGCTTAGTTGCTCCACTGCATGTGGGATCTTTCCGGACCAGGGATTGAATTCATGTCCCCTGCATTGGCAGGTGGATTTTTAACCACTGGATCACCAGGGAAGCCCCTCCCTCAGTTTCTTAGAGCCTCCATCACATCACCTGAAGAGTCTCCCTCCCTTTAGCCCCAAACATAGCCACAGCTCTCACAATCTGGGTGCTTGTGGTTCCACTACAATTTCTCACAAACTAAGGTCAGAGCCCTGTGGCACTCCAGTAGAGACATCACAAGGAGACTTTGCATCTTGGTGCCTCTGATTCACAACTCTTCATCATTCCTAAAGGATCTCACAAGTGATCCTGGTATGAATTTGGATGTACAATTATATTTTGTTTGCACTCTAAGGAAAAAAAAATGTAAGAATTCTGTATTCTGTTTGTTTCTTCTCACTATGCAGAATCTGACCAGATGAGTCTTTAATGAGCCCACGAAGGGCTTCCAATTCTCGCCTTCCTCCTCTGAATGTTCACACTCCATCCTTTTGAGAGTCAGTTTGTAATTTCCCCCAGGGACTGACAGAAACCTCCGCAGGTCTGGAAAGCACCGCCCCCTGCCCCGCCCCCAGCTGCTCTTGTTCTCTTATCACCTTCCCCTCTTCTTTTGATGCCCTTTCCGCCCAGCAGGCTGAGAAGGCCTGGCACAGGAGGGCCCCCACACTCATTCATTCCAAACTTTCAAGGCCACTTGAGGAAGGAGGGAGGAGAGGACCTGGGGGGGGGGCAGGGGAGGGCGGGGGGGGTTGGGGGGGTGAAGAGGAGCTCTTGGGTCTGTTTACTCATGCAGAGTCCAGACAGACCCCAGAGGCACAGCCAGAGGGGCAGGGTCCAGCCCTACCCACCCTCACCCCTCTGGGGGCCTTTTTCAGGGTGTGAAAAAGGTGGCGGCTACTCCGGGAAACATGGCCAAGTTTGCCCTGAATCAGAACCTGCCGGGTAAGTGTGCAAAACGGTATTTGCGTGTGTACAGATCCACACCTGGCACCCAGGTGCCCACACAGCCCTGAAGTTCCCTCCTCTGCAGAGTGGTCAGAGGGCCCTTTATAAAGGTGGATAATGTCCTGGCCCTGCTTAAAATCTGCCTCTGGTGCCCTATTACAGGTGGAATAAAACTCCAGCTCCTCACGGTGGCCCAGAAGGTTCCTCACAATCTGGCCCAAGTCCACCTCTTCTAGTCCCTCCCCTACTCCCTTCTTTCACCCTGCTCTGCACATCCTCACCTCCATCCCGCTTTTACTCAGGTCCACCCTGCTCATTCCACCCCAGAGCCTTTGCACGAGCTGTTTTCTTTTAGGAACCTTCCGTCCCAGCTGCTTTTTCCTTCTCATTCAGGGCTCAACTTTTAAGTTCTCTCCGCAGGAAATCTGCTGGGACAGCCAGAGCCAAAGCCTGTCAGTTACTGTTTCATCTTGGAATTTTTATTATTGCCCTAAGGACCTTTTTTTGAACGTTTGCGTTTATTTATCTGTCTCCTACAAGTGGGCAAGGATGCTTGTCTTGTTCATTACTATGTCCTCAGTACCTAGAAGAGTGTTTGGTACACAGTAGGTGCTCAACACGTGAATGCACAACTTTTGGGGTGCAGATAGGTGTTTAAACCTCGGTGTGCAACGGCAGGTGTGCAGGGTTTGGGAGCAGGTGGCGTCGTGAAAGCATGTCGTGGGGCGGTGGGGAGGCGCTCCTTTTGTTAGTCTCTCTGTGTCTCCCCTGCCTGACGTCCCTCCACGCCCCTGTTATGTCCGCAGACCTGGGCGGCCCTCGCCTGTGCCCCAGCGCGACTGGGGGCGCCCGCAGCCCGAGCTCGCCCTACTCGGTGGAGACCCCCTACGGCTTCCACCTGGACTTGGACTTCCTCAAGTATGTGGAAGAGCTGGAGCGCGGCCCCGCCGCCCGCCGCGTTGCGGGGCCCCCGCCCGCACGCCGTCCCCGCGCGCCCCGGGCCGGCCTCGCAGGCGCGCGCAGCCCGGGCGCCTGGACTTCCAGCGAGTCCCTGGCTAGTGACGATGGCGCAGCGCCGGGCGCAGTCTCCCCCGGTGCGCCGTCCGCGCTGATGCTGCCGCCGCTGTCCCCGCGCGCACCCGTGCGCAACCCGCGCGTCGAGCGCACGCTCCTGGAGACCAGTCGGCGGTTGGAACTAGCGCAGGCGCAGGAGGGCGCGCCTAGCCCGGCCCGCGCGGCCCCGCGCACCCCGCTCGGGTCTGGCCACAGCAGCCCCCCGCCCCCAACCCGGCACTGGCCTCGCCGGGCCCAGCGCAGCTGCAGCTGGTGCGCGAGCAGATGGCCGCGGCGCTGCGGCGCCTGCGCGAGCTCGAGGAACAAGCACGCGCGCTGCCCGAGCTGCAGGAGCAGGTGCGCGCGCTGCGCGCCGAGAAGGCGCGGTTGCTGGCTGCGCGCCGGCAGCCGGAGCCCGACGGGGAGGCCGAGGCGCGCCCGGACAAGCTTGCTCAGCTGCGGCGGCTCACCGACCGCTTGGCCACCTCTGAGCGCGGCGTTCGCGCCAGGGCAAGCCCCGGGGCTGACGGCCCAGACGGGTCGGCTTCTAGCCACAGCGAGCGTGCGCCGCCGGTCCTCGACCGGGCGCCCCAGACACGGGAGGCAGGCACCCAGATCGTGCTGGAGACCCAAAAGGCGGGAGTCCAGGCGGTGCCGGAGACCCAGGAGGCCGGTGTGGGGGCAGCTCCTGAGACCCTCGAGGCGGAGGCGTGGGTGACGGAGGCTCTGCTGGGGCTGCCCGCGGCCGCCGAGCGCGAGCTGGAGCTGCTTCGGGCCAGCCTGGAGCATCAGCGCGGGGTGAGCGAGCTCCTGCGGGGCCGGCTGTGCGAGCTGGAGGAAGCCCGCGAGGCTGCTGAGGAGGCCAAGGCGGAGGCCGCGGCGTCCCGGCCCCAGCCGTGCGAGGCTACCACCCAGACCCCGTGGGATTATGTCGAGAAGACCACGCAGACCGATGCTCCAGTGGAGGCCCCGGCCCCGATGCCGGAGAACCCGCCCGGATCCACGGATGGGGACAGGGCCGTGGCACCCGCGGGTGAGTCCCCGTCCCTCGCTGAGCCCTGGCTTGCTGGCCGCTGAATTCGAACTCAGTGTCCTCATCTGATCTCCGCCAGGCACCCTCAAATCCATCATGAAGAGGAAAGACGGTACACCTGGTGGCCAAACCAGCCCCGGACCAAAGAGCCTGCAGTTTGTTGGGGTCCTCAATGGAGAGTGAGCACTTTCCCCCCTCCCCATGGCAGCATCTACTGGGGTTTTGAATCCCAGCTCTGCCCCTGGCTTGCAGCGTAGTCTAGGCAGGCCTCAGTGTCCACATCTGTAAAATGGGGACAGCCACTTCCCACCTCGCAGGACTCCAGACTGAGCCCACAGGGGAGGCTCAGCATATGCCTCCCAACCTACTCCCAGGTACGAGAGCTCGTCCAGCGAGGGCGACAGCGAGGATGGCGCTGCCGAGCCCCCTAGGAGCAGTTCCTCGGGCTCAGGCGATGACAGCGGCGCGGCATCCGACTCCGAGACCCCTGGCGCTCCCAGCGGCAAGGAGGACCGGGACGCAGAGCCGGAGGCAGAGCAGGAACCTCAGCCGGGTGCGCAGGGGAGGTGAGCCGCGCGGGGGACACGGAATGGGGACGGCTGCTCTTTCCCCTCTCTTCCCACTCTCCATCCCAACTCCTGGAGCCTCTCCGTCTCCTAGGTGCGACCTGAGCCCGCGTTTGAGGGAGGCGTGTGCAGCGCTGCAGCGGCAGCTGAACCGGCCCCGCGGGGTCCCCCGCGACAGTGTGAGTGCATAGAGAGCCCTTCACAGGAGTCAGAGGTCCGCCGGGGACCCCGTCTGACCCCCGCCTAGGGAAGAGCATCGCCTTCTTTAGAGTTAAGGGGCCCCCAAGTTCTGTCACCTCGCGCCAGGGCCCTTCATGGATACCAAGTTCTCCAAAGGGATCTCCGCCCCAGAACAGGGATGATCTTTCTCTGATTTCCCCAGAAGGGTCCACCCCAAGCCCCAGCCCCATCCCGGACTCCCCAAGACAAGCGCTCACCGTCTTCCTCCACTCCTGCTTCTCTCTAAGGCTCTTCTCGGGAAGGGGAGCATCCGTGACCCTTGGGGCCGCGTACCCACACTGACACTATTCCCTCCTCCAAAGGGGTGCGGCCCCACGAGTCCACGCCCCTCCTCAAATACGGAGGGACCAACCTCCCCTGCCTGGGTTCCCAGCCCCGCCCCCACACCTGCCCTGGACCCTAGCTGATGTCTCTCTCCTGTCCTGGCAGGGCGCGGCGCGCCTGGTGGCCCAGGAGTGGTTTCGGGTGTCGAGCCAGCGGCGCTCTCAAGCGGAGCCCGTGGCCGGGGTGCTGGGCGCGGTGGCGCGCCTGGGGCGGGAGCTGCTGGAGCACGTGGTGAACCTGGCGGATGGCAACGGAAACACAGCCCTGCACTACAGCGTGTCCCATGGGAACCTGGCCATCGCGAGCTTGCTGCTGGATACGGGTAAGCATTGAGGAGGGCTGGGGAGGGCACTAGGGAATAGGGACCCACGGGAAGGGGCAATCTGGGTAGTGCCGGGCTGGGAGGACCTGCCAAGGATGCTGAGAAGTCCTGGCATTCTAGCCTAAACTATCATCTCCCATCATCTCAGGTCACTGTCTCCTGTTGTCCGGCTCCCACAATCCTTGGGCCTCATGGGACCAGTAGCCATTGCTTCCACCCAGTTTCACAGCTCTGTCTCCTTGCTCACCCTCTGGCCTGTTATCAACTCCTCCTTTATGTACTCTTTCAAACTCCTCCCGCTGCCCTTCCCTCACTTCATCCTACTTGCTTATCAGACCTCAATGAGACACACAGTAGACCCTCTGGTGTTTGTTGAATGAATGAGCTTTCATGAATGGGAGCTCTGGGTAGGTGCGTGTAGGGAGTGGAGAGAAGGATCAGTTTTACTTGATAAGTATCAAACATAATTTCCCACAGACGTAAGGGCCATGACAAGATAAAATCAGGGAAGGGAATCAAGAAACAGGGTAATCCTTTAGCTTAGGATCCTTCCTTAGCAAGGTCTCAGAGAAGGGAAAAGCAGAAGGGGAAGATAGGTGGGGCAGCTGGTGAGCTGCAGACACCCGACTGTGGTTATTTTGAGCTCCTGCTGCACCTAACATCCTCCACCAGGTCACAGAAGCTTGTTGGAGGAATGGACACCTAGACAGTAGGCCACACAACTGGGAGATGCCCTTAATCCTGACTTAACCACCCCACCTCTGTAAAAAATTTATTTGGTTGTACCAGGTCTTGGTTATCTCACACAGGATCTTTGTTGTGGAATGTGAAATCTTAGTTGTAGCATGTGGGATCTAGTTCCCTGAACAGGGATGGAACCTCGGCCCCCTGCATTGTTAGTGCAGAGTCTTAACCACTGTACCACCAAGGAAGCCCTGTGACTTCACCCTTTTACTTCTCAGCTCACTGTCTCAGATCTCCTCTGACTTGGACACCTACTCCAATACCCTGATCCCCTCCTTTCTCCAAACCTCTCCCACCATTCATCTCCCCAAATTGCCCCTAGCCTTGAGCTTTCAGAATGGTGGGGTAAGCAAGCATTAAACACCCTGGGGAATGAGATCCAGAGGTAGGTGCTATGATGTGTGGGAGGGGGCAGGATGGCAACAGAACTGACCTCAGAGGAAACTGAACTGACATTTGTGTTCACCTCTAAAGGACAGGTGGCGGCAACAACCAAGCTGTTTCCCAGGGCTGCTGTAACAAAGTACCACAAAGTGGGAGATTTAGAACAAATTCATTGTGTTGCAGTTCAGGAGGCCATTAAGTTCACAGGACTGGTTCATTCTTAGGGGCTCAGAGTGAAATTGTTCCATGCCTTTCTGATGGCAGCTCATCTCTGCCTTCAGCATCACATGGCAATCTGTCTGTTTCTTCTGAGGATACCAGTCATATGGAATTGTCCAGTTGCTCAGTCATGTCTCATTCTTTGTGACCCCATGGACGGCAGCATGCCAGGCTCCTCTGCCCTGGAGTTTGCTCAAATTCATGTCTATAAGTGATGGGGCCAAATTTCTTTTGATCTGTTCTGGCTGCTGCGTGGAAACTGGAGTGGACTTGGGACACCAGGAGGGCCCAGCTGACAGTTCTCTGGGGGAGCAACAATGGTGGCTTTGTGGGCAGTAGTCTTTATTGATGCTTTCCAACTGTGGTGTTGAAGACTCGAGTCCCTTGGACTGCAAGGAGATTGAACCAGTCAATCCTAAAGGGAACCAACCTTGAATATTCATTGGAAGGACTGATGCTGAAGCTGAAGCCCCAGTATTCTGGCCACCTGATGCAAAGAGTGGACTCATTGGAAAAGACCCTGATGCTGGGAAAGATTGAAGGCGGAAGAGGGCAACAGAGGATGAGATGGTTGGATGGCATCACCAATTCAATGGACATGAACTTGACCAAACTCCAGAAAACAGTGAAGGACAGGGAGGCGTGGCATGCTGCAGTCCATGGGGTTGCAGTCAGACAGGACTGAATGACTGAACAATTAGTGGGAGATATTGCTCTAGGTACTGGGGGATACAGTGGTGGACAGAACCAAGTCTCCAAACCAGTTTGTAATAGGGAGATGAGGAAACCTTTCAGTGAGATAGAAACAGAACTCTGAAGGTAAGAGAAGGGCCACGTGGCTCTTGGAGAGGGAAGAGCCTTGTAAGGCAGAGAAACAGTAAAATCATGCATGACCCTCAGTAACCAAGCTGGCTAAACAGATGGTGAACTTAATGCTTGGAGGGAAGTGAGTGGAGGAAGAGGTGTCGGCTTCTTGAACCGACGCCTTTTCTCTCTCCCAGGGGTCTGCAAGATTGACCACCAGAATCGAGCTGGCTACTCGGCCCTCATGTTGGCAGCACTCACCTCTGTGGGGCGAGAGGAGGACATGGCTGTGGTCCAGAGACTCTTCCACATGGGCAACGTTAACGCCAAGGCCAGCCAGGTGCATAGATGCCTCCTCCCTGGCTGAGTCCAGGGGGTACTATCACTTCCTGAGCCAAGTGTCTGGGACCCTCCTCCCTTTCCTGCAGAGCCCACACCAGCCCTGGCACCTTCTTTCCTTCTCCCCAGACAGGACAGACAGCCCTCATGCTGGCCATCAGCCACGGCCGCCAGGACATGGTAGCTGCCCTGCTGGCGTGTGGGGCGGACGTGAATGTGCAAGATGCAGATGGAGCCACGGCGCTGATGTGTGCTAGCGAATATGGGCGCCTGGACACTGTGCGGTTGCTGCTGGCCCAGCCGGGCTGTGACCCTGCCCTCCTGGACAACGTGAGCCACCGTGGGGCTGGTGTGGGGTAGTGGTGCCTTGATTCAGGGACCTGACTTTCTCCATGATCCCTCAGGAGGGCACCAGCGCCCTGGCCATTGCCCTGGAGGCTGAGCAGGACGAGGTGGCTGCTCTGCTGCATGCCCACCTGAGCTCAGGCCAGCCTGGCCCCCAGGTGAGTGCGACCCCATCCTACAGAACGGGAGTTTCCCAGCTGCACAGCTCAAGGATACCAAGTGTGCCCCAGAAAAGTGGCTTTTTGTGCACCTGCCAGGGGAGCACCGGGTGGTGGGAACCTGGGTCTGATGTTCAACCTTCAGAACACCCCAAGGGTTAGACACACTTTCACATGTAAAGTGAAGGTCATGAGCCTGAGGCCTCCAGAGGGGCTTGCCCTAATGTCAGACAAGAGCTGTTAGACCTAGCTCAGACTATCATGTCTGTGGACTCCCATTACAGGCCCAGAGCAAAGGAATAAAAGCATCCTTTGGAGTTAGTCCTCTTGCCTGGAGATCCCACAGACAAAAAAGCCTGGCAGGCTACAGTCAATGGGGTTGCAGAGAGCTGGAGATGGTTGAGCGACTAACACTTTCGCTTTGGAGTTAGGGAGCAGGGCAAGAGGATTCAGTCTGTCCCCAAGGGGGAGGGGTTTATACGTGAAAGTGCCAGCACTTTACTAATTAAACTTGCCCTGCTAGCCTCCCCTTCCTGCACTCTCCTGTACATGTGTGGGAAAAGAACCACAGAGGTCAAGTGCCTCTTCCAGGTCAGATGGGACAGAGGCTAGATTCAAATCCTGGCAGCCCGGTTCTGCTATGCAAGGTGGGGTTACATTTAGGGTAAGTGAAGACAAACAAGACCTCCAGTAGCTTAAGCTTCTCTGGGTGTTAAGGGGGGCTGAAACCCAGTGTCCTGTCTGCAGGAGACTGACAGGACCCACCCCCACCTCTCTCACCAGCTGTCCCCCGATTCATCCACGGCCACGCCTGGTGAAGGAGGCTGCAGTGACAGTGGAGAGGACCCCCTGCCCCAGTGACTGGCCTAACACACTGGACCCAGATGGCGGGGGGAAGGGCATGTCGGTCCTGATCTCTGGGCAGAGGTCTGTGGCCAGAGACTCAGCTTGAACTGCACAGGGTGAGGAGGCAGCTGAGGGAGTGACACAGCCCCTAGTCTACCCACTCCTCCAGCCTTCTTCCCTAATAAAACCTTCCTAACTCATCTTGTCCTGTTTTGGAGGTGTACATAGACACATGGTTCTCCCTCCTCACAAAGAAAAGGCCTCGTTGGGGTACACCCCTACTTTCAGAGTACAGTGGGTCAGTGACCACCCAGGGGCACCACAGAAGGATTTTGGAAATCTAATGACAACCCAGACAAAACCTCAAGTTTACATACAATATAAACGCTTTATTAACAGCGGATCATCCCGGTGGGCCAAGGCATCAACCCAGACATCCAGCACCCTGTAAACAAACCCAAGTGTTGAGATTCTGACAGGTGCCCCCAACCCAAACACGAAAACTCCCTCCCCCCATCTTGCTAACTTCAGCAGACCCCGACCAAGAGCCCTTGATCCACAGGCTTGGCGAAATCTCCCCACCCCCAGGCAAGGGTCTAACAAAGAGCTGCTCTATTTCCCACTCCATTTGAGCACTCACCAGTCACAAGTTCAGCGCAGCCTCCGAGCCTCTCGCTCTGACTCCAACAGGGTGAGCACGTCGCCCTCACGCACGGGGCCTTTCACATTTCGGATGATGGAGCGGCTCGTGTCGTCCATGAATTCTACGCGTACCTACGGGGCCCACAGGAGGGACGGGAAGAAGTCCAAGTCGGTTGAGAATAGGATCCGTGGGATAAGGGGCTGATATCGATCCAGAGAACCTGTCTGGCTAGAGACACTTAAAAGGGGCTGAGGCTGAAAAGACATGACTGGGATAGGAGACAAGCTAGAGAGGGGCCGAGGCGTGGAGAACAAAGTTCTCGAGAGCCAGAAGAAGCCACCAGGGGAGACAACTGGGGGTTGTCGTGAGGGCATGGAGCCACAGTGGTCGTTGGCACAGGATCAGTCAGGACAACGAAGTATGTTCGAACTCGGGGAATGAGATCGACCGAGCCCAGATTCGGTGGGCAGGGCCTCGGCTGAAGTTCCGACCTTCGAGCCTCTGTAAACTCTGGGAAATAGGGAACGTATCGGTTCCCAGTTACCAGAGAACAAAACCCAGGGCACAGAAATTATCCTCGAGATTCAGACTTTGGACGCCCACCCAAAACATCCCCCGCTCTCTGCCTTCCCCGCTCACCTGCGTGCACTGTCCCTGCGAACCGGTCCTGCCCAACACCTTGGTGACCTGGTGGAAAGAAGTTGGGATCAGATCTAGCCCACCTGGTTCCGTTACTCCCTCTTCCCTCATCTGGGCCCTCAAAACCGGGCCTCCGCCTCACCCTGGCAAGCTTGATGGGCTGCACACGGCTCGTGTCCATGATGGCGGCACTGCGGCGGTCGGGCGGAGAGGAGTCACGTGTTTCGGAAAGACTATTTATAGGACTCCCAGCCCCGCCCATTTCCGCTCTCGCGAGACTGTACGCCATGTTCCCAGCAGTCCCTGCAGTAGAGACGTCACCGGCGCCCTTCAGGGCCGGTGAAAGATGGCGTCCGCTACCCGTTTCATCCAGCGGCTGCGGAACTGGGCATCCGGGGTGCGCGGGGCGGGGTGGGAAGGGGCTGTGGATGCTTGAGGTCCTGTGCGCCCTGACCCGGTCCTATTACTCACCTCCTTCTTGCATCTCTGGGGCTGAGGCCATTAGTGCCGAGATTTCCCTAAGCAGGGAATTCTCCTCAGCCCGGAACCCCGAACCCGTGACCGCGTCAACCCAGGACACCTTCCCCAGCCTTTGGCTGTGGTACCACTCAGGCCTGGGGTCTCCCTAGGCCCGTACCTTCTTAGCTTTGGGATCTTGTTCCGGCCCCCAGCTCCCCTGTTAACCTCCAGGGCCCGTATCCTGTCCTCAAAGACCCATCTCCCACCATTCTCTTAATTGTCCTGTGCGGGACTGCCCGTTCTCTGGTTTTCTCTTCTGAGATGCCTTGGGGACTGACCTCCATCCTTTCTCCCACAGCGAGACTTGCAGGCGAAACTGCAGCTGCGCTATCAAGAGATCTCCAAACGGTGAGCAAACCCCGCTCGCTGCCCAGACTCCAATCCTGCCCTCCGTCTGTCAAAAACAAAACCCCTGTTCTTTTAGACCCCTGAAACGCTGGGCCGAAATGCTGCCTCCAGTCCCTTAGCTGGCTGTAGAGGCAGAGGTTTGCCTTTCATCTTGCTGCACTGTGCCAGACATTGTGCTTCTGGAACAACCAGAATTCTGAGTGGGAATTTTCAGTGTGATTTGCAGCCCCCAGTGTGGTCTTGACAGTATTATCATCCCCAAGCTACATATGAAAATATTGAGACTCAAGAGAAACGAAATCATTTGCTTAAAATCACTCAGAAGCCAGAAATTGACAGCCGGGATTTGAACCAGAAGTGTCTTTGATTTCTGACTCTAGTCGGAAATTTAGTTGACATTTACAAGCCCGGGTTCTGTCCTCAGCTCTTGGGAATCCCAGGGGAATGAGAAAAGTTCTTCTCATTCCTTTCTTGGAGCTTATATCCCAGGGAGGAGGCAGAAACATAACATAGTAGGGAAATAAACACAGCAAGTAAAAAACACTCTTTAGAATGCTCTGAAGAGAAAACAAAATGAACCAGATGGAGAGTGGCTACCTCACGTTAAGTGATCAGGAAAGGTCTCAGGGATTGACTTTGGAGTCAGCTTAAATGCCAAAGGATAATGATTAAAACAACGTTCCAGGCAGAGGAAGCAGTAAGTGCCAAGGCTTTGCAGCCCGACAGAGCCAGACACAGGAAGAAGACTAGTGTGGTTGAAACACTTTGAAGAATGGGCAATAGTGGTATATATGTGTGTGTGTGTGTGTGTGTGTGTATGCCACAGGCAAAGGTAAGGCAGCCAGGGAGGATTAGCATGAAAGGAAGAACAATAGCATTAAAATAATCAAATCTATGGTAATATCTCTATGTTGTGACTGATTCCAGATATCAAAAGTTTTAAACTGCTTTTTCATCCTACGTAGTTGGTGGCCCAGTTGAAACAGTTTTGTAAAATTTTCAGCTTTTTTTTTTTTATAAGGATAATGGCGCCCCCTGGTGATTCCTTTGGGCCTTTTCAGTTGGGCACGGTTCTTTTTACCCTTTCTGTGCTTGTTCTCGGAGAAGGCAATGGCAACCCACTCCAGTACTCTTGCCTGGAAAATCCCATGGACGGAGGAGCCTGGTAGGCTGCAGTCCATGGGGTCGCTAAGAGTTGGACACGACTGAGCAACTTCACTTTCACTTTTCACTTTCATGCATTGGAGAAGGCAATGGCAACCCACTCCAGTGTTCTTGCCTGGAGAATCCCAGGGATGGGGGAGCCTGGTGGGCTACCATCTATGGGGTCGCACAGAGTCGGACACGACTGAAGCGACTTAGCAGCAGCAGCAGCAGTGCTTGTTTTCTGGGGCTTCCCAGGTGGCTCAATGGTAAAGAATCTGCCTGCCAGTGCAGGACATGTAGGAGACTCGGGTTCAATTCTTAGGTCAGGAAGATCCCTGGAGAAGGAAATGGTAACCTGCTCTAGTATTCTTATCTGGAAAATTCTGTGGACAGAGGAGCCTGGTGGGCTGCAGTCCATGGATCCTGAAGAGTCAGACATGACTGAGCACACTGCTTGTGCTTGTTTTCTATAGATCCATGCCCAGCAGAGGGTCTTCTTTGCACTCTAGGGATTAGGCAGACTGTAACTTCAACATAGGATGTTGCTGCTTTTTGTTTTCTTTTAAATATTTATTTATTTGGCTGTACTGGGTCTTTGTTGCGGCATGCAGGAACTTTGGTTGCAGTCTGTGGGATCTAGTTCCTCGATCAGGGATTGAACCCGGGCCCCTGCGTTGGGAGCAAGGAGGCTTAGCCACTGGACCACCAAGGAATTCCTTTAATATTAAGTTTTTAAACTTTGTTTTTTCTGTATTATTTTCCCCACTTGATACATAACTATCACTTGTTTTAAGAAAAACTTAAATACTGGGGTTATCAGAAAAAAAGTGGTAAAACCCCAGTGAATGAAAACCTTATCCTTTTATGATTTTTCTTTCTTTTCTGCCCTCTCTCTCTGCAACAGTTTCTAGAAAAGCTCATCTTTTGTTAGTGATTTTTGTTTTTTTGTTAATGTCTTTGGTTAGCAAGGTTAGCTATCCTTTTCAGGCCTCAAACTTTGTATATTTCTTTAACCCAAGTGAGGAAAGAGCTCTGTTCACCCTTCCTCTGGTGGCAGCAGCCACGAGGTGGCAGCAGAAACCTCAGAGGACAAATTGCTCTGAGTGATAAGCCCTGATCCCCTGGGCTTCCCTGATGGCCCAGATGTTAAAGAATCTGCCTGCCATTCAGGAGACCCAGGTTTGGTTCTGCCCACTTCAATATCTTGCCTGGAGGATTCCTTTCACCTCTGTAGAGTTCTTCAGAGAGCTTCTGAAAGAACTGGAATTCCAGAGGTTCTGCAGGCTTGGCCCTTGGGGACAAGGCCCCTCAGAATGAGTCTGGGGCTCTTGCCCCAATGTTGGTTTGCTGACCATGCCTACTTGATAGGTAGTGGGCAGAGCCTTTTCATTTCCTGAGAACCTGCAAGTAGAAATGAAGCCTGCTGCCAAGCTCTGGCCAAGCGCAGGGGTGGGAACAGGCCTCCCTCACAAAAAGCTACTCCATGCCTTCTACTTCTGGGGCAGGTGTGGGACTGATGGTGGGCCAGACCCGCGCCTCGCCTCCCAGCACCTTCACATCCAGTGCCAGGGCTTCCACCAGCTTCTGGGCCCTGGCCCCTCCCCAGGCCTGTGCCACCGGCAGTGTATCAAGGAATACCCCTGGCCCCCAGCACATCCCAGTGGCTGCCCACACCAGGCCTTGTGACTGAGGTGATGGGCCCATGCTGCAGCCCAGCCGTGCTGGGCTTCACTTTGCTTCAGTGCCCATGTTTTTTCTTCTCAGAACTCAGCCTCCTCCCAAGCTCCCCGTGGGCCCTAGCCACAAACTCGCCAACAATTACTACTGTACTCGCGATGGCCGCCGGGAATCCATGCCGCCCTCGATTGTCATGTCTTCGCAGAAGGTGCTGGTGGCAGGCAAGCCCGCAGAGAGGTGAGTACGCCTCAGTGCCCCTCCTGAGACCAGCCCTGTATCCTGCTTGTACTTTTTAAGGTCCCAAGTCTGTCTAGCATCAGCTGTGGCAGGAAATGTCCTACTGGGGGCTTTTCATCTGAGGAGCAAATGAATCCCCACCCAGCCTGGGGTGGGTTTCCTGCAAAGCAGAGGAAGCTTCATGGGGCCTTCAAGGGCTTTGGAAGAAGCCCAGGCATTGTTGTTTTTGTAATTTTATATTCTTCTTGAGAGAGAGTTGTGTAAACCTCAGGCCTCTCAAAACCCACTTTGGTCCCTGGCCTCAGGCAGTGTCTCTTAATTAAACAGGAGGAGTAATGGTGTTTACTTTAGAGAGTTCTGCTAGGACAGGATCCTGCCAACAGGGTGGGTTATAAACAACAGAAAACTGGTTCTCATGGTTCTGGAAGCTAGAAAGTCCAAGTGAAAGGCCCCTGCAGCTTCAGTGTCTGGTGAGGGCACTTTCCTGGGTTCTAGATGGTATCTTTTTGCCATTGTCCTCACATAGTGGAAGAGGTCAGGGGTTTGAAGGGTCTCTTACAAGGTATCCACCTTCATGAGCTAGTCACCTCCCAAAGGCTCCACCTCCTAACGCTGTCACACTAGGACATTGGATTTCAACATAAGGATTTTGTGTGGACACAAACATTCTGTCTATCGCAGAGTCATTATGAGGCTTAGTCCACATAATGAACTATTTGTAAGCTTTTAGAATGGAGTCAGTGGCACGTCTGCCTCTTAATAATTCCACGAGTTAGGCAGAGATGACCTCTGTTGGAGAAAAAGAAACAGGCCAGGTGCCCTGCATAGGTCACACAGATCGTGGGCGGCAGAAGTGCAATTTCACAGCATTTTGTCCAGTCCCCCCCAAGTGGTTTCTGGGCTCTACAGCTGATTCACCCTGTGGTCCTGGACCGGTCTTTTGGCCTTCTTGAGCCTCAGCTGCTGCTTTTGTAAGATGGGGTTGGTGGGCTTGCAGTGTGATGAGATCGGTAAGGTGATGCGGCCGGGCCTGCCGAGTGCGTTAGAACTCAGTGAATGAACGGCCCGTGTTGCGGTCTTCAGATTCACCAGAGCTCAGCCCCAGACTGTGGCAAGCTGTCCTACTCCCCTTCACCTCTTCCCCTGCCCCTAGGATGTCTGCACTTCCCAGGGAGGCTGCCTTCTACTTCTTCCACTCCCTTCAGGTGGAGGAAGGGAAGAGGGGAGGCCCTGGAACCCCTGCTGCTGGGTGGGTGGTGGGCCCACCCACCAGCCACTTCTGTCTTGCTTGCAGTGTATGCAGACCCCAGGGGCCAGGTGGGGTGGGGGCAGGGTGGGTCCCTGCCTTGGATCTGCTGGCACAGTGTCTCCTTAGGCCTTACCCTGGTCCAAAAGGTCTTATTTTTGATTACGTATTAACTCAGCCCCATTAGGCTGTGGCTGGCCCTGGTCTCATTGGCGCTTCCTGCATACAGTGCCTGCCATGTAGCAGGTGCTCAGAATCCGAGGGAAGGAGTTGCTGGGGACATGGGTCATCTGATTGCTTGACTCTTCTGGAGCCAGTGTCCTGCCCTGGGACAGCAGGAGTGGGGGGCCAGTGCGAAGGCATGCTGGAGGAGGAGTCCAGAATTTCACACTATTTATTTCTGAGACCAGGAGCCAGGACAGGCTTACTGCTTGGGGGCAGAAAGTGGTCAGCTGACCCTTTGGGGGACCCCACTGGAGAAGCCTATGCATTCTGAAGCACCCTGCAGTCTGGCTTCCACATCTCCAGTTTCAGCAGATATGTTGCTGCCTGGGAAGGGGGTGCTTCCTCCCCACTGCTCTCTGGACACCAGGGGCTGACTCAAGTCTCTCTTCATTTTCCAGCTCAGCTGTAGCAGCCTCTGAGAAGAAGGCTGTGTCACCAGCTCCTCCCATAAAGAGGTGGGAGCTGTCCCAGGATCAGCCTTACCTGTGACTTTGGCTGGGGGTGCCAGGCTGAGCCCTCAGGGCCACCAGAGTGCTTCTTTCTCCTTGGACTCCTTGATTCCCTCCAGGCAGAATGTGACCTCATTTATAAAAATTATATATTGTGCTCTCGAGAATCACTTCTGTTTTTATTTTTGAAAGGACATATGGGCAGGGAGGCCTGGCGTGCTGCGATTCATGGCATCGCAAAGAGTCGGACACGACTGAGCGACTGAACTGAACTGATGGGCTTACTTGGACTTCGGGGTGAAGTTGGTGCAAAATCTCTTTTTTTTTCTCTTGCCACACCACACATCTTGTGGAATCTTAGTTTCCCCGACTAGGGGTTGCACCCAGACCCCAGCAGTGAAAACGCCAGGTTCTAACCACTGGACTTCCAGGGCATTCCTGGTGCTGTATCCTGAATCTCTGAACCCTGTAAGCACGCTGAAACAGGGCAGGAGAGTGGCTCTGGAGCTCTAGGGTGACGTGCTTTCACTGGGCACAGAGATGTCACCATCCCTTCCTTGAGGGCCTGGCTCCACCCCTCAGAGCGGTGGAGCGGGTTCCAGGCTGTTTAGGGGGCATTGACTGTAAAGGACGGTGGAGGGGGGGAGCAAAACCTGCTTGCTTCTCTCTCTGGAGAGATGACTCCCCCACCTGTTCTTGACCAGCAGGGACCCTGGGGGACGGTGAGGTGGCTCACAAGGAAGTTTCACCCAGGGCCCTTGCGGAAAGGCCTCCCTGAGCCAGAAACTTCACTGCGCAGGCCTGGGGGTGTGCGGCGGAGTCAGCCCAGGAAAAGAAAGGGCTTCTTCCCACAGAGGGATGACCAGGGGGTGAAAGCCGAAAAGGAAGTGGCCTTCATCTGGTCACAGGTGCGAAGGGGGGCCACACAGTGCCCTCCAGTGTGGCAGGGTTGTGACTGCCCATGGAAGAACCCCCAAAACCTGTCAGTAGGTGAAGTCCAGCTGTGTGCTAGGAGAGTGTTGAGGCTGCCTCACCCTCTGGAAGCTTGGAGCAAGGAGAGAAAAGGTCACAGTCATAGGAGAAGGTATAAATGCTCCAAGAGTGGGTGGTACAAATGCTAAATGATTATCAGGAGAAAACCCCTGGGAAGGCTTCCTGGAAGAGGTGGGATTCTGGTTGGCGCAAAGGATGAAATTGAATTTAGAAAGATCAGGAGGGAGAAGACTGGCAAAGTTTGCTGAGGTAATGAGGTGACACCAAAGAACTACTAGTGACCCCGGGTGAGATGTGCCATTGAAGGTTTCTAAATAATGACCCAGCCTCCTGCCAAGTGAGGTTGCAGTGAAAAGATGGTTATCAATGAGGATGACGAGTCTACTGGCACCATGATCTTGAACTTCTCAGAATTGTGAGAAAATAAACTGTTGTTTGTAAGCCAAGAAGGAAAAAAAGACGTGTTATAACCTAGACTTGGAAATTTGGCAAGGGACTGCAGTAGGGAAGAGATCTGACATCTCGAGCTCGTCCTGTGTGCCGGATATGTGCTGTGTATACAGGTCAGGAAGCAGCAGTTAGAACTGGACATGAAACAACAGACTGGTTCCAGATAGGAAAAGGAATACATCAAGGCTGTATATTGTCACCGTGCTTATTTAACTTATATGCAGAGTACATCATGAGAAACGCTGGGCTGGATGAAGCACAAGCCGGAATCAAGATTGCTGGGAGAAATATCAATAACCTCAGATATGCAGGTGACACCACCCTTACGACAGAAAGTGAAGAACTAAAGAGCCTCTTGATGAAACTGAGAGAGGAGAGTGAAAAAGTTGGCTTAACGCTCAACATATAGAAAACTAAGATCATGGCATCCGGTCCCATCACTTCATGGCAAATAGATGGAGAAACAGTGGAAACAGTGGCACTTTATTTTGGGGGGCTCCAAAATCACTGCAGATGGTGACTGCAGCCATGAAATAAAAAGTCGCTTACTCCTTGGAAAGTTATGACCAACCTAGACAGCACATTAAAAAGCAGAGACATTACTTTGCCAACAAAGGTCCATCTAGTCAGGCCTATGGTTTTTTTTTTCCAGGCAAGAATTTTTCCAAGCAAGGATACTGGAGTGGGTTGCCGTTCTTGTCTCTAGGGGATCTTCCCAACCCAGGGATCGAACTCACATCTTCAGTCTCCTGTATTGGCAGGTGGGTTCTTTACCACTAGCTCCACCTGGGGAGTCCCTGTGAGGTCATAGTGAAAGAAGAACAGGTGTAGCGAGACCAAGAACTCTCTCAGGCTCCCTGAGAGCTAACCCTGAACCCAGCTGCTGAGGAGTCTGCGTTCAACAACGACACATTGTCAGCTGGGTAACCCACAGCTTCTTCAGCACTTCTCCCTGGATCCCAGATGCCAACCTCAGCAAGATGCCAAGCCCCACAGGTAGTGCTGTGGGACACTTCCTTCCTCTTCTCTCTCCCAGGCAGTCGTGTTTGCTGCCCTTCCCATCTGCCTTTGCACCACTGCATCTTTGTCTCTTACCCAATTTCTCCTGGGAATTGGAGATTATTCTGAACACACACACACACACTCACATGCCTATGATCTCCAACGTTTTTTTTTAAGTCACCATTTTATATGACATTATTTTTAATTTTTACTTTTGGCTGTCCTGGGTCTTTGTTGCTAGGAGGGCTTTTCTCCAGTTGGGGGTGCATGGGCTTCTCACTGGGGTAATCGCTCCTGTTGTGGAGCAAGGGCTCTAGAGCTTCACTAGTTGCGGCTCTTGGGTTCTAGAGCACAGGGTCAGTAGTTGTGGGGCACGGGCTTAGTTGCCTGACAGCACATGGGATCTTCTCAGATCAGGGATGGAATCTGTGTCTCCTGAATTGGTAGGTGGATTCTTTACCACTAAGCCACCAGGAAAGCCCATCGCCAACGTTTTCAATAGTAAGCATGTCATCAACCTGCAAGTATAGCCCCTGCTGTGAAAATCTGGACGCGTTAGTATTGCTTCACAGGAAACGTGCACAGCTGAGGACAGCGACTTGTCTGGGGGCCTGCTTTGCAGTAGCGCTGCTTCTGAGGACAGAGCTGCGGGTAAAATCTTTTATTGTCGAGAAGAAAACAGCAGCTGGGTAGAAAACCTGTAAGTTTGTATTTTGTGTGCGTGAGAAGAGAAAGCCGAGGGTACTTTCGCTTGTTTTGTTTCCAAAGTAAAGTATAAGACCCGCCCTATGGAGTCTATGAGGATTAGGAAGTAGTGAGAACATCCTGGGGCTAGGAACAGAGGACCCAGGATTAAAGCCAAGAACTGACATTTCGTTGATTTATCAGGCTCTGTTCCAGGCGCTGGGGATACAAGGAGCAACACAGCATTCCTGCCCTCCTGGGTCTGACATTCTAGTGAGGAATCAATAAATCAAAGTACTATTAGTAAATAAAATAAATAATAAGCTCGGGCGCACGAAAGAAGCAGGAGCAGGGAGGGGATGAGGTGTTCCTAAGATAATTAGGCAGAACATTTGGTGCATGTGGAACGTTAAATATCGTAAGATGACAATACTTGTCAGTACGAGTTCATTTGTATCTCCAGAGGTTTCTAATTTCACATAGGCCCCATACCTTTCGATATGCCTGTCACTGGGAAAAGAGGGGAAGACCCTCAAATCAGGGGTCCCTTGGTATTCGGACACTTACGGTACTCAAAGCCCGCGGCTGCCGCGGGATCTCTGGCCGTGGGCCCCGCCCCGGGGGTGGGCCCCGCCCCCCGGATACGTGCGCAGGCGTGCGCGGGGATAAGAGAGAGGCCGGGAGTGCGCGCGGACCCAGCCGGCGCTGGGAGGGGGTGATACGATGAACGGTTGGGTGGCTTGGGGTCTAGCGCGGCGTGCTGCGGCCCTAGGCCTGGTGCTGCGGGTACTGCTTGGCTTCGGGCTGTGCCTGGAAACCGCCCCGATTCCGATCCAGACCTGGTCCCCGACCCAGGCCCCAGGTGAGTGAACTGCAGCCCACGAGCCCTCTACCCCTGCAGTCTAGCTCCGCCTTCGCCTGCCAGCAGCGCCTCACCATTGGCTACGCCGCAAGTCTGTCCAGGACACTCCCCCTGCACATGGTTCTAGGGGAGCCTAGCCCTTGAAAGAGCCTTCCCCAATGGTGGACCCTGCGCCCCGGTTGCTGTGCCTGCCTTTAACTGCCCTGCTTCGGCCCTTTCACACCCGGCACCTGCTCTGCTTTGTCACCCCCATTGTCACCTCCAAGCTGCCCTTCACCCCAGCACAGGCAGGAAAGTTCTTTACAGACTCTGGTTGTCTGACCTCCAACCTTAACGCGGCTGGTCATCTGGCGCCTGCTGCCCATCTCCCGCCCTCTCAACCTCTGCACCTTCCTTCTCTGGACTTAGAGAAAGAAAGATCTCCTTCCCCGGCACCCCAGGCCCTAGGACACGTTTGCCCTGGCCTCAGTGATGGTGGCCCTCTCAGAGGTTCCCAGAGGTGGTGGGGCAGGTTAAAATGACCTCCCTGTGCACACAGGTGCCCCTGACTTTCAGCTGTAGACTCAGATTCACACACCCGCGGGTCCTGTCTAATCTGGTTCCCCTTCTCACTCCTGTCTTTTCAAGCTAAGTGTTCCTCCTTCCTTCAAGGATCAAGACATTAACCAAGCTTAGGCTCTTTACACCCAAGCAGTCTCTTCCTTTCAGCACCCTGAGGTAGGGATTCCTAGCGTGGCCCCTTTCCCAGGTGAGGAAACTGAGGCTGGGAGGGGCAGTCACTGATCTCTCCAAACCACGGCCCTGTAAGGCCCAGTTGGCTCTGCTCTGCTGCCCACTTTATAGAAGGACACACACACACACTCCCTGACTCCAGGGAGGGAGGTCAGAGGTTGCTTCGGAGAGGGACAAGACTTGGGGAGGGAGCTGTAGGCACTCAACCTTGCCCCTGTGAGCAGAGGTGGAAGGGGCAAGAGGACCAGAATCAAATGGAACAGAGCTAGGCTGGGGCCAAGCCAGGTACTTGCCACTGTCCCTGCTGCACCCAGGAGGAAGCCATAAAAGCCACTCCCTTCCTCGGCTCCTCAGACTCCAGTCTGCTGGCCCAGCTTCCAGGCCCTTCTGTGTCCCTCCTGCTCAGGGTCCCGGAAGGCTCATATCTCAGCTGGACTCAGCCTAGACCATTGTGTGAGCTGTGTCCATTTATCATCAGGCACTACCCTGGGTTTACAGTCAAAAGGTCACGGCCCTGACCATCGCTAAGTGTCCACTTTACACAGGTACCAGTTCAAGGGCCATTGTTTTAAGACCCTGGGCTTCACGGGTCTCTGAGAGGGACCTGAGACCCCTCCCAGGAAATAATCTGGAGACGTGAAGTCTGAAGAGGAAATCATGGAAGTGCAGAGAGGAGGGAGGAGAGGGAGTACTGGGCCCGGGAACGGCATGGGCAAAAGCCCTGAGGTGGAAACGGACCAGGCCTCTTGCCACAGCAGCATAGTGGCCAGGCCAGAGGGAGCTTGATGAAGAGGAGGAACATGGGAGGAGGCAAGGTCCAGGAAGGGTTCAGGGCTGGTCAGGACTTGCTGGCCACACACAGGATGTAGCCTGTGAGAGGGTCAAGGGACCAAGGGATGGTTTTGAGCAAAGGGGAGGCAAGGGTGGGTGGCCTAATGGTGTGACTCTGAGAGGTCTCTGGTGTCTGAGGGAGATGGAGGTGGGGAACCTGGGGAAGATGTGGCACAGTCGGGATGGGGAAAGTGGTCAGAAGTTCTGGGAGGAATTCAGTGGGTGGGTCAACAAGAGGTGGTGACCAAACAGGTCCTTTACCCAAGTCTTCAGTTTCCCCTTTGCTAAGTTGCTGTTATTCAGTCACTCAGTCTTGTCCGACTCTTTGTAGCCGCCCCATGGACTGCAGCACACCAGGCTTCCCTGTCCTTTATCATCTCCTGGAGTTTGCTCAAACTCGTGTCCATTGAGCCAGTGATACCATTCAACCATCTCATCCTCTGTCATCTCCTTCTCCTCCTGCCCTCAATCTTTCCCTGTATCAGGGTCTTTTCCAATGAGCTGGCTCTTCACATCAGGTGGCCAAAGGACTGAAGCTTCAGCTTCAGCATCAGTCCTTCCGATGAATATTCAGGGTTGATTTCCTTTAGGATTGACTGGTTTGATCTCCTTGCTGTCCAAGGGACTCTCAAGAGTCTTCTCCTTTGCTAAGGATAGCTGGGACATAACAGGTCCTGTTGACCCTGATGGTGGGCCTGAGCCAGGCCAGGTTCAGAGATGGCCCCTCCCCTAGTCTGTTTAACCACAAGCTTGGAGAGACCCTTGGGGAGACCATCTGGCCATTTGGAGCCTGGTAAAGACCCCAGGATCAGTGAGGCCTGTGTTTGAACCCTGACTCTGCCACTAGCTTGTAGCCTCGGGCCTTTCCTCTCCTATGTGTCTTCTGTAGAATGGGCATGGCTGTAGAATCTGACCAGTAGGGCTCTTGGTGAGACTGTGAACTGCTGGGCTCCAAGCCCCCCCCCCCCCACAGTGCATCCTTAGCAAAGGTGGTGACCACTAGTGTAGTTCCTGGGACCTGGCTTTCTCCTGGTGGTCGCAGCTTGTGACACTGTCCTCCTAGCTGAGGGTCCAGACCTCCCACTTGTGTGTGTCCCTCAGGCCCCAGCGCAGCCTCATGCCCGCCCACCAACTTCCAGTGCCGGAGCGATGGCCGCTGCGTGCCTCTCATCTGGCGTTGCGACGTTGACCAGGACTGCCCTGATGGCAGTGATGAGGAAGAGTGTGGTGAGTGGCCATCCCCTGGGGGTGGGGCTTTTCAGGGCCATGTGAGGAGGTGCTCGTGGAAGGGGTGTGGGTTTCAGGCAGAGAACTCTGGGGTGGGCGGGGCCTCAAGGAGAGCGGGCTGGATCTTTGGGTTAAAAGATGGGTTTGCAGGGCAGCAAGTTAGTGGAGTCTTGGTTGGAAGGTGGCGCTAACAGAGGCAGGGGGCAGAGCCCTTGGGATGGGCGGACCTTATAGGGTCAGTCGTTCTCTGGAAGGTGGGGCTCGCAGCGGGGTGGGTGGTGGGGAGTCCCGTGCTCTCTTGGGTGGGTGTTTGGAACCTGACTCACCCTGTACCCCCAGGTACTGAGCTACCCACTGGCAGCCCCTCCCCTTGTGGCATCATGGATGACTGCCTTGACCGCAACAAGAATCTTCTCAACTGCGGGCCCCAGCCCTGCCCGGAAGGCGAGCTGTGCTGCACGCTGGACAGTCTGTGTATCCCAAGCACGTGGCTCTGCGATGGCCACCGGGACTGTTCCGACTACAGTGACGAGCTTGGCTGCGGTGTGTGCCTATGGGGGCAGGGAGGCTTGATCGGTAGACCAGGGCGCCTGACACCTGCCAGTGTGTGACGAGGCTGGGAGTGTGCACATGTGTGTCTGCCTGAGCCTGCTTACCCAAGGGAATGCAGGAGGGCACTCAGGCAGCAAGTGCTCACCAGCCTTGCTTACTCAGTCTGGGGCCGGAGGGTGAGCCCCAAGGTTCCCTACCCTGGGGCACCGGGACACCCATTCATCCCTCCAGCCCCAGGGCTCCCTCCCCAGCTGCTGAATGCCTGGGCTTGTTGCAGGAACCAAGACCCACCAGGAGGGGAGGGCCGTTTCCATGGGGACTCCTGTGACCCTGGAGAGTGTCACTTATCTCAGGAATGCCACAGTCACTGCCATCGAGGACCAGGACTCCGTTCAGTCTGGAAACCGAAGTGCCTATGGGATTATCACAGCTGTAGGTAATATGAACAGCTCCAGCCCCCATGCCCATGCCCATGCCCCACACCTGGAAGCTGCCCTGGAGAGTGGACATGCTACATACTCCCCTTTCCAGCGTGTTATGAGCTTAGTGGGTGTGGGGCGCTCCCGCCACCCCCTCACCCAGTCCCCTCTGTCTTTCCCCACAGCCGTGCTCAGCGTCAGTCTGGCTGCTGGCATCCTCTTCGCGTTGTCACGGCTCTGTGCCCAGGGATGCCTGGACCCGCGGGGGCTGCTGGTGTCCGTGAAGGGGTCACTGCAGTCAGAGAGGAAGACCTCGGTGCTCTGAGCACGCGCTCTCACCCTCACATCACACGTCCCCCAAGTATGGCAGGTAGAGGGGACCCACACGTGGCTGCTACTACATCAGCCCCCAGACCTGGCTTCTTCTGTCCTCACAGTGCCAAGCACCTGTGCTCCTGCATATGTGACCCTGGAGGCTGGGGTTGCCCAGAGCCTCCCCTGGACATGAGGAGCCTGGATGGGGAATATGCCACAGCTGGAGCTGAGGGGCTGGCCCTGGATCACTCCTGAGGTGGCCCCCTTACTCAGATACTATTGCTACCTCTGTTTGAGAGTGGTGATTAAAGCTAGTTCACATCCTCTGCCTGCCTTTGGGCCTCTGTCTCCCTCTACCTGGGTGGCTTGGGGCCTCTGCGTAGCCCCTTCTCTGTGGGGGAGTGCCTGGCTATAGAGGGTGGGAATCAGGGACCCAGCCCTGGGCACCCACTTGGCCACTCTGCCTCCTGGAATCAGAACAGGGGACGGTGGGGCTGGGAACAGTTTGCATTCCCAGAGAGGAGCAGATCTTGGGCAGTGCCTCCTGGAGTGCTGGCTGGGAGGCCTCCATCCATTTTGGCTTCCTCTCTTTGAGACAGAAGCTGGATGTCCCCCAGTTGGTCTCCACCTTGTTTCAAAATGTAGGTTTTATTGTTATTCAGGCATGCTGAGGCCTGAAAAGACTTATACTAAAGCTAAAGCTTCAATCTTTTGGCCACCTGATGCGAAGAGCCGACTCATTGGAAAAGACACTGATGCTGGGAAAGATTGAGGGCAAAAGGAGAAGGAGGCAGCAGAGGATGAGATGGTTAGATAACATCACCGACTCAGTGGACGTGAATTTGAGCAAGCTCTGGGAGATAGTGGAGGACAGGGAAGCCTGGTGTGCTGCAGTCCATGGGGTCACAAAGAGCTGGACACGACTGAGCAACTGAACAACAGCAGCAGCTGGGGTGTCGGCACTGACTGTTATATATGTCTCAGCCTGTCAACAGCGAGGCTATCAGAGAACAGCACCTAGGGCACCCACTGGGTCCCTATTACAGCAAGACCCTGACAGATGCTCCCCAACCAGAGCCAGTGTGGTGGCTGGACCAGTGCAGGGCGTACTTCAGCAAAATCCATTTGGCTGCACTGTGCGTGATGCAGAACTTCCCCGATAAGGAATCGAACGCATGACCCCTAGACTGGAAGCACAGAATCTTAACTCCTGGACCACTGGAGAAGTCCTGGCCATTAAGGAACGTTGAGGGACAAGATTTGTCCTGAAGATCCTGGAGGGTATACAGCAGGCTCCCCACTGAGAGAGATCAACGTGCAGAGGACTTCCCTAGTGGTCCAGTGGTTAGGAATCTGCCTGCCAGTATAGGGGACATGGGTTCGATCCAGGCTCTGGGAAGATTCCACATGCTTTGGTACAGCTGAGCCCGTGTCCTACAGCCTGTGCTCTGCCATAAGATAAGCCACCACAATGAGAAACCCTCATATAGCAACTAGAGAGTAGCTCCCACTTGCTGCAACTAGAGAAAGCTGGTGCACAGCAGTGAAGACCCAAAGCAGCCAAATTAAATAAAATTAATGGAAGGACTGATGCTGAAGCTGAAACTCTAATCCTTTGGCCACCTGATGTGAAGAGCTGACTCATTGGAAAAGACCCTGATGATGGGAACGATTGAGGGCAGGAGGAGAAGGGGACGACAGAGGATGAGATGGTTGGATGGCATCACCGATTCAACAAGTTTGAGCAAACTCTGGGAAATAATGAAGGACAGGGAAGCCTGGTGTGCTGCAGTCCATGGAATTGCAAAGAGTTGGACATGACTGAGCAAACCAACAACAACAACAAATAAAAAAAATTTTTTTTAAAAGATCCTTGGGGGAGAGAGAGAGGGAAAGCAGACTTAGGGCTCTGCTTATATTAGCGTCTGAGGGTCAGGAGTCTCAAGTTCACTCTTGATTAGAGCACAAGAGCTGGAATTAGGGTCCCAGAAGGAAATCCGGTGATAATTGATCACCTAAGTTATCAGTTATCCAGGTTCCCTATCCAGGGCTTCTAAAAGGGGCACCTTCATGGGTGTGTCATGTAATAACCAGGTAGGTTGTATTGCTAGTAGCTGTGTTGTGCAGCTGGTAATGTGTTTGTTCACAATGTTCACGATGGACGTCAGCAATTAAAAGCTTAATGTCAGGGAGTTCGAGTGGTTAAGGCTCCAGGCTTCCAATGCAGGGTCATGGGTTCAATCCCTGGTCAGGGAGCTAAGATCCTGCATGCTGAGTGGTGTGGCCAAAAAAGAGAAAAGCTTACCGTCAGGCAGTCACACTGTACTGGCCCTAGGGATGAGCTGGGCAGGGGGATGGTGGCTCTGGGTTGGTTGGTACGCACATGAGAGGCACAAGTCACTTGTTAGTTTTCTCCAGTAACTTGCTCACTCCCTGAGGGACAGTCCATGCCTGGGCAGTGAGGCCCCAGCTGCCAGGGTGTTGAGAGTATAGAAAGGGGGAATTAACTGGCTTACAATCCTGGCTTTCATTGCCCGGGCTGTGGGTTCAAACCCTAGTCAGGGAACTAATCCTTCAGGTTGTGTGGTGCAGCCAAAAAAACAAAGAATACAGAAAGTGTGGTTAATATACCCTAGCTGCAGGGTGATGAGGACAGACTTCTCCTCTGACCCTCATTTTCTTCATCTCCTAATGGGGTTGCCAGGGCCCTGGTAGCCTGGGGAAGCACCCAGGTACCCACACAGTGTCTTGGGGCTCAGACATCCAGCAGGCAGAGAGCTGGCCCCTGATAACAAGATGCTGGGAGAGGACAGAGTTTCCTGGGGGTATGAAAGTTCAGGTTTGGGACGCTGCTCCCGTAGGAGATGGTTTGTTTTTGTTTTGTTTTGTTTGTGCAGCAAGGGTTGAGGGATCTTAGTTCTCTGACCAGGGATTGAACCTGCACCCTTGGCAGTGAAAGTGTGGAGTCTTAACCACTAGACCACTGGGCAGTTGCCTATGGGATTTGAAGTCTGGGCCTCAGGCAGTGTGTTGGGGGCTTGAGTTCTCTGTCGGGCAGCTGTGGGGGCTTGGTAGGTGGGCTGCAGTCGGGATAGGGGACCTTGACCAACAGTGGAGCAGAGGGTGCCCAGCCTCCTGGGGTACAAGGCCTTCCCTTGGTGCCCCCTGGGTGCCCCCAGCCCCCAAGCTGGGCCCAAGTTTCATGCTGCAGAACTGAACACTGATGGGCTTCTGGTTGTCAGGAAGGAGTTATGCCAGAGAGTAGAATTTTCTTTTTTTTTAAGATTTTTTTCCACCTTCATTTTTGTTCAGGTGTGGCCAGCCAGAGTGGGTCACGGAGGCAGATCAGGGGGTGCGAGGCTGGTGTCAGACGCCACCTGAGCTGATGAGGTCTAAGGTCTGGATCTTCCTCGAGGGGGTGTCAGCTGGGTTTTCAGTGATCACTGGCACAAACCACTCTGTACCCACTGGCCCCAAACTCCCACTGGTATATTCTCTCACCTGGCTGGTGTCTCTTTATTTTCCCATGAATGGTGGCTGCTGGCATCTGGGGGCTGGACTGGCTGGATGTCACTGTGTCCCTGGATGGCACCAATGTCATGTCTGGTGCACAGGTGGGTGGGGGTGCCTGGGACTGCTGGGCCTCTCCCTCTGCGTGGCTTCTCCAGTTGGCCCATCCCCCAAGGGGGATGGCCGAAGTCCTTTTCTGACAACTTGGGGTTCCCCCAAAGTAGAGAGCTGAAGCCCCCAGACCTTCTAACACTCAGACCTAGAACTGGGCCAGCATCACCTCCGTGTTCTGCTGATTCAGTAGAGTTTCAGGTCAGCCCAGATGTGTGTCAGGGGCAGAGGTGGTGACCCCACAAGGGCATGAATGCCAGAGAGGCCTGGTTCATCAGGGCCACCAAGGGGACAGAGGGCCAGGAATGGGCAGGCTGAGGTGGCTCCTGGTCACCGGAGCCTGCTGAGTGACCATGGGCAAGTGGCTTTGCTGTCCGAGGGCCAGCTTTGTCATTGGCACACTGGGGCAGCCACGGTTACAAACATCTGTCTCGCATGAGCAGGCTGGGATTTCAGCAGCCTTTGTTCTCTTGAGCAGGGTCACTGTGTGCTGCCAGTTACCCATCCTGTCCTGTGGGCAACAAGCCCAGCGAGTCACTTTCAGGAAATTCCAGGGAGGGTCCAGGTTGAAAACGGAAGAGGGATGTTGAGGGGGGGCCCACAAGGAGGGGAACATGGTCAGTGAGCCTGGGTCCTGGCACTTGGGGAATTCTGATGGGCCTGAGAAGCGAAGGGATGGAGTGGGGTGGGGGCTGCAGTGATGAAGATAGAGAGGGGGTCCAGAGTGTTTGCATGTGCATCTGTATATCTCCCCAGCTCTCACCATTTCTCTCTTTTTTTCATTGAGGGAAACTCACTGCATTAAATTAGCCATTAGCTATTTTAAAGTCTGGGGCTTCTCTGGTGGTTCAGCGATAAAAGAATCCGTCTGTCAATTCAGGAGACCCAGGTTTGATACCTGGGTCGGGAAGATATCTTGGAGAAGGAAATGGCAACCCACTCCACTGTTCTTGCCTGGGAAGTTCCATGGACAGAGGAACCTGGTGGGTTACATAGGGTCACAAAGAGTCAGGCACAACTTAGTGACTAAACAACAATTTTAAAGTCTACCATGGATTTAGTACACTTGCAATGTTGTGTGACCCTCAACTCTATCTAGCTGCAAAACATTTTTATCTCCCAAAAGGGAATCTCCCTCCCATTTGGGGTCATTCCTTCCCCCATCCCTTAAGCCTAGGTACTCTAGAGCCCCGGCTCCACAATTAAGAGCCTTCTTGCTGCAGCTAAGACTGATGCAATTAAAAAAGAAAAAGATATTTGTTGGGGACTTTCTTGGTGGTCCACTGGTGAGGACTCCATGCTTCCACTGCAGGGGGCTGGGGTAGGATCCTTGGTTGGGGAACTAAGATCCCAAAAGCCAAGTCAAAAAAAAAAAAAAAAAAAAGACAGCTGAATGGTATTATACTAGGTATTAGGCACTGTTCTAGGTGTGCAGGATATAGCAATAAAGGAAAAAGACCCCCTAAAAGTGGAGAGGGTGTTTCTGATGATAGTGGAGGGAGGACACTGTTATGGTGGATGGGCACTAAAGTGGGAGCCTGAGGTGATCATATTGGTCCAGGAAGGGCATCGTGGCTCTGGTGCAGGGTGGGGCCGTGCAGGTGGTGAGAAGTGGTCGGATTCTCTATTTGTTTCGAGGGGAAAGTCGATCTCCTGAGGCCGTGAGAAAGAGGAAGCAAGAGGACCTCCAAGGTAACTGGGGTGAACTGCGGAAGGATGGAGCCCGCCATGCTGGGGAGGACGAGGGGGAAGGGAGGGAGCGGGGAGGGGGGACCACTGGCAGCAGAGCTCTGGACCTGCGAGGCCACCACGGAGAGATCGGGAAGGCGCTAGGACTGTGGGTTGGAGAGAAGTTTATTTGTCTCAGTGGGTGTCCCTAGATTGGAGAGGAGGAGGGAGTGTCCCCATAACTAGCGGTTTCTGGGGGTGAGGAAGAATCAGGAAACAAGGAGCGACCATAGGGGTGGGAAGGAAACCCGGCGAGTTCAGGACGGAGTGAATCAAATAAAAGAGGGCCATCCATCCGGGTCCCAGGCTGCGACGCTTCCTGTAAAACCGGGAGAGAGGGAGACCTGGGATTTAACACCGTGAAGGTCATTGGTGATGAAGGCAAAAGCAGTTCCACAAGTTGAAGGTAAAGTAGGAAGGAGAAAGGGTGTGTGGGTGACTTTTTCTACAGTTTTGCTTGGGGTGGGGCGGAGTGGAGGCTGAGACTAGGGCAGAGGCTAGACAGGGAGGGCGCTCAGTCTTTTTTTTGCCTTTAAGTGGAAGATGCCCAGGAGAACGGCTCTAACTGGGGGAGGAGAGCAAAAACAGAAGATAAGTGATGGTGGCGATTACCGCAAAATTGGAACCCCGGTAAGCTGCCGGTGGCAGTGTAAAATGATGCAGCCGCTGGGGGAGAGGGTTGGCACTTTCTCAAAAGTTAAACATAGAATTACCACATCACCAGAAATTCCACTCCTAGGAATGTATCCCAAGTAACTGAAAACAGGTATTCAGGCAAATACGTGTACCTGCTTGTTCCTAGCAACGTTATTCACGTTACTTAAAAGACGGGAACAATCCATGTGTCCCTCCGTGGATGAATGGACACATAGAATGTGGTCTGACCAGAATGGAATACTATCCAGTCATGACAACAAAGGAAGTTCTGACACGCTACAAGGTGACTGAACCTTGAATACATACACAGAGCGAAAGAAACGAGAGGCAAAACGTCAGGGTGTATGAGTCCATTTAGCCTGTGAAATCCACAGAGACTGAAAGTAGATCAGTGGTTGCCCGGGGCTGGTGGGGAGAGGTAAGGGGAAACAACTGCTTACTAAGTAAGTGGTGGGATTCCCTGGTGGTTCAGTGGGTTAAGAATCTGCCTCACAATGCAAAGGACACAGGTTTAATCACTGGTCTGGGAAGATCCCACATGCTATGGGGCAACTAAGCCTATGCGCCACAGCTACTGAGCCCGGTTACTGCAACTACTGAAGCCCGGGAGCCTACAGCCTGTGCTTCACAGCAAGAGAAGCCACGTCAATGAGAAGCCGTTGCACCACAGCGAAGAGCAGCCCTTGCTTGAGACAACCAGAGAAAACCCTCGTGCAGCAAAGAAGACCCACCACAGCCAAAAGATAAATAAAACTTTAAAATAAACAAGTGGTGATAAAAAATATTTGAAAAGCCTTGTATTTAGATCAGTTTTAGGTTCACAGGAAAATGAGGAAGGTAAGTACAGATACTTCCCCTATATTCCATGCCCCCACACATGCATAGCCTCCCCCATTATGAGTACCAGAGTGGTATCTTTCTTCCAATCCATAAACCTACAGTGACATGTCATTATCACCCAAAATCTGTAGTTTGCCTTTGAGTTCATTCTTGGTTCTGTACATTCTATGGGTTTGGACAAATGTATAATGCCATATAGGTCCATATAGTCGAAGCTATGGTATTTCCAGTAGTCATGTATGGATATAAGAGTTGAACCATAAAGAAGGCTGAGCACCAAAGGATAGACACTTTCGAACTGTGGTGTTGGAGAAGACTCTTGTGAGTCCCTTGGACTACAAGGAGATCAAAGCAGTCAATCCTAAAAGAAATCAACCCTGAATATTCACTGGAAGGACTGATGCTGAAGCTGAAGCTCCAATACTTTGGCCACCTGATGCTAAGAGCTGACTCATTGGAAAAGACCCCAATGCTGGGAAAGACTGAGGGCTGGAGGAGAAGGGGACGACAGAGGATGAGATGGTTGGATGGCATCACCAATTCAACAGGCATGATTTTGAGCAAGCTCTGGGAAATGGTGAAGGACAGGGAAGCCTGACATGCTGCAGTTCATGAGTGGCAAAGACACGACTTAGTGACTAAACAACAACAACAATAATGATGTGCATCCACTGTTACAGCGTCATACACAGTATTTTCACTGCCCTAAAATTCCTCTGTGCTCCACCTATTCATCTCTCCCTTCCCTCTGATTCCTGGAAACCACTGATCTTGTTACTGTCTCCATAGTTTTGCCTTTCCTCAAAATGCCATAGAGATCGAATCATGCAGTATGTAGCCTTTTCAGGTTGGCTTCTTTCACTTAGTCATATGCGTTTAAGTTTCCCCCATGTCTTTTCATGGCCCCATAGCTCATTTCTTTTTAGCTCTGAATAACATTTTATTGTTTGGATGTACTACAGTTTATCCACTCACCTGCTGAAAGATGTCTTGGTTGTGTCCAACTCACGGTAATTATAAATAAGACTTCTATAAACAGCTGTGTGCAGGTTTTTGTGTGCCCATAAGTTTTCAGCTGCTCTGGGTAAGTACCAAGGAGTGCTGTTGCTGGATCATATGGTAAGAGTATGTTTAGTTTTGTAAGAAATTGCCAAATTGCCTTCCAGAGTGACCGGCCCATTTTGCATTCCACCAGCAATGAGCCAGAGTTCCTGTGGCTCCAATCCCTCACCAGCAATTGGTGGTGTCTGTTTTCTGGATTTTGGCCATTCTCATAGGTGTGTACTGGTTTCTTGTTGTTTTAATTGCAAATTAAAATATATGACATATGTGGAGCATCTTTTCATGTGCTCATTTGCACTATGAACATGTTTGGAACTCTATGTTGGTGACAGTTGCACAGTTTTATGAATATACTAAAGGCACTGAAGTTTATCTTATTTTTAGTAATTATTTATATATTTTGGACACGCTGGGTCTTCATTGCTGTGTGGCTTTTCTCTAGTTGTGGTGCACAGGGGCTACTTTCTATTTGTGGTGCACTGCCTTCTCATTTTGATGGCTTCTCTTGTTGCAGAGCACCGGCTCTAGGGAGTATGGGAGTCAGTAGTTGCAGCATATGGGCTCAATAGTTGTGGCTCCTGGGCTCTAGGGCATAGGCTTAGTAGTCGTGGTGCACGGGCTTAGCAGCTCTGAGGCATATGGGATCTTCCCAGACCAGGGATCGAACCTGTGTCTCCTGCATTGACAGGTGAATTCTTTACCACTGAGCCACAAAGGAAGCCCCAGAAGTTTATTTTAAATGGTTAATTTTATGTTATGTCAATTTCATCTCAATAATAAAACAAAAAGGTGAAAAATGAATCCGCATACTTGTACGCTGGTGGGAATAATCTAATGGAGAAGGAGGACTGTTGGGGTGACTCCTTACACAGTCGGGTGGGTGGGAGCTGGTGGAGGTGGCCTGGATTTGTTGAATCAGGGCAAATTGTTTCCTCATAGAAGCAGGAAGGGGGGCTGGGCTGGTGCATGGTTCTGGATGCAGGTCGGCAGGTTGGTGGGGCAGGAGGTGGCGGCGATAGAAGTTTTTTTCCTACTGGTTTTTTCTCAGTGATGCTGTCTGTTCTGCTACTGCTGCTGCTGCTGCTAAGTCGCTTCAGTCGTGTCCGACTCCGTGCGACCCCACAGACGGCAGCCCACCAGGCCCCGCCGTCCTGGGATTCTCCAGGCAAGAACACTTTCACTTTCACTATTCTGCTACAATGGTTGGTAAACAGGGGAATGGTGTTGGTATAAGGAGGAAATGGCAGTGCATTCTAAGCTTGCTTTTTCAGCCCCTTGACCAACACAGGAAATCACCAGTAGGTGGCGGTCTCTGCGTGCGATTGACGTCCATCCAGCCATGGATTTTCTTTTGCCCACGTGCTTATTTTTAGCTTCTACCCCGCGGGGCGTTTATTCATTCGCCTTTGCCTGCATCCTTCCTCACACTGTTTTCCATCAAGCGACCTTCACCTTTGGGTGTTTATTTTATCTCTATTAAAAATTCTTTTTCTTTGTTGTTTTGGTTTTTCACCTTTATATTTTTTCATTGTAAATTATACATAACACGAAATTTACCGTTTTAACCAGTTTAGGTGCACAGTTCAGTGGCATTGAGTACGTTCATCTTCAGCAACCATCACCACCATCCGTCTCCAGAACTCCTTTCATCTTGCAAAACTGAAACTCTGTCCTCATTAAACACTAACTCCCCATTCCCCCTTCCCCAGCCCCTGGTAACCATTGTTCTAACTTTCTGTCTCTATGAATTTGACTACTTTGGGGACCTCACATTAATGGAGTCATACATTGTTTATCCTTTTGTGACTGGTTCTTTCATTCAGCATAATGTCCTCAGGGTTCGTCCATGTTGTAGCATATGTCAGAATTTCTGAATCATTTAATTTTATTTATAATTTATTTAACTTTTATTCATATTTATTTATTTAATTTGCCCCCTACAGTAGAAGCACAGAGTCTTAACCACAGGACCGCCAGAGAAGCCCTCTGAATTTTTTAAAAAGACTAATTCCTATATTTCTTGATGCCTATTTGAAATCTAACAGTTAAAAATTCAACTTTCAAACTCTACTGGTGTTCTTCTTAAGCTCCTTTCTGCTCTTGCTAAGGCTCTGTCTTCAGGCTTGCCAGGATGTTGACCTGGCACCGCCCCCACCCCGGCTTCCTGCACCAGTCTTAACCCTCTCAGGTCCCCAGATCCTGGAACACACTGGTGGTGCTGGGGCAAAAATAAACATCTATGTTAGAAGCAAGTCCATTTGCTGACAGAGATCAATCAGCCTTGGATTTCTGAGGCTGACTCCTCCATGTTCTTCTGGCCAAGTTGTCCTTGGCCATGATGTAATTTTCCTCCCCACACTGTGAGATTTGAGTAGCAGTAGTTTTAAAACATTTTTATTGAAGTATAGTTGATTTACAATTTTGCGTTAGTTTCAGGGGTACAGCAAAATGATTCTTTTTGCTTTTTTTTTTTTCAGATTCTTTTGGCTTAGTGGTAAAAAAACCTTCCTGCCAGTGCAGGAGCTGCAGGATACGCTGGTTCAACCCCTGGGTCAGGAAGATTCCTCTGGAGGAGGAAATGGCAACCCACTCCAGTATTCTTGCCTGGGGAATCCCATGGACAGAGAAGCCTGGAGGGCTACAGTCCATGGGGTTGCAAAGAGTTGGACAAGACTGAGTCACTGAGCATGCGTGCATGCAACTACAAGATATTGAGTATATTTCCCTTTGCTATACAGTAGGTCCTTGTTGGTTACCTACTTTATATATGTGTATATGTTAATCCCAAATTCCTAATTTATCCCTTCTTCCTCCCTTTCTTCTTTGGTAACCATAAATTTGTTTCCTGTGTCTGGGAAGTCTATTTCTGTTTTGTAAATAAGTTCATTTGTATCATTTATTTTTTTAGATTCTACGTATAAATGATATTATGTGATACTTGGCTTTCTCTTTCTGATTTACTTTACTTAGTGTGATAATCCCTAGGTCTATTCACGTTGCTGCAAATGGCATTATTTCATTCTTTTTTTTAAATAACTCAGTAATATTCCATTGTATTTATAATTTATATGTACCACATCTTTTTTACTGATTCATCTGTCAATGGACATTTAAGTTGCTTCCATATTTGTGGATAGTATTTGATCTAAGATTTTTGCTTCTGTGGACATCATTGAAAACTGTTGTGAATTTTCCTACCTTGCTCCATATTCTTATCTCTCTTCATTGAGGTGAAATTCACATGAACAAAATCAACCTTTTGAAAGCAAACAATTCAGGGACTAATTTAGGCCACTCTCAATGTTGGGCAACCATCACCTCTGTCTGGTTCTAAAATATTTCCATCATCCCAAAAGGAAACCCCTGTACTCATTAAACAGATATCCCATTCCTTCTCCTTCCCTCCCCCTGCTGCTGCTGCTGCTGCTAAGTCGCTTCAGTTGTGTCCGACTCTGTGTGACCCCATAGACGGCAGCTCACCAGGCTCCTCTCTCCATGGGATTCCCCAGGCGAGAAGACTGGAGTGAATTGCCATGTCCTTCTCCAATGCAGGAAAGTGAAAAGTGAAAGTGAAGCTGCTCAGTCGTGTCCGACTCTTCACGACCCCATGGACTGCAGCCTACCAGGCTCCTCCGTCCATGGGATTTTCCAGGCAAGAGTACTAGTAACCACCAATTTGCTTTGTTTCTGTAGATTTACCTACTCTGGATATTTCATATAAACAGAATTATACAATATGTAACCTTTTAAGTCTGGCTTCTTTCACTTAGCATACTGGGTTTTCGAGCTTCGTCCATGTTGTAGCCCTATTTGGTTATGGTTTGTAGTCTTTATCATCCTCTTAAAAGAAGTTGGGTATTCTACCCTACCTCTACTTTAAAATATTTTTTTGTTTATTTAGGCTGGGCTGGGTCTTTGTTGCCACACAAGCTTTCCCTAGCTGTGTCGTGCGAGGGGTTCTCTCTAGCTGTGGTTCACGGACTTCTGTTTGCAGTGTCTTCTCTTGTTGCAGAACTCGGACTCTAGAGCACTGGCTCAGTGGTTGTGGTGCCTGGGCTTTGTTGCTCCATGGCATGTGGGAACTTCCTGGACCAGGGATTGAACCCATGTCCCCTGAACTGCCAGGTAGATTCTTATCCACTGGACCACCAGGGAAGTCCTGCACCCCACTTTTTTCTTTTAAAAAAATCTTGGTATCAATTTGAATAAGATGGGAATTATGTGCTACTTGTAATGGCGATAAAACTTGATTGTAAAATCCTCTAGGTTTTGTGCTTTAAGGAGAGGTGGGTTTTTGTTTTCTACCATTATTCCAAGTTCGTTAACATTTATGGGTCTAGTTAAGTGTTCTGATTCTTCATGATACAATTTTTGCATTTTATATTTCCCCATAAATGAATTCATTTCATCTTGATTTTCAAATTTATCAGCACATAGTTTGTATAGTTTTTAAAGATTGCCTTCACCCATTTTGCCTGTCCCATTCCCTCCCCTCCCTCTGGTACCTACCAATCTGCTCTTTCTATCTATGAGGTTGTTTGTTTTTTTTTTTAAGATTCCACATGTAAGTGAGATCATACAATATTTGTCTTTCTCTCTCTGACTTATTTCATTTAGCATAATGCCTTTAAGATCCATCCATGTGGTTGCAAATGGCAGGATTTCCTTTTTGTGGCTGAATAATATTCCACTGTATATACACCACATCTTCTTTATCCATTCATCTGTCAGTGGACACTTAAGATTGTTTCCATATCTTGGCTATTGTAAATAGTGTTGCTGTGAAAATGGGGGGTGGTGCATTTATCTTTTTAAGACAGTGATTTTGTTTCCTTCAGATAAAAACCCATAAGTGGAGTTACTAAATCAGATGGTAATTGTATTCTGGTCACCTGATGAGAACAGCTGATTCATCAGAAAAGTCCCTGATGCTGGAAAAGATTGAGGGAAGGAGAAGAGGGTGTCAGAGGATGAGATGGCTGGATGGCATCACCAATGCAATGGACATGAACTTGGGCAAACTTCGGGAGATGGTGAGGGACAAAGAGGCCTGGGGTGCTGCGGTCCGTGGGGTCACAAAGAGTTGGACACAACTGAGTGAGTGAACAACAACAAATGGTATTGTATCTTTAATTTTGGGGAGAATCTCTGTAGTGTTTTCCATTGTGGCTGCATAGATTACATTCCACCACCAGTGCACTATGGTTCCCCTTTTCTCTACATCCTCACCAACATTTGTTATCTCTTGTCTTTTTGATTCATAATTATTCTTAGTCTTCCCGTATATATTTTAAAAACTCTCATTTCCTTCTTGTTCATTCTCTTCAGGGGTTTATCTTATTAATGTTCCCAAAGAGTCAGAATTTTTATTCTTGCCGTGTTTTGTTCCTTTGCCCACTGTTTTGTTGATTTCTTTAATCTGTGTTAGTTTCTTATTTTCTTGTGTCACTGGGTTTTCTCTATTGTGCACTTCCTCATCTGGTGCCAGGTCACCTCTCTGGCTGAGTGCAGCCTCCCTCCCTGGCAAGGTTCTTGTTGTCCAGTCAAGAGGTCCTGGTCAAGCTGATGGGCTCTCACACGTGAACTGTGAATCTAGGGTCTGCACAGGTGAGGCCAGGCTTTGCAGGGCCAAGTGTAGGGGAGGGAGGCTGGGGGCTTGAAGGCATAGGCAGTGGATGTCACATCCCCCCCAGTTGAAGAGGAGGTGGGGGCAATCCGAGGAGTCTTCCTGGAGGAGTAACTCAGTTGGGAGGCTGAGTGGATGTGGGTCTTGAATGGTGAACTTTCAGCACCTTGGAGAAGACTCATGGGCCCTCCATATAGGCCCCCTATAAAGGTGCACACAAACATTCTCTGTAGAATAAGACATATCCTCTGTGGGGAAAGCACACAACACACACAAGCCCACAGGACCCATGAGAATACACACGGGGGAACAAACATGAGCAGGTGCAGGATGTAAGCAGCAGTGAATGAAAATTACCAGAATTCCTAATTCATCCTGAGGGACTAGTGGGCCAAGGGCACCTGGCACTAGAGGGACAGGACACCTTCAGGTCAGGCAAGATCCAGGAGTGCTGTATCATATCAGCGGTAGGTGAACAGAGAAAAGACCTGAGGCCCTAATCTTGTTTCTCTCTGGGAGGGAGGCTGGAATTCTACCATCTCCTTTCAGGAAGCAGAGATGCTCACTGCCTGGTTTGAGGTGGGTGAGGCTGAAGGTACTGGTGGTGTCTGCATGTCCAAGAGAAAGGGGAAGCCTACAGGCACAGGAAGGAGGACTGGCTGGAGGCAGGGGGCAGCACTAGAAGCAAGATTCCTTGTTAGGGGACAGGGGGTGTCTGGATCTGTGAGAAGCCCTGGATCCCTGTTCACCAGCTGGCCCTGGAGGGGTCCAGGCTGGTCCTTCCCCTTTGTTCCTGCAGCTGCAACTCTGCTCCCATTCCCCGGTTTCCCCTTGGACGTCCCTGAATTCCTCTTAGTGGTCTAAGGGCTTTGAGGTTTCATCGGAGGCTCTCAGAGACCTCAGCTCCACCCAGCAGGCTCCACACAGCCTTGCCTTCCACCGATGAGCCACAACCTCTCCTGGGACATGGGAGGCCTGATTGAGTCCCCTGTTTGGGACATCAGGTATTCACCTAGGTAGGCCATGATAAGAGTGTGTGTCCAAAGAGAGTGGACTTCTGTTGATCAGGATGCAAAGTTACTCAAGACATAGAGCCTGAGGAATTCTTCCAGATTAGATGAAATTAGAAAAGATAATTGATGAGACAAAAGATAACTAAATGCATCATGTGACCCTGGGTTGCATCCTCTATAGCATATGAGGGGGACAATTGGAAAACTCTGATGGTCTGTAGTTTGGATAATACTATTGTATCAGTTGGACTTCCCTGGTGGCTCAGCAGTAAAGAATCCTCCTGCCAATGCAGAAGATGCAGTGGAGGCGTGTTTGGTCCCTGGGTTGGGAAGATCCCCTGGAGCAGGAAATGGCAACCGACTCCAAGAGGAAAGTCAATTGAACTCCTTTGCTCATCTTTAAAATGCTTTGTTGTTGTTGAGTTGTTAAGTGTTCTTTACATATGCTATGTACTGGACTCTTTTCAGATATATGATTTGTGAATATTTTCTCTCATCCTGCTGGTTGTCTTTTTGCATGTCCCTTTTAAGTTGTATTTATTAATAATAGAACAAGTATCTGTCTATACACCCCACAACTTCAAAAGCTACAACAGTGCTAGTAATTTAAATCTACCTGAATCCCATCCCCCTGCCTCCCAAGATCAAAAGTAACATGAATTTTCTGAATATTGTGTTTGTTTTCTGTTTATTACAGAAGTAATTCTGCTAATAGATGTTCACCCCTAAACCATACATCATTTTGTTTGAGTTGTTTCTGAACTTTATAGATCCTGAGTGGTTGTACCAATTTATAACCCTGCATGTGAGGTTATTTAAATTTTTTTTAATTTTTAAAAATTAATTAATTTTTATTTTTGGCTGCGCTGGGTCTTTGTTGCTACATGTGGACCTTCTCTAGTTGTGATGAGCAGGGGCTACTCTTTACTGAGGTGCCTGGGCTTCTCATTGCCATGGCTTCTCTTGTTGCAGAACACAGGCTCTAGGTGCTCCAGCTCAGTAATTGTGGTGCATGGGCTTAGTTGCCCTGCAGCATATGTGATCTTTCCTGGACCAGGGGTCAAACCCATGCCCCTGGCATTGGCAGGCAGATTCTTAACCACTAGACCACCAGAGAAAGCCCTATATGTGAGGTTATTGATTCCCATCTTCTCCAACACTTGCTTTGGCCAATTTATTTTTGACAACTGAATGGGCCTGAAATTGTATCTCACCATCTTGCTTTGTGTTTCCCTGTTTAATAGTGGGATTTGAGTATGTCTTCATATGCTTATTGGCTGTAAGTATTGCAACCCACTCCAGTATTTTTGCCTGGGAAATCCCATGGACAGATGAGCCTCGTGTGCTATACAGTCCATGGGGTTGCAAAGAGCTGGGCACGACTTAAGGACTAGACAACAACAGCAGCATCTCTTCTGTAAATGCCCATTGTGGTTTTTGCTTCTGTTTTATTTTTAGGTCAGTTGTCCTTTTCTGACTGAGCTGTAAATGTACTATGGATGTATCTTTAGGGATAAAGAGGTAAGGCATTTGCCCTTCTGTTTATTGCCAAAACCCTCAGGTGTGTGTGTGTGTGTGTGTGTGTGTGTGTGTGTGTGTGTGTGTGTGTGCGCGCGCGCGCGCGAGAGAGAGAGAGAGAGAGAGAGAGAGAGAGAGAGAGAGAGAGAGAGAGAGAGAGAGAGGTGGGGGGTGGGTTGGGGGCTGGGGGGGCGTGGTCCAGGTCAGATCCTTTTTCACTGCAAATCTCATCCACAGAGGGTGCCGTCACTCTGTGTTTTTGCTGGGACCGCAAGGAGAACTGGCATTCGTCGGTTTAATTTGCGCTTTGCTCAGATCAAGGGAGCTTGAGCATCTTTTTGTCTGCTCCCAGGCTGTTCACATCTCTCCTGTGTGGACTACTGTGCATCTTTTCATTCCTCTCTCCTCCCCTCAGGATCTGATTCTTTCTTGTCACATTTCCTCATTCACATTTCTGGTGACAACCCTTCACAGCTCGTTATTCTTTTCCTTTTTCCCTGTTTCTCCTTTCCTCTCCTGTTCTTCCCTCTAGGTCACTCCATCTTTAGAGACAGCATCCACCAAGCTCCTAGTCTGCTCTCTCTCCTCTTCTCTGTTCTCTCCAATGCCTCCTTTTCTTCTACTTCCCACACCATCCCTTCTCTTTACCTATTTGTTCCTTCCCATGCCATCTCAGCTCTTCTTACTGCTTTCCCTTCTCATCTCTTCAGTCCCTCTTTCTGGCATCTCTAACACTTGCCTCTTTTTAATTTTTTTTTCTTTACTAATGTATAGTTGATTCACAAAGTTGTGTTAATTTCTGTTGTATAGTAATTCAGATATGTATATTCTTTTTCATATTCTTTTCCATCATGGTTTATCACAGGACATTTTAGTTCCCTGTGCTATACAGTAAGAACTTACTGTTGATCCATTCTTTATATAATAGCATAAATATATAATTGCATCTACCAATCCCCAATTCCCAATATGTCCCTCCCCTGTCCCCTTGAGTCTATTTGTTTTGTAAATATAAGTTTATTTGTGTCATATTTTAGATTCCACATGTAAGTGACTCAGACAGTAAAGAATCTGCCTGCAATGCAGGAGACCCAAGCTGATCCCTGGGTCACGAAGATCCCCTAGAGAAGGGAATGGTTACCCACTCCAATATTCTTGCCTGGAGGATCCCAAGGACAGGGGAGCCTGGTGGGCTACAGTCCATGGGGTTGCAAAGAGTCAGACACGACTGAGTGACTAACACTTTCACTTTTGTACTTTAGGTCTATCTAGATAAACTCTATGCAGAGTACATCATGAGAAACACTGGGCTGAAAGAAGCACAAGCTGGAATCAAGATTGCTGGGAGAAATATCAATAACCTCAGATATGCAGATGATACCACACTTACAGCAGAAAGTGAAAAAGAACTGAAAAGCCTCTTGATGAAAGTGAAAGAGGAGAGTGAAAAAGTTGGCTTAAAGCTCAACATTCAGAAAACTAAGATCATGGCATCTGGTCCCATCACTTCATGGGAAATAGATGGGGAAACAGTGCAAACAGTGTCAGAGCTTATTTTTTGGGGCTCCAAACTCACTGCTGATGGTGATTGCAGCCATGAAATTAAAAGATGCTTACTCCTTGGAAGGAAGGTTATGGCCAACCTAGATAGCATATTTAAAAGCAGAGACATTACTTTGCCAACAAAGGTCCATCTAGTCAAGGCTATGGTTTTTCCAGTAGTCATGTATGGATGTGAGAGTTGGACGGTGAAGAAAGCTGAGCGCCGAAGAATTGATGCTTTTGAACTGTGGTGTTGGAGAAGACTCTTGAGAGTCCCTTGGACTGCAAGGAGATCCAACCAGTCCATCCTAAAAGAGATCAGTCCTGGGTGTTCATTGGAGGGACTGATGTTGAAGCTGAAACTCCAATACTTTGGCCACCTCATGCGAAGAGTTAACTCATTGGAAAATACCCTAATGCTGGGTAGGATTGGGGGCAGGAGGAGAAGGGGATGACAGAGGATGAGATGGTTGGATGGCATCACTAACTTGATGGACATGGGTTTGGGTAAACTCCGGGAGTTGGTGATGGACAGGGAGGAGCGTGCTGCGATTCATGGGGTCGCAAAGAGTTGGACATGACTGAGCGACTGAACTTACTTATATAACCTCTAGGTCTATCCAGGTTCCTACAAATGGCATTCTCTCATTCTTTTTTTATGGGTAATATTCCATTGTGTATATATGCATCTTTTCTATCCATTTATCTGTGGATGGACACTTGGGTTGTTTCCATGTCTTGGCTATTGTAAACAGTACTGCTATAAACAGGGGCACATGGATCTTTTTGAATTAGTTTTGCCTGGATATATGCCTGGGATTGGGGTTGCTGGATCACATGAATCTCTTTTCTCTGCCTTCCTCTCCCTCTGTCCTTGTCTCTCAGTGGACACAGAGCAGGAACCTTTCTCCTCTTTGCCATCTCTCCCTACTCCCATCCTCTCCTCTTTGCTGAGAAGCACAGAAGCCAAGATCAGTTCTCCTACCCTTTGTCTTCTCCAGCCCCGTCTCTGGTGTTCCCAGAAGGCAGCACTTTCCAGTCCTGCGTGGAACCTTGTGGCTGTGATTTCTGGGGCACTGGGGTGGGGGTACCCTCCTGCACAGCTCGTAAGGAGATGCTGAATTCTCTCAGGTGGACCCTTGAGAAGGAAGCCTGCAGGAAGTTTCCCTCACCCCCACCACTATTTCACTGTCTTCAGGGAGGTCCTGAGGACCTTGAGGATGGCCTTGAGAGGGAGCTGCAGGAACAGGTGTGAGTCTCCCCTCTGCCCATCTGCTTGGACCTGTGTGACCTTAGGCAAAGGACTCCACCTGTCTGAGCTCAGTACCTGCTCATCTGTACTCAGGGTCTGTGAGTAGCTAATGCAGGGCTGCCCTGGTGTGGGAGGAGATGGCTTAGCTCAGGCGCTGGCTGGGAGTTGGGGACTCACTCAAGGGGGTCCCTACACACTGCTTGCTCTCTGGGTCCCCAAGGGGTGAGCATGTGTCTTGGGGTGGCATTGAGGGTCCTGTTGGTGGGGTACGCAAGTCCTGGCTACCTTGGGGCCTCTGGGGATGGATGAGGAGCTGTAAGGGGGACACAAGCTCTCAGGAAGAGAAGCTGGTTCCTGTCAAGGTTTATTGGACCCCTTTCAGCCCGGGGCTCTTCACAGTTGCCAGGCTGCAGCCTGCAGGTGGCGCTGGCGGGCTGAAGCCTCCTTGTAGCTGCCCGCTGCCCCACTTCCCTTCCCCCAGCTCTGTTGGTTGCTCAGAGAAGGTGGGAGGGTGGGTTGAAGGAAGGGGCTGGAGACTGATCATCAGCCCCACCTGGGGCCCTCCCTTGTCTCCACAAAGACTGCCCGAGATACCCCAGTCCAGCCGCCCCACAAATTAGAGCTGCCTGGTGCTGGGGCAGCCCCCTCGCGGCCAGTCCTCTGGCCGGCTATGTGGCTGGTGTGTGCCCGTTGGCCATGCGACCGGCTGCCCGGCTCCGAGGGCCGTCAGTGGGGGCTGCTCCGGGCCGCTGCACCGCTCCATTCTTCATCTGAGGACACTCCTCGGCCGCCTCCCCATCGCTGGAGTCTAACTCCTCCACGTCACTGCGAACATCCTTCTCCATCTGGGGAAGAGGAGGAGGCAGGGGACTGGCTTGGCTGGGGCCCCAGGGAGGCATGCTGCTACCCCGGCCCTACCTGGTCTTTCTTTCCTTTTTTAATTTATTTGTTAATTAACATTTTTTTTTTTTGGCCCTGAGCACTGCACAGGGGATCTTAGTTCCCCCGACCAGAGATTGAACCTGCACCCCCTGCATTGGCAGCGTGGAGTCTTAACCACCAGACTCCCTACCTGGCCTTTCTTTATGAAGCTGTAGATCATGCGAAGGATGAGGCAAGACCAGAACACATGCAGCAGCTGTAGAATCACCAGAAGTGCGTTCAAGAAGTAGTAGGTGAAGAAGGGGCCTATGTTGGCAGTGGACTCAAAGTAAGTGGTATAGAGGATCCTATGGTGGGTGGGCGGGAGGGAGAGGAAGAGCTTTACTGGCTGCTGTAGCCCCCAGTCCTGGGAATCTCTAACTTGCATGACCTTCCCTGCTCTAGAACCTTCTATGGCTCCCCATTACCCTCCTCCCACCAAAGAATAATGCCTGTGCTCTTCAGTTGGGCAGTTTGGTAATCCCCTCACCTGATTATATTAAATTCATAGACTGGACAAGCTGGCCGACTGGCTAGCCATAAGCGTGAACCCCAAGGGGGAGCTTAGTGTCCCAGTGGCTCTCCTGGGTGGTCCTTTCACACCTTCTCAGGTCCCCGTCGTTTCCCACACTGCCACCTCCACCCAGATCAGCTGTAGCGTCATCAGTGACCTGCCTTGATCAGAGAGCAGGCACCTGGCTGTCCCTCCCACCTCCTCTTTCCCCTTGAGCCTTCAGGGACCCACATTCCCAGGTCTCCACTTCATGGCTGCTCACTCTCCATCTCCTCTGCAGGCTCCCCTGACCTGCAACCCCAGAATTGGGCCTGTCAACACCTGGTCTCTGGTGACCCCATCCAGTCTCGTGGATGAAAACACTGAACATTTACCCCTCTCCCCAGGACCCCAGGCTAGTGTCCACTGCTTCCTCCGCTTTTCAGTGGCTGTGGTGGTGACTTGGGGTGTTGCCGGCCCCTTAAAGCCAGCACAGTCACAGCTAAGCTCCTGTTCCTCAAGCAGCAACTCTGAGCCCATTCCCATCTCATAACCCTCGAGTCATCTCCTTGAGCCCACACACTTCTCTCACCTGCCCTGGTCCTGCCCCATCATTGGCTACCTGGACCAGTGCTGTCATGTGGGCCCTGGCCCCCAGGTTCTGCCCCTGCCTCTTACCAGCTATTCCCCCTGAAGCCACCAGAGGGAGCCTGTGAGAACTCCCATCAGGTCCCTCCAGCCCTCAGGGCTCCCACCTGACTTGGGATAAAGGCCCAACTTCTCCCCAAAGCCCTGCATACTCGGTCCCGTCATTCTCTGGCTTCACTTCCTCCCTATCTCCCTCTGCTTCCACCACAGGGGTCTTCTATCTGTTCTTCCAACATGCTGGACACGGTCCTGCCTCTATGAATGCTGTCAGTGAGGCCTTCTCCGACCACCTTAATTCCAATTCTCCACACAGTTCCTGTGCCCTTCCTGACTTTTCTTCTCTTTAGCACAATCACTGCTGCACATATTCTGTAGCCCACTTGTTTGCCTATTATACTTCTCCATCCACCAGTGTCAGCTCCACAGGACCTTCCCACTGTTCCCTCAGCTGGCGTGAAAGGGGAGGGAGGTGGGAGGCTCAGCAAATTCCCAGGCAAAGACTTGACCAAGCTGGGACCCAACCTGGTCTCCCAGTCCGTGTTCCAGGCACCTGGGGCCGATGATGACTAAGCCCAGTTCTCTGTTTGCCTACCTCTGGGCCTTTGCATAGGCTGTGCCCTGTGTTGGAAACCCCTTTCCCTGCCTCCTCCTAGAAGCCTCCCAGCCAACAACCCCGGTTCCCTGGATTGGGGAACCCAAGAACTGAGGGTTAGGCAGACCCGTATCTCAGTCACCTCTCCCCTCCACTCTCCACCCCCCACTCCCCACAGCGGAAGGGCTGACTCACTGGGTGGGGAAGAGCACGAGGCGAGTGTAGAAGAACACCAGTGAGAAGATGATGAACAGAGTGTCGCACAGGCGCCGCCAGTGTGTGTAGTTGAACAATTTACTGGCCTGGGGAGGGCAGCAGAGAGAAGTAGACGTGGGAAGGGCAGGGCCAAGAAATGACAGGGCCTCCTCCCAGGGAAAAAGACCCACGGGGCTGGGCCAGGTGAGTTGGGGCAGAGTCTGATCTCTAGAAACTGCCTAGAAAGGTAAAGTGTGATCTGCAGAGGTGGGGCCTCACCTCTCTGAAGACTGACAGGGAGTGGTGCCTCATCCTCCTGAAGATAGGGAGTCACAGGAGGTGGGGCCTCAACCCCAGGGGCACCTGGGAGGGCGGGGAGGGGGGTGTGGAAGCCGGAAAGGGTCAGGCTGGGCCCAGCCCACCTCTAGCAGGTAATCGGAGGAGTCATGCAGCAGCAGCACCAGAGAGCCGATGCGCATCAGGTTCAAGCTGTAGGATAAGCTGATCAGGATGATGGTCACGAAGTGATGAATCACCTGCTCCTTGAAGTCCTGTGTGAGAGGGAGGGTCCCAGCTGGGATGACGCTGGGTGGCTGGAGCAGGCCCTCCCAGGGGGTTGCTTGGAGGATGGATACCATGCCACCTCCCTGAGGCGCCAAGGTTCTTGGACTGTGGGATAAGGCCACCCCTCCCCACCTGGAACTGGGTCATAATCATCCCAGGGCATCACTTCCTCAGCCAGACTCTTGGCCTGGCCTCACCTTGCGCTTGGTGTCAAAGGGCAGTGTCATCAGCAGAGAGATGTAGAAACTCAGCTCCAAGAGGTACCAGCGGTACAGGCCTGGCTTCAGGGGCTGTGGCAGGGGTGCAAGGTTAGCTGTGGGGAGTGGAGGCTCCCACAGGGCATGGGGTATGGGGCAAGGCCCTCCTCATTTGCTCAAACCCACCACACATGGTTCCCAATGAGTGAGGAAGGCATGAGCTCCCTGTCCGTAGAGGTAACCAAGGGCAGTGGTTTTGTGGTTTCCTGCTCCAAGTGTCCTGACTCCTGGCCCCTCTCCATTCCACAGGGAGCCAAAAAATAGAGTGGGACTCAGAGGGGAATGATAGCAGGATGTCCAGCTTTGACTCTCCTGCCTGTGACCCCATAGGAACTCTGACCACACTGATCTTCCCACCAGCCTCCAAACACCCCCCTGGCACTCACCTGATGTGGGTAATTTTCCCAGCACGTGACCGGCGTCCACAGCCACGACTCCTGCAGGGACGGGGGGAGTCTGAGGATGTCCAAAGGTTAGCACCCAAAACTCCCAGCCCAGGCCTGGGTCCTCCTGCCAGGCTCCCTGGCTCTCGACGTGCTGCTTTCACTCAGGCTGGCTGTTTTCTGCCAACTACAGCTCTGCTCTCACTAGGGTGTGTGCATGAGTGTGTGTGCGCTAAGTCATTTCAGTTGTGTCTAACCCTTTGTGACCCTATAGACTGTAACCCGCCAGGCTCCTCTGTCCATGGGATTCTCCATGGAGTGGGTTGCCATGCCCTCCTCCAGGGGATCTTCCCAACCCAGGGATTGAACCTGCATCTCTTATGTCTCCCGCATTAGCAAGTAGGTTCTTCACCATTGGTGCCACCTGGAAGGCCCTCTCACTGTACACCAGAGGCTTATTATTCAGAATCCCCAGCCCTGACACACAGGAGGTCCTCAACAGGCCACCCATCATGTGAACATTCACCATGGAGCCCCCCAGAACAGGCCTTATAAAAACCCAGCCCTGGGACTTCCCTGGTGGTCTACCAGTTAAAAATCCATGCCATGTTCCTTCCGCCCTCTCTGTGCCTTTGCACGCTTCCCCCTCTGCCCAAGCCCCACACACCCCTCCCCAGTCCAATCTGGGCCCAGCACATAGTAGGTGCTTCTGGGATACACGGCAGGTAAGCCATCAGGTACACTCACGTGATAAAGAATCATGGTTCCACTGATGAAGGAGCACAGATAGAAGGCAAACCTCCAGCTGCAGGTGGGGAGGGAGCCCATGAAGCAGCTGCCAAAGGAGCAGACCCCCCCTCACCGCACCCCAGACAGCCCCTCACCAGCCCCACCCTGGGCTTACCTGGCCTCACAGAACTTCTTGGTCAGGCAGGGCCGGTCCTGGTTCCGGCGTCTCCGGAACCAGCACTGAGTCTGCCGCAGCGTGAGGCCACACTGGGTAGCCAGGAGGTTCATCTGGGACTGGAGTGCGGGTGATGGGGGCCAGGGTCACAGAGGCGGCCTCCCGCCACTGTCCCAGGGCAGCCAGGACCCAGCTCTGCATACCCCCTCCCTGCACTGTGGTCCTAAACCTCACCTGTGGGGTGGTCTACCTATGTTGATAGGGGAATAGGGGGTTTCACAGGGCGGTGTGTGCGTACTCAGTCGCTTCAGTCATGTCTGACTCTTTTAGGATTCTCCAGGTAGGAATACTGGAGTGGGTTGCCATTTCCTCCTCCAGGGAATCTTCCCAAACCCAGGAATTGAACCTAAGTCTCCCGCATTGGCAGGTGGATTTGTTACTGCTGAGCCATGGGGAAGTCCGTAGGGTGGAGCCCCCCAGAACAGGCCTTATAAAAACCCAGCCCTGGGACTTCCCTGGTGGTCTACCAGTTAAAAATCCATCTGCCAACACAGGGAACACAGGTTCAGTCCCTGGTCCAGGAAGAATCCACATGCCTCAGGGCCACCAGGCCTATGTGCCAAAAGCCCGAGTGCTCTAAAACCCATGCTCTGCAGCAAGAGAAGCCAAAACAATGAGAGGCCTGCACACTGCAACTAGAGAGCAGCCCTCCCTCCACTCACCACAAGTAGAGAAAGCCTGTGCATAGCAACCAAAGAACCAGCGCAGCCAAAAGTAAGAATAAAAACCAAAACCCAGTCCTGCTCACAGGCTGATGGGCCTTGGGATTCAAGGGGTTGGGGGTGGGGATTTCTTGCATCCCCTCCAGAGCTAACCCCAGGGCACCCAAGAAGGCCGACGGGGATGGAGGAGAGGGTCGGGGATCTCACCTCCGTGGGTTTCCGCCCTTTCATTAGGAAGTGCTTCTCCAGTGTGGCATTGGGCTTCGCTGGCCTCCTGGTCTGGTTCCGCACGCCCAGCCACCGGCTCAGGGGCATGCCGACGAATCTGGGTGCAGGGGGAGACAAAGCTTGTCAGTCCAGGTGGGGAAATGGGGGTCATTTGAGCCAGGCCACAGTTTGGGAGCCTGCAGGGGGTAGCCTGGCTGTTGCAATGGGTACAACCTAAGAAAGACAGCTGGGGGGCTTCCTTGGTGATTTGGACTCCACTTTCCAATGGTGGGGGCACAGGTTTGATTTCTGGTACGGGTATTAAGGTCTTACATGCCTCGGAGTAAGGCCAAAAATTAAAAAAAAAAAGGCCGTTTGATTGGTCTTCAGGATGTGAGATGATCAACTCTGGTGGTACCCAGGCACCTTTGGATGTAAGAGTTGGACTATAAAGAAGGCTGAGTGCCAAAGAATTGATGCTTTGGAATCGTGGTGCTGGAGAAGACTCTTGAGAGTCCCATGGATGGCAAGGAGATCAAACCAGTAAATCCTAAAGGAATTCAGTCCTGAATATTCATTGAAAGGACTGATGCTGAAGCTGAAGCTCCAATAGTTTGGCCACCTGATGTGAAGAGATGAATCAATGGAAAAGACCCTGATGCTGGGAAAGCTTGCAGGCAGAAGGAGAAGGGGGATGCAGAGGATGAGATGGATGGATGGCATCATCAACTCAATGGACATGAGTCTGAGCAAACTCCGGGACATAGTGAAGGACAGGGAAGCCTGGCATGCTGCAGTCCATGGGGTGGCAGAGTTGGATATGACTTAGTGATTGAACAGCAGGCACCTTCACTCCATCCCAAAGCAGGGATGAGCATCCCCTCACTGCCTGAGTTCTGATCTGCCCCCTACCCTGCACCTGGCTGGGCCTCCCATAGGCAGGAGCAGGTCTGCTCCTTCTCAGGCCTCCTCCCTCCCAGCATCCCCTCCTCCCTTGTGGACATTTGGAGAAGCTGGGACCCTGGTGAGGCAATCACCACAGTGCCCACAAGGGGGCCTCCAAGACCAGGGTCAGGATCAAACTGCATGTCCACCATATCAATACCACCTTTCATTGGGGGAAACTGAGGTTCAGGGCAGCTCAGCAAGGGACTCATTTCAGACTCACTCATGCTGGGGGGCAGGGAGGGAGGAGGCAGGAATGGGACATGACTGCCATGGGTTTTTTTTTTTTGGCTGTGCCTCAGGTCATGCTGGATCCTAGTTCCCCAACAAGGGATGGAACCCCGGCCCTCTGCAGCTGAACCGTGGACTCCTAAGCATTGGACCACTAGGGAGGTCCCACAACTGCCATTTATTGAAAACTTACGATCTTCCAAGCATGTGTCTAAGTCCACCTTGTGTGCTGGCTCACTTAACCCTATTATTATTGTCTCCATTGTCCTGATAGGCAAACTGAGGCTCAGAAAGGCCAGAGATCCACCCCAGATGACACAGCAAGTGAAAGGCAGACCCAGGATATACTTTCCCTTAATGGGGAAAACCTCTGCCTGTGTTTGACCCCAGAAAAGCTACTTCCAACTCCATAGCCCTTTAGAAAAGCAAGGGATATCTTTGGGAGGAGTTAACATGCCCATCTCAGCTGGAGCCATTGGCTAAATAGGTGAGAAAACAGACCCAGTCTTCCAGGCCTGGATGAATTGGGCCTCCCAGAATCCCTCGGGCAAAGCCTTGATCCTAGATGACCTACCTGCTGTGTGACCTCAGGCAGGTCACTTGACCTCTCTGTGCCTCCATTTCCTCTTCTGTAAAACAGGGATAATAACAGTACCACTCTAGTGGGTGGCCATGAGGGCTGAGTTAAGACATGCAAACCGCTCAGAGCAGGGGTTGGCAGAGTAAGAGCTCAAAGAGCGTCTGGTAAATATAATGTCAATGAATGGGCCCTGGGTTCCCCACGTCCAGCCTGTGTCCTGGGAGCCCTGACTCCAGGAAGCTCCTCATGAGTGGGCCAGGCAAGGTGTAGAAAGGCCAGGGGGTCGCAAAGAAAGTTGGGGACCTGGGACTGCCTTGGCAGTCCAGTGGCTGAGACTCCGTGCTCCCAATGCAGGGGGCCCAGGTTCAACCCCTGGTCAGGGGACTAGATCCTACATGCCACAGCTAAAAGGTCCTGCATGCTGGAACTAAAGATACCACATCCTGCAGTGAAGATCATAAATATTTTTTAGAAAAAGGTGGGGAATCTGAAATCACATGTGAGCTATGGAGGAAGGAGAGCGGGAGGGGCCCCTGGCACCGAAGGGGAAACTTTGAGGGAGGCAAACCATGTGGGGGTGGGCCGTGGGGGCCAGGCAGATGTAGGAGCTATGACCAGAGCATAAGTCAGGTAGAAGAGCGTGGGACAGAGGGAAGGGACCCAGGAGACGGACGGCCAGGGAAAGAAGAAGAACTGCAGTCTGGGGCAGTGTCTGGATCGCATGAGAAATAACTGAAAATCCATGGGTCTGAGAAACCAGGAGGGTACCGAGAACCTGGGTATTCAGCATACACTCAGAGGGGCCAGGGGCCCAGCTGCAGGAGGTGAGTGGAGGGTGTTCCCAAAGTGGGGGCTATAGCCCTTCCTTTGGCTACAAAGGAGATCAAAGGGAAGGTGTTGGAAGGAATGAGCAAGGAAGGGTGGTGGGGGGGAGGGTGGAGGGCTGGGGAGGGAGGAGAGGCACCCATACAGGAAGGAAGGACAAGGGAGTGGGTGGGAGTTCCTTCACTTACTAACTGGCCTCTGCAGACCCATCCCAGGTCAGCAAAGCAAGAGTATCCACTTCCCCCATGGCCCCTACTTGTTTTCTGAGATGCTGGCACTCCCAGAAACCTGCAGCCAATGTCCCAGGCCTCTGAGACCCTCAGAATATGGGTGGTGGCAGCTGGGGTAGGGGGCAGGATGGAGCCAGAAGAGCACTTTGACTCAAAGCCAGGCTCCCTCCAGGGACACGTGAGGATCCTGCAGATGGGAGAGTGCAGGGTGGACATCACAGTCACTTACCTCTCAAAGGTGAAGCGAACAACCACCAGGGCTAGCGCCAGGGGCACAGCCATCAATGTGTCCCGGGGGTGGGGGAAGACCAGGCCATCGTGGTCCTCCAGTTGAGCCCACGAGACGTTGGGGGGAAGCCAGAACCTCTCGTGCCACAGCCAGTCATTCAAGCTGGACCACATCCTGTGGACACAGGGTCCAGTGAATGGACAGCTCGGCACACAGGACACATCGAGTGGGAGGACTGGGCAACCTGCCCTCTTCTCCCCAGCCCCTGGCAACCTGGAGTTTATTAGAGCCAGTGTTAAGGATAGACTTGGGCTGTGTGTCCTCAGGCAAATGACCTGACCTCTCTGAATCTCAAGTTCATTTGTAAAACTGGGACAGCAATACCCACCTCGCAGCCTAGCTTCATAAGGCACACAAAGTGCTTAGCCCGGTGACTACTGACCCTTAAATGTAGCTCATGATGGTAGTTATTATGCTGTACTTTACAGACATGAGAAAGGCAGCCAGAAGGGAGAGATTGATTAGGGTGATGACCTTGAGTTCTCAAGCAGCTGGGAAGGTTTTCTGTCATTGCGGGGAGGTTCCTCTGAAACACCCCAAAGATCAAAGATTTAAGGAATCCACAATTCCCTCCCTGACCATCCTTCCACGGATGGACTCTCCTTGAGGTGTGAATGTCAGCTGTCTCACTCACCTTCTCCCGGCTGCGGCTGGGCAAGAGTGCCTACAGTCTGACCAAGCTTGCTGCCAGATAATGGAACAATGGTCAAGGTGGGCCAGCTTTCCACCAAGAGCTGCTGGGGAGCTGCTGTGGGGCCCAGCTGTCCTGACGAGCCCAAATAGCTTCTCTGGTTCCTGAGATTTAAAACAAGTGCCCCAACCCCCATACTGGTCCCCACTTGCAAAGTCTGTTCATTCATTTGTCTGTCCGTCCATCCACCCATCCATCTACTCATCTACTCATCTACTCAGTCCACCTATTCAACTATTCATCCATCCAGCCATATCATTTGCTTGCCCACCTGTACATGTACGAGTTCATCCATCCATCCATTCACCTATCCATCCACCCATCTACCCGTCCATCATTCCATCCATCCATCCACCTGTCCACACATCCATACCCACCTGTCTATCTACCTGTCTGTTCATCCATCCACCCACCCACTGTCCATCTACTCATCCATCCATCCCTCCACCCACCTATTCATCTGTTCAGCCAGCCAGCCACGTGCCTGCCCACCTTTACATCTATGCATCCAGCCATCTACCCATCCATCAATTCATCTGTCATCTGTTCATCCACCCACCCAACCACTCATCCATCCGTTCATCCACCCCTCTGTCTACCTACCTATCCACCCATCCATCCATGAGATGTTCTCTGTGTGGCTTATACATGCCAGAGCCTGAGGCTGGATGTTGGAGACACAGCAGGGAACAAAGCAGACACATTCATGTCCCCATGAAGCTCACAGCCCGGCAGAGGAAGGCAGCCAGCCCACAAGGAAACAGATTCATATATAAATGAGACAACACATCGTGATGGGGCCTGGTAGAAACAGAGTGACGTGATTTATCATGGAAGGTCTCTAAGGAAACACCATCTGAGCTGAGACCTAGAGATGAGGAAGGCTTTAGATATGTACAGAAGTGGGTAGTGGTGGTGGGAGGGGGGCTGGGCGGGACTTTCCAGAGTGGCAGGTGCAAAGGCCCTGAGGCAGGACTGAGCAACACTGAGCATGGGAGGACCAGTAAGGATTCCTTTGTGGCTGGAGCAGAGTGAGCAAGGGGAGAGAGTGGGAGGAGGTGAGGGCAGAAGGGGGGTGGGGGCAGGTCAGGCAGGGTCTGTGGACTCTGGGGAGGAATCAGATGATTTCCTCCAACATCTTACAGAAAAGTCAAATTTACAGTGAATGTCTATGTACCCACCACTAGACTCTACCATTCGTGTTTTGCTCTGTTGCTTTATAACCCATCTGCCCATGCATCCATCCATCCCTCTAGCCACCCACCAGTGCATTTCTGGGTGGACTTCAAAAAACAGCTGAGGGACCACAGTGTTGCTTCTTGCTCAGCCCAGGAGAACTTTTATCACCCCAAAGTCTGTGACAGCAGAGAACCAACAAAAGAATCAGCTTCTCTTAATGTTGTTTTAATCTTAGACAACATTCCCTGGTGGCTCAGATGTTAAAGAATCTGAATGCAGTGCAGGAGACCCAGGTTCGGACTATGGTGCTAGTGGTAAAGAATTCACCTACCAATGCAGAAGATGCAAGAAACTTGGGTTCCATCTCTGAGCTGGGAAGATCCCCTGGAGGAGGAAATGGCAACCCACTCCATATTCTTGCCTGAGAAATCCCATGAGCAGAGGAACCTGGTGGGCTATGGGGTCCATGGGGTCGCAGAGAGTTGCACATGACTGAGCGACTAACACCTTACTTCTTTCGAGATTAAATAATATGATTTTTTAAAAAAGACTTATTCTCAAGATTTGATCTGCTGCTTCAGAGATTGTGATTTACCCTCCAATTTAACACATATTCTATTTTTATTACTACAATTTCTACAACGTGATTTTATATACGCACATACACATACGTGTGTATTTAAGACTTTAGCTAGAGTTTATTTGGCTGGGACAAAGCTGGGAATCAGAATTTTTATCTCAATTTGTTCTTTAAGTACCACTTAGTAACTCACCTTTCCTGTCTTGTTTTAGTAAGTGTTTTAGCTTTTAAAAAGTTATTATATTTAGAAATCTATTTATGGAATTTTCTCTTCTGTTGCACTTGTCTATATTTCCATCTTTACACCATTACCACGTCTTGATTTGCTGTCTTTTTATCTTATTTAATTCTCTGACATTTCTTTTCTAAATGTACTTTTACAACTATTTGTTAAATTGTAAAATCCTGTGATATTAGTATAAAATTGGTATACTATTAATAATAAAGTAGTTTGCATTAAAAGCAAACAGAAAACCACAAAATAAGCAGCTTAGGGGGACGAATAAATTAGGAGTTTGGGGTTAAAACATACATACTACTATATATAAAACTGATAACCAACAAGGACCTACTGAATAGCACAGGGAACTCTACTCAATTTCTTGTAATAACCTGTAATGGAAAAGAATCTAAAAAAGAATATATATATACACACATATATATAGTGTATAACTGACTCACTGTGCTGTATACCTGAAGCTAACACAACACTGTAAATCAACCATGTGTGCTGTCACCCTGGTGTGTCTGAGTCTTCGCGACCACGTGGACTGTAGCCTCCCAGGCTCCCCTGCCCATGGAATTTTCTAGTCAAGAATATTGGAGTGGGTTGCCATTTCCTCCTCCAGGGGATCTTCCCAGCTCAGGGATTGAACCCAAGTTTCTTGCATCTCCTGTACTGGCAGGCGGATTCTTTGCCACTACCACTAGTGTCATACTTCAATAAATTTGTTTTAAAAAGTAGCTGACATCAAGTCACAATACCCTTAAATATTTCAGCATGTAGATCATTAACTAGAGTTCAATATTGACTTATGTGTTTTTTTCTTTGAAGCTAAAATTTACTAGAGCACAATGCATCAACATTAAGTGCAGAACTGCTGAGTTTTGACCAATACACGCACCTATGTAAACCAACCTCCAGCCACAAACATTCCCGTCCCTCCACCAGGCTCTCTTTCTCTCAGCCCCTTCTCAGTCAGCTTCCATCTCCACTGTCCAAAGGTAATCTCTGCTCCAGTTTGTTTGTTTTTTTTTCCATTGGGGATTACTTTTGTCTGTTCCAGAGCTTCATATAAAGGGAATCACAAACCCCATCTTTGTGTCGAGCTTCTTTCACTCGTGTAGTATTTTCAAGATTCACCTCTGTTGTTGCAAGTTCAGTAGCTTCAATTCTCAAACTGTTGGTACTAAATGAACAGTGAAAGTTGCTCACTCGTGTCTGACTCTTTGTGACCCCATGGACTGTTAGCCTGTCAGGCTCTTCAATCCATGGAATTCTCCAGGCAAGAATACTGGAGTGGGTTGCCGTTCCCTTCTCCAGGGGATTTTCTCAACCCAGGGATTGAATCCAGGTCTCCCACATTGCAGGCAGATTCTTTACCATCTGAGCTACCAGGGAAGCCCCACTAAATGAATATACCACAATTGGTTGCCATTCATTTTTTTTTTTAAACTTTTACTTACTATTAATTTATTAAATGTATATATTTATTTAGTTTTTTGGCTGCACTGGGTCTTTGTTGCTGCATACGGGTTTTTCTCTAGCTGTGGCGACCAGGGGCTACTTTCTAATTGCAGTATGCAGGCTTCTTATTGCGGTGGCTTCTCTTGTTGAGGGGCACGGGCTCTAGGGCACGTGGGCTTCAGTAGTTGTGGCCCATGGACTTAGTTGCTCCAAAGTATGTGGGATCCTCCCAGACCAGGGATCGAATCAACTACTGGACCACCAAGCAAGTCTTATCATTCACTTGTTGATGGGCATCTGAGATGCATTCAGTTTTGAGTAGTTATGAGCAAAACTGTTCAGAACATTCACGTCCCAGTCTTGTGTGAATAGACGTCTTCCTGTCTCCTGGGTCTGTCCAGAGGAGTGGAATTACCAGGTCATACTTGGGCCTCCCTAGTGGTTCAGACAATAAAGAATCTGCCTGCAATGCAGGAGACTCGGATTTGATCCCTGGGTCAGGAGGATCCCCTGGAAAAGTGAATGGCAACCCACTCCAGTATTCTTGCCTGAATCCATGAAGTCGCAAAGTTTCGGACATGACAGAGTGACTAACACTTTCACTTTTTTACTTTCACTGCTTATTTTCCTTGATGAGCCACTACCAAACTGCATTCTGGAGAGGCTGTACCATTTTACACTTGATCTGGTGAAGTCTGGGAGTTTTATGGCCCTCAGTTTTATTTTAGGTGAGATGGCAAGGGGAGGGGGTGGATTCCCAGACAGGAAGTGGCTTTGGAGGCCAGAATAGGGGCCCACCCAGATAATCCAGGAGAAGCTACTACATTCCCTGCGCCCCCCAAGATCCACCAACTAGAAACCTTAATTCCACTTGCAAGCTCAGTTTCCCTTTGCCACATGGGGTAGCATGTACCCCCCAGGTTCTGGGATTAGGATGCAGATGTCGTTAAGGGGGGAATTATTTCTCCCCTCTCACATTGCCAGGTAAGAGGTGTTACTCTTAGGAGCAGGCAGGGATCAGAGGGGCCAAGAGAGATTGCTGGGGGTTGGAATGTTCTGTCTCTTGACGCATGTGGTATTCTGGTTGAAAAAATACACTTAGCTGTGCTTTCATGCTGTGCGCCCCTCCTCTGTGCAGATTAAAACATCTGCCTTGAAAAAATCTAGGACCCATTGTTTTGGCTTCTCTTGCTGTGGAGCATGGGCTTCAGTCATTGTGGGGCACCGGCCCAGTTGCCCTCTGGCACATGCAGTCTCCCCGGATCAGGAGTTGAACTCATATTCCTTGCATTGGCAGGTGGATTGTTAAACCACTAGACCAGCAGGGAAGCCCTGGTTTTAACTAACAGTAATCTTTTGAAGTTCCGACTACCTGGTCTTTGTTGCAAACACTCCTATATATTCTGATCCCTCCCTCATCTCTTCAGAGCACTTCCTCAGAGCTATCTGAGAGGCTATCTCTGGGCTTGAAGTCCTCAGAATGTCCACAGGGTAAAACATAATTCTCAGCTTTTAGGTTGTGCATTTTTTTTCAGTGGACAGTGGATTTGGGAGGCAGGAGCTGGGTTTGGTGACAAGGGGGAAGGGCGTGCCTTGGATGTTCCTGAGGCCACGGATTAGGCTGGAGCTCCTCCGGGGTTGGGGCAGGTAATGGATGAAATCCCCCAGGGAGGAAGCATACATGAGGAATCAGCCCAAAGACCATGGTAGAGGGCGTTCGAGTTCAGGCATCAGTGAAGTGATGAAGAGTAGCCACCACCACTGGACACTCTGCTGTGGGAGGGACACCAAGAGGCCCCAGCCTGACAGATGGGCAAAGTGTCAAAAAAAGGGAACAAAGAGTGCTGCTTACCATCCAGTTATACGAAGGGTTAAATTGCAACCTACAGGCCGTGCACCCACAGGGGAATTCAGGATAGAAGAAAAACAGAATGAGGCATTCTGTGCTTTGGATAAAAGGGTCCCTGGATAGTTCAGACTCATAGCCAGAAGAATTTCAATGACCTCAGATTCTTGCATCTTCCCAAACACAGAAAAGCATGAAAATGATTATCTTATCTATTCTTCGTGTCAGGCAGTCATATTTTCCCAAGGTGTGTGCTGGACTGCATGTGTTTCCTACCCCCCCAAATTCATGTATATTCTGGCTCCTCCCCTACCTCTTTGGAGCTGTTTACTCAGAGCTACCAAGTGGCTGCCTCCAGAGCTATTGTCCTCAGTGAAGACCCTGAGGTGGCGCGGTGGTAAAGAAACCCCTTGGCAATGCAGGAGACACAAGAGACACGGGTTTGATCCCTGGGTTGGGACGATCCCCTCGAGGAGGCAATGGCAACCTACACCCCTATTCCTGGAAAATCCCTTGGACAGAGGAGTCTGGCAGGCTACATACAGTCCACGGGGTTGCAAAGAGTCAGACACGACTGAGCTCACATATAAAGACTCTGAATAAAAAGTAAACTCACAGCTCTCCTATTGTGTAATTTTCCTTAAGACAGGTGTGTGACAGTGGTTAGTTTAGACCCACAAGGTTCAGGGGACCCAGACAGAACAGACAGATGGATAGGAGGATGGAGGACTTCTGCCCAAGTGGTTGATGTCTTTAAAAAAAGATAAATTAGGAGTCTGTGATTAACATATAACATATAACACTACTTCCCTGGTGGCTCAGACAGTAAAGAATCCACCTGCAATGCAGAAGACCGGGTTTGATCCCTGGATCGGAAAGATGCCCTGGAGAAGGTAATGGCTACCCATTCCAGCATTCTTGCCTGGAGGATCCCATGGGCAGAGGAACCTAGTGGGCTACAGTCCATGAGGTCGCAAAGAGTCTGACATGACTGAGCAACTAAACACACAAATATGAAATTGATAAACAAGAAGGATCAGTTGTATACCACAAGGAATTGTATTCAATATCTTGTAATAACGTAGAATGGAAAAGAATCTAAAAAATACTATATATATATATATATATATATATATATACACACACACACACACACACATAAGAATTTAAGGAATTCTGAAAAAGTATATATATATATATATATGTATATTGCTTCCTGGGTAGCTCAGCTGGTAAAGAATCCGTCTGCAATGCAGGAGACCCCAGTTCGATTCCTGGGTCTGGAAGATCGCCCTGGAGAAGGGATAGGCTACCCACTCCAGTATTCTTGGGTTTCCTTGGTGGCTCAGATGGTAAAGGATCTGCCAGCAATGCAGGAGACTGGGTTTGACCCTGGGTTGGAAGATCCCCTGGAGGAAAGCATGGCAACCCACTCCAGTATTCCTGCCTGGAGAATCCCATGGACAGAGGAGCCTGGAGGACTATAGTCCATAGAGTTGCAAAGAGTCAGACATGACTGAGCAACTAACCATATATATATATATCTCTCAACTGAATCACTGTCCTATACACCTAAAACTAACACAACATTGTAAATTAACTATACTTCAATTTTAAAAAATGGTTAAAAAAAAACACAAAACAATTCACTAACAGGAAAATTTGGCTTGATCCCATGCACCCATAGGGGCATGAGTGCACATGCCCAGCCTGGAATTTCTGGCCCCACCCCACACAACTTCCCAGCAAGAGCTACATTCATGACAGGGTATCTATAGCCTTCTCAAGGGCTCTCCCACCTATCTGAACACCCCTCAGTACAAAGGTAAGTGGGCTGGGCAGCCTGGGAAGGTCCACAGCCATCTAGAGCTGGAGCCAGAACTCAGAAGTCCAGGCCCCCAGCCATATGTTATTGCCCCACCCAAGATCTGAGTCCCCTGCACCCATGGTGCTTGCATGTCACAATGAGCTTTGGGGTCAAGTGAAAACGCACAAGAGCAATGGCATCCCATAATCCCAGGCCTCTGCCCATGTCCCCAGCTCAAAGCCCACTTTCACTGCTTGATACACTCTGCTCCCAGCACACACCCTAGCTTTTACGAATGCTGTCCTCTGCCTAGAATGACCATCTAATATTTATTGCCCCATGCTGAGTAATGAGAACACAAAATGGTGACAAAAACTGGTAAGGTCTCAGCCCTCACAGGGCTAACGTACCTCTCCTGTCTGTCTGGCAAACTCCTACACATCTTTCAAAACCTGGTTCAGTTGCCACTTCCTCCTGGAGGCACCTCTCAATTGTCCCCACCTCAGATGCAGTTAAAGCACCCTCTGCCAGCCCTGCCTCATTCACTGTGATGTTGGAAGCTGGCCAGACAGCCCTTTTTTAGAGGGGGGTTGGAGAAGGAAGGAAGCATGACCAACCTCAAAGCCTAGTCCTCTCAGCTGAAGCAGGCATAGCCTTGTCTGGTCCCCAAGTCAGAAGGGGGAACAGAAATGCACTTTCCAAATCTCAGAGCCTTCCAAAGGGGGGCTGCAGAAGATTCAGCCTTGGACCTCCTCAGTCAGTTAGTTCAGTTGCTCAGTCATGTCCAACTTTCCGTGACCCCATGGACTGCAGCATGCTAGGCTTCCCTGTCCATCACCATTTCCCAGAGCTTGCTCAAACTCATGTCCATTGAGTTGGTGATGCCATCCAATCATCTCATCCTCTGTCGTCCCCTTCTCCTCCTGCCTTCAATCTTTTCCAGCATCAGAGTCTTTTCCAATGAGTCAGTTCTTCACATCAGGTGGCCAAAATATTGGAGCTTCAGCTTCAGCATCAGTCCTTCCAATGAATATTCAGGATTGAGTTCCTTGAGGATTTGACTGGTTTGATCTCCTTGTGGTTCATGGGACTCTCAAGAGTCTTCTCCACCACAGTTCAAAAGCATCAATTCTTTGGTGCCCAGCTTTCTCTATGGTTCAATTCTCACATCCATATGTGACTACGGGAAAAACCCTTTCTCTAAACTGTATCTGTCTGTTCACTCACCCCCTTCACTCTCTTGATAAAGAAGAGACACTGAACTCTGAGAAGTCGCCCACCTCCTTGCTTTGTGGTCAAGCAGGCCAGTGACCCTGCATGTGGAACACATGGGCAGTGTCTGACATGCAGAAAGGGCTCAGGTACGGCTGTAACAGGCATCAATGGTCCGCAAGGCTCAAACTTCTTTTCCACTCCCTCCTCCAACAAATGCCCTCCTCTGAAGGGGCAGGTGGAAGCAAGGCTCAGGGTGGTACTCCTCCTCAACTTTCATTTTTTCTCCTTTGGACTCCAGTTCCTCTGCTTGTTCCCTGTGGACCCTCTGCCTCTCTGGGCCTCAAGGTGCCCCATCTGAAAAATGGGTACGGCCAGATCTTCTGCTTTGCTGCACCACTGTACAGGTTCAGGAAGCTGGGTGGCTTGTAAGTGCTCCACGCTGGTCTTGCAATGGATTTGATTCCTCCAATTTACCTGCCATTGACCTCACTACTCGTGTTTCAGTTTCCTCATCCGTAAAACAGGAATAACAATGCCCCTCCACGTGGGGGAGGGGTTGGGAATGATGCCTGGGGTGGAGTGAGCTCTAAGTAAAAATGTAATTACTGTTAGCAGCTGGGTGGGGGAAGCAGTCTGGGAAGGAGGGCACTGATCTCTGCAGGTCCTGAGTGGTTCTCCCAGGGACATCCTTCCATCCATGCTCCTCCCCCGCCCGCCTCTGCAGCCTTCCCTTAAAGCTGTAGCCAATGAATCAGCTCAGGATGCTGAGGGGTCATCTGGAGAATCACCAAGCGGGCAGCTGGTCAGGCCTAACCAGCCTGAGGTTTCATCCTCATCCCCCCTCCCACCCTCGGGTTCCTCCCCCTCCTCACCAAGCTGTTCTCCCAGCCTGGACTGCTTCTCCAAGGCAGTTTGGCCCCACTCCCAGCCCTGCCCCTGCCACCTGGGAGCCAGACTCTGATAATCCTTCTTAGTGCCTAAAAATATCCCCAGACTGGGGGAGGGGGGGGGCGGCAAGTAGAAGAGACTGATCAGGGCTTTGTGCTGACACGGGGAGGGGGAGGATGAGCAGAGCACCCCTAAACTCCCCCTCCCCAAAAGCCCTGGCACCACCCAGCAGAGCAGAGCTGTGCACACACGTTTTATTTTAAATCTAGCTGGAAATGCAGGGCTTGTCTGCGCTGTGCAGGGAAGAACAGACACACACACACACACATACTCCCTCACTGCCCCCACAGCCTAGCCTGCTTGGGGTCACCTGACTCCTTCGGCTAGAGGCCCGGGCAGGGAGCACGTGATGGGCTAAGAGGGGGTTATTTGTAGATAACCACAGCCACCCCTGCACCCAGCCCCAGCTCCTCCACTCTGGCCTCTCTGAGCAGGGTCCCTGTGGGGTGCTCATGACCAGAGATGTAGCCAGGCCAGGAGACACCACCTTCAAGGACCCTAAGGGGGGCCCCAAGTCCAGGGCTCTGCCTCTCCCCCCCATGCTCTGGCCCTGTTGGTACATCCCCTCCCCCAACTCAATTCACTGCAATGGCTGCTTGGTGGGCTTCCAATTCACCAATCAAATTCCTCCTCCAGGGCCTGCATGTGCTGTGTCCAAAACTCATCAAGCTCACTCCCATCTCAGGACCTTTACATGTGCTATGACCAACTCATAAAGCTCATTCCTGCTTCAGGACCTCTGCATGTGCTATGTCCAACTCACAAAGCTCATTCCTGCCTCAGGACCTTTGCACATGCTGTTCTCACAGGCAACCACTGTCTGTCTCATCACTCACATCTTGGTTCACTGTTACCTCCTTAGAGAATTCTTCTCAGATCAATACCAAAGAAGCCATCATATTATTCCATCTCCTTACCCAACTTTGTTGCTTCAGTCCTGTCATTCCACTTGAACTGTTTTTATTTTTAAAAAAAAAACACATTTACAATTATTTATTTCTTTACCTACTTTTGGCCGTGCTGAGTCTCTGTTGCAGTGTGCAGGCTTCAGTAGTTGCAGCACATGGGCTTAGTTGCCCCTTGGCACGTGGGATTTTCCTGGACCAGGGATGGAACCCTGGTCCCTTGCATTGGAAGCATAGAGTCTTAGCCCATGTCCCCTGGAATCCTCAGCCCATTGGCCACCCCTCATCACCACAGCCTGCTTCTCCAGGTTCCCTGGCTGCACCTTCTCAGAATCACCCCTTGGCAACACAACCCCCTACCACTGCCCCCTCCCCCTAATAAAGCAACCATCAGTGAGGGCTATGAAGATTGATATGCAGATGCCTGAGGGCTGACTGTGGGACATCCACCCTCCTGGAATCTGTTCCCTCCCTCCTACAGCCCCTGGAATGTCCCAGGTGCTAGAGCCCTCAAGGGCACCGCCCAGTGGCAGCGAAGTCTTTACACAGGTGGTGCCTTTTTCCTGAAGTGCCTGCACCCCCTTCACTGGGCTCATCTGTACTAGTCTTTAAGACCTGGGTCAGATTAAATTCCCTACTTAAGAGGCCTTCTCTATCCTTCCCACCCAAAGGAAGCAGAGCTCCCTCCCTAGTCCCGCCCACCCCACCAGGGCCTTTCTTCAAAGCTTCTGTTCAGCCCTGGCTGGCCCCACAGAGCTTAGAGAGCTGAGCTTTCCCACCAAAGAGTGAGGGTCAGACCAGGAAGAGACCTGTGGGGTCCCCAGCATCACCCAGTGTAGGGGTGTGTTGGGGAGTTGGCTAGGGTAGTTTCAAGAAGGACCAAGGAAAGAGAGATCAGGTCTCCGGAAGTTTTAGTGGGGAACTGAGCAGATCCAGCCCCAGGGGCAAGGGGGGTGGGGCAGCAGGATCTGATTGTTACCTGCACAGGAGCAAACTGACAGGCTTGTAAGGGGAGTGCTTGCTGAGTGTGTGCTCAGTCGTGTCTGACTCTTTGTGACCCCATAGACTGTAGCCCTCCAGGCTCCTCTGTCCATGGGATTTCCCAGGCAAGAATACTGGAGCTGGTTGCCATTTCCTTTTCCAGGGGATCTTCCTGACCCAGGGATTGAACCTGCATCTCCTATGCATCTCCTGCTCAGGCAATTAGTTAAAAACAAAAACACACAATTCTGAGACTTCCTTGGAGGTCCAGACTCTGCGCTTCCATTGTAGAGAGCATGGGTTTGATCCCTGGTCGGGGAACTAAGATCCCACATGCCATGTGACACAGCCAAAAATTTTTTAAAAAACCAAAAACATGACTTTATTGAGTAACATGCAAAAACTATGCATGTTGAAAGCGTGTGATTCAATGCACCTGACGTATGTACTGACTGATGGAACTCATCACCTCGATCAAGATATCCATCACCATAGGCTTCCCAGGTGGCTTAGTGGGAAAAAATCCGCCTGTCAATGCAGAAGCTGCCGGCTTGATCCCTGGGTCGGGAAGATTCCCTGGAGGAGGAAATGGCAACCCACTCTAGTACGATTGCCTGGAAATTTTCATAGCCAGAGGAGCCTGGTGGGCTATAGTCCATGGGATAGCAAAGAACACACACACATATCCATCACTCCCCAAATTTTCTTGTGTCCCTTGGAGTTCCTCCCTCTCTCCCTTCCAGTGAGAACTGGAAGCAACCTGGATGTCCAATGCTGGGCATCAGAAATTCCATCAGAAATTCAGGATTCCATACTACGAAATATCACATAAGCATTTAAAAGGAGGAAGAAGATACAGTACAGACTAACCTGGAGGGCATGATGTCCAGTGAAATAAGCCAATCTCAGAAAGACAGATACTATCTGATTCTACTTATAGGAGGTCCTTAGTTAGAGGAGTCAGATTTATAGAGACAGGAAGTAGAATGATAGGTGCCAGGGGCTAGAGTAGCTGGATGGGGAGTTAAGTGTTCAGTGGGAACAGTTTCTGTTTGCAAAGTGAAAAAGTTATGGAGATGGGTTACATGACAATGTGAATATTGTATAAAATGGTCCAGATGATAGTTTTTTTGCTATATGTGGTTTACTACAATTAAAATAATTTTTAGTTAAGAAAATTTTCAAATTAGGATGAAGAGAGGAGGAAAAGCTATGCTCATGGACTTGGTAGGATCACTGAGTTGAAAAACTGAAAGCAAAATACAGAGACGCTAATGGACTGACATGTAATTCATGTAATGGAAAACCACCAAAAGAGTTCTGTCTTTGGTATTTATAACAGTGGAGGTAACTGCATCAGACCAGCCCTCTCAGAGATAATAATGATAAACTCTGGACTATGTGCTAAAAAACTGTTGTACCTTGAAGCTTTGGTGTTATCATATCCTACATGGTATCCATTAACCACATGTGCTCATTTAACTTTTAATTAATTAAAATTAAAATCTAAAATTCAGTTCCTCAGTTGTATTACAAACATTGCTATACTTAATAGCCACATGTGGCTTGTGGCTACCGCATTGGGCAGTGTAGGTATGGAACACTTCCATCATTGCAGAAAATTCTACTGGGCAGTACTGCTCTAGAGAGTGACCAAAAATAGGCAGAAGTTGGCGAGGAGTCTCTACCCATACTAAGGGAATGGCACGGGGTGAGTTTCCCATTTTTCACTGGAAATAGAAACTGGATTGAAAAATGATAAGACAGAATCCAAAGGGACCATAACAGTTCAACAATGGGGCAGACCACACTGGAAAGGAAAACGCCAACAAACAACAACAAAAAATTAGGTCCAAATTCTATCCAAAATTGCTGTGCAAGTCTCTTGCTAACCCTTGAACCATGTGCAGGGCAGACTCCAACCAGCCTGGCTAAAGCTAAAGGAAAGTAAAATATCACCCTCCTCCCACCCCAGGGGAAAGAGACTTTGGAACTTGAGTTCAGACAATTGAATTGCCTGTGAAAATTTAAAAGAGGGATGTGGGGAAGAATCAATGTTCTTCAGAGGAACACAACAGAATCCAGAGTGTCTACAAGTTATCTTTCATAATGTCCAGAATACAATCCAAAATTACTTGACATGTGAAGAAACAGGAACACATGACCTATGCTCAAGAAAGAAGGAAATTACTGAGGACTGACCTTGAGATGACCCAGATGTTGGAATGAGCAGATAAGGACTTTGAAGCAGCTATTATAAATATATTCAAGGATGTGAAGGGAAAGTACCTCCTAATGAATGAACACATAAAAAACCTCAGCATGGAAGCAGAAATTATAAAAAAAAAAAAAAATGCACCAAATGGAGATTCTAAAACTGAAAAATAAAATATTTGAAACAGAAAAATTGACTGTGGACTCAGCCATAAAAAGAATGAAATTTTGCCATTTGCAACAACATGGATGGACTTGGAGGGTATTATGCTTATGCTTAGTGAAACAAGTCAGACAGAGAAAGACAAATACTGTATGATATCACTTATATGTGAAATCTAAAAAATAAAACAAGCTAGTGAATATAGCACAAAAGAAACAGACCCACAAACTAGTGGTTACTGGTAGGAAGAGAGAAGGGGGAAGTGCAAGATAAGGGTAGGAAATTAAGAGGTACAAGCTACTATATATAAAATAAATAAGCTACAAGGACATATTGTACAACACAGGGAACATAGTAAATATTTTATGATAACAACAAATGGAATACAACCTTTACAAATTGTGAATCACTATAGTGTGATTCATATAATATTGAAACATACACTGTACATCAACTATACCTTAAAAAATAAATAAAATACAATATACATTGTACAAGAAGAAAAAGAAAGCATTATTTATCCAGAAAAAAAGCCAAAAAAGTTTTTTGGTTTTTTTTTTTTTTTTTTCCCCCACTGTGGGCTTAATAGCAGATTGGAGATGGTAGAAAAGACAGCTAACTAATTTGGAGACTGATAATAGCAAATATTGAACAGAGGAAGAGAGAAGAAGAAACTAAAGACTGAGTAAAAATGTGTATCTAGAAATATTGTGAATGTACTTAATGCTACCTAGTTATGGAATTAAAAATGGTTAAAATGGTAAAATGTTTAGCTTGCATGTATTTTACCACAATTTAAAAAAATATAGAGTCTCAGCGACCTTGGGACAACATCAAAAGATCCAACACACGTGCAATTGGAGTGCTCTAAAGGATATAGTCCACACTCCGGAGAGGTATTCTATCAGGAAGGTGGGGGAGGGGAGAAGCTGGTTCACTTATTTTGTGAGTCACTGATTTTTACAAGAAGTGTATTTCAAGGTGACTTAAATTTTTTTTTTAGTTGCATAATATACCTAACATAAAATGTACCATCCTAAATGCAGTTACTGTTCTCCTGTCACGGATGAACTGACTTATCTACCCAGGGCCACATAGCTGGTAAGTGAGCTCAGCGCCGTACCACCTGGTGTTCTAGATGCACATGGGCTCATGGAACCTCAGTCTCTGCATTCTTAGAAAACAGGACCTGCTGCCTTTATGCCTACGCTTCACCCCATCTACTCTGGGCTTTGCCTGGGTCATCAGTGACTACCCTCTGGCCCACACCAACCCCAGTGTTCAGTTCTCTGTCTGTGGATTCCTGACCTCCTCGTGGTGTGTGTTCTTGTTGTGCAGTTGCTAAGTCGTGTCCGGCCCTCTGAGACCCCATAGACTGTAGCACGCCAGGCTTCTCTGTCCTCCACTCTCTCCTGGAGTTTGCTCAAATTCATGTCCATTGAGTCAGTGATGCTATCCACTCATCTCATCCTCTGTCGTCCCTTTCTCCTGCTGCCCTCAATTTTTCCCTGCATCAGGGTCTTTTCCAATGAGTTGGCTCTTTGCATCAGGTGGCCAAAGCATTGGAGCTTCAGCTTCAGTTCTTCCAATGAATATTCTGGACTGATTTCCTTTAGGATTAACTGGTTTGATCTCCTTGCTGTTCAAGGGACTCTGAAGAGTCTTCTCCAGCACCACAATTTGAAAGCATCAATTCTTCCTAGTGGTCTATCTGCCCCCTTTGTCCGTCTCTCCTTCCAAAAACCATGGCATCCTGGCTAATCTAATCCATGCTGTTTTTCTTCTCCTTTGACCCTAAATGAGGCCAGTCCTGAACCCTTTCACACCAGCTTTTCTCCCTGGGAAATCTCACCCCCACTATCTGTGAGCCTGTGCTTTGGTTTTCCAGATTCTCGCAGTTTCCAGGTTTCTCTCCCAATGCCAAAATGGTTAACCCAACAGTGCTTGGCTATGCCTTGCCCAGATACATCTCATTCAAGCACGCAAGTGTGCTTCTTGGCCAACATCCCACCATGTACCCAGTCTTTGGGGACAAGAATCTGAGAGTCATCTCAGATTCTTCATCACCCCCACCCCCCGCCACCCCAGACACTCAGCTACTCTCCAGATCCTGCAATTGCATCTGTCTCTCTCGTAACAATCAAGCGAGTTCCTTCTCCACTCAATTCCCACTACCAAGGACCCATCTCTGATCTCAATTCTTGTGGTTACCTCCACCTTGGTCTCTCTGCCTCTGGTATTGCTTTTTTTTTTTTTTTTAATGTTATCAATATGTATTTTTATTTATTTATTTGGTCGCACCAGGTCTTAGTTGCCACATGAGGGATCTAGTTCCCTGACCAGGGATCGAACCCTGATGCCCCTGCATTGGGAGTTCAGAATCTTAGTCACTGGACCACCAGGGAAGTCCCCTGCCTCTGGTTTTCCCCAGGCTGCCTCCCTCCATCCACATTTCCTTCCCTGAAAGAGAAAAGCCAGCACTGGAGAGGGTGTGGAGAAAACGGAACCCTTGTACACTGTTGGTGGGAATGTAAATTGGTGCAGCCATTATAGAGAACAGTATGGAGGTTCCTTAAAAAACTAAAAATAGAGCTACCGTATGATCCTGCAATCCCACTCCTGGGCAGGTACCCAGAAAATATGAAAACTTTAATTTGAAAAGATACACACACCCCAATGTTCACAGCAGCACCATTTGCAAACAAGACATGGAAACAACCTAAAAGTCCATCAGTAGAGGAATGGATAAAGATGATGTGGTACATATCAACAATGGAATATCACTCAGCCATAAAGAGAATGAAATAATGCCATTTGCAGTCACATGGAGGGACCTTAGACATCACATTAAATGAAGTCAGTCAAAGATAGATACCGTCTATCACTTACATGTGGACTCTAAAACAAGGATACAAATGAACTTATTCACAAAACAGAAAGAGATTCCCAGACATAGAAAACAAATTTACAGTTCCCAAAGGGGAGAAGGGTGAGGGGAGGAATCAATGAGGAGTTTGGGATTAGCAGATTCAAACTACTATACACAGATAAACAACATGGACACACAGGGAACTGTATTCAATATCATGTGATAAATTATAACGGGAAAGGAAAAAAGAGAGCCAGTGTCAGCATCATAAGCAGACAGTGGCCATAAAACAAACACAATGTAAGTAGGATGACATTTGGTCCTGGCAGGTACTGAACTCTAGGGAGCCTGCCAGCCCAGGTCTGAGCCCTCCTCGTTCAAGCATTCAAGCGGAAGTTGGCAAGTGTTGTCATCTGGGCCTTAAAGACACAGCAGCAGCAGCAGGAGCCTTGGGCCTCGATGTCCCCAGAAGGGGAGTGATTCTCCTGTGAATAGTCCTGGCACATGAGCTGTCCTTGGGACCTCAGATGACCTGCATCAGGCGAAGTGCCCCAAAGATTAAAACATTACAGAAATTAGATGGTGTATGGGCTTTCCTGGAACTTTGGTAGTTCAGACAGTAAAGAAACCCGCCTGCAATGCGGGAGAACCAGGTTCAATCCCTGGGTTGGGAAGGTCCCCTGCAGAAGGAAATGGCCACCCATTCCAGTATTCTGGTCTAGAGAATCCCAAGGACAGAGGACCCCGGCAGTGTATTTGAATTGAACCCTTCTCAATTAGTAGATGTTTCAAAAGTATTCAACAACAGGGAACAGAAGCAAAGAGAAGTGAAACGGAATGCTGCTTTTCTGGTAACAGCATTAAAGCGAGTGACCTAAAGGAGGACTTTCCAGGTAGCTCGGTGGTAAAGAATCCACCTACCAATGCAGGCAACCCAGGTTCAATCCCTGGGTCAGGAAGATCCCCTGCAGGAGGAAATGGATACCCACTCCAGTATTCTTGCCTGGAGAATCCCATGGACAGAGACGCCTGGAGGGCTACAGTCCACGGGGTCACAAAGAGTTGGACATAACTGAACACACATGCATGAACACAGGCCTGTAGACCTGTCAGGGTCCCAGGGGAACCAAGGGTTGAGACAGAGGCAAACTGTGAGTTCAGAAAATAAAACCAGCCTGGGCAGATCCACTCTTGCCGGGTGGCCCCAGGCTAGCAGTGCCTTCAGTGATGGAGTCATCACCCCACTGCCTACCTACCCGCCCGCCCAGGTAAGGGCAGGGAGCCAAGCAAGGCTTGTGTGAGAAGGCTCACCCTCTGTGTGGGTGCAGGTTCCAAAGCCAAGGGAAGGGTCCCCAGGGGGAGTCTGTGCGTGGGCCCTTTAAGACCCAGGGGTGTTTCTGTAACAAGAGTACTTCCTCTTCCCCATCCACCCCACAGTAGTCCCAAAGAGGCTCATTCTACAAGCCCTCCCCCACACTAGAGACTGGGGCTGCTGGGGGTGGGAGGCCAACCTTCCCTCTGTGCCAGGCGTTGATCACCAAGGTCTATATGATCTGGCTCTGCCCAGGCCCCCTCTACCCTGCCGACCTCCTGCAGCCACGAGACTCCATGGCTCTCAGCCTGGAGTCCATGACCACGATTCCCGAGGTCTGTTCAAATCTCAGAAAATGGCTGTAATGCAGTGCGTGTGTGCTAAGTCGTTCGGTCATGTCTGACTCTTTGCGACCCCATGGACTGTAGCCCACCAGGCTCCTCTGTCCATGGGATTCTCCAGGCAAGAATACTGGAGTGGGTTGCCATGCCCTCCTAAAGAGTTCACCTGCCAATGCAGGAGACATGGGTTTGATCCCTGGTCCAGGAAGATCCCACATGCTGCGGAACAATTAAGCCTGTGCACCACAACTACAGAGCGTGTGCTCTAGAGCCCCTGAGCCAACTACTGAAGCCCGAGAGACCTTGAGCCCACGTTCCCCATCAAGAGAAGCCACCTCAATAAGAAGGCTGCGCACAGCAAGGAAGAGTAGTCTCCGCTTGCTGCAACTAGATAAAAGCCTGTGCAGCAACAAAGACTCAGCATAGCCAGAAATAAATGAGAACAACAACAAAAAGGACTGCTCTGAATGAAAACTGTGGCTGCAAATGCCCATACAGTGATGGCTTCTCACTATTTTTTGACCCATCGCTAGGAAATGTTTGAGCAAGGCTGGTATGCAGATGCCTTGTGTGCTTTTTGGACTTCCCAAGGTCTGAAGGCATGACCTTTTCATCGAATTTCAAAATTTCAGTCGGTTGATTTCACTCAGAGCCTTGACTGAATAGTGTCACTGGTTGAAACTGGCTGAAACAGGCAAGAGTCTTCAGCCTATTTTGTTCGTAGACGTCATCACAAGCATCTTCCTGATTTTATAAACTCAAGCACGAAGACTATAATCCATAGCTGTATCCCTGGAAAAGATTCTGAAAATCCTTAACCTCAGAGTCAACCTCACCAAACCCAGGACCCACAACTCAGGCTTGCTCTGTGGGCTCTTCATGTGTGTGTGTGTTAAGTCGCTTCAGTCGTGTCTGACTCTGTGTGACCCTCTGGACTGTAGCCCACCAAGCTCTCCTATCCACGGGATTCTCCAGGCAAGAATACTGGAGTGAGTTGCCTGCCCTCCTTCAGGGGATCTTCCCTACCCAGGGATCAAGCTGGAGTTACTTATGTCTCCTGCATTGGCAGGTGGGCTCTTTCCCACTAGCGCCACCTGGGAAGCCAGGCTCTTAGATCAAATAAATGCACCTTATTCTATAAAACCTCAACACGTGTGTGGAGTCATGTGAATTTGGTTGTGTAGAAAAGGTGACAGCTTCAACATTCAGTCACTACTTTGCCAGTGAGAACTACATCAGAGGAAGCAGGTACCTGAGTACAGCCTGATACCTCCTTCCAGAAGAGCCTTAAAATCTATAGCCCAGGGACTTCCCTGATAGTCCAGTGGTTAAAACTTTGCCTTCCAATGCAGGGGTTGTGGGTTTCACCCTGGGTCAGGGAGCTAAGATCCCACATGCCTCAAGGCCAAAAAACCAAAATATAAAGCAGAAACAATATTGTAAGAAATTCAATAAAGATTTTTAAAATCCACTTCAAAATAAAATAAAACTCTAAAAACATAAACTGCAGCCCAGAGAAGCCTCTAGGACCTGAGAAAACTTGACACTCAGCAGAAGAGGGGAAACTGCACTTGATGGCCAGAAATTAGCCATTTGGAAGGTAACATGCTGATCACATACACCCTAAAGGGTCGTGACATTTGTCCTGAAGAATGGGTTACGAAAAAAAAATTTTATCCTAAAATGAAAGATTCAAAACCTACGAAGAGGGGGAAAAAAAAATATAATATATATATATATACACACACACCCATATTACCTTTAAGAGAGACTTGGGCTACCAGAAGTAAAGTAGCCCCCCCTCCCCTCATTCTTCACACATTTCTGAAAAATTCTAGGAATACACAGGAAAGTCCTAAGTGTCCCGCCCCCGGGTCTAATTTGCCCCCAACTCCTTCCACTCTCTGGTCAGGCCCCTGGGAAGCTGCGGCTGGTGTCCAGTGCCCGGTGTTTCTGTCATCTCCATTTTGCAGCTGGGGAAACCGAGGCACAGGGGAGGGGCCGGGCAGGAAGTGGAGAGTTGAGATTCATTGAAATCTAAGCCTGTCTTCAGGGACTTCCCTGGTGGGCCAGTGGTTAAAAATTTGCCTTGCAATGCAAAAGCAGATCTGCCCAGGCTGGCTTTTTTCTCCAAAGCTCGCGGTTTGTCTCTGTCTCAACCCTTGGCTCCTCTGAGACCCTGACAAGTCTGCGGGCCTGTGTTCATGCATGCATGCTCAGTCGTGTCCAACTCTTTGTGACCTCAGGGTTCAATCCCTGGTCAGGGAACTAAGGGCCCACATGCAGAAGGCAACTAAGCCCATGCACCACAACCACTGACTCTCTGAAACTGGAGGGGTTTGGTACACACCCGGATGAATGGTGAGGGTGGGAAGGGTGAGCAGGCACAGCTGACCAGGTCCTTGTTCACAGCGGGTATGGGGTGGGACGCCAAATCCTTTCTCCTACACCTGGAAAGGGAGTGACTGTGGGCTGGTGGAGGGGCCATCCTCAAAATACACCTGCTTGGGTTTTGGCTGCTCGTCCTCAAGGTTCAGCAGGCCCCTGTCTGCCATCTCCTGTCACCTCCCTATGAACATGCTGCCCCAACACCCACCTCTGGGCTCTGCGTCCTCCTCCTCTTCCTCCCTGGCCCCCTTCTCTGCCTCCATTAGCGCCCTCCCCTTTGTTCCTTCCTTCCATTCCCTCCAGCCCTTCCAGGAAGCCTCCCAGGTCAGCAGAGCCCCCAGCATGTGCAGAAGGAAGGGGAGAAGCTTTGTTGTTGTTCAGTCGCTCAGTTGTATCCGACTCTGCGACCCCATGGACTGCAGCACGCCAGGCTTCCCTGTGCCTCACTATCTCCCGGAGTTTGCTTAAACTCATGTCTATCAAGTCGGTGATGCCATCCAACCATCTCATCCTCTGTCGCCCCCTTCTCCTCTTGCCTTCAATCTTTCCCAGCATCAGCTTTGCCCACCAGGAAAGGGCTGGCCTTCTCTTCCTTCCTCCTGCCAGCCTCCTCTGCCTCTGGGGCACACTGTCCACTCCACATGGGGAACAACGCACTAAAGCAAACTGCACAGCAGTGGGGCCCAGCAACCTCACTCCCCCTTGAGCAGGGACCCAGCCAGGGTCTGCAACTGTTGGCTTGAGGGGCCCTAAGGACCCTCAGTCTTTTCATCTGACACTCTCACCCCTGGCTCATGCCACTCCAGCCACATGGGCCTCTTTGCTAAACCTCTAACACACTGGGTCCTGCCTCAGGATCTTTGCACATGCTGGTCCCTCTGCCCAAAATGCCCTTCCTCCAGATGTCCACCTGGCCGGCTCCTTCTCATCCTTAAGGTTTCTCTTGCCCCCTTCCCAGAACATCAGCTCCACCCATGAGGTAGTGGTGGTGGGGGATGGCAAAGAAGCTTCATTTTGTTCACTGTTAGTCCCCACTGCCTCCCAGCACGCATACTTCATCAGCACATACTGAATGAATCAATGACAGACGGGGTGGGTGGGAACTGGGGACCAGCAAAGGTAGAAGGGGATCCCCAGGGGCTGGCTGGCAGGGGCTTGACCCCCTCCCCAGTCATAATCATGGGGCCCTGAAGCCACATATGATTTGGGAAGCCTAGGAGGATGTGGGGAGAGGGGTGAGGTCCTGCTGTTTCAGGGTGGAGACCTGGTGTGACAGAATCATACTGACAAAGGTGTGCGTGCATGCTATGTTGCTTCAGTCGCGTCCAACTCTTTTCGACCCTATGAACCATAGCCTGCCAGGCTCCTCTGTCCATGGGGATTCCCCAAGCAAGAATACTGGAGTGGGTTGCCATCCCCTTCTCCAGGGGATCTTCCCAACCCAGGGATCAAACCTGCATCTCCTGTGTCTCCTGCTTTGCTGGCGGATTCTTTACCGCTGAGCCACTGGGGAAGCCCAACTTCAAGTCTATCCAGGATCTACTCACTTCTCACTCATCCACACCTCCACATGGTCCAGCCTCATCATGGTCTGGACCAGTGCAGTTTCTCTCATGCTGATTTCCTGGCTCCTTGTCCCCGGCTTCTCCCATTTACCCAAGGTGACTCCCCTCCACATCTCTGTTCACTGGTCTCTCTGCCCATGAACTCTATTTTTTAATTAAAAATTTTTTATTTATTTACTTATTTTTGGCTGCACTGGGTCTCTGTTGCTGTGCACAGGCTTTCTCTAGTTGTGGCACGTGGGCTTCTCATTGCAGTGGCTCCTCTTGTTGCGGACTTTATGGCATGAAGCTTCAGCAGTCACAGCTCTAGAGTATGGGCTCCATTGCTGTGGTGCATGGGCCTAGTTGCCCCACAGCACATGGACTCCTCCTAGAACAGAGATCAAGCCCACATCCCCTGCATTGGTAGGCAGACTCTTAATGACTGGACCTCCAAGAAAGTCCTGACCATGACCTCTTAATAATCTTTAGTAACCAGGCCAATGGTCACCTCCAACAAGAAGCCTGACCCCTGACCCCTCCCGAGGCTGAGTCAGGTCACTTCTCTGGGCTCCTCCCTCTTCCCGGACATCCACTCTGCTTTACCAGGTGGTTATTATTACTAGACGGGCATTGAGCTCACCTCTGAGATGATGACTGCTATTATTCCCAATTTTACAGGTGAAGAAATTGAACCAGAGGTGAAGTCACTAGCCTGAGAGCACTGCATTCAAATTGTCAGGATGAGCTCGGAGGCAGCTTCCAGCAGCCAGAAAGGGGACAGCCTGCAGTGCCCAGATAAGAGAGGAGCATGCCCTCCAGTGCCTGCCTTCCTGTGGGCGTCCCAGGGGTGGTGGGAGGACTGGCCTGCTCCCCACGGCCAACTACAATCATGACAGCAGTTCCTGTGCCCAGTGAGCACTTCGCACTGGGCGCTGGGCCAACCAAACACTTTACATGCCTGACTCACTTGATCTGCCGACGCCTGTGGGTTCTGGAGATGGATGCACTTATGAGTTCTTCCCATTTCTCAGAGCAAGAAATGGAGGCTCACCGGGCCTTGAACTCCCACCAGGGCTGCAGCCCCTCCCCCTCCCCCAAGGCATAAGGCTGCCCCTGAGATTGGCCAAACCCCTTTTTATTTCCTAGCTGAGGCTGCCTTTGATTGGAACATCATTCCCAGATACAGGTACTATGGACCCATTTTATAGATGGGCAATCTGAAGCCCGGAAAACTTTCTCTAGTGCCCCAAGGCCAATGCAATGACCAAGGCTCCGTCCCAGCTGGAAATAGGTGAGCGGGGAGGCCGGGCAAGGAAGGTTCTGACTGCTTCCTCCCTGCAGCCTGGCTGGGGCCTCAGGGACCCAGGTATACTGAGTGAGGTTCCAGAAACTCCCATCACTGCCAAGTTTATTCATAGTAGCTGCTCCTGGAAGGGGCTTCCCATGTGGCTCAGTGGTAAAGAATCCACCTGCCAATGCAGTACACATGGGTTCAATCCCTGGGTCAGGAAGATTCCATGGAGAAGGGAATGGCAACCCACTCCAGTATTCTTGCCTGGAAAATTCCATGAACAGAGGAGCCTGGCGAGCTATGGTCCATGGGGTGGCAGAGTCGGACACAACTGAGCAGGCACGCACACATGCTCCTAGAAGGGGGCTGAGTTGAGGCTGGGGACTCTGGAGGCTTCAAAGTCACCTCTACACTCCAGAATTTCTATTTCAAGTGGCCCCATACAACAGATTCAGGCTGCCCCTTTGCACTCAGTCACCTTGGACCTGGCCTGGGTTCCCAGTGGTGTCTTCAGGACGTTCCCCCTCAGGTGGCATCTCAGGTTTTGCAAATCAGTCTGAGTCACAACAGCCTCATACCCCCTCACCTGTTTCTCCCTCAGTTTCCCCATCCTTCCACACGCCCAGCTGCCCACACCAGAAATCTCTTCCATGCACCTTTCTTCCCACCCCACTTCTGAGCAGGCAGGGAATGCAGGCGAAGTTTCTCTGCCAAAGAAGAACCCCAAACCGCCCACTTTCCTTCACCCTCTTCCTGTTGGGTCCAAACCAAGTCTCTTCCTCCCATCTCTTTTTTTGGGGCAGAGTAGCTGCTGGATCTTTTTAAGACACAGCTGGACCCGGTCACTCACTTTGTTCTAAGCCTCCGTGGTCCCCACAGACCTGAGAACGGAATTCACACACTGCTCGTTATTTTCGTAGCCCGAGGCCAAGGTCTTCGCACCTCGGATACCTGGCTCACCGAACTTAAGCCACGCTCGCCTCTTTTCCGCTCTGCAGACACGCCAATTTGGGCCCTGCCTCATAATCATTTGCTGTTTTCTGGGCCTAAAAACCCCTCGCTGGCTGCTCTCAGGCCTGGCTGACACCTTTTCCGAGAATTCCTCCGTGACCCTAGCCCATCTCCCAGAGCTGTGGTCTTCTCCGCACTGTGCCTGGGCTGGCATGATCCGTGCCTATTTACGCGGGTCCTAGCAGTCTACGCGGCCGGGCTGCGGGCTCTGAGACTAGGGCCCCGGCTGCATCCCCAGCAGATACAGATTCTCTGGTGACAGATCGACAGATTCCCGCATCGCGCTCCTCGCGTTCACACATTCCGGACTCCCCACGAGCCCCCCCCCACCCCCGTTGTGCTAGGCTCTTCCCCACTCCCGCCCGCCCGTTACGCAGCCGCCCGCGTCCTCCCTTCGCTCGCCGCGCCCTGGCCCTCGGGGGAGCGGGGCTCTCTCAGGGAGGCGGCCGGGGCCTGGGACCAGACGGGAAGCCCCTGGAGGCCGTCCCGGACGAGGTGATGGGGGACAGCGGCTGTGTCTGGGGACCGCCGCGGACGCCATGGCCGTGGAGGCGGGGCCGGAGCTCGCGGCTAGGGTGACGTTCCCGGCCGCGTTCGGAGCGCTGGGGGTCTCACTTACCTGGGGGGTGCAGGCGGCCGGGAGCACCAGGGGCGGCGGTGGGGTGGGTGGCGGACGGCTCGCCTAGCGCAGATGCGGAGCAGGAGACGCGCGCAGCCGGCACCAGGCACCCGGACTCTGCTCCAGGCACCGCCTCTGCGGGGGGCCGGGAAGCAGGCTTTGGGGGCAGAGAGGGGCGGGATCGGGGGCGGGGCCTGGAGGGCGGAGCCGGGGCGGGGTCGGGCTGAGTCCTTTGAGGCTCGGGGTCCTAGCGGCGCTCGGGCCGCTCTGTGCGACCAGGCCGCTTCCTAGACCCCCGCCCCGCATAAGGGACCCCTCCTCCAACCCCGCCCCGCGCCCCGGGGCCCCACCTCCAGTCCCGCCCCGCCCCGCCCCGCCCCCTGGCGCAGTTTAGCCTGAACCCCGCCACAGATTTCTTCGCTGTGTGGTAGCTCTTTCCTTTGAATCTACCCCCATCTGCTGCGCGCTCAGTCCGGTCCCCATTTCTCTTCAGTTCTCTGCTAGTCCTCTCCATCGCCCTCCCGGATCCTCTTTGCTGGCCCGGCTCTGATCCATCCGTGTAACTATTGACACACCATGGGCGCCTGGACCCGCCTGAGTGCACCGCTGGGTGTTGTGCGGAAGGCCCCCGACTCACCACCTCAGGCCTCGGAGGCCACCCCCAGTGCCCCCGAGGTCTGGTGACCTGTCCCAGCTCTCAGGCCGAGCTGGTCCACTTTTTGGTTCATGGGACCAACTGCGGAGTTGGGAAGCCAAGGAACCCCCTTGCGAGCTGGGAGGCGTATAGGGCAGGTGGGCGAGTCTGTGGTTCAGCGGGGTGCAGAGATAGGCGGCAGAGCTGGGAAGATAAAGGCGGGGAGGTAGGACGGTGTTGGTGGTGGCGAAACCCCAGGGTCCCTCTTGCAGGGAGGAACAGAAGGTGACCCCCCAGGCACACAGGGGCAGGGAGCCAGGGCAAGCCGTGAATGCTGGGCAATCCCGCATCGCGCAGAGGTAGTCTGTGGGCACCTGGGCAGCATCTAAGAGACTTGCAGTCCAGTTGTCGCCAGTTGAAGGGAAGGGGGTTCCAGAACCACTGGCCAACCCCACGACGTCTAGGCAAGTGGCTCATCTTTGAACAATAAATCTCTCCCTGTAGCAGACCCGGGACGAGATGGATGAACCCCAGGTTGTTTTGACTGTGGGGCCCTAGGCAAGTTGCTTCACATCTTCTGAGATTGATTTCCACACACACAAAGGGGGAGGACAGCAGAGCCATCTGTTGCAAGCGTGCTTGAAGCTGTCCCACTCCATCCAGCTTCCCAGCATTTGCACCTTCTGTTCCTTCTGGGCTGTCCCTTCTCGTCCCAAATGTGTGCATCCTTCTTCTTCAGCTCTCAGTCTGGTCCTCAGAGCCCCCCTTCCCCCTCGGCCCCACCATCCATATTCACCCTTTTATTCTCTCCCCTTCCTCCAAGAGCTCCTTTGTTGTTTAGCCGCTCAGTCTTGTCCAACTCTTTTGTGACCCCATGAACTGTATGTAGCCCACCAGGCTCCTCTGTCCATGGGATTTCCCAGGCAAGAAAACTAAAGTGGGTTCCCATTTCCTTCTCCAAGGGATCTTCCCCACCCAGGGTTTGAACCCTTGTCTCCTGCATTGGCAGGCAGATTCTTTACTGCTGAGCTTCCAGGAAAGCCTAAGAGCTCCTTTGCACACAAGGAAAAGTCAAACAATAAAAACTCTTTTCTCAGCATTGTGAAAATTTTGTTGTTCAGTCACTCAGTCGTGTCCACGGTACCTTGCACATGGGGGTGTGCAGAACATGAGAGCCATTTGGATTAATAGTGACACCAGAGACCTGGTAGAATGTGGGCAGTCCAGGCCCTAGAGGAGGAGCAGCAGGTTCCTGGAGGTGTAGAGGGGAGATCCTCAAAAGAGAATTTGGGTGGGCTGGGGTCAGGAAGAGATTTCAGGTGGGGGGTACTTTCTGGACAGAGGTGGGGAGGCTGGAGGAAGGACTCCGCCTGGCAAAAAGAGATGCAGACTGGACCTTCTGCACATGGGCCACTTCTCCACTACTCCCTGCCCTTCTGTGCCCACCTACTCCCCACTCCAGCTGTGAGCATGGAGTGTTGAGGGGAGGCTTCCTGGAAGAGGTGAGATCTGTAACTGGGGGGATTCAGCTGAATTAAGGTCCAATGGTGAGTGAGGAGAGGACAGGGCTGGACCAGTCACTAAAGGCCCTCCAGGGTTCTCTGGGGAGAGGTACAGCCAGATTTGAAGTTAGACACAATCAGATTTAAAATGAGACAGCAGCAGGAGCAGCTGGGGTCTGGTCTGGGAGTTGTAGACAGGAGTGAAGAGAGGAACTCCAAAGGGATTTAGCAGTAAAATCACCAGGGTATGGGGGAATCAGAGGAGGCCAGATCCTGGGTGGTGAGAGTCGGGGGATGGAGTCATTTCTAAGTTGGGTCCAATGTAGGGTGTCTGGGTGGTGGGAAGGGGAACCCTAGGAGACTTGGGGAGCTCCTTGCCTCCTTCCTTCCACATTTTCACATCCTCTGTACTTAATGGTAGAACAGGAAGTTATATTTGGGGAGGCTCATAAGCCCTGATCCAGGTAATAAACTGAGGGCTTCTTTGTCCCTTCTGTGCCCCCATCTCCCAGTCAGATGGCTGGTCCCAGTGGCCTTTTCCAGACCCTGGGGTTATCATGGCCAGGCCTGGAGGCTGGACTCTAGACCCTGGACAATGAGTCCTGTGCTAAACAGAATAAAAGGATGCCCACACATACTAACCCCTGGAACCTGTGAATATGTGACCTTACAAGGCAAAAGGGACTTTGCATGGTTGATTAAGTTAAGGATCTGGAGATGGAGGGATTATCCAATATCATCACAACAGTCCTCATTAATATTCATTTTTTTGGCTGCACTGTATGGCATGTGGTGGTTGTGATTAGTTGCTTAGTTGTATCCTACTCTTTGCTACCCCAAGGACTGTAGCCCACCAGGCATCTTTGTCCATGGGGATTCTCCAGGCAACAATACTGGAGTGGGATGCCATGCCCTTCTCTATCGTATGACGTATTGGATCTTACTTCCCTGACCAGGGATCAAACCTGCACCACCTACAGTGGAATCTCAGAGTCCCTAACATTGAAGAACCAACAGGGAATACCCACAAGGGTCCTTATAAGAGAGAGAGAGGAGAGTCAGAGAGAAAGAAATGGGAAGATGCTAACCTGTTGATTTTGAAGGTGGAGGAAGAAGGCAAGCAGCCTCTAGAAACTGGAAAAGGCCAGGAAACACATTCTCCCCTAGAACTTTCCAAAAAGAATCCAGCCCTACTGACCCCTTGATTTTAGCCCAGTGAGACCCATTTTGGTCCTACTTCCAGAACTGTCAGATAGTAAATGTGAATTGTTTTAAGCCACCAAATTTCTGATGATTTGTCACTGTAGCAATAGGAGACTCAGACAGAGCCCCAAACTCCCATCTGGAGTCCTGCTTGCACTGTCAGACCCCCCTCTGATCCTGACACAATTTCAAAATCAGCACCCACAACCCAGCCAGGGTCTGAGGACCCACCCAGGTCAGACCCACACCCCCTGCTATGTGTCCCCATCACCCATTCTTTTGGACTCTGTGCCCGCTCTGGTGGTCTCAGGGGCTGCTGCTCCCCGGCCTGGTGGGGCAGGGACTGAAGTCCCAGGTGTCTGTCTGTCACTGCCTCTCCGTGTCCTGGAGTGTCCAGTTCATGACTCTCACTCCAGTCCCTCACACTGGACAGGTGTCTGGTGTCCCAGGCCCTTGGCTGACTGTCCTCCCTGGCCCAGCCTTTGCCCATCAGGGTTCTTGCCCTCGGTGAGGGGCTTCTCTTCCTGATGACAGAGGCCCTTGGTTCAGACAGATCTGAGCCCACGTTCATGCTGTGTGACCTTGGGTGTGTGACACAGCCTCTCTGAGTCCCATGGAATCCTCTTCTATGGGATGGAAGATAATCAGGCTAGGTGGGGCAGGGGGATCCTAGAGGGACCACTCTCCCCATGTGAACCCCCATTCCAAATGGCTTGAGTCAGGGCTGGGGGAGGAGATAGAGTGTGGAGGATGGGAGAGAGGAGAGGACATTGCAGTGGCTGTTCCTCTGCTGAAATACTCTTCCTGCTTGTCCATGGGGTCCCCTTGGTTCCTTTTTTTTCTTTTTAAGTTATTGATGATTTTATTTATGTATTTACTCTTTTTGGCTGTTGAGGGCAGGAGGAGAAGGGGGTGACAGAGGATGAGATGGTTGGATGGCATCATCGACTCAATGGACATGAGTTTGAGCAAACTCCAGGAGATAGTGAAGGACAGGGAAGCCTGGCGTGCTGCAGTCCATGGGGTTGCAGAGAGTTGGACACGACTGAGAGACTGAGCAACAAAATTTCGGCTGTGCTGGGTCTTTTCTGGTTGAGGGGAGTGAGGGCTAGGGCATGCAGGCTTCAGTAGCTGCTGTGCAAGGGGCTCAGTAGTTGTAGTTCCCCTGGCTCTGGAGCATAGGCTCAATAGTTGTGGTACACAGGCTCAGTTGCATGTGGGATCCTCCCCCGAACCAGGGATCGAACTCGTGACCCCTGCGTTGGCAGGTGGATTCTTTGCCACTGAGCCACCAGGGAAGCCCCCCAACACACTTGATTCTTTAATCAAACCCACCTTCTGCCACCTAGAACAGGGCCTGGCATACAGCAGTGGTTCATAAACATTCATTAAGGGCAGAGAGGATGAGGAGAGGAGACAAGAAATGGATTTTGTCCAGGAAAGACTTAGAAAGAGGGCTTGCTGAGTGTGTCTGTGTGTCTCTATGTCCATCTGAGTTTCTGTGTGCTTCTTTGTGTGTCTGTAAGTGTGTCTCTCTGTCTGTCTGTGTGCATCTCTGGTTATTTGTCTGGGTGTGTCTCTAGATGTGTGTGTGTGTCCATCTGTGGGGCAGTCTGTCTGTGGAGGTATCTGTGTGTGTGTGTGTCTGAGCACGGACAGACTGAAGCCTTGCTTTCCCCTGCTCAGGGGCTCTGGATCTCACGTTCTCCCCTGCCCCCTCCACCAGAGCAGTGTCCAGCTCCTCTCTTATCCTGCTGCTTTCCCCCCCCTCCACCCTCCTGGCTCTGTGCCTGTGTCCTCACCTGAGGACAAGGTAGGTGCTCAGTGTTAATTGCTCATTTGTGTCCAACTCTTTGTGACCCCATGAACTGTAGCCTGCCAGGCTTTTCTGTCCATGTGATTTTCCAGGCAAGAATAATGGAGTGGGTTCCCATTTCCTTCTCCAGGGGATCTTCCCAACCCAGGGATGGAACCCAGGTCTTCCATATTGCAGGCAGGCAAGATAAAGATACTGTCTGAGTCACCAGGAAAGCCCCAGGTGCTCAGAGTACCTGGCTTCTCTCCGGCACCAGTCTGGCCCTTTCAGCTCCCAGGGCCCCATGCTCACTGGTTTGAGTTGCACGACCAGGTTGGTGCCAGGTGCTGTGCTGAGAGCCTTACAGAGAAGAGCCTGTGCAGTCCTGTCTGTGAAGCAAGTGCATTGAAAATTCCCATTTTGTTGCAGCAAGGGGGAACCCTTCCAGGGCCCAAAAGATGTTTTGCAAGACTGAAGACCCTTCTGACTTTACTTCCTCTCTGCCTCTCCCTCTGTATTCTGCCTTTTGACTGCAATTTCTCGTTGCAGAGATAGAACCCATGCCACCTTCAATAGAAGCTCAGAGTCTTAATCATTGGTCTGCCACAAAAGTCCCTGGATCTTGCTTTTTTTAATGTAATACTTTTAAGAGTGCTTTGATATCAGTACAAAAAGAAATCTCTTGTTGTTTTTTGTTTTTCAGAAAGGAAGAGTGTTTTGGTTTATTATTATTTTGGTAATAGCTTTAGAGATATAATTTACGCACTATCCAATTCCTCAATTTACAGTGTTCAAGTCAAGGGTTTTTAATACAGCCACAGAGTTGGGCAGCTTTTGCCACTGTGTTCTTTTATATATATATATATATATATATATATATATATATATATATATATATATATATATATATTTACTTGGCTGCACCGAATCTTAGTTAAGGCATGTGGAATCTAGTTCCTGGCCAGGGATTGAACTCAGCACTCCCATCCCCCACTCCGTGCATGGGGAGCTTGGAGTCCCAGCCACTGGACCACCAGGGAAGTCCTTTCCACAGTGCTCTTTTTAAGGGAACCAGTCCCCTATCCATGGGCAAGAAAGAAGGGTGCTTCTAATCTGAGCAATGGTATAATGAGTAACCTGGTGCAGGGGTGAGGTTGAGTCAGGGTTAAATAGATCACCACAAATTCTTAGAAGTAAAATTGCTAATCAGGGCGTGTGTGAGGATAGAATTTTGATAGCCATTGCCACAAGCTTCCTTGACCTCCACCATGGCAGCACTATCAGACTTTGCTAATCTGAGAGGTTAAAAACCTTGTACTTCTTATTTGCATCATTTTGGGTGAGGCTGAGCATCTTCTCCATTTTTAAAAGGTGGATCTTGTCCCCTCCCCCGAAAAGAAAGGGAACTCCCTGGCGGTTCTGCAATTAGGACACCCGCTCTCACCACCAAGGGCCTAGTCAGGGGAACTAAAGTCCCACCAGCCCCACTGAGAGGACCACCACCCCCTAGTAAAAAAGGTGGATTTCTATATTCTTTTCCTGGAAAATTTTTCTTGTTTTAGTTTAGTTTTTTTTTTTATAGTATAGAGGCTTTAAAAAATTTATGGTAAGATACACCTAGAAACTTTTTAAATATTAAGGAGATTAACTATTCTTTGATAAGAGCTGCCATGTCCACACCCCCATCATAGTTTTTAAAATTCATTTTATTGAAGTATAGTTGATTTATAATATGTTCATTTCAGCTGTACAGCAGTCATTCATTCATATATATATATATACATATTCTTTTCCAATATAGTTTATCATAGGATAATGATATCAACCCTGAATATTCACTGGAAGGTCTGATGCCGAAGCTGAAGCTCCAATACTTTGGTCACTTGATGTGAAGAGCTGACTCATTGGAAAAGACCCTGATGCAGGGAAAGATTGAGGGCAGGAGGAGGAGAAGGGGGTGTGAGAGGATGTGATAGTTGGATGGCATCACCGACTCAATGACATGAGTTTGAGCAAACTCCAGGAGATGGTGGGGGACAGAGAACCCTGGCGTGCTGCAGTCCATGGGGTCACAAAGAGTTGGACACGACTGAGCGACTGAACAACAGGATATTGAATATAGGTTCCTGTGCTACACAGTAGGACTTTGTTGTTTATCCATCCTATATTTAATAGTTTGCATCTGCAAATCCCAAATTCCCACTCAATTCCTCTTCTACCCCACCCCCCTTGGCAACCACAAGTCTGTTCTCTATGTCTGTGAATCTATTTTTTGTTTCATAGATAAGTTCATGTCATATTTTAGATTCCATAAATATAAGTGAAATCATATGGTATCTGTTGGACTTCCCAGGTGGCTCAGTGGTAAAGAATCCACCTGCCAATGCAGGAGACCCAAGAGATACGGGTTCAATCCCTGGGTTGGGGTCTCAAAGACTTAGTGACTCAACAACACTGATTTGTCTGTGTCAGTTCTTAGCTGCGGCTCACCAGATCTTCGTTGTGCAGAGTCTTAGCCACCAGGGAAGTCCCTCATCCATCTTTTTGGATGCAGTTTTGGGAAGACCCCTGGAGTTGTCACGTCTGCCAGGAGAGTAGTTTTGAAATGTGGAGAAACATTAGAATTGTCACAATATGAAAGCTGTTTACTACTAACTTGATGATGGAGGAAATAATTTTTTTTAATTAGTTTATTTTCTATGGAGGAAATAATTTGATACCCAAACCTCCAGGTTTTTGTTTTTTGTTTTTTTCCCAGAAATGAGCTACACCCATGGAACACGACTTTCTCTGGGGAGAGTGGGGAAGGCAGAGGAATCAGTCCTCTGGTTACAGGATATTATAAACAATCCACAAAGCAGTGCTAGCACAATGCAATTCCACTCCAAAATGACATGAAAAGTCTTGCAGCCTGGTGAGATTCCGCGCAGTAGAAGGAAGAGACTGTGGACCGGGACCAAAACTGCTGATAAGTCACTGCCAAAGAAAGACTTGCTGGTCAATCCAAGAAAGAGTTAAACATGGAGAAGGGGGCCACTGGCAAAGGAAGGATTGGCTGTTCAGGGAGAATGACTCAAAACACCAGAAGAATCAGACCCAGAGACCTGTGTGTAGTTCTTCTGAGGATGCAGTAACAAAGTATCACTAACCAGACGGCTTAAAGACAGAAACTTGTTCTCTTCCAGTTCTGAAAGTTCAAAGTCCGGAATCAAGATGTTGGCAGGGCCATGCTACCTCCAAGGGCTCTAGAAAAGAATGTTTTTCCTGCCTCTTTCCAGCTTCCGATGGCTGCCGACAGACCTAGGCTTGCAGGAGCATCCCTCCAGTTTCTGCCTGTCCTCACTTCTCTGTGTGTTTGTTTCTCTGTGTCCAGATTTCTCTTGTTTATTTCTTTATTTGGCTGCATCAGATCTTTGTTGCAGCACGTGGGCTCTCGAGTTGTGGCTCTTGGGCTGGGTTGTGCTGTGTCATGTGGAATCTTAGTTCCCCAACCAGGGATCAATCCTGCAAACCCCCTGCATTGCAAGGCAGATTCTTAACCACTGGACCACCAGAGAAGTCCATAAATTTCCCTTGTAAGGACACTGGTCATTGGATTTAGGGCCCACTCAACTCTCGTCTGGGAAATCCCATGGACAGAGGAGCCAGGCGGGCTACAGTCCATGGGGCTGCAAAGAGTCATATGTGACTGGGCAATTAAACACACACTACTCCAGGGTGACCTCATCTTACCTTGATGACATCTGCAAAAACTCTATTTCGAATCAGGTTACATTGGCATTAATGGAGGTTAGGGTTTCAGCCTATCTTTCACTGGGAACACAATTCAATTCACAATAGCACCCCCAGGTATTTTGTTTTGATTTGTTTTCCTTGTGTGTGTCTATTTTCCCGCCAAATGACTTTTTCCAGAATACTGTTAAAATATTACATTGTTGTTGTCGTGTCTGACTCTTTGTGACCCCATGGACTACAGCACACCAGGCTCCTCTGTCTTCTACTATCTCCTGGAGTTTGCTCAGATTCACTGAGTTGGTGATGTTATCTAACCATCTCATCCTCTGCCTCCCCCTTCTCCTTTTGCCTTCAATCTTTTATAGCATGAGGGTCTTTTCCAATTAATTGGCTCTTTGCATCAGGTGGCCCAAGTACTGGAGCTTCAGCTTCAGCATCAGTTCTTCAAGGCTGAATATTCAAGGCTGATTTCCTTTAGGATTGACTGATTTGATCTCCTTTGCAGTCCAAGGGGCTCTCAAGAGAGAAGACCCACAATTCAAAAGCATCAACTCTTCAGAGCTCAGCCTTCTTTATGGTCCAGCTCTCACATTCTTACATGACTACTGGAATATTACACAGTGTGTGTGTTAGTTGCTCAGTCATGTCTGACTCTTTGTGACCCTATTGACTTTGGCCCACCAGATCCCTCTGTCTGTGGAATTCTCCAGGCAAGAATACTGGAGAGGGTGGCCGTTCCTTTCTCCAGGGGATCTTTCTGACCCAGGGATCGAACCTGAGTTTCCTGCATTATGGACAGATTCTTTGCCATCTGAGCCACCAGGAATATTACATATAAACTATTAAATACAAATTTGTGAGGGAAATGTGTTGTTGTTCAGTCACTCAGTCACATCTGACTCTTTGAGACCCCATGAACTGCAGCATACCAGGCTTCCCTGTCCTTTACTATCTCCCAGAGTTTGCTCAAACTCATGTCCATTGAGTCGGTGATGCCATCCAACTGTCTCATCCTCTGTCGTCCCCTTCTCTTGCCCTCAATCTTTCCCTGCATCAGGGTCTTTTCCAATGAGTCAGCTCTTTGCTTCAGGGGCCAAAGGATTGGAGCCCCAGCTTCAGCTTCAGCATCAGTCCTTCCAAGGAATATTCAGGGTTGACTTCCTTTAGGACTGACTGGTTTGATCTCCTTGCTGTCCAAGGGAGGATACTCATGAAGGGAATGTTCCTTGCCAAAAGTCCAATGAATGTGTTTCAAAAATTAGCTGTAGTTTCAATTATAACCCGTATCTTGTTCAAATGAATTCCTTGTCATAATTTGGACACTTTTTCAGAAAGTTACGGTTCCTTCCAATCAGCCCTTTTATTTCTGCCCTCTGGGGTTTGGGGACCACTGTTAATTGGAGGGGTTTTTCTCTGGGACCCATGAGCCGAAGCTAATAAGGCCCCCTGGTAATTCCAGGTCACTGCAGCGGGTGGGTGTGGGGCTGTGTGAGTGAGAATGGGACGTTCAGGACGTGGGTAGGAGGTCAGGACAACCTTCCCAAGGAGTGAATGTCCCTCAGCTGAGGAGGATGGTGGGTAGGGATGGAGGGGGCTGGGCCACAGGGGATTCCACTGAAACAAAAGCCCAGTGTGACCCAAGGGGGCTGCTGGAGGGGGCCTTGTCCTCTCAGGCCTGAGAGCTTTGGGGCTCAGACTCAGTGGAGCCACAACCAGTTTTTATAGGAGAGCATCAAGCTCTGATTAGCAATCAGGAGGGTCACGGGGCTCAGCGTGGGCGGTACACGGGGAGAACAGAGTGAAATAGGCTTGTTTTCTGAGATGAGGGTGTCTGGAGGCTCGAGGAAGGAGATGGGGGTGGAGGGAAGTTACAGGGCAGGACTTGACTGTGCATCTAGCTCAGTATCCCTCTCTGGCCAGGCGGCCACGTGGATGTCCCTGAGTGGGTGGGGGGCGGTGGTGGTGGTGGGCACAGGGCCATGGCAGGTTGGGAGGGAAGAGGCCAGATTGGATGGGAGAATCCAGGCATGCACTGGAGATTCAGTGTGTCTGAGCTGGAGGTGCAGGGTCCCTGGTGTTAGCCCAGGAGAGAGGCATGGGGTGGTAGGAGGCCCCATGGTGGCCAGCCTCTGTGGGGGGAGTGGGCAAGAGGAGGAGGATTCCCTCCCCCCACCCCCACCCCCAAAGCTGCAAGGGGCCATCTCAGTGACCAGGCAGGGGAGGCTCACTGAGCAGCTTTGCTGGACAGTTGAGGCTGAAGGTCAAGGGTTGAAAGATCAATTTAGACCTTGAGCTTGACCTCCAGACCTTCCTGGGGGAGGAGGAAAGAGAGGAGTAGGGAGGGGGAAATGGCCTTTACTGACCATTTCTCAAAGGCAGAGCCTGCCCGTTTCTCATCTATTAAAAATAACATCAACCAGAAACCCTTATGGGACATTAAGCGACAGACACTATTTTAAATGAACTTATCAGATCCCTCAACAGCCCTGTGAGCTGGGTAGTCTTATGCTTTTGCAAGTGAGGCAACTGAGGCACAGAGAGGTTAGGGCACTGGCCCAAGGTCACACAGCCTGTGAAAGGCTGAGCTGGGCCTGGAACCTGGGCAGTGTGTTCCTGCTCAGCCGGCAGTGAGCCAGTGACCATCACTGTCTGTGCAAAGCTAGTGGCTCTGAGTGGAGCCTGCCTGGTATATGACCCAGTGAGGAGATGGGCTGAGAGACCTCGGATAGCAGGAGACAGGCTTGGCTGAGTCTCCCAGGTGTCTGCCGGGGAGCCAGACTGGGGATGTGACCTGGTGGGTGGGGGACTGACCTAAATTTACCTCCCTGGAAACTTCCCCACCTAACCCCACTTCCCCTTTTGCTACCATCGGGGAAGGGGTGGTCTTTGTGCAAAGCCAGGGAATTTCTCAGTACCCTCCACCCCAGCCCTGGAGTGTCCCAGAGGGGTGGAGCTTCCCTGGAGAAAAAGATTCTGAGGATTGGGTCTAGGCCTTCACATAGTACTCAATGCCTTCTGTTGTATTTTACAGACTCTGTGTGTGTATGTGTGTGTGTGTGTGTGTGTGTGTGTGTGTGCTTTGACTAGAAGAAAAATAATCTCTGGGGGAATTCCCTTGTAGTCCAGTGGTTAGGACTCCAAGCTTCCACTGCAGTGGGCACAGGTTAGACTCCTGGGCAGGAAAGTAGACTCCTGCAAGCCAAGGCCAAAAAAAAAATATCTTCTCTGGTCCAAAAGTCAGCTGGCCCCACTTATGAGAGCTGGGGGAGGCTTCCGGAGCAAGGGCATCAGAGCTGAACCTCAGAGGGCAAGAGTGTGTTGGGGCAGTCAGGCAGAGGACAGTGGGTACAAAGACCCAGAGGTCTGAACCGTATGTTCTGCGTTGCTCGTTAACTTAGTGGTGCAAGGAGCAGAGAGGCTAGGTGGATAGGAGACTGCCAAAGAAGCAGCACTTGCGCCAAGAAAGTCCTTAAAGTCTTGGATCTAACCTTGGGGGAGGGCAATAGGGAGCCATGGTGTCCCTCCCTCAAAGTGGGGAGGGACATGGTTTTATAAATGTGTCCGAGGAACTTCCCTGGCTGCTGTCTGGAGGATGGGCTAGAGAGAGGGGAGAAGTGGGGCAATCACCCAGTGCATAGTTGTTAAGGCCTGCAAAGGGCAGAGGAGTGGAAGGACAAGGGAAAATATTCAACTTTTAGAATCTTTTATTTCAATATAGCACACATGCTAAAAAAAAAAAATGCACAGGTCACAAATGTATGTTGCAAAGTTTTCACACCATGAAGAAGCTTGTATAGCACCCTGATGAATCGAGAACAGAATGTCACTAATCCTCAGACGTCTTCACTGTACCTTCTTCTGTCAGTCCCCACCCCCTGCACACACCGCTCCCCTTCAGGGTAACCCCTAACCTGGCTTTGAGAAGTATAGAACCACTTTGCCTGTCATTCAGACTTTATATAAATGGAAGCATACCGGTTGTTCTGCCTTCTTTCAGGCAGCATTGGATTGGCGAGTTTTCTCTCCCTTGTCCTGGGTCATAATCCTCGTTCACTGTCATTGTTGTAGAGTTTCTAACTGATTGCTGACATTTGCAGCTGAATACTTCTTGGGGTATCCCATTCTCTGGCTTCTACCCATGAATGATGGTAGCACATGCCCCAAGCTCTGACAGCCAAAAATGTCCCTAAAAGTGAAAGTCATGTCCAACTCTTTGCGACCCTATGGACTGCAGCCCACCAGGCTCCTCTGTCCATGGAATTCTCCAGGCCAGAATACTTGAGTGGGTAGTTGTTCTCTTCTCCGGGGGATCTTCCTGACCCAGGGAGCGAACCCAGGTCTCCCGCATTGCAGCCAGATTCTTTACTGTCTGAGTCATCAGGGATGCTAAAAAATGTACCTAGACATGGCTAAATGTTCCCTTAAGGGTAAACATCACCCCCAGTTTAAAATCACTACAGTATAGTATTCCATTTTGTGAAATTACCACAATTGATTGATACTTTTTTTTTGGACATTTAGATGGTTTCAAGTTTTGGGTTCTTACAAGCAGAGGTGTTAGGAACATTCTTGTAGGTTTTTCCAAGAGTGAAAGTCCCACATTTCCTTTTAGTTTATTCCTAGTGTAGGTGTTGATTAGGCTTTGTGGATCCTGCCAGTGTCCCGAAGCGGCTGTGTCATTTTACACTCCTACCAGCAGCATAGAAGTGTCACTTGGTATAGTCTTTCTCATGTTAGCCGTTCTTGTAGGTGTCATGGCATTTTGATTTTAGCTTGCATTTCCCTGACGACTCATGATAACAAGCATCTTTTAACTTAATGGCCATATGGAGATTCCCTTTTGTGAAAGGCCTATTTTTCCCTATACTGTTTCTGCCTTTTTCTTGTTGATTTCTAAGAGCTCTTTATATATGATGGGCATATGGTGGTATTAGGTCCATCCTTAGTCTCTCTGGCCCCATTGGCTACCTCCGTCACATTGATGTGCCTGGCTGCATTGACTATCAGGTTACATTCCACTTTGGCCATTGGACTCCAGTTGTTGCCAGTGAATTTAAAGTTCTTGCTTCATCATGAAATAGTTCAGAGATGAAGTGATAGGTAAGAAGTGGATTTATTTTGAAAGAAGCACATTTCACAGAGTGTGGGCCATCTCAGAAACCAAGAAAGACAGCTTCAAAGTATTATGTGGTTAGTTTTTTACGGCACCCCACTCCAGTACTCTTGCCTGGAAAATCCCATGGATGGAGGAGCCTGGTAGGCTGCAGTCCATGGGGTCGCTAAGAGTCGGACACGACTAAGCAGCTTCACTTTCACTTTTAACTTTCATGCACTGGAGAAGGAAATGGCAACCCACTCTAGTGTTCTTCCCTGGAGAATCCCAGGGACGGGGGAGCCTGGTGGGCTGCTGTCTATGAGGTCACACAGAGTCGGACATGACTGAAGTGACTTAGCAGCAGAAGCAGCAGTTTTTTATGAGCTGGGTAATTTCATAGGCTAATGAGTGGGAGGATTATTCCAATTATTTTGGGGAAGGGGCAGTGATTTCCAGGAATTGGGCCACTACCCAGTTTTTTACCTCAGAACCATCATGGTGCTGGTGGCTGTGTCATTTAGATGCTAACATGTTACAATGAGTATATGATGAGGCTCAAGGTCTACTGGAAGTCAGATCTTCTGCTATCTTGGACCTAGTTGGTTCTAGCCAGTTTTTGTCATGACCTATGTCTCTGTCATTCTTTTAAAAGTTGTGCCCTGCCCCCTCCCTTCCTATTTCACAGTGACTACTGAGCTACAGTGGGGAGACAAGTGTGGGGAGACACACTTGAAAGATGAAAGCACCTAGAACAAAATCACTACACTGCCAGCAAGGACAACCACTTCCATAATCTGTATCTACTTAAGCAGGCAGAGATATCTGGAAGCAACACAGCTCAGCATTTAATTTATATAAATAGTATCACACTATTATCACAAACAGGTTTTTCATTTTTCACTCAGCAGTATCTTTTTGAGATCCACGTATGTAGAGGCAGAGATGGATGAAGTTATTTGTTCCTTTTCCACACCTGTATAATATTCCATCACAGGATGGACATTCTAGTTTTTGACTCTTACGAACATCACTGCAACAAAGTCCTTATAACTGTCTCCTTGGTACTTCTCAGAAAGTTATTTCCTTTCAAAACCCACTCTTCACTTTTATTGCTACCTCCACAAGAAATGGTTCCATTCAGTGGCCATTGGGAGATAATCCTTTGGGAGGGGCCCATTTTCCCCTTGGGGTTCCTGCTTTTTTTTTCTTGTTGATTTGTAGGAGCTCTTTATATATGCTGGACCACAGATTCTTTGTCAGCTATATTTCTGGGGCAGGTATTTTGGAAGAAGTTTTGGGAAGCATTCAGGAGGTAAGGTCAACAGATCTAAGCGACTGACTGGAGGAAGGGAGAGGAAGGAGTGGGGAAATCAGTGCCAATTTCTGGCTAAGTGTCATGGTTACTGAGGGAAACTTTGGTGAGGTGGGATCATGGGAGGAGCCACAGGTGAAGAAGGTAATGGTGGATCTGAAGAGTCCTTAGATTTTGGCCTAGGATCCCATGGACAAAGTGGGGCTCCACAAAGAGGAACCCCTGGGTGGGCTGAGGACCTCAGAAATTATTTGTAAGATAGGCTGCCTTGTGCACTTTTCTGAGAATCTCTAGCTTGGAGCAGGTTCAGATGTAACACCTTGATTCAGAGCCCCAAACACAGCAGAGCTTTTGGGTCAACTGAGGACAGCTGAATATCTGGCAACAAGATTTTCCTTTTCTTGCATTAAAACCTTTTAAAATTTTTGTAAAGTAGGATTGACTTTTTCCCTTTGTTATGTAGCTCTGTGCATTTGAATATGTGCATAAAAAATCAACACAGTAGTCAAGATACAGAATGTTCCATCACTCAACAAAATGCCCTTGCAGTGTGCCTTTGCAACCTCAACCTTCCCCTCTCCTCTGCTCCCCAGGCAACTGCTGATTTGTTCTCTGGCACTAGAGTTTAGTCTTCCCGAGACTGTCATATAAATGGAATCACACAGTGTGTAGCCTTTTGAGACTGGCTTCTCTCATTTAGCATAAGGGCAACAAAATTTAATTTATTTATATATATATTTTATTGAAGTGTAATTGATTTACAATGTCATGTTAGTTTCAGGTGCACAGCAAAGTGGTTCAGTTTTATATATATATTCTTTTTCAGATTCTTTTCCTGTATAGATTATCATAAGATATTGAATATAGTTTCCAGGACTTTATTTTTTAAAATAGGCTTATTTATTAGAGCAGTTGTAGCCTCACAACAAAACTGAGTAGAGGGCGTCCCCTGGTGGCTCAGTAGTGAAGAATCCACCTGCCAATGCAGGAGACATGAGTTCCATCCCTGATGTGGGAAAATCCCACATGCCATGGAGCAACTAAGCCCATGCACTACAACACTGAGCCTGTGCTCCAGAGCCTGGAGCCACAACTACTGAGCCCATGTGCCACAACTGCTGAAGCCCGAGTGCCCTGGAGCCTGTGCTTCACAAGAGAAGCCACTTCAATGAGACATCTGTGCACCACAAGTAGAGGATATTCTCTGCTCGCCACAACTTGAGAAACACCTGAGCAGCAACGAAGACCCAGCACAGCCAAAAAATTTAATAATGATGATTAAGAAACTGAGCCGAAAGTACAGGTAGTTGGGAATTCCCCGGTGGTCTGCAAATACTTCCTGTCTCCCAACACACACAGCCTACCCTACTATTAGCATGGCATCCATACACTGACACATCATAACCACCCAAAGTCTGTAGTTGACATTACAGTTCGCTCCTGGGGTCGTTCATTCTATGGGTACCAATGGACATGTATCCACCATCACAGTATCATACAGAATAGTTCTGCTACCTTAAAATCCCCTGCTCTCCTTTTATTCATCCTTCCTTACCCCTCAACCTCTGGTAACCACCTACCTTTTCACTCTTTCTATAGTTTTGCCTTTTCCATGTCACAGAGTTGGAAAAGCCTTTTTAGATCAGCTTCTTTCTCTCTAAAGGTTCTTCTATGTCTCTTCATGGATTGGTAATTCATTTCTTTCTTTTTTTTTAAGATGTGAATTTAACAATTTTTATTTTTTACTGGACTATAATTGCTTTACACAGTATGGAGGTTCCTTGAAAAACTAAAAATAGAACCACCATGTGCTGTGCTAAGTCGATTAAGTCTTGTCCGACTCTTTGCGATGCTGTCGACTGTAGCCCACCAGGCTCCCTCCATGGGTTTCTCTGGGCAAGAATACCAAAGTGGGTTGCCATTTCCTTCTCCAGGGGATCTTCTCAACCCAGGGATCGAACCCGCATCTCTTATGTCTCCTGCATTGACAGGCAGGAGCGCCACTTGGGAAGAACTACCATATGAGCCAGTAGTCCCACTGTTGGTCATATAACCTGAGAAAACCATAATTCAGAATGAAACAATGGCAGCACCTAAACCACCACCGCCACTACCCCAGTGTTCTTTGCAGCACTGTTCACGACAGCCATGACATGGGAACAACCTAAATGTCCAACAACAGATGAATGGATTGAGAAGATGTAGTTCTTTTTTTTTTTTCATGAAGAATATTATTTCCTTGTCTGGATGTACCACAGTTTATTTATCCACTCAATTACTGAAGGACATCCAGGTCGCTTCTATGTTTTGGCAGTTAGGAATAAACCTGCAAACATCTGTGCACAGGTTTTGTGTAGAAAGAATTTTCAACTCACTTGGGTGAATATCAAGGATGGTGACTGTTGGATCGTATGATGAGAATAAGTTCGGGGCTTCCCCTGTGGCTCAATGGTAAAGAATCTGCCTGCCAACCCAGGAGACATGGGTTTGATCCCTGGTCTAGGAAAATCCCACACATCATGGAGCAACTAAACCTGGGCACCACAACTATTGAACCTGTGCTCTAGAGCCTGTGAGCTACAAATACTGAAGCCCACACGCCCTAGAAGCTGTGCTCTGCAACAAGAGAAGCCACCACAGTGAGAAGCTTGAGCACCGCAACTAGAGAGTAGCCCTTGCTCATCCCACTAGAGAAAAGCCCACACAACAACAAACACCCAGCACAGCCAAGATAAATAAATAAATGAAATTATTTTTAAAAAGAATATGTTTAGTTTTATAAAAACTTGCCAAACAGTCTCCCAAAGTGATTAGACCATTTTGCCTTCCCATCAGCACTGAATGAGAATTCCTGTTGCTTCATAGGTGATGGGACTTTTTTTTTCCTTCTTTTTGGCCATGCTATGCCTCCTGTGGGATCTTAGTTCCCCAACCAGGGGTCAAACCCATGCCTTCTGCAGTGGAAGTGCAGAGTCTTAACCACTGAATCATCAGGGGACTCCTGGCAGTGGGATTTAAAAAAAAAATTAAATTAATTAATTTATTTTTTGGCTGAGCTGAGCCTTCATTCCTGTGAGGGCTTTTCTCTAGTTGTGGTGAGCAGGGGCTACTCTTTGTTGCGGTACGCAGGCGTCTTATTTCCGTGGCTTCTCTTTTGTGGAGCGTGGCCTCTAGGGTGCACGGGTTTCATTAGTTGCAGTTCTTGGACCTAGGGCACAGAATCCATAGTTGTGGCGCATGGGCTTAGTTTCTCTGTGGCATGTGGGATCTTCCTAGACCGGGGATCAAACCCTTGTCTCGTGCATTAGCAGGTGGATTCTTCACCACTGAGTCACCAGGGAAGCCCCAATGGGATCTTTAATCACAGAAAAATCTAGAAGAAAATATTGGGTTCTACCTGCATGCATGTTTTTCTTAGAATACTGTATATAAAAACACTTACTTGGTGGCTCAGACAGTAAAGAATCTGCCTGAAATGCAGGAGACCCAGGTTCAATCCCTGGGCCAGGAAGATCTCCTGGAGGAGGAAATGGCAACCCGCTCTAGTATTCTTGCCTGGAGAATCCCATGGACAGGGGATCCTGGTGGGCTATAGTCTAGGGGATCGAAAAAAGTTGGACACAACTGAGCGACTAACACACACACTTGTCATATTGTTAAAAAAAAACAACCTATCTTTCTTTGTCGTTAGAAAATCATTTCATGTACTTAAAAAGCATTAAAAAGCACTTTTAATGACTGTCTAGCTGATGTGATCATGTTATTATACCACAGTTTACTTAACTGGGCACTGTAAGCTTTGACTAAATGAATATTAGAATAATTCTGCCAGTGGGTGGGGGCAGGATGGATTCAGAGTTTGGGGTTAGCAGATGCAAACTATTATACACAGAATAAATAAACAACAAGGTCCTACTGTACAGCACAGGAAACCATATTCAAAATCCTGTGATAAACCACAATGGAAAAGAAAATGAAAAAGAATATGTATTTACATATATTTGAATCACTTTGCTGTACGGCAGAAGTTAACACAACATTGTAAATCAATTATACTTCAATAAAATAAATGTTAAAAAAAACCCCACTTTTTTGAAAAGTGAAAGTGAAGTCGCTCAGTCATGTCTGATTCTTCGAGACCCCATGGACTGTAGTTTACCAGGCTCCTCCGTCCATGGAATCTTCCAGGCAAGAGTATTGGAGTGGGTTGGCATTTCCTTCTCCAGGGGATCTTTGGGTATGCGTAAATGTTTGCCTAGTTCTTGTATTTATTCAGGATGAATTCTTAGAAGTAGAAATATTGGCTTGAAAAAGACAAACATTTTATGATTCTTGGTGTGTGTGTGTGTGCTCAGTCAGCATTCAACTCTTGTGACCCCATGGACTGTAGCCTGCCAGGCTCCTTTGTCCATGGGATTCTCCAGGCAAGAATACTAGAGTGGGTTGCAATGCCCTACTCCCGGGGATCTTCCTGACCTAGGGATCAAATGTGCATCTCCTACATTGCAGGTGGATTCTTTACTGCTGAGCCACCTGGGATTGGTACATGTTGCCAATGCTCTCTAGAAGGCTGTCATTTATACTGAAAGCTGAAAGTTGGATCAACATTCTGTAATTCTTTTAAAAAAGTCACAGTTTTTAAATTTTGTTTTATTTAGGCTGTGCCATGCAGCTTACAGAATCTTGACTCCCCAACCAGGGATTTACCCAGGTTCTCGAAGTGAATGCACAGAGTCCTTACCACTGGACCACCAGGGAATTCCCTGTTTTAACTCATACATGGTCCTGCCTCCTCTTCAGTACGTCAATATCCTGGAAAGGTAGCATTCTTACCTAGATTCTACTCGAGGTGTGGCAAAGAGCATCAGGCAGTCACAGGAGGATGCCCACGAGCCCTGCTCCCCCTTCTCTCCACCCTTACTGGAAATGGAGGCTTTCCAGGGAAACTGAGGCAAATTGGGTAGTGGTCAACGCTCCCAGACAGCTTCTGAAAGGAATCCAGAACTTTTCTGGGCAGAGGGAAATATCAGATCCCACAGGGCAAGCACCTGTTAGTGTTAGTCACTCAGTTGTGTCCGACTCTTTGTGATCCCATGGTCGATAGCCTGCCAAGCTCCTCTGTCCATAGGATATCCCAGGCGAGAATACTGGAGTGAGTTGCCGTTTCCTCCTTCAGGGATTCTTCCCGACCCAGGAATTGAACCCAGGTCTCCTGAATTGCAGGCAAATTCTTTACTGACTGAGCCACTAGGAAAGCCCAAACACCTGTGATGCAGGGGGCAATTGCCAAAGCACCCACTCCTGCAGAGACCCTGGTGTCAGATGGATTCACTCAAGTCCAGGCTCCCACTTGCCGTGACCTCTACCTGCTGATCTTCCACAGGGCCCTCATTTTTCTGTCCCTTTTATCCAAATGACAGCTTTGCCCAAGCCCCTGAACAGGAAGCAGCAAACCCTGTTGAAACCGTGTAACTCAGATTAGGACTTGAACTCTTGGTCTTTTAACTGAGATCACACACCAGGACTTAATAAAGCTCAGGTTCTTGAAGTCTCAGCACAGAAAGAATTCAGTGAGAGACAAAGTGATGGGCAAGAAATGGATTTATTTAGAGAGAAATACACCCCACAGAGGGCTTCCCTCGTGGCTCAGATGGTAAAGAATCTGCCTGGTCAGGGAAATAGATCCCAGATGCCACAACTAAGAGTGCCTGCTGTGACTAAGATTCTGAGTGCCGCAAATAAGACCTGGTGCAGCCAAATTAAAAAAAAAAGTGCCTGGCACAGGGTAGGTGATCACATATCAGGAACTTATACCAGAATATTCCAATGTTTTCCTGAAAAACAATCCCACTCCTCAAATAACAGGATATTATTTACGTATTTATGTATATAATAGGGGCTTCCCTGGTGGCTCAGATAGTAAAGAATCTGCCTGCGATGCAGGAGACCTGGGTTTGATCTCTGGGTCGGGAAGATCTCCTGGAGAAGGGAATGGCTACCCACTCCAGTAGTCTTGCCTGGAGAATATATATTAATAAATAATGTATTATTTACATTATAATAGGCTATTAATTATAATAACATATTAAATGTATTCAAATGTTATGCTAAGTCACTTGAACCACGTCCAACTCTGCGCGACCCCGTGGACTGTAGCCCACCAGGCTCCTCTGTCCATGGGATTCTCCAGGCAAGAATACCAGAGTGGGTTGCAATGCCCTACTCCCGGGGATCTTCCTGAACCAAGGAATCAAACCCGTGTCTCTTATGTCTCCTGCATTGGCAGGCAGGTTCTTTACCACTAGTGCCACATAGGAAGCCCCAATAACAAAAAATACTTGAGGGAAAATAAGGTTGAGGGCAGAACACCAAAACCCGTAGCACTTAGTCCCCAGAGCACTAATAAAGCCAGCAGTCATCCCAATTTAATCCCTACCCCAGATAAACCTCTCCTGCCTTCTGCGCCCAGTCTCTGGCCTCAAACTCTGGTCACCGCCTCTTCCTTTGAGATAAAAGCATTTGCTCCTAAGAGAGGTCACCTTTAACCTAGTTCAAATCTGACCCAGCCTGTGGATGTCTTCATTAATTTATTGCTTCAGACTATAAAATGTCTTTGCAGTATCCTCACCCGAACTTGAAACTTCCCAGGCAAAAGAGCAAAAGCTGTAGAGATTTTGAAGCCCTAAACCATCCACAGAGCCCAGGAAAAAAATGCAACCATGAATAAAAATTTTAAAGTGAAAAGAAAGAAAGAATTGTAGGGTTAAAACAACAACAACCACCACCATGAAATGCCATCATGGAACGCAACATAAAAGCCAGTCGTAAAACCTAGCTATAGAACCCAACACAAAACCCAGCCACAGAATTCTACCATGGAACTGTTATAGCCACGTGTTTTGGGAAACACACTCACTCAGAAGGACAATGCAGGTAGTGGAGTGCAGGTTATTACACCAGCGGGCCCAAGGCAGAGTCTCCTCTTAGCCAAGGACCCCGACCAGCATTTGTGAAAATCTTTTATACCCCATGCATACGTGTCCGAAGTCACCACCCCAAATTCCTTGAGACTTACATAAACAAAGGAAGGGTAAATACAATCACAATAATCTCATCATTTAGGTGTTATGTGTCCAAACAGTTAAACAACTGGCCAATAATCAATAAGCCTGAGGTTACACTCCGATAGGTACAGAAAAATTTACGGCCTGTCCAGAGACAGGGGTGATTAGTGTATGTTTTCTCTTAGGCGATGAGTAACCTGGATACAATCTTCAAGATTCCCCTGTCCGGAGGGGGTCTTATCCTTCTATTGTCATTTCCACAGGCACTAAGCACAGAGTTCAGAGTCCATTAGAGAGGAGGCCGAACATGATTAGCACGAACCGGCCTAAGATGGGGTCCAGGCCCCATGAATTCCTTCTTCAGAACCCAGTCACAAACCTCACTATAGCATGAAGCCATAAAACCCAGCCACAGAATTCAGCCATGGAATATAGTCACGAAGCTCTATGCATGGAACCCAGCCACAAAACCCCACTACAGCATGAAGCCACAGAACCCAGCCATAAAACACATTCATAGAAACCAACATGGAATCCAGTGACAAAACTCAGGCATGGAACCTAGCGTTGCCTACCTTGAAGTGAGCCATTTTTGTAGCTTCCATTTTTCCTTTTTAAATAAGGTTTTTCCTATCAGTTATACCCCAATATAAAATGTTTTTGGTGCTTAAAAAAATACAAAAATTTAAAAATTTAAAAATTTCTTATTTACATTATTAAGATTTTCTTTTTAATTATAAAGTGTGCTAGGGAAAAAAACATGTGTGAACAAACGCTTCTGGGTTACCCCAACATCCACCCTTTCTCCATCAATTTCAACCACGTGACTTACCAAAAAGAAGTTCAAGTTGTAGCACAGTAAGAAGTAGCTATGGAATATGTCAGCGGAGACTGGAATGCCCAGGACAGGGCTGCAGAACTTTGTTTCAGCCTGGAAGATGCAGCCCAATTCTGCGTTAAAGAGAGAGAGAGAGAGCTGTTGGTGATTCTTTTGCTTCCCATCTATGCACACTTAGACCAAATTTCTTCCATGTCCATCTGTAAAATGCGGTTCAATGGAGAAGGAAATGGCAACCCGCTCCAACATTCTTGTCTGGGAAATCCCGTGGACACAGGAGCCTGGTGGGCTACGGTCCATTTGTCCATGGGGTCACCAAGAGTTGGACATGACTTAACTAAAAACAACAAGCAATTATTTTGGCTTTTTAACTTTCCAAATTCTTTCCTCCTCTCATAATTTGTTTCTGCATTTGTTTTCCTTGATCTCAATTCTGACCTTCTAGCTCTTATCTTTCCTTTTTTATTTTTTCTCTTCTGGTTAATTAACATATGATTAGTACCAAGATAGCAAAGAAAACATTTTTTGAGAAGCTAAGAGGGTGGAAAGACAGCTCATTTCTTCCTGAATCTCTATCATTCTACATTTAATTTGTCAGGGTTATTATTTATTTTCAAGCTTCTTTCTCTACCTGTATTTGCCATTATCACACCACAAACAGAGAGGAATTAAATGAACATCATGGGTCCATCTGGTTCAGAAAATGCTTGAAATTAGAGGTTTGGTGTTTGTGCCCACTCAGCAGAATTAATTTGCTTGATTGTGTATTTTTGACATCAGGGACTACGTCTTGATCATTTTGTTTAGTGCCTAGCACATTATCGTGTATATCCAGTCACTTTAAATAAATGTATGATGTTAAAGTAAACAAAAAAAATTCAACTCAAGACCAGTTTTCCTATGCAGTTGGAAATGGATGGTGACAATTGCACAACAGTGTGAATGTACTTAACATTGCTGAAATGTATACTTTAAAACAACGCTCTTCTCCGTGCTTTAAAGCCAGCTCTGTCCCTGGGAACGTCTGGCAGTATTCACCAATGTCAACATACAGCAAGGCTTCAGTGGAGGTGTCGTTACCTGAAGCTGCCTAGGTCTGGCCACGGCTGGGGTAGATTTTCAAGATACCTGGGTTTATGCGACTTGCTGGCACCCAGAACACAGAGGCTCTCCATGCCAGAGAAGCCTCAGTGTCTAGCAGCTGGGAACAGAGTAAAAAGAAGGCAGATAGAGAGTGTCAGGATACCTGGTCACAGGATAGACCTGGGGGCAGAGGCTCAGACTGGAAAGAGAAGTTTTGCCTGCAAGGGCCCCTTGCTCATTCCTGCTCTCCCCTCATCATTTCCCAGGCAGATGACAGAGCACTCTTGCTGGGAAACCAACCCCAAACTCCAAACCACAGGCACTGGTGGGCAGGGCAGGGGCTGCAGCATGGTCCCCAGAGAACAGAAAAAGCATCGGCTTTGCACACCCACAAGCTAGAAAGAGACGGGAATACCAGACCACCTGAGCTGCCTCTTAAGAAATCTGTATGCAGGTCAGGAAGCAACAGTTAGAACTGGACATGGAACAACAGACTGGTTCCAAATAGGAAAAGGAGTACGTCAAGGCTGTATATTGACACCCTACTTATTTAACTTATACGCAGAGTACATCATGAGAAACATTGGGCTGGATGAAGCACAAGCTGGAATCAAGATTGCCGGGAGAAATATCAATAACCTCAGATATGCAGATGACACCACCCTTATGGCAGAAAGTGAAGAGGAACTAAAGAGCCTCTTGATGAAAGTGAAAGAGGAGAGTGAAAAAGTTGGCTTAAAGCTCAACATTCAGAAAACTAAGATCATGGCATCCGGTCCCATCACTTCATGGGAAATAGATGGGGAAACAGTGGAAACAGTGGCTGACTTTATTTTTTGGGGCTCCAAAATCACTGCGGATGGTGATTGCAGCCACGAAATTAAAAGATGCTTACTCCTTGGAAGGAAATTTATGACCGACCTAGATAGCATATTAAAAAGCAGAGACATTACTTTGCTAAAAGAGGTCCGTCTAGTCCAGGCTATTGTTTTTCCAGTGGTCATGTATGGATGTGAAAGTTGGACTATAAAGAAAGCTGACTGCCGAAGAATTGATGCTTTTGAACTGTGGTGTTGGAGAAGACTCTTGAGAGTCCCTTGGACTGCAAGGAGATCCAACCAGTCCATCCTAAAGGAGAGCAGTCCTGAGTGTTCATTGGAAGGGCTGACGTTGAAGCTGAAACTCCAATATTTCGGCCACCTAATGCGAAGAGCTGACTCATTTGAAAAGACCCTGATGCTGGGAAAGATGGAAGGCGGGAGGAGAAGGGGACAACAAAGGATGAGATGGTTGGATGGCACCACCAACTCAATGGACATAAGTTTGGGTAAACTCCAGTTGTTGATGGACAGGGAGGCCTGGCATACTGCAGTCAATGGGGTCGCAAAGAGTCAGACACAACTGAGTGACTGAACTGAACTGAACTGAAGCTAGACCTTCTTGGAGTCAGCTCAAGTTGAGGCCTAGTAGCGATGGATGAACTTGATTATAATTTGTTACAATGTGTCTAAGCTTCTCCATGGAAGAACCCCCCCAACCCCACCAGGACACAGGTTGTCTTTGTGTAGACTGCAAAAAAAAAACCCCCCAAAAACGTGTGCCCTCCAAGAGGCAAGGGGGCTGTGGGGCTGCAGGGCAGAGTGCAAGTCCCAGTTCTGCCAGGGGATTATTCAAGTTCTTTGAAACACAAAGTTTGCTCTTTTGCAAGATGGCCTGACAGCAACACTGGTTGTGTGGGGCTGTCGTGGTGATGTGGTGATTGGATAATATACGTCAAGAAGAAAGACAGTACTTGGCACAGGGAAAGCACTTTCTGACTCTTAGCTGTTACTTCAGGATTGTTGTTGTTGGTCTGTGATGTCCCATGCTCAAACATAATCTTGAGTCCCTTTGGGGACTCTGGGAGTCCGGGATTAATATTATTATTTGCATCTTCCAGAGGGGAGATCAGGAGTTGTGGAGATTTCGGACTTCCCTGGTGGTCCAGTGGCTAAGACTCCAAGCTCCCGATACAAGGGGCCTGGGTTCCTTCCCTGGTCAGGGAGCTAGATTCCACATGCCGCAGCTAAGAGTTCGCGTGTCTCGGGGAGGATCCCGCCACAACTAAAGATCCTGTACGTCTCAACGAAGACAGAAGATCTGTGTACCACAGCGAAGATCCAGTGCAGCCAAATCAGTAGATAAAAGTAAATATTAATACATAAATAAAGAAAAGAGTCATGGAGATTGAATCTGAGCGCCTAGAGCTGTAGAGAGATGGGCAGGGATTGTATCCCACCTGCGCATTACCCCAGAGGTCTTCCCTTTGACCTCGATCAAAGCCCCAGACATGGAGGGAACGCCAGGCCTCCAGTCCATGAATGGCACAAGAAGGGCAGAATTCACTGGAGCAGATTCCCCAGCCATGGCTAAGTTCCCTAATTCCAGCAATAGTTCTTTGCTTTTTTCTGTGTTCTGGGAAGACCATTTCTTGTGTCTCTGCACCCAGCAGGGCACAGCTACTTTCCAATCCCACCAGCCCCATCCTTCCTGTCTGGGGCTGCAGACAGACTGTCTCCAGGGCCTGGGGTGTTCTCATGGCCATCCTTGCTGCTGCACGTGGATTTTTCCATTAATTTGTCTCCCTAGAATGGTGTTTTAAGACCCTGATGTTGGGAAAGATTGAGGGCAGAAAAAGAGGGCGACAGAGGATGAGATGGTTGAATGGCGTCACCAATTCAATGGACATGAACTCAGGCAAACTCGGGGAGATGCTGAGGGACAGGGAGCCTGGCATGCTGCAGTCCATGGGGTCACAAAAAGTCGGATACGACTTGGCAATTAAACAACAATACTTCTAACTCCCAGTTTCCTCCAATGGCCTATTTATTTACAACAGCCTCTCCCAACTTCCCCTTCTCTTCCATAAAAGAGTTTCCTCTCCTTTGTTTAAGTGGATTTGCATGTGGTTCATCATAGTTGCAGACCCTGAATTGCAATTCTTAGCTGCTCTTAAATAAATCCATTCTGCTAGTAAAATAACTGGCTATTTTACTGTTCTAGGTTAACAGCTTCTATTGTGGTGGTTTAGTCACTAAGTTGTGTCCAACTCTTTGCCACCTCATGGTCTATAGCCTGCCAGGATCCTCTGTCCATGGGATTCTCCAGGCAAGAATTCTGGAGTGGGTTGTCATTTCCTTCTCCAGGGAATTGTCCCGACCCAGGGATCGAACCCACATCTCCTGCATTGCAGGTGGCTTCTTTACCATTGAGCCACCTGGGAAGCCCCCACCAGCCCTTTCTCTGTTGGGTGCCAAGAAAGCCAAAGGTGCTCTCCTCCACTTCCTACCCCCCCCCCCCCCGCCCAGGAAAGTGAGAGTATTCTCTGGAAAAACCCAATGGTTTCAGAGAAAAGACCTATAAAGACTAATATTTGGGGGAAACCTCTGGAAAAGTTTGCCTTCAGTGAAACTCCCCATTGACACCACCCCCCCCCCACCAAGTCAGCCGTTAAACCTCACGTTCAAATATAAGATTTAAGGAAACCTCCAGAATGAAAGGTGCTGCTGCTGCTGCTAAGTCACCTCAGTCGTGTCCGACTCTGTGCGACCCCATAGACGGCAGCCCAGCAGGCTCCGCCGTCCCTGGGGTTCTCCAGGCAAGAACACTGGAGTGGGTTGCCGTTTCCTTCTCCAATGCATAAAAGGGAAAAGTGAAAGTGAAGTCGCTCAGTCGTCTGACTCTTAGCGACCCCATGGACTGCAGCCTACCAGGCTCCTCCGTCCATGGGATTTTCCAGGCAAGAGTACTGGAGTGGGGTGCCATTGCCTTCTCCGAAACGAAAGGTAGAGGCCAGAATAAACACAGGAAAAATAAACAAGCCCAGGAAAATAAAGCAATTGAAGGAGAAAAAAAAGTAACACAATCCCACTGAATTATTATCATCAGAGAAATAGCAGAAGATATACTGATTGGATCAATAACAGCAAACTGCTGCTCTAAAAATAAGAAAGAGGAACAATGCAGTTCACTGTATAATTGTTTTGCCTGGCAGGGATTTGAATGGGTCTAGGGTCCATTGAGGGCTTCCCAGGTGGCGCTTGTGGTCAAGAACCCACCTGTTAAAGCAGGAGATGTAAGAGACGAGGGCTAGATCCCTGGGCCGGGAAGTTCCCTTGGAGGAGGGCATGGCAACCCACTCCAGTATTCTTGTCTGGAGAATCCCATGGACAGAGGAACCTGGTAGGCTATAATGCAAAGAGATATGACTAAAGTGACTTAACACATGTACATACACACACACATGCACACGCAGTTTATTGCTGGGGGAGCAGATGAATGCTAAAGCTGGGGGACATATGGCCAGAAGTCCTGTGAGCAGCTGGAGGTAACAGACATACCTCTCATGAAGCAACAGGGATAAACCTTTCTAATAAAGTGCCTCTTAATAGCCAAAAGGTGGAAACAACTGATGAATAGATAATAAAAGGATAATAAAAAATCCTTCCATGCAATGAAATATTATCCAGCCATGAAATGTTGGTAGACAGTGCAACATGGATGACTGTGAGGGCATTATGGTGAGTAAAAAGAGCCAGATAATGAAATTCACATGTTGCATGATTCCATTTACATGACTGCCCACAGAGGCAAATCCACAGAGACAGAGGTAGAGTTGAGGTTGCCTGGGGCAATTGGAAGAGAGGATGAGAGGTGACTGTCAAGGGATATGAGGTTTCTTTAGGGGGTAATAAAAGTGTTCTGAAATTGGATTGTGTGCATTTTATGGTATGCGAATTAAACCTTAAGGGAAAAAAACGCAGATTCTGATTCAAATATACATAATATGCAATTTTATTTGATGCCGATAGAGAAGGAAAGAAATGAGAGAGAAAGGAGAAAGAGAGAGAGAGAGAACACCATTATTTGGGCATATGGGAAACACAGGTCCAGAGCAAAATATACATTTTGCAGAATCAGAAACAAACAAAAAGATACACACTAAACTGTCTAGGATGAGTATTGTTCTAGAATGGAATGGATAAAGGAAATAAAGAAGAGAACAAAGATCCCACCCATAACCTCTCTCATAACCCACCCCTATTCTGTATCCCTCTGCCATCCCCTTTGCCCCAAACAGACCAGCAGCCACAAAAGGCAATGACTTGAATGACAGAAGAAGCCAAAAGTGAGCTGGTAACCTATTCAGAAACAGTGAAAAGAACACTTTACATAAAAATCCCTGAGACATATAAAACTGATCTTGGAGAAATGCTCAGAGCCCAATTTTCCAGTTGTTAAAGAAAAAAAAAAAATATGGAAATTGCCTGGCAGTCCAGTGGTTAGGACTCAGTGTTGCCATAGCCTGAGTTTGGTCTCTGGTGGCGGAACTAAGATCAGCCAAAAAAAAGAAAAAGAGAAGACAAAAATGAAGGAACTGTGTTAACAAATTAGACTAAGAACAAAACAAATAGGAAGAAAGAAATTACTGTTTTGTTTTTTTGGCCACGTTGCCAGGCATGTGGGATCTTTGTTCACTGACCAGGGATCAAACTTATACCTGAATCAGAAGCACAGAGTCTTAGCCACTAGACCACCAAGGAAGTCCCTGGGAAGGGGGATGTTAGGATGATGAAATAGATAGAAAGGAAAAATGGAAATGAATCAGATGAAGGGAAGGTCAAACAGGTTGAGAAAGGAAGTGGATTCTTTAAAAACCCAATGAAATATAACGTCTTACCAGACTGATTAATTTATAAATCAGAGCAAGGGGAAAAATAAACACCATTAGGGACCTTGGAATCGACAGAGTGTCAGCATAAACGTAAGCAGTCAAATAAGAGAATTGTACATGCCGCCCAGGCAATGTTCTGGAAAACCTAGAGGAAATCAATGATTTCTGAGAAAAACATACAGTCTGATCACTGACCCAAGGGGACCGTCTGGTTAGGTCAATGACTACAAGAGATATTCAGTTCAGTCGCTCAAATAAAAGATATTAGAAAGGTAATTAAAGAACTGTATTGGGAAAGTTTCTCTAAACTAAATAACCATAATCACAATCCAAATTATTAAAACTATTCCATAGAAAAGTACAGAGAACTCACCCAATGCATCTATGACTGTATTTTATGAATTCAAGACTTCAATTCCAAAGCTTAATAATGACAGGACAGAAATATACAGATCAACTCATCTAAGTACATAGAAAAAAATTTTAAATGTTATCAAATATTGTCATGCTTCCAAAAAAGAAGCTACAGTCTGACACAGCTTTATTTCCAAAATTCCAGAGTTACAATAAAAAGCACTCTATCAGATTAAATAAGAAAAACCACAAGATCATATTAATATGTACTAAGAACTGTTTGATAAAACTTAGCAGCCTTTTTTTAGTGAAATGAAGTAAAATTTTTAAAAAAGATAAAGGAGTTGTTTAAATATAAAAGTACTCCAAGATCAATAGTAAATATTTACTATATTTAGTGTATATGATACTGTATTTAAAAAAATCATAACATCTAGGTAATTCCCTGGTGGTCCAGTGGTTAGGACTCAGCGCTTTCACTGCCAAGGGCCTGGGTTCAATCCATGGTTGGGGAACTAAGATCTCACAAGTTGTGAGGCATGGCCAAAAAAAAGGAAAGAAAAAAAAAATCATAAAATCTCATTAAAAGAGATAAAGCAAAATCTGAGGTAATGGAAAGATATACATTTCTTTGATGGGTTGACATTGATAAAATATGTTATCCAAAATTATAAATTTAATACAATTATATTCAGCATTCCAATGGGGAAGGCATAATTATTTTTCCTGAGTTGGATAAAAATCATATGGAAGACTAGCCAAGACAAATGTTAAAAATGAATAGGGGGCTAATTCAGTTGAAGTTAAAATAGTTAAATAGATGAGTAAGAAAAAATCATAAAAATCCAGGAAGACGTCCCAGAATACATGAAAAGTTGGCATTTTATCTCTTTTCTTTTCAAATGTTCTTTTATTGATGTACAAACTCACAAAATATAAAATTAACCATTTCAAAGTATACAATTCAGTGACCATTTACTACACTGACAATGTTATACAAAACATTTTCTTCATTCAAAACATTTTCATCATTCTAAAAGAAAACTCTGCACCCGTTAGTCATTCAGGCTTTATTCCCCTTTCCCCTCAGGTTTGGGTAACCACCAAGTTCCTTTATGTCTCTGTGTTATTGTTGTTAGTCAGTAAGTTGCAACCAACTCTTTTGGAACCCCATGGACTGTAACCCACCAGGCTCCTCTGTCCATGGGATTTCTCAGGCAAGAATACTGAAGTGGGTTGCCATATCCTCTTCCAGGGGATCTTCCTGCCCAGAGACAGAATCCACATCTCTTATGTCTCCTGCATTGGAGACAGGTTCTTTACCAATAGCATCACCCGAGAAGCCCAATAAGCACTACACAGAAAAGTAAATTCAAGTCCCCAAATCAGATGAAAAGATGTTCAGATGGGCTGTGGGTGAGAACATGCAAATTGAGATGATGGTGAGATGCCACTTCCTCAAACTGACACAAATTTTAAAAAGTGATAACATGCACTGCTGGTGAAGCTGTGGGGAAAAGTGTTCTCCGGCATGGCTGACAGAAATGTGCTATTTTGCTCTGGCAACATCTATTTTTGGTGTAAATCCTTTTTCTGAGGCTACTGCCTTTTGCAATATTTTCTTCCAGTCTAAAACTTGTCTTTTCATTGTCTTAATAGCATATTTTTGCAGAGCAAAAATTTCAATTTTACTGAACTTCAACATCAGATTTTTTCTTTCATGGATTATGCTTTTGATGCTGTATCTAAAAACCAATTGCCAAACCAAAAGTCACCTAGATTTGTTTCCTTGTTTTCTTCTGGTTTTTTAGTTTCGTGTTTTACATCCAGGTGTATGAGTCTACATGTGGGGGACAGGGAGTAAAATATACATAATACGTAATGTACCACTTTACCAATTTTTTTAAAATTTTTTAAAAATTAGTTTATTTTCTATTTTTTAACTTCACTTTAACCATTTATAAGTGTACAATTCGGTGGTATTCACTGCATTCACAATGTTATACAATCATAACACTATTTCCAGAACTTTTTATCATCCCAGACAGAAACCATACCCATTAAACGATAACTTCCTATACTACCTTCCTCCAGCATCTGATAACCTCTGACTTTCTGTCTCTACCAATTTGCCTCGTCAAGGTAACTCATTACGATGCATTTTGAGTTCATTTTTGTAAAAGGTGTAAGGTTTGTGTCTAGATTCTTCTTCCTCCTTTTTTTTTTTTTTGCATATGGACATCCAATTATTCTAGCACCATCTGTTGAAAAGCCTGTCCTGGGATTTCTCTGCTGGTACAGTGGTTAAAACTCCACACTTCCAATGCAGGGGACCCAGGTTTTATTCCTGGTCAGGGAACTAGACCTCATATGCTGAAACTAAGACCTGGTGCAGTCAAACAAATATTTTTTAAAAAAGAAAAGACTGTCCTTTCTCCATTGAATTGCCTGTGATCTTTTATCAAAGATCAATTGACTACATTTGTGTGAGTCTGTTTCTGGGCTTTCTATTCTGTTTACACTGATTTATGTGTCTATTCTGTTGCCAGTTCCATGCTGTCTTGATTACTGTAGCTTTATACAAAGTCTTGATATTAGGTAGCCTCAGCCCTCCAATTTTGTTCTTCTTCAGTGTTGTGCTGGCTCTTATGGATCTTTGCCTTTTCATAGAGATTTTAGAGTCAGTTCATTGATATCTACAGCCTGACAAACTCCATTAAAAATACATAAGCCCTTCACCCAGCAATCTCATCCTTAGAAATATTTCCTTTAGAAATAAATCATCAGCACATATGGGCATAGGTAGTGCTTCCCTGGTAGCTCAGCTGGTAAAGAATTCGCCTGCAATTCTCCTCATCTGCAAGGAGACCCTGGTTTGATTCCTGGGTAAGGAAGATCCCCTGGAGAAGGGAAAGGCTGCCCACTCCAGTATTCTTGGGCTTTCCTGGTGGCTCAGTCAGCAAAGAACTCGCCCGCAATGCGGGAGACCTGGGTTCGACCCCTGGGTTGGGAAGATCCCCTGGAGAAGGGAATGGCTACCCACTTCAGTATTCTGGCCTGGAGAATTTCGCGGATAGAAGAGCCTGGCAGGCTACAGTCCATGGGGTTGCAAAGAGTCAGAGACGACTGAGCGACTTTCACTTATGGACATAGATATAAAAATATTTATTAGGGCCCGTCAGAATGACTGCTATCCAAAATACTACAAGCAATAAATGCTGGAGAGGGTGTGGAGAAAAGGGAATCCTCTTACACTGTTGGTGGGAATGCAAACTAGTACAGCCACTATGGATAACAGTGTGGAGATTCCTCAAAAAACTGGAAATAGAACTGCCATATGACCCAGCAATCCCACTGCTGGGCATACACACTAAGGAAAGCCAGACTTGAAAGAGACACGTGTACCCCAATGTTCATCGCAGCACTGTTTATAATAGCCAGGACATGGAAGCAGCCTAGATGCCCATCAGCAGATGAATGGACAAGGAAGCTGTGGTACATATACACAATGGAATATTACTCAGCCATTAAATTGATTTGATACATTCAAATCAGTTCTAATGAGGTGGATGAAACTGGAGCCCATTATACAGAGTGAAGTAAGCCAGAAAGAAAAACACCAATACAGTATACTAACACATATATATTGTATTTAGTCAATTGGTAAAGATAACCCTGTATGCGAGACATCAAAAGAGACACAGATAAATAGAACAGTATTATGGACTCTGTGGGAGAGGGCGAGGGCAGGATGATATGGGAGAATGGCATGGAAGCATGTAAATTATCATATGTGAAACAAATCGCCAGTCCAGGTTCAATGCATGATACAGGGTGCTTGGGGCTGGTGCACCGGGATGACCCGGAGGGATGAGATGGGGAGGGAGGTGGAAGGGGGGTTCTGGAAGGGGAAAACATGTACACCTATGGTGGATTCATGTCAATGTATGGCAAAACAAATACAATATTGTAAAGTTAAAAAATAGAAAATAAACTAATTAAAAAATATATATATTAGGGACTTCCCTGGAGGTCCAGTGGTTAAGATTCCATGCTTTCAATGCAGAGGACTCGGGTTCAGTCCCTGGTCAGGGAAATAAGATCCTGCATGCTGTGAGGTCAGAAGAAAAAAAAAAAAGAATATTATAGGGTTTTTTTCCTTTTGGTAGTGGAGGGAATAAAACCTGTGAGCCAAGGGAAAACCAGTTCATGGGAATGTGGTTGAATAAATTATGGTTCATCCACACCATGGGAGGTTATCAAACAAGTCAAAAGAGTGAATTAGGACCTCAGCAGGTAGTCTGGGCAGTTCCATAAGATACCTTGAATACAAAGGTGTGTCTAATATGATTCTGTATTTCTGAAACAGTAACCTTTTACTCTCTACTTTTGGTCTATTTATTTATGTGTTATGTACTCTTAGTCAATGAGCAAGAATAACCTGGTGGGAAACACTGTAAGATGGTTACCTTAAAGGATGACCAGTATAAGAGAAAATAAGAAAAAAAGAGAGGGTAGTTTGCCCCCGGCAACTGTTGAAAACAGTATGTCTTCTCTCTAAGCCAATTTCGTCCAACAGATATATAAATATGACCCATGTATGTCATCTTAACCATATTACAAAAAAGTGAAAAAGAAAACAGACAAAATTTAATAATTTATTTAGCCCATGTGCCCCAAATATCAACACGTCATTGATATATATATGTATGTGTATGTATTTAATATATGGGACTTCCCAGGTGGCGCTAAGGGTAAAGAACCCACCTGAGAACGCAGGAGACAAGAGACGTGAGTTCGATCCCTGGGTGGGGAAGATCTGGAGGAGGGCATGGCAATCCACCCCAGTATTCTTGCCTGGAGAATCTCACGGACAGAGGAGCCTGATGGGCTACAGTCCATGGGGTCTCAAAGAGTCGGACACGACTGAAGCGACTTGGCACAAAAGTGCACATACATATTTAATATATATAGGGCTTCCCAGGTGGCGCAGTGGTAAAGAATCCGCCTGCCGATGCAGGAGATGCAAGAGACATGGGTTTGATTCCCGGGTCAGAGGGATCCTCTGGAGTAGGAAATGGCAACCTGCTCCGGTATTCTTGCCTGGAAAACTCCATGGACAGAGGAGCCTGGCAGACTACAGTCCATGGGGTTGCAAAGAGCCTCACACGACTTAGATACTGCACACGAGCGTGCGCGCACACACACACACACGTTTTAATTTGGCTGCACCTCTCGGCTAGCGGATCTTCCTTCCTCCACCAGGGACTGAACCCACATCTGGCAGTGAAAGCACTGAGTTCTCATCACTGGACTGCCAGGAAATTACTATGTCATTGATATCTTTAAAAGCATCACTGAGGCAAGTGACATTCTTTATGTCTTACTAAGTCTTCAGAATCCAGTGTGTATTTTACATTTAAATCTCTGTTCAAACTGGTCACATTCCAAGAACTCCACAGTTTCCGGTGGCCAGTGGCCACCATCTCCACAGGGCAGCGCTGAAGACAATCTCTAGGAAGACTTGAGTGCCCCCTAGTGGCAGGCCCAATTAACTCCACCCTTCCTGGCAATTTGGTCCAAACTGAAAAACAGATCCCTGCCTAGAACCCTTGATGTCTCCCTGCTGCCACCACATCATATCCATACCCCCAGGTTGAGCTTTCAAGGCCCCTCTCAATCTGGGTCCAGTTCACCCCTCTCCACAGGCAATTTCCACTCTTTCCTGCTAGCCTCACTGGACTTGCCCACCATTCACTCATCCATTGATTGATTCAATGAATGTTCACCGAAGACCCAGGGGTTACCCTGGCTCATGAGTATCTTCTGAGAGTCAGTGGTGTTTGAGCTTCCAGAACCAACAGTCTGCACTTAACCAACTGCCTCCTTGGGTATCAGTCTTCGAGTTTGATCTTGGGCTTCATACCTTCCTGGTAGGATTATTGATTGATTGCATGTGTGCTCAATCATTCAGTCATGTCTGCCAGGCTCCTCTGTCCATGGAATTTTTCAGGCAAGAATATGGGAGTGGGTTGCCATTTCCTCCTCCAAGGTATCTTCCTCATCCGGGGATTGAATCCATGTCTCTTGCACCTCCTGAACTGGCAGGTGGATTCTTTACCAGTAGTGCCACCTGGGAAGCCTGGGTAGGATTATTGGGGGAACTCAGTGTGATAACAAATGTAAAGCTCCTTGTACACAATGGGTGCTTAATAGATGTTGATTGAACTAGTGCCATCCTCCAGGCTTGGAGGGCAGGGCAAGAAACTGCAAGCAGAGATTCCAACTGCAGCTGGGGGTGGGGTGGATGGGACCACTGGGAGACAGGCGAGGCAAACACCAGAGCCCCAGAGAGGTGGGTGCAGATGGCAGGGCTGGGTACCAGGTCCTCCCTCTCCCACAGGACTAACCTATACCTGGCCCAGTGGGCCCAGTCTTTGCAGAACCCACTTACAGTCACCCCTTGCATAAAAGCTGCCAATGGCTCCCAGCTGATTTTTAAAAAACATTTTCAAAAATGTAAAATTTATTTTTAATTAAAATTATTATTTATTTTATTTTATTATTTACTTATTTGGCTGCATCAGGTCTTAGCTGAGGCATGTAGGATCTAGTTCCCCAACCAGGTATCAAACCCAGAGCTCCCACATTGGGAGCATGAAGTCCTAGCCACTGGACTACCAAGGAAGTCCCTAAAATATTTTAAAAATTGCTTTGGGGCTTCCCTGGTGGTCTAGTGATTAAATTCCACCTGCCAATTCAGGGGACATGGGTTCAATCCCTTGTCCTGGAAAGATTCCACATGCTGAGAGGCAACTAAGCCCAAGCACCACAACTAGAGAATAGCTCCTGCTTGCTGCACCTAGAGAAAGCTCTCTCTCCCAGAAACAAAGACCCAGAACAGCCAAAAATAAAATAAACAGATAAATAAATTAAAATTTTAAAAATCATTTAATTATTTATTTGGCTGCACCAGTTCTTAGTTGCAGGATTCAGGATCTTTGTTACAAAATGTAGGATCTTTGGTTGAGGCATGTGGGATATGGTTCCCTGACCAGGGATTGAACCCAGGCCCCATGCGTTGGGAGCATGGAGTCTTAGCCACTGGACCAGCAGGGGAGTCCCTCTCAGATGACTTTAAATAGCAAGAAAATCCCCATAGATTGCCATTGCCTCACCTCTCACTCGTCTCTCCCTTTGTTCCCTGTGCTCCAGTCATGCAACTCACAAGGGCCTTTGCACATGCTGTTCCCTACCATTTGGGATGCTCCTCTCTCCCCTTTCCTCAGTTTTAATTCCTTATCTGGCCAATCTCTGTCTTGGAGAAGCCTCCAAGACCTCCAGCCTAAGTCAGGCCCCTGGCGCACTAGTACCTCCTTTCCCCAAGACTAACCACCACCAGAATGTGAGTCCCATGGATCTTTGCTTTGTTTGCCACTGTGTTCCCCCCTCACCTAGAAGGATGCCTGATATATAGCAGGCACTCAATGATGCTAGACTGAATAATATCCCCCAGACTCTGATATAAACAGCAGGAGGGCAGGATCTGAGGCTGTTTCTGCTTCCTTCCTGTCCCCCATGCCTAGTATACAGTAGGCAGTCAATAAATGAGTGACACTAGTGGTAGAGAACCCGACTGCCAATGCAGGAGATGCAAGAGATGCAGGTTCCATCCCTGGGTTGGGAAGATCCTTTGGAGGAGGGCATGGCAACCCACTCTGGTATTCTTGTCTGGGAAATTCCACAGACAGAGCAGCCTGCTGGGCTACAGTCCATAGGGTCACACAGAGTTGGACACGACTGAAGCGACTTAGCAGACACAGAAAAGGAGGATGCCCTCAGGCCTGGGTCACTGGGCACCTGTGTCTTGGACCACCACGTGGCCACTGTACATTACTATCAGCTTGATCCGACTTGATTTTCCCAGGAAAATGACCAACAGAGAGATTTTCCTTCCCATTTTGAAGATGAGGGAAGCAAAGTCCAGAGGTTGAGAGGTTGGGTTCCATATGTTGTTCATGCCTCTGGAGCTGATATTTCTTCTCCATCAGGAAAACTCACCATGGCAGGCTACATAGAGTGTCCCAAAGATTCTCACATTCTAATTGCCGGGGCCTGTGAAAGATGGGAACATCTTTGCAGATGGGCTTATGTTGAGGATATGGAGATGGGAGGATGCTCCTGCATTACTAGTGGAATCCCAGGGGTCCTTAGAAGAGGGAGGCAGGAGGGTCAGAGAGAGAGATTAGAGGATGCTACACGGCTGGCTTTGAAGATGGAGGAAGGGGCCACGGTCCAGGGGAGGCAAGTGGCTTCCAGAAGATGGAAAAGGCCAGGAGATGGACTCTCTCCATAGTCTCTGGAAGGATTGCAGTCCTGAGGGTGACTTGATGTCAGCCCAGTGAAAGCCATTTTGGATTCTGACCTCCAGAATGGAAAGATAGAAAACTGGTGTTTTTTTCAAGCCACGAAGTTTGTGATAACTTGTTACAGTGGCCATAGGAAGCTCATATACCCTGCGACCTGAGGGAAAGTTTCCAGCAGATCAGCAGGCAGAAGGCATCTGATGGATGTAGCAAGACCGTTGCCTCAAGTCCAAAGCTCTGTGTTTCAGACACAACCAGCCCTGTTGCTCCAGTTGTCTGTCTCCCAGTGGCTGAGTCTGCCCTCCTCCACGACCAACAGAGGGCCATCACCTTCAGGAACATCAGAGGTACAGGAAATGCAAGACTTGTGAACTGAAATGGCAGCCAGCGATCGTTCGCCCTACAGCTGCTTCAACATCCAGACTTCTCTCCATCAAGAGAGAAAACGAAAACCAAGAAAACAGAAAGAACATGATGTCATGTTTCTGGAGCTGCCCTGGGGAACAGTGATGGTTGTGGAATCAGACTCACCCAGCCCCACCCGTGCAAAGACAGAGGCTGAAGGTAGGGAAGGAATTCTGTTTGGGTGAGCTCAGCGATGAGACTTCGGCCTCCACATTAAAAAAAAAAATTGTAAAATGCAGATAATGTAAGATTTACCATCCTATTAGCAGATGCAAACTATCATATAGAGAAGGGATAAACAACAAGTTCTTCCTGTATAGCACAGGGAACTATATTCAATGTCCTGTGATAAACCATCATGGGAAAGAATATGAAAAAGAATGTATACATATGTATAATTGAATCACTTTGCTGTAAAGCAGAAATTAACACAACATTGTAAATCAACTATATTTCAATAAAATACATTTAAAAAATTACCATCCTAATGATCATTTAAATTCTTAAAATTTTTTCCCACTTTATTGAGGGATAATTGATAGATAGAATTGCATTGGCTTGAAGTGGACAGTGTGGGGCTCCCCTGGTGGTTCAGTGGTAAAGGATCTGCCTGCCGATATGGGAGACACGGGTTTAATCCCTGACCCTGGAGGATCCCACATGCTGCGGAACAACAAAGCCCGTGCGCCGCAACTACCAAGCCTGTGCTCTAGAGCCCGGGAGCTGCAACTACGGAGCCCACGTGCTGCAGCTACTGAACCTGCACATCCTAGAGCCTGTGCTCTGCAACAAGAGGAGCCACCGCAAAGAGAGGCCTGAGTTCCACAACTAGAGAGTAGCCCCCACTCTCCACAACCAGAAAAAAAAAGACTGCCCAGCAACGAAGACCCAGCACAGCCAAGAATAAAATAAACTTTAAAATAAAACTATGTATAAAAAAATGGACAGCAGGGAAAAAAATTTTTTAAAGTGGACAGTGTAATGATGTGATGTACATATACATTGTGCAATTACTGCTTAAGCATTTTAAGTGTGCACACGTGCTATTAAGCACATTCACATTGTTGGGCAACCATCCCATCATCCATCTCCGGTACTTTCTCATCTCCCCAAACTGAAGCTCTGTCCCCATGAAACACTAACTCCCCATCCCCTCCCCCAGCCCCTGGACCCACCGTCTACTTCCTGTCTCCGTGGATCTGACTCCTCTAGGGACCTCTTGTGAGTGGGATCAGACAGTATTTGTCTTTTGCATCTTGCTCTTTTTACTGAGCATCATGTCCTCCAGGTTCACCATGTTGTAGCAGGTGTCAGAATCTCCTCCCTTTTAAAGGCTGAATAATGTTCCATCAAATGGAGCTAAAGAGGGTGGGAGAAAAAGGAACCCTCCTACACTGTGGGTGAGAGTGTAAATTGGATCAGGGAACTAGATTCCACATGCTGCAACTAAAGATCCCATGTGCTGCAATTAAGGCTCAGAGAAGCCAAACAAATAAAGTAAAAATAAATTCTACGTAAGTTTAAAAAAATAAGAACTAAATTTTATCCCACTCCCCCAAATAAATAAAAAGCAGTAAAAATGATAATCATTAAGAGGTACTTCTTGGTTTACAAGTAAAACAAATGTTTACAAAGAGGAAAAAAGCAAGGATGGAACAGTGTATACGGGGGCCAGCAGTTGTGTTCGTTGTTGAAGAATAAAGAATATATGTGTACGTATCAAAGACAGGGGTTTCTGCTGTCTCCCTCTGCCCAGCAGACTGAGGTTTGGGGCTTTGTGACTCAAATCTGCCTGTGCTCTTTGGGGCTGTGGGGACGGGGTGAGTGACTTGGGGATTCTGTGCCTCCATTTACCCATCTGTATAATGGGGACAGAAGAGCCTGCCTCAGGAGTCTATTGTGAGAATGCGTAGAGAGGGCTGTCATTCCTGCAGAACTAGACGGGGAAGCCGTCTGGGTCCAGCTGTTCTCTCCGCCCCTCTTAGCCTGTGCCTGACCTTCCCAGGGAACTTCAGAATGCACGACTCCCCCCCACCCACCCCCGCCACCCCGCCCCAACCCTGCCTCATTCCCAGGCATCCAGCCAAATTCCCTGGCCATGTGCTCCATCCTCCCTAAGCCCAGCTGCTTCCTGTGCTCAGACAAAGAGAGCTCTGTCCCCAGACTACCAGGCTACCCCACACGGCACAGACTGCAACCCCCCCCGCCCTGCCATGTGTCTGTCCCCAGCCCTGGCCCTGTGCTCCTGGGCACACGCTGCCAGCCCTGTGTCCCTCCTCCCCTTAGACTCACGTTACTAGCATCTGCGAGTCTTCTAGGCTTGGACATATACAGTTGAGTTCTGTCTGCAAGAGGGCAGTCCAGGACAGTATCGAAAGTCATGGGGTCGGAGGGTGATGTGGGGAGAAAGAATAGAGCTGGAATGACTCAGATATTGCACAGTGCCCCTCCAGGATGACAACAGTGTGTGGTGCTCAGCGGAGCATGAATGCTGTGACCATGTGACAGGGACAGGAGACAATGAACAGGAACAGCGGGTGATAGAGACAGTGTGACAGCAACAGGTGCCCCTGAGGAGGCAGTGTGACAGCAACAGGTGACAGCGTAAGAAGAAAATACCCTAGGGATTAGTGTGATGTTGGTTGGGCGGCCGTTTTACGGTGATAAGGGACAGCAAGGAGAGTGATGCAGTGAGAGATGACAACATACAGATACCGCCATGGTGGGGACTTCACTGGTGGTCCAGTGGTTAAGACCACACTTCCAGTGCAGGGTGCATGGGTTCAATCCCAGGTTGGGGAACTAAGATCCTACTTGCGGTGCAGCATGGCCAAAACAAAAAGACTGCCTTGGTGATGACAGTGACAGCATCAAGGGAGATAGTGGGGCAGGACCAGCAACTGGTGACAAGAAAGAGACAACACAACATATAGGACTTTTGCTGTCTCCTTAGAGGACTAAGATGACCTTTCCCTGGGTCTGGGACATGCCCCCTTCACGAGGCAGATTGAATGACAAAATTTCAAGACACTGGATCTCCATTCTCCCAGACCCCTTGCTGCAAGGTGGGGGCATAAGCACCCCCCCACCACAGTCCTCCAGCCAAGTGACTTTGGCCCCAACTTTGACGGATGCTGGCGTCAAAAGTGGGACTCCCTTGAAGGATGGAGGAAAGGATAGTTAGGGAGTTTGAGATAGACATGTTCACACTGCTATATTCAAAATGTATAACCAGGACTTCCCTGGTGGCTAAGACTCTGCTCTCCCAATGCAGAGGGCCAGGTTCAATCCCTGGTCAGGGAACTAGATCCCACATGCTGCAACAGAGATTAGAGATCCTGTGTGCCTCAACTAAGACCCAGTGCAGCCAAATAAATACATATTTTGAAAATTTTTTAAAGGAAAAAATAAAGTGGATAACCAACAAGGACTTATTGTATAGCACAAGGAACTGGTGGCACTAGTAAAGAACCTACCTGCCAGGAGACATAAGAGATGCAGGTTCAACTCCTGGGTCAGGAAGATCCCCTGGAGAAGGAAATGGTAACCCACTCCAGTATTCTTGCTTGGAGAATCCCTTAGACAGAGGAGTCTGGAAGACTACGGTCCATAGGGTTGCAAAGAGTCGGACATGACTGAACCAACTTAGCACGCATGCACAGGGAACTCTGCTCAATATCATGTGGCAGCCTGGATAGGATGGGAGAATGGATACATGTATATGTGTGGCTGAGCCCCTTTGCTGTCCACCTGAAACTATCACGACATTGTTCATTGGCTATACTCCAAATAAAGTAAAAAAAATTTTTTTTTGAAAAAATTAAGTGGGCTCCCCTGGGTTCTGTTTTGCTGAGGTTGACTTCAGTTTGGTTTCCAGAGTCCAGAATCACCAAGGACCATCTGAGCTGGAGCAGAGAAGGAATGGATGGTGTATCAGTAGGACCAGATCTCTGGGTGGTTTGGGGGTGCCTCTGCTGGCTGCAGGACCCCCAAGCTTGGGTCTCCAGCCTCTCCAGAGATCCTATACTCCACCAAGCACCCTTTCTGCCAAGACTGATTTCTGTGGCTTGCTCTTTAAGAATCCTGACACTCTGAGTGATGGTGTTTGTGGGTGACAATGTCACGGCAATAAGGGAAAGGTGTAACAGTGACAAGGGGCCACACGAATGTCCCAGGCAGGGGAGCAAACCAGAAAACAGCAAGGTGTCCCCTGGATGGGAGACTAGGAGGTGACAGCAGTGAGGGATGCTGATGGGTCATCTTATAATAGGAATCTGGCAGTCATTCGTTGTTGATGGGGAAACTGTGTGACATGCTCTGCCCTCATGGCAGTGTTGGGGGTGGCATTGGCAAGCTTGGGGGGAGGGTAAGAGCGTCCACATGTCTTCATAACAGTGTAATGTAATGAGTGATCCCGTCAGTAACGGACAGCATGCAACAGACTCAGGCAGTTGAGGGCAAGACGGGACACGAGTAGTGAGGAGGATCCAATGGCAGCAACACCCTCTGCTGTCACTGCCCCTTCCATATGTCACTAAAACTTCCAACAGCCCCACACAGCCTCTGTCTCACCACACCTGATGGATTGCTCCTCTCCTGGTTTCCAGAGAGCAGCTGGGGAGAATTTTTTTTAAATTATTTATTTATTTTTGATTGCACTGAGTCTCTGTTGCTACAAGCAGGCTTTCTATAGTTGTGGTGAGCGGGGGCTCCTCTTCACTTTTGATGCCTGGGCTTCTTATTGCTGTGACTTTCTCACAAGGCGGAGCTCTAGGCACGCAGGCTTCAGGACTTGTGGTGCATGGGCTTAGTTGCTCTGCAGCGTGTAGGATCTTCCTGGACCAGGGGTAGAAACTGTGTCCCCTGCAGCGGCAGGCAGACTCTTATCTACTGTGCTACCAGGGAAGTCCAGGTAGGGAGGATTCTAGAAGGAATGGCTGCCTGATGCACCAGCCTTCCATGGGGCTTAGCCATGGAGGTATTGGTCGTGCGTGTCCCCGATGTGGGACTGTCCCTCCCCACCTTCCACACGTAGGCTGGGCTGTTTCTGGGGCAGCAGGAGCCTAGCCCAGTGCCCATGTAAAACACATTTGGTGGATGAAGAACAGACCAGGGCTGACCTTAGCAAAGGAGCCTAAGAAAGGGAGACAAAGGCGTTCCATGAAAGCTGACTCATCCACGGCAGCCCCTGACCCTTCCCACACTGGAAGCCCACACCTCTGTCAACTTGATCTTGGGAGTTCCTTCCCTAGCCACTCTCCCCATACCCTACCACCCCTCCTGACTCTCCTCACAGGCCCCGGGAACTCCATTTCCTCAGCCAGGATGTCCTCAATCTTGTCCCCAAAGTTTCCCTCTGCCTCATGCTCCTCCAGCCCAGCCCCAGAGCTCTCACTGCTCCCCAGACCAGTTCTAGTTCTCCCCACAGAGAACCTTCTAGGGTGACTCCTCTTCCTGGGAGCCCATAGGGCTCACCTCAGAGGTGGGGCATACCCCCTCTTGTCCATTATCAACTGAAGGTGCCCTGGTGCTCCTGGCCCCTGCTCACCCCTCCAGCTTCCATCTTGTTCTCTTTCCCTTTCTCCCCTCCCTGAAAGCTCCAGTCTTACTCAGTTCCCACATGTTCCATACGCTCCTGTCTTTGGGCATTTGCCTGTCCTTCCCTCCGATTTTCACAGGTGTTCCTTTCCACTGAAGACTGATGCTGATGCTGAAGCTGAAGCTCCAATACTTTGGCCACCTGATATGAAGAGCTGACTCTTTGGAAAAGACCCTGATGCTGGGAAAGGTTGAAGGCAGGAGGAGGAGAGGGTGACAGAGGATGAGATGGTTGGATAGCATCACTGACTCAACGGACATGAATTTGAGCAAACTCCAGGAGATAGAGGAGGACAGTGTGTCGACATTACTCTGCCAACAAAGATCTGTCTTGTCAAAGCTATGGTTTTTCCAGTAGTCATGTATGGACGTGAGAGTTGGATTATAAAAAAAGCTGAGTGCCAAAGAATTGATGCTTTTGAACTGTGGTGTTGGAGAAGACTCTTGAGAGTCCCTTGGACCGCAAGGAAATCCAACCAGTCCATCCCTAAAGAAAATCAGCCCTGAATATTCATTGGAAGGATTGATGCTGGAGCTGAAACTCCAATATTTTGGCCACCTGATGCGAAGAACTGACTCATCTGAAAAGACCCTGATGCTGGCAAAGGTTGAAGGCAAGAGCAGAAAAGGAAGACAGAGGATGAGATGGTTGGATGGCATTACCAACTCAATGGACATGATTTTGAGCAAACTCTGGGAGATGGTGAAGGATAGGGAAGATTGGAATGCTGCAGTCCATGGGGTCGAAAAGAGTCAGACATGACTTACCGACTCAACAACAACAATTGAGCCTTCAAGACTCCCATTCCCAGGCAGAATGCTTCTTTCTTTCCCGCCCTCCTAGAGTCCTTCTCTCTGGTCCAAGAGTATCATAGAGTCAGGTCTGTCTCTTGGGACCCATATTGGGAAATTATAACAGTTCTCTCTCTCGTAGAGGTTTTTGGTGATGAAATGAGATTATGTGTGGGACTTCTCTGGTGGTCCAGTGATTAAGAATTTGCCTTTGAATGCAGGGGACTTGGGTTCCATCCCTGGTCAGGGAACTACAATCCCACATGCTTTGGAGCAATTAAGCCCTCACGGCCTGCAACTAGAGTCTATGCATTGGCAAAGAAAGATCCTTCATGAGGCAATGAAGATTCTGAGTGCCCCAACTAAGACCTGATGCAGACAAATAAATAAATAAGATAATGTGTATGAAATTCTTAATAGCATGCCCAGCCCAGAAGCACCTGCTAAATATTACCTCAAATGGTTATTTGCTATTTATTTTTTTACATTCCAGAAGTGCTATGATGGAGGCACGATCAGCATAATCAGCTTCAGGAATTCAATAGGGTAAATGAATTATTTTGGTGTGGGCAGGGTATTTTTGAACTGGGCTTTGCCAGATGCATAGGAGTTTGCTGAGGGGACTAACACCCTCAGGTCCAACAGCTTCTGACTAATCTCCATATCAAGGATCACAGGTGGCGTCTGTTCTCAGAGGTGGGAAAGCAGTGGGGAAAACTAGAAATTTTTGTTTGGAATCTGAATTCCAGCTAGGGAGCAGAAATTCTGAAATTCAACTTCTGTGACAGCTGGGGAAGCTGAGGCTCAGAAAGGCTAGACCTTTGGACTTTTTAAAACTCTTCGTTTTGAGGATCAGATAAATAAATTAAAAAAAGTGGACCTCCTTCCCAGAAAACGCATCTCTGGCCAGCGTTTTGCCTACATTGTTGGGGGCTTCCGGAGCTTAGTCTAGTTAAGAATCCAGGCTCCAGGCAGCCAGGTAAGATTCCCCAGTCACCCTTGGAATTCTCCAGGCTCGAGGGAGAAGGCGGCGGCTAGGGGAGAACATAGGAAAGAGCCTTCAGGTGAGTCCCGGGATCTTTCAGGCCTGGATCTCTTCCAGGCCACACTAAATCGCAGTCCCATCTTAGGGCCACCAACCAGCTCAATTTCTACCCAAAACGCGGTCCCCACAGCCTCCCCGCGCCCCGTCTCAGCCCGCGCCTCGGGTCTGTATTCCCGCCCCATCCCATTTCTTCAGCCCCTCGGAGTTTCACCAGGAGCCCCAAGCCCTCCCCCAGCTCCAGCCCCTCCCCGAGGCCCGGGATCTGAGCCCCCGGCCCCCCGCCCCGGGAGCTTCAGAGGTGCAAACGCGCCCTCCCCCAATTCCTCCCGCCCTCGACCCCCACCCCCGACCCCGAGTGGCAGCTCTGGGCTGGGAACTCAGCGGGGTCGGCCTCTCGGTTTTGCGATCCCGCCCCGGGCCCCCCGGCGCGGCGCCGAGCGGGCCCTCCGACGCCGAGCCTCGCGCGTCCGCTTGTCGCGCCTGCCTCCACGCGCGCGGGCTGGCAGGTAAGGGACGCGCGGGGCCAGGGGCGGGCGGAGGAACCGGAGAGCAGCGGGTGCGGGGGAGGCTGAAGCAGGAGGAGGGGGCCGGGGCGACGGAGGGGGAGGGGATTCCTTTGTTTGCAGCCGGCGGCCCCGGCCCCAGCCCTCTCCCCTCTCCGTGCTCCTCTCCGCGCTGGCGTTGGGGCGCGGGGACCCGGAGGCGCCGCAGGGGCTCGGCCCGGGGTGCGGGCGCGGCCAGACCCAGACCCGCAGGTGAGGGCGGTGCCGAGCGTGGTGGCGGCTCCCGGGCCTCCGTCCCGGGCCCTGCCCGGTGGAGAACGCGGGCCGCGGGCTCGGCGGGCGCGCGTGCCCTACCCGCTAGCCCCCCACGCCTAGTTCGCGGATCCTGGGATTCCTCGCTTTCCGCCCCTCCGTTTACCCCCACCCCTCTGCCGCCTCGTGGAGCGCGCGCTGTCCCCGCTCATTCATTCCATAAGCTCCTGGGCGCGGTTCTCAGACGCAAAGTTGAGGGGTGAAGGAGGGAGCTGGGTCAGGCCACACCGGAGATGGAGGTACCCCGGGCCCCGGGGACTGCGTAGAGAAGGCGTCCTACGAGCGCAAAACAGCCTGGACGGCTTGGAAGCCAGAAGAGAGTGCCCTTGACTAGTGGGGCCGACTTTCTCGCTTCCCCGCCAGAGGTGACAAAGGTCTTTTCCTTTTCCGAGGACCTGAAGACCACCTGGTTAAACTCTGATGGCCCAGAGACGGGCAGCCACCAGCCCAAGGGCACACAGCACACTCCCCATCCATTCTGCACCCAGACCCAATTCCTTTCCTCGCTAGTGCAGAAAGCTGGACTTAAAAGGGGCCCCGTGACGGCCACTTGGTCTGTCTTCTCTTCCCCAAGGGCCCAGCTCCCCTCCTCCTAGCCTTTGTCCAGTCCTCTCCCTGCCAGGGAGGACTGTGTCCGCATCGTCTCCCTCCCATCCTTCCAGGTTCCAGAGAGAACCAGGCACCTCCTGGAACATAGGGTCCCTTTGATTTTCTTCCCCTCTCTCTCCTCTTCCTGGGCTTCAGCTCCCACTCAGCCCCTTACTAAATGTGTGATGGCCTCAGTTGGTTCCTCTGTGAAGTGGGCACAATAGCTGTCCCTTCCCTGCTGAACAGAAGGGTGTTCTCACCAGCGGGAAGTTCCAGTCTGTGCCCCAGAGCTCCTGCAATCCTCTTTGGATGCCTGGCCCATCCTCCTCAACTACGTGCTTCCTATGGGGCCCTTACAAGCCCTCCTGCACGCCGGCCTACATCCATTTCTGTCCTTGTTCCCCCCACTTAGAGCCCTACAAGGGCTCACCACTGCCCTGATCTACAAGTGGGAGCTCCAGTACACAGGTATGCACTCCTGAAACACCGCGGCTGCCACCCGCCCCTCCTCTCCACTCAAAGGTCCATGGTCTTCTTGCCTTCGCTCCCAGGGTGCTGTCTCTGCTTTGACACCCTCCTCTCTGCTGACTCCATCATTGAGACATCACACCTCCTCCGGGAAGCCTCCCCTGACTGTTCATCTGCTTGCGGGTTGGGGTTGGATGCCTCCCTGGGCCCCCATAAGCACCCAGTTTCTCCATCCCAGCAGCCTGCCCACCGCTCCTGGTTCTCCTGGGTGCCCAAGGGCTTCTTGCTGAGGTTGACTCCGCCTCCTCTCCGCAGCCTCAGAGGGACGTATCATGATTCTGGAGGGTCCGTGCTTGACAAGGAGAGGAGCCAGCCCCCTCACCGTGGCCCGGGGCCCTCTGGCTCGGCTCCTGCTGGCCTGGACAGCTCTGTTGTGCGTGGCGGGTGTCCAGGGCCGTTGGGATGGGGCTGTGCAGCCTGCCGGTCTCGGAAGTGTGCGCAGGCGTGGCAGCCCTGGCTTCTTACAAGGGTGTGTGGTACCTGGGATGCTGAGAGGCCCCTGGGATGTGGGCTGGGCCTGGGCTGGGCCATCCTGCTGGGTGGGAGAATGAGGCCCAGGGGACGTCCAGCCGGGCAGGGGCTCCTCACCTGACTCTCCTGCTCTCCTGAAGGCCTAATGTGTGCGGCTCCCGCTTTCACGCCTACTGCTGTCCTGGCTGGAGGACGCTGCCCGGTGGGAACCAGTGTGTTGTGCGTGAGTGTTGCTGCCTTCTAGGGGGCTGGGGGGGGATGGAGTTAAGCCATGAAATTGGCCCTTGCCTCTGTCCTCAGGCTCCCAGGACACCCAACCATGTTTCATTGCCTTACAGCTTCCCTGTCTCTGTCTGCTTGTCAGTCCATCTGTCTTTCTGTCTTGGTCTTTCTCTAAGTCGCTGTCTCTGTCTCTGTCTTTTTCTCTGTGTCTCTTTTCGTTTCTCCACCCGCACCACATTCTAGTGGGTCTGGAATCTGACTCTGTTCGCAGGAGACCTTCCCTCTCACTGCCCCCATACCCCAGCACAACAGCCAGCACACCAGTACCCTCCAACTTCTGTCCTTACTGCTCACTGTTTCGGGCCCAAAGAACACCTGTCTCCCCGTGGCTCCAGCAGAGCTTCGGTCCTCCAGGCCTGCGGGGGGGTGGGGATGGCAGAAGATTTGAATCCTGGCCTTGACCGCCACCTGCTGCTCTCCAGCCATCTGTAGGCATGCCTGTGGCCAGGGCTTCTGTTCCCGACCCAATCTCTGTGCCTGCGCTGATGGGAAGCTGGCCCCCAGCTGTGGGGTGAGCCGAGGTGAGCAAGAAGTGATCCCCCACCCCAGGGGCGGGAAGAGAAGGTGAGCGGCTTCCAGAAGCCTCTGGAAGTTTCCAGGCTGGTTTTGCTGAAGGACCAGAGCCAGGCTGGACACTTCTGGTCCCAGAGCCTTGAGCAGGTATCTTAGGGCTTTCCTGTGTGTGCCCCACTCCCCACCCACAGGGTCAGGGTGCAGTGTGAGCTGTATGAATGGGGGCAGCTGTCGAGGGGAGTCTTGTCTGTGCCAGAGGGGCTACACAGGCACCGTGTGTGGGCAACGTAAGTACCCCCCACGCACACCTGGGCTTGGGATCCCAGAGGTCAGGTCTCTGCTATCGTCTGCCCACTGCCCACTGGTCCCTCTTCTGGGACCAGGATTGGAGGGGACACACTCATTGTTACAATCTTATCCCTTGGTCTGGGCTGGGTTGTGGGGATTCCTGTGTGAAGAAAGGCTCACTTGGGCCTCAGCTCCCTCTACTGTTGGGGAACCTCAGGCCACCCCCCTCCCTTCCTCCACAGCTATCTGTGACCACGGCTGCCACAAAAGGGGGCGCTGCATTGGGCCAAACCACTGTGCCTGTGTGTACGGCTTCATGGGGCCTCAGTGTGAGAGAGGTACCAAGCTGAGCATGGGGAAGGGGTCAGCAGGGAAGGGGCACTTCCTGAGACATGGTTGGAACCCTGGAGGGTCCAGTAGACCTCCTCTCTGCTGTCCTTGCTGCTCAGAAGGGCAGAGAAACTGTCTGCTCCTGGGAAGGAAATCAGGGAGGGCATCCTGTAGGAAGGGGTAAGTTGGAGTTCATGAAATGGATAAGCCCCCCTATGCTGCACCCCCACTGTCGAAGTGACCCCACAGGCTGAGGTGGGAAGAGTCACCTGTTGGGAGTCTGTCACCGAAGCAAAGACAGTGGTTGCAATGAGAAGTTGGATGCGGGGCGGCAAGGGATGGAGATAGAGATGAACCTCAGGTCTGCTCTGAAAACTGAGGGGCAGGTGGGTGCAGGGAAAGGCAAGACGCTTAGGCTCAGTGTTGGCTGAGGAACCTGTGGGTCACCAAGGAGGCAGGTAGATACCTAGGTCTGGGGCTGCCACATCTACGGGGCCTGAAGCCCCATGGATGGTTGAGGTTCTTGGGGAAGAAAAGCAGGAGGAGATTTAAGGGTCCACCAAAGAAATGGAGCCCAGCCACCAGCAACTGGGAAGGAGAAGGTGAAAAGGAGTGCGTGGCGATGGGGATGCCCAGGCCGATGAACCACCAGAGTGCCTTGCTTGGCCAAGGAGCCCAGGAAAGCAAAGACAGGAAGGGTCCTGGGACCGACCCCAGTGTCGGGGCTGCTGCTGAGGCCCATCTGTGACTGGATCCAGTTTGGGGAGGGTATAGCCACAAATCAGAAGCTGGAGGGGCTATGGGTTGCCTGGGTTCCAGGGTGGGCTTTGAGAAACTGGATTTGGCAAGAAAACAGAGTTGGAATTTGGGCTGACAGAGGGGGAGCAGTCGGGGTGGCTGAGGGAAAGTGAAGGCTAGTGGGGAGGGTGAGAGGAGGGGCCTGGTGTGGGGGCTGGGAGGTGCGGGCCCCAGAGAGAGGCAGGGGTGGGTGCTAGGTTAAGAATGAGTGGGGATTCCAGGGTCCTGGTAGGCTGAGGTGAGAGTCTGGAAACCCTGTTTTGCTTAGGGAAGTCAGGACTGTGTTGGAGCTCCTCTCCATAAGGGCCTGGCGGCTGGCTTTGGCGTCTCCTTCTGGGAGGGGCTTCCCTTGGTCCAATGCCAGCCCCTTGATTGGAGCCATCTGGAGCATGGAGCCAGGAAGTCACATCTGGGCCCGTGCCCAGTGGTGGGGGGACTGATGAGACCACCTTCGGCTGGGCGGGGGTTCAGAGATGAAAATTGTGGGTTCAGAGCTTTGGTGGATACTGGGTCCCTCCTGGAGTCTGGGAGATTCGGCAGAGCCAGAGGTTGCTCAGGGATGGGACCAGCTCTCCAGTGGGGCGTCTGTGGGTCCCTGCCCAAGCCTGCGGGGAGGGTGGGCCTGGTTGGGGGGAGGATCTCCAGACATGCTCTGAGCTCTGTAGGCTTGGAGGTCCTGGCTTCTGTTGGAGGTTGGTTGGATATTGCTTTGGAGAGAAAGGGTTTTGAAAGGTAAATAGGAGTTCATCAGTTAAGGGAAGGGAACAGTATGAGTAGAGGCTTGGGGTCAGGAAAGACAAAACAAAACCTGATGTTTTAGTATAGGGAGCCTGAGAAGGTGGCCACAACAGTAGTCCAGGTGAGAGAGGTAGAGGCCTGTGCTGGGCCTGCTGGGATGGAAATGCAGAAGGCGATGGGGTGGGGGGCAGCCTGAGGCCAGCTGCCACATCCATCTGCCCTGCAGACTACCGGACAGGGCCCTGCTTTGGTCGAGTGGGCCCTGAGGGGTGCCAGCACCAGCTGACCGGCCTCATCTGCACCAAGGCGCTCTGCTGTGCCACTGTGGGCTGGGCCTGGGGCTTCCCATGTGAGCTCTGCCCAGCTCAGCCACATCCCTGCCGCCGGGGCTTCATCCCCAATATTAACACGGGGGCCTGCCAAGGTAAGTAGAGGGGGCCAACGCGTGAGGACAGAGGTCCTGGGAACCAGGGCTGAGTGGGAGCCCTTGGCAGCTTTGGTTTCCTCCTCTGACGGGCCTCTCATCCCCCTGCAGATGTGGATGAGTGCCAGGCTGTGCCAGGCCTGTGCCAGGGGGGCAGCTGTGTCAACACTGTGGGTTCCTTTGAGTGCCGCTGCCCCACTGGACACCGGCTCAGTGAGAACAGCGCCAAGTGTGAAGGTGGGCGACAGGGAGAGGTTCAAGTTGGGACCTCCTCTCTGCTCTCCTCTGAGCGGCTCAGTCTCCCCCTGCAGAGAGAAGGAGGAGGTGGGATAGGGCTGGTGGGGGACCCTGCCTGGCTCTGACCCGGCATTGATCTGTATAGATGTGGATGAATGTCTCAGTGTGCCAGGCCTCTGCTCCGGGGGTGACTGCACCAACACAGTTGGGAGCTACATGTGCACCTGTCCCCGTGGTTATGCCAGCAGCCTGGATGGCACTCGCTGCCTAGGTGAGCCAGGGCTCGGGGTAGGGTAGGGGGCTGAATGGGCAGAGGCCAGGTAGGAGACAGATCCCTTGCTCATCTATCTCTGCAAACTTCTGGCCCTTGCAACCTTCTCTAGCCCTTCAATTTCTATGTCCTTCTGTGTTTTTTGGACCCTGGTTTCCATCCCCTCAGAAATTCTGGCTCCTTACACCTTGGTATTTATGCTCTCTTGACCCCAGTCTGCAAGCCCCTCTAGCCCCCATCTCTAAGGCCTTTAGCTCTCTGGTCTCTTATCTTGGTCTCCTGGCTTCAGTGCATTCCCCCTCCCCCATGCCTCTCTACCCCTAGGACTCTGTGTCCTTCTGGCTGACTGGCTGGTTGTCATTCTTGCCTTCCTGGCCTCTCTGCCCCTCTAGCCCCCATCTCTATGCCCCCTTGCCCCTCTGGTTGTCTGTCCTCCATCCTCCATCTTTATGTCCTCCTGCCCATGGCCTCACTGGCCCCAGTCTCTGTATCCCTCTTTCCGCTCCTGAAGACTTTTAAAAAGTACCCATCTTCCCCCACACCCTGTGTTTGAGATAGCTGAGGCTCTGAGAGGGGAGGTTTGCTTGAGCCAAATCCACATGTAGAAGAGATAGTTACCCACACCCAGCTCCCCAGACCCCTTACCCCCCACCCTACCAGGGTGGAGTCCTCTGGTCTGTGCCTCTCCTTGGATACCCACCCTCCTGTAATCCCCCACACCCCACCTGGCTGGGGCGGGGGGATCCTTGGGCTCTCTCTCCCTGTCCTGCTGTCTTGATGAGCTGCTTGTTAGACTTTAGAGGTGGCTGACAGGGCTAGCCAGAAACACTTGTGATGGGATATGGGCAGAGCCTGGGTTTAGTGAGGCAAGGTGGGCTTGGCAGGTCTCCAGCACCACCTGGGCCCCTCAGGCTGGATCTCTACCAGGCAGGACTGAGAATGTTGTGTTTGGTGTTCTGCCAGTGTGCTGTGGCCAGTGCCAGACCTATTTATTCCTCCACCTCTCGGGGCCATCTTGGTTGGCATGGTGACTAGCTCAGGGCACGTCCCCTGGACTGTGGGGGCCTTTCCCAGCTACTAAATAGCAGAGCCTAGATTTGAATCAAGGTCAAGTGTCCTCTGAAAATGGGCTCGCAATTCAGTCCTCTATTCTAAGTGACCTAGGGCAAGTTGCTTAACCTCTCTGCTTAGCCTCAGCTGCCTTATGTGTGATGTACTGGCAGTACTTACCCGTTTTACTGTTCACTAGCTCAGTCATGTCTGACTCTCTGCAGCCCCACGGACTGCAGCACACCAGGCTTCCCTGTCCTTCACTATCTCCTAGAGTTTGCTTAGATTCATGCCCATTGAGTTAGTGGTGCCATCCAACCATCTCATCCCCTATTACCCCCTTCTCCTCCTACCCTCAGTCTTTCCCAGCATCAGGGTCTTTTCCAATGAGTCAGCTCTTCGCCTCAGGTGGCCAAAGTATTGGAGCTTCAGGTTCAGCATCAGTCCTTTCAATGAATATTCAGGGCTGATTTCCTTTAGGATTGACTGCTTTGATCTTGCAGTCCAAGGGACTCTCAAGAGTCTTCTCCAGCAGCACAGCTCAGAAGTATATGGAGAGGGTTAAATATTTATGGAGTGATTCACCCAGGGGTGGAAGTAGGGGGTACTAAGTACACATTCAGAAACACAGGGGAGCAGAGAAGTTGGGTTTGTGACCACTTAGCAGAGCCTGATCACAGTAGGTGCTTAATAAGTAAAGGCAGCATCATTTTTATTAAAATTCTTGCATTTTGTCTTGTCCTCCCTACTAGAGAGGCAGCTGCTTGGTCAGATCCCCTGGGGTTCAGGAACCTGGCTTCCCATCCCACCTCACTCTCCAGCAGCTGTGTGACCTTGAACAAGTCTGATGACCTCTTCTTGCCTGGGCAGGCACAGCCCCGTTAGAGTGCCAGGGATGATGCTGGAATTGCAGAGCCCTGACTCATACTCATGCACCTGGGGAACCCTCCTGCCCCTGCTGCCAGGTGCATGGGGGTGTGTCTGGGGAGGTAGAAATGCTAGCTGTTTTCTCAGCCTTGGGCAGCTCAGAGGTGGCTACAAGGGCCCTCCCGGCTGGTTGGAGGGGTTTTTCCACTGTGGGCCACTGGCTAACATTTGTGGGTTTTCAAACCTAAAAATACGCTCTTTTAGAGTCAGAACCCAGGAAATCTGATCACCGAATAAAGCCATCAGACTTGAGGTCACAGTGGAAGTGTGTCCGTGGTTTTTGTAGCTGGGGAGCCTCTGCCTCGGTCTCCCCAGGGGCTGCAGCTATCAGTCTGCCAGTCTGCTCCCCTGTTGTTCAGTCGCTCAGTTGTGTCTGGTTCTTTGAGACCTGGTGGGCTGCAGCATGCCAGGCTTCCCTGTCCCACACTGTCTCCCAGAGTTTGCTCAAACTCATGTCCACTGAGTCGGTGATGCCATCCAATCATCTCATCCTCTGTCACCTCCTTCTGCTCCTGCCCTCAATCTTTCCCAGAATCAGGGTCTTTTCCAGTTGAGTCAGTTCTTCTCATCAGGTGGCCAAAGTGTTGGAGCTTCAGGTTCAGCATCAGTCCTTTAAATGAACATTCAGGGCTGATTTCCTTCACGATTGACTGGTTGGATCTTCTTGCAGTCCAAGGGACTCTCGAGAGTCTTCTCCAATACCACAGTTCAAAAACATCAATTCTTTGGCATTCAGCCTTCTTTGTGGTCCAGCTCTCACATCTATATATGACTACTGGAAAAACCATAGCCTTGACTAGATGGACCTTTGTTGGCAAAGTAATGTCTCTGCTTTTTAATATGCTGTGTAGGTTGGTCATAGCTTTTCTTCCAAGGAGCAAGCATCTTTTAATTTCATGGCTGCAGTCACCATCTGCAGTGATTTTGGAGCCCAAGAAAATAAAGTCTCTCACTGTTTTCATTGTTTCCCCATCTATTTGCCATGAAGTGATGGGACCAGATGCCATTTTCTTAGTTTTCTGAATGTTGAGTTTTAAGCCAACTTTTTCACTCTCCTCTTCATTTTCATCAAGAGGTTCTTTAGTTCCTCTTCACTTTCTGCCCTAAGGGTGGTGTCATCTGCATATCTGAGTTTATTGATATTTCTCCTGGCAATCTTGATTCCAGCTTGTGCTTCATCCAGCCCTGCATTTCGCACTATGTACTCTGCATATAATTTAAATAAGCAGTGACAATATACAGCCTTGACATACTCCTTTCCCAATTTAGAACCAGTCCGTTGTTCCATGTCCGGTTCTAATAGTTGCTTCTTGACTTGCATACAGTTTCTCTGGAGGCAGCTCAGGTGGTCTGGTATTCCCATCTCTTGAAGAATTTTCCACAGTTTGTTGTGATCCACACAGTCAAAGGCTTTGGCGTAGTCAATGAAGCAGAAGTAGATGTTTTTCTGGAACTCTCTTGCTTTTTCTATGATCCAACGCTGTCTAGGTTCATCATAGCTTTTGCTCCCCTGGTCCCTCTTCAAATTAAAAGCTTCTTGGGTTTCTGCAGAATGCCCAGAGCTGGCAAGCGAGGCCACCCAGCTACAGATCCCAGCATCTCTGTTTGAGCATCCAGCTTGACTTCCTAGGCAACCCCCTGATCCTGGGGTCTTCCTCAGTGTGGCTGAATATCCCAGGGAGCTTACTAACAATGCCAGTGTTCGGTATGGGACACTTTTGCTTGGCATGAGCCCAAATCTCCTTCTCTGGGGTAATTTGGAAATCTTGGTTTATTACCTCTTGGTTTAAACTTGGTTTAATCCTCTCAGCGAGGATTGGCCATGTGCCAGATAGAGTGCACTCTGCAACACTCTTCTGATGTGAGTGCTCTGAGCATCTCTGGTCCACGGACGGTGAAACTGAGGTGCAGAGAGGCAAGGAGGTCTGTCCTGTAGATAGATGGTGCTGATGGAGCTGGGATGTGAAGTCTGGTAACTGGTCCTCAGGGTTTCCCAGGTGACTCAGCAGTAAAGAATCTGCCTGCCTGCTAATGCAGGATATGCAGGTTCGATTCCTGGCTGGGAAGATCCCCTGGAGGAGGGAATGGCTAGCACTCCAGTATTGTAGCCTGGAGAATCCCAAGGATAGAGGAGCCTGGTGGGCTACAGTCCATGGGGTCGCAAAAGAGTCAGACACGACTGAACAGCGACTGAGCACACATGAACGATCCTCCCTACCCCTCCCACCTTGCCCCCTGCTGCAGATCACCGTGCTGGCACTTGCTTCTCAGTGCTGATTGCAGGCCGCTGTGCTGGAGACCTTGCAGGCCACTACACCCACAGGCAGTGCTGCTGTGACAAGGGCAGGTGCTGGGCGGCTGGCCCGGCCCCTGAGCTGTGTCCTCCTCGGGGCTCTGGTGAGTGGCTGGGGGTGCTTCCTGCCTTCCTCTACCCCAGAGCTCGGCCTGCGGGTTGGGGACCCAGGGTACAACCGAAGGCTTAACTTCCAACTTCACCCCCTTGCAGATGAGTTCCAGCGACTGTGTGCCCCGGGGCTCCCGCTCCTGCCCTCCTATCCGGGCCCTTTCCCCAGCCTCCCCGGCTTTGGATCCAGTGGTGGTGTGGGTCCTGGCCAAGGGCTGGCACGGCACAGCCCCCACGGCTCCAATGGTCATGGGGTTCCCAGCCTGGGCCTTGGAGATGCCAGCATTGGTGAGGACTTGGGAGGAGGGGTCCAAGACCCCTCCAGTGGAAAAGGGGATCCAGGCCTCAGGGTCTGGACTGGGCTTTGGAGTGGGGGGTGTGGCCTGGGCAGTGGGGATGGGAGTACTGACAGTGGTCTGGGGGTGGGGGCAGATTGGAGATCCCAGCCTCCAAGGCCAAGTTTGAGCTTTGGGTGAGGGTCTAGGGCTGGAATTGGAGAAGGAAATGGCAACCCACTCCAGTATTCTCACCTGGAGAATCCCCTGCACAGAGGAACCTGGTGGGCCACAGTCCAGGGGGTCGCACAGAGTCAGAGACAACTGAAGTGATTGGACATGCACACTAGGGCTGGAATGGGGGTCTGGGGTCTCAGGCAAGTGTAGGGTCTGAATTTAGGGCAGGATGCTGGGCTATAGTGGGAGAACCTGGCCATAGGAGGTGGGGTCCCAGCCTCTGAGTGTGTGTCTAAACCCAGAAGCGAGGCCCAGACCCAGAGGCCCAGCCCTCAGTCAGGCACCTTGCCCCGCTCCGTCGGCCCTACCCGCAGGCACAGCCACACTGAACCAGACCATCGACATCTGCCGACACTTCACCAACCTGTGTCTCAACGGCCGCTGCCTGCCCACCCCTTCCAGCTACCACTGCGAGTGTAATGTGGGCTACACACAGGACGTCCGGGGGGAGTGCATTGGTAGGTGGTGGCTGGGCTGGGGGTGGGGGTGTGCCCTACCAGACTCAGGCTCAGAGTCCTCCGCCCGCAGACATGGACGAATGTGCCAGCAGCCCCTGCCGCCACGGAGACTGCATCAACACCCCCGGCTCCTACCGCTGTCGGTGTCACGAGGGTTTTCAGGCGACGCTCACCAAGCAGGCATGCCTGGGTATGGCCATCCCTTGGAAATGGGTGTGCCAGGGGGCCTGGCTGGTGGAACCTGCATCTCTGGCCCAAATTGGAGTCTGGGGGGCCTGGGAGGATGCCTGCTGACCGCCCGCCTACCTTGCCTCCCACCCCCCAGACATAGATGAATGCATCACCAGCAGTAGCCTCTGCCATCACGGCCGCTGTGTCAACACGGAGGGCAGCTTCCAGTGTGTCTGCAATGCCGGCTTTGAGCTCAGCACTGACGGCAAGAACTGTGTGGGTGAGTTGAGGGTGGGCAAGTGGGGAGGGGACTTCTGGGCCCCAGTATCTGCCTTTTAGTGCCTCCTTGCCTCTTTTAAAAAAGAAAAATATTTATTAATTTATTTGGCTGCACCAGGTCTTAGTTGTGGCATGCAGGATCTTTAGCTGTGGCATTCGAACTCTTAGTTGAAGCACGTGGGATCAGTTCTCTGGCCAGGGATCAAACCCAGGACCCCTGCATTGGGAGCTTGGAATCTTAGCCATGAGACCACCGAGGGAGTCCCTACCTTGCTTCTCAAATCTTGCCACTCCTGCTGCATCACTCCATCCTTTCTTTGGATGGATCCTCTGCTTCCCTTCCTGAGCCCAGCCAGCCCATCTGAGAGCCTTCTTGCGGTCTGTCCACTCTCTACCCATGCCTTCATTCTCCCCTTCCTAGGGGTCACAGAGTGACTCCCAGGAAGAGGCCTCTGGGGTAAGTAAGACTGTGCCATCTGCTTCTGCCCCTGACACACAGCCCCTCATCTGCCTCCAAGAGAGGTAGGTCAGGACCATGGAGAGCGCCTTGGCCTCAGATTCCCTGTGGGGTATGGGGGGTGCCAACTAAACTCCCCACAGCTTGTGGGGGCCACTAGGGACCCCCTTTGTCCTCTTCTGTCACCCTGAGACCTGCCTTAATCTTCCCTCACTGGGAAGGATTTTTTTCCTTTCTCCATTCTTTTTTTTTTTTATTTGTTTTATTGAAGGATAATTGCTTTACAGAATTTTGTTGTTTTATTTTCTTGCAGAGTGTTTACTTTTTATTATTAGATAGATTTAGAAAGTTGTTATCAAATTAACCATTTTCTTAGCATTAATTGAAGTAGAGTGATTTATTTCCATGCATAAATCATTATTTCTATCTACATTGTTTTATTAGTTAGATATCACCTACTGAAATTAATTTTTATTTATTTATTTATTTTTGGCTGTGCTGGGTCGTCATCGCTGGGCACAGGCTTTCTCTGGTTGCGGCGAGTGAGGGCTGCTCTAGTTGCTGTGCATGGACTTCTCATTTCAGTGGCTTCTCCTGTGCTCTCTCTGTGGAGCACAGACTGTAGGGTGCACAGGCTTCTGTAGTTGCAGCACATTGGCTCAGTAGTCATGGCTCCCAGGCTCTAGAGCACAGGCTCAGTAGTTGTGGTGCATGGGCTTAGTTGCTCCAGAGCATGTGGGATCTTCCTGGACCAGGAATTGAACCTGTGTCTCCTGCATTGGCAGGCAGATACTTTACCATTGAGCCACCAGGGAAGCCCTGTACTGAAATTAATTTTGATTAATGATTAATGATTAATTAATGATTAATTCATTGTTTCACATTTTACCATCAGGTCTTTAATGTTGCCTTCAGATCTCTGCATAGTCTGTAACCAGTAAGAGCTGATGAAGTCATTAGTTTGGTCTTTTTTATTTTTTTCTCTTGGTACATATAAATTTTTAAATTAATTTTTAAAATTAAAGTATGGGTGATTTACAGTGTCGTGTTAGTTTCCAGCAAAGTTTCAGATTCTTTTTCTTTATAGGTTATAAAATACTGAGCATAGTTGTTTGTGCAATTCATTCATTTTTAAAAACCCTTTTAGCATCTTTATAGACATATAATTCTCATACCATAAAAGTAGCCTTTTAAAGTGTACACTTCAATGGCTTTTAGTACAAGCATCACCACAATCTAAGTTTAGAACCTCTTTATCACCTCTTCTGCATTAGCAGTCATTCCAGAATCATCTATCCTCCCTCCCCTCCCCCCACCCCTCAGCAGTAGACTAATCTACTTTCTGTCCCCATGGATTTGCCTGTTCTGAGCATTTTGTATAAATGGGATCCCACACTCTGTGGCCTTTTGTGACTGGCTTCTTTCACTGATGCATCACATTTTCAAGATCCGTCCATGTGGTAGCATATGTCAGAATGTCATTCCTTTTTATTGTCAAACGCCATTCCATTATATGAACAGACGACATTTTTTGTTTCTACTGTCATCAGTTGGTGGCTATTCGGGTTGTTTCCACTTTTGCTGTTATGGATAATGCCTCTGTGGAAGTTCACGTACACATTTAGGTGTGGACCTTTTATGTATTCATTATGTTTTTTTCCCTCCCTATCTCCATTCCTCCCTCTCTCCCTTTCTTCCTTCTTCTTGCTTCAATCCTTTTTTATTTAACACTGCACTTTGGTAAACAAATCATTTCTGCACTGCACCAATTGCCTTCTTTTAAGTTAAACTATTTTTTTAAGAAAGGTTTTTGGAAAAAAATATTTATTTATTTGGCTGCATCAGGCCTCAGTTGGGTTGCATGGGATTTTCCTTGTAGCATGCAGGATCTTTCAATGCCGCAGGCAGGCTCTTGGCTCTGATGCATGGGCTTCTCTCTAGTTGTGGCATGTGGGCTCAAGAGGACGCAGGCTCAGTAGTTGTGGCACTCCAGCTTGGTTGCCCCACCGTAAGTGGGATCCGAGTTCCCTGATCAGGGATCTAACCAGAGTCCCTGGCGTTGGAAGGTGGATTCTTAACCACTGGACCACCAGGGAAGTCCCTAGATTATTTTCTTGTTAGCTGATGGCTTTTGCCCTTTCCTTTTTAAATGCAGGTTTGATTCCCACAAGATAAATTAATCATTTAAAAGTGAAAATCTCAATAATTCCCAATGTTGTGCAACCACCTTTCTTTCTTTCTTTTTTTTTTTTTTGCAGGAAGATAAACATAGCATTTTTAAAGGTTTTTAAAAATAACATTTATTTCTTAAAAGTTAACACTTGCATAATAGGAAACCAAAAAACACAAGGAAAAAACTAAAGTCATCCATTAACACAAGCAGTTTATTGTTTGATGTGTCCTTCTAGGTCTCATTTGCGTACTTACACAACTAAGCATCCATTTTTATTTAATAAAGATCATACAGCTACGTAGTAATAATGAATATCATGACGTGTGAAACGGCATTTTTAAATGCACAATTTGGTGGCATTTAGGATATTTCCAGTGTCATGCAGCCACCATCTCATTTAGGCAATTCTTTTTTGCATTTTTAAGAATTATGGCACAATTACACGGCGTAAAATTGACCATTTCAACCCGTTTTTTCCATTATAGTTTATTATAAAATATTGAATATGTTCCCTGTGCTATACAGTAGGACCTTGTTTATCTATTTTATGTATAGCAGTTTGTATCTAACCCTTTTTAAGGGAACAATTCGGTGGCATTTTTGTACATTCGTAATTTCATGCAATCGCTACCTCATTTTTTCCATTCTCTTTTTTGCATTTTTTATCTTGGCGAAATATACATAACTTTTTAATTTTTTTTGATGCTCTAGTTTTTCATTGCTGCTCACAGGCTTTCTCTAGTTGCGGTGCATGAGCTTCTCATTGCAGAGCATAGGCTTTAGGCACTCAGGCTTCAATAGTTACGGCACATGTGCTTGGTTGCCCCTTGGCACATGGGATCTTCCTGGACCAGGGATAGAACCTGAGTTTCCTGCATTGGCAGGCAGATTCTTTACCACTGAGCCACCAGGGAAGTCCCTATATAACACGTTTATCATCTTAACTATTTTTAAATGAACAATTTGGAGGCATTTAGTGAGATGTTGTGCAGCCACCACCTGACTTATTTAAAGGACTTTGAACAACTTTTCATGGAGCACCTATGTGTGCCAGGATGGAAGATGCAGATATGAGCTAGTGGTCCCAGTTGGTCCCAGGGGAGTTCACAGTCCTGCAACCTAATACCCATGCCAAACTAGTCTCTGACAGCCACGTCTCATCCTATTAGGCTCCCACAGCCCTGGGAGCAGTCCTTGGAAACATGAGGGCTGGGCTGGTCTACCTGGCAGGACTGGCCCAATGAAAGTGTGGGTGCCAGGACCCTGCTGGGACCCAGCCTCTCCTTGTGTCTCCAGACCACAATGAGTGTGCAGCCACCACCATGTGTGCCAACGGAGTGTGCCTGAACGAGGATGGTAGCTTCACGTGTCTCTGCAAACCCGGCTTCCTGCTGGCACCTGGTGGCCGCCACTGTGTGGGTGAGAAACTGCAGGCTGGACCACAGGGGAACCCATGGGGATAGGGAAGAAGAGGAGAGGGGAGGTGGCAAGGGCGGGTGGGACGTGGGGATAGGGTGGCTAGGACCTGTCGCAGTGCCCCCCCCCACGACCCCTGCAGACATTGATGAGTGCCAGACGCCAGGCATCTGCATGAATGGTCACTGCACCAACACCGAGGGCTCCTTCCACTGCCGCTGCCTCGGGGGGCTTGTGGTGGGTGCTGACGGTCGAGTGTGCGTGGACACCCACATGCGCAGCACGTGCTACGGGACCCTCGACCAGGGCTCCTGTGCCCGCCCCTTCCCTGGTGCCGTCACCAAATCCGAGTGCTGCTGTGCAAGCCTGGCCCATGGGTTTGGGGAGCCCTGCCAGCCGTGTCCTCCCAAGAACTCTGGTGAGAGCCTCAGCTGCCCCGCCCCCATGCACTTTCCATGGCCCTGCTTTTCTTTAGTCCTTGCTTGTGGTTTATTACCGCAGGGTAGGGGTGGGCAGGAGGGGACAGTGGGGGGGGGGCTTGGCTCCCATGGGGTCGAGTGGATGCCTCTCCCCCAAGAAGAGACAAAAGGAAAACTGTTCTTCCCACTGGAGCAGGCATCTTAGTCCTAGACCCTTGGCCAGCCCCAAGGGGCCACATCTTGGGTGTGGCTTGGCTTCAGCAATGGCCAATGACCGCCCCTCTCTCCCTGTTCCTGCCACCACAGCTGAGTTCCAGGCCCTATGCAGCAGCGGTCTTGGCATCACCGCGGATGGCAGAGGTGAGCGGGGCGGGGCTGGAACTGAGGGGCAGAGACGTGGTTGGGAACCCGGTCAGGTCACTGGGTTCCACAAAGTATCACAGGCTGAGGGGTCATTCTCCCATAGCTCTGGAGGCTAAATGTCCCAGATCAAGGTGTGAGCAGGGGTGGCCTCTTCGGAGGCTGTGAGGAAGTGTCTGTCTCACCTCTCTCAGCTTCTGGCACTTAGCTGTTAATCCTTGCCTGGTCGAAGCATCTCCCTGATCTCTGCCTTCATCCTTTTTTTTTTTTTTTTAATTTACAATGTTTCTTGTGTACAGCAAAGTGATTCAGACACTGTATATATATATATATATATGATATATATACTTTCCAGTATATATATTTTCAGTATATATGTATATATACAGTTTTCAGATTTTTGGCCCTTATAGGTTATTATAAAATTTTGAGTTTAATTCTCGTGCTATACAGTAGGTCCTTGTCTGTTTTCTGTTTTATATAGGGTAGTGTATATATGTTAGGGACTTCTTCCCAGGTGGCTCAGTGGTAAAGAATCAGTGCAGGAGTCATAGGAAATGTGGGTTTGATCCCTGTGTTGGGAAGATCCCTTGGAGCAGGGCATGGCAACCCACTCCAGTATTCTTGCCTGGAGAATCTCAAGGACAGAGGAGCCTGGAGGGCTACAGTCCATGGGGTCACAGAGTCAGACACTACTGAAGCAACTGAGCACACATGTAGGCATGTATATATGTTAATCCCAAATTCCTCTGCCTTCCTCTCGACACAGGGTTCACCCTGTGTGTCTCTGCCCAGACCTCCACTTTTATAAGGATACAATCATACTAGAATGGACTGTATGTCCATCTCCAAATAAAGTCACGTGCTGAGGTGATCCTGGGGATGAGAACTACAGCCTATGACACCATCCCTTCCTGTTACAGCCTTCCTGCCTGAGCAAGAAATAAAAGGATTTAGGATACAGCCAGGTTTCCCATCCACCACTGGGCCATGGGGGCAGGACAGATGTCCAGCGCCCCTCCCTCAGTTAAAGGGACAGATTCTGGAGCCAAATGCCTGGGTTTAAATCCCAGCCAGCATTCTTTTTTTTTTTTTTTTTTCATTTTTGACAAATGGGGCTGCCTGTTTTTTCCCTCTTTTGGCTGTACCATGAGGCTTAGGGGATCTCAGTTCCCCGACCAGGAACTGAACCCAGGCCATGGCAGTGAAAGTGCTGATTCCTAACCGCTAGACCACCAGGGAACTCTCCAGGCCCTACTGTTTACTGATTGAATACTGAGCAAGTTATTCCCCATCTCTGCGCCTCCTTTTCTGTAAAGTGGATATACTAGTAAGTCCCATTTCAGGGATGTTGTGAGGACCAAATGAGTTAATATACTCGGCACAAAACAGTAAGCATCTTATAACATTAGTGATTATGATCGCGCTTTAAAAGAAATTATGTTGCTGATGTAATAATGTCTGTTCCATGAGTTCCACACTGTGGACAGTTTTCCCACCCTCCAGGTGCCATTTGGCAATGTCTGGACAAATATTGGGGACGCTTTTGGCATCTCATGTGTAGACATTGGGGATGTTGCTCAACACTGCACGGGTTCCCTCCCCCCCGCACAAAGCAAAGAATGATCCGGCTCCAAATATCTATGGTGCCGAGAAACCCTGGTTTCCAGGGAAAGGAGGCAGGATCTAGGTTGGAGCTCTGGCCCCAGAGGACCTGGCTTCTGGAGGCTCCAAGGGGAGCCAGGGCAGCTGCTGATGCCGTCTTCCTGCTGCAGACATCAACGAATGTGCCCTTGACCCCGACGTCTGTGCCAACGGCATGTGTGAGAACCTGCGGGGCAGCTACCACTGCGTCTGCAACCTGGGCTACGAGGCAGTTGCGGATGGCAGGGAGTGCGCTGGTGAGTATGCCGGGAGAGTGGACGGGCGGGGGGGTGCCGGCCCCACTGCACACCCCTCACCCCGCTCTCCGGCCCCATCCCCGCCCACAGATGTGGATGAGTGCGCCCTCAACAGCCTCCTGTGTGACAACGGGCGGTGTCGGAACAGCCCGGGCAGCTATAGCTGCTCCTGCCCCCAGGGCTTCAGCTTCCGGCCAGACACGGAGACCTGCGAAGGTACAGGGTCCTGAAGGGCACACAGACATGCACACACACACAAGTACTTATGCACACTGCATGCTATGGGTACACACATGCTGCCAGATGCATGTATACCTGCATTCACCCACACAGACATGCTCAAAGGCATACATGTATTCATACTCAGTCTCACAGTTACACTCTTAGGTACACACTCACACAGTACCCACATTCACACTTACTCTCACTGATGGGAAGAGCTGACTCATTGGAAAATACCCTGATGCTGGGAAAAATTGAGGGCCTGAAGAGGAGGGGGCAGTACAGGATGAGATGATTGGATGGCATCACTGACTCAATGGACATGAGTCTGAGCAAACTCCAGGAGATGGTGAAGGACAGGGAAGCCTGGTGTGCTGCAGTCCATGGGGCCACAAGGAGTCGGACACGACTGACTGAACAATTCTCACTCTTTACACGCATTCTCACAACCAGAGTTGCACCCTCAAAGGCACACCCTTATGAAGACACTCTGACATTCACACACTTGATGATCACTTGATTACACACACCAGTACTCACACAAAACAGACTTACACACCCATATTCATGCTCATAGAGTCACAGTCCCACACATCATACACTCTCATGTGCACACTCTCAAAGACACGTGTGTGTCCACATTTTTACCCTTTTGCACACTTAGGCTCACAGCCACACACACTTATATGTGTAGACACCACATACCCACACAGTTGTGCACTCACACACTTATATATACTCACACACAGGAATACGTGTCCACCTGCCCTCACACACTTTGTTGCAATGACCTTGTCCATTACAGACCCCTGGGCACTCACAGATACCTGCACGAGCGCGCGCACACACACAAACATACACACACACACACACACACACACACACACACACACACACACAGTTAAGCGCAAGCCTCCAGCGGACTGCCCCCCCCCCCCCCACCACAACCCGGTCTCTTCCCCCTCTGGGTTTTCCTCCTGCCTTTCACTCTCGGCCTCTCTTGTGCCATGACTGACCCTTGCAGGGCCACCGTTCCCCACCGTCCCTGTCCCTGTGCACTTTCACCCGTGCGGGTTCCCAGGATCCAGCGTGTCGGCGTGCACACGCAGGTGCACTGCATAATTTCATGCAAACACGCGCGCCTCTGCGCCTGCCCAGTCCGTTCCCTCACCTTGTGACCTCGTGCGCCCCCTGCCGTTGGACTTTGGCAGCGGTGGAGGGGAGGGGCCTCAGGTCGCGTGCGGCTCCAGCTCCTGCAGCTCAGGGACCTGATAGGGGTCGGGGGGCGGGTTGTCTTTGCAGACATCGACGAGTGCCTGTCCAACCCGTGTGTGAATGGCGTGTGCCGCAATCTGGCCGGCTCCTACGCCTGCGAGTGCGCCCCCGGCAGCCGCCTGGGACCCTCCGGCACCGTGTGCCTAGGTGAGAGGCCCCACGGAGCAGCGGGGACCCCGACGCCCGCCAGGGGGAAGTCTGGGTCCCTGCGGGTTAGTGTGCAGGTGTGGGCCTGCCAGATGAGACAGCCGGCTGCTCCCCGCAGACAGCACCAAAGGGACCTGCTGGCTGAAGATTCAGGATGGCCGCTGCGAGGCGAACCTGCACAGAGCCACCCTGCGCTCCGAGTGCTGCGCCACGCTCGGCACTGCCTGGGGGAGCCCCTGCGAACGCTGTGACATGGGTAATGCCCCGAGGGGCGGGCTCTGGGGGCTCCCTGGCCATTGAGAGAACCGTGGGTGGGGACAGGTCCCCTGGATCTGGGTGGAGAGAATGTCTCCTCTCCCCAATCACAGACCCCGCCTGTGCCCGAGGCTTCGCCCGCGTGAAGGGGCTCAGCTGCGAAGGTAACTCCCCGCCCCCCAACACCAGGGGCAGGCAGGTGTCATGGTGGCTGCCTAAGGCCCTCTCTGAAGTCATTGGCGATCTCCCACCTTGGTATCTGGGTCTTCCCCACAATCCCCCAGCCCAGGAGGCTGGCACTGCCTCTTCCCACCTCCCCGAGAACCACGTGGTGTCCTGAGCCCCTAGGGAGCCAGCTCCTTGGGAGCCTCCAGCTCTTGCCTCTCCTTGCTTGCTGCTGCCTAGATGTGAACGAGTGTGAGGTCTTCCCCGGCGTCTGTCCCAATGGGCGCTGCATCAACACTGCCGGCTCCTTCCGCTGCGAGTGTCCAGAGGGCCTGATACTGGACACCTCTGGTCGGCTGTGCATAGGTGAGTGTGGGCCTGCAGGGTCTGGTGCAGGGCCGCCTGCACTTCCTTCACTGCCTCCACTCCCAACAACTGGAAGCCCTTCCTAGGGACAGGTAGGGTCTTGGGGATCCTCCTGGACTCTGCCCACTGCCTTGCTAATGTTTCTCCAAAGACATTTGTTTTTTTGGAGGGGTTGGATCCACTTAATCAACTGCGCTTCTAATGAAGCTCATTGCAAATGGCACAATCTTGTGGAATGTTACCTGCCACCTTGGTATATTCTTCCTTGCTACCAAACAAGGTTTACAGGAGGTAGATTTGAGCACAAGGCACCTACCTCTATCATAAGTGGTAATTCATGCCCGCAACCCTTCCTCAGCGTCCAGGGCTCAAACCCTCACCCTGAATGGCTTGCCCTCAGGCTCAAAGGCTCTGAGATATTTTCCCCCTCAAGGAGGGCTTCTTGCTTTACACCATCAACATCTTGAACAGGACATTTCTTGGCCAAAAGCATCCACTAGCCAGCCCACAGGGCTCTGCATTCTATCAGTTTTTCCTCCCATAGTAACATTAACCCATTAGCGGCCTCCTCAGTGGCACCATGGAGCCTGGTCAACAGAAGGCAGATGGGCCCTGATGACTCTGTTCAACTTCGATTTCCTTCTAAACTGAGCTTCAGGTGTGCATCAGGCCTTCTTGCTGATCCCAAAATGTGAGCAAGGAAAGAAAGTAGCCGAGTAAAGAAAAAATAAAAACATTGCTGAATTCACAGCCAGGTGAAATGCTGTCTGAGCAGCCCCGGACCAACGCATTGGGTACCCAGGAACTTAAGACGGATCCTTGTGTGTCATGGCACTTCTGTTTATCTTTATTTTTTCTAAAGATTCTGTAATAGGTCTCATTCTCAAATGGATCCACTTAAACGTATGTTCCTTTTGCAAGGAGTGAAAAATTGTCCTAGTCTAGGGATCAGCCAGTTGTTTCTGCACAGGGCCAGAGAGTAAATATTTTCAGCTTTAGGGGCCTCACAATCTGTTGCAGCTACTCAGCTCTACTGTGTAAGACAGAAATAAATGAACGTGACTGTATGTCAATAAAACTTTATTTACAAAAACGGGCAGCTGGCACTCTGGGCCGTAGTTAACCAGCCCCAGTCTTAGACCATTGTGTCTGGTATTGAGGAAGCCTTGTTCATTGCCAGATTATTCTAAGGAGGTTTTACAAATTAAACACACACACTCTGGAGCCAGGTGGCCTGGTTTGAATCTCTCTCTGCCTGTGTGTGGCCTCAGGCCAGCTACCTAACCCGTCTCTGCCTCAGTTTTCTTGCCTGTAAAAAGAGCATGATGATAACCATTTTCCTCTTGGTGTTATTTTGAAGATTAAATGGATTGATGAGCTTAGAACAGTGCCCAGCACATAGCAAGCTCCTAGCAGTGCAAGTTATTATTAAAATGTAACTTTGGGGGACTCCCCTGGTGGTCTAGTGGTTAAGACTTTGCCTTCCAATCCACAGGGAACAGGTTCCTTCCCTGGTCCGGGAGCTAAGACCCCCACATGCCTCTCTGCCAAAAAGCCAAAACATGAAACAGAAGCAATATTGTAACAAATTCAATTAAGACTTTAAAAATGGTCCACATCAAAAAAAATCTTTAAAAAATTTGTATTAAAAAAAAATGTAACTGTTGGGTTATACCCTTATTCCAGTGTAACTGTTGGGTTATACCCTTATTCCAGTGTAACTGTTGGGTTATACCCTTATTCCAGTGTAACTGTTGGGAATTCCCTGTGGTCCAGTGGTTAAGACTCAGCTGTTTTTACTGCCAATGCCCTGGGTTTGATCCCTGGTCAGGGAACTAGGATCCCACAAGCCCTCCAGTGTGGCAAAAAAAAAAAAAAAATAGTCACTTGGAGGACATGGAGTGTCAGCTGAGGAATTCAGTCTCCCTACTGGGGAGGAAGTTTCGGATGACACTGCTTGTCCTGGCAGCCAGAATGTGGTAGGGGTGGGACCAGTGACCACCCCTCCTTGCAGACATGCGCCTGGAGCTTTGTTTCCTGCGTTGGGAGGAGGATGAGTGCGGGGCTGCCCTGCTGGGCAAGTACCGGATGGATGTCTGTTGCTGCACCGTGGGGGCCGCATGGGGCACCGCGTGTGAGGCGTGCCCTGAGCCCGAGTCCCCGGCTTTCACCAGCCTGTGTCCCCGGGGGCTGGGCTTTGCCAGCCGGGACTTCCTGTCAGGCCGTCCCTTCTATAAAGGTGCGTTTGGGCTTGGGGAGCCTGGATGGAGGATGGGAAGAGGGCAGAGCGTGGGCAGAGGCCTGGAGGTGGGAAGCACGTTTGCAAGAGACCAGATATCTGCGATCAGAGGGGTCAGTGCTCAGGAGGCAGGGGACTCAGGGACATGGAGTAGTGTGATGTTTTGTACTCTTGTGCTGCAGATGTGAATGAGTGCAAAGCCTTCCCTGGGCTGTGCGCCCATGGCACCTGCCGCAACACCATGGGCAGCTTCCGTTGCTCCTGTGAAGGGGGCTTCACCCTGGATGCCCAGGAAAGGAACTGCACAGGTATGTACCTGCCAATGTCCCCTTGGCAGGTGCCTGCAGAGATGGGGGGCCACAAACTAGAGGTGCCTAAAAGGCAAGAACTGGCCTTGTTCTGCCCACCTGCCTGTTGTGTGACCCAGGGCAGCTCAATACCCTTTCTGGGCCTCCAGGATCCTGGCTATAAGAGGAGGGGCTGGCAAAAGGTGGCACTGGTGGTAAAGAACCCTCCTGCTAATGCAGGAGACAGAAGAAACATGGGTTCAATCTCTGAGTCAGGAAGATCCCCTGGAGAAGGGCATGGCAACCTACTCCATTATTCTCACCTGGAAAATCCCATGGACAGAGGAGTCTGGTGGGCTACGGTCCATAGGATTGCAAAGAGTCAGACAAGAATGCAGCAACTTGGCATGGCAAAGTGACCTCCAGCAACTTCCCTGGTAGTCCTTTGGTTAAGACTCCGTGCTTCCAATGCAGGGGGCCTGGGTTTAATCCCTGGTCAGGGAACTAGATCCCACATACCTCAACTGAAAGATCCTGCATGCCTCAACTAAGACCCCATGCAGCAAGTAAATAAATTGATTAATTTAAAAGAAAAGTGACCTCCAGGGGCCTGTGGGCTGGCAAGAAATTCCCTGCTCTCATCTGGGGGTGCAGTCTCAGCACCTCCACTTCCCTGGCTCTGTTCAGCGATTTGGGGCTCCCCTGCGGCCCTGGGTGTCTGCAGACATGGAGGCCTGGCCCGTGTCCACTGTCTCCGCAGACATCGACGAGTGCCGCATTTCCCCTGACCTCTGTGGCCAAGGCACCTGTGTCAACACCCCAGGCAGCTTCGAGTGCAAATGTTTCCATGGCTACGAGAGTGGCTTCCTGCTGATGAAGAACTGCATGGGTAGGCAGCCACCCCAGGGCAGGGTGGTGCCCGGGAATCTTGGGGCCAAGCCAAGGAATGGGGTGCGGGGACATTGCTGTGCCGGATGTGGATGGAGGGGGCAGGAGTGGAGAGAAGCCACGATCCAGCTGGGACACAGCAGGTGTGGGTGTCGTCCCCGAGGACTGCCGGACACTGGGTCTGGCATTCAGATGAGAAGCATGGGGACCAAGATTTGGGCAGGTTCTCCCAGGGTGGGGGTAGCCTGAGAAGAGGAGGGGGCCCTGGAGAGAGGAGCCTCTTCCCTTTTCAGTTTTCTCATTCATTCAGTGAACGTTTCACATGCATCTCCTTGGGGAAACTATGGAGAGCTCGGATACAGGGGGCCATTTCCTTGGAGCTCAGTACCTAATAGGGAGGATAAAACAAATCCCTAGACAAAGAGAAAATAAAGGGCCACTGTCAGAAGCGCTTGAAAGGGCTATACGGTGCAGTGTGAGCTGAGAACCCCAGGGATGTATCCCATTCTGTGGGGCCAAGAGAGTGGGAGTAATTGTGGTGAAGAAGGGCTGAAGAGTTGTGTGGAGAAAGACCAGTGTGTGCAAAGGCCCTGGGGTGGATGTGAGGGATGGAAGGAGCTGCTGTGGGGAGGAGGGAAGGTGGAAAGGCAGAACAATGTGTGCAAAGGCTCTGGGGTGGGCCTGAGGGGTGGAAGAAGCTGTTGTGGGGAGGGGGAAAGATGAAGGGGGAAACAGTGTGTGCAAAGGCCCTGAGGTTTACATGAGGGATGGGAGGAAGCCCCTGAGGCTGGAGTGGGAGGAGGGTGTTGAGATGAGTGGTGAGGCCCCTGGTTCTGTGTACTAAAGCCCGGTGGGGCTAGGCCTTGCCTTCCCCCTATCACTTCTGGGGTGGGGAGGGGGCTCCTCAGGGCCTCCTTTAGCTCCAGGAATGTCAGCCTGTGTCCCTGAAAACTCTGAGAATTCCAGCTTCCTTCCCATTCTGACTCCCCTGGCTCATCTACACCCCAGGGCTCCAGACCCTCTTGGCCTCAGCCAGGGCGACAGGGTTGAGGGATGGGAGCAACAGGGGGGAGCTTCCATGAGCCCCATCACACCAACCCAGATCAGCATCTCACACCTCCTCTCTCTCTCCACATGCCCAGATGTGGATGAGTGTGCCCGAGACCCGCTTCTGTGCCGGGGAGGCACCTGTACCAACACAGAGGGGAGTTATGAGTGCCAGTGTCCCCATGGACATGCGCTGGCAGCCGAGGGCACTGCCTGCGAAGGTGAGTGTGGCTTGCAAGAGGGAGAGGATACGAGTATGTGTGTTTGTGTATCTCCCTGAGTACATACTTGTGTATTTGTGTGCATGAGTGGTTGCATGCATCAGGTATTGGGAGAGCACATTTGTGTCTGTTTCTGTGTGAAAATGGAAAATCGAGTGTGTGAGTGTGGGTCAGTGTGCACCCATGTGAAGTATCACTGTGTGGTTGTAAGATGGAAGGAGTGTGTATTTGTGTGTCTGTGTGAGCATGCAGGTGTGTTTCTGGGAATGTGTCTGTCCAAGAGTGAGTATATATCGCTGTTTGTGTGAGTCTGTGAGTGTGTAAGTGTTTACACAAGGATGATTGTTCTTATGTAAGGCGATGGAAGTGGTTATTTGTGTGTCTACATAAGCTTGTGAGAGAGTGTGTGTCTAAGTGTGGGCATGTGTTTGCACACAGGTGAGTGTGTTTGTGGAGGGGGCTGTGTGCATGTAGGTGTGTCTGTTGAGCATGTGTTTGTATGTGTGTACACAGGGGTTGGGGCTTCTGCAGTGGCTCAGCAGTTAAGAATCTGCCTGCAGTATAGGAGACACAGGAGATGCAGGTTTGATCCCTGGGTTGTAAAGATCCCCTGGAGGAGGGCATTGCAACCCACTCCAGCATTCTTGCCTGGAGAATCCCATGGACGGAGGAGCCTGGTGGGCTACAGTCCATGGGGTCGCAAAGATTCGGACACTACTGAAGTGACTTAGCACACATGCACAGAAGGGTTGTTTGTGAGTCTACCTGAGTGGATAAGAAAATGTGACACAAGGGCAAAATGCAAGGTGTGCAAATGTGTTTATGAGTCGGCATGAGTGTTTGTGGGTCTGAGTGTGCATCTGGCTCTGCAGATGTGTGTCTACTGAGAGTGATTGTGTTTGCATGCGAATTAGTGTGAGGGTGTGCTGCTGTGTGAGCTGTGTGCATGTGGCTGTGTGGATCAGGTTGTGGGTCTGTCTGCTGAGGGTGAGTGTGTATCGAGGGTGTGTTTTGGGTGTCTTGTGAGTGTGCACCTGGGTGGATGTGTGGGTCAGGGTGAGGTGCGCATTTGTACTGGGCTTCCCCAGTGGCTCAGCAGTAGAGAATCCACCTGCAACGCAGGAGACATAAGAGACACAGGTTCAGTCTCTGGGTCAGGAAGATCCCCTGAAGGAGAGGGCATGGCAACCCACTCCAGAATTTTTGCCTGGAGAATCCCATGGACAGAGGAGCCTGGAGGGCTGCAGCCCATGGGGTCGAAAAGAGTCGAATACGACTGAAACGACTTCACGCACGTGTTTGTACGAGGGCGAGATGTAGACTCACACCCATGGGGGGCCATAGATGCAAGAGTGTGAGTGCATCACCATGCATGCATGTGTCCCAGTGCAGAAGGCGGCTGGGCACAGGCCCAGCCTTTCCTGGGGCCCCTCCACCACCTGCTGCCCTTCCCAGCCATCTGTTACGCCCGCAGATGTGGACGAGTGCTCCCTGAGGGATGGCCTGTGTCCGCACGGCAGGTGTGTCAATGTCATCGGTGGCTTCCAGTGCTCCTGCCATGCCGGCTTCCAGAGCACACCTGACCGCCAAGGCTGCCTGGGTGAGACCGCGCCCGCCCCCAGCCTCGGCCCACCCCCACCACGGCAGTCTCTCCTGGCCTCAGTCTGAGCCCCTGCCTCTGCCCTTGACCCCTGCCGCTGCTTGAAGTGCCTCCGCCAGGCCCTCACCTCGCCCAGCCTCCCACTTCCATCTTGCCCTGCCTCCCATCACGTCCTACCTCTTACCACACCCTCACTCTGCCCTGCCTCCCACCTTGCCACACTCCTGCCACGCCCGCACCTCGTCCTACCTCACCCTGCCTCCTGCCACGCCCCCACCTCGCCCTACCTCACCCTGCCTCCTGCCACGCCCTCACCTTGCCCCGCCTCCTGCCTTGTCACGCCTCGGTCACGCCCCCCACCCCCCCTCGCCCTACCTCTGCGGGTGCCTCCTACTTCTCCCTGCCTCCTGCAGATGTGGATGAATGCCGCACCAGAAACGGTGGTTGCCACGTCCACTGTGTTAACACCAAGGGCAGCTACCAGTGCGGCTGCGGACCTGGCTACTCTCTGATGCCCGATGGGAGGGCATGTGAAGGTGGGTGGGTGCAGCCCCCTCCTTCCGGCCTGGGATGTGGGAACCCACCTGGCCCAGCCCAAATGAAGCCAGCCACACCCTAGCCGGGCCACTGACCCCGCAGAAGTGTCCCTGGGGTTCCCCCTCTGTCCCTTCCCACCTGCAGCCCCACCCCTCCCCTGGTCCCCCAGATGTGGACGAATGTGAGCAGAATCCTGACATCTGTGATGGGGGCCAGTGCACCAACATGCCAGGGGGTCACCGCTGCCTCTGCTATGACGGCTTTGTGGCCACGCTGGACATGAGGATGTGTGTAGGTGAGGAGCTGGGACTACATACAGGTGGAGGAGGCAGCTTCACTTCACCCGCCAGGCCTTCCACAAGGAGACAGGTGGGCGACGCAGACACTAGTCCTGTTCCCGGAACACGTGGGCAGGGGAGATGCAGGTTTGTTCTTGGTGGTCTGCTTCTGGCCACCTGCACCCCGAGGCCCCTCACCAAGACCTGCGGGATCTTGTTCACAGCAGCAGAGGCCCCCCGAACCTTGTTCATTTAAATACTTCTATTAAATGCCCACTGTGTACCCAGCACATACAGCCGGGTGCGTGCCTGGCTTTGGGAGTCACTTTATAAGATCACCATAGAGCAAGGGGTTTATGCAGAGGAAGGTGTGTGAGATAGAAAGTCGCTGTGTTCTCTGAGCCCTGCTTCGGGACCTTGTCTCTGTCATCTCTGCTAGGGTCACTGTCATCTTCTGGTGGGGGCTGGTTGGCACAGGTCCTGGGGAGCAGATGTGGACTGGTGACCCCATCAGGGCAGAGCTGGGACCAGAGTACGAGGATGTAAAAATGGAACCCTCCCAAGGAGATGTGTCCAGCTTAGTGCAGCTTAAAGCATTCCAGATCACAGGAATCTTAGGAAACACTGAACAAACAGGGCTTGGGACCAAGATAAGTAGGAAATGCTGCCTCCTCCATCCCTTCTTGCAGATCCGCATTGGCAATAAAGGCTCTGAAAAGGCCTTCAGGCCTTAGCTTTAGCTTAGCATCCTCTTAATGTATTGGTATACAATCTTTTGGGGAATGTATGTCCGATGTGTTCCATGGAATATGAACTATAGAATGTTGACTGAATTCTCACAGCTGCCCAGGGGTGGAATAGGGGGATCTCTGCCCAGTATTGGAATTAGGGGAGCTCCCTGCCCTTGAAGATGGGCAAAAAGAACCTGGACACAGGGGACCCATGTGGCAGGGCATGCAGCCATGCTGCTGTACCCCACCCTCACCTGCTTCTTCTGTCACCCATAGATGTGGACGAGTGTGACCTGAACCCCCACATCTGCCTCCATGGGGTCTGCGAGAACACCAGGGGCTCCTTTGTCTGCCACTGCCAGCTGGGTTACATCATCAGGAAGGGGGCCATGGGCTGCTCCGGTGAGCTGGTGGTCAGTGGAGCAGACGCAGGGGGGTGCCCTGAGGGACCAGCTCAGGATCCGTGGGGTCCACTCCATCCCTTGGGGCAGAGCAAGGCCAGACCTCATTCTTACACATTTCCACTGGTAGGCCCTCATGTTGAAGCAAAAATAGGATCCGATCACGTGCCCGTGGGGCTCCCTTGACAGCTCTGCAGGGGGAACTCTGGATCCCTTAGCATTCACAGCAGTTCCCAAGACGTGCAGCCTGATGCTTTTAACTGTCACAGCGATGAACATTTAAACATGTCAGTCATTCATGACCACAGACCTGGTGCCTCAGAACCACAGATGTCTCCTCTCTATAGAACAGTTCTGGAAGGCAGAGTCTGAGATCATGTGTCAGAAGGGTTGGTTCCTTCTCAGGGGTCCAGAGAGAAAACTGGCCCATTCCTCTCTCCTCACCTCTGGTGGTGGCCAGATCCTTGAACGCATCACTCCAGTCTCCATGTTTGTCATCCCGGGGTGTTGTTCTCTCTGCGTCCAAATTCCCCTCTTATGAGAACACTGGTCATTGCATTTAGGACCCCCTGTAATCCAGGAGGACCTCATTTTAATTTGGTTACAAAGACCTGGTTTCCAAAAAAGGCCACATTCAGAGGTTCTGAGAGTCAGGATTGAAACATGCTTTTTTAGGGGGGAGAACATAATTCTATTTGCCATCATTATGTAGTTATTTCAATGCATACTAGAAGCAGACATTAGAAAACAGAGCATCCAAACCATGATTTCTTAGAGATCGTTGTGATACATTTTTCTTCTGAAGTACATTTTCTGGGCCCAGTCCTACCCTAGGGAAGGTCTTTTCTCCTGCTCCTGCCCTTAGTCTCCCCACTGTGTACCTGAAGCCCTGTTTCTACTAGGCCTAGGCCTCTTGGGGGGGTGCTCTCTTCTCCACCCCATCTCCTGGTCCTGCCCTCCTATGCTTGGGCCCCTCTTCTCTCAGATGTAGATGAATGTAAGCTTGGGGGACACAGCTGTGACAGTCACGCCTCCTGCCTCAACACCCCTGGGAGTTTCAGCTGCAGCTGCCAGCCAGGCTGGGTTGGGGACGGCTTCGAATGCCGCGGTAAGTGTCTGGGGGCCAGAGGTCTGGGCAGAGAAGCAGAAGTGGGTGGGGTGAGCAGGCAGAGGTGGCTGGGCTCAGGCATGTCCATGGGGGAGGGTCAGGGTTGGGATTTGGAGGGTCTGCCTTCCCACAGCCCCCCAGTGCACACACCTTGGGGACCCTGGGTTCCATCTCCTGCAGACCTGGATGAATGCGCTTCCGAAGAGCATGGGTGCAGCCCGAGAGCTGACTGCTTCAACGCCCCCGGCTCCTACCGCTGTGCCTGCCTCCTGGGCTTCTCTGGGGATGGCTTCTCCTGTGAAGGTGAGGTCAGGGCATGGGATGGGAGGGCTGGAGAGGTCCAGAAAGGACGGCCAAGGGGGCTGGATTCCAAGGTGCCCACGACTCACACTGATCCACTCACTGCTCTGTGGGTGCCAGAAAGGATGTGCCTTCAGCCCTTGCGGCCAGAGGCCAGGCCCTGAGTCCCTTAGAGGCATTCTTCTCCCCTGGACTCCGAATGCATGGAGTCTTCTGGGTGTGGGGACAGGAATACTTGCTTTCTGTTGGCCCTCCACCCCAGATTGTGAGCGACCATGTCCCCCGTCCTCTCCCTGGCCCTGACTCAATCACCTGCCCACTGAGTCGGGGTCTGAGTCCCCCCGGGCAACTTGCCAACTCCCTGGAACTCCAGGTGACAGTGAAGGGTTCGAGTGATGAGGGCCACCTGCCCCCACCATGTGGGTCCTCACCTGCTGACCACCAGCCCCCCGCCTCTGAGTTCCCTTAGACAGAGACGAGTGTGCAGAGAATGTGGCCCTTTGCGAGAACGGGCAGTGTCTCAATGTCCCTGGCGGGTACCGCTGCGAGTGCGAGATGGGCTTCAGCCCCACCGAGGACCAGCATGCCTGCCAGGGTGAGGTCTGGGGTGGCCGGGGTGCGGGCAGAGCAGGGAGTCCCTGGAGTCACTGGCGCTGGGGGCAGCAGGAGCGAGATGCTGGCTGGGCTGTGCTTACCTGGGCTCCACTCCTCCTCAGATGTGAATGAGTGTGTGCTCAGGAATATCTGTATGTTCGGGAGCTGTGAGAACCTGCCAGGGATGTTCCGTTGTATCTGCGACAAGGGCTATGAGCTGGACCGCGGTGGTGGCAACTGCACAGGTGTGGGGTCTGCAGGGTTCGGGGTGGCAGGCTTGTTCCATCGATTCCCAAAGATCTCTTCTCACATGTCCTCTACAGAGTGGAGGGAGTCCTTGTCTGACCCCATCTCCAATAGTGCCCCTCCCCATTAACCTTCATCATTATCATCATTTATCATCCCCCAAATAAATGCAGTGAATCAGGGAGACTTCCCTGGCAGTCCAGTGATTAAGACTCCACACTTCCATTATAGGGGGCACAAGTTCGATCCCTGGTTAGGGAACTAAGATCTCGCATCCTGCATGCCATGCAGCCAAAAGAAAAAAAAAGACGCTGTAAATCAATGAAGTCGAGCCCCCTCCACCGCAACCATCAAAATCGTCTCCCACCTGTCTATCCCAAATGGGGGTTGGCAGACTTTTTCAATGAAGGGCCAGCCAGTAAATATTTTCAGTTTTCGGCCATACAGTCTTTGCCCTGTAGCTTAGAAACAGACATAGGTGATAAGTGAATGAATGGCTGCGCTTGTGTACCAGTAAAATTTTATTTACACAAACAGATAGGGGGCCGGATTTGACCCACAAGTTGTAGTCTGCCAGCCCCTGGCTTGAAACATGTCCTCAATATCGGTTTTTGTATGTTAGCTCATGGACTCTGCTGGCAAAGGCAAACCTCCAGGCCAAGTAGAAAGGAACAGGGGAAGGCACGGGATTGCCTGGGACAGGCTACTGTCCCATCAGGCTTTCTTCCCAGAGGCCTTGTCCCTAAGACTAGCCCCCAGTAGCCAGGTATTCAACTCCCCAGGAAAAAGGCAGGAGGGAAGTGAGTTGAGAGGGGAGGATCCCTGCTGATGGTGCCCCCACCCCACAGATGTGAATGAGTGTGCAGATCCTGTGAACTGCATCAACGGCCTGTGTGTCAACACCCCCGGCAGCTACCTCTGCAACTGCCCCCAGGATTTTGAGCTGAATCCCAGTGGCGTGGGCTGCGTGGGTAAGTATGCACTCTGCTGCAGGTGGGGTTCTGGGGTCCATGTGCTGGATGGGGCCATGCTGTGTCACCTACATCCACCTGCTCCTGTCAAACAGGCCCTTGGCCAGAGCAATCATCCCTGTCTTTTGAGATACAGCCTTTGGGCTCTAGACTGACAGATGCAGAGTCACACGTGCACACAGACACATGCACACACAAACATACAGAGAGTAATACACAGTTACACATACAAAGAGGTACAAACACACACACACACAGACACACACACCCTATTTCTCCCCCACCACTTGCTAACCACCCCTTTCTGCCTGTTTAGATACCCGGGTCGGGAACTGTTTCCTGGACACACAGGATCGAGGGGATGGTGGCATTTCCTGCAGTGCGGAGATCGGGGTTGGCGTCACCCGGGCGTCCTGCTGTTGCTCCCTGGGTCGGGCTTGGGGCAACCCCTGTGAGCTGTGCCCGTTGGCCAACACCAGTGAGTCCCTGAGTGGAGTGGGGGCAGGAGAAGACAGAGACCTAGCCCTGGTCCAGGTTCCCTTAGGGCTTAGGGGGTCATCTCTGCTAAGGGAGGGACACTGGGAACCAGAGAGGGAGAAGGACTCACCCTGGGTCACACAGCATATTCTCAGCAATTCATCATCTCGACCTCTCCCCAAAGTCTCCTCTGCCATCCTTTGTATGTTTACATTTACTTGCTTGCTCAGTCAGTCAGTAAACACTGAGAATTCCTAGGGCATGGGAACCTAGAGAAGGATGAAATACAGCCACTGCATGCTGCCCCTCACCCACAAACCAACAGTCCCTGGACTGTTGAGAGTAGAACTATTCTAAGAGTCTGTTTGAGACATAGTGATGGCCAAAGAGGAAGCCATGGAGAGGAAGGGGGTAAGGGAAGGCTTCCCAGAAGAGGGACTTGAATGAGGTTTTGAAGAATGAGTAGGAGTTTTCCAGGCAGCGTAGAGGGAAGGGTGTGTGGTACAGTGGGAACAGCATGTGCAAAGTCCTCAGGTGTGGAGCAGGGAGGCATGTGTCTACCTATTCCGGGGCATATGTGTGTGTGTGAATGTACATGCAGGATCTTCCTTTCATGGGGGAAACTTGTGGTCACATTAGAGTCTGGTTTTGGATCACAAGAATCCTTCCTCCCTACCCCCAACTACCACCACAAAATCCATGTGCTCACATGTTGAATGTGAACAAGTGTTTACACACACACGCACAGACACCAGATCCTCCATGATTGTACCAATGTTTCTAGGCCCTAGAGGCTAAGGAGGTAAAGGGATGTAGTTTCTATGGTAACAGGATGCCAGGCCCATTCTTGAGCCCTTTTTAGGAGACCTCCCCTCCTGTGCTTCCCCTGAGCTTTGCCCAAATGCCTCACCCCACAGCCCCTCACAAGAGCTTCTTTCCCTTGCAGCTGAGTACAGAACCTTGTGCCCAGGGGGTGAGGGCTTCCGGCCTAATTCCATCACTGTCATCCTGGAAGGTGAGTTCCTGGTAGACTATCCATCCCTATACCCACTGATTGATCTTCCTCTCATCTCCCATCACCAAGGAGCAGAGTTGGACAACTTTGGGGTGGGGGGCAGGTCCTCTCAGCTCTTCCACCTGTTGGTTTGTTGACTCATCCTTCTATCCAATCCCCATCTACCCATCCATCCATCCCCCATTTACCCATCCATATGTCCATCCCCCATCCATCCATCCATCCACCCTTTCTTCTTTCCTCCCTTCCATCCATTCATCCACATATACATACATATAAGTACGTTTATACATCCACTCATCTACAATCCATCCATTCATCATCTACTCACCTACCCACCCGCCCACCCATCCAGTCATTCTTCTTTTTATCCATTGACTCATTTGCTTATTTGACCCATTCTCTGCTTTCCATATCCACTTATCTACCCATTTATACATCTATCCTCCCATATCCATCCATCCACACATCCATCCGTCTACTCATTCCTCCTTTCATTTATTCATCCGCCTACTCACCCAACTGTTCATTTCACGCTCATTTTCTTGTCCGTTCACACTGTTGTTTATTCACTCATCCACTACTTTTCATCTCCATCCACCCACTTACCCACCCATCCATCCATCTATTCTTCTATCCAAAGTGGATGATGAGATTGGAGAATTCCATCAAGAGGGAGCTTTGTGATGGATAGACGGATGGATGAGAGGATGGACTATCCAATGAAGGGAAAGAGGATGAATTCAGGGTGACATTGACCCAGGAGAGTCTGGGTACAGCCTCTAAATATTCAACAGCTCTTGGGTGTCCTTAAAGAAGCAGGAGGGCCCAGGGGAAGGCATGGGTGTCCCCCAGGTACTCTGCTTGGGTGTAGCTTCCAAGCACAGCTTCCTCACTTCCTGACAGACATTGACGAATGCCAGGAGCTGCCAGGGCTGTGCCAGGGGGGCAACTGTGTCAACACCTTCGGTAGCTTCCAGTGCGAGTGCCCACCCGGCTACCACCTCAATGAGAACACCCGCATCTGTGAGGGTGAGCTTGAGCCCTCTCCTCCCTGCCTGCATTTCTTCCCAGCCTCACCTCCTCTTCAGGGCCTGGGGGTTCACATGCCCCACTCCAGAGTCTGCTCACTTGCCTTGCTGCCCAGGGCCCACTGGAAGGGCTGCGAAGGCTTCCTTGGAATGCCCCAGTCTACCCTCTGCTCCACTGCTTCTTCCCCATCTCCCCGTTGCCTGACCTCCAGCCTCCTTCCCACTCAGAAATGATCTGGCTTTATTGCAGCAGCCATGCCCTTCCTCAGGGCAAAAGCTGACCAAGGCCCAGAGCTAAGAAGGGAAGGAAAAAGACACCAAAAGAGCAGTCACACCTTTCCTTTAAGCATCCCCTTCATTTGTCTCTTATGGTCCTCTCTTGCATCTTAGTAACAACCAACAGTTAACTGGTGTCTGTGATTGTGTGTCACCATGGTGCTGAGCATGTGCCATTCATTCATTTACCAAAACAGCCTCATGGGGGAGATGTTCCTATTATGACCCCATTTTTCAGATTCAGAAACTAAGGGAGTTAATTAAGTCATTTGAGTGGTGAAAGTGAAAGTGTTAGTCATTCAGTCGCCTCCGACTCGGCAATTGTAGCCCACCAGTCTCCTCTGTCCATGGGATTCTCCAGGCAAGAATACTGGAGTGGGTTACTATTCCCTTCTCCAGGGGATCTTCCCAACCCAGGGATCAAACCCCGTCTCCTGCATTGTAGGTGGATTCTTTACTGTCTGAGCCACAAAACCAGCTAGTAAGGGATAGAAACTGGGTCCCAGCCCAGCCATTCTGATCGTTGAGCCTGAGCTGTTTTGATACAATGTATCAAATTCCTTCCTTCCTTCATCAATCCATCTGTTCACAAACCCATTCCTTTTTTTCTTTTCAACAATATTAGCTGAGCACCTGCATGCAGCTAGACACCAGCGTCAGCACACAAGGACCGCAGATTGTCCACTCTGAGCAGCACGCTCTAGTTGTTGTTCAGTCACTCGGTCATGTCCTACTATTTGCAGCACTCCAGGCTTTCCCTGCTCCTTCACCATCTCCCAGAGTTTGCTCAAATTCATGCCCATTGAGTCAGTGATGCCATCCAACCATCTTATCCTCTGTCACCCCCTTCTCCTCCTGCCTTCAGTCTTTCTCAGCATCAGGGTCTTTTCCAATGAGTTGGCTCTTTGCATCATGTGGCCAAAGTATTGGAGCTTCAGCTTCAGCATCAGTCCTTCTAATGAATATTCAGGGTTGATTTCCTTTAGGATTGACTGGTTTGGTCTCCTTGCTGCCCAAGGGACACTTAAGAGTTTTCTCACACTTTAGAGACTCAAGGAAATGGTGAAGGCTGGTCGAGATTAAGCTCTAAAGCCCCTTTGTATGTGTAGGTGGGAGCTGGCAAACCAGAATCAGAACCCAAAATGCTTGAAAAATATTTCATCCCTCCCTGCTTCCCCTATCCCATAGACTATCAAAAGAAAAAGGGAAAACTTCTGTCATCAAATATGGCAGTGTGCTGCATTTTTTGACTGTCACAGGGCAGGAAGATTTCAACCTGAATGTTGACCTTGGCTATGGAGACTTGCAGGGTCAGTTTGTGCCCTTGAGGGCTGCAGTCTTGCAGTACTTTCCAGCTTTCAGGCTCAAGGGCCCTCTACTCCAAAGCCCCGACTCCCCAGCCCTCTCCACTTAGTTTAATGCTCTGCTGTTGCCATCTTGAAATTCTTCATATACTTTAAACAAGGGTTTTCATTTGCACTGGGCAAATTCTATAACCAGTCCTTGTCGAAAATTTTATCTAACTCCTAGAATCACAAAGTCACATGGTGATTCTACGTTTGACTTTTATGAAGAACTGCCAAACTGTTTGCAACAGCAGCTGCACCATTTTGCATTTTCACCAGCAACATACAAGGGTTCCAGTTTCTCCACGTTTGTTATCAACACTTGGTATTTTCCACTGTTTAAAGTAATATTATCCTAGTGGGTGTGAGGTGGTATCTCATGGTTTTGATTTGTGTTTCCCTAATGACTAATGAGGTTGAGTACCTTTTCATGTGCTTATTGGCCATTTGTATATCTTCTTTGGAAAAAATGTCCTTTCAGGTCTCTTGCCCATTTAAGAACTGGGTTGTTTGTCTTTTTGTTGTTGAGTTGTAAGAGTTCTTTATATATGCTGGACAAGACTCCCATCACCTATGTGATTTGCAAAGAGTTTCTCCATTCTGTGGGTCGTCTTTTACTTTCTTGAGAGTGTCACTGATGCACAATAGGTTTAAATTTTGATGAAATCCAGCTTATCTTGGATTTTTTATTTCCTTTTTGGTTTGTGCTTTTGGTGTCATATCTAAGAATCTATTGTTAAATACAAGGTCTTTAAGATTTACCTCTGTTTTCTTTCAAGGGTTTTATGTGTTAGCTCCCCTGTTTAGGTCTTCTATGTATTTTGAGTTAATTTTTGTGTATGGTGTGAGGTAGAATCCAACTTCATTCTTTTGCATGTGGATATCTAATCATCCCAGCCCCATTTGTTGTAAAGCCTCTTTTTTCTCCATTGAATAGTGTTGTTGAAAATCAATTGACTATAGATGTCAGAGTTTATTTCTGTACTCTAAATTCTATTATACTGATTTATAGGTCTATCCTTATAACAGTACCACATTCTTTTGATTACTGTAGCATTGTAAGTAAGTTTAGATATGGGGAAGTCTGACTCCTCCAACTTTTTTTTCTTTTCTCAAGATTGTTTTGGCTATTTGGGGTCTCCTACAATTCTATGTGAGTTTTAGGACCAGCTTTTCCATTTCTGCCCCAAAAAGAGAAGTCATTGGGATTTTGATGAGAATTACATTGAATCTATAAATCACTTTGGGGAGTATTGCCATTTTAACAATAGTGAGTCTTTTAATTCATGTCCACAGGATATCTTTCCATTTATTTAGGTCTTATTAATTTTTTCTTAGGAGCGTTTTATAGTTTTCCGTGTACAAGTCTTTCACCTCTCGGGCTGCACTTATTCTTAAATATTTTATCTTTTGGATGCTAAGTGGAATTATTCCTTAATTTCACTTTTAATTACTTTTTGATAGTGTGCAGAAATACAGCTGAAATTTCTTTGTCAGTGTTTTGTTGATCTTGTGTTCTGCAATTGTGCTGACCTCATTTATAGTTCTAATAGTTTTCATCCTGTGGCTTCTTTAGTATATCCTATATGTCAGATTCACTGGTTTTGTAAGTTTTTGACTGGGTCCCAGAGTTCTTCAAAAGTTAATTTTGTCAGTTTTTGCCCAGCTCCGTAGTTGTTTTTTGTGGAGAAATAGAACTCCAACATTCCCTACTCTGCCATTTTTGGAAATGTCACTCCTAGTGAAATAAACCACCACTTGTTTTTGTGTAGCCCATTAAGAACACTTTTTACATTTTTAAAAATTATTGGAAAAAAATCAGAAGAAGAAGATTTTGAGCCACATGAAAATGACATGAAACTCACATTTCAGTGGCCATAAATCAAGTTTTATTAAAGCATAGCATGCAAATTTGTTTACTCATTGTCTATGACTCATTGTCTATGGCTGCCTACACACTCCCATGGCAGTGTGAAAAGCTCATCAGAGACCACTGTTGCCTGACAATACAAAAAAAAAGCCCTAGTGGCTTAGGGGTAAAGAATCTGCCTGCAGTGCAGGAGATGGAAGAGTCGTGGGTTTGATCCCTGGGTTGAGAAGATCCCCTGGAGAAGGAAAAGCAACCCACTCCAGTATTCTTGCCTGGAGAATCCCATGGACAGAGGAGCCTGGGCTACATTCCATGGGGTCACAAAAGGATCAGACACAACTAAACGACTAAGCAGCAACTTGCTTTACAGAAAAAGTTTGCTGCCTCTGGACTAGGGGGTTGATCTGATTAAGAATCAACTTTTTTCTTTCAAGAATATTTTATTCGAAGGACTCTTGCGTCCTATTGCATCGCACTGGTAAGCACGGGATTGCCCCGCTCTTGGTGATAATATCATTCATTTGTAAGCTCAGGTCATATTTTTTCTTAATAGAGCAGGGATCATAGTAAACTGTTTTCCCCATCTAACACCATGCCGTGTCTTTCCACATCACTAAGATATCTGTGCATTTGAAGCTAATTTTGAAACTAGACTCAAGCACATGGTAAAGTGGTTCTGGCAGACCTGGGGTAGGGAGTTATCCAGATGATTCCTGGATATAGACAATTCCTCCCTCCCTTGCAGACATCGACGAATGTTCTGCACACTCGAGCATCTGTGGCCCTGGTACCTGCTACAACACCCTGGGGAACTACACTTGTGTCTGCCCTATGGAATACCTGCAAGTCAACGGTGGCAATAACTGCATGGGTATGAAGTGTGATGATGAGAGAGGCCAGCAGTTGTGAAAAAAGCACCAGCCTATGGGAGGGGCTTCTGGAAGTCTCCAATCCTCGAAAGAGTGTGGAGAGGCATGTTTGTTGGGGGAGAGATGAAGGGTGAGTGTATTTGAAATGCTGCTATGCAGCAGTGAACAAGGCTGCAGGGCTCAGGGGCCCAGGGCTGCCATGAATGGTTGTCCAGGTTGTGCGCTGCCCAAGAAAGGTTAACATGTGAATGGCACTCTCCTGTGTGTTGCCTCAGAGAAGTCAACCCAGTAGTTTTCAAATGGATTTGTGAATGAGCTTCTGCCTCTCTGGCTCTCTTCCTCTGGTGTCTCTTACATACATCCTTCTCCTCAACCCAACTGCAGACATGAGGAAGAGTGTCTGCTTCCGGCATTACAACAGCACGTGTCGGAATGAGCTGGCCTTTAACGTGACCCGGAAGATGTGCTGCTGTTCCTACAACATCGGCCAGGCCTGGAATAGACCCTGTGAGGCCTGCCCGACCCCCGCCAGTCGTGAGTGCCCCTCCCCTGCCTTCTTTCCAGTCTGGCTCTTTTCAGTGCAGTGTTTAAGGCAGCCTGCTGCACTCAGGACTCCTGGATGAGTCTGTTGTTTTGATTAGAGCCAAAGAATTGAAATTACATCCCGATTAGTGTATGGGGAAAATCAATACATCCTTATTTCACAGACTTGTGGAATTCAGGGTGGATCAGCGAGGCTTTCATCTGGGTTAAAGGACCTTGAACACTCACAGATTATCTGGGAATGGGGGGGTGTCAGTGAGTGTACGGGGCCAAGAGCGAAAAACAGAATTGGTCAGAGACACCAGGGCCCCATGAACTGGGAAGGTAGCGAGCTCATAGAAGCTCTGGAAAGTATTACAGAAATGTTGATTGGGATGAAGAAGGGTGTTCCAGGCAGAGGATAGCAGGAGAAAAACCCTAAAAGAAGGACTGAGCAGTGGGGATGAGCTCTATTAGAAAAATCTATCAGCCAGGTGGGCATCAGAAAGAGCTGCAGGAATGGAGTGGCGACCAGAGAGGGCAGCCGAAGATTACAAGTGTATTGTTCAGTCTCTCAATCACGTCTGACTCTTTGTGACCCCATAAACTGCAGCACACCAGCCTCCCCTGTCCTCCACTATCTCCCAGAGTTTGCCCAAACTCGTCCATTGAGTCAGTGATGCCATCCAACCATCTCATCCTCTGTCGCCCCCTTCTCCTCCTGCCCTCAATCTTTCCCAGCATCAGGGTTTTTTCCAATGAGTTGGCTCTTTGCATCAGGTGGCCAAAGTATTGGAGCTTCAGCATCAGTCATTCCAATGAATATTTAGGGTTGATTTCCTTTAGGATTGACTGGTTTGACAAGCGTATTAGTGCTATGGAATGAATGCTTGTGTGCCTCATCCCAAATTTCATATGTTGAAGCCCTAACCCCCAGTGTAATAATAGTGTTTGGAGGTGGTGCCTTTGGGAGTTAATTAGGTCACGTGGATGGAGCCCTCTAAATGAAATTAGTGCTCTTATAAGAAGAGACACAGGAGTTGCTCTCTGTTCACCATGTGAAGACACAGCAGGAAGACAGACAGGAAGACTTCTCACCAGACACCAGATCTGCTGGTGCCTTGACCTTCAACTTTGCAGGCTGCAGAATTATGAGAAGTAAACTTTTGTCACTGAAGCCACCCTGTCCATGGTATTTCCTTATAGCAGCCTGAACTGAGACAATGAGTTCTCTATGTGAAGTTGCTCTCTTTGCGATCCCATGGACTGTAGCCTACCAGGCTGCTCCATCCTTGGAATTTTCCAGGCAAGAGTACTGGAGTGGGTTGCCATTTCCTTCTCCAAGAGTTCCCTACGGTTGTGGCAACAAATACCACAGACTTGGTGGCTTTAAAAAAAGAAAAATATGGGGGAATTCCCTGGCAGTCTAGTGGTTAAAACTCCATGCTCCTAATGCAGGGGTAGTGGGTTCGATCCCTGATCAAGGAACTAAGATCCTACATCCTGCCCATTGTGGCCAAAACCAACCAACCAACCAACCAACCAAACAGAAATGTATTTTCTCACAGTTGTGGAGGCTAGAAGTCAGAAGTGAAGGTGTGAGCAGGGTTATTCTTCCTCCAGAGGCTTGAGGGCAGAATTCTTTCTTGTCTCGTCCATCCTCTGGTGGCTTCTTTGGTGTTGCTTGGCTTGTACCTGCATCATCCCTGTCTCTGCCTTCAGCTCACATGACCTCTCCTCATGTCTCCACCCATCTCTCCTTTTTTTATAAGGACGCCAGTCATTGCATTGTGTGTGTGTGTGCCTAGTCACTCAGTCGTGTCTGACTCTTTGAGACCCCATGGACTGTAGCCCGCCAGGCTCCTCTGTCCATGGGATTCTCCAGGCAAGAATACTGGAATGGGTAGCCACTCCTTTCTCCAAGGGGTCTTCTTGACACAGGGATTGAACCCACATCTCCTGCATTGCAGGCAGATTCTTTACCATCTGAGCTACCAGGGAAGCCCAGTCATTGCATTAGGGCTACCCTGGTCTAGGATCACCTCAACTTGATTAAATCTGCAAAGATCCTATTTCCAAAAAAGGTCCCAGAAAGTCTGGGTGGACAGGAACTTTGGGGGTGGGAGGGTCATTGTTCAACCCAGCACAATGGAGTGGGGAGGGGTCATTATTGGGTATCTCTGGGTGCCAGACCCTGTTCTGGGTTCCAGAAAATACAAATATGGTAGACCCAAGCTGTACAGTCTGGGAGGAAACTGCAGACGGCCAAGTCTGGTCATGAGATCGCCAAGACAGATCAAATGTCACTCACAGATTATGTGCTGGGACTCAGGTACCTGCCTGATTTGTGTGCACCTGAATCTGAGCTGCAGGTCGAATATCGATGAGGCAGAAGTTCATACTAGGCTCAATGGCCATCATGTTCTCATCATGATGCCGGCAGAAGAGTGAGTAAGGGGCAGGGCAGAGACCTGGGGAAAGGGAGCACCAACCTGATGACTGATGATGTCTGTCAGGTGGGTCCAGGGACACCTACCCACCTGGGGACCGAGGTCAGGTAAGCAGAATCTTGGTGTCAGCGGTGGGATATAATTAGAGTGTGAACTGCCCAGGGGACTTCCCAGCTGGCTCAGTGGTAAAGAATCCACCTGCCAACGCAGGAGACATGGGTTCAATCCCTGGATTGGGAAGATCCTGTGGAGGAGGAAATGGCAACCCACTCCAGTATTCTTGCCTGGGAAAATCCATGGACAGAGGAGCCTGGTGGGCTGCAGTTCAGGGGGCTGCAAAGAGTTGGACATGACTTAGCGACTGAACAACAACAACAACGAATTGCTCAAGGGAGCCAAAGGATAGTATCATCCTCTGTCCATGGCCAGAGTGATGAGCTGCCCTGAGTCCTCAAGGTTGAAGCAGACTGTGCTAGGGAACAGCAAAGGGAACAGTATGTGTAAAGTTGTGGTAGTGTAACAGAGCAGGAATATCCAGATGTGTAATGAAATCAGGGTAGCAGAAGGGCAGGAGTTCCTGTTGGCAGAAAGATGGGGCTGGGGGAGAGAGGAAGGCCTGGAGGTCCAGATTGTAGAGTCTACATTTTATGGTGAGGATGGTGGGGCGTGGCTGGTGGCACTCATAGAGAGAAGAGATGTGCCTATGTGTTGGAAGATCACATGGCGCAGGGGCCTGTAACCCTCCCAGTGCTGGTCAGGGTGGAGGGAATTATCAGAGGCCAGTTGAACACCGGGCTACAGGGATGGACCAAGTGATCAGAGACAAGAGGAGGGGTCCTCCTAGCAGGGCTGCATCCCCAGCCCCCACTCCCCTGTTTTCCTTTGCACAGTGGATTACCAGATCCTGTGTGGAAACCAGGTTCCCGGGTTCGTCATCGACATCCACACAGGGAAGCCCCTTGGTGAGTGACCTTCATGACCCCTTCTCCCCGCTGCCACTACCTGGAGCCCCTGGTCACTCTGTGCCCTGAGCCCTGCCCCCTCTTTTCCCCTCCCCCACAAATCTTTCCCTTCCATCCTCCTCTACCCCACACCCTCTTCTGTCTCCCTGGGCCAGGAATCCTGCCCCTCAATCCTGCTCCTTTTTTTTTTAAAGCAGAGAGTATTTTTAGTAAATTGTTCCTCATTTTTTAAAAATTCTGTTAAAATACCCGTAACAGAAAATTGGCCATTTTAACCATTTTTAAATGTCCAGTTAATAACATTAAGTACATTCACACCATTGTGCAACCATCCCCACCATCCATCTCCAGAACTTTGTCATCTTCCCCTACTGAAACTCTGTTCCCATGAAACACTGACTCCCCACTCCTTCCCCCAGCTCCTGGGAACCCCCATTCTACCTTCTGTCTCCATAAATTTTACCTCACAGAAGCAGAATCATACAGTATTTGTCCTTTATGTTTTCTGTTGTTGTTCAGTCACTAAGTTGTGTCCAATTCTTTGTGACCCCATGGACTGCAGCATGCCAGACTTCCCTATCCTCCGCTATCTCCTGGAGTTTGCTCAAACTCATGTCCATTGAGTTGGTGATACCATCCAACCACCTCATCCTCTATTGCCCCCATCTCCTCCTGCCTTCAGTCTTTCCCAGCATCAGAGTATTTTCCAATGAGTCGGCTCTTTGCATCAGGTGGCCAAAGTATTGCAGCTTCAGCTTCAGCATCAGTCCTTCTGCTGAATATTCAGGGTTGATTCCCTTCAGGATTTCCTTTAGGATTGACTGGTTGGATCTCCTTGCAGTCCAAGAGACTCTCAAGAGTCTTCAACACCACAGCTCGAAAGCATCAATTCTTCGGTGCTCAGTTTTCTTTATAGTCCAACTCTCACATCTGTACGTGACTACTGGAAAAACCATAGCTTTGACTAGATGGATCTTTGTTGGCAAAGTAATGTCTCTCCTTTTTAATATGCTGTCTCATACCTTTTCTTCCAAGGAGCAAGCGTCTTAATTTCATGGCTGCAGTCACCATCTGCAGTGATTTTGGAGCCCAAGAAAATAAAGTCTGTCACTGTTTCCATTGTTTCCCCATCTATTTGCCGTGAAACTCAGTCCTGAATATTCATTGGAAGGACTGATGCTGAAGCTGAAACTCCAATACTTTGGCCACCTGATTTGAAGAACTGACTCATTGGAAAAGACCCTGATGCTGGGAAAGATTGAAGGCGGGAGGAGAAGGGGACGACAGAGGATGAGACGGTTGGATGGCATCACTGACTCAATGGACATGAGTTTGAGAAAACTCTGGGAGTTGGTGATGGACAGGGAAGCCTGGCATGCTGCAGTCCATGGGGTCACAAAGAGTCGGACATGACTCAGCGACTGAACTGAACTGAACTTCTTTCAGGATTGACTGGTTTGATCTCCTTGCAATCCACAGGACTCTCAAGAGTCCTTTTATTATATGTCTGGCTTATTTCACTCAGCATAATGCTCCTAAGATTTACCCATGTTGCAGCATGGATCAAAGTTAAATGAGATCTTGTACAATGTAAGTTAAATGAGATCTTGTATCTGAATGCCAAATTTCAGCTGTGCAGTATTTAATTGATAAACCTATTTTCAGTTGTCTTCATCCCATGGATGTATTCTCCTTATTTCTTTTTAAAAAAAATTAGTTAAGTAATTAATTTGGCTGCAGTGGGTCTTAGTTGTGGCACGCAGGATCTTTGATCTTCATTGTAGCGTGCGAGATCCATTCCCTGACCAGGGATGGAACCCTGGCCCCTGCATTGGGAGCTTGTAGTCTTAGCCCCTGGACCAACAGGGAAGTCCCTCTCCTTACTTTCAACAATTGGAACAGAGCAGATGACTTCTGATTCCCCTCCAGTCACCCCCTCAAATCTCAGTCTCCTTCTCCCTCTCCAAGGGTCCAAGGTCATAAATCAGTCCCCCATGGGGGGACACTTAGGCTGATTCCAGGTTCTTCTTTACAAACAACAGCTTTATTGAGATATAACTCGTGCTTTATACCTGGAGTACTTCTTTCTAGTGCCTTTTTCATGCATTTAAACACATACTGAGGTTCCCCCCATTGAAAATGTATGGCGTTGTTTTCTGGGAGTTGGACATAAATCCTATGCTTTCCTACGTATTGTCTGCAGGAAAATAAAAAAAAAAAACTTGCTCTTTTCCCCCAGAAAAGAGTCGTGAAGAACCAGCCAGGCACAGCACTGCTTCCTTCTACGTCCTACTTTGTAGTATTCCAAGTGTGGACACATCTCAGGTCATAAGTCAGTTCCCCGTGGATGGACACTTAGGCAGATTCCAGGATCTCATATAAATAAGACAACAGCTCTCCTGAGATATAATTCACACACCATACACTTCACCCATCAAAAGTGCACAGTTCAGGGGCTTCCTTGGTGGTCCAGGAGTTAAGACTGTGTCCTTCCACTGCAGGGGGCATGGGTTTGATCCCTCTAGGAAGTTCCACATGCCATGAGGTGTGGTCAAAGGAAAAAAAGAAAAAGTGCACAATTCAGTGGGTTTTCATATATTCACAGAGTTGTGCTCCATCACTTCAAGTTTAGAGCATTCCATCACACAGAAAGAAACTCCATCCCTATAAACAATCATTCCTCATTCTCTTTTCCCCCAGGCCCCCGGCAGCCACTAGTCTGCTGTCTGTCTCTTTGGACGTGTCTGTTCTGGACATTTCATATAAATGGTATCATATGGTGTTTGTTCTTTGGGGACTGGCTTCTCTCATTAAGCTTCATGTTTTCAAGGTTCAACCACATTGTAGTGAGTGTCAGTGTTTCATCCCTTTTTCAGGCTGAATCGTATTCTCTTGTATGAAAAGACCACATTTTTTATCCTTTTTTTTTTAAATTAGAGGATAATTACTTTACGATATTGTAGTGGTAAAATAGATAGCCACATTTTTATTTTTTTGACCATGCAGGCTCTTCCATGACCAGGGATCGAACCTGTGCCCCCTGCAGTGGGAGCACAGAGTCTTAATGACTGGACCACCAGGGAAGTCTGGAGAGACCACGTTTTGTCATCCATTCCTCCTATGATGTTTCTGGTTTCTTGCTAAATGTCATCACAGGTCCTCTCATGCAACTTCCTGTTGACACATGGGGCTGCTTCATTCCAGAGACCCCAGAATAGCAGGCTTGCACACACACACACACACACACACACACAAATGTGCTGGGTCACAGCCAATGTGCATTTTTGTTAAGATGCCCTCTCCCCTTCTGCCTTCCCTCTCACATCCTGATTTCTTTCCGCTGTCAGCAGTTCTAGGTTAGCCACGGCAGAATTTTTCAATTGAAGGCTGGCTTGTGGACACACAAGTTCTCCCCGGTGGCACGATCTCTTAGGTCAGGGTCCCCAGACAACGCCAGGGGCTGGGCTGCCCCTGACGGCTGGTGACCTCCCCAGACATCGACGAGTGTGGGGAGATCCCTGCCATCTGTGCCAGCGGCATCTGCATTAACCAGATCGGGAGCTTCCGCTGCGAGTGCCCTGCGGGCTTCAGCTACAACAGCCTGCTGCTAGTCTGCGAAGGTGCCGCCGCCCCCCCTCCCCCCACCCCTGGGTGGGATCCTGGTCCTTCTCCCACCCTGTGCTCTCCGGGCAAGTCATTTAAATTCCATGAATCTCAGTTTCCCCCTCTGCCTATGGGGCTAATGCCTTTCCAAGGGGCTCCATCCCATGTCACCCCCCTCCATGTGGTTCTGGCTGCTTCTGGAAGAACCACCTGCTCTGAAATGGGGGAGGGGGCTGGATTTAGGGTTTGATTCTGCAGGAAAGATTTTTTTTCACTCCCCCCACCTGGCTGGCTGTACTCCCCAGACGTGGATGAGTGCACCAGCGGGGAGAACCCCTGCCAGCAGAACGCCGACTGCATCAACATCGCTGGCAGCTACCGCTGCAAGTGCGCCCGAGGGTACAAGCTGTCACCAGGCGGGGCTTGCGTGGGTAAGTGGGGACATAGTCAGGAGGTGAGGGAGTAGGACAAAGCCAGACTCTGCCTCCTGCTGGGACGTGGGTAGGTCATGGTCCTGTCTGGACTTTGCTCCTTGGCTGTAGTTTTTCTTTTTTTGGCCATGTCACTTTACATGAGGGACCTTAGTTCTCGGACCAGCGATCAAACCTGTGCCCCCTGCAGTGGAAGCGCACAGTCCTAATTGCTGGAGTTGCCACCTTGGCTGTACTTTGGGGTGGGGGTTGCCGAGGGCATCTGTTAGTGGGGAAGTGGTGAGGATGAAATGGGAGGTGAAGTGTCTTCACTGGGGCAACAGCTTACATGAGGAACATCCCGGCAGGGTTGGGCTCCCCAACTGCAGCATGTGATGGCTCAGGACATGCTGCAGGTGGGAGCCCTGGGTACACTGTGCTACCTGCCCTCCCTCAGGACGGAACGAGTGTCGAGAGATCCCGAATGTCTGTAGCCACGGCGACTGCATGGACACAGTGGACAGCTACATGTGCCTGTGTCACCGTGGCTTCCGGACCTCAGCAGACCAGACCCTGTGCATGGGTGAGAGCGCCTGCCTGCTCCCACCTCAATGGCCAGGCCATGAGGAGGCCATGGGTCTACACCTCCCCTGGGGTGGGGCTGGTGCTTCCTCCCATCCTGGTTCACTGACTCACAAGTTTGAGTCCTGGCCCCTGACACCTGGGGTGAATAACTCACTCACCTCCCTGCACCTCAGTTTTCTCATCTGTAAAATGGGGGTAGTAAATAGTACCAGGGATATATTTCCCATCCGTGTGGGCAGGGCTAGGTACTGGAGAAGGGGGCTGGGTCCAGTCAGGCTCTTGGTCCCCATGCTGCCTGTTGCCCTGGGTGAGCTGGCCAGGGGTCGGGGGCTTTGTTCTGGCAGATGTCGATGAGTGTGACCGGCAGCCGTGTGGAAATGGGACCTGCAAGAACATTGTCGGCTCCTACAACTGCCTCTGCTTCCCCGGATTTGTGGCAACACACAATGGAGATTGCGTGGGTGAGCTGCCCAGCCTCAGTGTGCCCCCACTGAAAAGCTGGCCCTTGGCTTGAGAGGCACCACCTCTCTGAAACAAAGGCTCTAAACCTGGGGATGCCTTCAGTAAAACAACCTCAGGAGATTGAAAACTAGTTAATCACAAAGTTCTCCAAACCCCTGCAGTTGTCAGGTGCCAGGGATCCCTTCCTAGACCTTACACCCAGGTTGATAAGAAGGAGATGGCCAATATACAGAAAGGAAGGTGAACAGTGAAGGCAAGACGCTGGTAATTCAGTATAGTCGTTCAAAATGTAGATTACAAGTTCAAGTGGTATGGGTTCAAATCCCAGCTTTGCCATCTGCCAGCTATGTGACCCTAGGCAAGTCACTTAACCTCTCTGTGCTTTACTTTCCTCCTCTGTAAAAAGGAGATTAATAGAATAGTAGTACCTACCTATCTTAATATCAGATCAAATTGACTTCTGGATAAAGAATATTACCAGAAATAGAGTCAGTGTGTGTATTGTAAGGAGTCAGTTCTCTGAGAAGACATAACAATCATAAATGCTTATGCAGCTAATAATGAGCTTCAAAAGGTAGGAAATAAAAATTGGCAGAACTAAAAATGAAATAGACAAACTCACAGTTACAGTTAGAGACCTCAACTCTCCTCCCCTCAGTAATCGAGGGAAAAGTAGAAGATCAGTAAGAATATAAAACACCTCAACAGTACTATGAACCACCTAGATCCAAATATTTATGGAACATTCCAGAATATACATTATTCTTAGGTGTACATGAACATTCACCAGGAAAGACCATATTCTGGGCCATAAATCAAACAGTTTTTTTTTTTTAACTGAGGTTACACAAGGTAGGTTCTCAGAATGTAAGGGAATTAAGCTATTGAAGTAATCAGTCACAAAAAGATCTCCAGAAAATCCCTAAATATTTGGAAATTAAGCAATGTACTCCTAAAAAACCCATAGATAAAAGAAGAAATCACAAGGAAAATTAGAAAACATTTTGAATTAAATGAAAATAAAATATAAAATTTGTGGGATGCAGCTAAGGTAGGACCTATAGGCAAATTCATAGCATTACAATGCTCATATTAGAAAATACTGGTGTCTGCATCATAGGACAGTTAGAGAGTTAATATACAACTGGCATGTAAGTACTCAATAAATTGAAGTCACAGCCATCAAGTCAATTTTTTGAATAGAAGTGCAAGGGAGGCTCAGAGCCTTAGGCTCTGTGGGTAACCCTGCTGGCCCATCTTCCCTCTGTAGACATGGATGAGTGCACCACCATGGTGGGGCAGGTATGCCGATTTGGCCAGTGCCTCAACACTGCTGGCTCCTTCCACTGCCTCTGCAAGGATGGCTTTGAGCTCACAAGTGATGGGAAGAACTGCATAGGTGAGTCTCACCATCGTGTATGTGTGTTAGTCACTCAATCATGTCTGACTCTGCGGCCCCATAGACGGTAGCCCACTAGGCTCCTCTGTCCATGGAATTCTCCAGGCAAGAATACTGGAGTGGGTTGCCATTCCTTCACCATGGTGCTGGAAGCCATCTCAGCCAGCCCTTGCTCCAAGCTGACCTGCAGTTGGTACTTTTGAGGGGGCATGACTCCATTTCATAACCATACATTTATTTTAAGGTATAAAAAGAGACAGAACCAGCACATCACACCCATATTTTCACCAGGTTTGTGGTTTAGAGAATGGTTGTCTTGAAAATCTAAGGTTTATGAAGTATGGAATAATAGAGAAGCCGCATGGATGACATGGAAAGCATGAAAGGGGTCTGCAAGTGGCTTGAGATTTAAGAACTTCACTCTCCCTTCCCCTAGACAACACCTGACTCCACTTATAACCCCCACCAGGACCCAGAATACTCTTCTCCAGATGTCTTTGTTTTCCCAAGGCTCAGCACTTCCTCTGGATCCAGAGGGCTTATCTGGGGGCCCTCGGCCATTATGCTGTGACCATAGGTGCTGGTCTCAGCCCCAGGCGAGTTCCTGCCCTCCAGCTAGTGCTGAGACCCCTCCTCCTCCTCTCCACAGACACCAATGAGTGTCTCAGCCTCCCGGGAACCTGCCTGCCAGGCGCTTGCCAGAACCTCGAGGGCTCCTTCCGCTGCATTTGTCCCCCTGGCTTCCAGGTGCAGAGCGACCATTGTGTCGGTGAGTATCTGGCCTCACCTCCAAGCTCTGGGGCACCTTTGGGCCTCTGTTCCTCCATCTGTAAAGTGGGAATGCCAGCTGGACTGGTGGTGAGTGAAAAGATGCATTTAGGGGACTTCCTTGGTAGTCCAGTGGTATAGACTCCTCGCTTCCAACTCAGGGGATGTGGATTCAAACCCTGGTTAGGGAGCTAGGATCCCACATGCCTGTGGTGCAGCCAAAAACTAAAAAATAAAACCGAATCACACACAAGATGCCCTTAGCACAGAGCTCAATGCAGCTCCATACACTTTTATTGTTATTAAGATGCTCTCTCGGCTCAGGGCTCTCTCTGGGGCCCCCAGGCTTCCTCATGAATCCCATGAAATGGGCATGGGTGTGGGTCTCACTGGCCCAAACGTGGAATTCCTCACTCCATGAGTGGTGGTCAAGGACTTGTCTGACCTGAGCTCTGGTATTATTCCACACCTGGGTGACTTGTATATTCCATGCTAATCTGGAGCAGTCTGGCCTGACCACCATTCATTCACATGGATTAGGCTTGTGTGACCTGGGCTAACCTGGGCCAGTCTGGCCTGAGCAGATGGACTAGTCTAGTATAATGTGAGCTAACGCCATCCACCATAGTCTAATGTTACCCAGTCTTGGTTGGTGGTGGTTTAGTCACTCAGGCATTTCTGACTCTTTGCAAACCCATGGACAGTAGCTCCCCTGTCCATGGGATTTCCCAGGCAAGAATACTGGAGTAGGTTACCATTCCCTTCTCCAGGGGACCAGTCTTGGTTAGCTCTGAACAAATTTAGTCTCTAATGATGAGCTTTTCCTGACCATGACCTCTACCCTGGAGACACCTTCTAGGAAAGACACACACACACACACACTGCCTACCTGGTGCTCTGGCTCATCCTAAGCCCTGGGGACCCCACCCCACATCAGTCCCTGGATCCTCCTGGGCTGGGCCCCCACTCCATCTGCCCCTCCCAGCAGCTGACGCTGCCCCACCAGTGGAGAGCCTGCTGCATCCCCCCTCACTTCATGTCCCTGCCCCTCCAGACATCGACGAGTGCTCTGAAGAGCCCAACCTGTGCCTTTTTGGCACCTGTACCAACAGCGCTGGAAGCTTCGATTGCCTCTGCCCGCCTGACTTCATCCTGTCTGACAACAGGCACCGTTGCTTTGGTGCGTCTGGAGCCAGGGAGCACTCAGGATAAGGGAAGAGGTGGGAGGTGGGGCGGGGGAAGAGCTACATCACCCAGAAAGGGGGCTTGCAGTTTCTTGTGTGGGTCTCCAGGAGCCTTGTCCAGTGTGGGCTAGCCTCACCTGGGTTGAGCTGGTCTCTTCTCTCCCAGGTTAGGCCAACTCAACCAGTATTTGTCATTCTGGAAGCCAGTGGTGAGCCAAACCCCTCAGTAAAGCTGTATCATGTCTGTAAAGCTGTATCATGTCAGTGAAGGCTCAGGCTGGGGAATGGGCATCAGTAATGAGAATTTGGGGTCTGAAGTCTGGGGTCCTCGGGCTCTTTGGAATGAGTTGCTTTGCCTCTCCGAGAAGGGGATTCTGATCCAAGAATTAGGTGGCTGGGTTTGACCATTCTGCCAACTTAGGATGACTCCCACAGCTGTGAAAGTGGGGTGTTGCTGGAAAGGATTCTCAGATTCTGTGAATGTGGGGTATTGCTGGAAAGGATTCTCAGATTCTCAGCAAAAGCCCCAGGACTGACCCTCATTGGCCCAGGGTGGGTCACATTTTCGTCCCTGAACCAGTCACCACGGAGTGATCCTGAACTGTTCTGATTGGCTGCTGGTAGGGTCAGGACCACCCCATTCACAAGAACTGGGGGTGGCTGGCCCTTCTAGCAGTTTCTCTGGGGAATCACCCCCACAGACACACGGCAGAGTTTCTGCTTCACCCATTTCGAGGCCGGAAAGTGCTCAGTACCCAAAGCTTTCAACACCACTAAGGCCCGGTGCTGTTGTAGCCAGAGGCCTGGCGAGGGCTGGAATGACCCCTGCGAGCTGTGTCCCCAAGAAGGCAGTGGTGAGGGTCCCCCCTGCCCAGTCTCCCCTGGTCCTTCCTGCCTGCCCCCTCCGTGCCCCCTGCCCCTCCCCTGTCTGCTCTCCTTCCATTCTTCCTCCAGCCTTCCCCACACACAAGGGGATGCTGGGGACTGCACCTGGCCACAGACCCTCACCTCCCTTCCCCTCTTGGTGTCCAGTCGCCTTTCAGGAGCTGTGTCCCTTTGGCCACGGGGCAGTCCCAGGCCCAGATGACTCCAGGGAAGGTGAGCTTCTCACCCACGTGCTGAGAGCCCCCAAGGCCACCACAGCGTCCTGCATTCCTGCCCAGCTCTGTCTGAGCTCCACCCTGGTTCCCCAGTCTCAGGTTCCCTCCTTGACCCATGGGTGGCCCTGGACACCCCCCCACCTCCTTGAAGGGAAGGAAGAGACCCTGATTGTGGCCAGAGCGTGACAGAGGCCTGCAACCTCTGCTGCTTGCAGATGTAAACGAGTGTGGGGAGACCCCTGGCGTCTGCACTAATGGCCTTTGCATCAACACCGATGGCTCATTCCGCTGCGAGTGTCCCTTTGGTTACAGCCTGGACTTCACGGGTGTCAGCTGTGTGGGTGAGGGACTAGACCACCCCAGCTTGCGTCCCAGGAAAGGAAGGAGCTGGGGAGGGCACATGCCACCCAAGAGAACATCCTGCCTCTCAGCCACTATCACTCTGCCCGCCCACCTGTCCATCTCACCAATATTTACTCGCTCATTCACTTATCCATTTACTCATTCATTCATGCATTTGCAGAGTTATTCATTTATTCACTCTTTCACCTATTCACTTATTCATTTATTCACACATTCTCACACTTATTCATTCATTCATTTACTCGCTCATTCATTTAATTACTCTCTTGCTCATTCATTCACTAGCTTACTTGTACATTCATTTACTTCCTCATTTACTCATTCACATATTTTTAAAGCTTTTATTATTTATTTGTTTTTAATATTTATTTAATTGGCTGCATCAGGTCTTAGTTGCGGCACGCGGGATCTTAGTTACAGTGTGAACTCTTTGTTGCAGCATGCGGGATCTTTAGCTTTTGCATGTGAACTAGTTGTGGCATGTGGGATCTAGTTCCCTGACCAGGCATGGAACCCAGGGCCCCTGCACTGGGAGCGCAGAGTCTCAGCCACCAGGCCACCAGGAAGTCCCTCATTCACGTATTCACTTACTCACTGAACACATACCGCATGCCTCTGCCCTGTGTCCAGCCCTAAAGGTACAGCAGATCTAGCCCTGTCCAGTCTGTAGACACTCAACAGGAGGCAGACAGGATCATGTCAAGGGTGGGGGCTCCCTGAAGGCCCTGACCACCCCCTTACCCCCCCACCGCAGACACAGATGAGTGCTCCGTCGGGCACCCCTGTGGGGAAGGCACCTGCAGCAATGTCATGGGAGGCTTTGAATGTGCCTGTGCAGACGGCTTCGAACCTGGTCCCATGATGACCTGCGAGGGTAAGGCTCGGCCTGCCCAGACCCGGGGCTGTGAAACGGAGGCTGAGGGGGGCTGACCTGAGAAAGGGAGAGGAGGTCCTGCAGGCAGACCCGGCCCACCCGGCACCTCCACTGGCCTTTCCAGACATTGATGAGTGCTCCCTGAACCCCCTGCTCTGCGCCTTCCGCTGCCACAACACCGAGGGCTCCTACATGTGCACCTGCCCGGTCGGCTATGCGCTACGAGAGGATGGGGCTACGTGCCGAGGTAGGACCCGCACAGGCAGGCAGCCGATGGACAGGGCGCTGGGGCTCTCCATACCTCGGTCCCAAGAGAAAATGAAAAAATAAGAGCTGTGCCTCCAAGAGTGGGAATGAGGACTAAGTGATAAAGTGAAGGGAGAGCTGAGACAAGCGAGGGTGCAATGAGTGCTCTTTTGTGAGGGGTGGTTCTGCTTTTATTTTTATGAAAGGGGAGCATCTCCCTAGGTCCTCAGTCCAACAGAACAGGACTGTGGCTCCGGAGGCCTCTCTGGTGGTAACCGGACATGCCCTGAGTGGGCTAGCACAGTGGGGACAGTGACTGTTCCCTTCCCCACTGGGGACATGTGGAAATGTCTGGAGACACTTTTTATTGTCACAGTTGAGTAGAGGTGAGGGTTGCTACAGGCATCGAGTGGCCAAGGTTGCTGTTCAGTATCCTACACTGGACAGAACGACCTCCCACCACAAAGAATTTTCGAGTCCCAAATGTCCATAGTGTAGAGGGTAGAAACCCTGGCCTGGGACTTGGTCCCTCAAGGGCTGTTTCAGGGTCGGTGTTCCAGGGACCATGGTGAAGGTCATACAGATTCAGAGACCCTGATGTGGGCAGGGGATGCAGGTGTTTGGGGCAGTCCTGGCCATCCCCTCCCACTTGGCTTCCCAGGAAGTCTGGGACAGGTTGGGGAGGAACGGGCACTGGGCAGTGCTTCAGGGACCTCTCTGGGAGGCCACTGGAGGGTGGGAGAGTGCAGATTTTCACAGCCTGGAGCTGGGCCATGAGCGCCATCGATCCATGGTCACCCACAGATGTGGATGAGTGTGCAGATGGTGAGCAAGACTGCCACACCCGGGGCATGCTGTGCAAGAACCTCATTGGCACCTTCACCTGCATCTGCCCTCCAGGCATGAGGCCCCAGCCGGGCTCCGGGGAGGGCTGCACAGGTACAGAAGGGCTTCCCCACCCCATCCCACCATAGACAGGAGAGTTCAAAGCCAGAGGGCACACGAGCAGGCAGACATGGACCCTGGAGGTGGAGGCCAGCTCGGGGGACTCTGGCCTCCCTGCCTCCCTGCCGGCCTGCCTTATCCCTCCCGCCTCAGATGATGATGAATGCCGTGCCCAGCCCAGCCCCTGTGCCAATGGCCACTGCGTCAACACCGTGGGCAGCTTCCACTGCGACTGTGACGAGGGCTACCAGCCCAGCCCTGGCCTCACCAAGTGCCAGGGTGAGTGTGACAAAGTCCCAGTGTGGCACCACCACCTGGGAGCTCCCCGAGGCGGGGACAGGGTCGGGGGCACCAACAGGGTTACCCAGCCAGTCCAGACACATGTGTTCATCGCACGCCCCCAGCTTCCTTTCGTCCCTTCAGTCACCCCCCCATGAAAGATGAGAGCATGTCCCCGCTACCCTGTCTATCATCACACCCAGGAAGAGGCCCTCCCCAAGTTCACCACTTCATGGGGCTAAACCTGGAGGGCGACCCAGTGGTACCAGGTGTCCGGGCAACTTGTCTGTCCTGGTCCCCAGTGTCCTTGTTGCCTTCTCTCTCCACACTCTCTGCTCCTGGAGCACAGTCTCCACCCCTCAGTTTCAGGCCAAGCATGTGTATCCAGCTGCCTCCTGCACCACCCCAGCCTCCACGACCCCCAGATGCAGCTCACCCCAGAACAAGTTCAGTATCTGCTCCCTAAACCCCATCTCAGCGATGCCCTGCTTCCCACCCAGACTCTCAAGTCAGCCTCCCCAAGTAATTGGATGACCCCCTCCCCACCTTCGTGGACATCACCTCTCTGCTCTGGTCGCACTGTCTGTCCTGGAGGCCACGACCTTTTGCTTCCACGCTACCCCTTGACCATCCGTTCTCCCTGCAGCCAGAGGGATGCTCCCCTTTGACCACAGGAAGCCGCCAACATCTGCAGCCCAGGGGATACCCCTCGGATTTGGAGTATATAGGTTCTGCCACAGTCCAGCCCCAGCCGCCAGAGGGCGTTTCACAGCGCTAGGCCAGGGTGAGAAGGGGGCAGGCAGACTTCCTGGTGGTCCCCTGGTTAAGACTCCACGCTTCCACTGCAAGGAGCTAGGGTTTGATCCCTGGTCGAGGAACTAAGATCTTCCATGCTGCGTAATGCACCCAAAGCGGGGGAAAAAACACAGTGCTGGGCGACCGCAGTTTAGAAGCCGCCACCTGGTGGATATGCGCAGTCTTGTTGGAGATGCTGGAACCCACGTGTATATTCTCAGCACCGCCGATGCCCTTGGGGAAGGGGAACTTGGATGGATGGCTTGTTCCTCCCGCCCGTCATCTCTACTTGTTCTCCCCAGACATCCGGCAGGGGCCCTGCTTCTCTGAGGTGCTGCAGGCCACGTGCCAGGCTCAGTCCAGCAGGGGCGAGGCGGTCACCAGGGCCGAATGCTGCTGTGGGGGTGGCCGCGGCTGGGGCCCCGGCTGCGAGCATTGTCCGATACCCGGCACGTCTGCCCACCGGAAGTTGTGCCCCCACGGCTCAGGCTACACTGCCGATGGCCGAGGTGGGAAGTGTTCACTGTCGTGTGTCTGTGCTGCGGCCGGTGTTAGTGTGTGTGAACCAGTGTGTATGCATCTCTGTTTCAGCGGGTGGGTGGGCCAGTGTGAACCACAGCCCATTCGTCGCTTTGTGGGTGTGTGTGCGTGAACTTCGGTGGATGGGTGAGCAGGTGTGTGAACCAAAGTGTGTGTGTATGTGTGTGTGTGTGTCCTTTGTTCTAGGTGTGTGAGGGCTCCTTAGTGTGTGAGAGCATGTGAGCTGGTGTGTGTTGTGTGTGCGAGCTTGTTAGCATGTGTGTGTGCATGTGTTGGTGAGGGTGGGGGCTGGGTGGGGAGTTCACACCAGAAAGTGGATGAGGAGTGAGCTGGTTCAGGATTTGGATAAGCGTCTGTGAGGATGGGCACATGTGTGAACGAGTGTGCGTGTCTGACCCGGAGGAACCCGTGAGTGTGTGTCCTTGTGATTCTGTAGAAGCGTCTGAGCAGGTGACTGGCATGTCCGTCTCTGCTTCCATGTATGTGTCTGGGGTGTCCTGATGAGGTGTCGCTGGTGAGGCTGTGTGTCCCCCAGCCTGAGGGTTCTCAGCGTCCAGTAGGAGGAGCTTCATAAGCCTGAGTGTGGGGATCACAGGGGCTGGGTGCCCAGCTCTGGGGTGCAGGGAGGGGAAGCAAGGACTGGCCTTACCTCCCAGGAGAGTGCTGGTGGACCTGAGGGAGGTGGCGTGTCCCAGTGACCGAGGTGGGTAGCCCCAGCCAAGCCCTGCTTGTCCTCAGATGTGGATGAGTGCCATGTGCTCCCTCACCTGTGCCCTCACGGTGAATGCATCAATAGCCTTGGCTCCTTCCGTTGCCACTGCCAGGCCGGGTACGCACCTGACACCACTGCCACAGCCTGCCTAGGTGAGCCCCCCACCCCCTCCCCTGAGCCTCTCCTTATAGCACCTGGCACACACTTCCATGAGAAAACCAAGTCCAGAAAGCAAAGCAGCTTTGTTTCTTTCCTCCACCCCACCCTATTTGGGCCGCTTTCCTCCTGTTATTTGGTGCATCCTAAGATTTTCAATTACATTGTGTAGCAAAGGTTCATCTAAATCAGGGTCAGCAAACTCCTGCCCAAAGGCTGAATCTGGCCCTCTGCTTGTTTTGTTAATAAAGTTTTTATTGTCACACAGCTGCACCTGTTGTCTCCTCACCCTCTGTGGCTGTTTTTCCTGCTACAAAGGCAGAGTTGAGTAGTTGGAATTAAGACCACAAAGCCAAATATATTTACTCTCTGGGTTTTTGCAGGAAAAAAATGCCAGTTCCTTGGGTAAGCCCACAGATTCTAGTTGTTTAGGGTCTGGGAACGAGGCCTCAGCTGGGCCTGGGTGGAGACCCCCACCCTTGAGCCCCCAGGAATGTCTGTCTGACCCTCCTGAGTGCTGTGTCCCCTCTAGATGTGGATGAGTGCAGCCAGGCCCCCACGCCATGTCCCTTCCTCTGCAAAAACACTGAGGGCAGCTTCCTGTGCGCCTGCCCCCGTGGCTACCTGCTGGAGGAGAATGGCAGGATCTGCCGAGGTGACATCCTTCTTCCCACACCCACGCCCCATGGACTCTGTCCCTGTCCTCCCCAGGGGGTCCCCCTCCCCCCGCATGGGGTCAGCTTCTGTCTCCAGGGTGTCTCCCCTGGGAAGCCCCCAGCCCCGGCAGGCCCTGCCCTGAGCCGACTGGGACCCTCTGTGTTGCAGACTTGGATGAGTGCTCCTCCAGGCAGCACAACTGCCAGTTCTTCTGCGTCAACACCATTGGTGCCTTCACCTGCCGCTGTCCCCCTGGCTTCACCCAGCGCCACCAGGCCTGCTTTGGTGAGTCCCCTCAGCCCTCCCTGGCAGCATGACCCCAGCCTTCACCAGATAAGAAGCAAAGGCACAGTGTGGGCCAGATGAGGGGTGATCAAAGTCCTTGTTCTGTCGCTGTTTACATCCTGGTGGTGTCTTGGACCTCAGTCTTCTTCCTCACCCTAGGGACCTAGGAGGCCACCCTCAGGAGTCTCTCTGACCTTGGCCCAAGACAACTACCCTCACCTCTGACCTGCTGAGTCTATCCCTTAGGGCTTCTCCAGGGTGCTCCTAAAAGCCAAGGGGCTTATACAATCCACACCCATCACTTTTTAGTGTCTTGTGACCTGGGAGAACCAGATCTCCCCCAAGGGCCAAGCCCAGTCACAGGTGGCTTTGTTTGGGCTCCCATGAACTCAGCTAACAGATACTAAACACCTGTGTACTAGGTAGTGCTCTAGACCAGAAATCAGCAGACTCCAGCCCCCAGGTCAAGTCCAGCCCCCCGCTTGCTTTTGTCAATAAAGTTTTATTGGCACACAGCCATGCCCATCCATTTACATATTGCCTGTGGCTGGTTTTGCTACAACAGCAGAGCCTAGTAGTTGCAACAGGGTAAATGATATTTCCTACCTGGTCCTTTACAGAAACAGTTTGCTTCATCCTGTTCTAGACCCCGAGGGTACAGGACATGATTCAGTTATACATAGGGTGGTTAAGTCGCTAAGTTGTGTCCGACTCTTTTGTGATCCCACGGATTATAGCCCACCAAGCTCCTCTGTCCATGGAATTTCCCAGGCAAGAGTACTAGAGTGGGTTGCCATTTCCTTCTGCCATTTCTGTCCCAGCCCAGGGGTTGAACCTGCCTCTCCTGCATTGGCAGGTGGATTCCTTACCACTGAGCCACCACATGTACACCACATGTGTACATATACACATATCTATTCTTTTTCATATTCTTTTCCCATATAGGTTATTACAGAATATTTAGTAGAGTTCCTTGTGAATATTTAGTAGGTCCTTGTTGGTTATCTATTTTATTATACTAGTGTGTGTATACGGAGAAGGCAATGGCAACCCACTCCAGTATTCTTGCCTGGAGAATCCCAGGGACAGAGGAGCCTGGTGGGCTGCCGTCTATGGGGTCGCACAGAGTCAGACACGACTGAAGCTACTTAGCAGCAGCAGCAGCAGTGTGTGTATATTAATCCCAAACTCCTACTAATTCATCCCTCCCCCTTGTCTTTTCCCCTTTGGTAACCATAAATTTTTTTACTGTGTCTGTGAGTCTGTTTCTGTTTTGTAAATAAGTTCATATACATCATATTTTTAGGTTCCATATATAAGTGATATCATATGATATTTGTGTTTCTCAGTCTGACTTACTTCACTTAGTATGACAATCTCAAGGTCCATCCGTGTTGCTGCAAACAGCATTATTTCATTCATTGCAGTATTACTAACCACAGTCACCATGCTGTACATTACATCCCATGATTTATTTATTTTTAACTGGAAATTTGTACCTATGACCCCCTTAACGCCTTTCACTCACCCACCCTAAACTCTTCTCTAGCAACCACGAATTTGTTCTCTGTATCTGTGAGCTTGGCTTTCTTATTTTGTTTTTCAATTCCACATATAAGTGAGATCAGACAGCATTTGTCTTTCTCTGTCCAACTGATTTCATCTTAGCAAAATACTCACAAGGTCCAACCAACCATGTTGTCATGAACAGCAGGATCTCCTTTTTTATAGCTGAATAATATTCCATTGTACATATGTAACACATTTTTCTTTTTTCATCTGTCTTTGGAAACATAGATTGTTTCAGGTCTTGGCTATTCTGAATAATGCTGCAATGATCATGGGGTTGTGGATATCTTTTCGAGTTAGTGTTTTCATTTTCTTTGGATAAACACACCCAGAAGAGGAATCACTAGGCGGCCTGCAATTTTAAAACAGAATTAATGACAAGCCTCATTGAAAGAGGAAATTTGAGCAAAGGTTTGAAAGAGGTGAGCCATGTGTATATCTGGTAGAGGAGTGAGCATTTCCAGCTGTGAAATGACAGGCATTCCACTTTTTCTATTGTTGTTGTTCAGTCACTTTCCCTCTTTCCTGAGGTGAGCACACTTAACGTGGCATTTGTGTGTGTGCAGCTGTACGCATATGCACACAAAGGCTTAGAAGACCCAGTTCCTCCTATACCCAAGAGAGCTTCTAGGTTCCCACAGGGATGTGCCTGGTGTCGAGAATCTTCATGCTCAATGAAGAAGATGTGCTACATATATATATAAAATGCCATTTGCAGCAACATGAATGGACCTAGAGATTGTCATGCTAAGTGAAGTCAGACAGAGAAAGGCATATACCATATCACATCACTTAACATGCAGAATCTAAAATATGGCACAAGCGAACCTATCTACAAAATGGAAACAGGCTCTCAGACATAGAGAACAGATTTGTGGTTCCCAAGGAGGATGGGGTTGGGGAGAGATTGATGGGGAGTTTGGGATGAGCAAATGCAAATTTAGTACAGAGAACAGATAAACATCAAGGTCCTACTGTATAGCATAGGGTGTTCAATATCCTATAATAAGCCATAATGGAAAAGAATATGAAAATATATATATATATAACTGAATCACTTTGCTGAGTACAAGAAGCTAACACAACATTGTAAATTAACTTCATTTGAATAAGATAAATTTTAAAAAATTAAAAAGTAAGGACTTTCCTGGCAGTCCAGTGCTTCAGACTCTGTGCTTCCGCCACATGAGGTGTGGGTTCAATCCCTGATTGAGGAACTTAAGATTCCACATGCCGTGTGGTGTGGCCCCCCCAAAATTTTTTAATTAAAAAAATTTTTTAAATAATAAAAGAATCTCCAAACTCAAAGAAGCCCAAATTAGGATTCCCCTAAGAAATGCTTGGTTCATTCTGCATGATCCTAGTCCCAGTGCAATTTACCACTGTGGGTCATGACCACCATGGCAATGTTGCCTGGTAACCAGGTTGTCTTGGCTCAGGCTGTCATGACAAAGTATCATAGACTGGGTGGCTTAAAAAATAGACTTTTATTGCTTGCTCTGGAGGCTGGAAATCTGAGATTAAGGTCAGGTTGTGGTGAGGCTCTCTTCCTGGCTTGCAGACAGCTGCCTTCCTCACATGGGGGAGAGAGAACAGAAGTACACTCTCTGATGTCTCTTACAAGGGCACCAATGCCGTCATGAGGGCCCTACCCTCATGACCTTATCTAACCCTAATTACCACCCAAAGTTCTCGCCTTCTAATACCATCACTCTGGGGGTTAGGGTTTCAACATGGGGATTTGGTGGTGGTGGCGGAGGCAGTTGGGAACCCACACACATTCGGTCCATGAGTCTGGCTGATATCCCACAACTGTCAGGTTTCCATGAGGACAGGGTGCAGTGGTTACCCCAGGTCATTTTTCCAGAGAAGGAAAAGTGTCTTTATTAATTTTATGTTGAGCACTGTCCCAGTGCTTCAAGTGATTAGGTTAATTTAATTCTCATAAACACAATGAGGTAGATATTATCATCTCTACACTACAGCTGGTGAAACTGAGGCACAGAGAGGGTAAGTCAGTTGCCCTAAGTCACACAGCGTTGAGGTGGTAGAGAGTCAAATGAAGTCCTATTTGTGTGTGATCTCAAATGTTTGTGACGTTTCTGTGAAGTGGGCACTGTTCCGGATCTCCTTTCACAGTGGGGGAAACTGAGGCCTCGGAGAGGTTAAGGTGTGTCTGGAACAGTTGATCAGATGGTAGGCCTGGCATCATGGTGCCCCTACCACCAGGTGGCCCTGCCTCTTCTCTGTCCTCTGCAGACAATGACGAGTGCTTGGCCCAGCCTGGCCCATGTGGTACCCGTGGGCGCTGCCACAATGCCCCAGGCAGCTTCACCTGTGAGTGCTATCAAGGCTTCACCCTGGACAGCTCCGGTCATGGCTGCAAAGGTAGACCTAGGCTTGGAAGTGAGGTCTAGGCCTCGGGGGTGGCCCTGGGGGCTGCCTGGCCAGCCTCTTGTCCTCTTTCTCCATCTCACAGATGTGGATGAATGCAATGGGCCTCATCGCTGCAAGCATGGCTGTCAGAACGAGCTGGGGAGCTATCGCTGCAGCTGCCCCCAGGGCTTCACCCCACACTCCCAGTGGAGCCAGTGTGTAGGTGAGTGGGGGGGCCTAGGAGGAAGCTGACCCCCGACCAGAATCTGTCCAAACTTGATGACTGGGAACCACTCCCAGGGCAGGATGCTGTGATAAGCAAGACTACCTAAAGGTCCGATGGGCTGTGCTAGAAGTTAGTTGAGTTCCCTGCTGCTGGGGAGGCTAGGGAGTCAGGGGTCTGCAGAGCCAGTGTGGCAGAGTGGTAGTCATTTCTCAGGGAGTGGTAGTCTGGAGAGCTCAGTGGAGAGTCTGAGATGTGCCTATGATCACTGAGAAAGTGTGCTGGGATTGATTAGTGATGTCTGCCATGGGTGTGGCAATGGAAATGGGTGTGTGTGTGCTACATCTTTTGTTGTACCTGTTGCAGACACCCTGAGTTTGAGGGACTAGTCTTCTGCCTTCCCGCCAGACTTCCTCGCTGCACACTGTTCTTTGCTGCTCCTAATGACAGCCTCATCCTCAGCTCTCCTCTTTCTCCCCTGCAGTCTAGCCTTCATATTCTACCCACGTGGGGACCACTCTCCTGCGACCTCTCCATCACCTTTCCTTGGCCTTTGCCTTCCACCACCTCTGCTCTGGGTATCACTGTCTGCCCCTCCTGGACTCTCCATCCACTGTGACTCGGCTTTCTCTGTCCTGCCACTGCCTCCAACACTGCCTTCTCTCTGGCTCCTCCTCCTGACCCTCCTGGTGGGTCCTCAGCCAAGTTCTCCATCTTTTGCCCTGTCTCATGTGTTTGTTGTCCCCTGGGAGCCCACAGGTCATCGCCTCGTTGGCCAGTCCCTGTTTCTCAGCCTGTCTCCTGCTCTGTATACTTACTCATTCATTCCTTTGGCAATGGTTTGCCCAGGACCTGCCTTATTCAGGCCCTGTGGATGCAGAAGTGAGCTGAGATCAGACTCCACTGCTGCCCACTCATTGTCCAGTCTCGAGGGAGACACAGGGATCAATTACGCCAGTGGTTCTCAACCAGGTGACATTTTGAAGTGTCTTGGAGACACTTTTGATGGTCACAACTGGGCGCTGGGTGCTGGGTGGACAGCCCCTCAACACAGAATGAAATGGCCTCAAATGACAAGTGCCAAGGGGGGAAATCTTGTTCTAAGAACATTCCACCATTTAGGAATTCCTGGGAAGTTTTTTGTTTTCGGGGTTTTTTTTTTTTTCGCTACACTGCACAGCATGTGGGATCTTAGTTCCCCAAGCAGGGATCAAACCCATGCCCCTGTAGTGGAAGCATAGAGTCTTAACCACCAGTCCACCAGGAAGTCCCTAGGATTCCTGGGAAGTTTTGAGAAATGCTTCAAAGGAGAATCACAGGATCCAGAGCGGGGAGATGAAGTGTAGGGGCCGACAGACCTAGTCCAAGGACTCACAGGGAGCTTGATGGAGGTTTGTTGTTGTTTTTTTTTTAATAGCTTTATTTATTTGTTTATGGCTGTGTTGGGTCTTCATTGGTGTGCTGGCTTTTCTCGTTGCAATGAGTCGGTTCTCGTTGCAGTGGCTTCTCTTGTTGCAGAGCATGGGCTCTAAGGCCTGCAGGCTTCAGTAGTTGCAGCACATGGGCTCAGCAGTTGCAGTTCTGGGGCTCTAGAGCACATAGGCTCAGTAGGTGTGGCACACAGGCTTAGTTGCTCAGCCATATATGGGATCTTCCTGGATCAGAGATCGAACCTGTATCCCCTGCATTGGCAGGCAAATTCTTTACCACTGACCCACCAGGGAAAGCCCCCGATGGAGGTTTTGACATTGGTCTTGGGCTTAAAGAAGGAGCTGGAGTTGCTTCATGGGGACAGGAGCAATGCAGGTAGAGGGCTCAGGAGATACGAAGGTGGCCCCCCTGCCCCCCCACCTCCTGCCCTTTCTCCCCCTCCCCATCCACAGATGAGAATGAGTGTATCCTGTCACCCTCGGCCTGCGGCAGCGCCTCCTGCCACAACACACTGGGTGGCTTCCACTGCGTCTGCCCCTCGGGCTTCGACTTTGACCAGGCCCTCAGGGGCTGCCAGGACGTGGACGAGTGTGCGGCTCGGAGTGGCCCCTGCAGTTACAGCTGTGCCAACACCCCCGGTGGCTTCCTGTGCGGCTGCCCTCGAGGCTACTTCCGGGCTGGGCAAGGGTGAGGGGCTTGAACGGAGTGAACCCAGAGCCCCCCATACCCCGGGAGTGCACACACATTTGTGGGCCCATGCATGCAGGCATGTATATACATGTACCCTGAGAAATGGTGCAGAGGCCCAACAACACCTGTGGATGTGCACACACAAGCTCACACCCCACTGTAGTGTGTCATTGTCCTGTACACCTTCATGTGCTCAGTGCTAATATATTCGAGTGTGCACAGGGCTCACACCTATGCCAACATGCCTGGGTACCCTTGTGCATTCCTGTATCCCAGTGTGCACATGTGTGCAAGCCCATGTTGACAAGGTGCATGCAGGCTCACACACATGCACATGGGTACACTCTGGTGTACATCCACACCTCTGCATGCACGCAGGTTCACAGACATACCCATGTAAGTCAAGGGATGCACACACACATGTAGGTGCGTGCAAAGCCACACTGGCACACTCATCCTTGTCCCCATGGACAGTGGCTCCAAATGGAGTGTAGGGGGTGGGGTGGCTGGAGGTCCCACCAGCCTGACTCACCTGCCCCCTGTCCTGGCCCAGGCACTGTGTCTCTGGCCTGGGCTTCAGCCCCGGATCCCAGGATGCCCCAGATGAGAAGGAGCCACTCTCACCTGAAGCCTGCTATGAATGCAAGATCAACGGCCAGCCCTCTCGTGACCGGCCACGGCGCAGTGCCCATGGGGACCACCAGGTGCCACGGGGGGTTCACTGGGCATGGGGAGCAGCCAGGGGATGGGCAGAGATGAGGAGCACAGACTCCAGGTCACAGCTGTCCCCCGTGTCATGGTGCCTGCCTGCATCTTCCTGTACTTCCTCAGCCCAAGGATTTCCCTTGGGAGCTCTCTGGGGGACACAGGCCCCCCAAACACCCCAACTTGCTCCTGGTGACAAGTCAGACCCCTCCCACACAGACCCTGGGTGTGATGCCTCCTGGGGATCCTTTCCAGGGCACTTGGATGCAGGAGAAATGCCTTGAGCCCCCAAACCTGCCTATGCCCTGGGACTTGTCACCTGTCACCTCCTGGCTGGGACAGCCCTCTCTAGGAGTCCCTCTGGGTTTAAGCACCAATAACCCTCAAAACAGCCAGCTTAACCCCTTCTTCCCTCCCCCTCCTTCAGACCCTCTGCCTCTGCACCTCTTTCCAGTACCCATTATGCTCCTGGAACTATGCCCAGGCCTCCTGAACCCTCCTTGTCTCTGGAAATTGCAAGAGTCTCTCCCCTCTCCCCAATACACTCTCAAGAACAGCAGAGAAGTTCTGCAGTTTAGCCCCTCTGTCCCCTGGGGCCATTCCAGCCATGGCCCTGATGGCTTGTGTGGGGAGGATGTTTTTGTCACAGATTCAGCTTGCTTGTCCTTCAGCTGAACAGTCCCTGAGGCCACTTCTGGCCAGTCTTGCCACCATCCCCTCTAAGACATCTGAAAGCTAAGTATTTGTTGAGCACCTGCTGGATATATGTGCTGCTCTAAGCACTTCCTTTGCTTTTCTTTTCCTTCTAGTTGTTGTTTTCCCCTTTCTTGGAAAAACCATGTGGGTAATTTGCCTTTGTTGCCATTATTTTTGTAAGCTTCACAGGGATAAGGCCCAGTGTCTCAGGTTTGCCACTGTTTCACCAGCCCTTGGAACTCATTAAGAGTGACTGGAGTGGTTGTCAGGACTCCTAGCATGGACCCAAGCAGATCTAGGCAGAAGCAGGCTGGATCTTGTGGTTTTGCCTGCAATACCCATGGACTGCCAGCAGGTGTCACTAAGAGTGCATATCTAGCAGCACTCCTGGTGAAGGGCTAAATCTCTGGAACTGAAAGGCGGAGGAAGTGGGGGCACGGACAGGAATAGCTTTCACTTTCAGGCAACAGCAAAACACCCCCATCAGCATGTAAATTAGGCAGACCAAACAGCTCTGCCCAGAGCAAAGGAGAAGAAAACACAGATAACCTCCTGTGGGATTGGACACATCACCCAGCCAGGGTCAGCCTGCCATTGAGGTTTTCTGGCTTATTCAGGGGTCCTGTCTGGCTGCCAGGGCCAGAAAGCATTCAGAGGAGCTCAGATAAAGAGAGGTTTGTCATCTGCACACAGCGAGGCTCTCAGAGAGCCCAGATGCAGGAAGTGCAGCGGGCCTCCGGAACTTTAGTGATACTGGGCAGCTCCTCTGTCTGGCTCTTCTGTGCTTCTGTCACTGTATGTCTGGGGCTGGCTCTTGCTGCAGTGCCCATGGTCATAACTCTAGCCACCCCAGACCACCTTTGAGTGACCTTAGCATTTTGGAACTTGATGCCATCAGACTGCCTCCCGGTCTGTGTTGTTGTTCAGTTGTCAAATCGTATCTGACTCTCTGCAACCCCATGAACCGCAGCATGCCAGGCTTCCCTGTCCTTCACTATCTCCCAGAGTTTGCTCAAACTCATGTCCATTGAGTCAGTGATGCCATCCAACTATCATCCTCTGTCGTACTCTTCTTCTTCTGCCCTCAATCTTTCCCAGTATCAGAGTCTTTTACAATGAGTTGGCTCTTCACATCAGGTGGCCAAAGTATTGGGGCTTCAGCTTCAGCATCAGTTCTTTCAATGAGTATTCATGGGTTGATTTCCCTTAGGATTGACTGGTTTGATCTCCTTACAGTCCAAGGGACTCTCAAGAGTCTTTTCCAGCACCACAGTTGGAAAGCATCAATTCTTTGGTCTGGGTATCTGACGGGGAAGCCTCTATGTCTTCCATCCAGACTGGCAGGGATCCAAGTAAGGTCCCTTGGTCGAAACAAGGAGTCTAAAGTCAGCCTGCCTCCCCCTCTTTGCTTTCCACCTGGGAACCAGCCACCGCCTTCACCCTCTGTCTACTGCCCAAGCTGACCGTTGGCCTTGTGGGTGGAGGGCTAGACAGGAGTCAAGGGCATTGAGTGGTCCGTTTTTAACTCCACTTTGGAGATAGGCTGAAAATCTCCTCTTGGCCCCCTGCCTCCCCCAACACCCCCGCATTCTGATTTCTCCGAGCCCCTGCCATCATCCGCTCGGTCTTTCTCCCCAGGCGAGCCTGGCCAGCCTTGACGCAGAGGCTCCACTGACCTTGGGATTGAACCTCTCCTGTCTGGGCCAGGCCCAGCACATCCTAGAGCTGAGGCCAGCACTGGAGAGCCTGGGGGGCCGCGTCCGCTATGTCATTGCCCGCGGCAACGAACGAGGCTTCTTCCGCATGCATCACCTTCATGGTCTCAGCTCCCTGCAGCTGGGGCGCCGGAAGCCAGGGCCTGGCACCTACCAACTGGAGGTTGTGAGTGTGGCCAAGCCCTGGGGCACCCAGCCAGAGGGACGGCCAGGGGGCCGAACCTTGCGGCTGAAGGTGCAGTTGCAGCTGCTGTAATCTAGGGGTTCCCACACCTCCCACCTGGCCCCAGGCACCCCCTGCAGCCCTATTTTCAGACTCACCACCTAGGCACCGCCCCACCCTGGCCTCCTTCCACAGGGTTTTGGGGAAACTGATGTCACTCTGTTTGCTATGACCCACCTCCCTGGGAGACCCTAGTGACAAGCCCTGGACTTGCTGGGCCCCAGGGTCCCCATGTGGTCCTGCTCTCCAGAGGTGGGAGATTCGGAAGGTGGGAGGGTTCAATCCCCCGCAGCAGTGGCCGACAAGGTGGAACCCCAAAACTCAGGAAGAGTGAGGTGCTATCCTCTAACCTCAAGCGAGCCCAGCCTCTACCCGAGGGACCCCAACACTGTTCCCTGGAGACAGCTGGCAGCCGCAGCTGTGTGCCCCCTCCACTTCTACAGCCAGGGTCCAGGAGGGCCCTGGGTTTCACTGTATCTGGTCAGTCTCAGGCTGAAACTTCTGCACTTCATGGGGGGGGCTTGCCCCAAGGGGGTCGGGAGGACATGGGAATGGGTGGCTGGAGTGGGCCTAGGGCTTGTCTCTCCCAGCAGAAGAGCCTGCGGGGCCCCAGTTCAGTCACTGACATGCAAACATGTTCATCATCCCCACGGGGAGCTGGGCTAAGGTTCTGAGGATGCTTTCATATCAGAAGCATAGACAACAATAAAGTTATTTTGGGTTAAATACATCCCTTGGCAAGTTCTGGCAGTAGAGGCTGTTCTTGGCAGGCCCAGGCAGGGCTTATGAGGAGGGGACCAGGAGGGCAGCAGCTTTGGGAAGCATGAGCTTCTGCCCCGGGTTCCGAGGAGGAAGGGTGTAGGTGAGATGGGTGAAGACCAACGCTGCATCTTGGGGCATCATCCCAGGGTGCAGGTAGGTTCTGCCAACTTCAGACGTGGGAGTTTTGGCACAAAGTCAGGCTGCAGTGCTAACCACTCATTCCCTCGTGGGTTTACCGTCACTGATAATGACTCATGAGCCCAGACGACATATTATACCAGACACCATTCTAAGTATTTTACAATTACTGGCCCATTCGGTCCTTCTTACTGAGTCCAAGCTCATGCACTGCTCGCTGCACAACAGGCCGATAAGTTGGGAGATGAGTTGTTGGGGCAAAGAATATCGACTTAATTCAGAGAGCCAGAAAACTGAGAAGATGGTGGACTTGGTCCCCAAAGAAATGTCTTGCCTGAGTTGAATCCAGGCTTCTTTTATACTAAAAGGGGAGGGTGTGAAATCAAACCAATTTCCTGGTTCTGGTCAGCCTCCAGAGGGGAGGGGACATGTTAATTTCTTCCTTCCTGCAGTCATTCACAGGTGGGCCTGGCCTGGATGCCTCCTGTAAGCTAATCAAAGGTATTTTAGCTTTGTGCTCATTACCTGGGAAGCAGGGTTCCCAGAGATGGGCCATTATGTATAATTTAAGCTTATAGGCAACATCCCTTTAGTGATTAACTTGTAATAGGATACAAAATGTTCTTCCCTGTTACATTGATAACCCCGTGCAATAAATACTGTTACTCTCATCTGCATTTTACATATAGGAAAACTGAGGCTGAGAGAGATTAAGCAAACTGACCAAGGCAACACCAAGGTACAGGTAGAAGAACTGAGTTCAAAGTCAGGGAACCATGCCAGGTTGGGCTGGATCTACTGAATTTGATGGCCACGCTCAATGGACTCAACGTGTTAAGCTTGTGCAGGTGCTTTGATGTGTAACAAACAATAGCATATTTAGTCCCCATGAACTTGTATGAGGCAGGCAGTGTTACCACCTCCGTTTTGCAACAGGGAAACCGAGGCTTCGGGAGTTTGTGGAACCTGCTCCGGGCACCCACACAATGTAGTGGGACCGGGACATTCCGCCGACTCTGCACCCTGGCCCCCAACCACTTATTGTCCTCTAGGGATGGTACATTTAGGTCTCATCTGGAACATTCTCTGTCATGGTGGAAACAGAGGCCGCACAGTTGAGTGGCTCGAGTCTGGGTGAGAGACCCAGACCCCAGTGTGTGGCTCTGCCTTCTCCTGCAGAGCAGTCACTAGTGCCTGGCTTCAGGGCTCTCTACTTATTCCAGTCCTGGCCCACCTGACTTATCAGGAGCCTCTGGGTCCCATCAGAGCTTGCAGAGAACTTCTCTGTCCATCACCCAGTCTCACTACAGCCCAGGGGTCTGGGCAGAGCAAGCATGGTGACCCCCGTGATGAGAAAGGAAGACGAGTGATCTGCTCAAGGCTGCCACTGAGAAGCACAAGGCTGGACTCACACAGAGCCTGCAGCCACTCATACCAGTGCTTGGCCCTCCCAGCCTAAGAGCACAGATCCTGTGGTCAGAGGGCATCATGTGGGTTTCAACACAGGCTGGAGGTTTACACCCCATAATGAAAGGTGATGGAGGCAAACATGGCGTCCCACCAATGGTTTATTTAAAAGTTTTAGAAGCACATCCTGGGAGAGAACTGAAGCTCTGCAAGGTCCCAGAGGGATGTAGGTAGGTGTGTCCCTGCAGGCAGGCAACGATCACGATGGTTCTTCCCGAGAACAGGTACACAGGCAGGCGTGACTCTGGTGCCTGGAGCAGGCACAGGGCTTGAAGTAACAGGGCTCCCTGGTTCCAGTCGCTGGAGGAGCAGGAGGTGGCAGGGGTGACAGGGAGGGACCTGGCGCAGCCTCAGGTATTGGGGTTGAGATTTACCCTGAAGGACAGAGGGGCTGGGGCAGTCAAGGTCGCAGAGTGACGACTGTGACAGAGAGAGGTCCAGCCCATCTTGTGTAGGCAGATCCTGGAGTAGTGTGGGCTCACGGACCTGCTGGAGGGATCAGAGGGGTTGGCAGGTGAGGAGGACTGGAGTGGAGTGAGGGGGGCCCTGTAGCTTTTGGTTCACATGCCTGGCATTTCCATTACCCTGCCGAAGCCCCTCTGGACAGGGACAGGGTAATGATCAGCCCCCTAGGAGCCACCCATGTGAATCTGTGAGGCTGATCAGAGAGCCCTCATTCCCTTGCGGCAGTGATGGGGCGATGTTAGGGTGGGAGGGAGGCGCGAGGGGAGGGGTGGTTACGTGACCGAGTCTGGACCTGGATTAGCGGTTGACAGGAGGGAAGTTTTCCTCTTGCCGATTCTGGTGGGGCCGCTAAACCTCGACAATGGAAGTGTTGAGGTTCCAGAGCTCAATTTCCTCACCCCAGAGTGAGGGACTGTCAGAAGGCAAGAGAAATAGAAAAAGAGTGCCACCTATACCTTTTGAGCACCTGGATCCACCCCAACTTGAAGCCTCATGTTGGCTGGTTATTTGAGCCAGAGCTTCCTGTTTTCTTGAATTTTCCATCTCTAGCTACTTAAAGTGTCTTGACTTAAAACGCTGCACATTCCTTCAGCCTCCCACTCACCCACCCCTGGCTCTCCTTGGGGTGGAGGCAGCTGTCAGGGACTTGGCTGTCATCCCCTCCTTCGAGGGTTGAGAAGTTCAGGGGCTGCAGCTGGGAGGATGGACTTCTTAGATGCTGGCCTGGGGTCTCACCCACCTTGGAAGTTTCTCTGGGTGCTGTGGTGGTGCTTTAACTGGCTCTTTTTCCGGGCATCCAAAATCTTCATCCCAGCCCGAACCCACCTGGCCCCTGGCCTCCCGCATACCATCTTGTTTTTCTGGGGTAAGAAGAATCTGCAGGGATGGGAATGCCCAGGTGAGGATGTAAGTGGAGAGGAAAGTTGTGTGACAGCCCCCACCGACTCCCCCGCGGTCCCACTCACATCACAGCAGGCAGGTTGCAGCTCCCACTCACATCCTGGCGATGGTAACTCTGGGCCTGCCGCAGCACGGACAGCCTGGCTCGGTGGTGGTAGGCCAAGCAGCAGTCCTCAAAGGCACCTGTGACCACACAGCCACCTACAGGCTCAGGTCTGAGCACGTGCATATACGGCCGTGCATGCACTCTGCAGGGCCGTCCACAGACATGGCACCTATGCGCATGTGTGGCTACATATGCACCCTGCGGCTTCACAGGCGCCCTGCAGGGGTGCCCCCACGGACATGTGTGGCCGCGCATGCACTCTGCAAGGATGCCCTCAGTCGTGATTATCTGCGTGTGCACACTGCAACCCTTCTAGGCACTGTGAAGGCCCAGGGACGGTGCAGACAGTGAAGTAGCCGCTGGGCTCATCTTTGGCCCTTGACAAAGGAACAGCTGGCAGGAGTTGGAGACGGCCCCGCAGGCCCCAGCTGGGAAGGGTCCAAGACCACGAAATAAATCGACTAAGGCCATTTCCACTCCTGCTCCAGTGCAGAGGGCAAGGAGTGGGTGCAATGCCCTGAGAAGGAGAGGGAGCGTGGTTGGAGGTGGAGGTGCTGGTACCAGAAGTATCAGGGAGGATGAGAGGGTGGGATGAGCAGAGGATGAATTAATATGGAAACAGTGCTGGGCCTTCAAGGTTCTCTAGGATCCATCCCTCTGACAATCCCTGCCTCCAGGGGCCACATCTGACTTCTGGGAGGGGCTCGGGGAGGACTTGAAGGCTCCCTCCATCCCCACCTTGACCCAGAAAGCAAGGAACAGTGGAGTCAGATGGACCGTGTTGCAGTGCCAAGCAGGAAGCTTCCCAGGGCTGGGGGCAACCCTGTCCCCAGGATCAAAGGGCCCAGGTTGGGCCTGGCTCCTGAAATGGGCCTCTTATTAGAGGACAATGAGAACGAGGCCCTGCCCCATCCTGGGCAAAGGCTAAGGTCTGCTGGGGCAGGGCTAGGGCCTCTCAGACCTGATGAGGGGCAGGTGGGGCAAGTGGGTGGGGTCATGGGGCTTCCACCTGGCCAGGGGTTCTGCTTGGCCACCTGCTGGGGCTCAGCTGCCTCCTCAGGCCCACAGGGATGGAGAAAACAGTGGCAGAGCTGAGGGACACGGGGGGGGGGGGGAACATCTGGAATGACCTTTGGTCCCCAATATCCTCAAGTGCCTAACTAATCTCCAGAGAGGAGGAGAGGAATTCCCCATTAATAGCAGTAATGGTTATCATAGTAGCTGCCAGGCCCTGGGCCAGGAGTATCCAATTGGATTCTCACGTCCCATCTCTGCAGTGGGAATTTGGAACCCCACTTTGCAGATGAATAAACTGGGGGTCATAAAGGCCAGACCACACAGGTAGCCTGGGTGGGGGAAGCCAAGATGGAGACCCATTTTCATTGGGCTCCCAGGCTCTGATCTCAACGCCCCCTACCGTAGGGGCTTTGCAGGCTCAGGTCACTGCAATGTGTCCTGGGCGGTAAGCAGCCATGCCGCCGTCTGCTCCCCATAGTTCCTGGGCTGCCTGGAGTTTGGAGGGATGCCTTGGGTCATGGACTGTGGGGGAGGCACCCAGGGGCTCTGGAAGGAGAGGCTGAGGACCATCACCCCCAAGGAGCTGCACAAATGCTGGGAGTTTTTGGATGCCTGGTGGGGGAGTTGTCCATCAGAGAATGGATTCAGTGCTGATGGGATCAGGGGAGGTTTCTGGAGGAGGGGAGAAGCACATTGGTAGCCGGAGGCACAGGAAAGATGGGGAGAGGGGACTCCAGAGGGGAGGGGAGGGATGAACTGAGGCAGTACCTTGAGCATGGACAGTGGGAGCCCAGGCAACCACGAAGCAGGCCACCAGGCAGACCAGGAGCCACGGATTCATAATGCAGGCTGGTCCTCCCCCTCTGGCACCTACCTTGAGGATTAACTGGGGAGAGCAGGTGGATGGATGATGAGGACCCAACATGAACAGCGGCAGACTCCGGGAGCACCCCTATCTCAAGCCAGGGCCCCCTGCAAGGGAGGCAGGTGGCATGGGATGGGGACAAGTGCTGCAGGGACCTGCTGCTGCTCTCGGGGAGGACTCACCAAAGCCTATGGTGTCCCTGGAGCTGGTGCCTGCTGGAGTGGACCTGAGCTCTCCTGCCTGCCAGGCCAGCAGGCTTCACCCTTTATAGATGGGACCCCACCCTGCCGCTCCACCCTCCCTCCTCCTCCCTGCCTCCTCTCCCACTCCACCTCCTGGCTTCTCCCTCCAGCCCTGCCCTCCTCTCTTCTCCCCATTTTTTCTAGCTCTTCTCTCCAATGTCAGGATGCACTTGGTGGAAGTTGGGGGCCAGGGGCAAAAGGATCCAAACCAAAGAACTGGGCAGGAAACAATGATACCTTCAACTAACTGCTTGGATGGGGGTGAGAGGTGGATGGGTGCAGGTGGACAGACCCAGCCTTGACTTTAGCCAGCCCCCTTGAAGGTTCACCTTCTCCCCCTCCAGGCCCCTCAGTCAGCACCTCGGCCTTCTCCCTGAAGGGCCCTTCCTCCTTCTCCTGGCTCCTTTCTTGCTGCACCTCAAGGTGGACCCTGACTTCCCACAGGCAGGACTCAGGCTGCCTAGAGTAGGGGAGAGCCTTCATCTCTTCTCCCCACTCCGCAGCCACCTGTGACTGTGGGGCCTTGACCTCATCCCAATTTTCTCTTCTTCCATACAGTGGGGTGACTTATTGTGTCACAGCAAAGCCCTGTTTTTTGAGAACAGGCAAACCCACAGAAACAGAAAGTAAAATCAGCTGTCGCCATAGGTTGGGAGGAGGGGAGAATGGGGATGAGGGTGAAAGGAACGGTATAGATTTCTTTTTGCTCTGAAATTAGATGGTGGTGGTGGTCGAGGGACTCTGTGAATATAGTAAACAACATGGAATGGTACACTTTCAATGGGTGATGTCTCATACAAAAAAAAAAATCAAAAATGATATTAAGAAAGAGTTTTATTTGAGCCAGACTGAGGGCTAGCCCAGAAGCCTGCTTCCTAGATTACTCTGTGAAACTGCTCCAAAGAAGCAGGGTTTTCAGCTCAGTTTTGGATCTTGTCAGAACAAAGAATGTCAAACAAGTCAGGGAGACATTTCTTTAAGGTCACAGAACAGACCAACATGATTGAGGCGAGTCAGTATAAACTTGGCACCTGTGAAGTGAGTCTTATTATCAAAGGAGGACCAGCACTGGCATCCCAGGAAGGACTTTAATCTTTATTTTGAACATAGACATCCTTGACTTCTGGTCAAAGTGTCCTTTTCTTTAATAATTAAAGCGATGTACAATGTAGGTTGATAGGCCACAATCAGGCTTTTTTAGTTACCATCAAATTTAAGTTAACAGGGGACTTCCCTGGTGGTCCAGTGGTTAAGACTCCACGCTCTCAATACAGGGGACCTGGGGTTCGATCCTTGGTAAGGAATCTCAGATCCCCTCAAGCTGAGTGCCATGGCGTAAAAATAAGAAGAATAAAATTCAAGTTAACTCATGTATTAGCCACAATGACTTCCCTCTCTCTCTCTCTCTCTCTCTCTCTCTCTCTCTATATATATATATATATATATATATATATATATATGTATATATATATATATACACACACACACACACATATATATAACAGTGCAATATATGCAACTTGAATTTTCCCAAATATTATCTTGAAAATAAGGACCACAACAATAATGTTCTGGTTTTGGAAGAAAAGCGGGAGCTCCAGGTAACCATGCCAGCAGGCACCCACCTAGAAGGAGTTTCTTTTTTTCCAGGGTCAGCGTGGTCCACCCGGAACAGTGGGGTGAGGGTGGGGGCCGTGGGGATGGAGGAGCGGCAGGTAGCGGGGAAGGGGACGCTGCAGAAACCTCACAGCTGATCGTCTATAACTTTTTATTGTCGACTTCCTTAGCTATAGACCATTTGGAGCATTTATGACACTCTATCCCTTTCTCATCTCTCCACCTCCACCAGGAGACCCTAGCAGGGCCCCTCACCCACTCCCTGGGCCCGGTCGGGTGGCTAAATGGGTGGGGCTTGGCGCAGGGGCCGGGCCTTGATGAAAGACACTCAGCGGCGAGGCGGGGCTTTCTGATTGGGGCTGAGACCAGGGCGGTGCTTACAGACTCACCGGCCCGGAGCCCAGCGGTCCTGCGCCGGTGGCCGTGGCCGCTCCCGGAGTAGGTGAGGCTGGTCCAGGACGCGGTTCCGCGTGGCTGCGGGCTTGGAGACGCGGCGTGGCAGGCCGGGGCCAGCCTCCCCGCTAAGGCCCTCCGTCCCTGCCTGCCCAGTCGGCGGGCAGCGGCCAAGACATGGCGTTACCCAGTAGGGGCGGAGGTCCCCCGTGAGCAAGCCCACTTCCCCGCCGCTCACAGTTGGTCCCACCAGCAGCCTTAACAGGGAGCAAGGGGTCTGAGGAACCAGCACGCAGGGCAGGCAGGGGTTTTTGCACTCAAGTGTCTGAGCGGCGGACAAGATGCTTCAGGACTAAGGGCCCTGGGTGGAAACCTGGAGTTCTGAGGACCGCAGTTGCTGATTGTGGGGCCAGACCTCCACGGGCAGGGCTCAGCTGAGAAAGGGGAAGCCTGTGTTCCCGTAGCTCCCGGAGGTGGTCAGGGTAAACTGTCTCCAGCGAGGGGACCCTCTTCTTCGCATGTGTGAACACAGCGCAGAGGACAAAGCCGCCTCCTGCTCCCCAGTACCCAGCTCTGAGCATGAGGCCGTTGTGGGACACTGCCAGCCTGCAGCTGAGCTAAATTCAGAGGCTGAACACACCCCAGGGCCCGCAGGACAGGATGCAGTGCAGCGTGATGGGTAGGGGGCAGGGGTACAGCTCAGTGTACCTCTTGGATGGCCGTACTGCAGAATGGGGCAGCCAGGTGGCTGGATGAGGGAAATACCAACCACTGCCTTTGGAGTGAGCTCCTCTGGGGGGTCTGGGTACCCGGTTCACTCTCATTTCTCTGCTGGAGGACCTCCCAGGTGCTCATAACAGTTGACCAATTTTACACAGAAGGAGACTGAGGGTCTGAGAGGCCCCTTTTTCACCCTTTTTTTTTTTTATTCTTTGGCCAGGAAAATCCGACTTTTATTTCTTAAATACTGTGAAGGAAAGGGGGACATGTCCTAATGGAGGAAGGCCACTGAGCAGAGGTCTGGGGCTCATTAGGAAGGATCCTGGGTGGAGGGCCTCCTGCAGTTGCTTTTGCATCACACCTCCACCTCCAACTCCCATGCTGCCTACCGCCCTCCTGAACCTCTGGTACCTCCAGGTCCTGGTTCAGGTGGCCTCTGAGAGAAGCCACTGGGATGCCATCCCCACCCCACCGTCCTGACTCCACACACCAGACCCCGGGTATCCTGTCTGCCAGGCCTGGGCTCCTGTTGTACCCAGCTGCCTCTCTCCGGTCCTGATGCACAGTGGTTGCCAGGCAACTGGAGGAAGGAAGGAAAAGTGCTATGTTTTTGTTTTGTTTTGTTTTAAGGATGGCTTGCAAGCCTCTGGCCTGACTTTCAGGGACTTAGTTCCCTGTGTGACCCATTTTACTGTGCTCCCCATGTGGTTGGCCTGCCTCCTGCAAAGTCAGATTTGAAGGGCTTCCCTCTCCGGACTGACCAGCTGCCTCTGTGTTCCAGGGGACCTGGGCAGGGAATTCGGGCTACCACCACTGGTCGTGGCCTCAGTCCTTGTGTTTCTCCTGCACCTACTGAACATGTCGGGGCTGGGCCGGTTAGGGCAGGGGTGATGTGGGGAGGGAGGGCAATGGATCCTGAGGAGAGGATCCCATAGGGGTATGAGTCCCTCTTTGAAGATGCTGGGGCTTCCCTTGTGGCTCAGCTGGTAAAGAATCCACCTGCAATGCAGGGGACCTGGGTTCGATCCCTAGGTTGGGAAGATCGCCTGGAGAAGGGAAAGGCTACCCACTTCAGTATTCTGGCCTGGAGAATTTCATGGGGTCGCAGAGTTGGACACAAATGAGCAATTTTCACTTTGAGGATGCTGAGCTCCACTCAGCCCTTCCACACAGGTCTCTGGGTACCTGTTACATACCAGCCACATTCCCAGGAGTGACTGGAGTGACCAAGCAGATGTCTCCCAGCCAGGAAAGGGGACGGCGATGTTACTGATCCTCATCAAACACCTGTTTGGGGCCATTTGTTATTCATTCAGCAAACAGGTGGCGAGCACCTACTGTATGCCAGGCACTAGGCTGGGTGCCCTGGGTAAGCAGTGCAGAGCAGACAAGTAGCAAGTTATAAAGCAAGATCCTTGGAGACAAGCATCACTGCTTCAAATCTGGAGGTGGCAGGAAGATGCTGGAGATGGGTTGGGCTCCTCTAAAGAGAGTGGCTGAGGTGACAGCAAATGCTATGGGATTAATATTTATCCCCACTGGACAGGGGAAACAACAATCCTCTGAGGTCCAGAGAGGTTAAGTTACCTGACCAAGTAAGTGGCAGCCAGATTCCAAGTTGAGGTCTGACTCCTTCATTTTACATATACTTTTTGGGAACTGTATTACGCATGTCTTTTTTTTTTTTAATAATGTATTTTGTGTAACCCTATCTATCCAAGATAACGGGCTTCCCTTGTGGCTCAGTGGTAAAGAATCCGCCTGCCAATGCAGGAGACGCAGGTTTGATCTCTGGGTTGGAAAGATCCCCTGGAGGAGGAAATGGCAACCCACTCCAGTATTCCTGCCTGGGGAAATCCCACGGACAGAAGGAGCCTGGCGGGCTACAGTTCATGGGGTTGCAAAAGAGACATGACTTAGCGACTAAACAATAACAACAAGCCAAGATAATATCATTTCAACATGCAATCAAAAAAATGATGTATGAAATATTTTCCCTTTTTTGCATAGTAAGTGTTCAAAACATGGCTTATTGAAGAGTTTCAGCACACATCAAGTGCTGAATAGCCACATGTGGCTTGTGTCTGTCTTATTGGACAGTGCATTTCCAGCCACAGATAACAGTCAATTCAAAATTTTACATTGTTTCTTTTCTTTCATTTTCTATTGACTTTTTTTTTTTTAAGGGCAGTTTAATTTCCCCAGCAAAATTGAAGAGAAGGTACAGAGATTTCCCATATATCCCTACCCCACGTTATCAACAGCCTGCATCTCAGAGGTATGTTTGTTACTGTCAGTGAGCCTACACTGACCAATCACTATCATCCAAAGTCCAGAGTTTGCATTCGGGTTCACGCCTGCTGTTGTACATTCCACGTGCTCACTCACTCCAGTCGTGTCCGACTCTTTGCGGCCTCATGGACTGTAGCCCACCAGGCTCTTCTGTCCATCGGATTTTCCAGGCAAGAATACTAGAATGGGTTGCCATGCCCTCCTCCAGGGGATCTTCCCGACCCAGGGATCAAACCTGCATCACCTGCATTGGCAGGCAGATTCTTTACCATGAGTGCTACCTGGGAAGCCCTTGGACAAAATGTATAACGACGTGTATCCACCATTATGGTGTTATACTGAATATTTCACTGCTTTAAAAACCGTCTAGGCTCATAGCATGTCTTTTTTTATTCTGATGTTTTGACAGCTGGAGACTTGCTGATCCTGAAGGTACTACCCCTCCAAGGGCTAGCAGGTTCCCAGAGATAGTAAATGGCTTCCTTTCAAGGGCATCTTTCATATGCAAACCAGCCAGTCCAGAGCCCATACCCTAACCCCCTCCTCTATAAGGCTCCCACACTCAGGGTCACTATTTTCCAGCCCGGGTCACCCCAGGGCCAGGCAGTAGACAACTAGGGACAGGCTCTCTGTCCCAGAGCTTGCTGAAATGATTCAAACTAGCAAGTCCTACAAGCCTGCTTACCCAGCCTCACTCAACCCTTCCCACGGAAATCACAATAAGGGGGACTTCCCTGGTGGTCCAGTAGTTAAGAATCTGCCTCCCAATGTAGGGGACACGGGTTCCGTCCCTAGTCTGGGACGATCCGACGTGTTGAGAAGCAACTAAGCCCATGTGCTACAACCATTGAGCCTGTGCTCTTGAGCCCGTGAGTGGTAATTACTGAAGCCCGTGTGCCTAGAGCCCATGCTCTGTGCAACAAGAGAAGCCACAGCAATGAGAAGCCTGTGCACTGCCATAATGAGTAGCCCCTGCCTGCTGCAACTAAAGAAAGCCCATGCATAGCATCAAAGACCCAGCACAACCAAAAGCTGATTAATATTTTTAAAAATTATGATAGAGAAGACAGTTTTCTGCTCATAGATCCCAATAGAAAGGAGCATAACACACCATGCAGGGCAACTTGGGGAATCACCAGGGTCAGTAGGGAGACAGGAGCAAGGAGAAAGCAGGGCATGAGCCTTTCTTGTGGCTTCACTGGGGAAGGCCAGGCCAGGCAGGGTAAGAGATTTGGGACTGGCCAGTTTGAACACTCTTGGCTGGCCCCAGGGGCAGAGTGGCTCTCCCTGGTTTTCTGGTATAGTACCTCTCCCTGGGGGAACTAGGGCAGGGGGATTTTGCTTCCCAGGAGTGTGAGAGCCTGACATCAGAGTTGGCTAGAGTCTGAGCTCTGGATTGGTTGCCCTGCATCTGAAAGGCTCACTCCCAGTTACCCGCTGTCTCTAGGGATTGCTGTAAGGGCAGTCTGTCCCAGATCAGCAAGGCTGGCAGATGTCAAAACATTATAAAACACAGAAAATAAAACCCATGATGAGTATGCTCATCACCTCTCTCCTCTCATCACCTGTCATCTCCTCTTGTCTGTTTCATAGCCACCCCTTTTTGGCAGTGGATGAATGCCAAGGACGGCCTTCAAGTCTCTCTGGTGTCTCTCACTCTCCTGCTTCACTGTCCCCCATCACCTCCCACTCTTGGACTCCTGCCCTGGCTCCCACTGAAGCCTAACAGTGGTCCCTCACCCTTGGCCCCTTGCCACCCCTCCCCTAAGACTGTCGCCTCCTTTGGCTTCAGAGATACAACCCATTTTGTGTCCATCGTCATTGCTGTGTCAAGAGCGTTTTCCCAAGTTTTCAGCCCTGGTCCCTTTTGGAGAGGGCTGGGGCCACACAAACCCTGTGTTGGGATTCTAGCTGCTGACAGAAGGCTTTGAGGAGCCTCAAAGATCATATGTCTGTTTGGCTGTGAACTTCTGCAATTCAAGACTCGTTTTCCCTTTGAAGTAAGTTCAGTTGCTCAGTCGTGTCAGACTCTTTGCGACCCCATAGATTGCAGCACGCCAGGCTTCCCTGTCCATCACCAACTCCAGGAGCTTACTCAAAATCATGTCCATTGAGTCAGTAATGCCATCCAATCATCTCATCCTCTGTTGTCCCCTTCTCCTCCTGCCTTCAATCTTTCCCATTATCAGGGTCTTTTCCAATGAGTCAGTTCTTTGAATCAGGTGGCCAAAGGATTGGAGTTTCAGCTTCAGCATCAGCCCTTTCAATGAACATTTAGGACTGATTTCCTCTAGGATTGACTGATTGGATCTCCTTGCTGTCCAAGGGACTCTCAAGAGTCTTCTCCAACACCACAGTTCAAAAGCATCAATTCTTCAGCGCTCAGTTTTCTTTATAGTCCAACTCTCACATCCATACGTGACTACTGAAAAAAACCATAGCTTTGACTAGACAGACATTTGTCAGCAAAGTAATGTCTCTGCTTTTTAATATGCTGCCTAGGTTGGTCATAGCTTTTCTTCCAAGGAGCAAGCGTCTTTTAATTTCATGGCTGCAGTCACCATCTGCAGTGATTTTGGAGCCCAGGAAAATAGTCTGTCACTGTTTCCATTTTTTCCCCATCTATTTGCCATGAAGTAATGGGATCAGATGCCATGATCTTCCTTTTTTGAATGTCGAGTTTTAAGCCAGCTTTTTCACTCTTCTCTTTCACTTTCATCAAGAGTCTCTTTAGTTCTTCTTCGCTTTCTGCCATAAGGGTGATGTCATCTGCATATCTGAGGTTATTGATATTTCTCCCGGCAACCTTGATTTCAGCTTGTGCTTCATCCAGCCCGGCATTTTGTATGATGTACTCTGCATATAAGTTAAATAAGCAGTGTGACAATACACAGCCTTGAAGTACTCCTTTCCTGATTTGGAACCAGTCTGTTGTTCCATGTCCAGTTCTAACTGTTGCTTCTTGAACTGCATACAGATTTCTCAAGAGGCAGGTAAGGTGGTCTGGTATTCCCATCTCTTTAAGAATTTTTCACAGTTTGTTGTGATCCACACAGTCAAAGGCTTTGGTATAGTCAATAAAGCAGAAGTAGATGTTTTTCTGGAACTCTTGCTTTTTCTATGATCCAGCAGATATTGGCAACTTCCTCTGCCTTTTCTAAATCCAGCTTGAACATCTGGAAGTTCTCGGTTCATGTACTGTTGAAGCCTGGCTTGGAGAATTTTGAGCATTACTTTTCCAGCAACATCCGATGGATCATTGAAAAAGTGAGAGTTCCAGAAAAATATCTACTTCTGCTTTATTGACTATGCCAAAGCCTTTGACTGGGTGGATCACAACAAACTGTGAAAAATTCTTAAAGAGATGACCAGACCACCTGACCTGCCTCCTGAGAAATCTGTATGCAGGTCAAGAAGCAACAGTTAGAACTGGACATGGAACAACAGGTTGGTTCCAAATCGGGAAAAGATTACATCAAGGCTGTATATGGTCACACTGCTTATTTAACTTATAAGCAGAGTACATCATGAGAAATGCTGGACTGGATGAGGCACAAGCTGTAATCAAGATTTCCGGGAGAAATATCAATAACCTCAGATATGCAGATGACACCACCCTTATGGCAGAAAGCGAAGAACTAAAGAGCCTCTTGATGAAAGTGATAGAGAAGAGTGAAAAAGTTGGCTTAAAACTCAACATTCAGAAAACTAAGATCATGGCATCTGGTCCCATCACTTTATGGCAAACAGATGTGGAAACAGTGGAAACAGTGACAGACTATTTTCCTGGGCTCCAAAATCACTGCAGATGGTGACTGCAGCCATGAAATTAAAAGATGTTTGCTCCTTGGAAGAAAAGTTGTGACCAACCTAGACAGCACATTAAAAAGCAGAGACATTACTTTGCCAACAAAGGTCCATCTAGTCAAAGCTTTGGTTTCTCCAGTGGTCATGTATGGATGTGAGAGTTGGACCATAAAGAAAGCTAAGCGCCGAAGAATTGATGCTTTTGAACTGTGGTGTTGGAGAAGACTCTTGAGAGTCCCTTGGACTGCAAGGAGATCCAACCAGTCCATCCTAAAGGAAATTAGTCCTGAATAGTCATTGGAAGGACTGATGCTGAAGCTGAAACTCCAATCCTTTGGCCACCTGATACAAAGAGCTGACTCACTGGAAAAGACCCTGATGCTGGGTAAGATTGAAGGCAGGAGGAGAAAGGAACAACACAGGATGAGATGGTTGGATGGCATCACAGACTCAATGGATATGAGTTTGAGTAAGCTCCTGGAGTTGGTGATGGACAGGGAAGCCTGGCATATTGCAGTCCATGGGGTCGCAAAGAGTCAGACACGACTGAGCGACCTAACTGAACTGAACTTGCTAGCGTGTGAGGTGAGTGCAATTGTGAGGTAGTTTGAACATTCTTTGGCATTGCCTTTCTTTGGACTGGAATGAAAACTGACCATTTCCAGTCCTGTGGCCACTGCTGAGTTTTCCAAATTTGCTGGCATATTTAGTGCAGCACTTTAACAGCATCATCTTTTAGGATTTGAAATAGGTCAGCTGGAATTCCATCATCTCTACTAGCTTTGTTGGTAGTGATGATTCTTAAGGCCCACTTGACCTCACATTCCAGAATGTCTGGCTCTAGGTGTGATCACACCATCATGGTTATCTGGGCCATTAAGATCTTTTTTGTATAGTTCTTCTGTGTATTCTTGCCACCTCTTTTTAATATCTTCTGCTTCTGGTAGGTCCATACTGTTTCCCTTTGAGGTTGGCTGTAAAAATCAGAAAAGTCTTCTCCTAGCAAGAAGGGAAAAGAACTGGCCAAGGACATGTTGGAGAACATGGGAAGCCTTTCAAAGTCAGCTGCGAGAAGCCAAGATTGTGGCTTTGGGGGCTTTATGTGCATAACTTTCTTAATTTGGGGAGAAAAACTGGTCATTGTGTCTGTTTCTCCATCCCAGTGTGCTAAGCCTGAGAAGGTCTGGTCCACCCTAGCCTTGACTCCCAGTATTCTCCTAAGTCACAAGGGGGTGGAAGTCCTGGAATCAAGGTGTTGACAGGGCAGTTCCTTCTGGAAGGCTCTCATGGAGAATCAGTTTCCAGGCCTTTTCCAAGTTTCTCACAGCCACCTGCATCCCTTGGCTTGTGGCCCCTTCCTCCATTTTCAAACTCAGCAGTGTGGCTTCTTCTAACCTGTCTTGACCTCTGTTTCTGTCATCACATCTTCTCTGACCTGGACTCTCCTACCTCCCTTTCATAAGAACCCCTGTGATTAACACTGGCCCATCCTGATAGTCCACGATCACCTCCCATGTCCAGAGCCTCAACTTGATCAACCTGCAGAGTCCCCTTGCTGCGCAGTATCATGTATCCCCAGGTTCTGGGCATCAGGACATGACATCCTGGGGGAAGGGAATTCTGTTGCCTCCCACAGCACTCATGGGGGGCAAACTCCCAAGGGAGGGCAGGAAACACTCCTCATGGGAAGTGATGTGCAGACTTGAGGCAGGAGATGGATGGGCCCCAGGCTGAGCAGCCAGAGTTTGTCCCCTGTGGAATGAAACTCCAGAATAGCAGAAGCAAGAGAGAAGCTGGGCCTTGCCCAAATAAAAGACCGCACATTCCTCATTTTCAAAGTCAAGGAGACCTTCCCAACTATGCATGTGCAGAATGGCTCCTTAGATGTCAAAAGAGAGAAGGCACCACTTCGTAGTAAGTGATGTCAGCCTACCCATAGGCCTCTTTGCTGGAATCCATCTTGGCTAAGAGATGTGCACACACATGGGAGGACACTGAGATCACCCAATACGGGCTCTGAACCAGACAAAGCAAAATGACTGGCCAGAGGAAACCCAGAAGACATGCCCCATAAAAGTGATTCAAATTACCACGAGGGCATGACTCTCTTTCCAAGCCCATCCGTGTGTCTATCCGTGCATATCCTTTTTTCCTCCTAATAAGCACTTCACTTGTTTCACTACTGTCTCTATGTGGAAATTCATTTCTGCACAGCTGACGGGCCAGGGTCCTGTCACCGGCCACTGGTCCCTGGTGGTCTGGTGGCTAGGATTCAGTGCTCTCACTGCTGCAGCCGGACTTCATTCTCCGGCTGGGAACTGAAATCCTGCTTCAAGCCGCTGCAGGCTGAGGTCACCCAAGATCAGGCTCAGTTCTGGAAGGCGGCAGGAAGGGAGGGTGGGTGGGGGAACAGAGAACTCCAGGCAGAGGGAACCAGACACATAAAACAACAGGCTCCCTGAATACCTGACCCAGATGTGACCTGAGGGCCCTTAACATGAGCATAGAAAGCCAGTGGAGAGGCCACCTGCCCAAGTCTGGAGAGAGAAGAGCTTGTCACAGTTGTGGGGGGGCACAGATGCTGCTACAGATCCTACAAGGCGTGGCCCTGTCTCCACCAGGAAGAATCCTCTGGCCCCAATGTCAGGGAGGAGCCCTACTGTGGCCACTTTCTGGCCCTGTTCAGACCCAGAGGAGCGTCTCCCCTTCTCCCCTCATGGAAGGTTTCTATTCAGTAATCTTTGGCCTGTCTACCCCTGCCCCACCTTTCTAGGGAAAAGCAGTTTCTGGTTCCTCCTGACCCTTGGCCCGCCCTGGATGAGAAGCCCGTGTGAGGGTTGAACACTCCTACCTCTGGAATGTGAGGCCCTGGGAGTGAGAGGGACACAGAGCTGGGGAGCAGTGCTTCCTCCCCACCCCTCACTCTCCACCCTCCACCTCAGCCCTGATCTGCTCAGGCCTCTGATCCCTGCCACACCAGGAAGGGCAGGGAGGTGGGCAGTGTGCTGAGGACGGTGGATCGGTCACTGGATGGGGAATGAGCCAGTTCACCATGGGACAGCAGACAGGAGGTGATGGGGCTTTTGACAGGAGGAGGGGCGAGTTGGGGCTGGGGTGCCCCTCAGCTTATTGCCACCCCCACCCCCTGCTGTGCTCAGGTTGGTGACATCCCTCAACTACGGGCCCCTGGAGTCTGATAGGTCCTCCTTGGGTCAGGGCAGGAGTGGATGCCTGTCTCACACACTGAGGAGAGGACCCCAGCTTGGCTGGCCTGATGGTGGGGAGATGGGGGATGGGGACAGGGTGGGCTCTGCCAAGTCATGGTAAGCCTGGGCTGGTGTCTTACTGCCGTGGGCCCTCGAGAGAGAGGTTGGCTGCTGGTTCACGAGGTCAGCAGAACTTTGACACCTACTGGGTGCTGGAGATGGAAGGGAGGGGTGGCCAGGCTCACGTTTGCTGACTGCTTGTGGCTCAGCTGGTAAAGAATCCACTTGCAATGCAGGAGACCTGGGTTTGATCCCTGGGTTGGGAAGATCCCCTGGAGAAGGGAAAGGCTACCCACTCTAGTATTCTGGCCTGGAGAACTCCATGGACTGTGTAGTCCATGGGGTCGCAAAGAGTTGGACATGACTGAGTGACTCTCACTCTCACTTAACCAGACCCTGTGCTGGGAACAGGCCTAGTGACTGTGCTTCTGGGGGAAAGGACCAGGGGTTGGGTGGGGAGAGGGCTGCAGGGGCCTGGGTAGAGAAAGCCCCAGAGCATCAGCACAATGGCTTGGAGAAGTGGAGGAGGGGGAGGCGAGCATGTGTTCAGGGGGACTTCCCTGGGGGTGAGCCCAGGAAAATCCCTGCTCCTGGGGGGAAGCAGGGGCTGGTCTGGGGAGATGGACCAGCTCCCCCATCCCTGCCCCAGCCTCTGAGGCTGAGCTCCTGAGGCCCAGCTCCCCATCTTCCCACTGGAGCTCCAGGTCTGCTCTATCCACCAGAAAATGGGAAGCCCAGACCCCAGAATTCCCATGACCTGTGGAAGACTGGGCAGTGTTGGTGTGTGATGAGGGCCACCCGAGCTTCCCGCCCACACCCAGAGTGGGTATGGCAGAATCACAGTTCCCCAGGCTGAACTCTGTCCTCCCCAAAGTCCGTATGTTGAAGCCTTTACCTAAATCTTTGGCTTTAGGACCTTTAAAGAGGTATTGGAGTTAAAAATGAGGTCATGAGGGTGGGCCCTAACCCAGTTTGACTGGTGTCCTTTTACGGTGGGGGAAATTAGGGACACAGAGGGAAGGCCACACTGAGGATGCGGGGAGAAGATGGCCATCTGCAAGCCAAGGAGAGAGGCCTCAGAATGAAGCCAACCTTGACCCTGGACTTCCTGCCTCCAGGACTGAGGAAGTGAGTTTCTGTTGCTAAAGTCCTGGCCTGTGCTTTGTTTTGGCAGCCCTAGTGAACTCACACTCACAGGGCGCCCTTGAGGAAGGCAACAGCCTATCACCGGGTGCCTGGGGATGGGGTGGGAACAAGGTGAACATGGGCCCTGTTTTCTCCCTCTCCCGTGTGAAACTGAAGCCATCACTTCGGTATTTATTTATTTTTATTTATTTGGCCACACCAGGTCTTAGTTGCAGCACATGGGATCTCCAATCCTTGTTGCGGCATGTGGGATCTTTAGTCGTGGCATGAGAACTCAGTCGTGGCATGTGGGAATCTAGTTCTCTAACTAAGGATTGAACCTGGGCCCTGCATTCTAAGCACAGAGTCTTAGCCACTGGACACCAGAGAAGTGCCAATATTTTTTAAAAATTTTATTTTTTCATTAAAAAAATTTTTGGCATGTGGGATCCAAATTCCTGGACCAAAGATCGAACCTGTGTCCCTTGCATAGCAAGTGCAAAATCTTAACCACTGGACCACCAGGGAAGTCCCTGAAGTCCTCACTTTAACCATATCACTGAGGATGCCCACTCCCCTCCATGCTCAAGCATCTTAAGACGCTGGACCCTGGATGGATGGAGGGGTAGAAATAACACCCCAAAGATGCCACAGTGAACCCACAACCCCCCACCCCAGCTGGGTACTCCTTCCCCATAGTGGTCCATGCAAATCATCTCCCTAGCCCCTTCCTTCTCCCCAGCTCCCACCCCGCTCTCATCCGCATTCTGCTCAGTCCATCTAACAGGACCCAACTCAGAGGCTTACGATGAGGATTAAACTGCCTCCACACAGGGCTTGGCCCATGCTCAGGAGGCGCTCTTACTCCACGTGGTCGCAGGCCTCCTGCCCATTTCTAGAGCAGTTCCCAAGCCAGCCGCCAACACAGGGCATTCAGATCACTGCCAACCTTTTACTCTTTAAAGGCTGTAAGAACAGCCCTTCCACTGGGGGCTCAGGACACTTGTCGGTGGTTTAACCACAGGGTCAGACCATGAACCTTGTAAGATGCTGGGGAAGTATCTTCCGAAGGTTTTGTAATTTTCTGGTAACCCCGGCTACCTCCCCGAGGAGCCAGTGTCCAGGTCCTGGCAGCACTGGAATGGTCTTCGCCTTAACCAGCCCTCACCCAAGGGCCGTTCTGAGGTTTGTTAGCTCTTTCTTCCCTGGTGAACCGTTTCTGATCTTTGCTCCTTGAGTTCTTATCGATTTGTGTGAGCTTTTAATAGCTGATAACACACCTGGCTTGTTCCCCTGGTACAACTCACTCTTAACCATGCACGATCAGAGGTTAGCCCGTGTGGAGGGCCCCCAGAGATGCCGCTGGCAGTGCTTTTGAACTTTTCATCTGGGGAGCTGGGTAGTTTGAGGGTTTCCTGCTACATGGAATGTGGGAGTTACAGGGTGGGGCAGAGGCACGTAATGGGCCCACCCTTGGGACCCTTGCCCCTGCACACTGGGGCAGGTGGGAGGCACCTTGGCAAACCCAAGGGGCCCTGCCTGCTTCCCATGGGATGCTGGACGAGGAGCAGGGCTGGAGAATGGTCACAGCCAACTGAGCACCTGCCAATGACTGACAGGCATGAAGTCTCCATCTCATTTACAAAGAAAAGATTGAGGAAAATGCTCTGATGGTTTCTAATAAAGTTACTTTGTCAGCCAGCCACTCTAGTCCTAGATATCTACCCAAGAGAAATGATAACATACATCCCATCAGACACTTGTCTATAAATGTTCACAGCAGCACGATTTACTAAAGCCACAAGGTAGAAACAGCCCCCAAAATGTCCATCGATCGATGAATGGATCAACATGTGGTCCAGCCACACACCATGGAATATTATTCAGCCCTGAAAATAAATGAGGTATTAAATCATGCTACAACAGAAACAAGCTTTGAAGACATGATGTTCAGACACAAAAGGCCACAATGAGTCTATTCATATAAAGTGATCAGAACACGAAAATTCATGGAGTCAGAAAGTAGACTAGTGGTTGCCAGGGGCTGGGGGAGGGACTGCAAAAGGACATGAGTGAATGATGTTAGTCGCTCAGTTGTGTCCAACTCTTTACAACCCCATGGATTGTAGCCCGCCAGACTCTCTGTCCATGGGATTCTCCAGGCAAGAATACTGGAGTGGGCTTCCATTTCCTACTCCAAGGGATCTTCCTGACCCAGGAATCAAACTCAGATCTCCTGCACTACAGTCATACTTTACTGTCTGAGCCACCAGGGAAGCCCAAAAGGCATGGGGGTTCCTTTAAAAAAATTTATTTGGTTGTACCAGATCTTAGTTGTGGCATGTAGGATCTTTAGTTGCAGCGTGTGGAAATCTAGTTCCCTGACCAGGGATCAAACCCTGGGCCCGCTGCATTAGGAGCTTGGAGTCTTAGCCACTGGACCACCAGGGAAGTCCTGGGGTTCCTTTCTGGAGTGATGAAAATGTGCTGGAATAAGGTGGTGGTGAGGTTTGTGCAACTTTGTGGATACTGGAAACTACTGAATTTCTGTTTAATTTTTTTTTTTTTTAAAGAAGTACTGCAAAAAGCCCAACAGATACAAGTAAAACATGTAGAGACAGGTCAAGGAGAACCCGTATGGCATGAAAAATAACAGCTGGATTTAAAGGAAAATTGAAATCTTAAAAATGAAAAAAAGTGACACAGTGGCTACTTCCCGGTCACTGGCAGGAATGAGGTGGGTGAAGTGACAGGAGAAGTGAAAGTGATCACTGTCAATAGTGACCCTCGGAATCGGGAGTTGCAGGGCCTGTTCTAACCTTTGATACAATGGGAGATAAAATGCCACTGCTGCTCTTGCTGGAAGAACACCCAGTAGAAGGGGCATGGGTCAGATCTAGAAAGGTAGAAAGGTAATTCTGGGAACCAGCACTCGCCAAGCTCACTCAGGTCACTGACCCATGTGATCTTGCACCGTGGTGTATGGGGAGCTTGCCTTTCAGATGACCAGGGGACCTCTCCCTTGCTCTTCTCCCAGGCATTGAGCATAGACTCTCCTTTGTGGGCCTGTGCCAGGGTGGTTGTCCTGGGCCTCAGCTACCCTGCTCAATGTGTGTCCTCGAGGTGGCAGTGCCCCTCATCTTTTACAAATAAACAGAGGCTCGGGAGGTTATCACACAGCAGTTCCTGGATGTAAGCTCTGTGCCCGCTCTAGGTCAGGTTCTCTGGGTCAGAAATATGTACAAGCAGGAAGCACGGGGGACCCATGCCCAGAAGGAACCCCTGGCTACCCATTCCTCCAACTCTGGAGTAATCAGGGCCATGGACTCCAAAGGGGTTGCCCACTGAAAACAAACTCAACCGTTCACAGAGAAGTCGATACAGCTTCCCGGTTTTTTCCATCACTCACAGACTCAGCACTAGTAATGGAATCAGACTGAAGTTTGGCCCCCAAAGAGCTCCAGTGCTGGAAGGTTCTTTGGGTGTGGCCGGGCTGCCCAGCTTCTATTCTCAGGATGGGTGATCCGCTTTGATGCCTCAGCTCTGTTTGGGGGCTGATCTGTGAATGGCTCCTCTGACAATAAAACCTATTTCTTTTCTTTTTTGTCTGAGCTGTGAGGCAAGTGGGGTCTTAGTTCCATGACCACGGATCAAACCTGTGCCCACTGCACTGGAAGCACTGAGTCTCAACCACTGGACCACCAGGGAAGTCCCTAAACTCACTTCTATGTCCCCAAAATAGCCCCCACCCACACTGTGAGCCCTGAAAGTGATCCAGGTGTCATGGCCTCCCCATTGCTGTGCCTAATAACTAGGCTACCGCCTTGCCCACACCTGACTGTCTCCAAGTCCTGGTGATCCCACTTCTAAGACACTTGCAATCCTCCTCTCCATCTCCTGCCCTACACCTGCTCCGTCAGCTCTCCTCGTCTTCACAGCCCCCACCCCCTCTTTTGAAGTGTGCGCTCCACGCTTGCCTCTGGGGCCCTTCCTTCTAACAAATCAGCAAAGAATCACATTAAGTGTCTCATTTAAAATACTCTTTGGCTGGGGACTTCTCTGGTGGTCCAGTGGTTAAAACCCCACACTTCCTCTGCAGGAGGCACAGGTTTGATCCCTGCTCTGAGAGCTAAGATCCCACATGCTTTGTGGCCAGAAAACCAAATCATGAAATAGAAGCAATACTGTAACAAATTTAATAAAGACTTTAAAAAAACTGGTCCACATCAAAAACTACATATATTAAAAAATATAATAAAAAATTCTCTCTGGCTGAAAGATTCTTTCAGCTGCCCATTGCCTACGGCAGGAGTATCGGGGCCCTGTGACTGCTGTATTAAGTTACCACAACCTTGGTGGCTTAAAGCGAGGTACATTTATTATTCGACAGTCCTGGCAGTCACAAGTCCGAAGTCAGTCTTATTGGGCTAAGATCAAGATGCTGGCAGTGCTGCAGTCCTGGAAGTTGGAGGAGAGAATCTGTTTCCTGGCCTCTTCTAGCCACTAGAGGCCGTCTGCATTCTGTGGCTCATGGCCACCTCTTCCAACCTCAAAGACATCAATGGCATCACTGCCATCTGTTTGTACTGTCACATCTCCTTCTCTGCCCCTCCTGCCTCCCTCTGATAAGAACCTCCATGATGATGTTGGTCTCACACAGATAATCCACGACTGCCTGCCTATCTCCAGATCCTCAACTTAATCCCATCTGCAGAGTCCCTTCTGCTAGGTAAGGGGACATCTTCACAGGGTCTCAGAGACCGCTGTTATTCTGCCCACCACAGCAAGACCAGCCTACTTTTTCTGAAAAGGGCCCTGCAGTAAATCTTGCAGGCTTTGTGGGCCATCTAGTCTCTGTTGCCAAGACTGACTGCACAATTTTCAGAGCCCAATGCAAGATATGGCGCTCCTTCATTCACAAGATTAAGAATTTCAGACCAGTAATGGCATAAGTGCAGCCCCCTCTCACCCCAGTCTGAGCAAGTCTGCATCTGCTCCTGCAACCTGAAAGTGGCCATGGGCCACACACAGATGCCAGGCGTGGGCATGGGGCCAGCAAACGTGATGGACGCTGAAGCTGCACTTTCCTATGTCACAAAATGCTATTCTTTTGGTTTTTTTCCAACCATTTATTTAGAAATGTAAGACTTCCCATGCTTCCAATGCAGGGGACATGGGTTCCCTGGTTGGGGAACTAAGATCCCACGTGCCCTGTGGTACAGCCAAAAAATTAAATAAGATAAATAAAATAAAAACGTAAACATCATTTGTAGCTCACAGGCTGCATAAAAAAAAGGTGCGGGTGGAATCAGGCTGCAGTCAGCTGGCTCCTCGTCTGCAGGATGAAATCCCAACTTCTCTGCCTGACTCTCCAGAGCCCTTGACAGCCAGAGACAGATACTCCGCCAGTCCCGTCTCATCATCTTCTTTCCTTGAGACACCTACTGCTCCCTGAACCCTCCTCACAGGCAAAGCTGCACCTGTGCTCTGGCTGGTCCATGTGTGGAAGCCCCATCTCCCCCTCCTCTGGCTGGCAGCCCCTGGCTCCTGCTGCCCTCCGGCCCAGTGCTGCCCTCATGAAAGGTGGTGCTCTGGGCCTGGCCCTTGTCACACTGGCTGGGCTTGGTGTCTACATGTCCTCTTCTATCTTGCAGCAGCAAGGTCCTCACGAGCAGGAACCCAAACAGAGTCATCCTGATCACATGGACCCTGAGAGCATGTGCTTCGAGGCACAATAAGAACAATCAGGAATTTTAGTGGCTGGAGTGTACTCTAACCCTGACCCCTAAGAACCAAAACTATGCTTCTTACTAAAAAACAAAACAAAGAATTCCTATCTCAGGATCAGATCAGGGGAATAATGATCTCTGAGATCAGGCAGGCTGGACTCAAATCCCTGTCCTTACTAGACATGTGCACCTGGACAAGTCACCTCCTTTGCTCTTAGGACAGGGTCTCAACTTGCCATGGCCAGTCAAGCCCTGTGTGTCACGCCCCTTTCAATCCCATGAACCACTGGCCTTTCCTAAGTGTGCCACGCTCCTGTGGGCCTCAGGGCCTTTGTGCTTGCTGTTCCTGCTGCCTGAACTGTCCTGCTCCCCTTTGCCTGGTGACTCACCCTACTGACTGTGCAAGCCTCCCCTGGCTGCCCCTGGATGAAATCAGGTCCGCCTGTTACATGCTTTGCTGGCACTCTGGACCTCTGCAGGTTGAAATTATTTGTGTCATTTCTTCTTACAGTTAATAAGCACTTCATACCAGGTTCTACTTCAGAGATTCTGAAAGTGGATGATTTCATTTCATTCTCATGGTGCCCTCATAAAGTATCGTAAGCACCCCCACTTCGCGGAAGAGGAGGCTGAAGTTCAGAGAAATTAAACAACTTGCCCGAGGTTGCACAGCGATTGAGTGTCAGAGCTCCCCTCCTAAGCCTGTCCTCGCAGGTTGACTCTGAGCCACGTGAGGGTGGATGCACACTGGGTCGTTGTTGCCTGTATCCCCAGGGCTGAGGGCCTAGACCGGCTGAATTACAGGTGACTGCAAAGCATTGACGACCTAAAAGAAACAGCACCGCAGCAGCAACAAGCACTCCTAGTGTTCAGATCTTGGTTTCTAATACCATTCTCCAATCAGAGGAACCAGACTCGGAGAAACGGCTGCTTCTAAGACTGGGATCAGGAAATACACATGAGAAGAACCTGCAGCGTCTCAGTGCTAGAAAGTAAGGAAGTCCCCCAGAAAAAAACGAACAAGCAAAAAAAAAAAAAAAAAAAAACACCGAACAAAACACATTGATAGGAGTGTGTCAAAAACTAAAGGAGGGCTCCCTGGTGGTCCAGTGGTAAAGAATCTGGCTGCCAATGCAGGAGACATGGGTTGGATCCCTGGTTTGGGAAGATCCCATATGCCAAGGAGCAGCTAAGCCTCTAGAGCCACAACTATTAAGCCCTAAGTACTGAAACCCACACACGCTAGAGCCTGTGCTCCAGGACAAGAGAAGTCACTGCAATGAGAAGTCGGTGCGCTGCAACTAGAGAAAAGTCTGCAATGAAGACCCAACATAGCCAAAAATAAATAAATTAAAAACAAAACAAAGGAGCCAACTGAAAGGGCTCCCAGTGGCCAATGCTGGAGCAATTTGAGCAACAAAATAAAGTAGTATTGGGTTATAACACAGAGTATAAATAAATACTCAGGAAGCTATACTGATCTAATTAAATGACTGGATAAACTAACAAACAGGGGAAGAAGAGGTAAGCCTTTCATGCAGAAGGATTCCAAGTAATTTATGTAGATATCTACCCTTAAGGAGGGGAACACACATGTCCACTCTCTACGTGGGCTGCATATAGTGACTTCCTTCCAAAGGAAAAGGGGAAAAGTGACTTTACAGTGGAGAAACCTGACAAATACTAAGTCAGCCAAGTGATGAAGGCCAGTATCAATACGCATAAATAAAGTTGATAGTACATATCCTTTTTTAAAAAAAGAATTCTCTTACTTTCATTTTGGCCTCACTGCTCCGCCTGTGGGATCTTAGTTCCCCGACCAGGGATCAAACCCATGCCCCCTGAATTGGGGGCACAGTGTCTTAACCACTGGACCACCAGAGAAGTCCCCAATTGTATGTATCCTTGACATGGTATGATGAAAATGGCCCTTTACCTCTTTGGTCTTCCTCCCTCAAACCCATCATCCCAGGATTACAAGAAATATACTAGACAAATGCCAATAGAGGAGCATCCTACCAAATATTTGACCAGGTCTCTCAGGACAATTAAGATTATCAAAATCAAGGAAAGTCAGAGAACCTGCCAAAGCTAAAAGGAGACTAAAGAGACAGGACAACTAAGAGACTGGATCTTAAAAGTTCTCATCACAAGAGAAAAAAAGAAATCTAAGTGTGGTGATGGATGTTAACATGTGGTGATCATTATGTAACATACACATGCATCAAATCATTATGGTGTATACCCCCAAACTAATGCGATGTTATATGTCAATTACCTCTCTCTTTTTAGAGAGAGAAGACAACTAAGTGTGACGTGGTATCCTAGATGAGATTCTGGAAGACAAAAAAGACATTAGGTAAAAACAAAGGAAATCAAAACTAGGGTTGACAAGAATGTATCAGTCACGGTTCATTAAGTATAACAAATGTATCCTACTAATGAAAGATGTTACCAATACAGGAAACTGGGTGTGGGTAAAATGGTAACTCTGTTTTCTGTGCAATAGTTCTGTAAATCTAAAATTCTTCTAAAAAGTAAAGTCTACGAATGATAGCAATGATAAAGCATAGATGAATGAACACAATACTTCATTATTCATCATGGTGACAATGACTGTAGCTCTCTTTACGCTGCTATTGTGAGCACTCCGTAGAACCGACATAAAGCATTTTGCATGAGGTATAGATCAATTCAGAGCACTGCACTTGTCACCATTCTATGAAATCTATGCCATCTACTATGGAAGCCATGAGCTCTACATGACAAAATTTAAATTAAGTAAAAATTAAATTAATGGAGTTCTTGTGGCAAGAATACTGGAGTGGTTTGCCATTCCCTCCTCCAATGAACCATGTTTTGTCAGAACTTTCCACTATGACCCCCATCCGTCTTGGGTGGCCCTGCACAGCATAGCTCAAAGCTTTATTGAGTTAACGCAAGCCCCTTGACCAGAACAAAGCTATGATCCATGAAGCTCCAATACTTTGGCCACCTGATGCGAAGAGCTGATTTCCCTGGAAAAGACTCCGATACTAGGAAAGATTAAAGGCAAAAGGAGAAGGGGGTGGCAGAGAATGAGATGGTTAGATAGCATCAATGACTCAATGGACATGAGTTTGAGCAAACTCCAAGAGATAGTGATGGACACGGGAGACTGGTGTGCTGCAGTCATGGGAGTCACAAAGAGTCGGACACTACTTAGGAACTGAACAACAACAACAAAAATTAAGTTCATTAAATGCTCAATTCTTTAGTGCTACCAGCTACATGTCAAGTGCCCAAAAGCCACACAGAGCTCATGGCTATTAAATTTGGCAGTGTTGATTAAAAAAAGATGCCCATGAGCACAGGGCTCTATTGGACAACACTGCACAAAACAATAAATGGCATGATTGTTTGTTCAGTGTTCTTGACTCCTTCGGGTCCTTTTTTTTTTTTTGGGGGGTCCTTCTGCAAATCTTACCTTCTCAACCCTCCCAACAGCCCTCTTTCAAACTGCAACCCCCACCCCCATATACCCCATGCCCAATTTACTTTTCGGTCTTACCACTTGCCGTGGAATCCACTTAATTTCTTTTCTGACTCCGCATCTAGCACTGCATGGTTCGATGCTGTAGCCGTTGGTAACCACGGCTCTTGAGCCCTTGAAACACAGCCAGTCCAACTTCAGGTGTGCTGTGAGTGTAAAAGACATACAAGATTTCAAAGGCATGTAGAGAAAAGAAAAGAAAAGAAAAAAAAAAGAACGTAAAAATATCTCATACATTTTACACTGGCTACAGGCTGAAACAGCATTTTAGATGTAAATTGGGTTAAATAAGACACGTTATTAAAATTAACATCACCTGTTTCTTTCTTTTTTTTTTTTAACATGGCTACTAGAAATTTTAAATTATGCATGTGGCTAACATTTGTGATTGCCTTACATTTCTCATGGGCTTCCCTGGTGGCTCAGACGGTACAGAATCTGCGTGGAGTGCAGGAGACCCGGGTTCGATCCCCTGAAGAAATACATGGTAACCCACTCCAGTATTCTTGCCTGGAGAATCCCCATGGGCAGAGGAGACTGGAGGGCTACAGTCCATGAGGTCGCAGAGTCAGACACGACTGAGCGACTAACTACATTTCTCATGGACAGCGTCAGTCTAGAATGTCAGCCAAATAGAGGCAGGTATTTTCGCCTGTTCGCTGCCGATACAGTGATCGGCACATAGTAGGCGGTCAATCAAATTTTAATGAATGGACGTTAGGCTGAGACTCTGGGCACCCGTGAATAATCAACATAGATGGAACACTGACCACGTCCCCAGGTCCGCCTCCTCACTACACCAGATAAGGAAACTGAGTCCGGGCGAGGTGACGTAACTCCAACCCAACGGCACGTAGTGCGGAAACGTCGGGGCCGGGATTCGAACCCCGGTTCTGTCACAGCAGCCCAGGCGCGCTGACCGTTCCTACCTTGCAGATTGGTGACGCCGGCCGAGGCGGCGGCGGGATAAACAGGCGCGAGACACACACCGTGCCCAGGACAAGGGGAGGGGCTCTTCGGCCGCCGCCTCCCGTCGGCCTCCGTGGGCCAGGCCACAGCTGGACCCTTCCGCGGCCATCGCTGGCCACCCGCGTCCCTGCCTGCCGCCGAGCCCTTCGCAGGCGGCGCCAGCCGGAAGTCCCGCCCCCTCCGCGCGCCCCGGGGCGCCGCGACAGCAACGCGGGCCAATGAGAAGCGCGCCGTGGAGGACACCGGCCAATGGGCTCGCGCGCCGGGGGGGCGTGTCCGGGCCGCGGGCCGGAGCGGGTCGTGCGCGCTGAGGAGGAGCCGCCGCCGCCGTCGCCGTCGCCGCCGCTACCGCCACCGCTACCGAGGCCGAGCGGAGCCGTTAGCGCCGCGCCGCCGCCGCCCGCCTGCCCCGGAGCAGCCCCGGGCCCACCCGCCCGCGCCCAGGTGAGGCGGGGGCCTTCGACGGCGCCCGACAGGGTAGGCCGCGGCAGGCCTGAGCTCGCCTGGCCTGGCCGCGGGCGCTCGCGGGCCTGCACCGGCCGAGGCCCAGGCCGCGCCGGGCCGGGAGGGGACGCGCGCGGGCCTCGGCGAGCGGGCGGGGGCCGGCCGGTGTGGGCGCCGGCGACAGGCCCCGGGCCGGATTCCTCGGCCGCCGCGAGGGCCGAGGTTGGGGGTCGCGGCGTGGGCACGCGCCTGGCGGCCGGGCTCCGCGGCCGGGCCCGGGTAGCCTTGCAAGCCGGGTATCCGGGGGCGGGAGAGCGGAGCCAGAGGCGAAGGAGTGGAGTGAGCGCCCTCAGCTCTCGGAGGTCACGGACCCTGGGATCGCTCCCCTGGGAAATCCTACACAATCTTTTGTAGCGGTTGTCAGAGGACCGCGGTGGATCTGAGGTCCTCTTAGAAGTGTACAAACCCTTCGGTATGTATGAGAGCCCTAAGGGAAGAAAGAAAAATTTTTTTGAATACCGTCTCTAACAAAACAGTTTCTGGGGTGTGGGACGTCTGGATTTGTAAAATGTGTGTGTGTTGAACACACAAACTGAACGCAATTGAACAATGGGGGATGGATGCTCTTCCTTTTCCGGCGTCCTCTGCTGCTAGGCATATTAAAAATGGGTTCTGATACCCACTGTGTGCAGGGCAGGTGGAGAAGAACTTCTGCAGGTGCCTCCCCTGCAGGAACAGAGCCCCCCCTCACAGAGAGTATTCACGGACGATCTGAGTAGCTAACGCTCCAAAAGTGGGACGTTGGGGAGGCGGATTCTCTCGAAAAGCGTTTCTCAACCTTGGCACCACTGACATTTTGGGTCTGATCATTCTGGGTTTGGGTGGGGGAGGGGCTGTCCCTGGCATCTACCCACTTAGATGCCAGTAGCATCTTCTTCCCCCAGTTGTGAAGATCAAAAATATTTTCAGAGATTCCCGGAAGTATCACACACATAGTCACACGTGTGAGAACCACCCCTGGACTAAATGAATGATCTTCCACTAGAAGTACCCCTAGCCCCATCTCTGATGCCTTGAAATCCAGAGTTACCAAGACGTTGGACAAACTCTACTGTGGGAGCCTTAGTTTGCTTATGTATTGAGTGGGATGGATGAGACTATTGCTGTGCAGATTTAAGGATATGGGAAGCCCTAGCATTCTGCATGACCTGTGCCTGAGGAGACACTGAATATATAATGTTATAAATAGTCGACCGTATTTAGTGAGGATTTACTGTGTGCTATCCATGGATGGACATTGATCTCCAGCCCTTGAGGCGGGTGCTGTCTGTTGTAATTTCCGTTTTAGGAACAAAGAAACCCAGGTTTCAGTAGGTTGCTTAGTGAGACCAGTCTCACACAGGAAAGTGGCTAATGGCAGGATTTGAACTCAGGCCCCCTGACTCAGATTTCTTACTTTAACGGCCAAGTTTTACCACTCTTATAATCCCAGCACCTAGGGGACCTGGAGAGACGTTCCATTCATGTATCACTGAGCATTTTCTGTGTGCGGAGCTTTGTGCTAGGATCTGTTATAAAATTGTTTGACTTAAAGGCCCATGAAGAAAACAAGATAAATGAACATCTCAAAAGGTGGAACTAAATCATGGTTATGTTGAAGAGGCGGAGTTTCGGATTGGCTGTGTTGAATGTGAAGTCATGGAGCAGCAAGTGGAAAATGAGAGGTTTATGAAAGTACCATCTTCCTAAGGCCCTGCTTTTTTCGCACTCCTGTTTCCCATCTCTATCACTTTCCACACTCCAGAAAGATCTGATTATGTTATTCCCACTTAAGAATCTTTGGGTGGAAAATAAATTAATTTTTAAACCTCTTTAGGTGGCTTAAAAGCTAAAGTCGGGGATCCTTTGCACGTTCTAACCGCCCCCCTTCCTTTCTGATTTCGCCTAAACATAGGCCCCAAACTCTGACCCTCACTGCCTGTTGCCCCCACTTTCTGGAATGCCATTCTCCTCCACCCGGAGATCTCTTCATGCTGTGTGGCCCAGGTCGAAGCTTACTCAGCATATGAAGCCTCCCCAGACTGCCGCTCTTTCTCCACCCTCACCAGTCAACTGTTCCCTCACTCCTGTCCCCATCTCATTCAATGGAATCCGATTCAGTGCTGAATGGTGAAAGAAGTGTAGTTGCCTCCTTTCGCCCCTAGGTGGCAGTAGCCAAGCGGCAAGGCCGACCTGAGACTGAGTCGGGAAGAGCAGAGAAAGCCAGCCTGTGGAAGGGAAGTTAGTTTTGCTTCCCTCCTTGAGCTGACTATCTGTGCTCGGTTTCTGAGTCCCAGGCCCTGTTCTAGGTTTTGGGGAGGCATTGGTGATTGCGGCGAATGCACAGATTGTTTCAGCCCACTCCACTGAGCATAGTAATTACGGTTATGTGCCTGCTGATGTGGAAACACAGAAAAGGAAACTGTTAACCTAGCCCTGGTGGGCAAAGGTAATCAATCATCTTCCTGGAGAAGGTGAAACAGGAGGGGAGGGGTTATCCAGGCCTAGACTGTGGGGAAGGGCTTGGTAGGATGCAAGAACCACACCAGCCAAGGCATGGAGGTGGGGATGTCTTGGTTTATTCAGAGACCCACACGGGGTCTGGTAGTTCAGAGACAAGAAAGGTGAAGTAAGTGGTGGTAGGAGGACTGATAGCTGGTGTGCAGAGGGGAAGGGTGTTACCCTGCAGGCCAGGCCGAGGGGAACTGTCTGACAGTTTCATTCCACAAAGCGAAGGGGTCAGGTCTGCACACAGGACAAAGAGCTGGAGAATATTGCTGAAAGCCAGCAAACCATTTCGGAGGTGATGACTTTCCTGTGAATCAGAAAGGTCACAGATATGACCCAGGGCTGTGGTGGTCTGGAAATAGGGGATGGGTTTGAGACCCAGTTAGGTGGTACAGGACACAGGGCTCAGTGGGTGTTTAGCTGTAGGATGCGAGAAAACATTGGGCAATGACTCTGCGCCCTGCCTGAGTGCCCAGTAGGTGGATAACGGTCACTCAGAGAAAAAGAGAAGACAAGAGAAGGCGCAGTTTAGCATGTAGACGTAGACAAAACAGCACATCACTTGAGTAGGATACTTGTACCTTATGTGTCATTGTCATCAGAGAGGCGTGTTTCCAGGTGCTGCCAGCAACCTGAGTAAGAGAAAAGGTGAATGCACAGAAGTCCAGAACCCTGAGGGGACCGGTTTGGGCAGGCAGAGGGTCAAGAAGGTGGACTTGGAGATGAATCTAGAGAAGTATGCCAGGATCAGGTGGTACAGGGTTTCTCGACACCGTCAAAAAGTGAGTTTGGAAAAGTGCTTTTCTTTTATTCCTCCCCCCCACCCCCAGATATTTATTTGGCTGTGCCAGGTCTTACTTGTGTCATGTAGGATCTTTAGTTGTGGCCTGTGAACTCTTTGTTGTGACATTTGGGATTTAGTTCCCTGACAGGAATTGAACCTGCGCCTTCTGCATTGGAAGCACAGAGTCAGGCACTGGGCCACCAGGGAAGCCCTGAGAGTAAGGACAGACAGACCAGTCAAGAGGCTTTGGTAGGATGGAGATGAGGGTCAGGACTGGGACTGCTGTTTTGTCTTCTACATCCACTGCCTTGCTCGTGCTGGCATGTGATTGCACTTCGTGTGTGATGGGGGAAAGAAGGGTTAGAAGGGAGCTCAGAGGTGACTGGATCCAGCCACCTGTCAGGGAGACATTCGTGCCAGAGGAAAGATTTACAGGAGAGGAAACAGCGCAGAGCAACCCAATGGCAAGACCGATGTCACCTCAAACAGAAATCGGGAGACAGAGGAACAGGAGTGAACTGGGGGGAGAAGACCAAATGATGCTTGCTGTGAAATAATCATGTGGCAGGGAGACTGGATAGGAGTCAGTCTGCCCAGAAGATAACAGGGACCTGAACAGGGACAAAGGCAGAGAGATGGGGGGAGAGTGAGGCATCTCAGATGCAAAACCAGCAGAAACTGGTGCTCACTTAGGTTTGGGGGATGGGAGAGGTGGCCTGGGGGACAAGTGTATATGGGTGCCGCCAAATGAAGTGATTCAGAGGAGGAGAATGTTTGAAGAGGGGGGTGAGAACAGAAGGAGAGATGAGGCTCGCACCTGGAGATGGGAGGGCAGGGAGACACGTGCCCTTGACTTTGTTGGTAGCCAGAGTGAGGGGACGAGACTTGAATGAGGTTCACGTCGCTGGTGAACAGACGAGGAGACCCGCCAGTTCGTCTCAGGATATGTGTGTAATTGATGCGTGACTGACCAGGGACTACCACCGATCTCTTCTGTGTCCCATGGGTGCTTGTGATCCCTGGCTGCTGGAACACACCGTGGCTTCCGTGGAACCCAAGCCCATTAGAAATGGCCTCAAAGGTGTGGATCATTTCCAGGGCCCCAAGCGGAAAGGGTCACTGTGTTTCTTAGTGGGCGCTCGCCACGTGTCAGGAACTGTGGTGAGAGCTGAAGCAGGGAGTGACCCCTCAGTTTGCAGACAGGGAAATGGAAGCTCCAGGAAGGAAAGTGACGTCCCTGACATAGTTCAGCTGATGAACAGTACGGTTAGTGTTGGAGCTCAGGTCTGTTAAAGCCCGTGGGTTTTTCCTCCTGGGCCAGGTTGCTCTGCAGTTCCATGTGAGAGCCCTGGAAGGGCCTTGACCAACTGGAACTCCTAGCAGGGCTGTGGGTGTGATCCAGTCCCCTTGGGGTCTATGGAGCGCTCTGGCTGGGCTGGACACCCAGCTGCACCCACTCTGCCTCTCCCCTGGGCTTCTCAGACTGGTAGGCATGGACTTGCTGTGACTTAGCTGCCCCCGTTGGACAGCCTTGCTCACCGTGGGCTGTGGGAAGGGACAAGGAAGGAAACCAAGTTGATCTGAGTGAGCCCTCACCTTGCACAGTGGTTATAATTGGGTCAGGTAGTGCCGTCAGTTTTTTTTTTCTGGCACCACAGCGTTTCCTGGGTGACCTTACACTCCTCAGACTTTCACCTTGAAGAACTCAGGACTTTGCATCTGGAAAGGACAGCAGAAATAATTGAGTCCAGGCCCTGTCGTGTGATGTGTGAGGTGTCAGGGTTGAGTCCTAGGATATATTTGACTCGTTCTAGTTTTGTTCTGGCCCAAGTAGAAAGCCTGTTCTATGACTATAAACCAAGACAGATTCTCATAGGTGCCTGATAGAAACCGATCTTGCTGCTTTGCATATGTACCACCCACGTATGCTTTTATATCATTTATATTTATACACATACACACATACATGCACATGTATAGAGTATCTCTCCCTTATATACATAGTAGGTATACTACTGATGTGAGCAACATCTCTAAAGTCACACGACCAGAACTTTTGAAAATAGCTCAGTGGGACTGAAAACCCTCAGAGATGGTCCCATTGGGACTTCTCCATCACAGATCCGTTACCAGAAACATTTCCAAATCAGCAGGGATCACTTTGCTAAACTAAGTTTCTCGTTTTGCTCCCTGCAGTTGACTTTGGTTCCATGGGTTGGGCTGGGATGGGATGACCCTAAAAAAGTAGGATACTAAGTGTGTTAAATAGGTTGTTGGTACAATTTCCAGCCACACTTCTTTAACATAAAATAATGCAGCAAATACATATGATTCCCAGTGTGCCTGTACCCCTCTTCTGTGTGTGCCTGATACGTTTGCTAGATACCCCCGGGGGACCCTTGGCAACAGTGATGTAGCCTTGACCCTCAAAGCTTTCACTGATGTGGGTAAAAAGCAAATAATTATGAGTCAGACTGATTTGTGCAACAATGAAGGTTCACACCAGTGGTGTGCAGGCACTGAGAACTAGAGCAACTGAGCATCCTGGGAGATTCTTTAAAGATAAATGAAGAGATGATGGAGAGGGAGGGCTGTCCCTGCCAAGGGAGCAGCTGAAACAAAAGCACAGAAAGATGAAGGTCTGCAGCGTGCTGGGGACGGTCAAGTGCAGGGAGAAGGGGGGACGAGCAGGGGCCATTGCAGCAGGCCTGGCATTTTATCCTTGGAAGACCGCTCTGCAGCGACAACTTGAGGGTTGGCCCTGCCACTGATTAACAGGGTGACGACTGCCCCTGGGCAAAGTCGTGTAACCTCTGAGCCTCAGCAGGTGGTGACTCCACTGTCAGGGAGAACCAGCGGGGGCGGGAAGAGGGGGAGCTGGCTTGGTGGGGCTGAGGGGGTGACTTGGAGATGTCCACAGGACTGCCACTTGGAGGGACACTGAGTAACAGGAGGCAGGGTCTGGCAAGTGAGAGATGGCTGGAGTCGTCGATTGTCAGGCAGACACCAAGACCAGGTTGTGGTTGGTGCTTCTGGGGACAGATATGCAGATTTGGAAAGGTCAGGGGAAGGTACTTGAACTGCAGGGTGGCGCTGAAGCACCAAGAAACTGCTCTTGGGGTTCGGGTTCTTCAGCGGTGCCAGTTGACCAAGAATGGGGCCCACAGGGGGCTGCTCAGCCTCAACCGGGCATGGCAGGAGGAGCCAGCATGCAAAGGATGGGGCTGTCATGCAGAAGCTTCACGCTTTCAATCTTTAAAAAAACTTAAAAAAAAATTTTTTTTTGGCCACACCCTGGCGTGGCATATGAGGAGTTCCCTGACCAGGGCTTAAAACCCTGCCCCCAACAGTGGACTGGCAGAATCTTAACCACTGGACTACCAGGAAAGTCCCTAAAATTTATTTTTTAATTCAATTTTTGGTGTAGAGTTGAGTTTTGACAAATGAATGTGACCACCACCATGATCATGATATTGAAAAATTTTATCACCTGGGAAACAAAAATATTTCCTCATGTTCTCCTTGTGAAGTCAGCCCTTCCCCCACTCCTTGCACCTGGCAACCACTGATTTATCTGTAACCTCTGGAAAAGCTTTTGCCTTTTCCAGAATGGAACCACGCAGTAGCTTTGAGTCTGCTTTCAGTCACTTAGCAAAATGTATGTGAGACTCTTACAAATTGTGTGAATAGTAGTACCTTTTTAATTGCTGAATACTATTCCATCGTACTATAGTTTATCCACTGGAGGTTCAGGGGACATTTCGATTGTTCCAGTTTTTGGCAATTATGAAGAAGGCTGCTCTGCATGTAAATCAATGACGTTATTACACACCCTACACAGAAATAAACTCCTACAGGGTTAAAGACTTAATATAAGACATGACACCATAAAAACTCGTAGAGGAAAACATATAGCATTCTTTGACATAAATTATACCATTTTTTTCTTAGGTCAGTCTCCCAGGCAATAGAAATAAAAGCAAAAATAAACAAGTGAAGTCTAATCAAACTTACAAACTTTTGCACAGCAAAGGAAACCATAAACAAAATGAAGACAACCTACAGCCTGGGAGAAAATATTTGCAAATGGTGCAACTGACAAGGGCTTACTTTCCAAAATATACAAACAGCTCATACAACTCAACAAAAACAACCCAATCAAAAAATGGACAGAAGACCTAAATAGACTTTTCTCCAAAGAAGACAGCTGGCCAATAAGTACATGAAAAGATGGTCAACATTGCTGTTAGAGAAATGCAAAACAAGACCACAGTGAGGTATCACCTCACACCAGTCAGAATGGCCATCATCAAAAAGTCTACGAATAATAAATGCTGGAGAGAGTGTGGAGAAAAAGGAACCTTCTTACACTGCTGGTGGGAATGTAAATGGGTGCAGTCACTGTGGAGAACAATATGGAAGTTCCTCAGAAAAACTAAAAATAGAGCTACCATATGATCCAGCAATTCCACCCCTGGGCACATATCCCAACAAAACTCGAACTCAAAAAGATACCTGCACCCCTGTGTTCATAGCAGCACTGTCCACAACAGCAAGACGTGGAGGCAGCCTGAATGCCCTCCCAACAGAGGAATGGATAGAGAAGATGTGGTACGCATATACAATGGCATACTACTCAGCCATAAAAAAAGAATGAAATAATGCTATTTGTGGGGACATGGATGGACCTAGAGATTATCACTTTAAGTGAAGTAAGTCAAAAAGAAAAAGACACATACCATATGAGATGTCACTTATATGTGGAATCTAAAGTATGGCACAAGTTAACCTGTGTACAAAACAGAAACTGACTCAGACGCAGAGAACATACCTGTGGTTGCCAAGGGGGAGGGGAGGGATAGTAGATGCAAACTATTATATATGCATAGGATGGATAAAACAACAAGGTCCTACTGTATAGCATAGGGAACTATATTCAATATCCCACAATAAACCAAAATGGAAAAGATTATGAAAAAAATAAACACATTAAAAATAAAAACAATGTTTAAAAAAAATGAATAAAGCTGCTATTAACATTACTGCATAAGTTTTCATATAAACAAAAGTTTTTATTTCCCATGTGTGAGTACTAGGAATAGGGTTGCTGGGTCATATGGTAAGTTTATGTTTAATTATAAGACGCTGCCAAGCTGTTGTCCACAGCGGCTTTAACATTTTTATATTGCCACAGGCAATACATGAGAGTTCTAGTTTCTCTCCCGCCTCATCAGAGCTCAGTATGGTCTGTTGTTACCATTGTTTGCTTTCTTGCTTTTATTTTTTTTTTAGACCTCCTATATACCTAGAAGGGTAACAGTGTTTTGATGTGGTTTGTTTGTCTTTTGGTCGTGCAGGATCTTAGTTCCCCGACCAAGATTAAACCTAGGCCCTTGGCAATGAAAGTGTGCAGTCCTAACCACTGGACTGCCAGGGAATTCCCTTGATGTGGTTTTAATTTGTGTTTTCTTGATAACCGATAATGTTGAGCATCTTTTCATGTGTTTATTTGCCATCCATATATCTTCTTTGGCTTGGTATCTGTTCACACTGTTTGCCATTTTAAAAATTGAGTTGTTTTCTTACTGTAAGTTTCAAAGGTTTTTCTTTTAAAAAAAAAAGTTTTGGATACAAAACCTTTCTCAGACACATGATTTGCAAATATAATCTTCTGGATTATAATTTTCCTAGCAGTGTCTTTTGCAAGAGCGAAAGTTTTCAATTTTGATGATAGCCAGTTATCAATTTTCTTTTAAATGGATTTGGCTTCCTGCATAGTATCTAAAAAATCTTTGCTTCACCCGGTGTCACAAAGATTTTCTCCAAGAAACTTTTCTATTTTTACATTTTAGAACAGAGGTCGGCACACTTTTTCTGTAAAGAGCCAGATGGTAAATATTTTCAGCTTTATGGACCATATGGTCTCTGTCACAGCTACTCAACTCTGTCACTGGAGTGCAAAAACAGCCATAGACAGAACATAAACAAATGAGAGTAGCTGTGTGCCAATAAAACTTTATTTATAAAAACAGGCTGTGGTCTGAACAAATTTGGCCTGTGGGCCATGGTTTGCCAACCACTGATTTAGAAAGCAAACTTTTTGCCAGGCATTGAGGACAGCCCACTCTGGTAATTACTGCTCAGTTTATTATCTGTGAAATCGCTGTGAGAGAAAAGGCAGAAGAGTAAAACAAGAGTGAAGAGAGAGGGAGATAAAGGAAAAAAGGGAGAAGGAGGAAGAAAAAGATTTGAATCACATTTTGAGCAAACTTCAGCATGTATTTTAATTCTTTAATCCTTGTACTTTGGTTCAGCCTTCAGCCAGTGATTTTGTTTGTTTCTGAGCTAATCTTAAAATCTCATGGCAACAGTTTAACAGGTTTGTGGAGTTTTTCCTGATCAAACCTGTTAATGCCATGCTTTTTACTGAAAATGGTATTTATTTAACCATCTCCCATTAATACATATTTATGTTTTGTTTTGTTTGGCCACGAGGCATGTGGGATCTTAGTTCCCTAACCAGGGATCGAACCTGGGTCCCCTGCAGAGTCTTAACCACTGGATCTCCAGGGAAGTCTCTAATACATATTTAGATTATATCCAGTGTTTTACCAGCCTTGGGGTCAGCATATTCCTTGCACATATTTCCCTGCACTTGTGTGATTATTTCTGTAGAGCAGTTTCCTGCAGCTCTAAGTCAGAGGGTAGCGCTCACATTAAACATTTTGATAGGCCCACCATATTGTCTTTCCAAAAGGTTGCACTTTGCACATGCATATCGGTGGTGTATAAGGGTGTTTAAAAAAAGGTAGGGGAGGGGTATGGTTTTTTCTCCACTTATCCTTACTTACACTGGGTTTTATCCATCCTGGATTGTAGTCCCTCTGACTGACACAAAGTAGCATCTCCTTTTATTTTGCATTTTCCTCATTGTTTGTGAACTTGAGCTTCTTTTCATGCCTTATTAGCTGTTTAACTGCCAGCATCTATTAGTTTCAGCTCATATCCTTGGCCCACTTCTCTGTTCGTGGTATGTTGGCTTTTTTCGTATTAATTTGTAGATGCCTCGAATCAATTTTTCTCAGTGTTAGCGGTACTGACACTTTAGGTTAGATAATTCCTGGTTGGGGGGGCTGTCTTGTCCTGTGCCTTACGGAGTGTTTAGCAGCCTCCCTGGCCTCTAACTACTAGGTGCCAGTGGCACAAGGCTCTCCCGTCCTGATAGCCGGCAGTGCCCCCGGATACTGCCCAGTGTCCCATGGAGGAGGGGGCACAATCACCCAAGGCGAGAACCCAGCTCTGAGACAATAAGGAGCTGGCCCTTTCTTCCCTGTCAGCCTGCTGCTTGCCTGTGAGGTCTTTGCCGTCCAGGAGTTTCTAACCTTGTGAAGTCTCCCTTTCCAATCTTTCTTTTTATGACTCTTGATGCTAAACTGCTTTATTAAGAGCGGGAAGCATAGACCATTTTCAAAAAATAAATACTAGGAGACTGGACTGATCTTGCATGTTGTGTACCGTTTGAAACAAGTGAGAGCTGGAAGGTAGAGAAGACCTGAATGTCTCCCCCAGGAAACTCAGAACCAGACCTGATTCCTCTCTCCGTGTTGTTATGGGGCAGGCGGGAAATCTGTGCAGGAGATGCGCGCTGGTTTTATGTAACCGCTGGCAAGACTATTTTTAGAGGAGGCGAAATGCTCCAGACACTGGGCACTGGGTTTTGAAGCATGAAGTCAGAACTGGGCAGTAAGAATCTGGAGAAAGGGGTGGACTGCCCTGGAGACCTCCCGACTAGTGGGCAGCAGGGCCTTTTTCTCAGTGATGACTTTCAGCTCCATAGAGACGCCTGCTTCTTTAGAGCCAAGGACACGGGACTTCACAGCAGTGCCTGTGAGCAAAACCTCGAGTGAGTGGTGCTTCCAAAAGAGCGGTCTTGAGCCGACTTTCCTCCGAAGGCATCACTGCGCCCTGCTGGTGTCGCTGAAAGTCAGGATTTCTGTAGGCAGCTTATGGTGTTCCAGAGCCTGCCAGCTTTGGAGACAAAGGTCCCCTAACTGGTAGAGGAATCATAACCTCTTTCCTAGGTCAGTCACTCTGTCTTGGGAGGAATGCAGTACGGAGGCCCTCTGCCTGCTGTCCGGAGGACAGACAGGGTGTCTGGGTGGGCTGCCCCCGTGCTCGTTGCAGGCTTCTCCACGTACAGCTGCATCAGTAGTGCACATGGAGACCGGACAAAGCAATCCAAGATCTTTGGAGTGTTCTCAAGACACCCCAAACACTTCTCCCAGAGGCTCCAATCTTGGTACTGGAATTGCTTGTGGGTTTGCTTCTTTAAAGCCCTCTTATTAAGTGGAAATGGTTAAACTTGGACTAGTTCTGGTTTTGTTTCAGTAGACTTTATTTTTAGAGCAGTTTTAGGTTCATAGAAGGATTGTGAAGAGAGTCCAGAATGAATTTCCCTATACCCTTCCGCAGGCAGTTTCCCTCCCCTATTACTAAATCTTGCCTTAGTGTGGTATTTTGTTGTAATAGATGAACCCATGTTGTTACCTAACTAAAGCCCAGGGTTTGCCTTAGAGTTCAGTCTTTAAAAAAAAAAAAAATTATTTATTTGTTTATTTTTGGTTGTGCTGGGTCTTCATTGCAGCATGTGGACTTTCTCTAGCTGCAGTGAACAGGGGCTACTCTTCATTGCAGTGCACAGGCTTCTCATTGCAGTGGCTTCTCTTGTTGCAGAGAATGGGCTCTAGGCCCACGGGCTTCAGTAGTTGCGGCTCATGGGCTCTAGAGCGCAGGCTCATTAGTTGTGGTGCCCAGGCTTAGTTGCTCCACAGCGTGTGGGATCTTCCTAGACCAGGGATCAAACCCATGTCCCCTGTATTGGCAGGCAGATTCTTATACCCAGTGCCACCAGAGAAGTCCTAGACTTCACTGTTCACGTTAAACATTCTGTGGGCTTGGTCAAATGCATGATGACATGTATCCACCCATTATACCCTCATACAGAATAGCATTGCTACCCTAAAAAACCCCTGTGCCCTACCTGTTCGTTCCCCTTTCCCTGAAACTCCTGATCTTGTGGTCTCTCTAGTTTTGCCTTTTCCACAATGTCATATACTGGAGACCGACTAGTATGTAGCCTTTCAAGCACTTTCATTCAACAGTGTGCATGTAAGGCTCCTCCGTGTCTTTGTGGCTTCCTGGCTTCTGTCTTCTTGGCACTAAATAACCTTCCATTGTGTCTGTGTTACCAGATGACTGGCTTGTGTTCCTCCATTCACCCACTGAAGGCCATCTTGGCTGCCTCCAGTCTGGGGGCGGTTACGAATAAAGCTGCTATAAAAATCCACATACGGGTTTTTGCGTGGACATAAGTTGAACTTGTAGCATTGAAAAAAAAAATATCTTAAGTGCAGATACAGTCATGAGCGTTGCCTTGATACCCTGCAATGGGAACGTTTGGAATTTATTTCATTTTTTCTTCCCCTGCAGAGTTTTTTTTAAAATATACAATGTCTAATGGTTATGAAGACCACATGGCCGAAGACTGCAGGGACGACATCGGGAGAACAAATCTGATCGTCAACTACCTCCCTCAGAACATGACCCAGGATGAGCTACGAAGTCTGTTCAGCAGTATTGGTGAAGTGGAATCTGCAAAACTTATTCGGGATAAAGTGGCAGGTAAAGAAACAGAGCCATTTTTGTGTTTGTTGGGCGGGGGGACGGTATGTGGGGCCATCCCACCAAGCCCTCTTTCTTAGCCAGGAAGTTTCATTTTTATCTCAACTCTGTTTTGCTCCCGCCATGGTGTAAGATTGGCTGTAGGTTCCCAAAGGAGGAAAAATCCGTCCTGAAATGGAGAATATGTACAAAACAAGACAGTGGGAGGGGAGGGAAGATGAGGAGACAGGAAGGAGAAACGGGGATGCTCTGAGAGCTGGAGGGAGCGTGGTCCCAGCTGTAGAGGGACCTTAGCCAGTGTCCTGCCTGGGGCAGGCACAGCCCATCTTCTCAGGCTGTGCATACAAGGTCAGACCTTCAGCGGAGCACTGAGTCAGTCCCCTATGGGCAGCCCTTTGTTAGGTTTGGGCCACCCTGACTCTCTGTTCTCATGCTGTCAACTTGACCATCTGAGCTTGATGTTCATTTGAACATTAAACATTCACTTGAACATTCAAGCTCTTGAACTGAGCTTGAACTCTCATAGGGGCTGGAGCAGGGGAGCAGAGGATCATGGGTGGGCCGTGGGTTTGGCAGGCAGACAGGCGCAAAGCTCCACCCTCCCACAGCACCTCAGTGTCCCCATCCACGACGTGGGAGTGGTAGCGCCTGCCTTCCTCATGATGCTACCTACCTCCTAAGGATTTGCAGAAGGCCTGGTAAGGCCCTCCATATGGAGGCCTCTGTTCTGAGAGCGAGGTTGCAAGGGTTCTGGAGAGAAATGTGAAGAGACCTGAGGCTGTGAAGCACTTCCTTTCTTTCCTCCCCAGGGAGGTATGTTTTAGGGAGCCCTCCTTTACCTCCCCCTCTCGCCGCCTCCTCCCTCCTCCTCCTCGTCTCTCCCCAGCTCTTCTGAGGAATGGCCAGTCCTCTCAGCAGTGCTCTGGTTCCCACCCTGGCTTGTAAGATCTTGATTTCCTACACTGAAAAATAATTTCAAAGTCAAAAGTCATATTTATTATGGAAATATTATATTGGGTTGTCCAGAGAGTTCATTCGGGTTTCTCTGTAGCATCTTATGGAAAAACCCGAACTTTTTGGCCAACCCAAGATTTAAGTTTACATTAGAGTAATACTATTGAACCCCATGTACCCATTGTCCTGTTTCATCAACTCTCAGCATTTGCCAGTAACTCTGAGATGCCTGTCCCCAAGGTGAGTCCCATAGAAGCTGGCTGACCACGGTACTGGGAGTTAGTTCATCAGGGGAGGATTTTGGTTTTTTGTTTTTGAAACAAGGTTTTGTTTTGTTTTGATTTGATTGTTTATTTGGCTGCACTGGGTCTACGCTGCAGCATGTGAGATCTCAGTTCCCTGACCAGGGATTGAATCCGGGCCCCTGCACTGGGAGCTCAGAGTCTCAGCCACTGAATCAGCAGGGAAGTCCCAGAGAGGGGACTTTGAACTCAAAGTCCTTTAACAACCCTCCCAATTCTGAGAGTCTGCAATTTATTACATGTCTTCAAAATAGGGGCTTTAGATAATACACAAAATTGAACAGTTTTGGAATGTTCTAGAAATTCCTTTCTCTCTCCAGTTCCAAAGACCATCCTGAATAAGAATCCTTGTTCAGAGAGGTTTTGAAATTCTTCTGCACAGCTACTGAGTCTTGCCTTTCTCCTGTTGTGTTCTGGCAGAAGGAAATTTTCAGTCCCGGCAATATTCCTGACTTCTGTCTCTTGGCTTGTTGCGTTTTTCAAAGGCATTAGGGCTGTGTTAATAAGAACACCTAGATTTGGCGAGATGAGTCCGGAGAGAACTGGTTTTGAGAACCAGTGAAATCAGCACAGGCATGATTTGGAAATTATTTCGGTTCAGAAATAAAGATTTTCTGCTCTCTGGGCAAGTTTGAGTATAATGGATCGGGAGTTGCGGAGTAGATGAGCCTGGGTTGACATTTCAGCTCTTCATCTCGTATCTTGTAGTTCTTTATTTAAAATATGTGTGTGTATATATATATATATATATATGTTTATTTATTTATTTGGCTGCTCCAGGTCTTAGTTGCAGCATGTGGGATCTAGTTCCCTGACCAGGGATGGAACCTGGGCCTATTGCATTAGGAGCACAGAGTCTTAGCCCCTGGACCAGGGAAGTCCCTGCTGCTGTTGTTGTTTAGTCTCTCAGTCATGTCAACTCTTTGCAACCCCATGGACTGTAGCCCACCAGGCTCCTCTGTCTGTGGGATTCTCCAGGCAAGAATACTGGAGTGGGTTGCCATTTCCTTCTTCAGGGGATCTTCCCGACCCAGGGACTGAACCTAAGTCTCCTGCATTGGCAGTCCTTCCTCTGGTGAAGCCTTGGACATGGTTACCTTTCTCAGTCTGCTTTCTCCCAGCCTAGCTCAGGTACCCACCCCAGCGAGACTCTTGCATCGTGGCAGACAGGCACCTTGTCCAATCAAACCTCAGCTGAGCTTGCAATATGGATATCCACATGCCCCACATTAGCCATTTCAGCACATATTCTCCCCTCAGGCCCCGATTCCTCTCACATAACAGCTCCTCTGGCTGACGTTCTCCCTTTCCTGTTCACAGAGCCATCTCCTCTGTCTCTTCCTTATGGAAGGAAGCTTCCTCTTCCCTCAGATTTGTGAGCCTGGCTTTCTTCTACTTCTGAGGCCCCCCCTTTCTATCTCTCGTGCAGCTTTTCCTAGCCGTTGACCTAAGCAGTCCTTGACTTAATCCTTAGCCTCCTCTTATTCCTAGGCCAACACTAGGGTGAGTGGATGAACCCCTAAGCTTAGCCTGACATTCAGTTGTGCCACCTCTCTTTCAACCAGAAATTCTCCCAAGCTCCAGGGCATTCAGCCTCTCATTGTTTCCGAGACTGACCTTGAGTCTCCCACAAGCCAACTGCTTGTTCCCCAGGTTTCCATCTTAGCAGATGCGCCACTGTCCACTCAGTGGCTCCAGTCAGAAATCTAAGCATGACCTTTGACCTGTGTCCATGAGTGTTTCCATCCCTTTTCCGCCATCCTTCCTGCCACCACCTTAGAGCATGCCACATCGTCTTCTGCCTGCCCTACTGCTTTAGGCTCTCAACTGGCCTTCCGTGCTCCCTCCAGACCATCCTCCTAACTGTGACAGTGGAATCTCTAACACCCCTAATGTGTCCTGTCACTCACCTGGGCCCCGTTTGCTCTGGGATATTTTTCCTGGCCTGATCTAGTTGATGACAGAGGCTCCTCTGGGTCCCCATGGCAATCAGCCAGCATGGGTTTCCACAAGGCACTGAAGTTGGAAATTGCTCGTCCAGTAGGTCCTTATGGTTCTCAGAGGCAGGGACCCTCTGGTATCCCCAGATGTGACATAATCAGTTTTTGTGGAGTGAATGAATGATTTGAGTGGGCCTGGGGCTGGGGGAGAATGCAGGTCGGCATGGACAGTCATTCATTCAGCAGGCCTCTTATGAGTGCCAACTGGGGGCCAGGCACTGGTGGTGGGAGGCGGTGGGACAAGATGGTGGCTGGATGTGGGGATGTTCAGTGTGCTGGCCTCGAGATACAGAGTGTTTCTGACCAGCCGGGCCCCTCTGGTTTTGTTGCTGCCTGTTCCATCCACGGTCACTACCTGGCCTTACTGTGCAGCCTGTCCTGCTCTCTGTCCTGGTGTCTAAGCCTCTCTGCAGATGTCACATGGCCCACGGGGCACCATAACCAGTCTGCACCCTCCTGGACTGTGTCATACTGGTCACTGGTCCACGGCCTTCAGCCTCCCCACTCAGCTTCTGTCTCATTGGCTTGCATTTCTGGTCAGGATAAAGCCCACACCCCAGCCTGCGTTCCCAAGTCTCCTTGAGACCCCTCACCCCTAGCCACTGCACCCCACACTCACCCTCCTCTTGGGCTGGATGCACTGCTTGTGTCCCAGTCACACCCTCCTGTCACGCTCCTGTGAGTTCACCAGTACTGCTCCCTCCTCAAAGATACCTTTCCACACCCATCCAGCTGACCACTTTTTTTCTTAATACAAATCACCTCTCTCCTTATAGAAAAAAAGTTTAACATGAGACAAGCAGGAAGAAAAGTTTAAATTACCCATAATCCCACCACTGTTAGCTTTTTGGCTCGTGTCGGTCCATAGTTTTTTTCTTTACATATTTATGGTTGTGAGCAGTCATGTGCTTTTACAAAAATGGGCTTGCACCTCCCAAGCTGTCTCTTCCTCCCGTATCTGTGAACATCTCTCCCTGTCACTGGACTTAAGCTGTCTCGTGGTCACAGTGGTTACAGGCTATTCTGAGTTTATGACAGGTTGTAACTGCTTTTCCATAGCTACAAGCCCCACTGAGGTTAATACCCTGGCACAAATCTTGGCTCACCAGTTATTTCTGTAGGCAGTCTTCCTAGAAGTGAACCCGCAGAGGGGAGAGCGGGTACTATCTAGAAGCTGTTGACCTGTATTGTCAGCTGGCCCTCCAGGTGCTTTCTGGTTCACATGCCCTCTGCTTGGCCCTGGCATCCTTGAGGCCGAGCAGGGTTTCTCACCTCTTAAGTGAAAAATGACATCTGAGTATGGTGACTGCATTTCTTGTGAAGTTCATCTGTTCTGGCTGTTTATACTCTTCTTTTATATAAGAACTCTTTTTGTCCTTTGCCCATCTTCTTTCCTTTGGGGATATTTGCTGTTCTTATTTATCGCCTAATCCCTTGAGCCCCCGTGGGCCTTTAGAGAAAGGACTCAGCTGCACCCCAGCCTCATGTTGCAAAGGAGTGAGTGCCCTGTCCACGGGGCGCTCACCTTCCTCAACTGCGCACCCCAGGTTAGCATGAGGATCAAACATGACTTCTGGCTGCTCTGGTCTGCGGAAGCAAGGCGAGATGCCATGGAATCGTCTCGTAGTCTTAACCCTTGTCTAAAAAGAGAGGAAGACATTTGGAAATGTGAGGGTCCTGGCCCAGGGGTCACCCAGCCCGGCATGTGAGCGCTGTGCATGGAGGCGGTCTTGCTTTCTCCAGGGCAGTGGCTCTCGGCCAGCCCCTGAGCATTAGCGGTGCCTGGGGACCAGGAGCAACACATCCGAGGCCCCACTCGGATCCACTGAGTCAGCCAGCTGGGGTGTTTGAGCCTTTCTGGAGGGGGCAATGCTGGTACCGGGCAGAGTCAGAACCCCAGATGAGGAGCGCTGGCCTCACACACCCCTCCACCAAGCCCAGGGTTTATTCATCCTCCGTCCCATCCTTCTTTCTCTCCTCTCCTGCCTTTCCCCTTTCCACCAGACTCCACCCTGGGCTCTGGTGGCCCCCACCCGCCTTAAGCCCAGCAGCCTGTGCAGGATCCATGCCCTGACCACACTCGCCCCAGAGTACCCCCGCTCACCCACCAGACCTCAGCCCCCTTGTTCAGGGTTGGTCTTCCATCGCCCCTCAAGGGGGCGGGGAGCAGCCACTGACCTGCCTTCAAGGCACTGACTCCAGTGGCCTTGTGGCCTCTAGGTCACTGGAAAGTCATCTGTAAGGAGCTTGGAAGTGGGGATCCCCACCCTGCCTCACATCCTGGGTTCTGGACTGAGGAGCACCCTAGGGAGCTGCATCGTTTCCCCTGGGTGGCTGGCGGACCCTGTTAGAGAAGCGGTAACTTGGGAAGTGAAGGCTTCCCCCCCAGTCGCCTGCTCTGAGCACAACCTCTCCAGTCTGGCTCTTCTGCATAACTGGCCCGCTCCCTTCACGCACTGCCAGCAGCAGTTCTCAACCTGGGCTCAGCAGTAGAGTTCCTTGAGGGCCTTTACAAACCACCAAAGCTGTCCCCACTCCTGCCTCCCCACCCCCCTGTCATGTCCTTGGTCCAGGATGTGGCCTGGGCAGTGATGGTTTGTACCAGCCGTCCTGCTGATTCTAAGAAGCAGCCGGTGTTGAGAGCAGTTGGGTTATGGTGAAGGAAAGGGTGGGTGGAGGTGGGCGTTCACCACTGTTGACACTTTAGTCTCTGGCCTCACCCAGTGGGCAGAACCACGGGCTCCCCTTCATTCCTCACCCACCTCCCTCTCAGTGCACATAGGTGCCCACCACAGAGAGGAGAGCAGACTAAGGGACAGAGCCGGTCCCAGCCCGGGAGTGCTGGTGCTTTAGGGACCTTGGCCGCCAGAGCTCCCTCCCCGTCAGCCCATCAGCAAGTCCACTTGGTGGCTCTCCCTCCGGCCCGCCTCTGCCCTGCTGGGGTCCTCATCTCACACCTGGTCTGGCTCATGGGTTCCTGTGGTCTCTACACTGGCCTCAGCCCTGCTGCTGCTGTGGTCCACCCAGCAGCGACCTCCAGGCCAGGCCCCTAGCTCATTGTGTTCAGCCGCTGGCCACCTTTTGTTTCCTGGAGCAGTCCAGAGTCGTCTGTGCCACAGAAGCTTGGTGCTTGCTCTTCTGCCAAAATGCTCACCTCCAGCCACCGCAAGGCCTTGCTTCTCATATCCCCTCCTCAAGGGACACTCTTGACCACCTGTCTCCCCTGGGCCCATCCTGTCCATCCTCTCACTCCACCATGGAGCTTCCCCTGGTAGCACCTGAGTGTAGCTTTGTCTGTTAGCTTCTTGCTCATTTGTTGTCTGACTCACTCAGTGGGATGTGAATTTCATTATGGCAGGAGCTGTCCTTGGTGATGATCATTAAACCCTGGCCAGCCTGGCACGTGGCCTGACACATAGTGGGTGTTCAGTTAGTACACATGGGCTTGTTGAGGAAGAGTGGAGGGGGAGCAGGGTGGAGAAGGAGCCAGTGGCCATTGTCAAAGTGTGTGACATCCTAGGTGACATTGTTGGCTGCGGCCACACAGTGGTCAAGGAGGTCACCCAGGAAGCGCGGATGACAGAGACGAGGGCCAAAGATAGAGCCTTATGGACCATCTGGATGGAGTGGGCAGAGGATGAGAAGCTTGGGGAGGGTCATTTGGCATTGCAGTCACGTTCTGGAGGAGGTGGCACCTCAGGCGGGTTGGTAGTGCCCAGTGCCACTGAGGGCTTCCGGAGCTGCATCCTAAAACTCTCTGTGGGCACACCCTGAGGGCCAGTTGGTGTTGGTGTGGCCAGCCAAGGTGGGAGGGCAAGGAGGAATTGGCAACTGAGGGTAGCGGGGCCCTGTCCAGACGCCAGGAGGAACCAGCTGCAGCAGAAGGCACGGGAACACAGCCTGGCACCAGAAGTGCCAGGAGCCAAGGCACAGGTGGCCCAGCCTTGGGATTGGCCTTGTGGGAGGGGCAGGAACATGAGACGACAGAGAAAAGCGAAGAAGATGGCCCGGAAAGAGCAGGAGAAAGTGGCCCTTGCAGAATCGCCAGTAGTTTGTATAGCGTCTCTGCCCTGAAGTGGGGAGGGTGTGACTCCATAGGGTACTCACAATGTGCAGACTGCACACGGAGAGACTGGTGAGACCGGGGTCAAGGCCAGCATCAACCAGGATGAGCCCTGTGTACAGCATGCACCCCAGAACGATGGCATGAGAAGGGTTCTTCACTCTGTGGCCTTCCTCCTAAAAGCCCGTTATAACCCCAGTCTGACCACAGAAAAACTTCCGACAAACCCACGCTGATGGAGAGTCTACAAAATTTCTGGACCAGTTCTCACAGCTGTCATCAAAAACAAGGAAGGTGTGAGAAACTGTCCCTGCCAAGAAGAGCCTAAGGAGCTCAGCATCACGGGGGACTCTGGATGGTATCCTGGGACAGACAAGGACATTAGGGGAAAATTCAGGCAGTCTGGCTCAGATGTGGCCATCGGTACCAATTCACTAATGTAACAAATATACCATCCTAGGATGAGATGTTACTAATAGGGAAAGTAGGTGTGGGGTATGTGGGAACTCTGCATCATCTTTGTAATTTTTCTTTAAATCTAAAAAATAAAGTATTTTTGTTTGTTCATTTGTTTCAAAGTGACAGCAGTGGGTTAGGCTCTTCCCAGGTCTCATTAATGGCAAGATGAACCTGGGTTCAGCTGGTAAAGTGGGCAGAGCCAGCTCATCTGCTGTGCGGATCTCTGCCTGCTGGTGGCTCATGCCTTGTGTTTTAATCATCCAGTGGGCATGTGTGTGTCTACAGGACTTGGGGAGAGCAGTCGTCTCTCCTGCTCTCCACTGTCTCTGCTGAGAGCAGTGGCTGGTGCACGGGGTGTGCCCACTGACATGGCACAGGAAGGGGTAAGATGCAGGTTTGGTGGCCGTTCTCTTCTCCGGGCGTCCTCCTGCTCCTCCTCCGTAGGGAAGGCGTCAGGTTCCTTCCACTCTGAGCCTCACCCATTGCTTCTCTCTGGGTCTCCTAAAGGCCCACAGCCCCTCCTCTGCCGTGCCAGGTCCCTCCTCCACATCCAGCTGGTGGTTCACCCCACCTCTTCTCAGTGGTTACCTGAGAGGGAGTGGGACACCCTGCCTGTAACCTTGGATTTCTTTGGGAAGAACTGAGGTTTGCTCCGGCCTTATGATGCCCCTGGGCATCGGCTGATGATGCTGTCACCGTACGAGGTGCTGCCAAGGGGGGCTCTGGTGGCCAGGCTGCTCTCAGTGCTGGTCGTCCCTGTAACTTACTCCTCCCCCAGATAGACTTTCAGTTCAGGAAAGTGAAGGGAACTGACACTGGGGGGCGCCAGAGCCCAGCAGACCTTCCCACTCCAGCACAGCAGGGGCGGAAAGCAGCCTGGACACTGACACCCCCACCCGCCTGTCCTGTCTGCTGCCGTGACTGTCCTCCTCCACACCCCCCACCCCAGGTCCCCCCACTGGGGGCTGCACAGAGCGGCCTGCACCATTGGAAAAACAGATCCTCGGCCCTGCTTTGGTGATGGGCTTCCCAGGATGCTCGATTACAAAAGTCACATTTTATAGGTTTGTTCTTTGCGGAAAGTGTGCAAATTTGGCAAGGTGGTGTCACGAATAAACCATCAGTATAGACTATAACCATTGACCTCTAACCCCTCCTTTCCAGAAGCCATGGTTCTTAGCTCTTATGTTTTCCCGGTCATCTTCTCTCTGGTCTTGTCCTTTTGAGCCCAGCCAGATGCAGCCCTCTCCATCCTCCCCGTCTCTCCTCCTTTCTCCCCTACCCCTCGCTGGCTGTCTGGCTCCCAGCGGCTCACTGATGTGCACATGTTCTCCACACAGGACACAGCTTGGGCTATGGCTTTGTGAACTACGTGACTGCCAAGGATGCAGAGAGAGCGATAAACACACTGAATGGCCTGCGGCTCCAGTCAAAAACCATTAAGGTAAAGAGCTGCAATCACCATCTCATTGGTTCCCGGCTACACAGAGGTCTGTGCTGAACCCTGGCCTTAGTGAAAGACCCAACCTTTTATCTCCCCGTCACTGTCTTGGCACTGTTAGCACAGTTGCCCCTCAGAGCCTGGGCACTTCTGGGACATCTCCTGTCAGCTTGTGTGAGACCCGTGTCGGGTGGTGACGGTCCGCAGCCCTTGTGCCTCTGGCTCCTCAGCCCCACCTGCAAAGGGAGGATCCCCGGAAAGGACTTGCATGGGGGCCGCCCCTCCTTGGACCCGGTGTCGCTGGCGTGTTGGCTCTCAGCAGCCCCTGGTGTGAAGACCTCCCCACCGGTCTCCTCTGCTGGCCCAGCACTGCTCTCCTCCTGCCGAGCGGGCGTTGGGCCAGCACTGCATTCCCACTTGTACCTGCTTACTGTTGCGGTGGTGGCAGCGCTGTCCCTCCGCCCCTGCCCAGGCTCCCCTTCCTGCCCCGCTCCAGCAGTTACGGTCCTCTTCTTACCACTTCACTCAGCAATCACTGGGCAAACAGGTAGGAGTTGCCCGCTGTGTGCCACTCAGTGAACAAAACCATTTCCGTGCCCTTGTAGGGCTGGCTGGGTATCTGTGTGCACAGTGCACACAGATGATAAATATGATACCAGGTGTGGCCAAGGTAGGTGTCACGAGGTGTGTCCTAGGGGCACTGTGTCCCATGGGGGGCTTCTTGATGACTTGAGGTGACTTGAGGGAAGGGAGAGAGCCATGCAGCACGATGGGGTAGCCTGGGCAGTCTGTCAGTAGCATCATTCCCTAATCAGGGGCTGAGGTGGGTTCCTGGGACGAGTTGGCGAGTCCTCCAGGCCTCAAAGGACAGAAACACCCCCCACCCCCACCTTCGTGCTCCTCTCAACCTGCCATCGCTGACCACGCCCTCCTTTTCTCAGTCTCACCCCTCCCCACCCCCAGGTGTCTAGCTTCAGGCTCTGTCCAACCCTGGACCAGCTTTGAGTTTTCCTGACCTTCACTCCGTGCCCAGCCCTACCGTAGAACATGCCCCTTCTCCCCACTCCACGAGGGACCCTGGCCGGGCTTCCTGCAGTAGCCCCTCCTGTGCTGTGCCCACCGGTCTTCACCCACAGACCTGGCGAGGCAGCCCTCATGCCTGAGACAGGTACCCACCAGAGTCTCCAGAGCATCTTCCTCAACCCGAAACCCCTGGAACAAGGTTGCCCTGTTGAACTTCTGCATCTTCCAGATCCTCAGGTAGCATGAGGGGCCAGAAGTCTGAGTGCCCTCTGAGGGCCGTGCAGCTGTGTGAGCGGGTCTGCTCCACACCCCTCCCAGTGGCTGGCGGTCACTGGATCTTGGGTGGTTCTCTGCTTATAGAAGCATCACCCCAGTCTCTGCCTTCATCTTCACGCGGGTCTCCCCCTGTGTGCATACCTGTGTCCAGATGTCTCCTTTTTCTAAGGACCCCCATCATTGATCTGGGGCCATCTTACTCTGCTCTGAACTCATCACCATGAATTGCATCTATCATGATCCTATTTCTAATGAGGTCGCACTCTGAGGTCCTGGGGTCAGGACTCCCGATGAGAATTTGTGGGAGGATGTAATTCAGAAGTCTTGGGTTCTTCAAAAACCTCTCACAGGAGGGTTTCCCAAGAACAGGGCAGTGGACCTACCAGAGGCAAGGGAGCAGGTGGTTCGGGAGCTTAGAAGAGAGGGTTCTGGGCAGTATCGCGGATCCAGTCGGGCGTGCCTGCTGCGGGTGGGCAAGCTCTCTGCTGCTGTCTTCTTGGATTCTGATTTGACTCTGAGCTTGACAGTGGCTGGAGAGTACAGGAAGCTGCAGTAGTCTTCAAGGTCCCCGGAGACACCAAGGCTGGAAGGAACCAAAGTGCACTTGGCTCTGAAAGCATTTCCTCCCCAGGCTTTATTAGGAGGTAATTGTAACCACGGTCAGCGCCGGCCGCCACAGCGCTCCCCTGGCACTGGTCTGGGAATGTTCTTTCCCACGGTGTCCTTCACCAAAAGCCGAGGGCAGGCCCCAAATGCAACCTGTTCCAGACAGATCTGCGAGGGGCCAGGCAGGGCATCCTAGGGGACATCTCCCTGCTGGCCCAGCCCAATCCCGAGAAAGCGCAGAACAGCCTGAGTCCCAGCTCCTGCCTTCAGCCATCCTGGCTGAAATCTGACACCTCTCACTGGGGCATTTGGTAAAACCAGACTCTAAACAATAGGAGTGACTCCCTCTGTCAGGAGTTTGAGCGGGGTGTTCTGTGGGGCTGGTTGATGTAGTCCCAGAAAGTTAAGGTACAGACATAAGAGTGGGGCCAACATCCTTGGAAGTTCAGAAGCATGGCCATGCCCACCTGGGGGCCTCTTTCTCTGAGGGCAGTGCTGCTTCTGCCCCAGGTCTTGCCCCAGAGTGTCCCCAAAGTGCCTCAGGCCTGGCTCCAGTGCAGGGATGCGTCCAGGGAGTGTTGTCACTGCTGTCCCACTCTTCTCTTCAGGTGGAGCTGGGCTCTGACCACACCCCAGTTTCTCCTTTTACCCTGTCTCTCCCTCTGGGCTGTGTCCTGCTTTCCAGGCAAAGGCAGTGTCTGTTATCTCCTTTTCTGGAATATTCCAGATGCGCCTCAAACGTGTGAGAGTCAGTGAGCGCGTGAACAAAGGGATGTATGTGAGGGTGTGGTCTCAGCATGTAGACCTGCACCCCTGCCCTTCCTGGCAGGCCTGAGTGATGTGGTGGGAGCACATCTGTCATTTGTGTCCTTGTGCTGCCCAATGACACCTGAGAGGCTGTGTCCGCTACTGTGTTATGTATAGTCTCTGTTTTTTGACCCCCAGGGAGGACGTTCTGCCCAGGTCTAACTGCTCCCCCTTCCAGAGCACATGGTTCTCTGCTGCTGCTTCCTCCTTTGTCCCCCAGCCTCCTGACTTGGTTCTGACTCCCCCAGGTGTGGGGTGTGACAGAGTCCTGTCCCCTCGGCTGGAGGTGGAAGGGCTTTGTCCCGGGGGCTCCTTCCCCGCAGACATCTGGGCTTGGCCCCATCCCTCCGTGGCCCACAAGATCTACCCTGCTCTCACCCCAAATTGGAAACACTAAAGACATTTCCTTGCCCCCAGCCTCGCACATACACACCATTTTATCTAAACTACTGCAAAGTTCCTGTTAGTCTTCCTTCAGTTTTGCAAAACAGAAGCCCCAAAAAGCGTGGGGTCATTTAATATTGAGCACTCACATGTGTGCCCCCAGCCACGGGGCCCCATCTGGACTCCATGTCGAGCTGGCCTGTTGCCTGGTGGGTGTCACACTCCCAGAGCACCCAGCTGTCTCCCCCACCATCCTCTGGGCTGCTCCCAGGTAGCACGATGTCCCCTTCCAGCCCTGCTCCTTGTCCAGAGAGGCCTGAGGCCAAGGTAGGAGGGTGGGCGGCCGGGGTTTGTCCCTGCCCTGCCCCACGCCAGCCATGGACCCCCAGCCTCTCGACTATGAAATAGGAATGACATCTACATCATCATAGCACATGAGGGTCCCTGCCCTGCCCCACACCAGCCATGGACCCCCAGACTCTAGACTATGAAATAGGAATGACATCCGCATCATCACGGCACATGAGGATCCCTGCCCCCCGAGGGGGGCTGCCAGCACGGGCTGCCACAGGTGACCTCCTCCCACAGGGTTGACTCTCCCTCACCTGAAGGTGTAACACCCTCCCTGAATGCCTTGACCACGCACCTGCCCTAACGCTAGCAAGCGGTTTTGTTTTCAAGGTGTCATATGCGCGCCCAAGCTCCGAAGTCATCAAAGACGCCAACTTGTACATCAGCGGGCTCCCGAGGAACATGACCCAGAAGGACGTAGAGGACATGTTCTCTCGGTTTGGGCGGATTATCAACTCACGAGTCCTTGTGGATCAGACCACAGGTACGGTGCCTGGCCTGGGACACAGTGCGCTTTCCTCTGGGCAGGGCTCGAGTCTCCTTGGGAAGGCAGATGGTTGTCCTTAGTTACTCCAGCCATGAGGACAGAATCATGGTGAGAAGATATTGGCTTTTGTTTAATGAGGCCGCGAAGGTGGTGGTGGGGGTGGCGTTATGTGACATAAAAGCCGCCTGACATGAAAGGTGAGGTGCAGCCAGGCTTTTAACAATGAAAACGCCAAGAGATCCTGGCACTGTCCACAGGCACCCCCCCGTCCCAGCCTGGACTCCAATGTTGCCCTTCTTACTGCAGGCAGCAGGGTGCGGTGTGGGACAGTCTCTGCTCCAGGTCCAGAGTCCCCACCTGTCATAGTCCCAAAGCTCCAAGGGGACTCTTTCTGAGGAGTCATTCTTGAGTCTCCACGACTCGATAACCCCCACGCCAGTAGCACATTCGGAGCTCTGAGGCAGCATGACATCCTCTCTCAGGCTCTCCTGGCCACTTCACTACCCTCTCTTGAGTCAGCTCGGCTTGGGACACAAGCAGCTTTGCACATAGCACTCAGGCCCCACCGAACTGAGCACCACATGCCCAGAAGCCGTCCCTCAAAGTGGCCACGTGCCCCAGCAGCCTTGGGCCTGGGGTCGGGCCGGCCACATACTCGGCTCTTGTCAGGGAAGCAGTGAGCTTGGGACGTCCGATGTTAGGGCCCCTCAGCTCTGTTCTCTGCAGGAGTGGGAATTTGCTGACCAACTGGAAAGTAAAATCGCTGCTCCCAGAGCTCAGTGAAACTGGTAGCCTTGTCTGTGGTTGGTTTTCATGTTCTTCCAGTACTGAGTGTATTCCCCACCTCCTTGGCTGAGGTAGTCAAGCACACACTGGTAGTTGGGTTGCAGCAGCCGTGGCTCTGAGGTGACCCCATTGGGAGGCTGCAGAACAGACACGGAGCAGACGGGTTGGGTGTCCCGGCTCGTGGCAGACAAGAGTGGGGATGCATGTTTTCCCGTATCCTCCCTGAGCTGTGTGCTCTGGGGCCTGCAGCCTTGTCCCCCATTCTCCCTTGTCCTGTCTCATCTGGATGTGGGCTGGGGCCCAGCTTGGAGAGGAGCAGACAGCTTGAGTCCTCCAGGGCCCCGAGGAGGAGCAGGGGCTCCTGGAGTGCGGTCCCCAGGTGCAGGTTGCTGGCAGCTCTGGGTACCCCCCAGCCTGGCACCGACACCTGCTCTGCTACAAGGACGTGGACTCCACCCACCTGGCCTCCTTTCTGCCCCTGGCTCTGGGCCGGGGATGGGCATGAGGTGATTATGCCATGTGCTTGGTATAAACCCCTGGTTTGCGCCAGACTAGTTCTTGTGGTCCCTGAAGGCCCCTCACCTTCAAGTACCAGTCGATCAAGTGACCCCACTGGCTGGTCAGTGCCTCTATTTACCCTCCTGCACAGGAGCGTCTGAGTGGGTTGTCATGTGACCTGGAGCGGGCAGTGATGGTGGCCCGCATCCTGCCTCCGTGCCCCTGCTTTCCCCAGTCCTGTGTGGATTGCTGGCCTCTGCTCATCTCGGTCCAGCCCAGCACTGCTGAGCAGGGCCCAGCTCCCACTCTGGAGTCCACCCACCTTGAGAGCACCTCCCCCACCCCTGGGCCACAGAGCTTTTGTCCCCACCATCCGGAGGGCGGTCACTCCTGCAGGCAGTTCACTTACCCATTTGCTGGGGATTTTGCCCTCTTTCCCTTTGCAGGGCTGCTGTCTCCTAGAGTTTGGGAGACCCTCAGGCCTCCCCACCAGCTTCTGCTGCTTCAGTGTGGGCCCCCACCCCACACCCCTGCCTTTCTTTAGGAGCTTTGCAAGAAGAGAGTGCAGGAGCCGTGAGGGGCCCCCAGGGGCTCCTCTCCACAGCCCTCCCCTAGGCCGGGGTGTGACGCTGGAGAGTAGAAAGCCGAGCCCATGGGACTGTGGGCTCCCTCCCCCTGCCGCCCGCTCTGGAGGATGCTGCTGCTCAGCGCTCCTCTGCTGAGACCCCGTGGAGCCCAGCAGCCAGGCCGAGAATGGCACAGAGAGCAAGTCTGCATGTCAGGTTTGCTTTTGTGTGACGTATGTTTTAAAGAAACAGAGAAGCGCTCAAAAAAACCTTAACCCGTAATTAAAAAAAAAAAAAATGGCCTGAGTAATTAAAAAAGAAAAAGCAGATGGTCTGATTAATTTTTAAAAAAATTTAAAAAGGGAAAAAAAAAACCATAATTTCCTGAGGTGACAGAAGTTTTTTTTTTTTTTTTTTTTAAATTTTTTTGCTTCTTTATACATTGTAATTATGACCTTTATAGTTGGCTCATCTAGAGATGGTGCCATTTATTGGTCTCTACTCTTAATCCTAAAAACACTAGAGGAAAAAAAAAAACTCTTTAAAATGTATACATTCATCCAAGCATTGAGTTTAAATTCCCTCACTTTAAGTAACTTTCTTTTACTTGGGTTTTCTTGATTTCACTTGGGCAGTTTTCATTTGATAGTCATTTTACAAAACCAGACAGGGAAGCCACACTTTTACACACACTCTCTCTGCTTGATCGCAAGGTCTTCATAAATAGAATGAGACTGTCCCCTGCAGGCAGCTTTCTGTGGGAGCCAGCCAGCCACGGCTTCCAGTGAGATTTGCCTACAGTTAGATCTTGTTCGGGTTCCCATCTGTCTAAGCCGTCATTCGTGTCGTTTAAGAGTAAATAAAGAGTGTATGCCAAGTACGTGTTTTCAGGTGTTACTTCTGAACTGAAATTTTAAAATGGGCTCAGGCTCTGGACTGCGCCTGGCACATGTGAATCTCTGGATCTGGTCTCAGTGACTCAGTGAGCGTCTCTGGCTGTGTCCATTTACAGTTTATACTTACATAATCATGGAGCCATTGTGGGGGCAGCCTTGAGACTGCCAGGGGCCACTGTGTGGCCTCCCAGGGCACTGTGCTGGGGGCGCCCCCAGGAGGGAGCATTTCCCATTTCGAAAGATGGGGTGTATGCTTTAGGACTTGGCATTCACGGTATGTTACAGTTGTGGCAGAAGGACCCCTGCCTGAAGGCCCCTGACTACCGTCTGCTTGTTTACATGGGGCCCATGGTGTCCCTTCCCAGTCAGGACAGAGCATGGGATTCTATTAATAGGCCCCAAGGGGGCACCACTTCTGGCAGTAGAACTTGTCATTGCCGCCCCCGCCTGGTATGCCTCAGTCCCCCACGCCCCTCCTCAGCCCCCACCCTGGGCCCATCCTGGGGACTATCAATGGGACCCTATGGGACATGGGAGCCGACTTGGGGGTGTTCCTTACACTCACTTAGCCGGTGACCCAGGGCCCTGGGCTCTTCTGCTCTGATAACTGTCATTCACCACCTGGTAAAGGCCTCGGGACAGCCTGTGACTGGCAGTGGAGAGCGAGAACGTCCAAGTTGGGCTGTCGGCCACAACCTCCTCTCCCGGGGGCACCCCCAGATGCCCTCAGCTGTCACCTCCACACTGCGACCTCCACCCTTGACCCCAGGAGAAAGAGCTGGTTCTCTTCTTGGCTCCATATTCCTTCACCCCAGCCCCACCTCATTCCTCCCACTTCTTCAAGGGACCAGTCCCCTGTCATTCCTCCCAGGCCCAGAATGTGGGCAGAAGGAGGGTAGAAGGTGACTGAGCTCACTCCCATCTGGTTTGTTTCAGGTCTCACCCTCATGCCAGGCTGACCCGGCCCCACCTTCAGCAGTTGGGCCTGGGATTCAGGCAGCCACGTTCTTGTTCTTTCAAGGGCTGGGGCAGCAGCAGAATCAGGGGCTTGCCTTCAGGAGACTCTGTCCAGGGAGCCAAGGCAGCTGAAGGCAATGATGAATGTACCCGAGGCAGGGAGTCTACCCTCCTCCACCAAGGAGGGTGGGTGTCAGCACCATTGAGGGCCCTCAGAATCAAGTGAGGCCAGACTCTTTCCAGAAAACTTAGAATATCCAAGAGGTGAGTGAGGTGTTGGTGGCAGGAAAGAGCCACCAGTGTGCAACTGGGTTACTCAGACTCCATGCCCTTCGGGAACTCAGGAGGCTGAGTCAGGCACTGAGCAGACGGATTGGATCAGGCCAGCTGGGGAGGTGACCTGTGAAGGCCTGGCATGGGTATGAGGCCGAATGGCCGGGCAGGCCATGGGAGGCAGCACCCTGGGGGCAGGGAGAATTCCTTATTGCCCGCCCACCCCTCAGCATGCCATGCACCGGCACCGCGGTGGGCACCTGGCCTCCACAGTGATGGAGGATAAAACCTGGCTTCCTTTTAAAAAAGAGGTCTGAAAAAAAAAAAGAGGTCTGGGGCATCTCTCTGGGATATTGTGCCGGTGTCTTATTGCGCAGAGACTATGCATTGTTGCTTCAACTCAGAAAAAAAGTTTGAAACCTTAATCTTTTATTAGTCATTGTTTGTTTTAATTTGTTCATGTTTCCATATTTAGGTTTAATTTTTGTTTCTCTCATTAGCCAAGCATCCAGTTTAAACCACAGTAGGCTGACTGACTTGACTTTTGCTTTTCAGTTTTAAAACTCCTTGCATTTTTTCCCCCTAACTCCATTTTTGTTGGTTTGTTAAAAAGGTTTGTCCAGAGGGGTTGCGTTTATCCGGTTTGACAAACGGTCGGAGGCAGAAGAGGCAATTACCAGTTTCAATGGTCATAAACCCCCAGGTTCCTCCGAGCCCATTACAGTGAAGTTCGCAGCCAATCCCAACCAGAACAAAAATGTGGCGCTGCTCTCCCAGCTGTACCACTCGCCAGCTAGACGGTTCGGAGGCCCCGTCCACCACCAGGCGCAGAGATTCAGGTGGGTCAGGAGAGTGCGCTCTTCCCACCACGGCCACACATGCTGCATCCAGCTGCTTGCAGCCTGTTGGGCAGGCACTCCCAGCCTGCGGGAACCACTGCACAGTGGGCTGATCATGTCCTGTCTCTGTGTCCCCTGCCCGCCTCAGAGGGTTATCTGTGTGGAGCCGTGTGTTTCCGTCTGAGTATGTCTTTAACGGAAGTAAAAAAGATGGCACAGCTCCAGCTAGCTCCCAGCACCTGGCGCTGCAGCCTGCGGTTCCTCAGGACAGGCGAGTAGACTGCAATACGGAAGAGCATCCTGTATCTGGGGAGGAAGATGTAGCCTGAGCTCACTCGAGGGCTGCTCTCCTTCCAGAGTTTTAAACAGGTTTTAGACTTTTGATGAGCAGCCTGAGGGCAAACCTTTCTTGTCCACCTCCTTGTGGAGTCATTTGGTGTCTAGATATTACTAATTTCTGTTTAAAAGCCCCATCCTAGAGGCGAACTGTTTACCTGCCTTCCTTAGCCCTTCCATATAAAACAGTTCTAGTCGCCAGGATGTAGTAGAGCAGAGATGAGTAGACCTGGTGACTTGGACTCTGAAATCAGCTGTATTACTACCTCATGAACAACAGAGAGGCCCACAAGCTGGCCTGCCTTCGTTGGCTTTTCAGGTTTAAAAGCAAAGCTGGGGAAGTGTGTTTGGACAGAAGTGAGCTTGATCCAGTTTGAAAATCAAATAGTGCAATCAGCCTCACTGCTGATCTGGTGGAGGGTGTAGATGGCCAAGTTCAGGGAGTTACCTGTTAACTCTGGAAAACCAGAGAGCTCGGGGGAGAAGAGAGAGGGAGATGCGAGTGCAGGAGAGGCCAGGCAGGATAGTGACCATGACCTCCAGAGACGGACGGAAGGAAAGGGCAAAGAGGGCAGGTAAGAATAAGGGAGGAAGACCCAGCAGAGGAGAGAGTTTGTAGAAGGGCCCCCGGATCTAGGATGGGTCAGTTTACCTCTGTACCATCAGAGGTAAGAATGGGGGCAGTTCATGAGAGTTGAGATGGAAGTCAGCTATCACTAGCAGGAGACTCAGGGGAGTGAATGAGAATGAACTACACTGTCAACAAGACAGTGCAGCCTGTCTTGTACAGCCTCAGATTATTTTCAGTTTAATGGATACATCAAGGTTTAGTGAACCACTATCATAACTTGGGTCCATATCCTACAAAAGTTAGAGGAAACGAGGTTCATTTAAAAGTCAGACCTCTTTCCAGTTCTCACTGAAAAGCAACTCACACAGGCACTCGGGGGGGCCCTTACGCACCCCCGTTTCAGTGATCCTGTGGCCTCCCCACTAACAAATCATTTAACCAACTCAGACATCCGGTGCGGCTGTTCAACGTCATTACCACAAATTCAAAATCATGGCCCACAGTATGCCTTGATTCTTCATCAGTGATCACTGTTCTGTCAGTGGGCTGCACCCCAGGGGGCTGGCCGCTCTTCTCCAGAGTCTGTTGAGGGAATGAATCTGTTCAGTGGCACTCGAAGGCACCCTGCTCACCCCTGGGTCAGACCCACAACTCAAACCTGATTGTGTTTCAGAGCAGGTAGCACTTCTCCAGTTGCATTGTGGGGCTTCAGAGATGCTGTGTCATGCTCAAGCGTTCTTAAACTGGTCCTCCGACAGTTAACTTTTGTGTTTGTGAAACATCTCGAGGGCCACATGACTTCAGTAGCAATTTTGTCATCTTCCTTCATCGTTACTGCCATGGCCATGATTTGTAGGCTTATTTTTATGTGACTAAAAGTGTTTCTTTAGAAAGGGGGCCCCAGGGACTTCCCTGAAAGTCCAGTGGCTAAGACTGCCTTCCAAGGCAGGGGCCATGGGTTCAATCCCTGGTCAGGGGACTAAAGTCCCACATGCTGTGGGGTGCAGCCAAAAATTTTTTTTAGAAACTAGGTGGTCCCACAGTTTTGGTAAAGCTTGGTGGACTTGCAGTCCACAGCCTTGGCCCTTCTGGGGTGTTATGAGCCAGCAATGGAAGGTTATCGAGAGCTGTGCCCTGCTGCAGTTGCCCTTCGTGGATGTGTGCTGTATGCAGACACTGCTCAGCTATGAACCCTCGGAGAGGGAGGATCCTGACGAGGTGGGGGGTACAAAATTCAGAGAAAGAAAAGAAGATTCAGCCCTCCCCCACCCTGGTAAACACACATACATACACAGACGTATAGGATAAGGAAGGTTTCCCCAGGGGGAAAGTAACAGGGGGAGTGTAACAGCACCTAGGAGGATGTGGAGAAGCTCCCATCATTTAAAATGTGGGAGGTACAGGTGTGACTAAACAGGACCCCCCTCTTCCCCCTGCCCCACAGTGGGAGGAGTGGAGGGAGCAGCTGGTCAGAGGCCACTACAGGCCCCCTCTGTGGGCGAAGCAGGTTGAGGCTCTGACCCACTCTGGGCAGCCAGTCTCTCTCCTCAGAGCCCATTCCCTATGGAGCAGGGAACCTGTGCCCTCTGACACTATATTGACTTCCACTCAGTGAAAAACTTTGATGGTGCTCAAGGTGAGGGGGGTGCCAGCCCAAGCGCCCCCATGGGCCACGTGTCCACGCGCGGGCCCACCCTGACCCTGACCTGAACGCTGTGCTCTCTGTTTGCTAGGTTCTCCCCCATGGGTGTAGATCACATGAGTGGGCTTTCTGGTGTCAATGTCCCGGGCAACGCTTCTTCGGGCTGGTGCATCTTCATCTACAACCTGGGCCAGGATGCCGATGAGGGGATCCTCTGGCAGATGTTTGGCCCGTTTGGCGCCGTTACCAATGTGAAAGTGATTCGCGACTTCAACACCAACAAGTGCAAAGGCTTTGGCTTTGTGACCATGACAAACTATGAAGAAGCCGCCATGGCCATAGCAAGTCTGAATGGCTACCGCCTGGGGGACAAAATCTTACAGGTTTCCTTCAAAACCAACAAGTCCCACAAATAACTCCCTTACGCTTTTTTTTTTTTTTGTACGGAATAGATAATTAAGAGTGAAGAAGTTGAAACTTTTTTGTTAGTGTACAACTCATTTTGCGCCAATTTTCACAAGTGTTTGTCTTAGTCTAAATGAGAAGTGAAAAGGTTTTTATACTCTTGGGATGCAGCCGACATGTTCAAATGTTTGAAATCCCACAATGTTAGACCAATTTTAAGTTTCTTAAGTTATTTCCTTTAAAATATATATTAAACAGAAATCTAAATAGACTGCATTGACTAACCAGTCCCTCGGGATGGTGGTGAAACTGAAGCATGCTTTAACTTCCGAGACTGTCTAACATGCGTTTCATTCAATGTCTCCACAAACTGGATAGAAACCAACAAGCAAACAGAAATGATGTTTTAGTTTTAGTTCCTAAAGATGTTAGACAGATGCTGAGTGCGTGTTTTTCTCAACCGCTTCCACATTTTAAGCGATTTCTGCTTCGGTTGACAGGAAATTGCTTTCCCAAGCAGGTCCCATTGCCACCTGCTGCTCACTCAGCCGAGGGGCCCCGGCTGTGGCAGCAGGCCAGTCTGCCGTGGGCCACCGGCAGGAGGGGGACCGCACGCCGGGCCAGGCCAGGCCCTGCGGAGGACACGAGGGGTCTCCTACGCCCAGGCGCCAATGGGAACGGACCAAAGAGTTTCAGGGGAACTCCAGTATATTCCAGAGTCAGATCTCAGCTGCAGGCACGCCTCAAGATGCCTTGCTCCTCCGACACCCCGAATTCCTGTCCACACGTTGCATGCACAGTGCCCCCACAACAGCGGATACTGTCGACCCCTGTCTTCGCTCCAGTTTCCGAGCGCATTGACCACAGCTCCAATGCGTCAGATAGCTCTATTTTTTAACGACACAGAAACATTTGAGCATTGTATTTCTCGCATCCCTTCTCGTGAGCGCTAGGCTTTTTTCTATTTTAGTCAGGTTTTGTTTTGAAACTTTGCTCTCCTGTGAACACTCAACAGAAAAGTACTTACTTCCTGACAGTTACCTATTAACAAAAAAACAAACAACAACAACAAAAAACACCCTTTGATTTGTAGTTTTAAAGATTAACCCTCAAAGTTCTCTTCATAACTGCCTTGACGTTTTGGGTTGTTCTGTTAATTTTCTTTTGCTTTTTTGTGTTTTTTGTTTGTTTTTACTTTTGCATTTAAGACCATTAAATTTGATTTTGTTTTGCTCGAATTTTGTTTTGTTTTTTATTTTACCTTTTCTTTCTTTTTGGCTAGGTAAGGTACAGACAGCCCAGCATTCAGGGAGGATTCGTAAAATCTTAAGCAACAAATATACTTGCCTCAAGACAAAGCATTTACGGATCTGTGACGTTAGGATTGCGCCCTCACGGGTGGTGTTTTTTTTCAGACGGGGAGTGGGCAGGGAGAGTCCGAGAGGGGGCCTGAGAGGTAAACAGGCAGGGCCCCAGTCTCTGGGCAACTCCTCAGGAGCATGATGTGATTTTTTGTTATAAATAACCAGTGTGTGAGAGAATCAAAACCACCATAACTTAGTACCAGCGGTTTTTAACCTTGACACGAGAGACTAATAAAGCATGTGAACGATAGGCTGTTTTTTTAGTTATCGATATCATGGAATTGCGGCATTTATTTATTTATTTATTTATTTAAGTGGAAGTCATTGGGCTGTAGGCACAGCCTTCCGCAGAGTGGGTCAGTGTTCTGAAACCCCCCCTGCCCTTGACCATTTGAGGCTGCCTGTCCCCCCATCCCTCCCCTCATGCTTTACTGAGGGGTTGCCAGCCGCTTACCTGAGCCTCCCCAGTTTACCACGCGGCCCTCTTCTTACCCCACAAAAGGCCAAGTTCATCCCTTGAGGCCTTGTCTCACAAGTTGGCCAAGTGCCACGGAGGGCCTCCTCCCTCCCGTAGAATCTTCCAGATTCTAAGTCGAAGCCAGCTTACGTGCCTCCTCCTGGATCCAAGGCCCATTTGCCCAGATTTGACACGAAGAGGGTCCCCGCTGTGTGTACCCCAGAGTACTCCGCACCCCAGGCCCAGGATGCTCTCCTATAAAATTATACCATGCAGGTCGTGTCAGCCTCGGGCTAACATCTTCTCAGAGAAGGTGAGGTTCCCCGTCCTCAGAGTGACCCTTAGGTCTCCTCGCTGACACACATTCCTGCCAACCCGCGCTGGCATGCAGTTTCCTATGAGAATTCTGTCAGAGGCCTACACTGAGGAGTGACAGGCTCACAGCCAGCACCATAGCCCATCCCCTCATCCCATCTGTTTTATTGGGGTCACATTGGTTTTCCTGATGGTAGCACATATGAGATGGAAACGTGAAGCACATACGGACCTCTGCGAGTTGCCCAAAGTGTCTCGGTAAATTTCTCGTTTTACATGGTCCCCGCCCTGAACAGCCTTCTGGCTAAAAACCCTCATGTGTTTCTTTGGGAGTTTTAATTTGCGAGTGTGCAGGAGGATACTGCCTTTGACATATTCTACTTCCAAAAAGTAATCGCCACTGCCACGGAAGTCCCAGATGCTGGCCCCGTGTCCGAAAAGTTCATTACATCTCTAAGCTTGTTTGCAAAAGGAAGACGCCATTTTTTTTTTCAAGTTACAATCTGAAAGAAACCATGTTTAAAAAAACAATTTTTTTTAACCTAGATCAGTCATATTTGTATTTTGTGAAATGAATGCTCTCCTTTTCTTTGAGAATTTTGATGAAAAAGAGTTGAGGATAGATGATGTTAATTTATGAAAACTTTGGTTTGGCACATAAATACCAAAGAGACTCTGACTGAATTCTCTCTTGGCCTGTGTAACTGGCCCTCCTAGTTGTTCACTCAGCAGCTGCACCTCTGTGCACCTGGTTCCAGTCAAGTAATCCACTCTTTACTCCTCAGCTCTGCCTTTCTTTAGCTTTTCAATGTAATACGCCAAGCTGTGGTTTTCTGCGCTGGCTGTGCCTCTCTGGTCACACATCCCGTGACTACAACACCCTTCCCACCACCCCGCTCTTGCCAGAATAGCCAAAGGCTGGGCCTTCTCAGCCGGTGGCACCTTCCTTGTTCCTCCAGGGTGAGTCTTTCCCTCGCCAAGGGCAGCTGCCTTAACCTCCGAGAGTCTGCGCTTGGCGTTAGTGCTGGAAACCCACCTTCCAGGCTCTGAACCTCGCTGCTGTAGGGAGCCGGTCCTTGTGAGCTGGCAGCTGCGGCGGGGAAGCCCTGCTGGAGCAGACAGACATAAGATGCCCGAGACAGCCATTGGCAATAACTTACCCCGGTTGGCCTCTAGAGTTGGGCCGTGGACTGACCCCAGTCTGCCGTTGGCCTTGAAAATCAGAGTTCAGGTCCCCCTGGCTGTCCCATTTCGCATCCATACCTGCCTGACCCAGCTTCCCTGTGCTTTCCACAGCCGTCCTGGGCTGGATCGCAGAGAATGAGACCAAGCCACCAAGGGCCCCTCTTCCCACCCCGCAACCCCCACCCCAGTCCTCCTCCATCTGAAATCCCTCCTGTCTTCCCAGGACCCACGATACCTCCTGGGACCTGAGGCAGCTCCTCAGGAAACACCTGCTGCTCATCAGATTCCCAGGCCTGGCCCTCACCCCGAGTCCTGAGAGCCCTCCGCTGAGTGGCAGCGGGAACTGATGCTTTCTTGCAACAGCCGTAGGACCCCCAGCAGGGTTCACATTTCCACGCCTTTTGGTTTCGCCTCTGACTTCTTAATGATTGTATTTTACCACAACCTTTTGGTGACAAGAGTTCAGTTTTCTGCTTGGTCGTTAAATAACTAACTCCTCGTAAGTCCCCGTGAGGACCGAAGTTAGGCTGACCGGTGGTCTGCAGTGACTCGGGAGGACTGTGTTTCACTTCTGCCAGGAGAGAAGGCTTGTCCGTTGGTTGGGGCCACATCTTTACTGTGTAACGTTCCGTTTATAGTGACTTGCTCTGGGCCGGTGGGGGGCACTTTCCCAAGTGGTTCCCACATTGTACAGTAGATGGGTAGACCTTTTGTATATTAGTATGTTTTAAGTTATTGGTTTGTTTTATATAAAGTAATTTATTTTTCAGGTACCATTTTTCATTTTAACTTTGTTTTTACATGGGTTTGTTTTCAATAAAGTGTGACACTGCTGTCCAAAAGCCAACAATAAAATGAATCCCATTGTGTTCTTTGGAGATTGCTTATGTAACTAGCTTTTTTTTTTTTCTTTTTTTCTTTCTTTTTTTTGATTTTCAGGGAAAAAAGTCCTCCTCAGTTTTCCATCCCCCCAGTTTGCCTTTTTATCCTTGTGAATAAATGTTCTTTAGTGTTTTAGGAGGAAAAAGCAAACCTAGATTTTGATAATCCAGAAGACTTCAGATTAATAAAGAAGATTTGAAAGAAGACCATTTTTCAAAATTTTAGTGAAGTGTGAATATTTTTTGTCAATGGCTTTCTCAAAGAGAATGAAACTTTTGCACCATTTTCAGAGTTTTTATAGAGATGCCAAATTGATATATTTACATGTAATGAAAACATGAAAAAGTTTTATTAAACAATTGTTCATAGCTGTGTAGACATTTTAATTCAGTTTCCAAAGCTCTCAGAGTGTATTTTTGGAGTACAGAGTGCTCACGGTGTGGGGCCTTACGATTCCAAAGCAATGCGATTGTCTGAATACATAGTCCTTCCCGCAGGTATCAGGTTTGTGTTAATCTCTGTATGTTAACTATGACTGGAATTCTGTGATATTTTGGTAATAAATGAAGTGGGATCGTGGAGACGTTGGTGGTGTGGGGATGACAATGTGTACCTTGTAAAGCAGCCATCGCCGAGTGAAGTGCTAGCGATGGCTGCCAATAACTCCCTGCTTCCTAGGTCAGAGGAGGCTGCCCCTCGCCAGGCTCTGTGCTCAGAGAGGCAGGGAGCCCTCAGGACAGCCAGCCACAGGGACGACTCTAGGATGTATCCTGTGCCCAGCTCCCCTGCCACATTCCACCCTCTGCCTAGATGCTGCCCCCCACACACACACAAGTCAGCTCCCTCCCCTTGGAGACCTAGAGACCTCTCCCTTCTTCAGGCTCAAAGGTTCATGGGCCCCCCGTCTTGTCCCTGAATGTTGCCTGTCCATCTGAGCCTCTGGCCATTCCGAATGTCTTCTTCTGACACTGATCCCCTCGGGGGAGGGCACGTGAGTTCCGACTTCCCCAGAGGCAGGACGATCTGTCAGGGGCTCAGGGTCAGGGGCTCAGGTTCGCATCCTGACTCCACGCTGTCCTCAGTAGGCAAGTCCTTGACTCTCCTCCCCCAGCCTCAGCAGCCCCAGCTGTGAAATGGGGTCCATAACACCCCTCCCATAGGATCCTCGTGGAAAGGAAAACAAATCAAGTAGGTACCAAAGTCACCATGGCTGCTCTGAATCCAGGGCCGAGGCTGGGGTGGGCAGAGAGAGCAGCCCCCACCCCACCCCACCCCCGGCTCCCCCACACCCAGTGGGCTCAGCTGAAAGCCTCACATACTTCTCCAACAGGCACTTACGGGCCCTCTTCTGAAGTCACTGAGTTTCCTTTTGTGAGTGTGTGTGTGTGTGTGTGTGTGTGTGTGTGTCTTACGGTTCTGCTTTGAGCTCCCTCAGAATACCCAACCCGTGTCCCTCCCTGGTAGGGGCAGGTCGGCACCACTGGGGAAGGTGGCCAGGCTTCTGCTGGAGGTGGCTCCAGGGGTATCCCTGGGATGTCCTGGGGCCTCCAGGCAGCTCCTGGGGCATCACTGTGCCCTGAAGGGGAGGGGTCTGGGTGTCAGCCTTTCCTGGCCAATTGCAGACCTCGGTGTGCATCCCCTTCCCCAAAGGGTCTTATAAAGCAGATTTGAGGACTTTCCTGGCACTCTGCTGGTCAGTGGTTAGGACACTGCAAGTCCACTGCAGGGGCCACGGGTTTGATCCCTGGTGGGGGAACTAAGATCCCACATGCCTAGAGGTGCAGCCAGAGGAGTTGAGGGGAAAGGCAGACTCTGCTTCAGCAGTTCTGACACCCACTTAGAAGCCACAGAGGCACCGTAAGTGGGTGTGTGCTGTAACAAAGCCCCTCTGCCCACAGCTCCATGTCTGGTGCCCGGGATGGCCTCCAGCGCCTCCCCTGATCCCAGAATTCAGAGCTGAGAGGCTGGGACCGAGTTTGAAATGGGGGGCTCCTGCCCGGGGCCAGTGGGTGGGGGCTGTCTTCACGGTTCCGTTCAAGGTTAATGCTCTGAGGGCCTAATGCCTGCGTCCCTTGTCTCTGTGTCTCTTGTTTGTTTCACCTCCATGCTTTCCTAGCTCATTTGGAAAGGATTTTCAGAAGAGAAGAGAGAAAACTATAGACAACAATGTTGTCCTGGAGAACCTAGTGATAGGAATCTATCACTGGAGACTAGTGTCCTGGAGTCTAGTGATAGGAAGGACCAAGTAATGCCATAAGGGTGTTTTTCACTCCAGAGTGGGAGGCAGTGGGGCAGCAACTCTGGCACCTTGCCCTCTGCCCCCAGCCTGGAGCCCACTCAGAGCAGGACAGGTAGGGGTGGTGTGGAGCTGCAAGCCGTGAGCTCTGGGAAGCCACACAGAAGTCCCGCAGCAGAATTCAAGCCGGCTCCGGAGCACATCTCCCCAGTGAACGCCTTGCTTTCCCCACCCAGGGCTCCAAAAGAACAGACCGAAGACCCCCACCATCCCTTGTGTAGGTGGTACTGAGTGCTGGGGCGAGGGAGGGGGACCTCAGGGAGGTAGGAGGTGGTGGCAGACATGCTACCTATTAGCTGTTAGCATGCTGTTCACCTTAGAGTCCTTCATGGAACCGTGAGGAAGTTGTTGGTATTGTCTCCATACTGCCTGAAGTTCAGCCGATTGGGAAAACAGACACCATTCAGTGCTGGTGACCTTTTTTCCCCACCAGTTTGATAACAGAGCATCCTGGGTTTAGACCACCCGTTACCTCTGTGCATCTGAATTGGCTGTCTTGGGGTTCAGCCGGGGTGGGAAGTTGGGGATATGGATGGGACACAAGGCCTCCCGCAGGAGGGACATTCTGCCTGTGTAACCACACGGAGGTGGGAAAGGACTCAGGTACCCATGGGCACATGCCAGGGCTGGGACCCAACCCCCAGCTCTCCTGGGGATCTTTCAAGTCACCCCAGACAGTTGAGGGAGGGAATTCCCACATCGTGAGCACACAGCCAGCCCCTCCGCACCTGGACCTCCAGGAACAGGGTCCCTCTGAGACCCCGAGGGCTCCTAACTTCCACCAAACTGGGGACAGAATTTGCAGAGCCTCTGGTTCAGAAAAGTATCAAGAACTTCAAGTCACTGACCTCAGAACATTAAACCGAGCACAGTGGGGCTCTCTTGAGTGTGGGGTCCTGTGTGGGCATGGGTCCATGGCCTGACACCCTTTCTGTTTAGGAGTTTTCTGGTTAACTTTGGCCTTCCTGTAGACTCTGGAACCTCAAAATTCACCTTTACCTTCGTTCCAAGGACCAGCTTCTGTCCCATTGGTTTTCTCAAAGTTGAAAGATTTGGGGACTTCCCTCGTGGTCCAGTGGTTAAGATTCCGTGCTTACGAGGCAGGGGGCATGGATTCCACCCCTGGTCGGGGAACTAAGATCCCACATGCTGCACAGCCAAAATAAATCAATTTTGTAAAAGTTGAAGGATTTGGTTGAGTCCGACAAGAAACTGCAGCTCAAAGAGCCTCAGGGTGGGTGTCAGGAAGAGGGGCCAGGGCTCGAGGCAGGCCAGTGGAGTGTCCTTTCCCATTGGAGGGACCCTGGACAGGAGGTGGGGGTGGGCACAGGGCAGGGGAGCTGGTTTGGTGGCACACACATGAACCCCTCCTGTCTCTGGTGAGTGAAGCCTCATGGCGAACTCTGGTGGGTCAACTGTGTGAACCACCCACTGCCCGACCCACACCAAGTAGCCAACCCCTGGGAGCACCAAGAGACTGGGCAAAGCAAGTCTCCAGAAGCAGTCTGCAGTGGTGGAGCTCCAGGACCACCAGGGTCCCCACCAGGGCCCCTCAGGAGAGACTCCAGGGACTCTAAAACTAAAACCAGTTCTTACAAATAAATACATGTGAGCTTTCTCTTTCCTCCATGTCGATAAAGTCAGATCCAGTGCAGCTAAATAAATATTTTTTAATAAGAAAGCGATGTTTCCAAGACAGAGGTTTCAAAGTGCTTTGCAGAGACGGAAGGAGGGCAACTGACCATGGAGGCATCAGGGCCCCAGACCCACAGAAAAACCAAAGTATGAACCTTAAATACACTTTTTCAAAAGGCTTGGATTTTTTGCCTTTTTTTTTTTTCTAATTTCTTAAAATCTTAAAACATTCCTCTCATCTGCTTTCATGACCAAAGAAGAACATTAACATGTATTAAGTTATTTTTAAACCCTTTTGGCCACATGAAGATGCAACCTGTAAACATTTACAATTTAAGATGTGATGTATGTAAAGCACCCACTTCCTGGATTTCTCCCTTTGCCGCTTTGAGTACCCTGCCCCATGACCAGTGCAGATTAGAGCTTTAAAAAGCCAGACATCAGGGAATTCCCTGGCAGTCCAGTGATTAAGTCTCTGTGCTCCCAGTGCAGGGGGCTTGGGTTCGATCCCTGGTCAGGGAACTAGATTCCACATGCTGCAACTAAGACCTGGCATGTGTGGTTTAGTCATTAAGTCGTGTCCGACTCTTGCGACCCCATGGACTATGTAGCCCACCAGGCTCCTCTGTCCATGGGATTCTCTAGGCAAGAATATTGGAGTGGGTTGCTATTTCCTTCTCTAGGGGATCTTTTCCACACAGAAATCGAACCTGGGTCTCCTGCATTGCAGGCAGATTCTTTACCGACTGAGCTACATAGCCAAATAAATAAATAAGCCAGGCATCAAGGCATCAGGGAATTGCCAGGTAGTCCAGTGTTTAGGACTCAGCACTTTCACTGCTTGGGCCCTTGGGTTTGATTCCTGGTCAGGGAACTAAGATCCTGTAAGCTGTGCCTGCGGGGGAGCAGCGGTGGATGGGGTGGGGTGGGGGAAGTGGGGGGAAGAAGCCAGGCATCAGACAGGAAGGTGTGGGCAGCACATCCAGGGTGACAATGGAGGAAGCCGATGGGGAAGGGGGAGGCCGAGCCCAGCCATCCCCGAGCGTCCATAGGCAGGCCAATTCACAGGGACCTGGGTTCTCCCTACCTGCTCCTTGTGTGCCTCTCAGAGGAAGGGGTGCAACCCTCCACTCGTATGCCTATCTCACTGTATCTCTTCACATCGTTTCCCCTCTGTGCACATCTGACTCTGTGTCCAAACCTCCGCTTTTTATAAGGACATGACTCCTACTGGATCAAGGCCCACGATGATGACCACATATTAACTTGATCGCCTCTCGAAAGACCCTACCTCCAAAGAAGGTCACATTCTGAGGTCCTGGGGGTTAGGATTTCAACATACCTTTTCGGGGGACAGTTCAACCCATGAAAGGCCTTTCAAAATCTGTCCTGGTGGTCCAGTGGCTAAGACTCCATGCTCCCAATGCAGGGGTCCCGTGTTCAATCCCTGGTCAGGGAACTAAATCCCACGTGCCTCAACTAAGAGTTCAGATGCTGCAACTAAAGATAAGGAGTGCCACAACTAAGACCCAACACAGCCGAAAAAATAAACAAATATATATATTTTTAAATGTGTCATTGGGTCTTTTCTGAGTTCTTCCCCAAAGCAGTGCAGGGTAGGGGATTGAGGGTGCTTAGTCGACTGCCCCTGCTGAGTTTCCTTCTGGGACTCCAAGGAAGAGGGGACTGAGTAAGCTGGAAGGATTCCTCCTGCTGGATTCAGTGTGACAGGGGCCAACAGGATGAGCTATGTAGTTTGGAGGCCTAGTGCAGCATGAAAATGCAGAGCCCCTTTAAAAATTATTCAGAATTTCAGATACACAAAATGTAGTGTATCCGTAAAATGGAACATTATTCATCCTTTAAAAGGAAGGAAATTCTGACACGTTACAACACAGATGAACCATGGTAAGTGAAATAAACCAGTCACAAAAGGACGAACATGGTAAGATTCCATTTACGTGAGAGCCCTGGAGAAGTCAAGTCCATGGAGACAAAATAGGATGGTGGGGGCCAGGGACTGGGGGAGGGGATGGGGAGTCAGTGTTTAGTGCGGACAAAGTTTCAACTGAAGATGAAAAAGTCCAGGCAATGGATGGTAGGGGTTGTTGCAGGACAGTGTGAATGTACTTAATGCTGCTGAGCTGTGCACTCTTTTAAATGATGAGTTTAATGTTATGTGTATTTTGCCACACTTAAAGATAAACTTTTTAAAAAATGTATTAGGAATTTCAAGATGACAGAACTTCCCTGGAGGTTCAGTGGTTAAGACTTTGCCTTCCAATGCATGAGGTACAGGTTTGATCCCTAATCGTGGAGCTAAGATTCCACATGCCTCATGGCCAAAAAAACTGAAAAATAAAACAGAAATAAAAAAAAAAACCAGACACAATATAGAAAATTCAATAAAGACTTTAAAAATGGTCCACACGCACACACAAAAATTTTTTTATAAAAAGAGGGGGAGTGTACTTCCCTGGTGGTCTAGTGAGTGTACTTCCCTGGTGGTCTAGATGTTAAGATCTGTCTGCGAATGCAGGGGACACGGGTTTGATCCCTGGTCCAGAAACTAAGAGCCCACATGCTGCTGGACAACTAAGCCCACACACCATAACTACTGAGCCCGAGTGCAGCAACTACTGAAACCGACACGCCCTAGAGCCCATGCTCCATAGCAAAAGAAGCCACAGCAACGAGAAGCCCGCACACCGCAACTAGAGAGTAGCCCCCACTCCCCGCAACTAGAGAAAGCCTGCACATAGCAACGAAGTCCTTGCACAGCCAAAAATATATAAAGTTATTAAAAAAAAAAAGAATTTCAAGATGGCAACCGCAAACAGCATGTGCTACCCCATGGATCAGATGTTGCCCCAGTTGGCTACCTACATCTTGCACCACCTTCAACCAGCAGACCTCCCAGTACAGCCAGGACTCCCTCGCTCTCTGTGCCCAGGTGGGGGAAAACCTGCTCACAGCTGGTGTTGTCACCTGGATGAATACAGTCCAGGTATCTATGAAAACTCACAGGGTGCCCCTGCTGGCAGACGTACAATGAAAAGCAAGCTGGGTGGTGACCAGCTCCTAAGGGCAGAATTCTGGTTTCCCTCCTGACAAGGTCTGGTTATTGCAGGCAGATGACTTGCCCTTTCTGGGGTCCCAACCCAAGGAGCCCAAGGAGGGGCTTCCCTGCTGTGGTCACATGGAAAAGGGAGCAGATCAGCCCCACCTCTGAGCCAGGACAAAGTTTGCTCCCCTCCCACTATCACTTACCCCAACTCCCCCCTTTCCCACACTCCCACAGGTGAGTTAGGGGTTCCCACTGGACTCCTGGCCCTGAGGCAGGGGGTAGTAGGACCTGGGCCACTGATGCTTCTGTGCCCACAACTTGCTTATCTCAATATCCTTCCAACCATTCTTATATTCAATCCACACATATTCACCAGGTCAGACACTGCAGGACCGTCCACACACAAGCAGAAAACACAATGTAGTCCATCCATATGATGGAATATTGTTGTTCTTCAGTTGATCAGTCATGTCTGATTCTTTGCCACCCCGTGGACTGCAGCACACCAGGCTCCTCTGTCCTCCACTATCTCCTGGAGTTTGCTCATGTTCATGTCCATTGAGTGGGTGATGCAATCAGACAATCTCATCTCTGCCACCCCCACTTCTCTTTTTGCCTTAGTCTTTCCCAGCACTCAGCCGTAAAAGGGAATGAAGCTCTGACACACCTGAGACAACGTGGATGAACCCAGAGAACCTGATGCTTAGAGAAAGAGGCCAGACACAAAAGGCCACATAGTGGAGTAAGTCCATTGATAAGAAATGTCCAGAATAGGCAGATCCACAGAAAGTAGGTCAGTTATTGCCAGGGGCCTGGTGGGGGGTGGGGTGGGAATGAGACCTACTGCTCACTGGGCACAGGGTTTCCTTTTGGGATGAAGAAAATGTTTTGGAACTAGATGGAGGTTGCCGAAACCTTGTGAATATAGGAAAATCCACTGAATTGTTCAATTTAAAATGGAGAATTTTCTGAGAATTCCTAGCTGTCCAGTAGTTAGGACTCTGTTTTCATTGCCAAGGACATGGGTTCCATCCTTGGTGGGGAAACTAAGATCCCACAAGCCATGCAGCATGGCAAATAAAATAGAGTAAGACAAAATAAAACTAAAATAAGGCAAAATAAAATAGAATAAAATAGGCTCAGTGGATAAAGAATACACCTGCAGTGTAGGCGAGACACGAGATGCAGGTTCAATCTCTGGGTCAGGAAGATACCATGGAGAAGGAAATGGCAACCCACTCCAGTATTCTCGCCTGAAAAATCCCATGAACAGAAGAGCCTTGCGGGCTACAGTCCATGATGTCATAGAGTCGTACATGACTGAGTATGTGAGCATCTTTTCCTGTGACCATTGACCATCTGTATGTCTTCTTTGGAAGCTTCTGTTTATTCTTAACAGGTAATGTTCACTATTCAAAGCATGCAATATCCAAAGATGACTGAATGAAAACTCCCCCTCTCTCTGCTTTCCTTGCCACCCAGCTTTCCTCTCTTGAGCTGCCTGTGTGCACATGCACTTTCAACTAAGTGTCGATGTTGTATTTTAAATAGGTGGGCAGCGAAGCAACCAGGTCTGTGTTTTAAACCCACCAAAATGCTGAAAGGGGAGTGTTTTACTGCTTGTAGAGTGTCCTGCATTTCAGAAACTGTAAGCTTATTTAACAAGTGTTTTCAGATTCATCCATGCTGTAGCATGTATCAGAACTTCATTCTGTTTGAAAGCTGAATAATATTCCATTATATGGATGGGCCACATTGTGTTTATCCATTCACCTGTTGATGGACACTTGCTTCCACCTTTGGGTGAGGATGACTAATGCCGCTATGAACATGAGTCTGCAAATACCTCTTTGGTTCCACTGGTTTTTTCTTTTTTTTTTGGTTTTTTTGGTCTCTTCCCTTTTCCCCTATCTACCTCCCCTTCCTAGATCATGGTAACAAAAGATGGATTGATAATGGTCCTTAAGACTGAAGAGACAGACCCTAGCATGATAAGGCCCAAGAAATATGCCAAAATCGCCCCATTGTGACTTTTATCGGTCCCACACAATTTTGCCTTCATAGGTTCCATCCTCCATGGAAAAAGGAAAAAAAATTATGTTTTACAACACTGTTGGCATAAAGATGACTGAAATTCCAGCTAGATTATATATTTTTCTTCTTATTTTAAAAGAAAGCTGGAGAAGGAAATGGCAACCCACTCCAGTATTCTTGCCTGGAAAAGTCCATGGACAGAGGAGCCTGGTGGGCTGCAGTCCATGGGGTTACATGACTGAGCACCCGTGCATGAGGGTGGAGGGAGATGGGTTGGTAGCAATAAACTGGTAGAACTGAAAAAATAAAAAATAAAAAAATAAAAGAAAGCAAAACATTTGCAAAGAGCCCCCAAGTATGGTAGGCCCTAGTCACCTAGGAGGAAGGTCACCCCTGCTAAGAGGTCAGGCCTGGTTCTTTTTTCTTTTTTTCCTTTTGTTTACCCTGAAAGTGTATTTGGTTTTGGGTGGGGGTGGTTGTGTTTTTGTCCACACGGCATGCAGGATCTTAGTTCCCTGACCAGGGATGGAACCCACGCCCCCTGCAGTGGGAGTATGGAGTCTTAACCGCTGGATCATCTTGGAAGCCCCAGGGACCATTTGAGAAGTCCTAGTTCTCGTTCTTTGAAAGATCTGATTGCCTTATAAGCTCTGCATCTACTATCTGACTGTTCTACCCACAGTCTACATGGAATCTGATTGGCGCAATTAATCGTGAGAAGAGAGATGAGGTTCCAAAGAGAGAGGATGAAGGACCCTAAGGACCACTGGAGATGCTAGAAGCCCCTCCCTATCAACTACCTGCTGAGGGCCCTGCACAGCACAGCCAAAGGCACCTCCCTGCACCGTGCCTGGAAGCTGACAGCCTGGTGTGCCCCTCCTGCCACCTGCACCATAAAAGACAGGTTTCCGTAACCCAGAATCCTGAGCGTCCTGACCCCTGGCTTTTCCACAGGTCCATCTGCTGGTCCTCTCATTTGGGATGCTGTGGTCTCCTAGCAACCACAGCAGCCTCGGGATCTTTCCACAAAACAGAGGTGATTGGATGGCTTATGCGGCACCCTGCCATGCCCTCTTTAAAGCTCCCCAATGCTCCTACTTAGGCAACCCTCGTGATCTGGTCCCCACCTATCCTCTCCAGCCAGGCTCTCCTGCTCCCCCGACACTTCCATGATCTGTCTCCAACCCCTGCTGGCATCATCCCCACAGCAAGCTTTCCCAACTAGCTGCCCCTTTATTTATCTTTTTTTGGTTGCGCCCAGTCTTTGTTGCAGTCTTTGTTGCGGCACTCAGGATCGCTAGTTGCAGCATCCGAACTCTGAGTTGTGGCATGTGGCATCTAGTTCCCTGACCAGGGATCGACCCAGGACCCCCTGCATTGGGAGTATGGAGTCTTAGCCACTGGACCCCCAGGGAAGTCTCTAACTGCCCTTTATGGTTTCTTTCAAATGCCTTCGACTTCCCCATCCCAGCCCTTGAATGGATCAACTTCTGGAGGCCTTTGCTTCCTTGCTAGAAAAGGGAATGATAGTGCCAGCTTCACAGATTTTAAGGATTCAAATCCTACCTTACCAACAGCCCTCGGTTTTCACATCACCCAGCCCGGCCATGGCCGTTGGGTGGAGGTCTACACTGTGACCTGGGCCAGAGGCCTGGCCCTAACTCTCCAGCTAGATTCTCTTTGTTGACATGGTTGATGTGGGCAGCTTCCTCCCTGCCTGCAAGCTGTGGGTGCCTGTCTGTAGAAGACTAATGATAGCATCCGCCTTGGGGGCTTGTGGGCTGGCGCTAAATAAGAAGCTGTTTCCTGGAGCCTAGCGCGCTGTCTGGAACAGGGGAGGCGTGCCGTCAGTGCCAGCAGCTATTATTATTCCTGAGGAAGGAGAACAGGAGATGGAGAAGAGAGTCAGCCGGGTAGAGGGGGAGCAGAAGTGGGAAGAAGGCCAGACAGAAGGCAGACAGATGGCAGAGGTCCGTGGGCAGCAGAAGCTGGGCGTGGAATCTTAGATCCCAGGCCAGGGATGGAACCTGTGTCCCCTGCATTGCAAGGTGGCTTCCTAACCACTGGACCAGCAGTAAGAAATGTGTAAGTACACAGTATAGGAGGATTAACTGCAGGCATTGAGCTGGCTGTATACCAGAGTTCTAGAATTCATGTATCTTGCTTATCTAAGCCCAGTTCCTGGCAACCACCCTTCTTCTCTTTGTTAAGCTGTAACATTTTGGGTAATTTGTTACAGAGCAATAGATGAATAATACACAGAGTCTTTCTGTGATAATCTTAGCTCCAAACCTCTACCTTCCTGGGGTCTCAGTGCACACACTACCCAGCATGGGTTTTCTGGATGCCCTCCACAAAGGGTGACTCCCTGGTGTCTTGGTCCCTGTTCCACTCCTGGCTTCACTGGTGGACCGTGCCAGGTCGACTGTAACACACACTCATCTGACAGCATTGGGAAGGTTTCCAGACAGCCTGGGGTTAGTCTACCATCTGGGAGAACTGACTGTCTTAGTCAGCTGGGGCAGCTATAACAAAATACCACCCACTGGTTGGCTTAGACAAAAGACCACGATTTGCTGGTTTGCTTTGTAGGAACACGTAGATCAGGCACAATCACCAATGACACTAAGTTGTAAGACAAGGCTGGCGACCCTGTAACCGAGGTCTAATCAGGGAGCTGAAATCACAAAGATCCTTTCCCTTTTACCTTTTCTACCTTTGTTAACCTTGTGCCTGGGCTACAGAAGACCTAAACAGACTTTTCTCCAAAGAAAACAAACAGATGGCCAATAGGCCCATGAAAAGATGCTCAATATCGCTGTTAGAGAAATGCAAAATAAAACCACAATGAGGTACCACCTCATACTGGTCAGAATGGCCATCATTAGAAAGTCTACAAATAATGAATGCTGGAGAGGATGTGAAAAAACTTACAAACTTACACATTGGTAGGATTGTAAATCGGTGCAGCTACTATGGAAAACTATAGAGATTCCTTAAGAAAACTAAAAATAGAGTTGCCATATATCCAGCAATCCCCCTCCTGGGCATATATCCAGAAAAGACAAAAGCTCTAATTTGAAAAGATACAGGCATCCCAATGTTTAGAGCAGTACTATTTACAATAGCCAAGACATGGAAGCAAGCTAAGTGCCTATCAACAGATGAATGGACAAAGAAGTTATGCTATGTATAATAAGTAACGGAATATTACTCAGTCATAAAAAGAATGGGATAATACCACTTGCAGCAACATGGATGGACCTGGAGAAGAGCTTAAGTGAAGTAAGTCAGAAAGAGAAAGACAAATACCTATGATATTACATATGTGGAATCTAAAAAACAGTTCAAATGAACTTATTTACAAAACTGAAACGGACTCATAGACATAGAAAACAAACTTCACTTACCAAAGGGGATGGGTGGGGGGATAAACTGGGAGTATTGACTTAACAGATACACACCACTATATATAAAATGGCTTCCCAGGTGGAGCTAGTGGTAAAGAATCTACCTGCCAATGCAAGAGTTGTACGAGATGTGGGTTCAATCCCTGGGTTGGGAACATCCCCTGGAGGAGGAAATGGCACCCTACTCCAGTAGTCCTTTTTTTTTCCATACATATAATGTTACTCCAGTATTCTTGCCTGGAAAATTCCACGGACAGAGGAGCCTGATGGGCTATAGTCCATGGGGTCACAAAGAGTCAGACACGACTGAGCATCTGAGCACATATATAAAATAAGTAAACAACAAGGACCTACTGTATAGCACAGGGAACTATATTCAATGTCTTGTAACAAACTATAATGGAAAAGAATTGTTAAAAAAATAATTATATATATGTATATAACCGAATCACTTAGCTGTGCACCTGAAACTAACACAATATTGTAAATCAACTATCAGTTCTCAGATGCTCAGTCACGTCCAGGTCTGTGACCCCATGGATTGTAGCCCACCAGGCTCCTCTGTTCATGGGATTTTCTAGGCAAGAATACTGGAGTGGGTTGCCATGCCCTCCTCCAGGGGATCTTCCCAACCCAGGGATTGAACCAGGATCTTTTATGTCTCCTGCATTGTCAGGCAGGTTCTTTATCACTAGCGCCACCTGGGAAACCCTCACATGTACATAGCAGATGCTAAAGCACATGTGGCAAAACAAATGTAGGTAAAGTGTTTATGAGTGTTCATTATACTAATCTTGCAACTTTTTTGTAGCTTTGAACATTTTCAAAATGAAAAGGTAGGGAAAACATGAAGCACCCTCACTCTACCCCATATGAACCTCCAGCTGTCATCATTTCACTTTCTAAGCACTGCAAAGATTCCTCAGAGGCATCTCTGTTCTCCTTCTCTGTGTGCTTGTTAAACATTTAATAACTGACCCTCCAAACACACCAGAAAGTTCTCAATCTGTACCGTTTGTCAATTCCTATGGCGTAAATACTCCCACCATGGCCAATTTCAGGCTACTAGTGTGGTGCATTAGAGACAGAATTGGTAGGGACTTCCCTGGTGGTCCAGTAGCAAAGACTCGGTGCTCCCAATGCTGGAAGCCCAGGTTCTATCCCTGGTCAGGGAATTAGATCCCACATGTTACAATGAAGACCTGGCTCAGCCAAATTAAATAAATAAAAATAAATATGAAAAACAATCCCTAACTCAGTGACCAAGATGATGTGGACCTGGGACTTGTCTCCCATTCCCCTGTGTGGCACCCTGCAAATAAACCATTACTTTAGAAAAAAAGACAGAATTAGTAAGAGGTATAGCACATCTAATATGGTATTTCCAGCCTACGGAAGAGATATATGTAAATAACTTCAGTAGCATAGACAGGGACATAACAAGAAGTGTTGAGTTTTGAGAATTTATTACCATTGTTTTAATATAATCCAGTTGATTGTAAATGTATACAATCAATTTTAAAATAATGACTGTGTTTAACAACTAGCTCCAAAATTCCTGAAAATTTGACAATTGGCTCTTGCCAAGCAGTCCAAGCTTGTTCCAGCACACCTCTGTAAAAAATGAAAGACTCAGCCAATTGAAATCTGGCTTCCATAGCCACCATTCATCCAAAACCTTCTAGCTTCTCTCCTCAGGGACCTCCATATTACAAAGTGCAACGGCTGATGGATACCATTCTGGCCTGGTCTACCTGGCCTAGTTCTCTGCTGCATTCAGCACCACTTCCTCCACCTGTCTTCTCTAAGCCCCTCCAGGTCCTCTTCTGACCTGTTGACCAGTCCTGCCCAGTCTCTTTTAAAGGCTGTTCTTCCTCCATCTGACTATGGGGTTTTGATGTGCCCACCTGACATATTCTCTCTGGGTGCCCTTGTCTAACTCCATGATTTCAACTACAACTAAGAAACCCTTAGACCTTCTTCTCAGCAGCAAACCTGTATATCCTGACCTCTTAACTAGTTTGCTCCTCTTCAAATAAAGGCATTTCCAACAAAGCCCGAGTGGAAGCCTTCAACATTTCTTCTCACCTCCAGGTAGCGCTCCTGAAGGACAGAGACCGCAGATCTGTCCAACCCTGAAGCCAAGGAGTGTAAGCTGCCTCCCTTCCAAGTCCCATAGACCTTATCACAGTTTTAGTAATGGCAAAGGTTTCAATAGAGCAAAGGCAACGTACATTAACTCTCCCCATGGTACCAGTGAGTACACCATGTGAAATGCTGGGCTGAATGAATCACAAACTGGAATCAAGACTGCCAGAAGAAATATCAACAACCTTAGATATCTAGATGATACCTAATTAAAATTCAACATTCAAAAAACTAAGATCATGGCACCCAGTCCCATCAATTCATGGCAAATAGATGGGGAAAAAGTGGAAACAGTGACAGATCTTTTCTAGGTCTCCAAAATCACTGCAGATGGTGACTGCAGCCATGAAATTAAAAGATTCTTGCTCCTTGGGAAAAAAGCTATGACAGACCTGTGCTGTTCCTAGTCACTCAGTCGTGTCCAACTGTTTGAGACCCCATGGACTATAGCCTTCCAGGCTCCTCTGTCCACAGCAAGAGTACTGGATTGGGTTTCCATGCCCTCTTCCAGGGGATCTTCCCAAGCCAGGGATCGAACCCAGGTCTCCTGCATTGCAGGTGGATTCTTTACCAACTGAGCTACCAGGGAAGCCTAGACAGCGTATTAAAAAAGCAGAGACATTTTCCCCACAAAGGTCCGTATAGTCAAAGCTATGGTTTTTCCAATAGTCATGTACAGATGTGAGAATTGGACCATAAAGAAAGTTGTGCGTCAAAGAATTGATGCTTTTGAATTGTGTTGCGGGAGAACTCTTGAGAGTCCCTTGGACAGCATGGAGATCAAACTAGTCAGTCCTAAAGGAAATCAACCTTGAATATTCATTGGAAAGACTGATGCTGAACTGAAGCTCCAACACTTTGGCCACTTGACGCTAAGAGCTGACTCACTGGGAAAGACCCTCCTTGTAGGAAAGATTGAGTACAGGAGGAGAAGGGGGCTGACAGAGGATTAGATGGTTGGATGGCATCATCAACACAATGGACAGGAGTTGAAGCAAACTCTGGGAGATAGTGAAGGACAGGGAAGCCTGGCGTGCTGCAGTCCATGGGGTCAGGAAGAGTCGGACACGACTGAGAGACTGAACAACACTACCAACACACCATCTCTTCCTAGCTGCATGACCATGTCCAGGTACCGCCACTTGGTGGTGGATTCTCTAAATGGAAAATAGCATCTGGGCGCTGACGTGACAGAGGCATGACCTTCTTCCGGGCCAGGTGTATCAATTCACAATAAATAGATGGAGGGAAGAGTGGCTCACACCCAGCCAGGTTTCAGCTTCCCGTTCCTTTTCTGAACCAAAACCAACAGGTGCCTTCCGAAAGTGCTGTACAAATGTGGGCTCACTCGCTCTTGCTCTTGAAGCAACTCACTTGCTCGTCTGTTAGTCAATGTCAGTCACTGTCAGTGAGTCAGAGTCAGTGGCAAAGTGCAGACCCATCGGTCACTCAGTCAGAACCCAGTTGAATCGGTTCTTAAGGTGTGTCGCTCTGTACCGGCTTTTTCGGCCACACGAACCCTGGGTTGTCTGTACGAAAATCGCTGCTCGCGACAGAATCCACATCCTCAGGCTCCGCCTCTTCGCTTTCTTATCCAGCCATATGTCTCTGCCACACAGGAGTACACGCCCCCCAGGTCACATCCAGTCACAGGCTCCGCTCTTCTGAAACTCTGCCCTATCAGAGGCCTAGCTCTCTAGGACTCTCCCGCCCTCTGCAAGGCCACGCCCCTATAGTGGACCTCCCTCCACGGCCCCGCCTTCCTTGGGAGCCCTGTCCAATGATACGCCCTTCCTTTCACAAACCCCGCCCCCAGGTCTTGCTTTTCCCAGGCCCAGACCCTACCAGGCAGACGCGGCGGATGACGGTATCGAGTCGCGCCCCGAGAAGGTCACACGGGATCCTCCAGCATGGCGGCGGCGGCGGCGCTGCGGGCAGCCTGGTGCCGCTGCCCGCGGGTGAGCATATATGCGGGGCCAGGAGTTGGGGACTAGGGAGATCCGGACCCGCGACGTTCAGGATCTCGCTGTCTCGAGGTCTTTGACCTCTTTGCCTCTTCCCTGGGCTCCGCGAGAGACTGAGAGTTTGGTCACTGGGTCAGCCGAGGCCGGGGTGGGGACCCGGTAGTGTGGGGCCTGGAGCTAGGCCTGAGGGCGGGGGAGCCTAGACTGTCCGGCCGGGGGCAGTAATGCATGGAGCCGGGCAGTGAGAGGATCGCCCCTCATTGCTGGCTGACCCCACGTGGACCGAGGAGTGAATGGTGACCATGGCGCTCCGTGGAGAAACAGTGGCGAGGAAAAGGCAGAAAACCGTGACAGTCACAGCTCGGCTTTGTATGCTTGGTCCGCGACCGGGAGCACTTTCCGTCTCTCCTCCTAATCCTCTGAAAGTTCGGGAGGTAGTTGTCGCCCTGGCTGAGAATCTGGGCTCACAGATGCCTTGGGGGTCAAGGCGTATAAAGTGCATTGGGAAAATAGTACTCACGTTGCTACTACTTGATGCTATCTCACAGGTTAGGAAACTGGGAGCTCAGAGGTGCTAAGCAAGCTGCCCACAGTCTCAGAGCTAGTAGGGTGGCTGACCTGGCCCAAAGCTCAGGTCAGGAAGAAAAGTATCTCACAGGAATCTGAGTGTCTGGAGAAACAAGGTGTTTCTGACTCAGGGCAGAGCTTTTCTTCTGGACTGATTGTCTTTTGAGTCAGGGTTTGAAGGCTGCATGTACAAGTGTTTGGATTTGGGCACAAGACGAAAGAGGAGCCACCTTCAGGCGTCCTCCTGCGGGGTTTTCCTCTCCAATTAGACAGCGATCCGCTTCAACTTCACACTGCTGCTGACATCGGTGGCTTGAGGATCAATGGCTGTAGGCATTTAGAAGAAGAAAACAACAAAGCAATTAAAACAAAAGTTTCAATAACTCAAGAGTTACTCTTGAGTAGCTATAGGAGATCATAACATCTGTGTCAGTCTGTATGTTGCTTAGAGTTCCTGGAGACAGGAAGCATGGAACAGGATGAGGAGAGGCCCAGGGATTGTAGAAATGGAAATGTGATTTTGTCAGGTCATTGACATCCATGTAACTAGCCTTGCTGGGTGCTAGGATGCAGCATTGAACAGGACCTACATGGAGCTTCCCTCCTGGAGCTTAAGTTCATCATTTGGTCAGAGAAGAAATGCCTTTCACATGAGGTTAGCAGCATCTCTCTGCCCAGGTGACTCCCCTAAGTTGTTCTGCTCACATCCCAACCCTGGATCAGGACATGGTAGGTTTATTGTAGGGTTGTGCCTGGGATAGTAAGTTATCAATGTTCACCTCTGAAAGCCCAGGCCTCTGGTCCTGCAAGGCTGGCAGAAGTAGAGAAGGTTGGTGAGAGAAGACTGGTTGCCACCAGCATCAAGGCTCAGCATGCCCATTTTCAGACTAAGGCCTTAAATTAAACTGGAACATTTAGCCTTTAGCCTTCTTCCACCATAGGTTGGCATTTCCTAGGACCTGTCTGGTTTCCCCTAGGTTCAGAGTCAGGAGGGTACACGTGGCCCCTACAGGTACAGTTCCAAGATTTTCTCTTTCTACCAGATTCCACTGGCTTCTCAGAATTTGAGAAGATGGTCGAGCCTCAAGCATGCAGGTGGCATGGGATAAAAATCGTCAGATGAGTCTCAGGCAATCCCTACTCTTTTAGGTGGCCTATTTCCTTCCTTCCTCATCACCCTCTGGTCTAAATGGATCTTTATCTCTTCTTCCTCAATTAGAGATGTGTTGGCAGCGGAGTCCATCTCCTGTCCAGTCACAATCTAGTGCCACTGCCCCATGGTACCTACCAGCTGCCCCGGCCCAGTGGAGAGCTGACCCTGGTGAGTGACTCAAGGTGTGAGTGTGCTGGCTGGAAGGGGAGGTGTGAGAGTCAGGCATAGGTGACAGAAGAGGCCTGCAGGATGCTGCCCACACTGCTGGGGCATCTGATGGGCAGGCCTTCTGGAGTCACAGAGCCCAGTGGACCTGGTGCTCTTGGTATCTGGAAGTGCTTGGCACACTTGGGGGTGGGGCTCCTGCCTCCCAGAGTGGAGTGGGATCCCTGTAGTGGAGCTGAAATGCACCCCCCACTGGGTTGCACGTCTGGGTCCTTCATGCAAAGCTGGGCCTTGCTTCTGGGAGACAGCCCCATGGGCATTTGCATTCGCAGAGTCACACATCTCCTGGAGCTGGGTTTCCCCAAGCTAGACCGTCCTTACCTTTATTTTTTTTTTAATTGTATTTATTTATAAAACTTTTACATTTATATTTTTATACAAAATTTTTATAATTTTGTTTTTATATAATTTTATATTTATATAATGTTAGTTTTTATAAAATTTATATATAAAATTTGCATAATTTTATTTATCTATAGCTATCCTGGGTCTTGGTTGCAATACTCAGGGCTTTCTCAAGTTGCAGCGAGTAGGGGCTACTCTCCAGTTGCCACACGGGCTTCTCATTGTGTAGGCTTTTCTCGTTGCAGAGCATAGGCTCTAGGGCTCAGAGGCTTCAGTAATTGTGGCGCCAGGGCTTCGTTGCCCCACAGCAAGTGGGATCTTCCTGGATCAGGGATCGAATCCATGTCCCCTGCGTTGGCAGGTGGATTCTAAACCACTGGACCACCAGGGAAGCCCCGATATCTCTCTTACTCTTGATGTTGCTTGTCAGAAACAGCATTTTCTAGAGCTTTTGCCCTCCCTGTCACTCCCCCTCAACCATGCTTCTGCTGGTGTTTCACCACCTTGGGAAGGAAAGCCCCAAACCTCACACTGACTCCACTTCCACATGCTTGAGCAGCCCACGCCCTCTCTTCCCTTTTGAGTCTCAGCACAACCCTGTTAGTTACCTGTGCCAGCCTGTCTCCCCAGCTGTGTCCTGGGGCTGTTGTAGGTGTGGGACATGTCTTTCCCATTAATTGTCCATACCTCTGATCTGCCCTGCCCCCCACCACTACCACCCAGTCCACAGCCCTGGGGTGAGTGGTGGGGCTGCTGTGAGCTGATGCAGTCCCTGACACTCTTGGAACCTGGATTTACCCTGGAGAAGGGCTGGCCAGGACCCATCTGGACCAGACAGCTGCCTGCCAGCACCAAGCCTGGCCACCCCACCTCTGGGGCAGCACCCAAACTTTCCGCTTCTTTTACTGGGGCTCGATAGCAGCCAGGGAGGCTGTTGCCCCTGAAACTGGTAGGGTGAGTCCCCAGGCCTGGTGGTGGACCCCATGCACCCTCAGAAGTGGGAGCAGCCAAGCACACGAGGCCACGTCTCCATGACCTGAGTCACTCGCTCACAATCATTTTTGAAGCTTTCTCTTTCCTAAGCCTGCGAAGGAGAAGAAGCCGGGATCTAAACCCAGCTGTGTCTGACCCCAAAGCCCATGTCTTGGGCAGGGCATTGCATGGAGCGGGGCCTCATGTGGGATCTTCCTGGACTGTGTCCCCTGCATTGGCAGGTGGATTCTTATCTGCTGTGCCACCAGGGAAGTCCCTGGCCTCATTTCTTTTTATTGCTGAATAATATCTTGTCGCCTGGGTGCCCCACAGTTTATCACCTGATAGTTTTTTAATATGCCTCTTCTACTCTTCTTCAAAGAGAGAGCTCTTCATTGTTACACCTGTATCAACAGAAAATAGAAAATTAAAAAAAAAAACCCTTTGTCTCTTTCTACATTCTTTCTAGTCCAAATCCTATTCCTCTGGAAGCAGAAAAGGCTTTCTGTCCGGCCTGCTTGATAACATCAAACAGGAATTAGCCAAAAACAAAGAAATGAGAGAAAGTATAAAAAAGTTCCGGGCCGAGGCCAAGAAGCTGGAAGAGTCAGATGCGCTCCAGCAAGCCAGGCGGAAATACGTGAGTCCTCTCTGTGACTTGTCTCTGAAAAGACTTATTGGCCAACCCAGTACGTTAACCACTGATGAACCTCTCTCCCCTCACCACTTCTCACCTCTCACTTGCTCCCTGGAGCCAGGAATTCCCGTAGCACAGTGCCCCGGCTGTCAGGGTCCCTGATGATGGAGAGTAAGGGGGCGGGGGGAGCCATTCAGTCTTCCTGGTCTGCGGTGAGCCTGCGGCATCCTCTACACACAGACCAGCACACGAGGGGCTTTCTGGACCTCCTGCGTCAGAATCTGCATCGTGGGGGAGGCTCAAGAGAGGGGGACATTTGTATACTTATGGCTGACTCGCACTGCTCTACAGGAGAAACCAACACACCACTGTAAAGCAGTTATCTCCAATTAAAAATTAATAATTTAAAAAAGGAAAAAAAAAAGAAGAATCTGCATTTCCATAGGTCTCTCAGGCACTAGGTTTGAGATGCGTACTCTGGAGGGCCTCTGAGTGAAATGGGTAGAAAGTGGGTTCCAGGGCTAGTGTAATTGTTACATGGTCGCTTGGCCAAACACTTGGGTTTTTCCATTAGAGCCTGCGGAAACACCCATACAACTTTCAGCTGCCTGTGAACAGGCCTGTGCCCCTTTATCTTTCTGCCCTCAAGGGCTCTGCACGGATGCAGAGCCCCGCCATCTCCCCTGTGGGCGGCTGAGCCTGGGGTGTGGACGCTTGCCCCAGATGCCCCAGGTCCCTCGGTGTTCTGCTGTGTTGACCTCCCATCCCAGGCCACGGGCGCAGTGAGGCCTATTCCCTCTGAGTCTCTGCTAAACTCTCTGTGGGGGATTCCACCCTATGGAAGAACGCCCTTTCTTGTTGTTGAGGAGGAGTGGGCTGAGGGGCTGCCTGGGGGCAGAGGAGGCTGAGGTTGGGGCAGGGTGCCTGGGTGGGGGCAGAGTGGGAATAGCAACCCCCCCCACCACCACCACCCCCCTCAACATATCACTGATGAGCTGATAGGTGAGTTCACCTGCTGCTGCCCAGAGAGAGATTCGGGGTCTGGGGCTTTGTGCTCAGAAGGGTCCTTCTCCAGGCTTCATGCCAGGCTGGGGGGTAGCCAGGGACCCATTGGGCAGGCTGAGGGGGAGGGGTAAGAGAAGCAGAGGTGTCTGGGGAGGAAGGGACTGCTGAGAAAATGCTGCTTTCGACTGTGCATCACAACACAAAGACACAATGTCCTTTCCCCTAGAGAACCATTGAATCAGAAACCCTGCGGACAAGCGAGGTGATCAGGAAGAAGCTGGGGGAGATCACAGGCACCGTCAAGGAGGTAATGGCTTCAGGGCTCCCAGGGCCTCTTAGCCGAGGCTGCAGGGCCTGTTTGTTCTCACCTTTGGCAGAGGAGTGGGGGGCCAGTGCTGGGGGCCAGTGCTGGGAGCCGCAGGAGGAGTTGGCAGCCAGCACTGTGTAGGCTGGGGTGGTGAGCAGCCTGTCTGCCCCAGAGGCTTTCTGGAGATAAAGTCCAGGATGCCCTCAGGAAGGAGGGCGAGGTCAGACCTGCCCACTGGCCTGCATAAATTAGAAGCCTCTGTGCTACAATCAAACAGGAGGGTGAAGTGAGGATGTTTTTCTTCCCTCCTTAGCATAGGAGGGGAGCCCTTTGCCCCAAGGTGAGGGTGGAGGTGGGAGTGACTTTCCTGGAGGGCTTCTTTGTTGCTTCTGTTTGGTTTTTCTGTTCTCCTGGGCTGAAGAGAGGGACCTGCCTGCTAAGTTGCTTCAGTCTTGTGATGACCCATGGACTGTAGCCCACCAGGCTCCTCTGTCCATGGGATTCTCCAGGCAAGAATACTGGAGTGGGTGGCCATGCCCTTTTCCAGGGGATCTTCCCAACCCAGGGATTGAACCCCAGTCTCCTGCATCTCCAGGAGAGAGGGGCAGGGCTTTGAGGCCGGCCCAGCTCCATGCACACCTCCTCACCTTCTTCCTGCCTCCCCGCTACCTGTGGCTGCCGCTCCTGTGTATCCTGGGAGGGCTGGGGCTCCTGTCTGCTCCGTGCCCGCAGTCCCAGGCCCAGTGCTCCAGGAGTCATAGGCACCCTTCTCAAGCACGCACATACCCCAGTTGCAGCTCCACCAGCCAGACAAGCTCAGGTTGTCTGCTCCCGCCCTCCTTTGGCCTGGTTGGCCTTTAGCTCTGGGGGAGCTCTTGCCAGCCCCCAGCCTGTGCTGCGCTGACACTTCCTCCTTCTCCGTCTCAGTAGAGTCTTGACGAAGTCAGTAAAAGTGACCTTGGCCGGAAAATCAAGGAAGGTGTGGAAGAAGCAGCCAAGACCGCCAAGCAGTCTGCTGAGTCAGTGTCGAAAGGTGGGGAGAAGCTCGGCCGGACCGCTGCCTTCAAAGCCTTCTCGCAGGTGAGCTGGGCTGGGCTCATGCCCGCAGGCACTCTAGGCTCTGGCCTGCTCCCAGCCCCCGGGAGTTCCCATCTCTGGGCTCAGCCCCTCCCAGCTGGATGGTCTTGGGCAAATCACGGCCCCTAGGGAGCTACAGGTTAACAGACCAAGAGCCTCCAGCCTGCAGTCAGTGGCTGACACTCTTAGGTCTGGCCCAGAACCCCGAGACTGTCGCTCCTGGTCACTTGAGGTCCTGAATTCCTTCCGTGAAGACCTTACCACACACTGGGCCCTCTGCTGGCCACAGGGCCACAGGAGAGAAGGTCCAAGTTGCTGCTCTCAAAGGATCACAGGAGAGGCATGGGGACAGGGAAGGGTCAGGCAGTTCTGAGTAACGTGACAGGAGCGCCCAGGGATGGCTCCAGGCCGGGGAGCAGGCATTGCCAGCTGGGGGCACCGGGGGCAACTGGGTGTGACCAGAGCCACTGCAGGGGCCTGGGGGCCGTACGGAAGAGTTCAGGTTTTATCCTGAAAGCACCGCCACCAGCAAGGACTCAGGCAATGGCTCACAGGTGGCCAGAGAGTGTCTGGGGTGGTGGGGCCGGGAGGGAAATGGGTTCCAGAGGTTTGGGAAGTCGGGATCCACAGACTGGGTCAGCCTGGTTGGGGGTCATGGGGCAGGGGCTGCTCAGAATGCCCCTCCAGTTGCTGGTTTCTCCCCACCTGAAGGGAGGTTTCCAGGGAGACACGGGAATCGACCTCAGAATGTGAGGGTCATCTGGGGGCTGCTGTTAGAGCAGGGGTTGGTGGGGGTAGTGGGGGAGTCAGGGGCAGAAGTCAGATAGCCAGGGTCTCCTCTCGGCAACAAGCATCTACCTCCCCGAGGCTCCAACAAATCCTTGGCCTGAACCTGCAAGGCAGGTGCCCTTGAGACCTGGAGCCAGGGTGGGTGTACAGCTTCTGGTCGGGGGTGTCTGGGGGTCACCCAACTCCCACACACCCGGCTGTGCTCTGCAGGGCGTGGAGTCTGTCAAGAAGGAGCTTGACGAGAGCGTCCTGGGACAGACTGGGCCCTATCGGCGGCCTGAGCGGCTCCGGAAAAGGAAGGAGTTCGCTGGAGAGAAATTCAAGGAAGAGAAAGTGTTTGAGGCCAATGAGTAGGTACCAGACCAGTCAGGGGCCTTCCCGCCCTGTCTCCACCTCCCTTTCAGCCACCTGCAGTGTTGTCTGTGGACCACACAGGGTTCCGACGCTAGTCCACTTGTGGGGTTTCTTTCTGCCCAAGGTTCCCTGGCTCCCTGAGAGAATGGAGGTGGGGAGGGACGGGCAGGGGAAATGAGAAGGCAGGAAGCCGGGAGGTGAGGCCGGGGTCATCACACTGACTGGTCCCTCTCCCTGTGGGAGCAGCCCCTGGGCTGCGCTCACTCTCTTCCCTGGTCTTCCCCAGAGAGGCGCTGGGGGTCGTGCTGCACAAGGATTCCAAGTGGTACCAGCAATGGAAGGACTTCAGGGACAACAATGTGGTGTTCAATCGTGAGTGTCCCCATCTCAGAATGGCCCAATGGCAGGGCAGTGAGAGACACTCACCGAGCGCTCCCCGGGGGTGGGCACCAGACAGAGGGAGAGACTGGGGTCTGAGAGGGCCAGTCACTGCTGCAGTCACCCAGCGTGTGAGCAGCGGAGTGCGGGACTCAGGAGGCCTGAGGGGAAGCACTCAGTACATCTCGGGCAGCAGGGCCTCTGCCGTCGGGGCTGGGTCACCATCTTGACTAGAGCCAGTGTGGTTGTGGGGCAGGCAGGTGTGAGTACCCCCCGCCCCTCCCCCACCCCCACCCCGATGGTGCAGCTATGGATTTGGCACCTACACATCCCCCTTTTCAAGCCAGGAACCAGCTCAAGGCCCAGCGTTCTCTGCCCAGTCTGGGGCACCTGGCTTCCCTTGCGCTGACAGGGAGTCGTGTCCCTCATCCCATAGGGATTCCCAGAAGCCTGTGTTTCCTTTGCAGTGAAAGCAGCTGCCAGTGGAGGTGGCCCCCCACGGTTCACACAGCCCCCCAAGCTCATGGTGGCAGGGTCTCCACACCCCCACCCTGAGGTTGGCCCACAGGCCCTGGTCTCTTGAGGAAGAAGCAGCCTCGGAGAGGCCCCCTCAGTTACCCAGTGTGCTTGAGGGGGGCTGTGATGGAGTGGGGATGTCTTTCTGGAAGGGACCCCTGAGCCCTGACCCTACCCGCCACCTGCCACAGGGTTCTTCGAGATGAAGATGAAGTATGACGAGAGCGACAATGCCTTCATCCGGGCGTCCCGTGTGCTGACAGACAAGGTCACGGACTTGCTGGGTGAGTGGGCCGCCCCAAGACCATCCACTCACCCTGAGCCGGCAAGGGGGCGGAGTCCCAGGCCCTCACTGCCCTGCCGGCTCGGCCATCCCAGGGGGCCTGTTCTCGAAGACAGAGATGTCAGAGGTGCTCACAGAGATCCTGCGTGTGGACCCTGCCTTTGACAAGGACCGCTTCCTGCAGCAGTGTGAGAACGACATCATCCCCAACGTCCTGGAGGTGGGTGTGCATCACGCGGGGTGTTCTGCCTTTTCCCTGCCACGTCCCTACCCCTCCATGGCCACCAGCCCTGGCTGGAGTCTGGGAGTCCTGCAGCCCAGCCCATACAGAGGCCTGTGGCGTGGCCTAGTGGGACTGCAGGGAGCGCCACCCCACCCCCTGGCCCCCTGTGAACATCTGACCCCTCCCCCTGGGGCCCTCTCCCTTCTCCCTCCTCTGTGTTCCCAGCTTCCTCAGGACACTCGGGGCAGGGCTGGGAGGAGGTGAAAAGGTAGCAACTCCCTAAAGCAGCAGCCCGAGCCCAGGCGGGATCTTCTGGGGTGAGGTCATCTCAGCCCCCACCCCCACCATGCTCTGTGGTTTCCCCCAGCGCCTCCCACCCCCCAGGACCCTCACCACATCCAGTTCCTGTGGCAGCTTCTTTTCTTGCAACCTGGGAGCCCTCCCCCACACTCCCCCTTTGCCCCTGCTCTGCCCCATCCCTCCTGGGCCAGGCCATCCAGAGCTTCATCCCCAGGACAGGCAGGCTGCCCCTGCCTGGCCACCTTGGCTCAGTTTCCCAGCTGGGACTAGACCTCCGACCACTGCCACTTTCCCCTTCCTTCCCTCAGACCCTGGGGACCCACCCTGGGCTGCCCCACTGTTAGCTGTGGGAGCTCCCCTCCCACCGCCCCAGCCTGGCCCGGTCTCCCTTCCCCAGACTTGGACCCCAGGGTGGGGCTGGGAGGCTGCCGAGGAAAGGGTCTCCCTGGAGAACATTCTCCAGCAGTATCTCCCTGCCTCCAAAGCCCACTTTCATTTTCGTACTTGATTTTTTGTCTTTCCCTTTTTAGGCCATGATTTCTGGGGAACTCGACATTCTCAAAGACTGGTGCTATGAAGCTGTGAGTGCTCGCTGGCTTTTTTTTTTTCCTGTTTGGGCCTAAGAAGAAATAACAGTTTGGAGGAGATCTGCTTGGGTGGCTCTGTCCAGGAAGAGCTCAATGGGGATGGGGGTGTCGGGGGTGGGGGTGGCTGCAGGCTGGGGATCCAGGGGTCAGGGAAGTGGTTGGAAAGGAACACTGGAGAACCCTGGGGTGCATCAGATGTTCACTCTGTGCGTGGGGGTCACAGGTGCCAGCCAGCAAGTGGGGTGTGAGGCCCCACGGCCCCTCCTCCCGAGGCCAGGGTTACATCACTGGGCTCATCCCTTGGGGATCAAGAGAGTGCTTCAGGGACACCAAAGCGGAGCTCCCACACAGGCGGCACTGGATGCATTCATTAGCTGTTTTTCTCATCGCTAGATCCTCAAACATAGATCCAAGCAGACGTTGATATATTTCTGCTTGGGTAAGAGCTGCGTGTCTTAAGGAGGCCTAGCTGTTCCTGGAGTTGGAGCTCCAGGTCCCAGGCCACGGGCAGGGCTGGGCTGCATGGTGGCGGGTCAGGCAGCCTCGGAAGCACCCCATCTGCTCCATCCCTTCCTGGCAGCCTGCTTGTCCGCACAGGGCCACCTTGCCCCATCCTTCTGGATCCCTGACCTGTGTCTTCTGGGAGTTTGTTTTTTTTCACCCCTAGCTTCTTGATGCTAAATAATCCAGAATCTCTTTTGGCTGATTCTCTTCTGTATCCAGCTCACAAACGAGTTGGAAAAAGCAGAGAAGAAGATGTCAGGTTTTCTTTTTAAATACTCCCCTGCATGGTGACTAATCCAGCAGGCGTTTATGAGTGGGGTTTTTTTTTTTTTTTTTTTTTTTTACTTTGGGACTGTTAAGATGTGACTGGTTATCTCTACCCTTGAGCTGCTGCCGGTGCCCCTAGAGCCACAGCTGATGTTGAAGCCACTCATACCAGGGCGTTCTGAGAATGTCATCTTTAAGAAAGCACACCAGAACTCAGATTGGCACCTTTTTTTTCTTTTCATTTGGTGGGTCCATTAGTTGCATAAAAAGTGGGTGCTGTTGGAATGTCTTCCATTGAGATGTGAGATTGCCATATCCTGGGCTTGGGAGCAGGCACCAGAGGGCTATGGTATCTTTGCCCCCATAGGAGGAACAGGCCACCTGCGGCCAAGAGCCACCCACAGGCGCTGGTCAGGGAGAAGCAGGCCGACCCAGGCAGCTCATCCCAGCGCAGCCGTGGGGCAGGATGAATCCTAGAAAAAAGCGTTTGGTTCCAGGCCAGGATCCACAAGAGAATGTTCTCCATCAGCCAGAGAGGCCTCAACTTACCTCTCCGGGAGCATGTTCCTGTTTGCGTTCCAGGAGCGTTCCCGACCTCACTGATTAATACTGCTTTCAATAGTGGTGATACGGTGCTGTCTTGGGAATGAGAGGGAATGTGTGACTCGCGCCAGCAAGAGGGTGGCACCAGCCTGCCTGTTCTGGCATCTGTCACTCCTGGCGCAGGAGCCCTTTCTGGGAGGTACATGAGCTGAAAGCCTGAAGCCCCGCCTGTGAGCCCACCACCTGCCTGGGGTGTGTGGTGCCCCCGGCTCCCAGGTGCCTTGGTGTGGCTTGCTCAAGGGTGGCCGGTCCCATGGGCATGTTCGGCTTCTTGTTGCAGACCTACAGCCAACTGGCCCACCCGATCCAGCAGGCCAAGGCTCTAGGGCTCCAGTTCCACTCCCGCATCCTGGACATTGACAACATCGATGTGAGTGCCGCCTCCAGGGTCGGGGGGAGGGGCAGGGTGCTTCTCTGAATTGTGCTCAGATGTGAGGGGTGAGCTCGTTGTCCCTGGAGGAGTAGGGTCGCTTTCACTGAAGGGTTTCCATAGTCCTGGGGTTGGGAATTCTCCAGCAAGTGGTGGCCCAGGGGTGCTGCTGCCCAGACCCAGGGGCTCCTGAGGCCAGGGCTCTCCCTGCACATTCACTGAGAAAGGTGGGGGCTCTGTTGGGACCACTCAGGCCCCCACTGGTCTCTCTGCCACGACTGTGTGGGGAGCCCACACCCATATGGAAGACGGGTGGCTCTGAGAGGCCTCTGTGTGTCCACAAAGCCTCAGTCCAGGGAGCCTGTCTGGGTCCTCAGCGATGCAGATTCCGCTCACAGTTGGGAAGTGCCCACTGGAAACAGACCAGTGGGAGGCGGTAGGCCTGGGGTGCTGAAGCTCGGGTCTGCGCCTGGATGGGGGCTGCAAGGAAGGCATCAGGGACCACTCTCTGAGGCCTATCTACCCTGCCCCCGCCCCCTGCAGCTGGCCATGGGCAAGATGATGGAGCAGGGGCCAGTGCTGATCATCACCTTCCAGGCCCAGTTGGTGATGGTGATCAAGAACCCCAAAGGCGAAGTGGTCGAGGGTGACCCGGTGAGTGGGCAGGAAAGGAGGGGCAGGGCGTGCACTGAGTTCCCTGCAGTGCAGGGCACCAGGACAGCACCTTGAGCTGGGCCTGGTGGAGGTCAGAGGGCCGCTGATCTGTCTGGTTTGACCAAGTCCTGAGTCCCAGCCTCTGTCCCAGCCTCTGCTCTGGATCCCAGACCCAGGCCAACACCCCAGACCCGCTCCCTGCTCCCTCCCAGCCCTGATCTGGCTGCAGCGTCACCCTGCCCTCCTTCTGGTGTGGGTACCGGGTGCTCCCTGCCTCCAGCCATCACCCTTCCCGGGTTCTGCAGGACAAGGTACTGCGAATGCTGTATGTGTGGGCGCTCTGCCGAGACCAGGACGAGCTGAACCCCTATGCAGCCTGGCGGCTCCTGGACATCTCGGCCTCCAGCACAGAGCAGGTCCTCTGAGCATGGCGGCCATACCCGGGCCCTCCAGGGCTGACCCTCACTGCGGACACGCAGGGAACTGACGTCCACTTGCAGCAGCCAGACCTCTGGGGACAAGACTGTCAGCTCTGCCCCTGCTCTGCCACGCCAGCTGCAACACCAGCTGGATGGGGCGGGGAGGGTAGGGGGCTGCATCGGCCCCCAGCCCCCTGGCCGGATGCTGGCCTGCGGGCCTCAGACCAGGCACTCCCTCCCAGGACTGAGCAGTGGGGCCTGGGCCCACTGGCCACATCAGCCAGGCCATTTTAGCTTTTTTTTTTTTTTTAAAACAGTGCCCTTGTTATCCTGTATATAAGCGGAGATTTGGAAATAATAAATCACCAAAGTGCAGGAGAACTTGGGTTGTCCAGGGTGTCTGTCACTGGGGTGGGGGATCTGGGACTGAGGAGGAGGTGGGGGGTGGGCCAGCCCAGTGGTGATGGGGAGGTGGTCATGGTCACTAAAGAAGCTGTAACAGAAGAGGGGGAGGCTTTACCTGGGCAAGACCCTGCCCACCCTGGGCATGTGTGGGGGTGAGGGGGGACAATGACAAGAAAAGCCATGGAGGTTTCCGGTGACCTGGCTGGGGTCACTTGAAGGTTGGGGTCCCTGGGGCCAGAGGACCTTTAGTGCCCAAATGAGTTTTGGGGGCACTGGGATCCTCCAAACAGGGAAACTGAGAGGTCAGTTGCAGAGGAGAATGGGGGTGTGGGAGTTGAGGTCGGGCTGGGAGGTTTAGGAGTGCTGGTGGGGGAGGGAGGGTGAAGTCCTTGGTGCTCACGGTTCTTTGGTACCGGTGGTCTCCGCAGCGGCTCGGGGCGGGGCCCGGTTTTCCCGGTGGGCGGGGCGGGGTCGCAGGCGCGAGCGCCGCTCCCTGCGCAGCCTCCGCCCCCCGCAGCGGCCCCCCCCCCCCCCCGTCGCCATGGGAACAGCCCGCGGCGGCCCGGCTCGCGAGCTGCTCGCCTGCCTCGGTCTCCGCGGCTCCAGGGGCGGGTGGGGTGGGCAGAGCCGGGGCCGCCGCCGCGGCCGCCGCGGAGAGGCCAAGAGCGGACAGTGTGCGGGTCCCGGAAGACAGCGCGGCTGCCGGGCACTGGGTCCCGGTCCCGGTCCAGGGCCAGAGGTGAGGGGCGCGGCGGGACGGGGGTGGTGGGGGAGGGGGGTTCCCGGGACGCAAGAACAAAGGGAGTGGGGCGGGGGAGCCGGGTCTAGCCCCCGCCACCTCCCCGGGCCGTGCGTTCGCACCTGTTGTGCGCGGACCGGCCAGGTCGGGGTTTCCTCTCCTTGTTCATAGCGTCCCCACCTGCGAGCACGCCCGGAGTTGGGTGCCCGCTGGCCGGGCATGGGCGTAGCCCCGGGACTGAGGCGCAGGCGGGGGCTGGGGCTCGGCAGGGGAGTGGGGGGGCGGCGGCGGGAGGGGACTACGCGGAGGCGAGGGAGGTCGCAGCTTCATCCCCGCATCCCGGGCGGGCCCCTCCTCCCCAGGGCGCGCGGCGATGTGAGCCATGAGCGCGACGTGGACGCTGTCCCCTGAGCCGCTGCCGCCGTCTACGGGGCCCCCGGTGGGTGCGGGCCTGGACGCGGAGCAGCGCACCGTGTTCGCCTTCGTGCTGTGCCTGCTCGTGGTGCTGGTGCTGCTGATGGTGCGCTGCGTGCGTATCCTGCTCGACCCCTACAGCCGCATGCCCGCCTCGTCCTGGACCGACCACAAGGAGGCGCTCGAGCGCGGGCAGTTCGACTACGCGCTGGTCTGAGCGGTGCGGCGCCCCTGGCCGGCCCTCGGCGGGGTCTCTCTCCCTGAGCTGATCTGACGAGGGGCGCCGCCAGGCCTGGACCGCGCTCGAGATCCTGCCCCGCGAGCCCGCAGCCCGAGTGGGGAGGGCATGAGGAGAAGTCCAAGCCCTCCCCCCTCAGACCCCTCCCATCTTCCCTCCTGGCCAGGCCGGAGACCCACTTCGTGCCTTTATCCTGCCCTGTCCCGCCTCTCCACCCCCAGCGTGTAGGTGTTTCTCTGCTGTTGTTCTGCCGCCCAGCAGCATGAGTGTCCTGTCCACTCCTGGATTCGAAGACCCCCGCATCCTTTCCCTTCCTCCTTGTTCTGTGACCATCCTCACTCCCCACCCCGTGCAACCCCGCCCGTAAATGCTGAGCCCCTCCTCGGGCTCCCGCCTTGCGGGGCAGGCTCTCCTGGGCTCACGGGGTGGGACACTGCATACCAATATGCCCTGCGCGGCCTGCTCCGGAGACAGAGCCTGAAGAGCGACAATGGCTGCTGTGTCCAGGATGGGTGGCTCCTTCCACGGAAGGAGAGGGCAGACAGGTTCCCTCCTGCCCCCAACCCAGGCCCCAGTTCAGGTCAGCGCGCCCCTCCCTCTGTTACCACCTCCACCCTTCTTTGGCTCCCCTACTACCTCCCCCTGATCCCTCTGCCACAACCCCCTCCCCAGACCCTCCCCTGGCCTCTCCTCCCTGCCTCTGAGCCCATGCTGTTAATAAAAGCTATTATTGAGCGCTTACTGCATGCCAAGCAGTGTGCTGAGGTAGCGACTCTGCACTTGGCCTCTTGTATTTTCAGGATCCTGTTAGCATTGTCATTCTATAGGCCTGGGGAGTCTGGTCCAAACAGGTTCAGTGACTTGCCAGAGCTAGAATCTGAACCCAGGGCTGACTTTTGCGTACTCTTAAGAGCTGCCCAGGGCTGAGAAACACCCAGATGCATGCCTGGGAAACTGAGGCTAACCATCTCTAATTCCCCCCATTCCAGAAAGAGCCAAGACCACCCTTCCTTCCCTTAACTTGGGGCGACTCTGGGGGCCATTGATGGACTTAGCCTGGTAGGGAGCTGGGATGGGGCACCCTCAGCCAGCCCTGGAGGTTGTCTCCGAGACCTGACGTGGCCTCCTGGCACTGTGACCATACCTGCAGCCCCAGACCTCTCTGACCTGATCCCTCCGTCCCACCATCAACTTCGGGAACCTCAGGTCTGGTGTAGTGGGACCGTGGTCAGAGTGGGCTGGCTCCATTCCATGACCCGCCTGGGAGAAGTGTTGTGCGCCCTGGGGGAGCCGTGTGCAGTGTGTGTGGGGAGAAACTGAGTGTTGCTATAAAAGGAAGATTGTGTGAATGCACAGGCTCCGTGAACAGAAAATTCGCCAGCTCTCAGAGGACTGGTGAGATCTGGGGGAAGGCGGTGCTGTGGGAGGACACCTGGTGCCCCCGCCAAGCCCAAACCAGCCTGTCCCTGCCTCCGCACCCTCAGGGAGTCTGATGGAGGGGGCCAGGCAGGGAGAGAGACCCAGGAGCACCCCCGGGAACATGAGGCCTTTGACAGCAGCCGGGAGCCCAGCCCCGCCCTCTACCCAGCTCTGCTCCCTTCTCTGCTCCTCTGCTCCCCCTCCAGCTCTCCCTCCCTCCCCAAGGCCACCTCCCTTCCTCCAACTTCCTGACACACGGGCAGCCCACCCCTCACTCTCCCCTGGCTGGGGACCTGACTCCCCCGCCTCAGTCAGGCTCAGGCCAAGACCCTCCAAACAATCACCAAGGGTCACTTCACTGCCCACCACACCCTCCTGCCTGGCATACCCCCCTCAGACCCCAGGAACTCTAAGCTATGGTTCTCTAACTCAGATTTTCCCTCCAGCATTTTGAGCCCTCTCCCACCTCTAACTCACAGGAGAAAGAGTCAGTCAAGGGGGTTGACAAGAACTTTATTCACCATTACAGGACATGGGATACCGGGCTTCGGAAGGGATGAGGAACCAGTGGGGGAAATATTTGCCGGTGGTGTTAGCCCAGCCAGTTCTATGGCTGAACCCCTCCTTGTACAACTGGGCTTCCGTCTCTGAGACCCCCACTGTATCAAGCATGTTAAGGCCACTGCACATTGCCTCAGGGACCTTCCACCGTGGCAAGATCCTCATGACAACCCAGGGCCAGACCAAGCAGGATTGAGGGTCTGGGGGCTCACTGAGGTCTGGAGTGTCCCCTGCCTGCCAGGCCCCTCACCTTGCCACCTGGCCCAGAAGCTCCAAGGGTACCAGGAATGGGTTCAGGGGGCACACCCCAGCCGCTTGCCAAGAGGATATGGGCTGGCTGGAGCCAGCATTCTCAGGGGCCTGAGGGGTGGCCTGGGCAGTCTCCTCCTGACCCCTGGAACCTGCCCCAGCGCTATCCTCAGTTCTGGACGCCAGGCCTCCACTGGCAAGGTCGCGCTGGGGAGCCATCAGATGTCGGTACATACCCGACATGTGTTCAACCAGGGTGGCGCAGGGCAGACGGGACAACTCCTCAGGAAGCGCCATGAGCAGGTCAAGGACCACAGCGGACTCTGGTGAGGGATGGAAAGGGGATGAGTCGGGAGGGCGGGGCTGGCCACCAAAGAACCCACCACCAGAGTGCTGGCCCCTCCCTCCTCACCAGCTGCGGAAAGCTCAGGGCCCTGGCCACCGCGGGAGATGGATGACAGGTACGTGTAGATCTTCTCGAAGTCCACAGAAAAGTCTCCCTCAGCAGACTGGCCAATCAGGGACTCGGAGGATGCCTCAGGAGCAGGGCCTTGCCTCTTGGGGGTGGAACCAGGAACTTCTTGCCCTCCAGGGGCCTCGGCGGTGCGGCTGGAAGCCTCAGGACCCAGGTGCTCCTGTCCTCCAGAGGCACTGAGGAGCAGTAGCTTTCCACAAGCCTGCGTGGGCTTGGAGGGCACTGAGTGCAGGAGGCTGATGGGTTCCGTGGCAGCGATGGTGAGCACCTGGCAAGCAGAGAAAGATCAGAGAAGGAAAGGCAGAAGTGTCCCCGTGGGTTACTCCCCTGCCCTGCAGGAGACAACCTTCAAATCCTCCCTCCCACCCTGAGGAAGGCTGAGAGGGTGGACACGGAGGCTAGGGTGACCAGTGATGAGCCAGAATCACAGAGCTGGCAAAGGGAAGGGATCCAGGTCCAGCTGAGACTCATATATATGACACTGTCCTCTGGGGCACCCCTATCCTGCCTGTGGGGGATGGCTGTACCTGTGAGAAAGCCACAGTAAGTGCCTCCTCCAGTGGGCCTGTTATCTTCTCAGCCAGATCCATCCATACCTGGGTGGAACAAGCAGATGGTACTTGGGGATCAATCCTCAGGAGTCTCTCATACCCTACCCCTCCCTGGAGCTCCCCTGTCCAGATTATCCCCTGGAACTCCCACCTCATTCCCCAGGGGCAAGCCCTGGGGAACCTTGCCTCATCTCACCTCGATGGGGGCCGGGGTCTGTGTTTCCCAGCGCCTTGGACCCTTTGGGCCACCTGGATGTATCTTCTGAATGGCCTCCCGGGCCACTCGGCCCTTGAGTTGCCGGAGAAAGTCCTGGATCTGGGAAGTAAGAAGAGGCCAAATGGACTTCTAGAAGCCCAGGGCTAGGCAGTCCTGCCTGTTTCAGGGCTAGCCACTGCTCCCTATCCTCCCACTGGCCAGGGGTTGAGGGCCACAGAGACTCTGCCTGGGGTTCTCGGGCCAAGACCCTAGGCATGACCAGCTACCTGACAAAGATATAAGGACCTGGCAGGTTCTGGCTCCTCCCGGCAGGCACAGCCCACACCCGTTGTTAAGTACTATCCTAGTCTCCTACTCGCTTCTATTTCCCTCTCACTTCCTGACTCCCACTTCAACCACATTCCCGTCCAGTCCCGCTGCGACCTACACCCATTCTGGGAAGTGAAGGAAAGTGTTCCTCGCTCAGTCGCTGCCGACTCTTAGCGACCCCTAAGAGACCTGTCTCTTGAGAAACCTGTATGCAGGTCAGGAAGCAACAGTTAAGAACTGGACATGGAACAACAGACTGGTTCCAAATAGGAAAAGGAGTACGTCAAGGCTGTATATTGTCACCCTGCTTATTTAACTTATATGCAGAGTACATCATGAGAAACACTGGACTGGAAGAAACACAAGCTGGAATCAAGACTGCTGGGAGAAATATCAATAATCTCAGATATGCAGATGACACCACCCTTATGGCAGAAAGCGAAGAAGAACTAAAGAGCCTCTTGATGAAAGAGGAGAGTGAAAAAGTTGGCTTAAAGCTCAACGTTCAGAAAACTAAGATCATGGCATCTGGTCCCATCACTTCATGGCAAATAGATGGGGAAACAGTGGAAACAGTGGCTGACTTTATTTTTTGGGGCTCCGAAATCACTGCTGATGGTGATTGCAGCCATGAAATTAAAAGACGCTTACTCCTTGGAAGGAAGGTTATGGCCAACCTAGATAGCATATTTAAAAGCAGAGACATTACTTTGCCAACAAAAGTCCGTCTAGTCAAGGCTATGGTTTTTCCAGTAGTTATGTATGGATGTGAGAGTTGGACGGTGAAGAAAGCTGAGCGCCGCAGAATTGATGCTTTTGAAATGTGGCGTTGAAGAAGACTCTTGAGAGTCCCTTGGACTGCAAGGAGATCCAATCAATCCATCCTAAAAGAGATCAATCCTGGGTGTTCATTGGAAGGACTGATGTTGAAGCTGAAACTCCAATACTTTGGCCACCTCATGCGAAGAGTTGACTCATTGGAAAAGACCCTAATGCTGGGTAGGACTGGGGGCAGGAGAAGAAGGGGACGACAGAGGATGAGATGGTTGGATGGCATCACTGACTCGACGGACATGGGTTTGGGTAAACTCCGGGAGTTGGTGATGGACAGGAAGGCCTGGCGTGCTGCAATTCATGGGGTCGCAAAGAGTCGGACACGACTGAGCGACTGAACTGAATTGAAGAGCCCTTCAGGCTCCTCTGTCCATGGAGTTCTCCGGGCAAGAATACTAGAGTGGGTAGCCATTCCCTTCTCCAGGGGATCTTCCCGACCCAGGGATCGAATCGGTGCCGCCTGCATTGCAGGCAGATTTCTTAACCATCTGAGGCAGCAGAGAAGACACATTCTGGGGCCTCCGTTCAAACTCAGAGCTCGCTCCGCCCCTCAGACTTCTGCTACACGGGCTCCTCCTCGCCCCGCCCCTCGACTCACTCTGTCCCGCCCTCACCCCGCCCCAGCTTCTCGCGGCCACACAAGGCCCAGCCTTGCACTAGTCCCGCCTCCTCCGGCGTTCTTCCGGTTCCTCAACCTCGGCCTCGTCCCCGCCTCACCTTCGACCGGCCCACTCCAAGGCCCCGCCCCCAAGCACAATGTTCGTCCAGCCCACCCTCAGGGTCCGCCCCTCTGCCAACGCCGGACACATCCTAGCCCCGCCTCCAGCCTTGCTCCCACCTCGGGACTCCTCACCTCCGTCTTGCTGCGGCCTGGCAACTCTCGGGCTAGCTCGGCGGCGTCCAGCTCTGGTTGGCCCTGTCGCGCCTGCAGTAGTCGTAACAGCTGCCGCTTCTCGCTGGCTCTCCAGGCCGCGGGGCCAGTCACCTCAACCAGATAGCGCCTCGGGATCGCTCGCCGCCGCTGCGGTGGCTTCATGCCGGTGAGGCGGGTGAGGGAGTCGGCGTCGTTCCGGAGTGTTTCCTTGGTGGGCGGGGTTACGGCGGCCTCTGGTTCCAAAAGACCCCTCGCGGAAGCAGAATTGGATGGGGGAGTGGTTCTGCGTTTGCAGGCCGTAGGGAACTGCCTACTCCGGAAGCGATGGGGACTGGTATCTAACTGAGGCTAAGGCGAACGAGACCCCACCGCCCGCATTCTGTCTCATTCGTGAACTGGAGCCGAGACTTAGATCTCATCCCTTCCCTCCACTCCAGGGATAAGTCTTGTGAAACTCCTGTTATGTGCTTTGTAGCCAAGAACCTCAGCTGTGGGGTCGACTAGCCCAGATTGGTGATTTAAGTGATGTGGCCTTGCCGAGCCTGTTTCCTCAGCCGTAAAATGGAGCTAAAATTCCGCCATTGTCTATGCTCTGAGGAGGGTGAGGTCAGGCAGGAGGGATTTAAGGGCTTTAAGGCTAGACGGAGAGGAGCTTGGAGAAGAGACTTGGGCTCGAGGTCTTAGCAAGGGCAGGGTCCGGGTGGTGGCAGTGGAGAGCGGAGAGGCTTTGAGAAGGCCGGTGAGCTGGTGCAGATTTGGAGGAGGAGACGAGGCTATTTAAGCTGGTAGGATTGGGTGTTCCCTTTTGTTAGGGACAAAATGTCCGTGGGCGGTATCTGCACACGTGTATAAGGGCGTGTGAGCCCCGCCTCAAAGCCCCACCCCTCCAGTCTTGACCTCTTCCTGCCGGGAATCCCCAGCCCCGCGCCGCGCGCACGCGCGGACTTCAAAAAGCCGCAGTTCAGGCCAGAGGTTTATTTTGGGAGGGTGGGAGGAGAAGCAAGGAGGGCGGCGCGCAGCGATCGTAGCCCCATCGAGTCCCAGGTCCTGGCGGGCCTGATACGAGGCCGTGGCTGGTTTGTCTCCGGACCCTGTTGGGGGCGCGCAATCTCTGGAAACAGGCGACTCAGGCTGAACGGGGAGAGGACGCTAAGGCTGGTCACCCCCTTCTCAACTCATCGCCGGCAGCCCCATCAGTCTGCGTGGCCGGGTGAGAGTGGATGCTAAGTCTGAAACCCGAATTCTCTTTGCCTAGTGCCTGTGTGAGGTGTTGAGATTCTTTCTCACGACACTAAACCCGCAGTCGGCTATGGGTCACCCACTACCTGAGTTCGAATTCCAGTTCCACTAAATTTTTGTGACCTTTGGCAAGTCCATTTCAGAGAGTGCCTCATTTTCCTTCTATTATGGGGATTATAGTAGAAAGTTGTTACAAGGATTAATATGCGTTAATCATTTGGAACTCCGCCTGGCAGAAAGAACATCATCACCTCCCTCCTCCATCTGTCCTAACCGGCCCCACGTTACACTCCCCCTCCTTCCTGCGCCCCGACACTTACTTGCCTCACTGGGGCCTCCTGGGCGGGGGGCCGCTGGGCGAGGCTCTCGGCGGCTGACCGGAGAGTGGGAGTGCTGGAGAAGAGAGGGAAGCTGAGGAGTAGGGGTTGCGGTGCGCAGGGCCGGGGCTAGGGCGACCCCTGGAGGCTGCTGCGGGTGTAGCGGAGGCTGGTCTAGGGATGTTCAGGGCAGAGCAGGCCGACGGGCTGGAATAGACTGGGGGGCAGGCGGAGATCCCGGAGGACGGAGATTGGTACCTGAGTGCGCGCACACGAGGCTGAGCCCAGCGGCCAGAGCGGCGCCCAGCACGAAAGCGGCCAATACTAGCGCTACCACCGGTGCGGGCTCCAGGGCCTCCGGGGCCGGCGCGGGAGACTTGGGGCGCACAGCTTTGCCGGGGAAGCGCTTAGGTAGCCCTGTGAAAAGTACAACGCTAAGACTGGGATCAGGCCTCAGATGTCCTCCCCATCCCTCTTCTGGACCCCAGAAACCCCCCTGCGGAGGACTGCTGCGCACTCACTGGGGGGCAGCCACGGCACAGTCACCACAATGGGCTGCGTCAGTGTGTGCAGGTGGGGGCTGTCAGCACCCAGGCTCTCATCGCTGGCACTGCCGGTGCCCGCGCACGCCTCATCCTGAGGCAGACACTGCAAGGAGAGGGGGTACAAGAGACGGGAATGTCAGGGGCCGGACTCCACGGACTGGGCCGCAGGCAGATCTAAGATCTATGTTGCAACCAGGGATCGCATCACTAGAACCCTGGAAATCTGGCCCCTTCGGACTTCTCCGCCCCCAACTCCAGCCTGAGACCCAGTACCTACTCCCAGTTTCGAGAGGTCCCAGGTACAAAAGCGCCCAGATGCCCAAACCCTAAGGAGTTTCTCCCTCGGATGTCAGAGGCGCTTGCGCCCAATCCGTGATGGGCCCGGACGCCCAGGTTCCCTGTCCTGCGCCCGCGCACCGGCAACAGTGGAGGCAGCATCAAAGGCGCAGGCGTCCAGCGGGCTCTGCGGAGGCGGCAGCGACTCAGTTGGCAGTGCAGGAACTGCACAGAGGCGTTGAAGACCGGGCGCAGGCGGAAGCTGAAACGCGCGGGATGGGCGGCACCGAGGAGCGGCCGCGGTGGCGGGAAGGTGACCGAGGAGTCGGCGGAGCAGCCGCCGCGCAGCAGCGCCAGAGCGGGGCCCAGGGCTGGGCGGGAGGACAGGGAGCAGCGGTGCAGGGCCAGGCCCCAGCGCGGGGAGGGACGGGCCAGGGCCGCCTGGGGGGCGGGGTCGCCGTCAGGATCAGCTGCCCCCACCGTCCCTCACCCGGCTTCCGTGCGTCCCGCGTCTACCTGCACGAACACGCGGCTGTCCGCTGGGACCTCGAGCGGCCCCGCACGGCGCGGGAAGGCGTCCTCCGAGTCCGACAGCTCCAGACTGAAAAGGGGTCGGCGCAGCCAGGGCCCGGGCGCCACAGGGGACGGGGGCTCTGGCGGGGAGAAAGAGTGGCACAGCAGAGGGAGGACGCGCTGTCTCTTGGTTCCCCCGGCCAACCTCCCCGCCTCCCTGCCGCCTTTGGAAGATGAATGCAGTGTGGTGGAGGATTCACCCGCGCTCGGCTCTGTGCCTCATGCCCTCAGTCATAAAGCTGCTGTGGTGTACCCGCTGGAGACCCCCAGGACATCCCAGCCCAGCCCCTGAGCCTGGACGCAAAGCTACACCTTCCTGGGGAGGCGCCCCTTTTCCCAGACCCCATCTTCTCCACCTGCAGTGGGCAAAGGATCCCTGGCGGGGAAGGGGCTGAGGGGCGCCTGACGGTGGTCAGTCTGGGTGAGCTCAAAGGTCCTCCCCTCCCCCCACCCACCCAGGGGCAGGGACTGCTTTAGGGTCACAGCAGGGCCGTCTAGGGGGGACGATGCTGACCGCACCCTTTCCTAAGAGTTGGGGAGAACAGCAAGATGGTCTTCCTCCAGCCCTTTCAGCACCATGGAAGCCTAGCCTGGCCACCAGGGTCTGGGGCTTTTCCCCATGTCTGGTTCCTCACTTCTGGACTGAGGGCAGCAGCAGCAAAGGGAATAGGCACCGGGGAGCCCCCACTGGGATGTGTGATCACCCTGCTACCCCCATCTGCCTTCAGGAGGCACTCGACTATGCTCTTCTCAAAGGATGTTATCTAAACGTCCAGGATCACCCGTGCACTATTCCTAAGGTCATTTGTGCAGACCAATCCCCTCCCACAGCCCTTGGCCTCACCACGGCTGCTGGGGACTTGGAAGAAGTTGGGAATCTGAGACAACCTGGAAGATGGGGGGTGGGGGAGACCCCACCTTCCACCCACCCACCCCCATTCCCCCAGGCAGGGTAGATGCGAGGTTGCATTGAGATAGGGCAGCACAGAAACAGGGTTGTGCTGGGCCATGTCCCCTTGCCTGTACATACCAGCTGGCTCCCTGGGCAAGGCAGTGGTCCCTGGGAGCAGGGCCAGCAGTAGGAGCGTGGTGCCCAGCATGCTGGCCTGGCTGAGGCGAGAGCGTACAGGGCTGGTGGCAGAGGCGCCAGTCAGGCAGCACCCACACCCAGGAGGTGGGCAGGTGGCCCTGTCCTTGGCTGGGTGGCCACTTCGGGAGGCAAGGAGCGGGGGTGGCAGACTGTTGGGTTGACATTGGAGCTGGCGCCCAAGGCCTGCCAGGGATTAAGGGCTCTCCCACCGGACCTGTGGCTATCAGGTTAGGGGGAGGTCCCACACACTGGCCATTAAATACGTGGCAAGTCACTACAAACTACCCCTCTGGCCCCCAGCCCTGCCTCCCCTCACTGCATAGGCCTCATCCACTAGGATGGCCTTCAGCCCCCCAGTTCCAAGGTCAGGCCTCAGGACCCCTTACCCTTTTCCCACCTTGCTGCCAGGCTCAGGACACACACCACAGACTCAATGGAAGAAAAGGGAGGGGTTTTATTCTCAAGCGTCTTAAGGATTTACAAACGAGGGCGTTTTGTTTTAAAAAGGGATGGGGCAATACTGGCGGCCTGAGAAGGGGTGGTGGGCTGATGGGCTAGGCCAGGCCGCCCCAGGCCCCTGGCTGCCCACTCTGCCCTCTGCCTGGTTGAGACGGGGTAGCTGGTGGCTGATGAGTGGGGGGCGGGGGGAGGGAGACATGGGAGAGGGAGGAGGGAAGGAGAGGTTCCCATTTAACACTGAAGGGGGGGACATGGGTGGACACACACACAAAACAGAAAATAAAGTTAAATAAAAATTAAACCCAGGCAGCTGGCCTCAGGCCTGTGTGGGCCTTGGGGCTGGCCACGCAACCTTCCTGGCTACCCAGAAAGGCCCCTGGCAAGGGAGGGCAGAGGCCATGCCTACTGGCCCCACACCCTGCCCCCCTCCCCTCACAAAGGGGACTGGAGCAAGAAAAGGTGGCCACCCCCTGGGGCGGGGGACAAAGATGACTTCGAGTACTTTTTAAACATGCGGCGTTTTGTGACTATCCTAGTAGTAACTAGATTTGGTGAGATAAATGGAGGGTAGAGTGATGCCTAGTCTAGATTGCTTCAGCTACATCCAGCGAGGTTCCTCACCTTTGGTGTTGGTTGATTTTTGTGGTTTTTCTGGGGTTTTCTTTTTTTTTTTTTTTTTCCTGTTACATTATTTTGTTCTACTGTCCACTTGATTTGCATGCATCACCAACAAGGAAACACAGTCCCTCCTGCTCTGGCTGCTTGTTGCCCAGGGCCCCATGGACGCTGGGGCCTCAGGGTGGGCTGGGGACCGGCCAGCTCTGGGTGAGTCGAGGGGCACTCGTGGGCCACTACAAGGGCGTGACTGCCTGCACATGCCCAGCCCTCGGCCTGCTCCCACCTCTGTCCCTGTCAACACATCCTCGAACCCCCGCGTCCAATCTGTGCACCCTCATCCCTGCCTCCCGGGGCCCCGTGGACCCCCTCCTGTCACCCGTTCCCTCCGCCACCTCCCTGCCACACCAGCGCCGGCTGCCCTCCACCACGCCCCGCGCCTACTGTCCCTGAAGGCCACCCTGTGTGGCCACGGCCCCTTGGGCTTCCTCCATACCCCCTGAGGTCCTCCACTCACCCTGCAAGCTTGGCCAGTCTCCAGCCCTGAGGGAGGAGCAATCCCCCACCCTCAGAGCCCACCTTTGGGACTAGTCTCTCCCGGGTGGTGGCCCGAGCCCCCACAGCTCAGCCCCCAGCCCAGCCCCCCAGTACCCATAGGCGGTTTGGGGGGCTGCTGCCACAAGCAGCTAAACACGACTTTGGTAAAAGTTTCTGAAGGTACCAACAAAGCCCATGAGAACAAGCTCTTCTCCCCCCCCACCCCCAAACACCCCACCAAGTACAATAAAATACAATAAACTCCAAAAAGGACCCCCTGAGATCAAAGAGAGAGAGAAAGAGAGACACCAGCCCGGGTCCGGCTGCAGTCACAATGTCCAGCCCGCCTGCTGGGGGAAGGGCGCCTGCCAACTGGCTCATCACTGGCCAGAGACCTAAGTGGACCCAGGGGTCCCGCCGGGGGTGGCAGGGCCTGGGCCAGGAGAGAGGCAGAGGCAGGGAGGGAGACGGGGAAAGCCAGAGAGGTAGAGAGGGAAGTGACAGAGAGGGAGATGGAGCCAGGGCGCATGTGTGCATGGAGGGGGCGGTGGGGACAGCGCGGTGTTGGCGGGGTGCAGGGAATGGCGGCTCTCTCCCGACCCCTGGGGGCCGCCCCAGCCCAGAGGTTACAACTGAATAAATAGCGAGACTGCTCGTGGCCTGCTGTCTTCCGTTCACAGTGTCTGTCGGGGGGGGGGACGTGTACGGCCGGCTGATCCCAGGACGGGAAAGGGCTGGGGCCTGCCAGGCCCATCTGTCCACAGCTGGTGGGCAGGGAGTCGGGGGTGGGTCGGCGCCCCCTACTATCTGTCCTCAGCCCTCGTCGGCCGTCCGGCTCCCAGGGCTCCCCTGGTGGGCAGCTGGGGGACTGTGCAGGGAAGGGGGGCCTGAGGCCGCGTCCCCCAGCGGGCCGGCCGCCACCTTGCGGCTACCTGAAGAAGGGTAGGTGTTGCTGGCTCAGGACCCCGCTTGTCCTCGGTGACTCGGTCTTCGCCATGACATCCTTGAACCAGGACGCCACGTCCACTTCCAGCGTCTCGTAGCGCTTGATGAAGCTGTGTTCCTGGGGGCCCAAGGGGGTGGGGCTCAGGACCAGGGCGTCTCTTCCCTGGCTGCCTGGCCTCCAGTGGGGCAGGGGTTTTCGGATGGGGGCTGGGAGGGGTCCTGGGTACTCACAAGTAGCTTATTGTACTTTGGTCTCTTCCTGTGATCTTTAGTAAGGCTGGAGAGAGAAAGAAAGGAGAGAAATGAAAGCCAGGAGGAGGGGCCTGGCTGCCCGCCCCACTGAGTCAGGGCTGCTGGATCTGCAGGCCGGAGCCCACGTCCTCGCCCCCCAGCCTTGTGCTGACAGAGGGACCGGGGTTGGCACTCAAGCCCCTTATCTGTGACAGGAGCCTGACGCACACTGTGAGACGCCCATGAGAGGTAGGTAGGTGGAGGGGAGTGGGTAGATGGGTGGGCTTCCCACCCCCCCCACCCCCACCCCCACCCCTCAACCCCCAGGAAAGCTGTGTGGACACCATGCACATTGGTGTGGGACCCTCTGAGCTCTCAGCCCTGGGACACCTGTGCTCATTCACAGTCCCCTGGTGAAGCCCAAGGACCACCCTGCCAAATACCCCAGGGCTAGGGGTCCCCTGTGGCTGAGTCCGGACCCAACTCCTAGCCCCTAGGGCTTGGGCTCTGGCTCCAGTCTGCAGCCACCCACCCATCCCAGGAGGCCCTTTGCCCCACCCCAGTGGCCTAAGCTCAGGGTCATGTCTGACCTCGCCCTGCCTTCCAGGCTGGAGGGCAGGGCTGGGGGTGCTCACCAGTCTTTGACGAAGGACTGGAAGTCCCCTGAGAAGCCCATGTGTCCGGGCAGGAGCGGGGGCTCCTCTTGGAGGACTTTGGTGAGAACCTCGAAGTCCGTCTTGCAGTTCTTGTAGGGGAACTGTCCTGTCGCCAGCTCCACCTAGGAGAGAAATGGGCAGGGCTGGGCTGGCCAAGGAGGAGGGGGCCCTGCCCTTTCTGCTTCCACTGCCTGCCTCCGCACCCTGAGAAAACCCAGCCTCCAAAAGCCGGGGCCCCAACTCACCAAGGAGATGCCCAGGCTCCACACATCGGCCCGGATGTCGTAGTCAGGCTTGGTGGGATCGGGGGGGTCGATGCGCTCGGGCTGCCGGTGGGAGGTGGGAGAGGGTGATGGACCCCTGGGGCTGGGATGGGTGCGCCACCCCTCCTGCTGGCACCCCTGGGCCCACCACTTACTGCCATGTATGCAGCACCCCTCCCACTGGCGCCCCCAGGCCCCCCACTTACTGCCATGTAGGCGGCACAGCCTGCGCTCCGTGTTTTGGCTTTGGAGTCGACCAGGCGGCCACTGATGCCGAAGTCACAGAGCTTGATTTGGCCCCGCTCATCCAGCAGGATGTTGGAGGGCTTGACGTCACGGTGGATCACGCCATGCTTCTCCTTCAGGTAGTAGAGCGCCTTCACAATCTGCAGCATAGACAGGGGTGAGCACTGGTTGGTGACATGGGGGCCGAGGCTGAGGGGGCACCTGCCTGCCCACCTGCGCCCTCCAGGCCACTCACCGCCACCGTCATCTTGCCCAGGATCCGCTCGGGAATGGGGCCCTGCATCCGCTTCTTGAGCTTCTCTGCGCACGTGCCCATGAGCTCCATGGCGATGAAGACGTCTGTCTGCAGGGACAGCAGTGGCTGTACCCATCTGCCCACCCTAGACAGGCTCAGGCCTCGGGGGAGGAGTGGGGGGGTTGGGGGGAGCCCTTGTCTTACGTTGGTGATGAAAGTCCCGAAGCACTGCACAATGTAGGGGCAGTCGTGGCTCTTGAGCACCACATCCAAATCCATGAGGATCCTCTTGTTCTCCTCCTTATTCCCCGAGCGCCGCATTTGCTGCATGGAACAGCCAAGGGCTTAGCACTGAGCCTGGGGCGCAGGGCTCCCATGGGACATGTGGGGGGTGCACTCCATGGGCTGGGCAGGCGGGCTCACCTTGACAGCTATGACGTGCCCCGTCTTCCGGAAGCGCATCTTCCACACCTGGCCGCAGGTGCCGCTGCCCATCTCCCCAAGGTTCTCTAGGTCGTTGATCTCCGCCTGGTAGCGCTGGCGAGGAGAGCCAGGGCTAGGGATCCAGCGGGCCTCTGCCCTCACCCCCGGCCCACATCTACCAGCTGTGTCCCACCCACCCTCCCTGGGGCCACCAACAGAAGTGTGTTACGTTACCTGGCCCCCGATGGTCAGGTAGCCTGTCTGCTTCATGATCTCCTGCAGCTTCTGGTCAATCTCGATGCTGAAGGGAGAGGGAGTGGGTGCTGGTGGAGGGCGGTCCTCACTGACCTGAGGTGACCCCAGCCCCCAACACGCAGGGGGTTCCACAGAGCTCACCAGCGCCACCCTGAGGCTGGCCCTGCGCCCCCGACCTCCCCCCAGGCGGCTCACCTCTCCATGCTGCGGGGTGTGAACAAGGTTGAAGGCAGCCCCAGCATGTGGCGGGGCCGGGCGGGGGGCGTGGGGTGCTGCGGGGAGCTCTCGGAGGACGGTGAGCGGCTGCCCCCATCGTTGGCCAGTGGGAGCTGCAGGGCTAGGGGGTGGTGAGAACCAGGGGTAGGGAGGGGGTTAGCTCCCAGCTGGCCCCAACTGCAGGGCCTGGCGCCCCCATCCTTCCCTCCCCAGTATCCCTCAGGTGGGCCGGTACAGCCCCCAGCCCTGGTGGACAGGGAGCGCCCCGCTCCTAGACCACTCTCGGGGTGTTTTCTCCCAGCCCCCCTGACTGGGAAAGGCTTGCAGTGGGCTGGTGGGGGAGGGGTGGTCCCCAGAGGCTGAGGGTTCAGCCCCAAGTATTCCCTGATAGAGAAAGGAGGCCCTGAGGCTGCTAGTGGACCTCGGGCAGGTAGGCTGCCCCTACCCTGGGGCCCCTTCCTCCCCACTCTGCTCAGGAAGAGGCCCAGGGCCACCACCCCCACAATGTGGCAATGCTGAAATGGGGAAAGAGTGGGTGAGGGACCCAGGCTTCTGGCTGCCTCGCCTGTTCTGTTTCAGGGTCAGGGAGCGCTGCCCTCTGGCCAGCAGACTCTGTGAGCCTCCGGCCTGGCCTGCAGAGCTGGGGCCAGTACAGCCAGGGCAGGAGCCCAGGCTGGACCTGTGTCCTTCAGGTAAAGGGAGCCAGGTGACCCAGCCCCTCCAGGGGCCGGCAGGGCTCTAGGGACCGGGGCCAGGCCAGGTGGGGAGGTTGGTTCTTTCCAGAAGCCTGCATGCGGACAGCTTGGGCATGCTACAGGCAGGCGGGCAGGCAGCGGGCAGGCAGCGGGCACCCCAGGACGGGCAGGCGGCGTTAGGGGACAGGAGGGTGGGAGACAGACAGATGGGAGCTGAGACTTGGGGCCCAGCTGCCCAGAAGAGGCACTGCAGAGACAGGCCAGAGAGGAGCTGGGGACAGGAGAGCAGGCCCCTGATGGATAAGGAGCCTCCCGGCCAGGCAGGCCACAGAGTGGGAGCAGAGGCCAAAGTGGCCCTGGAAAAGATGGATGACCCTCCAGGGAACCCATGAACCTCAAAGACCCTGGCACTCAGCCTCCAGAAGGGAGCCCCTGGCTGGGGAGGCTGAAGGCTACAAGCACCCCCCAGGTTCACCTCCCCTTGGAGAGTGGGCTGGGAGGGGAGCTTCTCCCCTGGAAGTTCTCCAGGCAACTGGTGACGTGGGCCCAGTGACGAATGGGTAGAGACAGATATACTGTGGCTCTTGGCGCCCAGGCACACTTTCTGTGCCCTGCTGGCCTACGACCTTGGTTGCAGCCAGAGCGAGGAGCAGACCTATGAGCCCGGCCTGCCAGTCCCAGGATGGCCTGGCGAGAGTGATGGAAGAGCTCTGGGAGCCCGAGGACGTGGCTGAGCCCAGTCCCCTCCACTGGCCCAAAGGCCTCTCCTCCGGCACCCTCCCTGCTCTACCACGGCCAGAAGTCTGGTCCTAAACCCCCCCTCTCTGGCTGCACACCCTCCAGGGCTCCCAAAGACCCTCAAGCTCTGAGACCCTGGATCCCTGGCAGGCTGCCCCACACTGTCATCGGCTCCCTGGGTGAGGACCACACCCCTTCCCTCCCTAGGCCTCTCTGTGCCCTGCTGGCCCCCCACCCTACCCCTCACACAGTCCACCGGGCTCTCTGAAGGCTCCCCCAGAGCCTGGGGCCAAGGCAGCTTGTGGGGGGAGAAAGGCTTCCAGCCGCTCCCACAAACTGAAGCACGGTAGGTGTTTAAGAGGGGCTGGTACAGGATGGCTGAGGGGAGTAGGCCAGGGGGAGGTATACAAAGGCCCTGAGAACAGAGATCACACAGGTGGTGCCAGGCCCACGGCAGGTCAGGAAGGCCGAATGAGAGCAAGAGACTGAAGGGGAGAGAGAAAAGAGGAGGATGAATGAGCAAGGACAAGGGAGGGCACAGGGAGGTGGGGTAGGGTGGTGCATGCAGCCTGCCAGGCTGTCAGTGAGCACACACACGCACACACACAGGGCATGGCACAGACCCACAAGCACGTGCAGACTACACGCCACAGGACCCCCAACAGAGCCAACTCTCCCTCACATTCTTACACACACACACACGCCCCACAGGACCCCAAACAGAGCTGATTCTCCCTCACATTCTTACACACACACACACACACACACACACACACACACACACACACACACACACACACACACACACACTTCCCAACCTAGTCCCATTCCACACACAAGGATCAATGAGGCCAACCCGCCCCCCACCCCCCACCTTCCCCACAGGTACGTCTGGCTCCCTCTTGGGCCCTGGGGGGCTGTTTCCTCTACTTCCACTCCTGTGCTCCCCCATGTCCCAGGAGACTTTGCTCAAATGCCACCTTCTTCCCAGGCTTCCCAAACGCCACCCCCCTCACCCTCAACCCTGCAGAACCTACGACCCTGCTCCACTGGGCGTTTCCTCCAAGGCACGGGGCCTCCTCCACTTCTCTGTGCCCGGAGGACCCCCCAACCCCCAGGGCCTCCCACCCCCAGGGGAGCACCAGCCCCTGGAACAAACGGGATCAGTCCAGGCCTAGCACTGTTCAGCACAGAGTGGGGGGCGACACGGGTCCGCTGAGCTGATGAAGTTGATCAGCAGGTAGGGAGCCCAACCCTCCCTCCCTCCACTCACACATATGCCTGCAGGCACACGCACGGCCACTCGGGACCCCCTCAGCAGGCGACAGACTCCTGGCAGGATAGGGAGTCTGCTTCCTCCTGCGGGGAGTCCAAACCTGAACCCGAGAGGAACGGAGGAGCAGGAGGTGACAGGACACAGAGGAGGTGGCCCGGTGGGCCAGTCGTTGACCGTGTGGATGGAGAGAGAGTGAGGGTGGGATGGGCGGATGCACACACACACAGGAGCATGGGGGTGGGGGATGGCATTCTGCGGCCGGGGCAGCGGTTAGGTCAATGGTGCAGAGATCCAAGCAGCGATGATAAAAAGGCTGGTACCTGCTCGTTGGGACGGGGCAGGAGCAGGGCTTAGAGTGATCACAATAACTGGATGGGGAAAAGGAAGAAAAAAAAAAGAAAAACAACACCACGATAAATCACAACAGAAACAACTGATTTGTCCAAAAGAAAAGAAAATCAAATCATAACGAGGAGGAGGGGGGAGGCACGCGGCACCAAACTGCAGAGAACAGAAATGGGAGGGCTGAGAGGATGGGATGGAGCTGACAGACACAGGTGCCAGGAGGGGGCTCCCCTGTGCCTCCCTGCCCATCTGGGACAGCCACCCTGCCAGGCACCCAAGGCCCTGCCCGGGCCTGTCTCATCCACGCTGGGGCTGGAGGTGGAGCAGTGCTGAAAAGCCCAGTGGGGACCCTCCAGTCCTGGCCGGGCTTCCTACCCCAGGCAGAGTCTAACACAGCACCGCTGCCTCAGGGTTCTTCCTGGGCCCCTAGAGACCCCTCCCCACTCCAGTCAGGAACCCACACGGACCAAGCGCAAAAAAGGGAGGGTGGGGAGTGGACTGTAAAGGAGAATGGGGGTGACGAGGGAGTGGTGGGAGTACCCAGATGAGGAGATATCTTCCCCACCTCTCAAGATGACCCGACAGGGAGCTACATAAGCCACAAGAGTCATATCAGAGGGACTAACAAGAAGGGGAATTTGCTGGGTCAAGAGAGACACAGAAAGCACGTGTGGGAGGGGACTTCCCTGGTGGTCCAGTGGTTAACATTCTGCAGTTTCAGTGCAGGCAGGGGGTAACCCTGGTCGTGGAACTAAGATCCTGAATACCATAAGAAGTGGCCAAAAAATTATATAGAGAAGAGATAGCGTGTGGGGGGGATGCTCTTCATCAGGTTGGTAAGAAGAGGAAAAATGGGACTCCCTGTGAGCTTCGAGGATGTGGGGAAGGGTTCCGTAGAACGTTATAAGCAGACTAAATGTTGCATGGTGATCCCGGACCAGGTGCGGGTGTTGAGGGGCAGCTCTTGACGCCAGAGGACAGGATTCCGGAGAGACAGGCACTGAGATCATGGGATCACAAAGGAGCAGGTAGGTACATGTACATCCTGGGATGCCCAGGTAGCCGCACACTGGCCTCAGGTGTTCCTGGGCTGTGTGTGGAAGGGGGAGTCACTTGATTCAAGGTGACAAAAGTTGCCACGCTTGGAAGCTGCATATTTATTTCTAGAGAATCCAGAAAAGTGGTGGCAGTGTACTCCTCCTAGTCCGAGGAGTACAAGGAGGGACCTGGCTTAGGTGGGTAAAAAGGTAGGTGGGAGGGAGTCTGCTGAACCAGTGACAAGATCCCAGACCGGGAAGAAGGGAGCACTAGACACAATCACAGGGGCAGTTATATACGGTCCAGCGATGTCAGGCGTCCCCAGGTCAGGTGCACTTGTGTCATCTGCTGAACCCGGCTGACAAGGACCCAGGTGGCGGGGGAGGGGACCTCTTGACACAGTCTCTGAGATGGCGACAGTGGAATCAGCTGGTGAAAAGGTATGTGTACAGGTATACGGAGGAGCTGGATGTGGTCACGGTTGCATGGAGTAGAAGCACCAAGGCTCAGAGTAGGTGACAGAGGCTCCGAGGTTCCCGGTGATTGGGGGCGGGTCATCAGATGGAGGGCCTCGCCCTGGAGCCGGTAACTAGGTTCCCAGGCCCCATTAGGGGGAGCCCCGAGGCAGGGTGAAGACTGACGGGGAGCTCACGGGCCCCACGCCCCCCGGGTCACCGTGACCCTCTCCCCGCCGGCCGACAGAGGGGAGCCGAGCGGAGAGGAGGAGGAGCAAGAGCGCCCCGGAAGCGGGGGCGGGGCCTGGCGGCGGGGGGCGGGGCCTCCCGCGGCGCGCGCGCCCGCCCCCCCCGCCCCCCCCCTCCCCCACGCCGCCGTGCTTACTGGGCCTGGGCCGCTGGGGGCTGATATCCAGGTTGAGGTCGATCCTTCGCCGGGCCTCGCGGGTTCTCCTGCTTTAGCTTTGCTTCCAAGCGGGACAGCTTCTGCTCCAGGGAGGACGCCGCCATCTTCCCCGCCGCCGCCGCCGCCGCCGCGCACCGCCCGGCCGCCCGTCAGTCCGGCAGACAAACACACCGCACTGCGCCTGCGCTTGGATGACCCCGCCGAGCCGCCGTCTCGCTCTGCACAACGCATGCCCGGGGCGCGTACCCGCCCTTCCCGCGAGCGAACCTCCACGCGTGCGTGCTTCGTCCCAGCCGAAGGGATGGCGCCTCCTAGAGCTCGCGGGTGGCAGCGTACACATCCTCCCAGTGGGATGTGTGACGCGCATGTGCAAATCCCGGAGCTCTCCGGCAGGAGGCGCTGTTTGGAAACCCACTCACCATTCAGTTGAGAGCGGTGGGCGGAGAAAGCAGCGCGCAGGCGTACAGAAGGGGCGGCGAGAGCCCGCGCGTGCCGTCTGATGCGCATGCGCGTCCCTGGCCTCTTTTTTTTTTTTTTTTGATTTCCTGCCGGTGACCCCGGTGGTCGCCAGGCTGTGTCCTCAGCCTCGGTCTTTCTCTTCCTGGCCGGCCCTAGCTGGCACCCACGCCTTCCAAAACTGCCTTTCTCATCTCGGACAGTGCTTCGTTATGGTCCCTGTTGTGCTTAATTGCTGCCTACTCACCATAATTAGGCACCTGTGGGAAGCCCTTTCCATTTCAGCGAGGTCAGGGTTGGCCACGAGGACTTGGAGGGATGGGCGGGGTAGGGTTTGGGCCACTGGCCGGACGGTGGGAATCCAGCGGCGTGATCCCTGCCCTCGGCGACGTGGGGCCAAGGTCAAGGCTAGAGAGTTCCAAGTCAGATTGGCCGTGGGAAATTTGAAGTCATCCCTCATCTGTTTAGCTCCTGGACAATGCAGAAACCTGGGGTTTAGTTCCTCCACCTGGCGCCTTCACCACCTACACATTTTCTTCAGCTGGTCTGAAGAGTGCTGGGAAAATCCCCATCTGGAACCCTGGGGCTCCTGGGTGAGCAGCTTGCTTCTGCTTTGTGCCTGGAGGAGGCTCACATGTTGGAGACACCATGGAGGTGGGGATCCCAGGAGATCAGGATTGGGCAGGCTGTGCCAAAGCTCTGCCCACTCTAGCACGAGAAAACTGATAGGTGTTGAAGGTTTCTGATGACTCCTCTGGTGACAGCTTATGGGTGAAGCAGATCCAAAACTGTGGAGCCATGACAATAACGGAATGTAGAGGACAGGCAGTTCTACGGGAGAAAGGCTAGGTAGACTACCACCTGATGTCTCCTGGTTAACTGAGGTCTCTCTCTGCCTCTGCTCCCAAGGAAGAGGCTTATAGCCTTGATTCTGGAACCTGACTGTTGCCACTTGCCTAATTGGTCTGGTGGAATAGAAGCCTTAGACAACGGCAGGAGTGGACACAAGGGATCAGACTTATTATTCTCAGACTTCCCTGGTGGCCCAGTGGTTAAGAATCCACCTGCCAATGCAGGGAACAAGGGTTCGATTCCTGGTCTGGGGAGATTCCACATGCCACAGAGCCACTAAGCCCTTGTGTTGCAACTACTGAGCCTGTGCTCTGCAAGAGAAGTGACCACAATGAGAAACCCATGCACCACAGCTAGAGAAAGCCTGAGTGCAGCAAGGAAGGCCCAGCTCAGGAAAAAAAAAAAAAATTCATAGTTCTTATAGTTGGTATTATTTATTAAGCACCCACTGATATACACTCCCTCACATAGGGAACATTGAAAGACAAACTCCCAGCCTACAGAAAAATGTACCTCCCCTGCAGGTGTTCCAACCCTTAGCACATCCATGAATAGCCCCCTGGGGTGTCTGGGGGAATGTTGTTGATTGCTTGAAGTTGCCTGCAGAGCTTTTAACTTATGTGAATGTGAGCATTTTCCTGAGGAAGGAGGTGCCCAGCTTTCATCAGATTTCTCAAAGCATCTAGGGATCTAAAACCAAGTTCAGAATCCCTGCTCTTGACACCCAGATATCTACTCTGTAGGTCAGCATTTCCTAACATTCAGGCCTGGGATGGTCCGAATCAGAATTACCTGGGATGCTTCTGTTTACTAGCAAGTTCCTGGCCTCCAGCCAACGTCCTGAGTCAGCCTTTCAAGGGTGGGGCCTGGGATGTTTTGTTTTGGAGATGTTGATTTCAGCCAAATATGAGAACCATTGCTTTCTGAGTTGAGGTGTCCATAGCAAGCAACTTATAAATAGGGGATTAATATCAAAATTGGGGGGGAGGTTGGTCCCTTGTGTCTGTGTCCCCTCGTTGGGAGAAAACCCCAGATGTAAGCTGTTTTGGTCAGGGGGAGAGGGTTGAAATCCCACTGGGATGAGCCTCCCCCCACCCCACCCCCCATATGCGGTACTGTGGCTGCTGTCTGGGGGAGGGCAGCATCTCTGGCACAGGGCTAGGGGCAGGTCAGCCAAGCTAAAGACATGGGTGTGGTTTTGGTCTGAGAGGCTTCTGAGTTAATCTCTCCAGGATGTTCCACCCCAAATCCACAGCCTCCCAGACAAACCAGTCCCAAGATCTTGCCTGGGCTCCATCAACCTGACATGTCTGTTCCTTGTCTCCTGGCTGGGGCCCACTTGGCCACCTCCTTTGAAGATAATGGTAGAGATTCCGGGGCAGTAGCATCCAGGAGGCATTGACCTCAACCTGTCCCCCCTCCCCGACTTCACTCTGCCTCCATCCGGTCCCGCACCTCGGCCGGCAGCCCATCGTAAAGGGTGTCCTCCACCAAGAGCCCCGACTTCTTGAGCCCCCCACAGTTGCTGAGCTCTTCTGGCAGTGCTTCCAGCCGGTTGCCCTTGAGCTCCAGGCGGCTGAGGGCCCTGAGGGCCCCCACCTGGGGCGCGAGCTGCCTCAGGTGGTTGTAACCTAGGAGCAGTGTCCGCAGCTTGCGGCAGAAGAAGAGCTCATCGGGTAGAAACTCCAGGGCATTGTAGGAGAGAGCCAAGTGCTGAAGATTCTGCAGGAGACCCAGCTCAGCTGGCAGAGAATGCAGCCCATTGTGCGAGACGTCCAGCAGGCGGAGGCTGTAGCACATGCCGAGCTGGGTGGGCAGCGTCTCCAGCTTGTTGTGGCTCAGATAGAGCTGCTCGAGGCCCCGGAGCTTCCGCACGTGCTCGGGGACATAGGCGATCTGGTTGTGCCACAGCCGGAGCGTGAGCAGCTTGCGGCAGTGCTGAAAGCTGAGAATTTCCTCAATGGAACGCAGGTGGTTGTCCCTGAGGTCGAGCTCCTGCAGCGCGCCTAGGCTGAAGATAGCATGGGGGATGCGCTCCAGCCCGCAGGCCACCAGCTCCAGCTCCCGCAGCACCGCCAGCTTCTTGAGGCTGTTCAGCGCCAGCAGACGTGCCCCGTCGTTGTGCAAGCTGAGCCGCTGCAGGTGGCCAGCCACATCAGTCACGCTGGCGGGAACCTTGCCGGCATTGCTCCGCAGAGACAGCACCTTCAGCTGCTTCAGCTCCCGGAGACTCTCAAGGGTGGCTGCCCGGGCCAGCTCTGGGGGGAAGAGCCCCTCTAGATGCAGCTCCTCCAGACCTCGCAGCCCGAACACCCACAGGGGCACCTCCCGCAGCTCCTCGCACTTGATTCGGATGACCTTCAGGCGGTCCCGCAGGAAGATCTGCGAGGAGAATGGAAGCCTGGCGGGCGAGTGGAGCAGGCTCAGCTCCTGCAGGTTCACCAGCTGTGAGAGGCCCGGGGGGAAGGTGATGTCGCCGATGGCCTCCAGCCGCAGCGCCTCCACCTCGCTGAGCTCGAAGACTGTGTCCGGCAGCCCCGGGAGCATGCAGAGGGCCAGTTCCAGCCGGCCCCTGGCGTTGCGCTGCAGCTTCTGCCGCAGCTTCTCGGGTGTCCACTCGTGGTTGAGGTTGAGCTGCTTCAGGCGGCTCTCGCTGACCTCAGAGAGGAAGACAGCAAAGCGCTTGGAGTAGAGCGAGTCATACTGGTCGATGAGGTGCAGCATAAAGGCGAAGTCGTTCTTGACATCGGGGATGTCGCCCATGCCGGTTTCCTCCCGCACTGACCGGAAGGAGTACTCCTTGAGGGGCCGGTGGAAGAGCCAGTAGAGGGTGTAGAGACAGGTGATCCCGTAGACGCACACGAAGGAGATGTAGCAGAAAGCCAGCTTGGAGAAGAGGTGGGCCTTGGTGTGGTTGCAGCAGAAGCTGGCGTAGCCCGTCACCTCCGAGGTCTCCACCCTGCAGGCCACCAGGAAGCTGATCTTCCCCACGTAGACCAGGTTGTAGACCAGGATGGCCAAGAACTTGCAGACCTTGAGCACCGTCTGCCGGATGTACATGGTGTACAGGATGTCGCCCTCCTCCACGTGCACGCGGAATTTCTTGACCTTTTCAAACAGGGCTTTGGCCTGCTCCCCCTCCTTCTTGTCCAGCAGGGTGACAGCTGGGGGCTCTGTCACCACCTTCTCGGGCTCTGCCAACACCTTCTCCTTCTCGCCCTCCCCTGCCTTCCCCAGCCCTGCCGTTGTGGTCACGGTCACTGTCGCCCGCCCAGCTGTGGTGGTGGCAGGGCCCTTGTGGTTCTCCCCGGAGACCTCGGACAGCGCCCGAGTAGTCCATGGTGAATCAAAACACTTGCCCAGGATGGAGATGAAGTGCTCGATCTTGGAGCTGGTGCCAGGGAACTTGAACCAGAAGCTGGTGCAGACCATGAAGATGAGCGTGTGGATGACAACCAGGTAGGGGAAGTACTTGGCATACCAGTGGAGGGCCGTCTCGTAGCAGAGCTGGTTGATGAAGCTGTACTGCTGTAGGTCCAGGTTGTTCTTGAGGCCGCTCAACTCCCGGAGGACCCCCATGGGCTCTGAGACCCCCCGCGGCAGCAGCTGCTGGCACGGGGCTTCAGATAAATTCTCCCGGGGTTCATGACTGGGCAGACAGATGATCTTGTCCTGTGTCACCTGGGGATGGGGGAGAGGGTATGAAAGAGGGCGAAGGATCTGAGGCAGCCTGGGAAGTTATAGGGAGAGGAAACAGGCTGAAAGCAGGAGTGGTCTGAGATGATCCCCAGCTGTCCTCAGCTGGCTGTAACTTTGGAAGAGTCACTAAACCTTTGAGCATGGGACTTTGTCTGGAAATAAAAGAGCTGGGTTGATTCGTGCTCCTCGAAAAGATGTTAAAGTCCTAGGGACTTCCCTGCTGGACCAGTGGCTAAGACTGGGCACTCCCAATGTGGGAGGCCTGGGTTTGATCCCTGGTCAGGGAACTAGATCCCACATGCCACACCTAAGGGTTCATGCTCCAACTTAAAAAAATGAAGATCTTGCAGGCTGCAAGTAAAAATGCCGCATGAGGCAACTAAGAACTGGTGCAGGCAAATAAATATTAAACAAACAAAAAAGATGTTGAAGTCCTAAGTCCCAAATACCTGACCTGTGATTGTTGCCTTGTCTGGAAATAGTGTTTGCAGAGCAGATGTAATCAAGTTAAGACGAGGGAGAAATTTGGACACACACACACACTCACACCGAGGGAAGATGCTGTGAAGATACGGGGAGAATGTCCTCTATCAACCAAGGAATGCCTGAGGCCACCCGAGTCTAGACGAGAGGCACGGCTTTCACAAGGAACCAGCCCTGTCAACACTTTGATTTCGGATATCCAGTCTCTAGAACTATGATAGAAGGGAAGACTTCCGGAATCTCCCAGACCCCGCCCCTTGGAGACACCGCCCCATCCAGGCCGCACCCCGCCCCGCCCCTTACCTGGAGAGTGCAGCCGAAGACCCCGATCATGAGCATGGCCACGGTGAGGTACTCGGCCAGCACGTCCCACCAAGGTTTGAGTACCTTGAAGGCGGGCTGCTGCTCCGTGAACTGCTTGAACTCCGCCACCGGAATCATCCCTCCTATGAGTAGTGCAGGAAGAGGAGGGTGCAGAGAGAGACCCTCAGGAAAGAGCGCCTTGTGAGCCAGGCCCCTAGAAGAGCCAGAAGCACCCCTGGGCTCCCAGTATCCGCCCTCCGCCCCGCCGAACTCCGGCAGAACCCACAGCTGTGCGCTCCCTTCCCCTCCCCCCGGCCCCAAGACCTCACCTCCTTCCTAGAGCCAAGCGACTAAGACTGCATGCTTGGCTTAAGGTGATAAGTACTTACTGCTCGGTAAGTCCTCACCACCTCTGTTCCCAGGGACCCCCGCCCCGATGGGACTGGTCTTGCCCTCTCAGAGCTCAGGAGGGACATTCCACGAGGTCGCTGCTCCACCGCTCGTCGGTGTGGCCTTCTTCCCGAGCCCAGGCATCATCTCCTCCCACCCTTGACGCCAGTCTCAAACACTTCGCTCTGCTTCCTTGACTCCAGACACCCGGTACCCAGGCGGCCAGCCCCGGATCCCTCCGCCACTGGACCACAGTCCCGAGACTCGGGACTTCCGGGGCGTGGACCCCCACCCCCTTCAGGGGCGCTCCGGGCACCACCTCCAACCTCCAACCGGAAAAGCCGGCTGGAGCCTGGCTCTGGTTACGGGACCCAGGGGCAGGGAGTGGCGGAGCTGAAGGCATGTCGGCCCTGGGGGTGGAGGCGGGTGGCAGTGACGAGGACACCTGGGTTTCTAGTGGGGCCAGTGTTTAGGATCTGCTGCGGAAAACCGATACCCGAAAGGCAAGGGCTGAGGGGCAAAGAATCAGGAAATGGAAAACTCACAGGGAGAGAGCCATGGTGACACCTACGACTACAACGTCTAGGACGGGGCTGGGCGGCCAGCCTACTCGTCTGTCCGTGGGTTTCATTTTAGACCAAGGTATCATTATTCCAGATACAGACAGCCAGGCGCAAGTCACTCGGGGGCGTGGACCACAAGCTGGTACAGCACCCTCCCAGACAGGCAGCCCTGTAGCCTCTCTTCCCAAGTCTGGAAGGGGAAAAAAAGGGAGGCAGCAAGGCCCCCACTGTCTTCGAGGGGGCTCCTAGGCCGGTCCATCCCCCTCCCCAGCACCCGTGCTCCCCAATATAAAGCCCGTTTCTCATCTTTCTCACGCTTCCCAGATGGCACATTGGGTGGGGAAGATCCCCTGGAGGAGGAAATGGCTACCCACTTCAGTCTTCTTGCCTGGAGAATCCCATGGACAGCGAAGCCTGGGGGGCTATAGTTCATGGGGTCGCAAAGAATCGAGCATGACTGAGCACGGATGCCTGTTTCTCATGTAGGTTTCATGAGCCCTGTGGTCCTCATCCTGATAGCTTGTCACTGGCTGGGCAAGGAAGGGAGGCATCTGGGTCACTGGATCATCCTCCAGCCTCCCACCTGTCTCCTGGGGGGCAGGGCCTGGCTTCTGTCCCACACCTCGGCCAATCGCTCTGATACCTCCATGCCTCCCTCTTTGGTCCCCATAACCCTGGAAGGCCTTCCATTACTACTGAATGAGGACAAGGTAGAGGTGGGCAGGGCTATAGAATGCAGGCCCCACCCAGCAGGCTGAATTCAGGGCAGTCCGACACACTCCTTAATCCCACCAGGGATGGCACGCAAGGGAAGGGACACGCCTGCCTACACCCGGTCTCCAGGGGCCCCTGATTCAGGCCCTGACTCACCTAGCACCAGGCACACGCAAGGGGCTACATAGAACACAGGATCCCTCACCCAATGACCCAGCCCTTGCGCTCAGTTTCACAACCTGTCCTCAACAAGCCCAGTAAAGGTGCCCACCCACGCCCCCCAGTGCATCACAAGCTTCAGACACCAGGGAATCTGATAGAAACACGCCCAGGGCAACTCCACAGCCCCCAGGGGCCAAATTGCAGCCACCACATAGGACAACCCTGGGGGCATTCTATGTGCACTTGTGTACAAGCTGAAGGGAGACTCGGGGCCAGAGACATAGCCATACACTCTCTTCCAGTTCTGGCCACCCACTATTCTCCCTGCCCTGGCCACTTGCCCCTGCAAGGGACACTGCTTCAATTAAGAATGGTGACTCTTAGCAGAAATGCCACACAGGCAGGGGGGATCAACTTCCTGCCCCCGAGTCCCTGCCACCCTTCAGGACACATCTCACAATTGTGGAAGCTCTGCCATTGGCCATCCTAGACCCACAATAAAAAGCAAGAAGGCAGAGACTCCCAGGGTCCCCAACGGATGGGTCAGAGGCTCCCACGGAGCAAGGTGTATACGCGACAGCCTCAAAGGCAGACATGGGGTTATCATTATCTGTCTCCATGACTCAATCTTGATTGTTTGGAACCTGCCATTAAGTTTCCCCAGACGCAAGACTGGCCCCCCTTTGTCTGAACCAGGCTGGTGGGAAGGCTGGGGGAGAAAGCATCATGGGGGTGTGGGGACAGAGAACTTAAGGCCACCAGATGCTTTCAGTGTCTTGTTTGATCTCAACTCTGGGAGCATGGATGTGGAGACCCTTATGTCCCAGACTTGGGGAAGTGAAATAACTCATTCAAGGTGTCCCAGCTTGTACAAGCAGCGTTTGAGGGAGACCCCCTGAGTCCTGTCCGTCTGATCACAGGCACTCTGTTCCAGGTTGAGCAAGAACGTCTCACTGAGATGAAGAATCTTTGCCAGGGAGCCTCAGAAGGGGGCTCTTTCCGGTAGAGAAGAGAGAGAGGGAGGATGGCTGTTCTGCCTACCAGGCTAAGGCTACACAGGCTAAGTTGTCCTTGTCAGCCTCCGAACGAACGGGAAGTTGCCCCCTACCTAGCCTTAGCTCCGCCTACCCATGCCTCACTCTTGCTTCTCTCAGGCCTCCCCCAAGCCCCCACCTTGCCTCTAAACACTGGCAGCGGTGGTGGGTGCCCCTGATCCCCTGACCCCCCATTTCCACCCACCGCCCAAGCTAAGCGGCAGTGACAGTTGTCAGCCCCAAAACGGGCCTTGGAGAGCACTCGGTTTAACCTTTGACTTCTACACGAGGGAGAAATTATGGTCGGGGGTGGGGGGGGGGGGGGGCAGTAGCAGCAGAGCCAGTTCTGGGCCTTAGGCCTGGGGAGTCCCAACCTAGTACTTTTCCAAGCTGCCCTTCCAGGACTGGGGGTTCTGGGGAGTCTTTAGGTGCAAGGGACCCGGAAGGGACAGCCTGGGGAGGCCCCCACGTGTTAGGGCTCGGGGAGGTGAGGGGCTCGCTGGGATGAGCTGTCACTGGCAAGAGGAGAGGGGAACAAGGTATCAAGACGCCCAGGGTGGACCCTAGCTGTTCGATCTTCACTCTGCCCTTGGCCAGGCCTGCCGGGCTTCCTGGATAGGAGCACTTGGGCTGGCCAGGGCCGGGCCTCTCTCTGCACCGCCCCCCAACCTCCCCTTTACCCCCCCGCCCCAGCTCCTTCTGTGCCCCAGACGGCTTAGGGCTCAGGTCGCAAGGCCAGCCGCACCTCGAGCGGTCCTCCTGTGGGCCAGGTCCTCACCCCGCCACTCGGTCCCCAAGCGCGGAGAGCCACCTACTCACCTCACGGGCCAGACGCTGTTTCCAACTCCTGTGTCCCTGAGAGCTGAGCGGCTGGGACTCCCGCGGAGTTCGCGGGCCGGACTGGGTGAGTCAGGGCGGGCGGGACCGGAGCCGCGGGCTGCCCCGCCCCGCCCCGCCCCGCCCACCAGCCGTCTCGGCCCCGCCTCCTTCGGACGCTCCCGGACTCCCGGTACCGCGGGATAGCCAGAGGTAGGCGATCCTAACCCTGAAGTCCCCGGGGAGGGGCGGGGCTCGTCGGCGGAGCAGAAACGGTAGAATCCTGGGCTCCGCTGCAGTGGGGCGGACCTGGCATGGGGGACACTGAGAGGGGCTGAAAGCGCCGGACGCCCAAAGCCAACCTGAGAGTACTTTTCTGGGAGCTAAGCTGTAGAGACCCGTCAGGAACAGGTGGAAGCCCTCTTCCTTCCTTCACCCCCAGGCGCAGCTACTTGGCTTTGAAACTCAAACAGGGAATCAGTGATCAGGGCCCGAGGGAGGGCGGGGCGCTTTCTCCTTCCTGCTCTGACCACCCAACCAGGGGACGCTCTCCACTGGGGAGGAGACGGAGTCCAGGGTCAGAGGGCTCTGGGAGCCAAGGCTGGAGTTCGATCTGGGAGGTCTGCTTCTCAAAGGGAGACCCTGCAGCCCTAGTCCCCACGATTTCCTCCCCACTTTGGGAGGCCTGTGCTAGATCTCAGACAAGAATTTTATCTTGATTTGCTCTGTCTGCTAGACTCAAGGGAGAGGAGACCTGAGAAGGTGGGAGAGTGAGATCCCATCTCTCACGGGGAAAAGAAGCCCACAAGTTCACCAGATTAGAGATACTCTGAAATCTTGAGGGTTGGGACCCCGTAAGCTTAGATTCCTCTGTGAAATCTGGCAATGGGCGTGACTCCTTTGCAGAAGTCCCTGTGGGCTGGGCCACAGGCCTCCCAAAGGCAAACCTTCTTTGTGTGGACAAGATAAGCTAGGCTATCTTCTCTCTCAGAGCTTTTGTGTGTGTGGATGGGGGTGGGGAAAGGGAGAGGGTAAGGATGCATATAATTAAGGAACAAGATACTGTCAATTTGTGACAAATGCTGTGTATATAGGGGCTTCCCAGGTGGTACAGTGGTAAAGAATCTGCCTGCCAGTGCAGGAGACGCAGGTTCGATCCCTGGGTGGGGAAGGACCCCTGTAGAAGGAAATGGCAACCCTCTCCAGTATTCTTGCCTGGAGAATCTCATGAACAGAGGAGTCTGGCGGACTACAGCCCACGGTGTCTCAAAGAGTCGGACATGACTGAGTGATTGAGCATGCACTCATGCTGTGTATACAGCAAAACAGGGTGAGGTGAAGTGGTAGCAAAGGGGCCTTTTGAGATGAATAGGTTCTCCTTTTCCTCTAGCCTCTGGAGTAGCTCCTTGAGATCCATGCCCTGGGGGTTTGTTCTCAGCTATATGCTGGGATGCTTGTCTTGTTACACACTGCTTTGCACTCCTGTGCAATAGCCTCTGCGGTCACTGGAACTGAAGCCCCATGAGCCCTAGACACATATCTTTTCTGACACTTCAGATGGTGCCTGGCACACAGTGGGCATTCAGTAAATAATGGATGGATGCTTAGTTCAGGCTCTTCTTGATGCAGACCCTGAGGCAAGGAATTAGATGGCAATAGTTTCTCTGGAAGGTGAACTCCGGAAGCATTAACGGTGAGCCAATGGGGAAGAGAAGGAAGCCAGTAAGTGTTAATGAGGGCAGCTCTGGGAGATGATGGCAGATGCACCTCCAAGGTGTCCCACCCAAGTGGTGGAGGAGTGGAAGCATTGTTGCACCAGTTTCTGTCTGTCGTGGCTGAGGGCTTCTCTGGAGATGGGGGCGGAGGGGGCCGTTCATGCCTTGGCACTCCTGACTTTCCTTGCACGTGGGGACTCCGGGTGCTCAGAGGATATGGGAGAGGCTGTATGGGATCTGTCACAGGTACAAATGCTTGAGTGGGATGTCTTAGCCATATGACATACATGCAAGTGGTCCTCCAGAAAGACTGCCTACTTTACATTCCCATTGGTAGTTCATGAGTTTCCCCATGTGCATTCTATCCAGATTTTTAAACAATTGTGGTAACGTACACACACATAACAAAGAATTTGCCATCCTAACCATTTTTAAGGGTATAGCTCATGACATTAAGGGCTTCCCTGGTGGCTCAGAAGGTAAAGAATCTGCCTGCAATGCAGATTGATCCCTGCAATGCAGGTTTGATCCCTGGGTCAGGAAGATCCTCTGGAGAAGGAAATGGCAACCCAGTCCAATATTTTTGTCTGGAGAATCCCATGGACAAGAGGAGCCTGGAGGGCTACAGTCCTTGGGGTCCCCAAAGAGTCAGAAATGACTGAGCAACCAATACTCTCACTTCAGTGGCATTAAGTAATTTCACAGTGTTGGGCAACCATCCCCACCATCCATCTTCAGAACTTTTTTCATTTTGCAAAAACTGAAACTCTGTCCTCATGGAACATGAATTCACTATTCCTTTCCCCCAGCCCCTGGCACTCAGCATTATACTGTCCATCTCTATGAATCTGAATCTTCTGGGGACCTCATATAAGTGGATCACAGTGGCTGTATCATTTTACATTCCCACTAACGGTACACAAGTGTTCTTATTTCTCCATATTCTCACCAGTACTTGATTGTTTATAATCAGCTTTTAAGGTTTTGTGAGCCTGATCTATTGCTGTGTAACAAGCTACCCCCAAACTTAGCTCCTTAAAACAACAAGAATTTACTGTCTGACAGTTTCTCAGGGCTTCCCTGTTGGCTCAGCAATAAAGAATCTACCTGCAATGCAGGAGACACAGGAGAAAAAGGGTTCGATCCCTGGGTTGGGAAGATCCCCAAAGGAAGAACTCGTCACCCACTCCAGTATTCTTGCCTGGGAAATCCTATGGACAGAGAAGCCTGGTGGGCTATAGTCCATAGGGTCACAAAGAGTCAGACTCGATTGAGGAACTTGAGCACACATGCAGTTTCTCAGGGTCAGGAATCAGTCAGAGGAGCTACAATGAGTGGTTCAAAAGTTTCCCTTCCCTGGACCCCAACAACCACTGAGTTGCTTTCTGTCACTGTCTATAGATTAGCTTGCATTTTCCAGAGGTTGTATGAATGGGACCACGCAGGGCATTCTCAAGCTCTCTGTATGAACAAATGTGATGGAGATGAGGTTGGGCAGAGGGAGCTGGTTCTTTGGAATGGGATAGTGGGTAGTGCGAGTCTGGAGAGATTGAACTTGGGAGCAGAGAGCCCAGGGTTTCTGTGGGGTCGATGTGGTCTTTCAATTTTTAATTAATTGATTTGGCTGCACTGGGTCTCAGTTGCAGCACACAGGATCTTCAGTCTGTGTTGCGACATGTGGGATCTTTAGTTGCAGCAGGTGAACTCTTAGTTGCAGCATGTGGGGTCTAGTTCCCTGTGTTGGGAGGGTAGACACTGGACCACCAGGGAAGTCCCCAATGTGGTTTTGAGTATAAGTGGAGGTGCAGGAGGGCACCTGGCACTGTCCCCCAGCTCAGGGAGGCTGAAGATGGCCATCTCCCTCTTCATGCTCCTATCCCCTCCATGCCACAATCCTCTATCAAGGTACTCCAGGTGGCCCCTGCACCAGTTGGCAAGTCACCAAAATGACACCCTTACTCCCTCAGGCTGGGCTGGGAAACCTCGAACGGGATTTCTTGAGCTCCTTCATGCACCGGTTTTGACACCTCCAGCCCCCCCACCCCAATAATCTCATCTCCCCAAAGCCTGGCTCTATCCAGAAGCCTTTGCTGACTTGACTTTATGTGACCTGGGAGGGTGTGGAGAGTGGGGGGTGCGTTGCCCTGTAGAAGGATGGGTCACCTCTCACCAGCCTCGGTCTCTCTCTCCCCCTCATTCTATGTTCCTCTCTTCCCCCAAATCGGGGTCTACCCCTACTTTCCCAGGGCTTCATTCTCCCACCAGTCCCCCCAGCTCAACGAGATAGGAGGTTTCCTGGGTTCTGTGAAAAAGCTTTGGGTAAAAGAGAGATGTAAGCCCCAGGAAACCTGGGTCCGGGGGGCAGCCTCTGAGGTCGCGAAGGCGAAGACTGGGCCAGGGATATCCAGAGGCCGGATTGGCGAACTGGGCACGAGGCACGATGGTCCCGCCCCCTGGTTGCCAGGGCTCAGCCTATCCGCGGTCAGGCGGGCCTCGGGTCTCCAGGTGATCGGGTGGGGGCCTGGGCAGGTGTGTGTGGCAGCGGGTGGTGAAGAAGGGGGTGAGACTGGATCGGAGACCCCAAGGGGTTACCCCCTCCCCAAAGCCCCTCCGGTTGGGTGTCCGAGGTCTTCAGGCGCAGCCGCAGAGAAGCCGCCTGTGCCTCCCACGCGCTCCCCCCTCCCCACTCAATTCCGCGCGCTCCCGCCTGCGCCTTCCCGGTCTGCATCCAGCGCACGCGCCCCCTTCTCCCCCGCCCGCCGCCAAGGGCCGGGCCCGCCTCAAGGCGCCGCCGCCCGCCGCCCCCTCCCTTCTCCTGCCCTCTGCTCGCCGCAGCCACCGCCGCGGCGCTCCCACCCGGCCCCACCCCAGGCGACCCAGCGTGGAGCGGAGGGAGACCGAAGCCCGAGGTGAGCAGTGGCGCGAGCAGGTGGAAGGGCGGCGCGGATCAGGGCCCAGCTGGCGCAGGGGGACGGGCTCGGAACGCGGCTCTTTGTCTCCCAAGCCCGTGCGCGGGCAGCCGGGACCGCTCCTCCTCCCGGCAGGTGCCGGCATCTCTCCCAGAGGCCCGGGACTGCTCTGGGGAGCTGGCGAGGGGACCTGGACGTGTGCTCATCCCTTCATCTGGAACCTGTGTCAGCCCCCTGGCCCGATGCTGGTGGTCAAGGCCCTGAGAGGGCGAGGGGTAGGTGGGTTGATCTCTGGTCCTGACAGGGAGCAGAGGCAGACGTGGCCTGGAGGAAAGGCGATAAGGACGAGACTTGGAGACCACCGTGAGCAGCTGCGCTGGTGTATGGTGGGTGGGTGGAAGGAAGTGGATCCAAGCAGAGGTTTTGGGCGCCCATGGGTGGTGACGCAGGAGAAGGGGCAGAGAGGTGCCAGGACCCAGAGCCTTGCAGGCAGCATAGCGGTCCAGGACCTGGGATGCTGATTAATCTGTTTCTTCGTCAGGTGCTGGATGGACAAGAGGGACAAGTCCAGGGCAGCGGCCGCCGGTCGCCCGCCCGCTTCTCGCCCTCCCGGCCTTCCGATCCCCAAGCCCACAGGGTCTCCACGACCCCCTCCTCCAGTAACCAGCGCGGCTCTCAGAGTTCTGGGAGCAGCAGCAGCTGCAGGGCGAGGGCCCCTGGCAGAGCGAACCGGGGGCATCCGGGGAGCTGCTCTCCCGGAGGTTGCGCCCCAGGGACCAACGCGGAGCGCTGGGACAGGCCCCCGGAGCCCAGGTACTTCAGCCTCTTTCCCTGATTCTGACCCCATTTTGCCTCCCTTCCTCTGAGGCACCAGCCTCCCCTTGACTTCTGGGGCACCTGCGTTGACTTGGGCTTCTCCCCACAGCCTCCAGGCCCCAAGCGGCTGGGAGAGGGGAGCGGGCGCCTGCCGGGACCCCAGGCTCAGGCTGTATCTCTAGCCCCGGGCATGCCAGCGCACCCACCAGGTAACACACCCGCCCTCACCCCCCTAGTCCCTTAGGCAAGGGTTAGTGTCTCCATCTGGAAGCCTTTAATTAAAGTGTGTGGGAGCACTTGCTGATCACTGGGCGCTAATTGGTGAAAGCTGTTATTGGCTGGCAGAGAGAGTATATGCCCCATTTTACAGATGGGGAAATGTAGACTTGGGAGAGGAAACAGGAGCTGGAGCTCTGCCCTGATCGCAGCCCCTCCTGCCCCCAGACCAGGCCCTCTTGGGCAGAAGGGGCTCCGTCCCCCAGCTGAGGAACCTGCGACCAGAGGAAAAGCCACAGATTCACCCAGAAGGAGTACCCTGAGTACTGGGGCACAGAGAGGTATGTGACCTGGGGTAGGAACCGGCGGGGTTCCTGAGCTGTGAAGTATTGGTGACCTTCGGCCTTCTGTTTTGTCCCCAGACTCTTTTGGGTCCACCCCAGCCATCCCCTCCCCGGTCAATTCCCGTCGGCCCCGGGCTGCGGGCGCTGAGGTGGGTGTCCCCCGGGCAGCTCCAAGTGCCCGGCTCCGGCCTCCGACGACTGAGGCTTCCAGGAAGTCAGTGAGCAGCGCCCCAGAGCGCAGGGCGGCGGAGCCGAGCCCTGTTGCCAGGAGGCGACCCAGCGCCGGCGGGAGCCTCCAGAGGCCAACCTCGCGTCCCCCGGGCTCTAGCGTCACCCCTCTATCCTCCCCAGTCCGTTCTGGAGCCTCCCCGGCTGGAACACCCCGGGCTCTTGTTGTTCAGCCCAAGTCGAAAGGACTGCAGACTCTTCGCGCCCCGCAGGCCACATCCCCCAGGAAGGGTGCAGCCCCAGTGAAGGGTCTTTCTCCTCCTCTGGCCACATCCTCTCTACCTTGTCCTACCGCACCGCCTCCGCGTGTCCCAGCCACTCCCTCTCGGGACGCGCTCCCTCCTTCTCCACCGACCACGCCCCCTTCCCAGGCCCTCAGCCGGTCTTTGACCACGCCCCATTCACTAGCCCCTCCCTCTCCTTCGGCTCCACCCTCTCTGCTGACCCTCCCCTCTCCACCGCCCACACCTCCTTTGCAGGCTCCACCCACACACCTGGGTACATCCTTTCCGGAGGGGTCCGTCTCTCCCTTGGCCATGGCCCCTCTTCTGGCATCAGCCCCTCCATCAGTTTCACCCGCTCTGCATAGTGTACTCCCCACCGAGGCGTCTTTGACTTTACCTCCTTTTCCAGCTCTCCCCTCTCCCTTAGCCACACCGCCTCCGGCAGGTCCTCTACCACCAGCCGCTGCCCCCCTACAAGCCCCTCTGTCTCAAGCAGCATCTGTGAGGAACCTGCCCTCTCCCCTAGCCACACCCCCTCCTCAGGCTTCTTCTGCTCTGGTCACGCCCCCTCCGCAGGCCAGTCCTCTGTCTCCACCTCTTCAGGCCACGCCCTATACACTGGACACGCCTCCCACACCGCCTCCTCAGGCCTCATCCTCTCAGACCCCACTCTCTCTGCAGGGTCCTCCCCGTTCAGAGTCTCCCTCTCTCCTGGTCAGGCCTCTGCTACAGACTCCACCTCCTCTGGCTACTTCTCCTCTACAGGCTGCTCCTATACAGGCCCCATCTCTAGCCTCACCACCTCTGCGGGCGACCCCTCCTCCGCTGGCCGTGCCTCATCCGCACGCTCCACCTTCTCTGACCACGCCTCCTATTCAGAGGTTGCCTCTGCCGGCTCCACCTTCTCTGGCCTCGCCTCCTCTTCAGGCCCCCTCTTCTCCCTCTGCTTCACCCCCTCTGCAAGACTCTCCCTCTCCCCTGGCCACACCCCCTCCGCGGGCTCTACCTTCTCTGGGCACGCCCCCTTTACAGGCCACGCCCCCTCCGCAGAGCCTGCCTCCTCTGCAGGCTCCACCTTCTCTGGCCTCGCTCCCTCTGCAGGCGGGTCCCTCTCCCTCTGCATCACCCCCTCTGCAAGACCCTCCCTCTCCTCTAATCACGCCCCCACCACGTGCTCCACCTTCCCTGGCCTTGCCAACTTTGCAGACCCCTTCCTCCCCCCCTGCCTCACCTCCTCTGCAGGCCCCACGCCGCCCTCCAACCCCGGGTCCCGATGCCCCCATCTCGGGCTCACGGCTGACCCTGGCGCTGGCCCCAGGCCCACCGCCGCCGCCGTCGCGCAGCCCGTCCAGTACGCTGAGTGGCCCGGACCTGGCGGGCCACAGCAGCAGCGCCACCAGCACGCCCGAGGAGCTGCGCGGCTATGACAGTGGGCCCGAGGGCGGCGCCGCAGCCTCTCCGCCTGCCGATGCCGAGCTCGCCGCCTGCCACCCGGCAGCTTGGAGCCGAGGTTCCGCTCCGCCTCTGGCCATCCGCAGCACCCCAGGTAAGCAGTCCTCCGGACTCGGCAGAGCAGTAGAAGGGGCGAGATCTGGCATGTGAGAGGGCGGGGTCGGAGGCGAGGCTCGCGGGCAGGACAGTTGGGTCTGAGGGCGGAGCTGAAGGGAGGGGCGGAGTCTCGTGGCGGGGGTGGGGCTTCCCGCTCTCTCCGGGCCTCCCGGTCCCTCTCCCCGCAGGAGCGCCCCTGCCTTGGTCTCCTGCATCCGGGTCGGGTTCTGCTGATGGCTTGTGCACCATCTACGAGGCTGAAGGTCCCGAGTCGGGGAGCCCCGCCACAGACGCGCTGGATCCCGGGCCTGGGCCTGGGCCCGGGCCCGGCATGGGCGATGGGAAGGCGGCGGCCGGAGCTGCGGCTGGTGCGGCCTCTCGTGGCGCGAAGCCGGCGCGCTTGGGAGAGCTGCCGCTGGGGGCGCTGCAGGCGAGCGTCGTGCAGCACCTGCTGAGCCGGACGCTGCTGCTAGCTGCGACCGAGGAGGCCGCGGGAGGCAGCGGTGGTCCAGGGGGCGCCGTGGGTGGCGGCAGCTCGGGGGGCGCCCGCACTGCGCTGAGCGACGCCGAACTGGGCCGCTGGGCCGAACTGTTGTCTCCGCTGGACGAGTCCCGCGCCAGCATCACCTCAGTCACTAGCTTCTCCCCGGATGATGTGGCTTCCCCTCAGGGTGACTGGACCGTAGTAGAGGTGGAGACCTTCCACTGAGTCCGACCCTGTCCCCGCCCGCCCACCCCACCCCTGCCTTAGGATTTGCCCCTCAGGTTACACCTCAAAGGTCTTAGATCTCCTTCTCCCTTCCTCCAGGAGGCCGGCTTCCCGTGGATTGGTCTCAGTCCCTTTAGAGCCCTAGAATTTTGGCTTGCCACCCAACCACACCTTTGGCCAAGGCCCTTGAGCCCCTCGCCTTTGGCCTAGAACGCGCTCCCGCACCCCTCGAGCCCCGTCCCTCCCTCAGCCTAGGCTCTTCCCGGTGTCCAGTGTATTGTCTACGTCGTGCAGCCCGAGTTTGCAATAAAGCGGAGACTGAGGCCTGTTTACTTTCCCCTTCGCGGTCGCGCGCTGGGGGTCTCCTGGGGCGCATCCAACCGCAGGGCAGTGCGAGGTGCCAGGCCGGCAGTGCTGGCGGCTGGGCACAGCAGGTTGTAGCTCTGGTTGAAGGCTTTCCCCAAAGTTCCTCCACTGAGGGTAGGGGCGTGCAAGAAGGGGCTGCAGTGGGATCAGGAAATGCTGAGAGTCCCCGTGGTCTAGCGCCGCGCCCCACCCGCGTGCGGGAATGTAGGCATACTTATGCCCGACTTCTCATGGAAATATCAAGTGCAGGAGGGGCCCAGGTGGGGCTGTGCAACCAAGTGAATGAACGAGGTGTGCCCGGTGTGGCCAGCTGACCAAGCTCTTCCCACACTCTGCCACGGGAGCAGGCACTCCTTGGGGGGTCGGGGAAGACACTTGGGGAGGGATTGCTTGATCTCAGGAGAGGGCGAAATCCACTTCCTGAGGTTCTTCCTCACAGTGTGCACCCCTTTACTTTCCACACCCTGGGGTGTCAGAGGGAGACAGGGGAGGCCTGAGACTGATGGCCATCTCGGGTCCCTCCAGGGCCTCCCAGGAGGGCACACTGCCCTCTGCTCACCAAGGAGGCTGCAGTGCAAAAGGCAGGCCCGCAGCTGAGCCCTGGGCTTGGGAGGGGGAGTCACTGCCTCCTGGGCAGACCGCGCTGAGGGGCCTGCAGGGAAGGAGCAGCCTCTCTAAGGCTGATGGATCTGGGCATCCTTCCATTGCCCACTCCTCTCCAGGTGCCCTCACCATGCCCCTCTGTGCCTGCCTCCCAGCCATGGGCCTTGCCTTTCATCCCAACTTAGGGTGTCCCCCCTAAGCCCTCTAGCTAGGCATCCTTGCCTGTGCACCAGGGTCGAGTGTCCTCACCAGAGCCAACCACTACTTTTGTCTCCTCGAGTCAGAATTCCTTGCCCTTCCTCCCACAGTCCAGTCATTCTGACTCTAGCTCCTTTAAGCCACAGCCTAGGCCCTCCTTCTTCCCAAGTACCCGTGCAGGAAATGGACCCCCTAGGCCTTTCTTCCCCAAGGGTGTCCTGCATTACACCCAAAATGATAGCCGCCCGAGGGGAACCACAATCCTCAGGACAGGTAGGACAGAGAGGGACCCCATATGGGGCTCTCTCTCTGCCCATAGACCCAGTCCCTGAAGCTGGGTTCCTGCTGGTCCCCACCCCAGAAGCAACTGCCTCCCAACCTAGGATCTGAAAAGAAATTGGCCCAGTCTTGATGGGATACTGTCACCTCCATCCCTGGGAGCTAATCAGTTAAGGTGACAAACTACAGAGGTTCCTTTTCTAAGCTGGGCCCTGGTGAGAACCTGGGTGTCCTTGTTTCCAGATGCTGAGACAAGCCTGAGGGTAGGGGCTGACTCATGACATGCTGGATAGCTGAGGCCCCAAGGCCAGCCCTCGAGAGGGAGCAGGGCAGAGCCTCAGTTCTCCCAACTTCCTGCCCCATCCTGGGAGCTAACCAGCTGGAGTTACTCAGTGGGAGCAGAAGAGGCAGGCAGCAACGGTCAAGGCCTCAGTGTTCAAACTGTGTGGTGGGGATGGTGATGGATCCACAGGAGCTGTGATATGAGAGGGGCTCAGCTGTCCTGGTGCATGACAAGTGTCCTGCTCGCTGCTCCTCAGGTAGCATGCAGCAGAGCAGGGCACACTTTGTGGGTCCACACTGGGCGTAGACGCCAGGACCAGGCTGGTATCTGGCTGGACCCAGTTAAATGTCTCCCCCAGGAAGCCTTCCTTGCTCTCTGGATCTGACTCCCTGCGCTAGCTGGGACTACGCTTCAGTTCTGTGGGCAACCCTACAAAGGACCTGCCTCTGTGGGTCTTCTTTCCCCCGGGCAGTCCCCACTGCCTGGCTGTTTTGTCTCCGTGCTGACCCCTAAGACTGTAGTCCCTCTGATGGTGCCCCTCTCACCTAAGCCCTCCATGACTCCCCAGTACCCTCAGTTCAAAGTGCAAAGTCTTTCTTCTCCTGACTTGAAAACCCCCTTCCCAATCTGGCCATGTCCACTTTCTCCTGTTCCTTCTTCACAGATCTCACGTGCCTCCTGCTGACCCCACCACATCTCACCCTTATGCTTCTGCCCTTGGAGATGCACCCACCCCCCACCTCCTCCAAGAAACCTTCCCTGATCTCCCTACACATTTATCTAGGCACTCGCCACTCTTAGCTCAGGCTTACCCCTCACCCCACCCCAATGTCTGTCTCCTCCACTTGAGATCCCTCAGAACCAGGCTCAGAGCAGAAAACCCCGAAAGCCTTGGGAAGTACATGCCGAATGGAGGAAACTAGATCCTGAATCCTCCTGAGGCCCCAAGTCCAAGCCCCTTCATTCTCCTTGACTCTCAGGGGAGGCCCTAGTTGAATTGCCCTGGTGGGAAATCATGGCCCACTCTCCCCATGTCCAGAGCCATCCTCCTGAAAATGCCTGCTCTAAGGGTGCATCTGTAAGCCGGACGTCCCAGGTCCTTGGTGACCTGTTCCTCCAATACCAACCTATCTCTTCCTACCCCCACACTTAATGTTCACACGCACAGTGTGAACTTTGCTCTTCCATGCTGCACCCCATCCTGGGCAGCCTCTTTGGGCCCCTGCTGGCCTGCTGTGACCTGCGACTCTGGTTCTCTTAGACAGTAGGAGGCTCACAAGGGCACAGACAGCCTCCTCCCTTCCCCGCTGCTTCACAAGGGGCCAGGGAATCCCAGGCCTGCCCCGCTCAGCGCCCCTTGTCATGACTGTGTAAATACACTTTATTTTCCATCTTTCCCACCTGGGCGACATGTGGAGTGTGAACAGGCAGTGTGCAAAATGGTGGTGGGCAGTGCGGGGGGCATGTGGGTGAGCCTCTGGGATGCCCACCCTGGTCCCCAGGCTTTGTAACACTGTGTGGGCGACCAGGAAGGGGGGACTGAGCGTGGGTCCCCACCCCAGGAAGCGCCAGGGGGATTGTGATGCTGTTCTAGGCTCCTGGAGCACCGAGAAGGTCAGCCCGGGGGTCATGAGGTCCCGGGGGGTTGGGTCTGGGGGCATTATTGGACTTTGGCACCGTTCTTGACTCTGACTCAGCAGAGACCACGGGACCACTGTGAGCAGGTCGGGGGTGGGGGTGGGCACTCAGCCAGGAGGCCTCCTCCCCTGGGGCTGGAGGTGGGGCTAGGGATACAGAGGAGGAAGGGGATTAGAGGCTGGGGACCCCCTGGAGAGGAGGCTAGCCTGCATGGGGAGCCCCCCTCTCCCGTCACTGGCCAAGCTGGGGTGATGGGACTGCCACAGAGGAAGAGGTGGGGTGCTGGGGAGGGGGAGGTCTCTCCACTTCCTTACAGCTGTTCTGGCCCCCAGGAAGCAGGGACAGATACTGCCCAGGCCCTGGCTGGTTCCAGCTGGCCACTTACCCCTAGAAGCCCTGCACTCAGTAGGGGGGACTTTGGTTTCTGTTGCAGGGGCCACAATGCCTGCACCAGGCAGGGAAGCCCCACCTGGCCATCTGTCTCCAGAGGCCAAGGGTCCCCAGGGCCTTCATGGGTGATAAAGTCTGGCCTACAGGGACACCTTCCTCCTCAGGCCTGCCCCAGAGCCTGGGCCCTTCCCGGCAGGGCCACTCTTGTCCCAGGAGGAGGCTGGCTAGGAGGGGGAGCTTCCATTGGTGCAGTCCTGGGACCCTTGGGTCCTTCTGGCCCTGGCTCTTACGAGGGGCAGACCTTCCAGGTAAATGGGCCGAGAGAGGAACAGACCAAGATGGGTAAACACTGCTGGGAAGGGTGGGCCTGCCAGGACACTGTGAGGATCCCCAGCCTCCGGCCCTGCCCTCTGTGCTCGGCTGCGCGCTGGGCCTGGCCCTCTGGGTGGGTGAACCCGCCGAGGGAGCGGAGTCTGTGAAGAGCTGGCGCCAACCCAAGAGCGGGTCGGCGGCGGCCCCCCGGCTCTGAGCTTGCGGGGCACGGCCTCAGTTGTCCAGGCCCTGGCTGTAGGGCGCGGCCAGCTCGTCGGCATCGCTGTCGGAGCTGCCCTCACTGTCCTTGGCTGGCCGCTCCAGCCGGCGGAAGAAGCGCGCGTCGCGTGGGGACAGCGGGTAGAGCGCGTCCTGCAGCGCGGCGCCCACGCCCACGCCGAGCAGCTCCTCATCGGACGACGGCAGCGAGTCCTCGTCCAGGTGCCGCGCCAGGCCCAGCCCATCGAAGGCCAGCGGGTCCTCAAAGGGCGGCGGGCCCTTCAGCAGCCGCACCTGAGGAGGGGGTTTGGGGTGGGGTGGGACCCGCGCGCTGGAGGCGTGCATCGATGTCCCCATGGACAGAGTCCGGCCGCCCGGCCCCCCTCCTCTCCCGCTCCCCGAAGCGCCGACGCCCGGCCCATCACTGGCCGCGGCCACTGGGGCTCTCACGCCCTTCCCACGCTCACCTCGGCCTTCAGCTCCTCGATCTGGTCCTTGAGCTCGCGGATGTACTGAGACGAGTCCGAGTGGTTCAGCTGGCCCTGGATGCGGCCCTCCTCTCTCTGAGGGCGGGCCGTGCCAGTCAGCACCGGGTCTGGTCCCCGAGCCAGTCCGCGGCGCGCTCCCCCACCCCTCGCCTCACCACTCACCTGGATCTCCAGCTCCGCGATACGCTGCCGCATCTCGGCCACCGCCGCCATGCTGTCCGCCTCCCGCAGGCGCACGGCCATCACCTCCTCCTTGCTCTGGGGGCGGGGGTGGGGGAAAAGGGGTCAAGGGGCGCGGCAGGGCTTAGGGGATGGGGGGAGTGGGGGTGCGGGCACCTTGCACTCGGCCTCCGCCTGCTTGCGGCGGCTCTCGCTGAGCTGCGTCTGCAGCCCCTTGTTCTGCGCCGCGAGGTACTGCAGCTTCTCCTGCAGCGCCGCGCGCTCGGCCTCCACACGGTTCAGCAGGTTGCGGTGGATGTGGTCCTGGGGGCGGATGGGCGGGGGTCACGGCCTTGCCGAGAGCCCGACCCCCGGGCGCCGGGTTCCCTCCCCAGGCCGGCCTCGGCCCACCTGCGTCTCGAGCTCCACCACGCGCTGCCGCAGTTCTCGGCCCTCGGCCAGCGCCTGGGCCTCGCGCAGCCGCACGCTCATCAGCTCGTCCTGCAGCTCACCCCCAGGACCAGCTTCCGCGGGGACTCCTTCCAGCGGCCACCGCGGGACAGGTGGGCCTGCGGGGAGAGGTCCGCGGTCGGCCTGCGCCGGGGGCTCCAAGTTCGCTTCGAGCGTCTGGAGCGAGGCCCGCCCTCACCTGCCAGGTGTCCGAGAGCTCCTGCAGCTGCAGCTTCAGCTCCCGCGCCGAGGCCACCGCCTCCCCCTCCCGAACCTTGAGCGCCTTCAGCTCCTCCTGAAGCCGAGCTACGTTGTTCTCGTCCGGCAGCGAGTTGTTCCTCTGCGGGGAGAGGAGCGCTCAGAGCCCAGAGGAGCTGCGGCCACATGGCCCTGCCCGCAGGCCTCACTCCCCGGCCCCTTCTCCTCTGGGCTTCACAGTTGGCGGCCGGGCTGGGAGAGGGTGCACCCTGGACACCCGGATGCCCAGGGGAAGGAGGCTGAGGCCCCAGGGGAGAAGACCCCACCCTCGCAGCCCCAGCTGGAAATCCTGGTCTGTAAAGCCGGCTCTAGTAACAGCACCTGCTCTCTCGGGGAGCTGGTCCAGGGCAACCCCCACACCACACGTGATTGTTAATAATACCAGAAGGGCAGTAAGGCCAGGTGCTCCTCACCTGGGAATCTGAGATCCTTGCCCTCCCAGCCCAGACCTGGCCCAGCAGAAGCTGAGCAGATGTCAGGTTTCGGCACTGTCTCCCTAGGGACAGAGGGCCGGCCTAGGCCCTATCCTGGCCTCCCAAGGACTCAGTGATGAGAGATTTGTGCTCCAGCCTCTTGGACCAAAAGCCAACTTGCTGCAGGAGGTTCTTGCTGCCCCTTGTCTGGGAGTTGGGGGGAGGGTGGTGGAACTTCTGGTCCCACATTTCCCTCTGATGTAGAGAGGAGAGGGGAAGGCCCAGTCTGGGTGGTGGGTCTGTTAGGGACTGTGAGGGCGATGGCCCCATGCAAGGCTTTGGCGGAGACATCCCACCTAGGACACCCCAAACTGCAGCTTGAGGCTGGGGGGGCGTGGCTTCCACTAGTGGGTGAGTGCTGCCCTCTGGTGGCCAGGGCATTTCCCTTCTGGCGGCTCAGAGGAATTGAGACAATAACCAGGGTGGAAGGAACTGGGAAGGGACCAAGAGGCCTGGCGCTCCCTGCAGGGCTGCAGGTGGGAGAAGGCGGCCCCCTGGGTGGTGGGGCTGTGGAAGGGAGCAGCCTTGATGGGCCTGCACCTGCCCTCCTCCCTGGAGCTCAGGGCCTGAGGAGGACATACAACAGGCAGGATGGGCTGTCCGGGGGGCCCACGACCGCCGCTGTGCTGCTGGCCTGGTGCCTGGCATATGAGGACAGGCGTGCCTCTCATGGAGTTGTGCTGCTGCTGTGTGTGTGTGTGTGTGTGTGTGTGTGTGTGCCTCCAGGGCTTGAGTGGTACATACCTTGCTGTGGAGACTATGGGGGAGGAGGCAGGGGAGGGGCTCTGACTCCAGGGCCTGGCCCTCAGGTCCCTGGGGCTGCCCCTTCTCCTTGGCGAGGGCCTGGTTGTCACCTCCCAGGGGCGCCCTCACTGCCCCATCTCCAGGGTGCCCCCGGCAGCCGCCCAGTCGCACCTTCTCCATGTCCAGAACCTTGTCCTGCATCTCCCGAAGGGCCCCCAGGGTCTCAGTCTCCCGAAGCCGTGACTGCTCCAGCTCTGTCTCCAGGTGGGCCACAAAGTCCTCGGTGAGGCGTGGGTTATCCTGGGGGCAGGCAGAGGGCTGTGCTGGGCGACAGGCTGCGGCCGGAGGTGGGCAGCCTTCCTGCCAGCCAGGTGAGGGCCCAGGCCTGGTCCCACCTCCTCCACTCCCAGAGCCAGGAGGGGGGCTTAGGTTGGGGGTCGAGAGGGGGGCAAGGAGAAAGCCCAGATCCCCTGGAGGGGCAGACCACCACGGGGGCCCTGATGCTTTGTCTTGGGGTCCTGGGGACACCACACATGGCCTCAGGAGGCCCCCTGAGGGACACCAATGCCTGATTCACAGGATCATTGGGGTGAGTATGCAGAGCGAGTTCTCTGGGCACTGCTTCCTGCTGTGTGGTCTGTGGCCTGACCACACCATGGTGATTGTGAGGGGCAGATGGGGAAAGAGTTGGCAGAGACCACTTTCTTGGTCGGTGTCCAGGGGCTTCTCAGAGGTACCTGGGGGTCCCAGGGGTGATGGGTGGGCCCCATACTGAAGACCTCAACAGTGAGGGAGGAAGCCCCTGGGGTCGGAGCACAGCCTGCATCTTGCTGCCTGGGTGGCCTGGCAGGGCAGTTCTCTAGCAAGTTGCCCCAGCCACCCTGCTCCTCAGCTGCCCCACCGCCCACTTCCCACTAACCAGGTCTTCTTTATGGGGACCTCCTGCCTAACTTCCCAGGTCTGCTCACTACCCTTGACCACTGGGGGTCTCTGAAGTCCAGGGGTGTGGGTGGCTCTCTCTCAGCCCAGATGGGCTCTGGGCCCCATGGCAGCTCTGCCTGGCTGCATCTCTTCTAGGGGCCCCACCGGCATCTCCCACACTCCCTCTCTGCCTCCCTCTGCCTTGCAGCGACCTCCCTGCCTCACCCAGCTCTGCAGCAGGCCTAAGGGTGGGAGCCCAGAGGGGGCAGGTGAATGTCTCTCCAATTGGCCTGACAGAGGGCATTGTGCCATGGGTAGGGTTAGCCCAGCCTCAGCTTCCCCACTGGCCTGGCTGGTTCAGAGCCAGGTGGGGCTACAGCACTTGAACTTGGGTGGAAGGTGGATGCAGGTAAGCAATAGTGAAGTTCTGCCCCTCTGTCCCCAGGAGCAGAGGATTAACACGTAGGGGAGGGGGTTCTCTTCAGCCGATGACCATTCCTTCTCTTCACCATTTCTCAAGCACCCTGTGGTTTCTCCACATCAGGGAGCCTCACCTCACTGCCAGGGCCTGCTGGTTCAGCCCTGGGGCGTGGGGAGCTGAAAGCACCCTTCCCTGCCCCTCGGGGCCTATGCTCAGGCATACTTGCTGAGTTTGGAGGCCACAGCTGCCAGTGGGTTACCACATCAGGAAGGCAGCTGCTGGGTGTGGCTGGAGGAGAGTTCTGGAAGCCCTCTCTGGAAGAAGTGGACTCTGCCATGCTTCAGCCCATGGGCCCTCCACCACCCACCTGAGTTCATGACTCCACAACAGACTTGGGCTGCTCCCACCTCATCCCCAACCCATCAGCTCAGGCTGGCGGGCACAGACCAGACCCTCTTTTGAGGGCAAGGTGTTGAGCACTGGAGGAGGTTACCCTCCCTCGTCCCAGCTCCTATCATGCATGGCTGCCTACCCACCCCCTGAGGAAGCCCTGAAACAGCTCCCCAGCTGAGTGTATGATTAACCTCTCTACTCCCCAAAACTTTATTGCCTTTCCTGTGCCACCCTTCTCTTGAGTTTCAAAGAAAATGGGGGGCTGAAACTGAGCAGGACCCCATGGGCCCTCCTGAGTACAAAAGCCCTTCCATGTCCCTGTTTCTTGTTTGCAGAAAAAGACTGTAGTCTCCAAGGCCTCTGCTGAGTTCTAGAGAGCAGCCTCAGGCAGTAAATGATAAGGACCATAGAGTCCCAGGACGCCTAGGTCCTCCTGAAGGAGTAGAGATAACTACTTGACATGGGTCTTTGAGTTCTTCTGCAGAAACTAAAAGCCCCAGCCAGGTGGAGCATGGTGACTACACACTGACCACCAGCACCAGACCACAGACTGGTTGTAGCCAGAGGGCTGATGATGACTGAGGTTTCCAAAACATCACCCTGCTTCCTCACCACCAACCAATCAGAAGAAGGTCCACAAGCTGACCCTGCATCCTAGGACCCTCTCCCCTGGCACTGTCTTAAAAAAAAAACACCCTGCCTAGGGCTTCCCTGGAGAAGGCAATGGCACCCCGCTCCAGTACTCTTGCCTGGAAAATCCCATGGACGGAGGAGCCTGGTGGGCTGCAGTCCATGGGGTCGCTGAGAGTCTGACACGACTGAGCGACTTCACTTTCACTTTTCCCTTTCATGCACTAGAGGAGGAAATGGCAACCCACTCCAGTATTCTTGCCTGGAGAATCCCAGGGACGGCAGAGTCTGGTGGGCTGCCGTCTATGGGGTCGCATAGAGTCGGACACGACTGAAGCGACTTAGCAGCAGCAGCAGCAGCAGGGGCTTCCCTGGGGGTCCAGTGGCTAAGACTCCATACTCCCAATGCAGGGGGCCCGGGTTTGATCCCTGGTTGGGGAACCAGATCCCACATTCCACAACTAGGAGTTCGCATGCTGCAACTAGAGATTCCACATGCTGCAGTGAAGAAGGAAGGTCCCGAGTGCCACAACCAAGACCTGATTCAGCCAGATAAATAAATGAAAATACTAAAAAATCTCCTGCCTAAAAGCCATTGGGGATTTTCTGGGTTCTTTTGAGCATGAGCTGCCCTTTCTCCTTGTTTGCAAAAGATGCTGTAGTTTCCTTCACCACAACCCGTGTGGGTAGCTGGTTTTGCTGCATGTCAGATGAGTGGACCTGGGTTTGGTTTGATAACAGCCCAACAGCCCTTCAGACCCTGGAGAGACATCAAGGCTCCCCCAAGGAATCACAGCTCTATCAGTGGAGGGCGGGGTCCCTGCAGGGACAGCTGGTTCTCAGGTGCCCTTGTGTTGGGGGAGGAGGGGAGGCTGACTGTCTTGCCTTCAGTGTGGTAATGTGGTAGGCCGGACACCCCACTAGGCGGTGGGAAACGGAAACCACAGGATCCCCCCGGGTGTAGGGCTGGGGGAGACTCTGGGTCCCCTGTCCTCCAGGAAGGAACAGGAGGCCAGGGGCTGAGGCAGGGCTGACTGGGGCCAGGTGCCCCAGAGCTCTGCAGGCAGCCAGGCACAGGAGGTGGCCTGGCCCTGGGCCCTGCCCACCGGCCTGGTACCTGCTGCTCCTGCAGCTGTCGGATGGTGCTCTGTGCCTTCTGCAGGTCTTCGGCTGCTGAGCTGCACTGCTGCCTCACCACAGCCAGTTCCCGCTTGATGACGTAGTTCTCCTCCGCCTCCTGTGCGCGCGTCACCTGCCCCTGAGGACAGCGAGGACGGGGTGCCGTGACTCTCTGCTCACATCCCCCGCTCTGCCTGGGGCCCGCCTGGGGGGAGGCCCAGAGAGGAAGGAGGCGGGGTGGGAGGAGGAGGACCTCCCATACTCAGAGCCTGGGATGGGGTGCCCCGTGGGGCCTGCGGATGTCGGGGGGCAGGCAGGAACAGGAACCAGGAGGAACCTGGAGGAACAGACCCACCCGGGACCCAGGCTCTGGCTTGCAGCCTCTGTCCCGGGTGAGGAGAAATAAGTGCTTGTCCACAGGGTGGATAGCACAGCAGAGGCCAGGCTCTGCCGGGGATGACAGGGATCTTGGGACAGCTGAGGGCCCAGAGGCTCAGGATGGGCTCCTGGGGGCCAGGTTGGGGGGTACACCTCTCCCCCAACCTTCTTCAGTCCTGGGTCCCCGGACTTCCACCTGCCTGAGACTAAGACTCCCCAGCCTCATCCCCTCAACCCCCAATTTAGGCCCCCCATTCCAGGCTCAGGGCCACCAGGTAGTGGGGCAGAAGCTTCCAGAGAAAGCCATTCAAGATGAGGCAGCAGCAGAAGCAGGTGAGTGAGAGAAGAGGACAGGCCTTGCAGGTCGGAGCAGAGAAGAGCGTGAGGGGCCATAAGGGGTCGGGGAGTGTGTGTGTGTGTGTGTGTGTGTGTGTGTGTGTGTGTGTGTGTTGGGGTGGCTCAGCCATGCACACACCAACCAGGGCCTGTTGCTGATGTAGCCTCAGGGTCCCCATTCTTATCCCTACCAGTGTCCCCTGGAGGGAGGAAACCTGTGCATTGCGTGTACACTCACACGCGCCCACAGGCACCGGGCCTTCACACGCATGCCCCCTCCCCCAGAGGGAAGCCTCTGTCTCCTGGAGAAGCGGTCCCCAGCCGCCCCCATGCACAGCGCCAGGTCTGCCCCCTCCCCCCTCCTCCCCCGAGGGATGGCAGCGGCCAGGGCAGAGGCATCTGCTGGTCATGTGTGGGCACCGGGAAGAAGTGGGAGAGGGAGAGGAAAAGCTACAGTACCTGTATTAACCTATCAGCCAGAGCAGCGCTCTCCTACCCGGCGGAGGGGTTCCGAGCGACAGGGGGAGGAGGCAGAGCGGAAGGCGCGGGGACAGGAGAGGGGAGACAGACAAGAACCACATGTCACTAACGCGGTGGGCTATCTCTAGAAGCGGGAGAGAGGAGTGAGACCGGAGAACCAGAGAACCAGCAGGAAGACCAAAGCCAGAGCGAGCTCCGTCCTGGGGAGGAGTCTGTGTGTGAGTGGGAGGGGGGTGCAGGGTCACCCATGGGAGCTGTGGGGCTGGGGCCTCGCGTGAGGAGGGTTGTGGGGGGATCCCTGGGCCCCGTGAGAGCAGTTTTAATTTGGAGGCAGAACAAGACTCAAGGCTTTGGGGCAAGGACAAATTCCACCTGTGGTCAGTAGTGGGTCAAGCGAGACTGAGCGGGGAGCTGGAAGTTGAGAGCCCCCGTTTCTATTCCCATATTTAAAAATGGGTTGGGGGCAAGGGTCAAGGCTATGGCACCCCCTCCATGGTGCACGGCCACCCTCTCCTCCTTTCTTTTGTCAGAGCAGCCCATACCCAGGCAGCCCGGGAGGGCGCCAGACCCAAATGGATTTCCGTGTTTACAGTTAATGGGGTTATAACTCAGTCCCCCTTCAGACAAAGCTTCCCCTCAGTCCTCAGTTTACACAGCAGCCCAAGTCTCAGGGATCCACATGGTGGGGCCCATGGGATTTATGCCACGGGGTTTAGGGTGGGGTCGCGCCTGTGGCAGGAGGCTGGCTGGCCGGCCCTCTGGCTGCTGGGTCCTGCTCAGGACTGTGAGGGTTCGGTGCCACAGGCTGGTGGCCGCACCCCTCACCTTCTCTAGGGTCTCGATCCGCTGCTTCAGGAGCCGGTTCTCCGTTCGAAGCCTCTGTAGTGGGGGGAAGAGGGGAGGGTGTGTCAGAGCACTGTGTCCTGCTCCTGTGCACCCGGAAGTCTGTCCCCTTGGGGCCAGGCCATCTTCGGGCAGGAGGGCACCAACGTCTAATGGTCCAAGTTGGTGATTCCAGAAAACAGTCAAGGCCAATTCCCATTTGGAATGGCCCATTAGGTATTAAAAAAAAACAAAAACAAAAACAAATCTTGGTTCAGGAAAACCAATGTGACGACTTGGGTGGGTATGCACTGTGTGAGGGGATATGGCGGGGGCAGGCAGTCAGCACCCATGTCCTCCTGTGGAGTCGACTTGGGCCTGTCAGGGGCAGAGCCTTCTGTGTTTTGGGGGAAGCTGCTGGCAGACAGTCCCCGCCCCTCACGGCTTGGATTTGAGCCCCAAGGCTTAGAGGACAGACTCGGAGTCTAGGTCCAGGAAAGGAAAGGGGTCTTGCGGAACGTGCGTGCTGTTGAAGACTACATTTCTGCATCCCTTTGAGAACCAGCTGCGCCCGACAGTTGTCACCATCCCCCCCACCCCCCCAACTAATTTTTGAAGTGGTCTTCCTTCCTTCCGCCTTCCATGCCGTGCTGGTGGTTTTGGTGGGGTACTTGTGGTTTTAGGTTTCCCCACAGCCTTCTGGGAAGCGGGGGAGGTTGACATCCGCCTCGCCCCTAGTTTCTACCCCTGGGCCCTTTAAGCAGTGGGTACAGAAATCGTTTCCATCAGCGGGTCAGCGAGAGTCCTGCTTCCCTGTGTATCACGCAGGACATTCTTCCGGGGAGAAGAAGGTGATGCAAACATGCAAAACACACCCAGGAAGCAGCTATGGTCAGAGAGGATCACAGACTTGATTGATGGGCGCTGACTCATGTCAAGAGAAACTGAATCGGAGGTAGGCAGGGTCTTGCCGGAGGCTCCTGGCTCACCAGAGTCAGAGCTGTTGCAGGCCCAGGTCTCTGTCCGTCATTGGGATCCAGAACCAGAGTCCTGACCCCTGACCCCTGGATGGTTCTGTCCACTTTCTGGCCTCAACGCATGGATGACCAAACTCAGCCATCCTTGGAGGAGCTGGGTGTGCTGACCAACACCTCGCCTCACTCCTCTTCCTCCCAGAGAAAAACCAGGTAGGGTGTGAACAAGGACTGTGGAGGCCTATGTACTAATCACAGTACTGAAAAATTTTTTGTTTTGTATTTTTGATACTTTGATATCCTGCCGCCTTGCTAGTCCCGAAGATACTGCCGCTCCTAGGACTAGTTAATTCCTAGGGAGAGTAGACAGCATGCCTGCTGGCCTGCCTTCTACACACTAACCGGTCACACCCCTGCCTACCTCCCTTACCTCTCACATACCAAACCATTATTTCCCATGCCCTCAATTGTCCCAGGACAGGTGGTGACCACTCCTGTAGCCCAGAGCCCTGGAAATTATTCAAACCAGCCAACCTTGACTCTCTTGAACCTGCCTATGCACCCTCTTGAACCCTCACCCACCCCTTCCTATGGAAATCCCAGCAAGTGCTCTGGCCCAGGCTTTTCTCCTGCCCTGCCCTGATGCTTCCCCATGTGAGGACACACAGCAAAGGTGTGCCCCTCTGGGAACTGTGAGCAACAAACTCTCCTTCTAAAGGCGGTTGTCTGTGTTTGTCACCTCACTGTACTTAATGAAAACAAATCCCAGGTTTGCTTTAAAACAGGCAAAAGGTTAAAGGTTACAGGGCAGGGACAAGGGAGAAGGCATCTGTCCTGCCCTTCCCTTGGGGGTGCTCAGGCTTGTCTTGTGGGAAATTTCCAGGCTTGGCATGTGGTCTGAGGGTCTGCTGCATCCCTCCCAACTGCTGAGCCCTCCTGGCCACCAGGAGAGCAGGCCCTTGTCTGCATGAGCAAGACACATGTACATGTTTGGACTGGTGCACCAGTAGTGCTGCCATTCCTGAGAAAGGGAGATGCTTGTAAGTTCATGACATAAAACTGTTTCTCAGAAAACCTAGCAACAGGGCCAGGACAATAAGGTCCTCTTTGCCTGCTCAGATATGGGCAGCGGGTGACCTGGATTCTAATCTAGGTTCTGTTTCTGTCTTTTGAGAGGAAGTTGGGATGATGGTGGAGGTTCATGATAATAATTTGAACAGGAGAGCAAGTGTCATCCCCATTTTGCAGAAGGGGACACTGAGGCTCAGAGAGGTGAATTCACATTCCTGGCAGGTCACCCAGTTGGTTTATAGTAGAGCTGAGATTTGAACTCTGGTTTGTGGGACTCCAGGCGAAGGCACCGTAGGACTCTGTCCCTGAAGAAGACAGAGCCAGGCTGTGTTGGGGTTTGCATCTGTGTCTGTCCCCCACCCCCACTGGACTGGGGGCCCTCAGTCTCTGCCGTGACTCTGGCACACAGTAGGTGCCTGCTAGATGCCTGTGGAGAGATAACCAAGATCACGTCTGGAGGGTTGAAAGCAGAGGGAAGGAGATGGAAAGGAGTCTGTGTGTAGAGGCTCTGCATGCCCAGGAAAGCTCCTCTGATATTGTGATCTACCAGGAATATATATTTGGTCTTCATCTCTGGTCCTGGCACAGCACTCCTAAAACCCTGGGAATTTTCTTAGAAAGGAATCAAGGTGTCACTTGTTATGTTAATGAGGTGACTTTTGGAAATCCCCCAGGTCACCTAAGCATGGGGCTGGTAGCCAGGTGACCAGATCCTGTGATGAGATGGTTGGAACTTTCTGCCCGACCTCAGGGAAGGGAGAGGGCTGGGAGTTGAATCTCCGTGCACAGGGAACTGTCCACCTGTTAAACCGTGTCCCCAGTTGAGGGGGTGGGGGTGGCCCTTGCTCTCACACGGCCTGGTGGTGAGTGAAAAGGCAGCTGGGCCAAGGGATCACCCCTCGGGGCCATGGGACACCCTGGTGTGGGGCCCACGCTGGGTGGGGCCACCCTCATCGATGGGGCTCCCAGGGCATCCTGCCCCAGCCCGGCCCATCTCCACCTGAACTCACCTTGATCTCAATCTGCTCCTCCATCTCCTTGCTCTTCATGGCCGCATACTCCTTCTCCAGCCTGCAGAGAGACGGGAGGGCCGATGTGCTCACTGTCCCACCCTCAGGGACCCCCTTCCTGCCCGCACCCCGGATGCCCACTACTGACCTCTTCATCTTCTTGGGGTTGTACTTGACCTGGTAAGCCTTGAGGATCAGCTTATCTGGACAGCTGTCGAACTGATGGGGGATCACCCTCTGGAAGTACTGTGGGGACATGGGTGGTCACTGACATGTGGGCTCTGACCACCTGGGACCACCCAAGCCCCTGGGAGGCCCTGCTTCCCTGGAGGAGGGGCCTGGGCATGCCAGAAGTGTTGGCCAGAGCCCGTTGGCCTGGGGCCTTGCACGGCCTAGCCTGCTGTGGGCGCTCCATCAGTGTATGTGGATCGAGTGAGCGAGTATGAGAAGCAGGAATCATGAGAAGGAGCTGCCTGTGGCCAGGACTTCTGTCTGCAGGAGAAGCAGGCTTCAGGAGCTCCTGAGGGGGAAGGCCAGGGCGGGGTCTGAGAAGGAGGGCCTTCATGGGGGGGAGGGGGAGCCATGCTGCTGACCCAGGGCAGTGAAAAGAGATGGAAGAGGTTGAAGGATCAGGGTGGCAGGGAGGAAGCCAAAAGAAGGAGCCCTTGGGGGCCTGCCTGCTTGCCCAGGGCCCCTGGGGCCTCCATGCAGAGTTTAAGCACACGCTGCTGGTGGACATAGCTTTCTGTGGCTCGGAACTGGGCTGGCTCTGCTCCGCAGCCCAGCTGGCCCCCTCTGGCAGCTGCGGACAATGGGTGCCCGTGTTCGCGGACACACTGTGGCTTTTGTACATTCTTCCCCAAACCACCAGCTGGAGAACGCTGGGAGGGGGCAGGGGCCTGCATGATGGGGACACGGTGGTGAGAAGCAGGCCGGCCTCTTCTCCGCAGGCAGGGCAGCTGGCTGGGGCAGGCAGAGGGAGGGTCAGCCCCAGACCCTCACTGCCTGCTGGGCCCTCGCCTGGCCTGGTTTCTGGGGCTGAAACCACACCCAAGGCCTCCAGGTGTGGCTAGTATTTCTATTAGTCACATTAGGCTCTGGGACCTGGAGCTGGGGGCAGGTGAAGGGGGGTAGACTTCCGGGCTTGGCATTCCTCTCTCCCTGATGCCAGGCTTCTGGCCCTGGCCCAAGTCTGGCAGAGCTGGGCGCTCATCAGGGTCCCCCCTGGCCCTTCAGGGAGATCTTGGGGGGCAGAGATGATGGGAAAGGATCAGGGTACTCAGGAAGTCCAGGGTCTCCTCATCTTTCAGGAAGGCTTCACTTGCCCAGGTGCCCCTGCTGGGGGCAAGCCCACCACCCTGGATCCCTGCCCACCTGGGACATCCCCTCCATGTCCAGCTGCATCAGCTCCGTCTGGTTCACCTGCAGCAGGGCGAGGCCCACCCGGAAGATGATCTCCAGGCCCTGCAAAGGCAGCGGGGGCAGTGCATCTCCGGTTCTGCTCTCCCACGGGCCTCTGAGCCCTCCCTGAGCCCTGGGATCATTTCCAGTGGGGACCTGAGTCACTCCATCCAGAGCGCCCAGGAGAGGAAGGGGTCTTCACCTCGTACATGAAGATGTCAAAGACACGGGTGGCGACGGGCAGTGGGAAGGTGGTGAGGAAGAGCGTGAGGAACCAGGACGAGGCATACATGGAAGTGTGGAAGCTCTGGGAGCGGAAGTGGGTGTTCAGGTCCGGAAGCTGCTCCTGGGATGGGAGAGGAGGCCAGGCACCATGAGGAGGGCACTGGGCACAGCAGTCTACACCCTCAGGTTCCCTCTACCCAGAAGTGCCTGCATCTTCAAGGAGCCTTCTCTGACTTGCCCTGGGCAGCCCTCATGCCACACTGTCCCTGGGTGGGGCAGAGGCAACCCAGAGCTCTGAGCAGCATGAGGGGGGACCCAGGCAGGGATAGCAGGAGGCCCAGCTGCCCGGGGATCCTCACCACCACCCCCAACAATGCTTTGCATTTTGTGCCCAGACACACTTAAGGGATGTCTGACTGGCCTGAACTTTAGACGGCTGGAAAGTGACAGAAACTGGGGAAACTGAGGCTGGAGAAGGTGTTAGGAGCCCCTGGTGGTCCATCACTGGGAGAACGGACCCTCGGCTGTCCCCTGGCCTGCCCTGGGCCTCCTCCAGACTCAGGGACTCTCTGGTGGTGGCCAGCTACTTTGCCACGGGAGCTCTCGGCTCTTCAGCCTGGAGTGGGTTCGCTCCTTTTCTGTGGCCCTGGACCACCTGCTGGCTGGCATTTCCGGTCCCCTTGACCGATAGCACCTCCTGGTCCTCCAGGCCTGAGGAAGGGGGCTTTTACAATCAGACACATCCTGCCCACTGGCGCAGAGCCACACAGCCCCACCTGCAACTGGCTTCCAGAGCAGGCCGGTGTGTGTGCCAGTGTGTGTGTGTGTGTGTGTGTGTGTGTGTGTGTGTGCTGGTGTGTGTGCCAGTGTGTGTGTGTGTGTGTGTGTGTGGGGTGTGTGTGTGTGTGTACACCAGTGTGTGTGTGTGCCGGTGTGTGTGCCAGTGTGTGTGTGTGTGTGTGTGTGTGTGTGTGTGTGTGTACACCGGTGCTGTCTGCCAGCCAGGAGCGGGCCCTGCGGGGGCTGCTATTTATAAACAGAGGCGGCTGCAGCTCTCTAGTAATCAGCAAAGGCAGGCAGACAACACTTTCCCCCTTCCACCACACTGGGAAGCAGATAGAAAGGGACGGTGTGGGGGTGTGTCTGAGGCAAGCCAACCCCTCCGTCCTTGCCTGAATGACTCTGGGAACCCTGAGTTCCCAGAGCCCCCACTGTAAGCACTGGCCCCTCTCTGGCCCCTGAAGCATCCTTCATGCAGTGCTCCATGGCCCCTTGGGAAGTAGGACCACTTTCTGCCCTGGAACATCTGGGTGGGTTCTCAGGCCTGGAATTTTCAGTTGAAGAGACTCCCTCGGAGGGCCAAGGTCAGCACCCGTGAGTGTGGGCTGGCAGGGTATGGGGGGGGCAGAGTGGGCAGGCATGACCACCTAGGCCTGCTCACCTGTAGCATGTATTCAAACTGGTAGATGCAGAGTCCCAGCTCAGCCATGCTGGGCTTGAAGAGCTCCCGTAGGCGGTACTCCTGCATCAGCCTCACGAACACACAGAAGGCCTCCTCCTCAGGCATCTGGGGGCGGGGGTGTCTGTGAGTGGGGGTGGCATGGGAGGGGGGCCCGCTGCTCTTCTCCTGACTTCACTTGTTTCTGCTCCATTTACTTTGACTGAACACAGACGGTGCCCGGCTGCCCGGACCCCCACGGCAAACCTCCGGTCAATATAGTCCCCCTGTTTCACTGATGGGAAGCGTCTAGAGGCTGAAGTCACGAGCCCAAGGCCGCCTGGCAAGAAACAGTGGAGCTGGGACTTGAATCCCAGAGCCCATGGTGGAGGCAGCCTCTCGTCCAGTCCCCGCCATTCTCCCCTCCTGAGTCTGCCGGAGCCTCCAGAGGAAACCCCCAGCCTCATAAAACACCACACTGGCCGAACCAAGTCCCCCGCCTGCATTCTCTATCTGACCCTGGGAGGTGACCGAGCAGGATGGGATAGTGGCCAGGACCAGTGGCCAGCCCTCTGTGCTTGATCGGGAGACTGTCGGAGGTCACAGGCAGGCAGGGGGAGGCTCTGACCCCAGGCCTACACTGATGGAGGGAACACTTGCTTCTGTCCACCTCCAGGGGACTGACAGAGAGGGCTGGGCTGGCCCAGGCCACCTACCTGCATGAGCAGCAGGCCCACGATGAAGGCGCTGCCCTGGCAGTAGCCTACCTCCCGGTCCACCAGCGAGTAGGCCTACACCGGAACACACAGGAGTCAGGGCGGGGTCCCACCGGGCCGGCGACCACGGTGCATCTCTCCAGGGCCGGGGCTCACCTTCATGACATTGAAGAGGACCTCCTGGCCTAGGCTGTCCTGGCCCTTGAAGAACTCGTGCTCTGGGTAGGTGCGGGCGATGTCCCTGCGGATGAGCTTCTCGCAGGGGGACGACATCTTGAGCAGCTCTGAGTACTGGTTCTTGACTGGCATGTCTGTGGCACTGCACAGGAGCTGCCAGACGATGGCCCGGAAGTGGTGTGGGATGCCCTTGCGGATCAGCTCCTGGAAACCGGTCAGAGGGGGAGCGGAAGACCAGGCTGGACCTGGTGCCAGAGAGGCCTCCCCAGGGCCGCCCAGCCCAGCCTCGGAGATGGGGCCTGTCCATGCCTCCTCGGAGGCCCAGAGAGCTTGGCTAAGCCACCTCATGGCACAGAGTGCCACAGTGCCCCAGCCTGTCACGGAGCACATGGGCAGGAAGCAGGCAGGGGTGTCTGGGACGCCAGCCCCGCCCACTCTCCCCCCTCCCCTCCCTCCGCCCAGCACATCTCCAGCCCTGGACCTTGCCCGCCCTGGCCCCACAGTCCCCTCACCTTCAGCAGCTTTTCTTTCCGGCGTCGCCACTCCTCCCACTCATTGGCGATCCGGCCCCACAGAATCCACGTGTCCTCCTCCAGGTGGCTCAGGTTGGAGGAGGCTGAGGAGCTGGACACCAGCGAGGAGCCACTGTTCCTCCGGGAGCCATTCATGGAGCGCATGGACTTGGAGTCGGCCTCCAGTAGCCTAGGCGGGCAGGCAGGGGGTGGGGCGTGGCTGCAGGTGCTTCCAGCCCCAGCCCCTGGGCCCCAGAGATCCCGGCCCCTCCTCCCTGGGGTCCCAGATTGGGTCTTAGTTGTTCTTCCTGCATGGCACTTGCTGTGTGACCTTGGCTGGCGTCCTAACCTCTCTGAGCCCTGGTTTTGATCCTGGGTCCCTGGAGAGGCTGCCATGCATGTGTCCCACTTTGTGCCCTGGGCTGAGAAGCTTGGGGATCAGCTCACTTAGTCCCAAAGGGCAGGCTTTGTTAAGATGTGTTTATAGATGAGGTACAGAGAGGATGAGTGGATGGCTAGGGGCCCCCGGCTCACAAGAGGCTGCATTAACCAGCTGTTTCTGATGCTCTGACATCTGGGGCCTCCCTGACCCTGGAGGGACAGCCCCTCCCAGGCCTAGCAGATCCCAAGAAATGGTTACAGACTTGCTTGTCTGTGCACTATCATATGTAAACCAACCAATCCAGAGTCCACAAACCAACCGCCTCTGTTAGGTGCTAGCACTCAGGGCCACTGTCCTCTGCCCTAATTACCCAGGGCTGGATACTAGACTAATAAGCCCAGCCCCTGTGCCCCAGCTTGCTGAAGTTACTCAGACTAGCCAGTCCTCACCCTGATTACACTGCCTCACCACTCCTCCTGGCAGAAACCATAATAAAGGCTCTCACCCACATTTTTCTCACTCCCTCTGCCTCCTGACTGATCCTGGTGCTTCCCCGGGTGGCCCTGCAGCATGCATGGTGTGCTGTGTCCCTCTTCTTGGAATCTGTGAGTAACAAACTTCCCTTTTCTTTTTTTTGGCCTCACCACATGGCATGCAGGATCTTAGTTCCCCAACTAGGGATTGAACCTATGCCCCTTGCAGTGGAAGCTCAGTGTTCTAAATGCTGACCAGGGAAGTCACCAGACTTCCTGGGGTCATCTCCTGATCTGCTGCTGCTGCTGCTGCTGCTGCTGCTAAGTCGCTTCAGTCGTGTCCGACTCTGTGCGACCCCATAGACGGCAGCTCACCAGGCTCCGCCGTCTCTAGGATTCTCCAGGCAAGAATACTGGAGTGGGTTGCCATTTCCTTCTCCAGTGCATGAAAGGGAAAAGTGAAAGTGAAGTCGCTCAGTCGTGTTCGACTCTGATCTGCTGGCCTTGACTTACTGGCATAATAATAAACCCCACACTTTAAAACAGGGGGCGAGTCAGAAGTTTTACTCTTCCCTTCAACAAAGGCTTGAAAGTGCAGGCGGGGCTCACTGGGCCCTGATCCCATGATCTCATCTGAATGGGAGAATGTCTGTTGGGAGGTGATGGCAAATGCTCTTGCCTAGCCTCTGCGGGAGTGTTATTTGGCCCAGGGCTCTAAGTGCAGAGGGCACCCAGGAGCTTCCATCTGGGGCCCAGGCTGTATCCTGGGGCCCTACCTTGTCCCCCAGGGCCCAACTCACCGGTTCTGCTCTTCGAGCTTGGCCAGCAGCTCCAGCTCATCAGGGCTGAGGTTCTCGGAGTCAGAGGTGGGGGAGCAGGTGGGGGCTGACAGGGCCTCCTGGGATGAGGAGTCGGGGCTCAGAGTGGGGCTCGCCATGGCAGTCAGGCTCCTCAGCTGTGAGCAGGGCCAGGTCACAGCACTGTCTGGGGACAAGAGACACGTGTGGTCAGCACTGGGAGGGGTGCCCGCCCTGTCCTGCTGGTTCTGGACCAGTGAGCCTGCTGCTCACCAGAGACATCTCCTCACCCCAGGCTTCCCACCTCGGGTCTGTCCACTTGGTCACCCCTTGTCCCCAGGCACCCCAGTCCAGTTTCTGGCTCCTTCTGCTCCGAGTGCTGGCTACTAGGCTCCCCACTTTTATGGTCCAGATGCCAGCGAGGAGTCAGGAGGGCCACGGCCAGGGCCTGTGCTGTTCTGCTCTCCCTGAGCATGGATACTAACTCTTAGCGGACACTCCTGAGTCTTCAGCAGGGCCAGGGGCCAAGGCTGCTTGTTACTCAGGGCCCCTGCCAGGACCTGCAGATGTCCCTGCTCTGGTGGCTGTTCTAGACAGCCTTGGTCCCTGTCCCCAGCTGTGGTCTGACCTGAGAGCCCTGCCTCAGCATCCGACCTGCCCTGTCTCATCAACCAGAGTGGGCTGCTGGCACAGCCAGAAGCAATTATTCTCTCCTGTTAATTGTCTGGTGCTGCCAATGGCCGGAAGAGCCGACTCCTCTTGAGCTGGGAAGCCAGGGACATGTTCAAGTGCTGGGAATCGGTGCTCTGGCGGCCGCAGAGCAAGAGGCACAGGCTCTGGTCGGCGTCCTGATCTTGGCCTGCCATGTGCCGGGTTGGTGCTGGCCCATCTCTGCTGTTCCTCCTGGGGAGGGTCTGATCCCACCCTCCTGGGAGCTTCAGGGACACTGGCATCTCCCCTCTGCCAGCCCCAGGAGAGGTGGCTCAGTACTATGCCAAAAACAGAGGCTCTGGACTCAAATGGACCAGTGTCTCAAGTGAGGCTCCCTTGGACTCCAGTGGAGGTTTGGACAGCTCAACCACAGAGGGGGTCTCAGCCAGTTTCTGGAGAAGAGGCATCTGGTCCCCTAGTTTGCAGCAGGACAGTGACAGGACATACCTGCCTGGCACCCTCAGGTCACTGGGCACTTCTCACGGCCCAAGCTCAGCCCCCCACTAACACCTGCAGGCCCACAGGTCGGTGGGACTTGAACCTGGCCATGCACTTGATTCTAGTCTCCTTTCCCAGGGCTGTCATGGGGTGGGAGGGGGACATCATTTTTCTTTGCCCAGAACTCTCTCACCCCAGGACTCTGGGGCTCCCCAGAGAACTGGTTCTTCCTCTGGCCCCCGAGGGCCCCTCGAGTTTGGTGGGCACTGAGGACTCTAGCTTTAGTGAGTGGTACAAACTTGAGGTGATGGCTCCCCTCAGAACTGGAAGAACTTTTCCTCCCATTGCCCGGCCCAGGGACCACCTGCCTTGAAGACCAAGCCACACACGTCTCCAAGCCAGGAGTTGATCATTCCTGAGAGAGGGACTGTGGGGGCTGCTTGGGGCTTCCTACAGAGTCAAAGTCTGTGGCTGTGGGACAGAGATGGGCTGCGGACAAGAAGTGCTGACTTGGAAGGCTCTCTGTGGGCAGGCAGGGGCAGGAAAGGCTGTGTGGGTTTCCTGACATCAGGACTGGGGTGGGAGAGGAGAGGTGGAGAGAAGGATCAGAGCCCTGGAAGCACAGCTGGATTTGAGGAGTCATGTGGGGCTCAAGGACAAAGGCCACATGTGGCTGGGGCTGGGGCCCACTGTTTCCCTGCTGCGCCCAGGGGACCCTAATCTCAGAAGTGCTTTGCCTCCCTACCCCACTAATCCACACCCTGGCCTGCAAAGAGCCCAGTGATTCAGCTCTGGGTTTCTGATGAAAAGAAACAACTAGAGCCATCTGCTCGCAGAGTTTGGTCAGATACTTATCACATATTAATGTGTATTTCACACAAGAAATAAACCTGACCCCATACCCAGGGCTGAAATGTGCAGTCTAAGAGGGCGGGATCTTCCAATCCCTCAGGCGCTTTCTCTTGACTCACCCCCGACTCTCTAAACACTGCGCAGCCTGAAAGCTGATGCACGCACATTACTTCACACTCACGCACTCACATTTACCCACACCTCACACCCCACACACTCAGATGCATTCCCACTCACAAACCATTTCACACATCAATACACAGATACACTAATACACAGTCTTGCGTGCTCATGCACACATGCTCTTATATACACACACACAATCACACACCTATACACTCAGATACACATTCACACGCTATCTCACACCCACACACCCCTTTGCCCACATGCACACACGTACACGCTCACATGCGCGTTTCCTGCACTGACCAAGGCTCCCCATGCCTGAATCCAGTAGACAGTAATGCACAGGGGCTCTCTGCCCTCTGAGCTCTGTGAGCAGGCCTGTCTCCCACCCTCTTCTACTCCAAGCACCTGGACTCTTATTGGATCAGCCTCTACTCCCCTGGCACTTAATGAGTGTTGTCTGAGGGCCTGCACTGTCCTAGGGACAGGGATGTGGAGTGGAACCAGGTGAATGGGCCCCCACCTCCTCAGGGCATGCAACCATCCCACCCTTTGCTGGCTGGGCACAGACACAGAGACAAGGCAGGTCCCTTCAAGTGCTGAGGAGCTACTAGCCTCTGAGATCCACACACAGACCCTCCAGGTCTGGGGTCCCAGCCTCTCAACAGCTTCAACTTCAATGCCCTTTGTTTGTGCTCCACTATGGCCACCCAAAGCAGGGTCCCGGCCTAAAGAGTGGGCGGTGGGCCACCTAACACAGCCTCTGCTGGCACCACTACTAGCCTCCATGCCCCCAAACGCTGGCCGCACGGCTTAGGAGGCTGAGCCAAGCCAGAGGAGTAGGAAGAGATGCTGGCGAGCTGGGGTTGGGGGCGGGGTGGGGCTGGTACAGAAAGGTCCAGATGCCAGGGTCCCTCTACCTCTCTCTTCTCCTCCTTCGCAGGAGCGTTTGGACACTGACAACCATGCTTCTTTCTCCTACTACATTTTTTTTTCTGTTAATATTATTTTTTTCCCATGCTGTGTGACTTGTGGGATCTTAGTTCCCTGACCAGGGATGGAACCCGTGCCCATTGCACTGGGAGCTTGGAGTCTTAACCACTGGGCCACCAGGGAAATCCCCTACACTTCCTCCTTCTCAAAGTCCACTCCCATATAGTTTTGAGACACTGGGCTCCTTGGCCTCCTGGGGCTCCCCCTCTGCCTCAGCCCAGCGAGAGGCCCCTTCTTCCACAGGCCCTGCCTTGACCCTTATCCCTGCAGGCCCCTGGTGGTGCTGCTTTCAGGACTTAAACGAACAGAAAGGCTTGTCTGTGATTGTGACACCTGCGTCCCCAGCTTTTCCCTTCTGTCTTTTTCCTCATCTCACCGAGGTGAGGACTGAAGACTGCTGGGCAAAGAGAGACACAGCCCCTGCCCGCCCACAGCATGTGGAGAGGGGAGGAGAAGAGACTCAGAAATGACCATCTGAACTTTCTATTACTGATTGAGAGAAACCCATGGAATAAAAGATGAGGTACAGTGGAAATTAAAAGACTCTTTCTCCTTGGAAGGAAAGCTATGACAAACCTAGACAGCATATTCAAAAGCAAAGATATCATATTGCCCATAAAGGTGCGCATGGTCAAAGCTATGGTTTTTCCAGTGGTCATGTATGGATGTGAGAGTTGGACCATAATGAAGGCTGAGCACTGAAGAATTGATGCTTTCAAACTGTGGTGCTGAGGAAGACTCTTGAGAGTCCCTTGGACTGTAAGGAGATCAAATCAGTCAATCCTAAAGGAAATCAACCCTGAATATTTATTGGAAGGACTGATGCTGAAGCTGAAGCTCCAATACTTTGGCCACCTGATGCAAAGTCGACTCACTGGAAAAGACCCTGATGCTGGGGAAGATTGAAGGCAGTAGGAGGAGAGGGTGACAGGGGATGAGATGGTTGGATTGCATCACTGACTCAATGGACATGAGTTTGAGCAAACTCTGGGAGACAGTGAAAGACAGGGGAGCCTAGTGTGCTGCAGTCCTTGTGGTAGCAAAGATTAGGACACGATTTAGCGACTGAACAACAAGAGTGGAAAACAGTCTGGCAGTTCTTCAGAAAGGTAAACAGTTACCAATATGGGACTTGCCTCGTGGTCCAGTGGCTAAGACTCCATGCTCCCAGTGCAGGAGACTGGGGTTTGGTCCCTATTTGGGGAACTAGATCCCACATGCTGCAACTAAAGATCCTTTATGGTGCAACTGAAAAGACCCTGTGTGCTGCAACTAAGGCCCACCCAGTACAGTCAAATAAATAAATAGGCTCTCTCTTAAAAAAAAAAAAGTGTTACCAATATGACCCAGCAATTCCACTTCTAGGAATTCTACCCAAGAGAATGGAAAATGTACATCCACATGAAAACCTCTATACAACTGTTCACAGCAACTCGATTCACAATAGCCAGAAAGTGGAAACAACCCAAATGTCCATTGGTGGCTGAATGGATAAATGAAATGTGGTCTAGCCACATGATGGAATAGTATTCAGCCATAAAAAAGGAACAGACTTTTTCTGGTGAACTCTTTCCTGGTAAATCCCCCCACCCCACTGCCTCCAGTATGCAGGCTCACTTTTCTCCCCTCTCTCTGAAAATATCTAACCCTATACCCCAGCCCAAGACACACTTCTTTGTTTTTTTTGGCAGCACGGGGTCTTTGTTGTGGCACATGAGTTTCTCTAGTTGAGGCTCGCAGGCTCAGTAGTTGCAGCGCACGGGCTTACCTGCTCCGTGGCATGTGGGATCTTAGTTCCCCCACCAGGGATCGAACCCACATTCCCTGCACTGGGAGGCAGATTCTCGACCACTGGACTACCAGGGAAGACCCCCAAGACACATTCTACAGCAATTCTTTGTATATATACCTGCCTGCCCTACTGGGTAATGAATGTACTGGGGGCAAAGGCTTGTCTTCTTAATTTTCTAATCCAAACCTCTAACGCAGCATCTGGCCGTTAGCAGGTACTCAATCAATGTCTTTGCTGGATGAATGAAAAGTCCCTGTGCCACTCAGCCAGGTGATCAAGGTCAACAGGACTAGTAATAAGTCACGTGGAGAGCATGTTCACTTAATATGCTGACATGAGAAGGGCCCTTCATCTCTGTGTCTTCCTCCCCAAGACTATGAGAAAATCATGTGACCAATCCAGATTAAGAGATGCTTTAGAGCATTCCTGACTAGTCCTCCTCAAGTGTCAAAGTCATCAAAGACAAGGAAAGCCTAAGAAAGCTGTTCCAGATAAGAGAAGTTTCAGGAGATGTGATGACAAAATGTCCTGTGGGATACAGGATGTGGTCCTAAGACAGAAAAAGGGAAAAGCTAAGGAAATATGAATAAAATATGGACTTTAGTTAATCATGTGTGTACCCAGGAACTCAGTCATGTCTGACTCTTTGCAACCCCATGGACTGTAGCCTGCCAGGCTCCTCTGCCTATTTTTCAGGCAAGAATACTAGAGTGGGTTGCCAGTTTCCTACTCCAGGGAAACTTTTGGGCCCAGGGATAGAACCTGGGTTTCTTGAATCTCCTGCATTCGCAGGTGAATTCTTTACCACGTTACCATCTAGTTAATTATAATGTATCAATATTGGTCCAACAACACAAGAGAAGACTCTACACATGGACATCACCAGATGGCCAACACCAAAATCAGATTGATTATATTCTTTGCAGCCAAAGATGGAGAAGCTCTATACAGTCAGCAAAAAACAAGACCAGGAGCAGACTGTGGCTCAGATCATGAACTGCTTATTGCCAAATTCAGACTTAAATTGAAGAAAGTAGGGAAAACCACTAGACCATTCAGGTATGACCTAAATTAAATCCTTTATGATTATACAGTGGAAGTAAGAAATAGATTCAAGGGACTAGATCTGATAGACAGAGTGCCTGATGAACTATGGACGGAGGTTCGTGACATTGTACAGGGGACAGGGATCAAGATTATCCCCAAGAAAAAGAAATGCAAAAAAGCAAAATGGCTGTCTGAGGAGGCCTTACAAATAGCTGTGAAAAGAAGAGAAGCAAAAACCAAAGGAGAAAAGGAAAGATATACCCATTTGAATGCAGAGTTCCAAAGAATAGCAAGGAGAGATAAGAAAGCTTTCCTCAGTGATCAGTGCAAAGAAATAGAGGAAAAAAATAGAATGGGAAAGACTAGAGATCTCTTTGAGAAAATTAGAGATACCAAGAGAACATTTCATGCAAAGACGGGCTTGATAAAGGACAGAAATGGTATAGACCTAGCAGAAGCAGAAGATATTGAGAAGAGGTGGCAAGAATACACAGAACTGTACAAAAAAGCTCTTCACAACCCAGATAATCACAATGGTGTGATCACTCACCTTGAGCCAGACATCCTGGAATGCGAAGTCAAGTGGGCCTTAGGAAGCATCACTACGAACAAAGCTAGTGGAGGTGATGGAATTCCAGTTGAGCTATTTCAAATCCTAAAAGATGATGCTGTGAAAGTGTTACACTCAATATGTCAGCAAATTTGGAAAACTCAGCAGTGGCCACAGGACTGGAAAAGGTCAGTTTTCATTCCAATCCCAAAGAAAGGCAATGCCAAAGAATGCCCAAACTACCACACAATTGCACTCATCTCACACGCTAGTAAAGTAATGCTCAAAATTCTCCAAGCCAGGCTTCAGCAATACGTGAACTGTGAACTTCCAGATGTGCAAGCTGGATTTAGAAAAGGCAGAGGAACCAGAGATCAAATTGCCAATATCCGCTGGATCATCAAAAAGGCAAGAGAGTTCCAGAAAAACATCTATTTCTGTTTTATTGACTATGCCAAAGCCTTTGACTGTGTGGATCGCAATAAACTGTGGAAAATTATGAAAGAGATGGGAATACCAGACCACCTGACCTGCCTCTTGAGAAATCTGTATGCAGGTCAGGAAGCAACAGTTAGAACTGGACATGGAACAACAGACTGGTTCCAGATAAGAAAAGGAGTACGTCAAGGCTGTATATTGTCACCCTGCTTATTTAACTTATATGCAGAGTACATCATGAGAAATGCTGGGTTGGATGAAGCACAAGCTGGAATTAAGATTGCCAGGAGAAATAGCAATAACCTCAGATATGCAGATGACACCACCCATATGGCAGAAAGTGAAGAATTAAAGAGCCTCTTGATGAAAATGAAAGAGGAGAGTGAAAAAGTTGGCTTAAAGTTCAACATTCAGAAAACTAAGATCATGGCATCTGGTCCCATCACTTCATGGGAAATAGATGGGGAAACAGTGGCAACAGTGTCTGACTTTATTTTTTTGGGCTCCAAAATCACTGCAGATGGTGACTGCAGCCATGAAATTAAAAGATGCTTACTCCTTGGAAGGAAAGTTATGACCAATCTAGGCAGCATATTAAAAAGCAGAGACATTACTTTGCCAACAAAGGTCTGTCTAGTCAAGGCTATGGTTTTTCCAGCAGTCATGTATGGATGTGAGAGCTGGACTATAAAGAAAGCTGAGCACTGAAGAATTGATGCTTTTGAACTGCGGTGTTGGAGAAGACTCTTGAGAGTCCCTTGGACTGCAAGGAGATCCAACCTGTCCATTCTAAAGGAGATCAGTCCTGAGTGTTCATTCGAAGGACTGATGTTGAAGCTGAAACTCCAATACTTTGGCCATCTGATGCAAAGAGCTGACTCATTTGAAAAGACCCTGATGCTGGGAAAGATTGAGGGCAGGAGGAGAAGGGGACGACAGAGGATGAGATGGTTGGATGGCATCACAGACTCGATGGAGATGAGTTTGAGTAGATTCTTGGACTTGGTGACGGACAGGGAGGCCTGGAATGCTGTGGTCCATGGGGTCGCAAAGAGTCGGACACGACTGAGCGACTGAACTGAACTGAATATTGGTCCATTCATTATAACAAACATACCAGATAACATTACTAATGGGGAAGCTGGGTGTGGGTGTAGGGTCTGTGTGAACGCTTTGTGCTATCTTAATTTCTCTGTAAACCTAAAACTGTTTTGAAAACGAAGTCTACTTTATTTTTAAATTTTAATTATTTTTTGACTGTACCATGAGGCATGTGGGATCTTAGTTTCCAGACTACGGATACAACTAGTGCCTCCTACAGTGGAATTATGGAGTCTTAACCACTGGACCACCAGGGAAGTCCCTAAAGTCTATTTAAAATTTTTTTAAAAAGAGAGAGAGAAGATTCTGTACCAGGGTAGACAGAAAAGTACTAGACAGTGATAACAAGTGAGAGGTGCCCTTGTGGGTAGAGTGTCACTCACAGGGTCTCCCGATGAGGCGGTAGGGGAAGGATTTACACCTGGAATTTCTTTTTTAAAATACTGAGTGACTCAAGAATTTTTTTTAAAAATCATTTCATTTTGTTCTTTCATGCCATCACATGGCTTGAGGGATCTTAGTTCCCTGACCAGGGATCGAACCAGAGCCCTCAGCACTGAAAGCACGGAGTCTTAACCACCAGACCACCAGAGAATTCCTTGTACTTGGATTTCTGACTCTAGAGTCTTAACCCCAAGCTGATCCACTGAGCTGCCACTCTCTCTGCATACTTTAGAAATAACTCACGTAAAACATGGAGTGCAGTGGGCACTCTGTAAATGAGTTACTCTTTCTCCGTGGGGAGAGTAAGTATGTTTGCTCCATCTTTCTGAGGCAGGAAGAAAGACCCCATGGTTCCTTTAATTTTGTTTCCCTACCTGCCCTGCCTCTGCCCCCTACCCCCCACCCCAGCTTCTTACCTCTGCCGTCCCCAGTCTTTTTGGTACCAAAGACTGATTTCATGGAAGACAGTGTTTCCATGAACCAGGGGTTTGGGGGGATGGTTTCAGGATGATTCAAGTACAGTACACTTATCATGTACTTTATTTCCAATCTAATGCTGCCACTGATCTTACAGGAAGTACTGGTCCCTGACCTGGAGGTTCCCTGCTCTACCTCTAATGATTATAGGGACATAGAATCATTTCTGAATCTGAAGTCTTCAGAGATACCTGACCCCATCTACCCAGCCTGACGGACTGTCAGTTGGGCCACACAGTCCACCTTGACTCCAATGTTTTGGCAATGGGGTGGGCATCTGATGGGCGAGCTGCCCCTTGGGTAACAAGGATAGCTGCTGGAATCCAAGTGGTCACTGCTGGCTCTCTTCTCATCCCCAGTTCTAGCCTCTCCTCTGTGCCACACAGAATGTTTCCATGTCCATGTACTTCCCACCCTGGTCATGTGTGTAGAATACTGATCCCAGGTCTCCTGGTCTCCGAGGAGGACTTTGGGGCCAGAAGCCTGGGTTAAAATCCTTCTTCTCCCAGTTTCTTCCTTTCTTATCCAGGTATGATGCACTTTATGCCAATTTCCTCATCTGAAAACACGGCTGATGATAGTACCGACTTCACAGGTTTTGTTGGGAGGAATGTACAAGCTAAAACCTGTCAAGTGCCTAGGAGGGGAACTGGCCTGTAATATTCTCCTGGATGGAAAGTTCCATGAGGGCAGGGGCTGACCTGCCCACTACTGGATCCCCAGCATCCAGTGTACCATCAGGCATCTGACATTTGTGGACTGAAGAAACAAACTTCCCCTCCTCAGCAGGCCCATCCCTTCCGTGGTGGCTCTGTTTAAAAGTTAAACACATTAAAACTATAATCATCTTTATTAGTAGTAATAGCAGCAGCAGTAAATAACCTCAGGCTAAAATCTGAGGGGCAGATGACCATTATGACCTGTGGAATCTCTTCTGACCTAAAAAACTCCCAAAACTTTACTATCTTTCATGTCAGCAGCTAATACTTCCTGCCACTGACACAAGTTCCTTCCTGGCAAATCCTTCATTTCTCTATATTTCAGTGTCCCTGAGGATGACAAAGAAAACAATTTAAAGCCCCCAGAAGCCCTCCAGGGACAGGTGAGTAAGAGAAGTGGCATCTTGTACAGGCTCTTGGCTCTTCAAATCAAGATGGTAGCTTTCCTGCTGTGAAGTCTGGCTAGGCTGGGGGCTGGGGTGGGTGCATCTGCCCTGTTTTGGGGGGCTCTCCAAGTAGATGGACACAACCTCTTTCTGCAGAAGAGATCTAGGCCCTCTTGCAGAAGTGGGTGAGTAGGGTGGACGCTCAGCTCCTGAAACGAACCAAGTGTTTACTGAACATCTTCTACAAGCCCTGTTCTCGCCTTGGACTCAGCCATGAACAGACATGCGCCTTGCCCTTGTGGGACTTGTGCGCTGGAAAACAGCTGTCAATGAAACAATTTCATGGGGGCATCCCTGGAGGTCCGGTGGCAGTCAGCTCTCCTAACTCACCTCCCCCTTGCCCTCTGTTCAGCTTCTAAAGCATGCGTGCTGCAGACATCCCTGGGCAGGGTGGGGTTGACTGCGTTTCCAAGTTCAGTTCCAAATACTGATCCCTTTGACCAGGGAAGGTCCCCGAGTGTGTGCCTCGTGGACTGCATGCAGGACATGAAGGTGTATAGGATGAAACCCACTCAGGAGGCGCACCTCCCTGTACTCGCCACGCTTGCTCCCCCTGCCTGGGCCTTGGTCTAAGCGTTCGGGCTGCCTGAATGCCCTTCCCAGCCACGCCTGCCTGGAGAGCCAGAGAGCTCCTCTCCCAACTCATACGTCATCCCTGCTCCCTTTTCCCTGACGCCTCTGGGATGCGCCGGGCCCTTCCCTCTGCTTCCAGCACATGCCATCCATTAATCTGTCTCATGCTTCTACACGGGATGTGGTAGTCAGGGTAGGGGCTGGAATGCCGCTTCTTCCAGGTGGTTTGGGGGGATTAAGTGAGATGATATGTAAATGGGGCTGGCACCAGGCATGGCACATGGCACGGCCTGATCGGCATGCGCTACTGGTTTCAGCTCTGGCCTCCTGACATGGAAAGGGGCTTTAGACGCAGGGCATGGGCCACACCTGACATTCCTTCATACCCTAACTCCTGACTCAATTCCCAGTTCATTGTTGTGGGGGCCTCACCTGGAACAACCAGCACCTGTATTCTGCAAGGGGAAACTGAGATCAGGATCCTCTGTGCCCCCTGTACTGTACATCAACAGCACAGACACAAAGACCCCCCCTGGACCCCCAGGCCAGGGTAAAAGGGCACTGATATCGCTCACCAGCCCTCCCTGGGAGCCTTCTCATTTTTTCCTGAGGAGCTCATAGTCTGTCCTGGGAGCCTCCTGACCCCAGAGCATCAGCACAAAGTCTCCGCCTCCCCAGGGAGGCTGTGGAGTTTGCTTCCTGTGTGCCTCCCGACCTTCAGGAGTCTCCCCTTCTCTCCTCCCTTCAGCACGTGGACACAACAAACTATGCTCTGCCCCAGGTCGGAGGGCTCCATGGGACGTGGGTATCGCCAGCCAGGGGACCCCCGACTGCCCTCTGTCCCTCTAGGAAGTCCCCGTGTGACCAAAAATCCTATAACAGACTGTCAGCCCTGAGCACAGCCCAGCCATGGAAGGACAGCCGCTATTCACTGAGACATCAGCGAATTACAACCAGAGGACCGAGAAGGCCAGTGATTCTGCTAGAGCCCACAGGTGGGGCAACTGCCCTACAGACCCCATGGACCCCTCTTCTACATGGTGCCCAGGGGGACACTCAGGGCCACATCCTAATCTCGCTGGCTCCCCTGAAGACCCAGGTCTTGGTTGTGGGATTTCTCTCCCCATTTTCCAGATGGGTTAGTCAAGGCCTCAAGCCAAGGTGCGCTTTTCCCCAGAGCCACCCAGAAACCACTGATGAAAGTCCACAGAGAAGCTGGGCTTATTTCTCTGGGGTTTTCCAGGCAGGCTCAGGTCAGACAAAGGAGATGGCAGGCAGCGCTGGACTGATCCAGATTCCCCTTGGGGGGAACCTGGGGCTCCTCCTCAACCTTGTGGTCCTGGACATGCTGTCTCCCCAGTTGTCTGATCTGCCCCCCTCTGTGACTTTCCCCCTTCCTGTGCCAGGGCTGGACCACCCACGGGCGACCACCGAAGCCCAGGGGAACCCACAGGTTGGACATGAGGGGGTGGGCTGTGGGTCAGTCAGCCAGGGCCAGCTGGGCAGAAGGAGCCAGAGCACCTAGAAAGACATGTGGACACGGGTCCCCCAGCTCCATCTCAGTCCGGCCAAGGTGGGAAAAAAAAAACGACAAAAACCAAGCCGACTCCTCACTCGTGTTCCACCCAAGCCTCTTCAGCACATTTTTCCCTTCTGAAAATATCCGTTAACAAAGAGCTGCCTGCTTCTGGCAGGCCCAAACCCAGCCCCACCGGGTCCCAAATGCCAGGGTGGGTGGAAGCTCTTTCATTTTCTCATGACACACTGGCCATGGGGGAAGGAGCTCCCAGGCCAGTCAGGGGTGGCACCTGGGTAGCTGCTGCCATCTGAGGCCAGCAGGCGTGATGGGGTCAGGATGCTGGTCCTACCAGTCTGGTCAGACTTCAGGACCGGGGCCAGGGGCAGCTGGTACTCCCACCCTCTGCCAGGGGTGGCATCAATCAGGGGGCAGGCACTGGGTCTTTGGGGGAGACTAGTGTAGGGGAGAGAAAGAGGGAGCATCCTTCCCTTTGAAGCGGGAAAAATGGGGAGAGACGGATGAATGGGAAGAGGTCTGGGGCAGGTGTCCACAGGGATGCTGGGAGATTCTGGGTCACTCTGCCACCTGCAAGGCCCCAGTGGGGGCACCGGTTCAGGCAGGCTGGTGTGGACGGGAAGGCTGGCCACCTGGGGCAGGGCAGGGAGCTGACATCAGAGTCTCTGCCTGAGCTGGGAGCCAGTGGCAGCTTCCAGGAGGACTTGGGCAGGTGACTTTCAAGGAGGAGTACTAAAGTGCTGAGGAGCTGTGTGTGTGCGTGTGTGTGTGTGTATGGGAGGCAAGTGTGTGTGTGTGGGGAGGGAGGGGAGGCAAGTGCGGGGGGTTCCCAACTGCCTGGGTCTGTGTTGGAGGTCTTAAGTGTTTCTGTGTGTGTTGAGGATCCAAGAGTCAGACTCCGTGTGTGTGTGTGTGTGTGTGTGTGTGTGTGTGTGTGTGTGTGTGTGTGTGTGTGTGTGTGTGTGTGTGTGTGTTTGTGTGAAGGGTTCCTGAATGTCTGTGTATAAGGGGTCCAGGCCATCTATCACACTCACCCTGGGCCCCTCACACTCATATCAGTATGAGCTGTTGAGGATTCATAGGTTTCGCTCTGTTGGCTCTCAGGTGTGTGTTTGTATGTGCGTGTGTGTGTCTGTGCAAGTGAGTGGGGCCCTCAGAGGGGTGGGTGTCCCTGGTTGGGAAAGGGGTTCAGACCATCTGTTGGGCTGTCCTGAGCACAAGGTGAGGGTGGATTTTCAGGAAGCAGGGATCAAGAGAAATCAGGATCAGGGGTGTGTGCGGGGAGGATCCCAGGAGTGGTTTTCGAGGGTGCCCTTGGGCATGGGGCTGCTGGGGTTGGGAGATAGGCCAGCAGACTGAGATGAGGCTTGTGGGCAGGAATCCAGATTTACAGAGGCTGAGGAGGGGTCAGACTGGAGGGGGTATGGCTCTAAGGCTGGTATCTTTGGGGGGGTGGGAGCAGGTCTGGGCCCAGGGATGGGATATGAAGTGAGGAGAGGGACGGCGTGACCAGGGTCTACAGATGAAAGGAGTCTTGGGGGACCCGGAGAGAGGGAGGGCGGGGGTCCTGGACTTGCGGCGGGGCTGGGGGCGCCGCTTGTAGGGGGTGGGTCTGTGGGGTGGTGACTGGGGGAGCCCTGAAGGGCCTGGAAAGGGGTCCTGAGGGTCAGTAAAGATGGTGAGCGAGGGTCACGGGCCTGAGGGGTGCTCCCGGGAAGGGGACGGTGTGGGGGAGGAGGGCACCTGGAAGGGTCCTGGGAGGGGCCCAGAGGGGTCGGGAAGCGCCAGGAACGAGGATGTGCAGGGACCAGGGCCAGAGGTTGACGGCCAGTGTCCTTGCTGGGAGTGCCGGGGGCTCCCGGGGCGGGTTCCGGGGCAAGGGGCCCGAAGTCCCGGTCTTGCCCGGCCCCCGTGGGCCGCAACGCGGAGCCGCGGGCCTGAGAAGGCTCCCGGGAGGCCCGGCCCGCGCCGCCTACCTACCTGTAAAGAGCGCGCCGCCATCGCCATGCCGAGTCTCGCCGTCCCGGGCCGCGCCGCCGGATCCCCGCCGCGTCGCTCGCCCCGCAGCCCGGGCCTGGCCCGGCCCCCTCAGCCGCCCCCCGGGACCGCGGTCGCCGCCGGCTCCGCCGCTGCCATTTCACCCGCTGACAGGAGCCGCTGCCCCGCCCCCGAGGCTCAGTCAGCCAATTCACCGCCCCTAGCCGCTCTGGCTCCGCCCACTGTCAAGGAGTGATGGCGTATTTGGCCAATCCGTGGCCATGTCGTAAGGAGGGCCCTGGCTACGGCCAGAAGGTTGCCTCCTTTAAGGAGAGAAGCGAATTGAAGTTAGAGAAGCAGTGAAGGACGACGGGTAGTTTTGCCTATCGAAATGTGGCGCCCTGTTGATCAACACTTGGCAGGACCAATAGCGAGGAGAGAGGGGTGTGTCTCTGAGGAAAGACTGCGTCCCTGAGGAACCGCTCACAGAAGATGGGTGACATCGTTAGCTCAGAATGGGAGCTGAAAATGGAAAGAGATAGAAATGGGAACGGGAAGCCTGGGACCCAAGATGGGCCATGTCAGGACCTACTGAGGTCTGAGATCTCAATCTTCTAAATAGTAGGTAGGGGGTTCCTTCTGGTTTGGGGAGCAGTGAACGACATCGGGCCATACTCCCTGCTCTTGTCATTTGTCTCCGCCTCTGTTTACACTCTGTCTAATCTACATTTTGCCTGCCTTCTCTCTCTTTATCTCTGTCTCCACTCTGAATCTGTCCACACCCTCTCTACCACTGTCTATACTCCCTCATTGTGTGTCTTCTCTCTCCCCCTCTCTCTTACTATCTATTGTACATTGCATCTATTAAAATTCTGGAACTGTTCAGAAAAGCTTTGAAGCATATTTCTAAAAACTCAATGGTAAAAATAATTATAATGAATTCCTTCTCCTCCACATGTCCATATTCCCCCATACTCCTTTTTTTTTTTTTTAAAGAACACATCTTTGATTCCCTGGCAGTCCAGTGGTTAGGATTCCGTGCTTTCACTGCCGAGGGCCCAGGATTTGATTCCAGATTGGGGAACTAAGATCTTGCATGCCACATGGCCAAAAAAGCATATCTTTGCCTTCTCCCTCCTTTTTGGGAGGAGGATCTTATTGCCTGGGCCAGGGATTGAAGCCGTGCTCCTTGAAGTGGAAGGGTGGAGCCTTAAACACTGGACCACCAGGGAAGACTCTATTTGCGCCCTTCCTTTAAAATTTATGTGCTGGACATTTCATAGTCCTGACATAGTCACAAGGTGGCTTTTTATTTTGAGAATATGAAGCTGAAGTGAACCTCATGGACATTGTCCATTGATTCCTAGTGGACTTAAGAGGTTGGGGGAGGATCCCCGTGGACATAGTTAGATACGGGATGTACGTCTGTGCTCAGTTGCTCAGTTGTGTCCAACTCTTTGCAATCCCATGGACTGTAGCCCACCATGCTCCTCTGTCCGTGGGATTCTTCAGGCAAGAATGCTGGAGTGGGCTGCCACTTCCTCCTCCAGGGGATCTTCCCAAGTCAGGGATGGAAACTGCATCTCCTGCATTGGCAGGTGGATTCTTTACCACTGTGCCACCTGGGAAGCACTAGGTGAGCCCTAGAGATGGGACACATGGGCTCGAGTCAGAAGGGCAAGAGTAATACCCAGGATGTGGTGAGGGCCAAGTAACCACCAAGGGATAATCTCTGAGTTGGCTGCCCATAGTCCCCCAATGTGGAGGAGTGAGGACAAATCTTGGGGTTCATCCCCAGAAAAGAACAGTTTAGCGTGACCCACAACTTTCAAGGAACAAAGTACCTGGACTGTTATGGGAGGTGGGAGACAGGGGTCTGCAGAGACACAAACCTGGGTGGGGTCCAGGGAAGCCCAGAAAGACGTAAGGACTGGATCGTTTCTGGGAATTTGCCTAGGAGATAATTGGCGTCTGGTGTCTGGGGAATAAAATTAAATGCCAGAAAGATGTTCAGGGCTTTTGACCCTCTCTTGCTCACCCTGCCATGCTCACACAAAGGATGGTTTTATTCTGGGGACACTTTGATTCCATTTTTAAAAGCTCAGTGAGAAAAAAAAAATTCAACACATTTCTGTTGGAAAAGATTTTGAATCCTAAGCTGCATCTAGCCAACTAGATTCCTGGATAACTTTGCTTTTATTCAGTGCATTTAAACTGTTCCCAATTTTTTTTCAGTGTTCACTTTTATTTGATTGAAATCATTTTTATCAGTAACATTTTTTCCATGTGATTTTTGCATTAAACATTTGATTCATTAATTGGGTTCTTTTTGTCCAATTTTTTTTTTACCAACTGTTAATTCTCCCTCTGTGATTTTTTCAGTAGAGGGGAGGTGGTTGTCATTTCTTCAGAGTCAAATTTTGCATTTTTCAACTTATTAAATTACTTTTCTCTCAGTATTTAGTGGATAAGAAGTTTCAGCACAAATTTTTTTGAGATTAAGATTTTAACTCAAAATTTGTTTGTTGTGAATATTGATCAATATGGGCTCAGACTTGATACTTTGTCTTATAAAGAGCAGAAAGGGGATAATACATGTAGCTCCTCCTATGAAGAAGTGGAGTCTGTTTTCCCATTACTTGAATATGAGCTGGTTTTGTCACTTGTTCTGACCAACAGAATACATCAAAGGTGATGCTGGGCTAGTTCTGAGCCTAGAACTTAAGAGACATGGCAGCTTCTTCTTCTTTTTTTTTTTTTGAGAATATTTGATTGTGGCAAAATGTATGTAACCTAACATTTGCCATTTTAAATGTACAATCCAGTGGCATTAGGTGCATTCACAATGCTGTGCAACCATTACTACCTACTTCCAAAACTTTTTCATCATTCCCAAGTAGAAACTCCATCCCTATTTAAAAACTCCCCATTACCCACCCCCTACCCTGCCTGGACCCTGGTAACCTCTATTTCACTTTCTGTCTCTATGAATTTATCTATTCTAGGCACTTCATCTAAGTGGAATCATACAATATTTGTCCTTTTGTGTTTGCTTTATTTCAGTTCACAAATATTTTCAGGTTCATTAATGTTGTGTTAGAACTTATTTCCTTTCTATTAAAAGTTAGATCATATTCTGATGTTTGCATAAACTGTATTTTGCTTATCCACTCATCTGTGAATGGACATTTGGGTAGTTTCCACCTTTTGGCTACTGTGAATAATGCTGCTATGAACACGGGTGTACAAGTGTCTGTTTCAGTCCCTGCTTTCAATTATTTTGATATATACCCAGGAACAGACCTCGAGAGTCCCTTGGACTGCAAGGCAATCAAACCAGTCAATCCTAAAGAAAATCAATCCTGAATGTTCATTTGAAGGACAGACACTGAAGCTAAAGCTCCAATACTTTAGCCACCTGATGCAAAGAGCTGACTCATTAGAAAAGGCCCTGATGCTGGGAAACATTGAGGGCAGGAGGAGAAGTGGACAACAGAGGACAAGATGGTTGGATGGTATCACCGACTCAATGGACGTGAGTTTGAGCAAACTCTGGGAAATAGTGAAGGACCTGGAAGCCTGGTGTGCTGCAGTCCATGGGGTTGCAAACAGTCAGACATGACTGAGTGACTGAACAACAACAGGAGTGTAATTGCTGGATCAAATGATAATTCTATGTTTAACTTTTTGAGGAGCCACCAAAGTGTTTTCTACAGTGGCTGCACCATTTTAAATTCCCAGCAGCGAAGCTTAAGGGTTTTGATTTCTCTGCCTTCTTACCAATATTTGTTATTTTTTAAAAAAATTATAGCTATTCTAGTAGGTGTGAATTGTTATCTCATTGCGGTTTTGACTTGCACTTACCTAATGACTAGTAATATTGTACTCATCTCACATGCTAGTAAAGTAATGCTCAAAATTCTCCAAGCCATGCTTCAGCAATATGTGAACCATGAACTTCCAGATGTTCAAGCTGGTTTTAGAAAAGGCAGAGGAACCAGAGATCAAATTGCCAATATCCGCTGGATCATTGAAAAAGCAAGAGAGTTCCAGAAAAACATCTATTTCTGCTTTATTGACTATGCCAAAGCCTTTGACTGTGTGGATCACAATAAACTGCGGAAAATTATGAAAGAGATGGGAATACCAGACCACCTGACCTGTCTCTTGAGAAACCTGTATGCAGGTCAGGAAGCAACAGTTTGAACTGGACATGGAACAACAGACTGGTTCCAAATAGGAAAAGGAGTACGTCAAGGCTGTATATTGTCACCCTGCTTATTTAACTTATATGCAGAGTACATCATGAGAAACGCTGGGCTGGAGGAAACACAAGCTAGAATCAAGATTGCTGGGAGAAATATCAATAACCTCAGATATGCCGATGACACCACCCTTATGGCAGAAAGTGAAGAACTAAAGAGCCTCTTGATGAAGGTGAAAGAGGAGAGTGAAAAAGTTGGCTTAAAGTTCAACGTTCAGAAAACTAAGATCATGGCATCTGGTCCCATCACTTCATGGGAAATAGATGGGGAAACAGTGGAAACAGTGTCAGACTTTATTTTTTTGGGCTCCAGAATCACTGCTGATGGTGATTGCAGCCATGAAATTAAAAGACGCTTACTCCTTTGGAAGGAAGGTTATGGCCAACCTAGATAGCATATTTAAAAGCAGAGACATTACTTTGCCAACAAAAGTCCGTCTAGTCAAGGCTATGGTTTTTCCAGTGGTCATGTATCGATTTGAGAGTTGGACGGTGAAGAAAGCTGAGCGCCGAAGAATTGATGCTCTTGAACTGTGGTGTTGGAGAAGACTTTTTAGAGTCCCTTGGACTGCAAGGAGATCCAATCAATCCATCCTAAAGGAGATCAATCCACATCATCTTGGAGCAAAATGTCTATTCAAGTCTTGCCCATTTTTAAACTGAATGGTGTGTTTTTGTTGTTATTGAGGTGCAGAGTTTCTTTACATGTTCTGGATATCAAGCCGTTATCAGATATACGATTTCAGTAACAAAATATTTTCTTTCATTCTTTCAAGTATTTTCTTTCATTCAGTAGGTTGTTTTCACCTTCTTGAAGATGTCCTTTAATCCATGAAAGTTTTAAATTTTGATGAATTCCAGTTTATCTATTTTTTTGGTCACCTGTGCTTTGCATGTCATGTCTAAAAATCTATTGCCAAATTCAGTGTCATACAGGTTTACCCTTATGCTTTCTTTTAAGAGTTTAATAGTTTTAGCTCTTATATTTAGGCTGTTATTCCACTTTGAGTTAATGTTTATGTGCAATGTGATCCAAGTGTCCAATTTCATTCATTTGCTTGTGGAAATCCGGTTGTCTCAGTACCATTTGTTGAAGATACTATTTTCCCCCCTTTGAATGGACTTGGCACCACTGTGAAAAATCAACTGGCCATCGATGTATGGGTTTATTTCTGGACATTCAATTCTTTTCCATTGGTAATACATCTTTTCTTGGGTCAGAACCACACTGTTTTGAACTGTTTTGTTATCATAGATTTGCATTGATTAAAATCAGAACCTATGAGTCCTCCAGCTTGACATTTAAGGTAGTTATTTTGTTACTGAAATAAAACCCGCTCTACAATGGTTGTGGGCTTCCCTGATAGCTCAGTTGGTAAAGAATCCACCTGCAATGCAGGAGATCCCGGTTCAATTCCTGGGTCTGGAAGATCCCCTGGAGAAGGGAAAGGCTACTCACTCCAGTATTCTTGGGCTTCCCTTGTGGCTCAACTGGTAAAGAACCTGCCTGCAATGCAGGAAACCCCGGTTTGATCCCTGGGTCAGGAAGATCCACTGCAGAAGGGAAAGGCTACCCACTCCGGTATTTTGACCTGGAGAATTCCATGGACTATAAGAGTTGGACACAACTGAGTGACTTTCACTTTCACATGTTTTGGGTCTTCCCTGATAGCTCAGTTGGTAAAGAATCTTCCTGTAATATAGGAGACCCCAGTTTGATTCCTGCGTCAGGAAGATCCACTGGAGAAAGGATAGGCTACCCACTCTGGTATTCTTGGGTTTAGCTTCATGGCTCAGCTGGTAAAGAATCTGCCTGCAATGCAGGAGACCTGGGTTCAATCCCTGGGTTGGGAAGATGCCCCGGAGAAGGGAAAGACTACCCACTCCAGTATTCTGGCCTGGAGAATTCCACGGACTGTATAATTCATGGGGTTGCAAAGAGTCAGACACGACTGAGTGACTTTCACTTTCACAATGGTTGTGTTAGTTTCTGCTGCACAATGTTGTGAATCAGTCCTATGTATACATACATCCCCTCCCTCTTGAATCTCCCTCCAACTCCCCATCCCACCCACTAGGTCATCAAGAAAGATCCTAGGCAAAGGATCCACTAAGTTACGGCTAGATTCCTGACCCACAAAAACCTGGAATAATAAATGTGTGTTAATCCACTCAGTTTGTAGCAATTAGTTATACAATAATAGATAACTTTCATATAGAGGAGCCAGAGTTGAAGCAAACAAATCAAAGAACAATTTGGAAATAGATCATAGAATGACACAAGATATCCGAAGGGATCCAAGAAGGAGAGGTTTGAAAACTGAGCAGACTAAACATCATGCTGCTGCTGCTGCTGCTAAGTCGCTTCAGTCGTGTCCGACTCTGTGCGACCCCATAGACGGCAGCTCACCAGGCTCCCCCATCTCTGGGATTCTCCAGGCAAGAATACTGGAGTGGGTTGCCATTTCCTTCTCCAATGCATGAAAGGGAAAAATGAAAGTGAAGTCGCTAAGTCGTGTCCGACTCTTAGGAGATGCTAGAAAGGAAGATGATTAAAGACCAAGTACCTAAAACAACATCAGAATAAGGTGGTTTTATAGCTTCACCCTGGTCTCCCTATACCTTAGCTTGTGTCCATTTTATGTTTAAAAGCAGTTTGGGCTTTCTTTCTTTTTTTGTGACACCACGCAGAATGTGGAATCTTAGTTTCCTGACCAAGGATCAAATCCATGCCCCTCTGCACTGGAAAAGTGTGTGTGTGTGTTAGTGCAGGTGTGCGTATTCTCATTCTTTGTGATGCCATGGACTGTAGCCCACCAGGCTCCTCTATCCATGGGATTCTCCAGGCAAGAATACTGGAGCAGAGCGCCATTTCCTATTGCTTCAAGGGACCTTCCTGACCTAGGGATTGTACTCGCGTCTCTTGCATCTTCTGCCTTGGCAGACAGAGTCTTTATCACTAGCTCCAGGAGGGAGGTCCCTGGGCTGGAAGCATGAAGTCTTAACAACTGGACCACCAGGGAAGTCCCTGGGCTTTCACTTTTGACCTATTGGATCTTGGGTAATTTCTTATTCGGCTCTGGCCCTGGTGTTTCCCTCTGACTTTGCTGCCCTCTGCAACCTCAGGCTGGCCGCGATCCTGGAGAAACTGGACAATCAGTCCATCCCCGGCGTTCTTCCTCTCTCATCCTCCCAACAGAAGAAGAGGATTTGGAGAGCAAAGATTCATCAATGACAGGCAAGTTGCAAGGTCAGGCAAAAGAAGAGGCAGGGAGATGGAGCAGGAGCAGCCCAGGAGAAAGAAGGAGACACAGCAGGTGAGGCCATCAGGGGAGTCCCAGGAAAGTGGAGTTCAGGCAGGAAGGAGGAAGTGGCCACCTTTATCATGGGTGGGACCAAGACAAAAATGGGTCTGCTGCTTTTCTCAAAGGAAAGGTGGATACTGTCACTGGTGACTTGGAGAGGGGGTGAAGGCACCAATGAGAACAGCCCTCTTCTAAGAAGTGTGATGATACCCAGAGGTTTTCCCCCCAAAGATGGAAGAAGCGTGGTCCTGTTCGCGGAAGTCTTCCTGTTCCAAGTCGTGGGGCACAGTTTACCTACGTCACCAGGAGTGGAGCCGTCGAGGCTGGAGGAACAGTTGGCTCAGGACACTTTACTGCAGGGCAGAATGTGTGGTGGGGCATGCCTTCCTTCCTGGGGCTCCAGAGGGGCTAAGGCTCAAGGTGAGGAAACGAGCAAACTGGAGGACTGTGATGTCACTCTAAAGAGCAGGTAAGACATTGAGAGACGGAGGAAGGGCGGCATGCCAGGCAAAAGGACCAGCCAACCCGAAGTCAAGGAGGCCGAAAGGTGTCTGTTCTGTTAACCTATGTCGAAGCCTTCTTGACCACTGGGTGGCGCTGTCCAGCCTGGCGAGAAACCCAATAGGCTGTTGGTTCCCTGATTTCCTGCCCACAGCCCAGGATAGTCTTCTTCTGGTCTGCGATGTTAGCTGAGGTTCTGAAATTCTGGTGCTGGCAAGTTTCTGTGAGGCCAGCCCAGCCCATTGAGCCCTATTTCAATGACACCTCTAAAGCAGAGGGTGGCACTCGTCTGAGAGTTGTGGAGGAAGGTGGGGTCTAACCGGGGGCAAGTCTCTGGGGAAATCTTCGTGCTGTCAGATGAGACCTTCTAAGGGATGGCAGAGTCTGCTCCTCACCTAGTTTTGGATGGGGCTCCAAGTGGGTGGGAAAGGAAGGCTTCCTGGAGGAGGTGGTATTAAAAGATGTGATTTGTCAGTGGAAGAGAGAGATGAGATTCTGAGTGGGAATGGAGGACTGGGCAGTTGCGCATGTCTGGGCGGTAAAGAAGATGAAATAGGTAATAGAATGAGACAACATTTCTTCACACATCTCATCTGTTTACTAGACGTTTGTTGAGCACCTGCTTTGATTCCAAGGACACAGTCTCCTGTGGAACTCACAATCTGGAGGGGGACACAGATCTGTAAGCAGAGAACTTTTGTATGATACCTGAAAAAGGGGTTGGGATTGCCCAGAAGAGGCATCTGACCCAGCCTGGAGGGAACCTAGGACAGCTTTTGTGATACAATAAGAAATATATCTGGACTTCCCTGGTGGTCCAGGGGTTAAGAATCCACCTGCCAATGCAGGGGTCACGAGTTCAATCTCTGGTCAGGGAACTAAGATCCCACATGCCTGGGGTGCAACTAAGCCCAAGGGCCTCAACTACTGAGCCCGCTGCCACAACTAAGACCCAACACAGCCAAAAATAAAGGTACGCATAGAAATAAATGGAGCTTCCCAGGTGGTGCTAGTGGACCTGCCTGCCAGTATAGGAGACATAAGAAACATGGGCTTGATCCTTGGGTCAGAAAGATTCCCTGGAGGAGAGCATGGCAGCCCACTCCAGTATTCGTGCCTGGAGAATCCCATGGACAGAGGAGCCTGGTGGGTTACAGTCTATGGGATCGCAAAGAGTCGGATATGACTTAGCAACTTAGCGTGCACGCACAGAAATAAATATTAAAAAAATAATAAGACAACAGACCAAAAGTGGAGTTACTTATGGTAAGTCTCACAATACCTAACTCAGTCTTTTCTTTCTCTTTCTTTTTTAATTTTTTTTTAAATTATGAAGGCATGATAACACATTTACAGGAGACTTGGAAAATACAGAACAAAGTTACATATACCTGGTGGTGGTGGTTTAGTCACTCAATTGTGTCCGATTCTTGCAACTCCATGGACTGTAACATGTCAGGCTCCTCTGTTCATGGGATTTCCCAGGCGAGAATATTGCAGTGGGTTGCCACTTCCTTCTCCAATTGTTCCACTATATATTACAAATTTTTAAAGTAGATAAGATTTTTAGCTGGAGTTTCAATATCAAACTCTCAAAAATTAATAGAATGATTATACAGAAAAGTAGAAGGATATGCTAGACCTGAAAAGCACTATGAACCAATACAACATAATTAAAATTTATACAATTTTCACACAACAGTAGGATACAAATTCTATTCAAGTTCCTATAGACTATAAACTAGGAGACACTGGAACGTATCTAGGGACATAAAACGAGGTGCAAAAATTTCATGGTCTAAAGGTATTGAAACCATACAGAGTCTGTTCTTTTATCACTGTGGAACTAGACCATTCAGTTATGACCTAAATCAAATCCCTTATGATTATACAGTGGAAGTGACAAATAGATTTAAGGGGCTAGATCTGATAGACAGAGTGCCTGATGAACTATGGACAGAGGTTCGTGACATTGTAAAAGAGACAGGGATCAAGACCATCCCCATGGAAAAGAAATGCAAAAAAGCAAAATGGCTGTCTGAGGAGGCCTTACAGATAGCTGGGAAAATAAGAGAAGCCAAAAGCAAAGGAGAAAAGGAAAGATATTCCCATCTGAATGCAGAGTTCCAAAGAATAGCAAGGAGAGATAAGAAAGCCTTCCTCAGCGATCAATGCAAAGAAATAGAGGAAAACAACAGAATGGGAAAGACTAGAGATCTCTTCAAGAAAATTAGAGATACCAAGGGAACATTTCATGCAAAGATGGGCTCAATAAAGGACAGAAATGGTATGGACCTAACAGAAGCAGAAGATATTAAGAAGAGGTGGCAAGAATACACAGAAGAACTGTATAAAAAAGATCTTCACAACCCAGATAATCACGATGGCGTGATCACTCACCTAGAGCCAAACATCCTGGAATGTGAAGTCAAGTGGGCCTTAGAAAGCATCACTACCAACAAAGCTAGTGGAGGTGATGGAATTCCAGTTGAGCTATTTCAAATCCTGAAAGATGATGCTGTGAAAGTGCTGCACTCAATCAATATGCCAGCAAATCTGGAAAACTCAGCAGTGGCCACAGGAGTGGAAAAGGTCAGTTTTCATTCCAATCCCAAAGAAAGGCAATGCCAAAGAATGCTCAAACTACCGCACAATTGCACTCATCTCACATGCTGGTAAAGTAATGCTCAAAATTCTCCAAGCCAGGCTTCAGCAATACATGAACCGTGAACTTCCAGATGTTCAAGCTGGTTTTAGAAAAGGCAGAGGAACCAGAGATCAAATTGCCAACATCCGATGGATCATCAAAAAAGCAAGAGAGTTCCAGAAAAACATCTATTTCTGCTTTATTGACTATGCCAAAGCCTTTGACTGCGTGGATCACAATAAACTGTGGAAAATTCTGAAAGAGATGGGAGTACCAGACCATCTGACCTGTCTCTTGAGAAACCTGTATGCAGGTCAGGAAGCAACAGTTAGAACTGGACATGGAACAACAGACTGGTTCCAAATAGGAAAAGGAGTACGTCAAGGCTGTATATTGTCACCCTGATTATTTAACTTATATGCAGAGTACATCATGAGAAAAGCTGGGCTGGAAGAAACACAAGCTAGAATCAAGATTGCTGGGAGAAATATCAATAATCTCAGATATGCAGATGACACCACCCTTATGGCAGAAAGTGAAGAAGAACTAAAGAGCCTCTTGATGAAAGTGAAAGAGGAGAGTGAAAAAGTTGGCTTAAAGCTCAACATTCAGAAAACTAAGATCATGGCATCTGGTCCCATCACTTCATGGCAAATAGATGAGGAAGCAGTGGAAACAGTGGCTGACTTCATTTTTCTGGGCTCCAAAATCACTGCTGATGGTGATTACAGCCATGAAATTAAAAGACCCTTACTCCTTGGAGGGAAGGTTATGACCAAACTAGAGCATATTTAAAAGCAGAGACATTACTTTGCCAACAAAGGTCCGTCTAGTCAAGGCTATGGTTTTTCCAGTGGTCATGTATGGATGTGAGAGTTGGACGGTGAAGAAAAGCTGAGTGCCCAAGAATTGATGCTTTTGAACTGTGGTGTTGGAGAAGACTCTTGAGAGTCCCTTGGACTGTAAGAAAATCCAACCAGTCCATCCTAAAGGAGATCAGTCCTGAGTGTTCATTGGAAGACTGATGTTGAAGTTGAAACTCCAATACTTTGGCCACCTCATGCAAAGAGTTGACTCATTGGAAAAGACCCTAATGCTGGGAAGGATTGGGGGCAGGAGGAGAAGGGGACGACAGAGGATGAAATGGTTAGATGGCATCACTGACTCAATGGGCATGGGTTTGGGTAGACTCCGGGAGTTGGTGATCGACAGGGAGGCCTGGCGTGCTGCGATTCATGGGGTCGCAAAGAGTCGGACATGACTGAGCAACTAAACTGACTGAACTGAATTATGTCAGACATCAATGTCAAAAGATATTTAAAAATAACCTACCTATTTTCAAGTGCAATGTTACATTTATTATTACCAAGGGAGATTTTTGCCTTAGCTAGTGAAAGCCTCAATAAAGCCTAACTCAGTCTGCATGACAGTTTCAGCTGTTTCAGAAATGAAATCTTAAACCAGCCAATCAGGAATCATCTGATAGACACCCTCCTGCCTTCCCTCTATTGGAAAGTAACCTTGCAATGACCCACCCACTTTTTTGCAGGTACAACTTCCTTGACCCTGCTCCCCTCTGCCTAGAAAAACTCTAGCCTTGTACAGCACTTAAGAGCTCCTTTCTGTCTGCCAAATTGGATGCTCCCCAATTCATGCATCATTGGATAATGATGCCCATGCCCATTGAGTCAGTGATGCCATCCAACCATTTCATCCTCTGTCGTCCCCTTCTCCTCCTGCCCCCAATCCTTCCCAGCATTAGGGTCTTTTCCAATGAGTCAACTCTTTGAATGAGGTGGCCAAAGTATTGGAGTTTCAACTTCAACATCAGTCCTTCCAATGAACACTCAGGACTGATCTCCTTTAGGATGGACTGGTTGGATCTTCTTACAGTCCAAGGGACTCTCAAGAGTCTTCTCCAATGAGAAGATCTCCAATGAGATCTTTAACATATACGCAGTTGCTTTTTTTTTATACAGATCTGATGTGGTCTCCAGGTGGATGGCGTCAGAACTGCCTTCAGTCAGCAGGACTTCCCGTTGGAGTCAAGTGAGACTTGGAGAATGGCTCGAGGATGCTGGAAAATACTCTGGAGCTTTCTTAAGGTCATGTTCTAGGGGAAAGGTTACATCCTGAAGGACTGGTTTTTCAAGAGAAGATGGGACAGGATGGTTGGAGAATGGGTGTTTTCTGTTCGGGCAATCAGCACGTGCAGAGGTCAGGAAGTGAAAGAGAATGTGGCTTCCTAGAGGAACGGAAAGTTTTTCAGCAGGCCCCTGCAGATACAGGAGAGAAAAATGGGGTGGCCAGTTCAGAATCCAATGATGAAATATTGGACACCAGGCAGTGTGTGTTAGTTGCTCAGTTGTGTCCAACTCATTTTGACCCCATGGACTGCAGCTCCTCTGTCCATGGGATTTTTCCAGGCAAGAATACTGGAGTGGGTTGCCATTTTCTTCTCCAGGGGATCTTCCCAACCCATGGATTAAACCTGGGTCTCTCGCATTACAGGCAGATTCTTTACCAGCTGAGCCACCAAGGAAGCCCTACAAGGCAGAGGTTTATAATTTACGTAGTAGGAATAGCCCATCCAATAGAGTGTCTTGTCTCACCTTTCTGAGAGGCTGTGTTCCAACTCTGCTGATGTGTCTTCGGAGATGGGAAAGCCACCACCTTCCCAACTGTGTCTCTAGCTCTGAGGCCATGAGTGGTGTGTCTCCTCAACTCCTGAGCCTCAGTTTTCCCCATAGGAGAAATGGGGACACAGATCATCTTAGTCCATTCAGACTGCTCTAACAGAATACCATAGACTTCTGAGGGCTTAAGCAACCAACATTTATTTCTCACAGTTCTGAAGGCTGGAAATTTAAGATCAATGTGTGAGGGGACTGCCCTGGGAATCCAGTGGTTAAGAATTCACCTTTCAATGTAGGGGACAGGGGGTTCGCTCCCTGATCAGGGAACTAAGATCCCACATGCCATGAAGCAACTAAGCCTGAGCTTAGAAACTAAGTTAGAGAAAGCCTGCCCAATACAACAAAGATCCCACATGCTGCCACAAAAACCCGGTGCAGCCAAAAAATAAAATAAATTAGATCAATATGTGATGAGATCTGGCTTTTGGTCTGCTGAGAATTTTGTGGTTTTTTGTGTGTGTGCTCAGTCGTGTCTGACTCTTTGTGACCCCATGGACTGTAGCCCATCAGGCTCCTCTGTCCATAGGATCTCCAGGCAAAAATACTGGAGTGGGTTGCCATTTCCTCCTCCAGGGGATCTTCCCAACCCAGGGATCAAACCCATGTCTCTTTCATCTCCTGCATTGCAGGCAAATTCTTTACCACTAGCACAACCTGAGGATATGCCTCCAGATTCATGGAAGACCATCTTCTTCTGGCTATGTCCTCAGGTGGCAGAAGCAGGGAGAGAGCTCTCTGGTGTCTCTCTTTAAAAATATATATATATATTTTTTTTATTTATTTGGCTGTGCTGGGTCTTAGTTGCAACATGTGAACCCTTGGTTGCAACATGTGGGATCTAGTTCCCTGACCAGAGATTGAACCAGGTAGTCCTCTGCATTGGGAGTTTGGAATCTTAACCACTGGACCACCAAGGAATTCCCTGGGGTCTCTTTTATAAGAGTTTTGATTCCATCCTTGATCTAATTACTTCCCAAATACCCCACTTCTGAATATCATCTCATTGGGGATTAGGTTTCAAAGTAGGAACACCGAGGTGGGGATGTTGGACACAAGCATTCATCTGTGATACAGACCCACCTCACAGGTCTGTCATGAGAAAAGTTAGGTCTCTTAGCACCAAACAGTTGCCCAATAAAATTCACTTCTTTCTCTCCTTTAAAAAAACTTTTTTTGGCTGTTGCATGTGGGATCTTCGTTCCCCAGCTAGGGATCGGACTCGTGTCCCCTGCACTGGAATGCACAGTCTCAGCTACTGGACCCCCATGGGAGTCCCATTCCTGCTCTTTAAAGAGCAAAAATTCCTCCAAAACACCTTGAACATGCTGCATAGCTGAATCTCCCGTGCTCTGTCCAACCATCCCACCAGCACTACTCACTCTGGTTGTATCACTACTTTTCCATCAAGAATATACAAGCGATGGGATTTCCCGGGTGGTCCAGTGGTTAGGCAATATTCATTGGAAGGACCGATGCTGAAGCTGAAGCTCCAGTACTTTGGCCACCTGATGAGAAGAGCTGACTCACTGGAAAAGACCCTGATGCTGGGAAAGATTGAGGGCAGGAGGAGGGGTGGGCGACAGAGGATGGCATCACTGGCTCAATGGACATGAGTTTGAGCAAACTCCAGGAGATAGTGAAGGACAGGGAAGCCTGGCATGGTGCAGCCCATGGGTGGCAAAGAGTCAGACACATCTTAGCAACTGAACAACAACCAGTGGTTAGGACTCTGTGCTTTTGCTGCTAAGGGCGTGCATTCAGTTCCTGTTTGAGGAGCTAAGATCCTTCAAGCTACATGGCGTGCCCCTCCCCAAAAATAAACTTAAAAAGAGAAAGAGATAAAGGGAAAAAACAATATACAAGTAATAATTCATTTATTATCATCTTTGAATTGCCCACTACTTGCTAGTCAGTGTTCTTAACACTGGGATGTAACAGTGAATAAAACAGAATCCATCTCCTTCCTCTGAACAGCTGGCTCCAGCTGTTTTTATAAATAGTTTAGTGAAACTCAGCCTCACCCAGCCACTGATACATATTGTCCCGGTTTTTACAGGGGTACAGTGGAGTAACTGTGGCAGAAATGACACCCAGAATATTTGATATCTGGTCCTTTTCAGAAAACGTTTGCCAGTTTTTGGTCTAGAAGTTTACCTTCTGGGTGAGACAGCTAGGTTCAAAGTTTTGAACCTGAATCTTGTCCTCTTCTCTGTTTTTCTTGTTGTTGTTCAGTCACTCAGTTGTGTACGACTCTTTGTGACCTCATGGACTACAACACACCAGGCTTCCCTGTCCTTCACTATCTCCTGGAGTTGACTCAAACTCATGTCCATTGAGTCGGTGATGCCATCCAACCATTTCATCCTCTGTCACCCACTCCTCCTCCTGCCCGCAATCGTTCCCAGTATCAGGGTCTTTTCCAATGAATCAGCTCTTCGAATCAGGTGGCCAAAATATTGGAGCTTTAACTTCAGCTTCAGTCCTTTCAGTGAATATTCAGGACTGACTTCCTTTAGGATTGACTGGTGTGATCTCCTTGCAGTCCAAGGGACTTTCAAGAGTCTTCTTCAACATCACATTTCAAAAACATCAACTCTTTGGTGCTCTCTTTCTCTTAGACTTCTCAGTTAAGAGATGCAAAACTATCAATTCTCAACCTGCACTCCAATGGGTATTTCTTGAGCTGGTTTGAATTGAGGGACACAGCAATGAGTGAAAATGATGTGCTTGGGATTACACTGGTGGTCCAGTGGTTAAGACTCTGTGCTTCCAATGCCGGAGGTGTGGGTTCCATCCCTGGTGGGGAAACTAAGATCCCATATGCAGCAGGGCATGACCAAAAACTAAAAAAAAAAAACCTATATAAGAAAAGAAAATGATGTATTTTCATGGATCAAACCCCAGCATTTATAAGCTGATGGATCATGGACATTTGATGTGACCTTTGGATCTCTGTTTGTACGTGTGTACCCAGTTGCTCAGTCATGTCCAACTCTTTACAACCCTGTGACTGTAGCCCGCCGGGCTCCTCTGTCCATGGGATTCTCCAGGCAAGAATACCGGAGTGGGTTGCCATTTCCTCCTCCAGGGGATCTTCCCAACCCAGGGATCGAATCCACATCTCTTTCACCTCCTGCATTGACAGGCGGATTCTTTACCACTGCACCACCTGGGAAGCCCTTGAATCTGTTTGCTCATAGGTAAAATGGGGACAGTAGTAGCTGTGTTGTGGAGATTTGCTGAGATCGTGTCTGAAAAGCATTTAGCACAAAATAAGTGTTGAAAGAGTGATGACAGGATTTCCACTGGTGAGAATGCAGAAATTTCCCAAAGACCCTCCTTTTCACAGTGATAACTAGAAGACCCCATACTTTTCAATAGAACTAGTCAGAGTGGTAAATGCAAGAAAGCCTCGAGAAGCTGGGTTTCAGAAATAAAAATGAGCCCTTCAGGGACTTCTTTGGTGGTCCAGTGGTTAAGACTCTGTGCTTCCATTGCAGGGAGTACAGGTTCGACCCCTGGCCCGGGAACTGGGATCCCACATGCTATGTGGTGTGACCTTTTTTTTTTTTTTTTAAATTAACCAAAAAAGAACCCCTGGTAGGTGAGCCAAGAGCAGTTGCAGCTTCTATACCAGGGGACAGGCAGACACAAGCTCTGGGTATGGACAGGCTTACATGGATGGAGAGGTGTTTTGGGGACAAGGTAAATCAGCCAGTTCTTAGATGACAAAAGGAAGCATTCAAAATGGCGGCCACTAGAGTATTGAAGTCCAGACTTGGGGAGGAGAGCATCCTAGTGGAGAGATGAGTGGTGTGAGATGTCAGAGCCCAGTGAGGTAAGAAGGACAACAACATGAGGGCCTGTCTGCCTGGCTGGAGGTTGTCAGTGCCCAGTGTATCTACACAGTATAAGGGTTGGTGATGGGAAAAGGGGGTTGGCTATATATATGGTGGGATTGATGAAATAAGTAAATAAATACATCCAGGATAATGGCAACCAGGTTTCACACCATCAGAGAAGAGTGTTACAAAGATGAATGGAGTGGGAATTCCCTTGTGGCTTAGTGGCTAGGATTCCAGGCTTTCACTGTCATGGCCCTGGTTCAGTCTCTGCTTGGGAAACTGAGATGCCAAAAACTCTGTGACCACAAAAAAAAAAGAATGGAGGGTAAATTAGAAATGAACTCTACTGTATTTAGTGTTGGTGTGAACTCATGGTTTTCAATATATATGTGTGCATGCTTAGTCACTCAGTCGTGTCCAACTCTCTGTGATATATATAGAGAGAAATATGCCAACAAAGGTCCGTCTAGTCAAGGCTACGGTTTTTCCAGTAGTCATGTCTAGATGTGAGAGTTGGACTATAAAGAAAGCTGAGCGTGGAAGAATTGATGATTTTGAACTGTGGTGTTGGAGAAGACTCTTGAGAGTCCCTTGGATTGCAAGAAGATCCAACCAGTCCATCCTAAAGGAGATCAGTCCTGAGTGTTCATTGGAAGGACTGATGTTGAAGCTGAAACTCCAATACTTTGGCCACCGGGTGCGAAGAGCTGACTCATTTGAAAAGACCCTGATGCTGGGAAAGATTGAGGGCAGGAGGAGAAGGGGACGACAGAGGATGAGATGGTTGGATGGCATCACTGACTCAATGGGCATGAGTTTGAGCAGGCTCTGGGAGGCCTGGTGTGCTGCAGTCCATGGGTCAAAAAAGAGTGGGGCATGACTGAGCAACTGAACTGATAGATAAATAAATGTGTATGTATCTGTTTTCTTGTCTGTCTACTCAGAGGTCCTGGGATCAATGACACCCTAGTAACAATGCACTTAACAATCAGGTCTTGGTTTCTGAATGCCATTCTCCACTTAAAAGCAACCAGGTCTCTTTTGGAAAATGGGTGATTCCAGGGTTTGGGCAAGGAAAGTCTGATCAGCAAAAAACTGATAAGCACATGTCAAATGGACACAGAGCCAGAGTGAAAGGCTGCCACTAGCCAAATCAAAGACACTTTAAACATCAAAAAAACAGAAAAAAAAAAAAAGGAAATGTCAGCAAAAATGGCAGAGTAAAAATTTTGCCCTTCCATGGAAGCAAAGGAAAAACTGCAGAATTTGTCAGAATCAACACTTTTAGTATGCTGGCAATCAACCAAAAGCTTACAGTAATTCAGGGAGTATTTAGACAAGAAATATGGCTGAATCTCAATAAAGAACACTGAGCTTGGTGAAATTTTAACTCACCCTAGTCCCATTCCCCACTCTCCAACCCAGAAATAGCTTTACAGACTCACAGATGTAGAGAATAGATTTGTGGTTGCCAAAGGGGTGGGGAGGATTGGGAGTTTGGGATTAGCAGATGCAAACTATTATATATAGGATGAGTGAATAATAAGTTCCTACTGTAGAGCCCAGGGAGCCTTATTCAATATCCTGTGATAAACCATAATGGAAGAGAATGTGAAAAAGAATGTGTATATGTGAATAACTGAACCACTTCGCTATACAGCAGAAATTAACACAACATTGTAAATTGACTATACTTTGATAAAATAAAATTTAAAAACAAGATAGCCTTAAAAAATAACAGGTCACATTTCTGGTAGAGGAAGAAAAATGGAGTCAGAGCTCTTATAAAGCCTCGTTCCCAGGGAATAGTATTACCTGATCTATCGAGTGGTTCCCTGGAAGACCACCCTTGAAAAGATTGTCTTTCACTGACCTCACTCGAACTTGCCCAGTGCTAAAAACCTCTCCCCAGGGGGCGTCTGTCAAATATTTTAACATCACAGCTCCCTGAGGTGGTGGATAACAGCTGGGGCAACTAATAACCTAACCAAAAAGTCTTAAAAGGAAAAGTTAAGGAATGAGATGTCCCGAGGGGCTTTGAAAGGGCTTCCCAAGTGGCTCAGTGGTAAAGAATTCACCTGCCAATGCAGGAGATGCAGGAGACAAGGGTTCAATCCCAGGGTCAGGACAACCCCCTGAGGAGGAAAGGCAACTCACTCTAGTATCTTTGCCTGGGAAATCCCATGGACAGAGGATCCTGGTGGGCTACAGTCCACAGGGTTGCAAAGAGTTGGACACGACTGAGAGACTGAGCATGAACATAAGAGGCTTTGAAAAGTTCCAGCATATTCCTGGGAATCTGGAAGGCCACATGCACGTGGAGGGCTCTGTGCATACCCAGGAAAGACCTGACAAGTTCCTAAGCTCTTAATTCTGGCTGACTTTGAGGCTCCAAGAAAGCGGGAAGTGGCGGCTACGGCTGGGCTGCAAGCCTCCTGACTGAGTGTTGACTGTGTGTCAAAACACACAGAGATCCCGGGTGAAGACTGGGAGACTTTTAGTTTCAGATTTTCAAGGAAGTCTGTTCAATCACTAGCTAAATACCAAGCTAAGTAGAGATTTAAGTGATCGTATATGACAGAGAATAGAGACTTTGCAGAATTAGTTCAGAAAAATTATTAAATAAACAAGAAACAACTACTATGGAAAACAGCAATGACAGCAAACCTTCAGGAGGAGGTAGAATATGATATCCATAGTTTCCATATTATATTACAAGGCATACCTTGGAGGTATTGTGAATTCTGGTTCTAGCCCAATAAAGCAAATATTGCAATGAAGCAAACCACATAAATTCTTTGGTTTCTCAGTTTACATAAACGTTAACACTGTAAATCAATTCTTCTTTTTTTTAGAAAAAAAGAAGAAATTATTTAACACAAAAAAGGTAGTAACAAAGGAACTGAGGAATAAAAAGGAAATAAGACATATGAAAAACAAATAGCAAAATGGCAGATAGAAAGTCTACCTTATCAGTAATTATGGTAAATACAAAAGGGTTAAATTCCCCAACTAAAAGGTAGAGATTGACAGAAAGAATCAAACATGATCCCATTATACGCTGTCTACAAAAGACTCACTTTAGATTAAGGGAAAAAATATAGTTATATATACTCAGTTGAATCAGATAGGGTCCACATAGAAATAAATTGGAAGTTCGATACACAAAGTTTCAAAGTGACTGTCTATATTATATTTAGTAGTTACAAAGGTGAGGGGAAGTAACCTCTTTGTGTAGTGGTTAAGCAGGGATTGAGGGGTCAACTCCCAGCCCCACTGCTTTTGAGCTGTGTGACCTCAGGCAGTTCCTTGCCCTCTCTGTTTCTCAGTTTCCTCATCTGTAAAGAAGAATAGTAACTACCTTTCTCACAGGGCTATTGTGAGAACTGTTAGACCACCAGGAACACACTGTGGTTAATAAATCTAGATTTATTACTTGTAGCAGTGAGGGAGAGCACACACCAAGGAGAATGGTTGGCACATGCTTATGTGCTGTTATTACTGAGTATTCGTCATTAGAATAGGCAGTTTATATCCATTACTAGTGCACTGTATTCAACCTCATAATTATAGTGTGAAGCAGGATTGCTATCATCCAAAGTCCTGTCCAACTCTTTGTGACCCCATCAACTGTAGCACTCCAGGCTTCCCTGTCCTTCACTATCTCCCAGAGTGCTCAAACTCATGACCACTGAGTCAATGATGCCCTCCAATCATCTCCTCCTCTGTCACCCCCTTCTCCTGCCCTCAGTCTTTCCCGGCATCAGGGTCTTTCCCAGTGAGTCAGTTCTTCACATCAGGTGTCCAGAGTATTGGAGCTTCAGCTTCAGCATCAGTCCTTCCAAGGAATATTCAGGGTCAATCCTTTAGGCAGGCTAATTGTCCCATTTCGCAGGTGAGGAAATGGAGGCTCTGGAAACGTGAGGCTGAAGGTACCAGAGTAGGATAGGGGTTGGAATAGTGCCTTCTGGCTGCAAAGTTGACTGCTCAGCCTCCACCCCACCCTAAGTGACCTCTTCTTTAGTTGTGTCAGCCGCTTCATGTCTCCCCAGATTTTTCTGAGAGGAAGTGTTATCCCTATCGTGTTCCTCATTCTTTGTGAGTTGAGAAAGAACAGGTCTGAGGAGGGGCTACAGAGGGAAATATGTGAGGTTATAAAAACCATAGTCCAGAGAAGAGTTGGAAAGAGGAACAGAAAGGGGAGAAGGATGGCAGAGATGTATGAACCCAAGGAGCCAGATGACTCTGGTGAGGCTGGACCCCCAGTCTGGGGTGATGTTGGGGATGACAGGGCCCCAGGGTCCTGATGGTGCTGGGGCCTGGCATCCAGCTTGCAACTTTGAGAGCAGGGCTCAGCAGACTTCCAAGTTCAAGCGCATGTGCTCTGTTCTATCCAGAGGAGGAGACATTTGGGGGCCAGAGACTGGCTGAGAGACACCCTCGACTACTACACAGTTTGAGGAGCTTGCCAGGTACTGGAGTGCTTGGTTCAGGAGCAGACAGCTGGCGGGAAAGGGGGCGGTTAGGGGGTGGAGTGGGGGCAGAGTCTAACCCCCCAGCCCCAAGCCCCACCCATGTGCTGGTCCTGCAGAGTGTCTGACCTGGGCCCCTCTGCTTCTCCTGTTGCTCCTCTTCGTCTCACTGGGTTTCTTCACGCTCCAGCTGACCACTCTGGTTCAAGGTGAGTGAGCATCTAGGTGCTTGGGGTCCTCGGTCCCTTCGGGTTTTCTCTCTGGGATGGTCTTTGCCCTTTTCCACAGTCCCCAGACCTACTAGGGCTGGGTCGTTCAGGCTCTGTGTCACCTCCTGTGTGACCACGGGCCAGTAACTCTCCCTCTCTAAGTCTGTCTCCTCATGTGAAAGGCAGCTCATCCTCCCCGCGGGGAGACCTTGAAAGCAGATTTGGCTCAGGATCAGTGCTTAAAGGGGGGAATTCTCTGCTCCGTTGTAGTTTCCAGGATCCGGTGTCTGCAGAGAGATTCGGGAGACCGTGAGAACAACAGCCTGGATAAATGGCTGGACACCAGGTTCCGGAGTCTGAGTAGGGAGGGGGCTCTGGGGCTGTATGGCTGTGGACAAGCCACCACTGCCAGGGGTGGAGGAGAGCGGGCAGGAGTCGGGGAGGGGACCGGACCCCTGAAAGAGGTCCTGGTGAGCTGGCAATGTTGGGCAAATCACTCTCTAAGCCTCAGTTTTCTCGTCTGTGTGATGGGCTCTCCAGGTCACCTGACATCCACTCATGATGTTCTCATGGGGCCCTCTGCACCACACACACACAGTAGGTGCTAAATAATTGACGTCCTCTCCCTCCAGCTGAAGTTGCACAGAAGCAGATGCAAACAAACCTGGAGGAGATCCTACAGCGCCTGACCCGGATGAATGCCACCCTGGGTAAGGGACCCACACCAAGGTCAAGAGGAAGTCACAGGATGGTGGGTGGGGGCTGGGCCACACCTGCTGCAGCTGCCAGGCTGAGGAGGGCAGAGCAGAGCTGGGGTGTTCCTCGTGGGTTCTTGAGGAACTGAGCTGACAGCTGAACAGAAGGGCCTAGCCCTGGGTTCCAAAGATCTGGAGCCTAGGAGCCAAGCAGCCTCTCTGTCCCAACTCCACCCCTCCTCCCCAGCTGGCCTGTGCCATCCTTGTCCTCAGAATTGGGAGTTCTTCGGCGGCAGCTGCTACTTCTTCTCCTGGACCCAGAGTGACTGGAGATCTGCCGTCTCCGCCTGTCTGCTTATTGGGGCCCACCTAGTTATCGTCGAGAGTACTGAGGAGGAGGTGGGCTGGGCAAGGTCCCCTGAGAGGCTGGGCCATACTGCCAGGTCAACAAAGAACCTTCTGCCTCCCTCTTCTGCCCTCTGAGAGATGGGCAGCTGGAGGTGGGGCGGGGGGTGGGATAGAGAGGTGAGATACAATCAGAGAAGGCCTCTTGGAGGAGGAATCATAATGGACTCAGGAAGGTCATGTGAGAGAAGAACATGGATGAGAGGAGCCCATGTATGGACAGAAAGGGAATTCAGAGTGCCCTTTAGGCCGTATACAATGCATGTTAACTGAGGTACAAGTTAAGACATATCCACATGTGTATTACATTAACACACATCCACAGCTTCCATGCACATGTGAACACATACAACTTAAGTAGGGCCTCTAGGCTAGACTGTGAGAAGAACTTTCGTGGGAGGCAGGGGACCATGGAGATGTGGGCAGACATGGGATGTGTGGCATTCAGGATCTTCCTCCTGATACCCCTCTCCCCACCCACCCCCAGAAATTCCTGAACTTTTGGTATGCCAGAAATAATAAACCCACCTGGATCGGCCTCAGTGACCACCACAGTGAGGGTTCCTGGCGGTGGGTGGATGACAGTCCTGTCCAACTCAGGTAACCTGCCAGTGACAATAGCCCAGGAGAGGTGGGCAGGAACTCAAACCAAGGGTGCTCAAACTCTGGACTGGAAAGCATCACCTGAGAAGCTTGGTGAAGATTCAGAGTCCTGCCTTCATCTGGGGGTAGGGGGTAGGAGTTGGGTGGGAGTCTGATTCTATACGTCTAGGTACAGGCCCAGGAATCTGCATTTAATTTTGTGTTAGTGTCGTCACTCAGTCGTGTCAGACTCTTTGCGACCCCATGGACTGTAGCCCACCAGGCTCCTCTGTCCATGGAATTCTCCAGGCAAGAATACTGGAATGGGTACCCTTTTTCTTCTCCAGGGAATCGTTCCAACCCCAGGGGTCAAACCTGGGTCTCCCACATTGCAGGCAGTCTTTACTCTCTGAGCCACCAGGAAAGCCCACATTTAACTTTTCCAGAACTGATTCTGGTGGGTGGTGTTTGAACCCAAATTTCAAAAACCCCGCCTCCGAATTCCTCACCAGCCTCTGGCTGGTGCTTGACAATTTGCTGTCAAAGTCCAGGGACCAGCCCCTCAAAAATTGGGGGTGGGCACTGGGTGGAGTAGGGGTCTCATAGCGCTGATGCGGTTCACAGCTTCTGGAAAAAAGGGGAGCCCAACAACCACGGAGATGAGGACTGTGTGGAACTGCACAACGATGGCTGGAATGATGGCAAATGTGTTACAGAAAACCCCTGGATCTGTGAGAAGCCCTCGGCTCCCTGCCCAGACCTCTGAGGGCTGCTGCCTCCACCATCCCAGCTCGCCCCCCTCCCCCTGATCCCGCCCCTGATCCCGCCCCGTTAGCAGAGATCAGCCAACTGGAACATGCACTCTGAGGATTCCTCTTGGGCTCCACCCCTTTCTGTTTTCCGCTTTGGTGAATGCCCATCCCGTAACTATTCAGAAGACTTTGAGATCCTCTAAGACCAATCTCTCCACAAGCTATAGACCATTTTTCTTCATCTGTCGGTAGGCTCAGCTCCCGCTCTGTCCCACCATGATATCCCCTTAATAAAGTCATACCTTGCATTATGTGTCCCATTGAACTTATTTTTGTTCCTTTGCCACTGTTTGAGTTACTGTAGTTTGATAATCTGTTTTGATGCACCCGAGGACATTGTCTTTTTTCAATATGCTTTTCTCTTTTTTTGTGTATTTGATCTCCCAGATACCGTTTTGTTTTGTTTTTTTGACTGGACCACATAGCGTGTGAGATCTTAGTCTCCTGGCCAGGGATGGAACCTGTATTTCCCTCCCCCTGCATTGGAAGCGTGGAGTCTTAACCACTGGACTGCCAGGGAAGTCCCCCAGATACAGTTTTTATTTAATTTAGTTAAATTATTTATGTTTGGCTGTGCTGGATCTTCTTGGCTGCATGCAGGCTTTCTCTAGCTGTGGTAAGCGGGGAACGGGATGGGGTGGGTGCTACTCTTCGTTGCAATACGCAGGCTTCTCGTTGCAGTGGCTTCTTTTGTTGCAGAGCTTGGGCTGTAGGGCCCACAGGCTTCAGAAGTTGTGGCACACAGGCTTAGTTGCCCTTCAGCCTGTGGGATCTTCCCAAAGCAGGAATCGAAGCCCTGTCTCCTGCTTTGGCAGGCAGACTCCCAACTACTGGACCACCAGGGAAGTCCCCAGACAGGGTTTTGAATCAGTTTGTAATTTTGGTTGGGAATATACATATATACAATATGTATATGTTTATATGTGTCTCTCTAGCTATGCGTTCATTTATTCATGAACCAATTATTATTCAGGTACCTTAGCTTTTAAAAATTTATGTTATTAACATATAGTTGATTTACAATGCTGTCTTAGTTTCTGGTGTACAGCAAAGTGATTTTATGCATATTTATTTTTCATATTCTTTTCTATTATGGTTCTATTACAGGATATTGAATATAGTACCCTGCACTATACAGTAGGATCTTGTTGTTTATCTGTTCTATATATAACAGTTTGCATCTGCTAATCCCAAACTCCCAGTCTATCCCTTCCCCACCCACCCTCCCCTCTCCAGGTACTTTAAAAATGTCCTTCAGTAAAGTTTTATGATTTTCTTCATATGAATCTGAAAAAACCCACTATTTCTAGGTGTGTGTTTTGGCTTCCCCAGTGGCTCAGATGGTAAAGAATTGGCCTGCAATGCGGGAGACCTGGGTCCAATCCCTGGGTTGGAAAGATTGCCTGGAGGAGGGCATGGCAACCCACTCCAGTATTCTTGCCTGGAGAATCCCCATGGACAGAGGAGCCTGGCAGGCTATTCCAAAAGATCACAAAGAGCTGAACATGACTGAATCGACTTAGCACACACACACTGGATAAGCAGTCTAAACTCACTATTTTCAGATAAGTCAATTAAAGACCTTATTTCTATCTGTTATTTTAATTCCCAATTTTCCATTTCCCCACTGCCTTACTCATGCCTCTCAGGTTTATCTCCCAAATAAACCACACCTGAGTGTGGGGTCAGCTGGTGGGCTAATCACTAAAGGCACAAACTCAATAGAAACTTTATGTTGAGATAAAATTTATGAGTGAAAGAAGCACTGGAGTGCATTTATTTATTTTACTTTGTACTATGAAATGATTTTAAGACTTAGAAGAAAAGTTGGGGAAATAGACACGAATTCCCAAATACTCTTCATCCACATTCCTCAAATGTTAACATCTTACCAACCACAGTATAATGATCAAACCCAGGAACCTCACGTTGATACACTATTATTAACCAAACTACAGAACTTAGTTCTTTTCCTGGTTCAGGATGTCAAATAGCATTTAATTGTCATTTTTTAGTCTCCTCCAATCTGTGATGGTCTAATCTTGTCCTGACTTTCATTCTCTTGACATTTTTGATGAGTGCTGGTCAATTTTTCTGTACACTGTTCCTCAGATTGAGTTTGCCTGGTGTTTCCCGCCCTCCCGCCTTTTGTGCATGCTCTGTTGTGTCTGGTTCTTTGCAACCATATGGACTTTGGCCCATCAGGCTCATCCATCCATGGGATTTTTCTAGGGAGGAATACTGGAGTAGGTTGCCATTTCCTCCTCCAGGGGATCTTCCTGATATAGGAATCGAAACTGCATTTCTTGCATCTCTTGCATTGGCCTGCAGATTCTTTAGCACTGAGCCACCTGGGATTGGGGCTTCCCAGGTAGCTCAGATGGTAATGAATCCACTTGCAGTCAGGAGCTGCAGGAGACTCGGGTTCAACCCGAGATTGGGAAGATCCCCTAGAGAAGGGTATGGCTACTCACGCCACTATTTTTGCCTGGAGAATCACATGGACAGAGGAGTCTGGTGGGCTACAGTCCATGGGGTCCCAACGAGTCGGAAACCACTCAGGGACTAAGCACATGTGTGTGTGTGTGTGTGTGTGTGTGTGTGTGTATATATATATATATATATATATATATATATATATATATACATAAATTAAATTCCTTAATTTCTTGAACATGTCTGAAAGACAGCTGGGCTGGATATCAAATCCTTGGTTCATACTTTCACGCAATGAGTAATTTTTAATGTTCCTCCATTGCACTGCTTTGAATATTAGCTTTCAAAAGTCTAATACCAGTATAATTCTTATGACTCTGTAAATTTCTTGATTTGGAAGAATTAAGAATTTTATCTTAATCTTCAAAATCAAGTAGCTTTTCCTATGTCAAATAGACATAGGAATATGTCTCAGAGTTGATCTTCTCGGCTACTTTCCCAGGTACCTAGTCAGCCCTCTCAGTGTGTAATTTCAGGTGATTTTCTATTTCGGGAAAATTTTTTATTATGATTTTACTTTATTTATTTGGCTGTGTTGGGTCTTTGTTGTATTATGCAGGATCTTTCGTTGCAGCACGTTGACTCTCCAGCTATGGCTCGTGGGCTCGGTAGTTGTAGTGCACTAAAGTTGCTCCAAAGCAGTGGAATTTTAATTCCCTGATCAAGGATCAAACCCACATCCCCAGCATCACAAGATGAATTCTTGACCACTGGAATACCAGGGAAGTCCCACATTTTACCTTTTTAAAATTGATTAATTTTTGTTTTTGCCTGTGTGGCATGCATGATCCTAGATCCTCCACCAGGGACTGAATCTATGGTCCCTCTAGGGGAAGCGTGGAGTCCCAATCACTGGACTGCCAAGGGATTCCCTATGACTTTAAATATTTGCTCTGTTTTGTTTTGTTTCTTAAAGGATCCCCCAAAAGGGTGTATTTCTCCTTCAATGTCCGAAATTCCATTGCCATTCACTTCTCCCCCCACCCCCTGAAGTTTTCCATTTCTTCCTCTTTATGTCCTTGTCACTTTCTTTGTTGTTTTTCTGTCTTTCTCCAATGTCTTTTTTATTATACTTTCATTTGAGTTTATTTTCTCTTGGGTACCTTATTTATTCTGCATTTCTGAAATAATTTTGTCTTTTTCTGTCATTTCTTTCCCTAGTTGATTCAGATCTCTCCTCATCACATCAGTACTTGGCTCTTTAGCTTTCGAATTAAAAAAAAATCTGGCTGCATTCTACAGCATGTGGGATCTCAGTTACCTGACAGGGTTTCATCCCTGGTCAGGTGAAGTCTTTAACACTGGACCTGCATCAGAAGGTGATGCATCAGAAGGTGAAGTCTTAAACACTGGACCACCAGGGAAATCCCTAGTTTTTAATTTTTGATATATAGTGATTTTTCATATCCTGAAATATGTGTTGGATTATATTTAATTCTCTTTGGAGTGTTGACTTACAGTTTCCTTCTACTTCCTGATTCCATTTCAGAGGAACTTTTTCCTTTGTTGATTTTATCTGTAATTTCATTCTGTGCTGTGCTGTGCTTAGTTGCTCAGTCATGTCTGATTCTCTGTGACCCCATGGACTGTAGCCCGCCAGGCTCCTCTATCCATGCGGATTCTCTAGGTAGAATACTGGAGTGGGTTGCCATGCCCTTCTCCAGGGAATCTTCCCAACCCAGGGATCGAACCCAGGTCTCCTGCATTTCAGGCGGATTCTTTACCATCTGAGTCACCAGGGAAGCCCAATAGATATCATAAAACCAAATTTTAGAAAGTTGAATTAAACACACACACACTCACACATACATAATGTTTACAAGAACAAATCAGGTTGTTACTCGATCTGATTAGATACCATTTGAGAACTTTCTGGATATCAATATAAGCCTTAACTCTGTCAGAAATCTTTTTCTTTTCCTTCCTTTCTCTCGAGGTGCTTCCAATTACTCTGAATTTACTTTTGTCCTTTTGTTCAGACAGGCAGCTCAATGGTGCCCACTTATGCCAATGCAGCAAAATCTACTTAATTTAATGGGTTTTGTTTTTGTGTGTTCTGTTTGTGGCAGAAATAGGTGGGGAGACCTGAATTTTTTAAAAATTTATTGGAATATTGTTGATTTACAATGTTGTGTTAGTTTCAAGTGTATAGCAAAGTGAATCAGTTGTACATATACATATGTCCACTATTTTTAAGATTCTTTTCCCATATAGGTCATTACATACTACTGAATAGAGTTCCCTGTGGTGTACAGCTCAGTTCAGTTCAGTTCAGTTGCTCAGTCATGTCCGACTCTTTGTGACCCCATGAACTGCAGCACGCCAGGCCTCCCTGTCCATCATCAACTCCTGGAGTCCACCCAAACCCATGTCCATTGAGTCAGTGATGCCATCCAACCATCTCATCCTCTGTCGTCCCCTTCTCCTCCTGCCCTCAATCTTTCCCAGCATCAGGGTCTTTTCAAATGAGTCAGCTCATTGCATCAGGTGGCCAAAGTATTGGAGTTTCAGCTTCAACATCAGTCTTTTCAATGAACACTCAGGACTGATCTCCTTTAGGATGGACTGATTGGATCTCCTTGCAGTCCAAGGGACTCTCAATAGTTTTCTCCAACACCACAGTTCAAAAGCATCAATTCTTCAGCACTCAGCTTTCTTTATAGTCCAACTCTCACATCCATACATGACCACTGGAAAAACCATAGCTTTAACTAGATGGACCTTTGTTGGTAAAGTAATGTCTCTGCTTTTTAATATGCTGTCTAGGTTGGTCATAACTTTCCTTCCAAGGAGTAAGCGTCTTTTAATTTCATGGCTGCAATCACCATCTGCAGTGATTTTGGAGCCCAGAAAAATAAAGTCAGCCCCTGTTTCCACTGTTTCCCCATCTATTTGCTATGAAGTGATGGGACCGGATGCCATGATCTTAGTTTTCTGAATGTTGAGCTTTAAGCCAACTTTTTCACTCTCCTCTTTCACTTTCATCAAGAGGCTCTTTAGTTCTTCTTCACTTTCTGCCATAAGGGTAGGGTGACAATATACAGCCTTGACGTACTCCTTTTCCTATTTGGAACTAGTCTGTTGTTCCCATGTCAAGTTGTGCTGTACAGTAGGTCTTTCTTAACTAGCTATTTTTTTTAATTAAAAATTTTAATTTGTTTATTTTTATTCAAGTTTTTAAATTTTGGCTGTGCTGGGTCTTTGCTGCACTTGGGCTTTCTCTAGCTGCAGTGAGTGAGGACTACTCTCTAATTGCAGTGCCAGGGCTTCTCATTGTGGTGACTTCTCTTTGTTGTGGAGCATGGGCTCCAGAGTGTGGGCTCAGTAGTTGCAGTGCACAGGCTTAGCTGTCCCACGGCATGTGGGATCTTCCTGGACCAGGGATTGAACTTGTGTTCTCTGTATTGGTATGTTAATTCCTTATCCACTATGCCATAGGGAAGTTCCTTGCTATTTTTTGATTGAGTTTTTTTTTTTTTAATATTGAGCTGCCTGAGCTATTTTTATATTTTGGAGATTAATCCCATGTCTGTTGCTTCTTCTGCAAATATTTTCTCCCATTCCCAGGGCTTACTTTTTCTTTTGTTTCCCGTTTCCTGTGCTGTGCAAAGCTTTTAAGCTTAATTAGGTCTCATTTGTTTATTTTTGCTTTTATTTTCATCACTCCAGAAAGTATATCCATAACACCTTGCTGCAATTTATGTCAGAGTGTTCTGCCTATGTTTTTCTCTAAGAGTTTTATAATGTCCCATCTTGCATTTAGGTCTCCAATTCATTTTGAGTTTACTTTTGTCTATGGTGTTAGGGAGTGTTCTAAGTTTCATTTTTTAACATGTAGCTGTCCAGTTTTCTCAGCATCATTTATTGAAGAGACTGTCTTTTCTCCATTGTATATTCTTATCTCCTTCATCATAGATTAGGTGGCCATAAGTGCATGGGTTTATCTCTGGACTTTATATTATGTTCCATTGATCTATATTTCTATTTTTGTGCCAGTACCATACTGTTTTGATTACTGTAGCTTTGTAATATAGCCTGAAGGTCAGGGAACCTGATTCCCCCACTTCTGTTTTTCTTTTTCAAGATAAAGCAGGGATTTTTAAATTATCTCCATGTTCAGGACTGAAACTGAGCAGGACCCTGTGGAGCCCATGGGTGCAGAAGCCTTTCTTTTCATTAGAAAAGACCCTGATGATGGGAAAAATTGAAGACAGGAGGAGAAGGGGATGACAGAGGACAAGATGGTTGGATGGAATCACTGACTCAGTGGACATGAGTTTGAGCAAGCTCTGGGAGATGGTGAAGGACAGGGAAGCCTGGCATGCTGCAGTTCATGGGGTCTCAAAGAGTTGGACACAGCTGAGCGACTGAACAACAATAACATAATAACAGCAGAAACAGGAGTAAATGAACGAGTGAATGATTAATTGATGTGGCTCACTGAAAGTTCTTTTTTACAGTGGTCCTCGGCAGATCAGAGATGCTGTTCCTGACCCCATTCTCATCCATCTCTACCTTCTGTTGACTTAAAAAATTAGTCAAAATCTAAAAGTTAAGAGTTATGTTTTATTCAGTGGGAATTTTTAGGACTTCAAGGCCAGGAGGCAGCATCTCAAGTGGCCTTGAGAGAGCTGCTCCAAGGAGGTGAGGAGAGGAGCCAGGTTATATAGAAGTGTTGCAACAAGGGGTCAGTAGTCTAAACATCAGAATATTGTTATTAATTAAAGAAAACCAGATATCCCAGGTTAAGGAATTTAGTGTTTTCCTATGCATGGTAAGATGCAAGAGTCTAGGCTCACTGAAAATCATTCCTTCCATATGCATCTCAGCTATCTGGAGCCAGTATCCTGTGTTTTCACATCTTGAGCTCCCTTGGGGCTCACCATGGAGAGTGGCTACAGTCTAACGGCTGTCAGATCACAGGTATTGTTCTCCTCCTGGTTGCCCTGGAAGGCTCCAACTGCTGATTACTGTGACACCTTTGTTTATTGATATGGCAAGAAATACTCCTTTTCTCACTTCCCTGGTCTCAGCTTCATCCCATGGTAAGACTAAGTTGACTATGTAACTCAGCTTGGGACTTAGACACACAAGGGATTCTCTAGGCAAGAATGCTGGAGTGGGTTGCCATGCCCTCCTCCAGGGGATCTTCCCAACCCAGGGATCAAACTGGAGCCTCCTGCGTCTCCTGCATTGCAGGTAGATTCTTTACCGCTGAGCCACCTGGGGAAGTCTGACTTTCACCTTCCTCCCACACTAATCCAAAACCCCTGTCTCCATGATCCAAGTCCTTGTACAATCTGGCCCCAGCTGGCACCCCAGCCTCAGGTTACTACTCTGGATTAGTCTCAGCTTCTCTGAAGAGTCCTATGCCCTCTCTCCTCCCAATCTTAGCAAATATTAATATCACGCTCTTTTATCCTCTGGAATAATTCTGGCTTTTTCTTCAGGCAACACCTTCTCCCGGAAGCCCCACCGGATCCTCCAGGCTGAGTCAGATGTTTCTAGGGGTTCTCTAGTCCCCTGTGCTCCCTAGAGTCATCACATTGTTTTCAAGTCCCTGGTCACATGTTTCCCATCTCCTTGCTCTCTTTCTCTCACTCCCAAGATGAGTCTCCATTCCCTTCCCTGGGTGGGGGACAGGGCTAGAGGTTAGAGGGCTGTGGCTGGTCTTGTGCCTGAGCCCTCCCTTCCCTTTGAACGTCCCCTGTGGGAAAATTCTGAGCACGGGATAGGGAATGGGCAGCCTTCTGGTTGCCCTGTAATGGTGCACATCTCCCCTCCCCTCTCCCACCTCCCATCCATGCAGCTTGTGGGATCTTAGTTCCTGAACCTGTGCCCACTGCAGTGGAAGTGTAGAGTCCTAACCTCTGGGCCACCAGTGAATTCCCCAGGAATGTTGACTTTTTAAAACTTTTTGTTAATTTTTGGCTGCAGTGGGTCTTCATTGATTTGCATGGGCTTTCTTTTCCTCTTTGCATGGGCTTTCTGTGGTGAGCAGGAGCTACTCTCGTGGTTCAAGAGCTTCTCATTGCTGTGGCTTCTCTTCTTGTGGAGCACAGGCTCCAGGCGTGCAGGCTCTGTAGTTGTGATGCACGAGCTTTGTTGCTCTTTGGCATGTGGAAATCTTCCTGGACCAGGGATCAAACCCATGTCCCTTTCATTGGCAGGTGGATTCTTATCCACAGAGCCACCAGGGAAGTCTGACTGTTGACTTTTAATGTCTAACCATCCTCCCCAACTCAGCACCATGGCCAGCCTCTCTGAATGGGTGTTACACACCCTTGCGTATGTAATACATACTTGGTGTGGTTGTGTGTGGGTAAGTTACAGAAATGTCCCAGAGCTGTATATATCAAGTGGTTTCTGCTTTTTGTCAACCTAGGTCACTGGGATCTAGACCATGGCCGCCTATGCATCTAGTTTATTACTTGTTTGTTTCAGAGTGAGTGCCCATCAGGTTCTTCTTATTCATTAATGAGCAATCGAAAGCATCACAAGGAAAATGGAAAGAACCCTCCATTACCTGGGAGATGCTATTTGCCTTTGTATCTCTACCTACAGAACTTCTCTAAGTTAATAAAGAAAAAAAAAACCTAAACCATGTCATAGAAAAAGATGGAAAAAGGATACAACGTATAGAAAAGCAAACCAGAAGAGTCAATACATACTGATACTCAAAATCTGCAGGAGTCAGGGAACCAGATCAAAAGACACAATGAGGGGGGAAAAAGCCGCAATGAGATTCAGTGAGAAGCAAAAGGAGTTCTCCGTTAAAAATGTGAAGACTTTTTTTTTTTAACTAAGGCGAGGGGGATGTGTGGAAAGTAAGAGAGAGGAGTTGGGGGGAAGGGTGGATTGAAAGGGTGGTTCAATCCATTAACAAAGGACTGAAAATAAAGGAATTAAGAATCTCACTTGACAAGTTAGTTTGTTTAATGGGTTGTTTCCACTTAATGGCTATTATAAACAATGCTGCTATAAACATTTGTACACAAATTTTGTGTGAACATACTTTTTCTTTTTTCTAGGATAAACATCCAGGGCATTAGTTTCTGGGTCATAGATAGACAAATTAGTTTTTAAAAAGCCAAAATAAACTAAAAGAAAGTAAGAATAGGGGATTTTTTAAAATTAAAGTTGAAATAATTGAATAAAAATAAGAATAGCCATGAGTTTTAAAGAACTTCTATATATTTTAACTCATAAGCTCATAACAGTCTGAAGAAGTAGAAACTATTAATATTACTCTCCCATTTTATAGATGGGGAACTGAGTCATAAAAAGATTCATTGATTGTTCCAAGATTGTATTGGTTTGGCCAAAAGATTCATTCATTTTCTTCCATAAGATGGCTCTAGTGGTTCTTAGTTGTCTTTAACTTCATTTGAAACAATTTTGTTAGATTGTATTGTGACAGCTGTCATATCAGCTTATCAAAATTGGTGAATTTTTGTGTGGCCATTTTATATGGAAGGTGGAAGGAAAGAAAGCAACATTTTTAGCTCACTATGCGTTATTATTTCAAGAAAGGTAAAAAGGCAACTCTTCTAGCCAACTCATTGGAAAAGACCCTGATGCTGGGAAAGATTATGGGCAGGAGGAGAAGGGGGCAACAGAGGATTAGATAGTTGGATAGCATCTCTGTCTCAAGCGCATGAGTTTGAGCAAACTGTGGGAGACAGTGAAGGACAGGGAAGTCTGGTATGCTTTAGTCCATGGAGTTGCAAAGAGTTGGACACGACTAAGTAACTGAACAACAAGAAAAAACATAACTTAAATGCAAAGAGATTTGTGCAGTGTATGGAGAAGGTGCTGTGAACGTGTCAACAGTGGTCTGTGAAGTTTTGTGCTGGAGATTTCTTGTTGAACGTTGTTCCATAGTCAGGTAGATCAGTTGAAATTGATATCAATCAAATCAATACATCCATTGAGAATAATCAATGTTATACCACGTGAGAGATAGCCAATATACTCAAAGTATTCAAGTGTTGAAAATCATTTGCACCAGCTTGGTTATGTTAATCACTTTGGTGTTTGGGTTCCACGTAAGTTAACAGGAAAAAAACTTTCTTCACTGTATTTCCACATGCAATTCTCTACTGAAACGTACCAAAAATGTTCCATTGTTTTAAATTACAGTAGAATTTTTAAAATATATCTATTTATTTTTGACTATGCTGAGTCTTCATTGTGGGACACAGGCTTCTCACTGCCATGGCTTCTCTTGTTGCAGAGCATGCGCTCTAGGGCTTCAGTACTTGCAGCATGGGGGCTCAATAGTTGTGGTGCATGGGTTTAGTTGCTCCATGACATGTGAGATCTTCCCAGACCAGCGTTCAAACCCATTTCCCCTGCATGGGCAAGTGGATTCTTAACCACCGGATGACCAAGTAAGTCTGAAACTATTCTATTTTTCAAACAAATTGTGATAGGTGATGAAAAGTGGATACTGTATGATAATCAATAATGTGGGATGCAATAGATTTGGGGGCAAGTGAAATGAACTACCATTAATTTCAGCAAAGGCCAGTCTTCATCCAAAGGTGAGGACGTGTCTATGATGGGATGGGAAGGGAGTCCTTTATATAAGCTCCTTTTGGAAAACCAAATGATTAATTCCAACAACTACTTCTCCCAACTAGACCAGCTGAAAGTAGCATTCCGTGAAAAGCATCAGGAATTAGTCAACAGAAAACCCATAATCTTCCATCAGGATAACACAAGACCACATGTTTCTTTGATGACCAGGCAAAAACTATAAGCACTTGACTGGGAATTTCTGATTCACCTGCCATATTCACCAGACATTGAACCTTCAGATGTCCATTTAGTTCAATTTTTTACAAAACTTTCTTAATGGAAAAATTTCAATTCCCTGGAAGACTGTAAAAGGCACCTGGAACAGTTCTTTGCCAAAAGATAAGTTTTGGGAAGATGGAATTATGAAGTTGCCTGAAAAATGGCCAAAGGTAGTGAAACAAAATGGTGAATATGTTGTTCAATAAAGTTCTTGGTAAAAATATAAAACTGTCTTTTAGCTTTACTTTTAAAACCGAACAAACTTTTTGGCCAACCCAATACATCTCGTAAAGGGTATATTTGGGATTCAAACACAGGAAGTTCGACTCAGCTAGTAAATAATACCATGTCTTTAAACCAAAAATAGTACAATTTTTTAGAATCAGACTAGCCCATGGGGTATATCTAAGGTAAGCCTGGAATGGATATAAAAGTACAACACAAATAGAACAGCAATTAAAATAATTTTTTAAAACCCCACTGTGTGTGCTTATATGGTAATATACTGAAAGATCTGGGGAACACAGCTTCTTAAGGAACATGACCCAAATAAAAGTTGAATTTCTGAAAATGTAGTTTAGGGACTTCCCTGGTGGTCCAGTGGTTAAGAATCTGCCTCCCAAGGCAGGGGACTTCTGTTTGATCTCTGGTCTGGGAACTAAGGTCCCACATGCCCAGGAGCAACTGCTGAGCCCTCACTCCACAACTAGAGAGTCTGTGCGCTGCAACAAGAGATCCCACGTGATACAATGAAGATCCATATGCCACAACTAAGAACAGACACGGCCAAATAAATAATAAACAGATAAAAATTTTAAAAAAGAATTAAAAAATTTTAAGCCAAATAAATAATAAATAGATAAAAAATAAATAGATAAATAATAGATTAAAATAACTTAATTTATTAATCATTCTTTGTCTTCTCAATATTTTGACTAAGAAATACTTTCTACCTGGATATTTCCCCCAATGTTTTGCTTTCCAAATATTTAGATTTAGATCCAACTGAGCTGGGGTTGGCTGTCTTATTTGCCATGACTTGGCCTTCCACAGGGCATGGTACACGGTAGGCTCTCAAGAAATATTTGTTAAAGGAGTTCACGAGAGGCCAGAGTAGGCAGTCATTAAATATCTATTCAAAGAGTTTGGGTGAAGCTTAAGATAATGAGTTCCTGGCATGGTGGGTATCAGTCTGCATCTCAGCCCACACCTCCCTTGGTGAGGTAAGTGAAAAGAGACAGCTTTGGCTTCTGGGTACCTGAATCCAGAAGGCTGCCCATCTCATTGGTCAGCCCATAGAGACCGGTCTTCAATAGCGCCACTACGTGGTTTGGAAAGGAACTGCAAAAGTGGGCTGAAAAAGTCACAGTCTCCATTTGGGGTGGAAGCCTTTCTGCTCAGTCTCCTCCCCTTTGGATTTTAGGGTCACTAAAGATTCTTGGACAATTTAAGAGAAAGGAGGGAAAAATCTGAGCTTGTGAATTAGGAAAGTAGGAAAGTCATTGATTAGAAAATGAAATGAGTTTATGGAACATTTTGTTCTAGTAACATAGTAATTGGAATTCTTGAAAATGTGTGACTTCTATGAGGGCAGAAATTGCAGCTGCTTCTTTTTGACATCTATAGCTCCTCAGACTGCGTCTGGCACTTAGGAGGTGTTAAATGAATGTTTGTTAAATAAATGAGAGTAAATATCGAAGATTTTGCACCTGCTCTTCCCTTTGGTTGAAATGTGCTTCCTCAAATATGTTGAGGCTATTCTCTTGTTTCTTTTGGATCTGTGCTTAAATGTTGCCCCTGCCTTCCTTCCTTCTTTCCTCGTGTATTTCCTCCCTCCCTGTCTTCCTAACTTTTTCCTCTCTCTCTCTTTCTGGCTTAATTGAAATATTGTTCACATACCATACAATTCACTCTTGCGATGCAATGGCTTTTATTATATTCACACAATTGTGCATCCATCGCCATAACCAACGTAAGAACTTTTCATAATCCCTAAAAATAAGACCCATACTCTATAACCATCACCCTCCACTTCCCCCCCAATCACTCCTAGCCTTTGTTGTTGTTTAGTTGCTAAGTTGTGTCCGACTCTTTCCAACCCTATGGACTGTAGCCCACCAGGCTCCTCTGTCCATGGGATTTCCCAGGCAAGAATACTGGAATGGGTTGCCATTTCATTTGTCAGAAGATCTTCCCGACCCAGGGATCGAACCTGAGTCTCCTGCATTGACAGGCACATTCTTTACCACTGAGCCACCTGGGAAGCCCCACTCCTAGCCTTAGGCAACTGCCAATCAATTTTTTGCCTCCATAGAATTGCCTGTTCTGGATATTTCTTACACGTGGAGTCATAAAATATATGGTCTTTTATATCTGGCTTCTTTCATTTAGCATAATGTTTTTGAATCATAGCATGTATTAAGATTTCATTCTTTTCATGGCTGTGACATTTCATTGTTTAAATGTACCCCACTGTGTTTATTCACTTATCAGTTGATGGACAGTTGGCTTAGTTCCACTTTTTGGTTACTATGAATCATGCTGTTACGATCATTCATGCAAAAGTTTTTATGTGGATGTATGTTTTCATTTTTCTTGGAAACTGCTGGGTCACATTGTAATACTATATTTCACTGATGTACGAACTGTCAAACCACTTTCCAAAGACATGCTGCATTTTCAGAAGACCCTTTCCTGACTGTCCTAAAACAGCTGCCCCAAATCGCTATCTGCTTACCCTATTTCATTTTCCCTTCATTCCTTGGTGGAATAGTATAGAATAGTGTATGTACCTACTGCTCTGTAACACTACAATACATGGCACACGTTCATTTGCCGTCTATGCGAGATAAATCACCCTACTTCTTGGGGCTTAAAACTGATTTGCTATTTTTCACAATTCCACGGGTTTACGGGGTAACTCCTTTCCTGGTCTTGCCTAGAATCAGTTGGGTTGTTGCACTGGGGTGACAGTTGAACCGGCTGGAGGAGCCAAGAGGATTTTTCTTGCTGGAGGCCATGGGGACTGCCTTCTTCTCCACGTGGCCTCTCATTCTCACCCACCGAAGTCAGGCTCTCTAACCATGAGGCCCGCAGCATGCCAGGAGCACGTGGGTGGAAGCCGCAAAACACAACGGAGCCCCCGGACTCTGAGTTCACGTGGTGGCGCTTCTGCACACCCATTGGTCAAAGCAAGTCACGAGGGTGATCTATTTTCTGACTGAGAGGAAATTGATTCCACTTGAGAGGAGTAACAAAGTCACAATGCAGGGTTTTGTGTAGGAAAGAGGTAAGATTTGGTGCGAATGTTTCAGTCTTGCACAGTAACTAAGAGAATTGGCTGTGTTGCAGGAGGAACATGGCTTTGGATTACGGCTCAGACGCGTTTTGGCTAAATCCTGGGTGAACTACGTTTCCTATCTGAACTTGTGATTCCCTCCTGTGAAGTAGAAGAAATCCCGTTGTTTTTTTAAATTATTTATTCACTTATTTTTGGCTGTGCTGGGTCTTCTTTGCTGTGTATGCTTTCTCTAGCTGTGGCAAGTGGGAATTACTCTTTCCTTGTGGAGCATGGACTCAGTAGTTGTGGTGCACTGGCCCAGTAGTTGTGCAGCATGTGGGGTCTTCCCAGACCAGGACTTGAACTCGTATCTCCTGGGTTGTCAGGTAGATTCCTTACCACTTGAGCCATCACAGAAGACCCAGCAATCCAGTTTTATCATCACTCTGATAATCCTTCTTTTAGTTATCACCAAGAATGCTTTCAAATTGTGGTGCTGGAGAAGACTCTTGCAGGGTCCCGTGGGCTGCAAGAAGATCAAACCAGTCAGTGCTAAAGGAAATCAACCCTGAATATTTATTGAAAGGACTGATGCTGAAGCTGAAACTCTGATACCTTGGCCACCTGATACAAAGAGCTGACTCCTTGGAAAAGCCTTTGATGCTGGGAAAGATTGAAGGCAAAAGGAAAAAGGCGCAGCAGAGGCTGAGATGGTTAGGTAGTATCACCGACTCAATGGACATGAATTTGAGCAAACTCCGGGGCATAATGCGGAACAGAGAAGCCTGGTGTGCTGCAATCCATGGGGTCTCAAAGAGTCAGATACGACTTAGCCACTACACAACAAAAACAAGAAAACAGGTTAAAATCAACATTTCTAAGACCTTTTCTCTCCCTGAACATGGGTAATCCATTTAACTAGAGTTTTCAGTTGATCTTGGATGGCCAGTCATAGAAAGATTATAACAACACTATCAACAGCAAAAATAAAAGCAGCTACCTCTTATGGAACCCTGCCAGGCGGAACATGTTACCCTGCGGGTCTCTTGAAACAGCCAGGGAGTCTTTGGGTCACCCCAGAAGCAGAGCCTAAGGATTAGAGGACTTGTAGTTTACCTGGGAGGTGATTCCAGAAGCCCCTGGAGGAATGTGAGGATAGGAGAGGGAAGGGAGGGAAAATGCTAGTATAGGATGTGCTCAGGTTCAGGTACTGCTGTGGGCACATGGGGCTGAATCTCACCAGGGACCTTTGGGAATTGGTGCAGAACACATGACTCCCAGGTTACACTAATGACTGTCTTCCTTAAAAAAAAAAAATTGTCTTTTCATTTTATTTGATCATGTAATTCTCTCTCATTCCTGCCTGAGACAAGGTGAGAGAATAGGAATCAAATAACGATTTGAAACACAAGGTGGATAAGGTTTGTTATTTCTGAGGGTTGTGGAGAGGATGTGAGAAGGTGGAGTGTGTAAATGCCTCTGTTCAGTTCAGTCGCTCAGTCGTGTCCCACTCTTTGCAACCCCATGAATCGCAGCGCGCCTCCTTGTCCATCACCAACTCCCAGAGTCTACCCAAACTCATGTCCATCGAGTCGGTGATCCCATCCAGCCATCTCATCCTCTGTTGTCCCCTCCTCCTCCCGCCCCCAATCCTTCCCGGCATCAGGGTCCTTTCCAATGAGTCAACTCTTTGCCTGAGGTGGGGGGCTAAAATGCAGGAAGTGCTCCTTACCAAAAAAAAAAATTTTTTTTTTTCCTTTTCAGTGAGGCCCACCCAGACCACCTTTCTTGCTGGTCACTGCTCCAGCCTGGCACCCCAGGGCTCCCTGTCCCGCTTGATTGATCTTCCTTTTCTTTTGTAGCACTTGTGACTTTTTTGTTGTTTGTTTTATATTTTAATTTATTTTTAACTACTTTTTTATTTTATAGTGGAGTACAGTTGATTCACAATGTTGTGTTAGTTTTAGTCTTACGGAAAAGTGATCCAGTTATACACGTACATAAATCTATTCTTTCACAAATTCTTTCCCCAGTTAGGTTGTTACAGAGTTCCCTGTGGTGTACAGTAGGTCTTGTTAGTTAACCATTTTAAATATAGCAGTGTGTAAATAATCGCAAATTCCCTAACTATCCCTTCCCCCACCCTTCCGTTCTGGTAACCATAAGATTGTCCTTTAAGACTATGAAGCCTGTTCCTGTTTTGTAAATAAGTTCAGTGTGCTTGTGACTTCTAAAAAAGTGTTTTAAAGTTAATTTATTTATTCATTTTTGGCTGCGCTGGGTCTTGGTTGCTGCATGGGCTTTTCTCTAGTCAAGCGAGGAGGGGCAGCTCTCTAGTCGCTGTGTGCAGGCTTTTCATTGCAGTGGCTTCTCTTGCTGACGAGGACTGGCTCTAGGGTGTGTGGACTTCAGTAATTGCAGCATTCGGGCTCGGTAGTTGTGGCACATGGGTTTCGTTACTCCTTGGCATGTGGAATCTTCCTGAACCAGGGATCAAACCCAGGTCTCCTGCATTGGCTGGTGGATTCCCATCCACTGTACCACCAGGGAAGTCCTATTTGTGACTTTTTAAAACACAGTATTAGAGTCCTTACCCTCAGCATATGAACATTGGGGGCCAATCCGTCTTTGCTGTGGGGGCCTGTCCTGTGCATTGTAGGATGTTGAGCCCCATCTTTGGCCTCCACTCACTAGATGCCAGGAGCACCTCCACCAACTGTGACAACCACAAATGTCTCCTGACATTGGTTCATATCGGTGGGGGAGAATAATTGCTTGGAGTTTAGAGCCTCTATGCTATTCAGCTTATCTTTTGATTATATTCATTGTTGGCTGTTCCCACCTCCTGGAAATGAAAAGTGTTAAGTTGCTCAGTTGTGTCCAACTCTTTGAGACCCCATGGACTGTCCATGGAATTCTCCAGGCCAGAATAGTGGAGTGGGTAGCCTTTCCCTTCTCCAGGGGATCTTCCCAACCCAGGGATTGAACCCAGGTCTCCCCCATTGCAGGCGGATTCTTACCAGCTGAACCACAAGGGAAGCCCAAGAACACTGGAGTAGGTAGCCTATCCCTTCTCCATAGTATCTTCCCTACCCAGGAATTGAACCCAGGTCTCCCGAATTGCAGGCGGATTCTTTACCAACTGAGCTATCAGGGAAGCTCCTACTGGAATGTTAACTCCAAGGGAAAAGGAATTTGCTTCTTTGGGGCATTGACATAGTTTCAGTTCCTTGGCACGTGGTAGGCGTCCAATATTAGTTGAAAGAATGAGTGACATTTGGAGGGGTTTGTGCCTGGGGATGGTGTCAAGGCTTTCCACATATTACTTCATTTCTTTATCACAGCATTCCTTGGAGGGAGGCCTTGTCATTGTCCCCCTTTACACAGAGGAGAAAAACAGGCTTCTAGAAGTTGCATATGGACACCCTATACATACACACCCAATCGTAGAGTCCAGAACCTTAGCTGACTGCCCCTCAACAATGTTCTCCCTTCTGGCCGAAGAGGACTGAATGAAGCTCAGGTCAGATGCAACTTCTAGCTGGCACCTTCAGTGGAGCTGAAAAGGGATGAGCAGCTGGCACGGGGTGGGCTGGGGGGTGGGGGTAGAGTGGGGGGCACACCTGAAGGGGCTTTCTCAGGGACCAGAAGGGAGCGGCCTTGAACTTGACTGGGTTCAACCTGTCTCTCTCTGAAGGAAGATTGGTGCCAGACCTATAAGAGATGCAGACTGGGGTGGAAAGCGAAGCCCCAGCAGACTCTGGGCAGTGTCATTGGAGTGTGTACTTGGTGATGGTCCAGCCGAGGTGAGCAGCCTGGAGATGCTGCTGCTGCAACCAGGCCCGGGAGGCCGGATCTGCACACACACAAACACACACGCATGCACACACGTCACTCCCTACCCCTCCCTCCCCACTTCTTCTACCCCTCCACCCCCCCTTCAACTCCCTACTTCCCCTCCCTACCCCTCCCTTACTCCAGCCTAGCCCAGCCCAGCCCAGAAAGGGTCCATCTCTGTGATTGGTCTGTGGTTCTCGGTACCAGGAATTGAGACCAGGAAGATGGGAAGGAAGGAAGAGGGTGGGTAGAGTGGGGGGTAGGGATGGGGCTACTTTTGTATCTACTCCCAGAGCTAGGCGCCTGCTTACCATGGACACTGCTGGGTACAGCAAGTGGGACGGCAGGCAGGAAGAGGTCCCTGGAGGTATGAGCAACGGGGCTGCCTCGGAGGTCCCCTTGGGTCCCTCTCTGGCCAGTGGTTTGGGGTTTGATGGGGAAGGGAGGGGCTTCCCAGGTGGCGGTAGTGGTAAAGAATACCCCTGCCAATGCAGGAGACGTAAGAGATGCGGGTTCATTCCATCCCTAGGTTGGGAAGATCCCCTGGAGGAGGGCATGGCAACCCACTCCAGTATTCTTGTCTGGAGAATCTCATGGACAGAGGAGCCTGGTGGGCTACCATCCATAGGGTTGCAAAGAGTCAGACAAGAGTGAAGGGATTTGGCACACATGCACGCACACATGGGGGAAGGAAGAGGATCAGCCAAGAGAGAGCTTATGTAGTAGGTGCAGGAAAGACACCACAGATCCTAGAGTCAGCTGGACCTGGTTTCGAATTCCTACTCTGCCGCTTAGGGGCTGTGTGACCACAGGCAAGTTACTGCACGTCTCTGAATCTCAGTTACCTGGGAGAAACCCAAGTGACTGGGGCTCAGTCCTCGGAGCCCAAGGATCCAGGGAGGAGCTCAGGAGTCCGTCTGTGTTATCCCAGGGCATTTGGGACGCTGGGGACAGAGACTCCTCTTCCTGGTCTTGGCTCTCATGGTCATCACAGTCCTGTGGGCCCTCATTCTCAGCGTCCTGTTTTCCAAGGGTGAGTGACTGGATGATGGGAAATGGCGTGTGCACCATCCCCCTCCCCGCCCCCGGAGAACATAGACGTTTTCTGCGCCCCAGGGCACACCAGCCAGATCTGGAATCTCTGCCTGGGTCCGAGTGTGAGCACCCACCTGTGCCAGCCTGTGCGCCGTGCATGTGCCTGTCCTCTATCGATGTGTGTGCGCATCACGTGCGCTGCACGTTTGTCCGCCCCCTTCTGTGCACCCCATGACCCAGGCCCCCGCACTCCCAAGGGCAGAGGGGAGGGTTTTCGAGTCCTCCTCTCTCCGCAGCGTCCACCGAGCGCGGAGCGCTGCTTGACCACCAAGACCTGCTGACCACAAACGGTACGGAGAGAACAGAGGCTGTTGCCAGAGTTCGGGGGCAGAAGTGTCTCGGACCCCGGTGTTGGAGTAGTGGGCGGGAGCGCGGGGACCCCACGGTCCGCGGGGCTGGCCCTGCAGTTGGGTGGGGTCCTGGGAGTCCCCGAGGGTGACCCGGCGTGTCTGCGGGCGGGCGTGGGATCGTTCCAGCCTCCAAACAGATGGCGGTGCTGGGTATCGTGAAGGAGGAGGTCCGAGCGTGCAATAGCTGTTGTGAGTGAGACGGTGGTGATGGGCGGGGGGCGAGGGGGCGGGACTTGTGGCCGGGATTGGAGGAGACGAGTGGGAGCTGGGTTTGCGGCGCGTGGGGGCTGGGCGGGCTGACCTCGGGTGTCCGGCTCCCATCACCTCACCCTCTCCCCAGGCCTGGGGACGCAGGCACAGCTGCAGACAGTCAGCAAGGAGCTTGGAGAGGCAAGGTCGCAGTTGTTGCAGCAGGAGAGTGCCCTAAAAGAACTGAGCGAGCGCGGTAAGGGCGGGACCATCCCCCCTGACCCCTCACCCCGGCTGTTACCCGAAACTTGATTCACTCTGGACCCTTCTGTGACCCCCCCCACACCCATCCTGTGATCTTGACTATTGACCCAAATCGTGTCCCCCATCCTGACCCTGACCTGTAGACTCTAACCTTAACTGCAAGTCCTAACCCCAACCACAACGGGCACCCTACCCAGCTCTAACAGTCCTTGACAGTGATGTCACTCGTGACCTTGGCACTGACCACGGATGTGGATGCTGACCTTAACTAATCATGATCTTACCCTTGATCCTGACCGTAGCTATAATCTTCTCCCTCTCAGTGACCCGGAGCCTGGCTGAAGCCGGTAGGGACCGTGAGAACATTCGCACGGAGCTCTTCCGGGCACTGGAGCAAGCCCGGCTTGGGAACAGTGAGCAAGCGGGGAGGGCGGCGAGGGGAGAGGATCAGTGGACCCTGCTCGGGGTTCCCTGATCCGCCTGGCCCCGCCCTTTGACCTTGGTCTGGTCTCGGTGGTTCCAAACCTGGGCCCGGGGTGGGGGGGTTGTCCAACATCCCCCTCTCCAATCCACCGTCTGCTCCACTTGGGAGCAAATCACCTCTTTAACCCCTCGCCACGCTGCAGGCTCCTGCGAGGAGTGCCCCGAGTCGTGGCTGCCGTTCCAGGGCTCCTGTTACTTCTTCTCCACGCTGCGGGCCACGTGGGTGGAGGCACAGCAGAACTGCGAGAGCTCCGGCGCGCACCTGGCGATAGTCGGAGGCCTGGAAGAGCAGGTGCGAAGCCGAGGCTGCCGGGGAGCGGGGAGAGGGCGGAAAGAGTTTAGCCGAGGGGGCGTGGCCTGGGGTGGTAGGGGGCGGGGCAGGAGGGACGCCGCCGGCTCAGGCTTCCCCACTGCCCAGGGTTTCCTGAGTCGGAATACGCGTGGCCGCGGTTATTGGCTGGGCCTCAGGGCCGTGCGCACGGTGCGCAGGATCCAGGGCTACCAGTGGGTGGACGGAGTCGCGCTCAGCTTCAGGTGAGAGAAGGGACCTGGGGAGGCTGACCGTTCGGATCCTAGGGAAAGTGCTTCGGCCAGATAGATCCTAGGGTCTCAGAGCTGGGCGGGCCAGACCCCAGGAACTGACTAGGGTTAAATTCTGGGCTGAGAAAGTTATACACCAAGGTGCATACTCAGGGTAATTCTCAGGATGTGAGGGTTAGACCCAAGTAATAAACAGACTAGAACTCGGAAAGGCCTAGATTTTCAGCAACACCCCCCCCCCTTCCGTGCCAAACCACTGCAGCCACTGGAATCGGGGGGAGCCCAACGACTCTATGGGCCGCGAGGATTGTATCATGATGCTCCGCACGGGGATGTGGAACGACGCGCCGTGTGACAACGAGAACGACAACTGGATCTGTGAGAAGAGGCTCAGCTGCTGACCTTGCCCCTGGCCCAGAGCCGCGCCCGCTGGCGCTTGTCCAATCACCTGAGCCGCTCACCTTCCTGGCTCCGCCCACCACCGTGAATCCCCTCCCCACCCAACTCGAGCAATAACCATGGCGCCACCCACAGTCCAAGCCGGTAACTGCATGGGGAGACTTGCGCTGCAACCTCACTGCAACCCCTCGCCCCTGAACCTCACCAAGTCTGCTCCCGCTCCAAAATCTGAGCTCCTTGGACCCGTGATCTGACCCCCATCGCCCTCCCTAACCAAGGCCCGGCGACTCGGGGATGGAGCTGTTTGATTTGTTTGCATTTTTACCCCAGGTGAGCTGTCTCAAAGATAGGGGATTTTGTGAACCTCCTTGGCAGCCCTAGGGAGCATCAATAAATGAGAAAATGAATCTTGGCTCCTGCCTCTGATCTAAGCTTTATCTCAGAGACTCTGATGTAATTCATGTGAGTGACCCTGACCTCAGAGGCCAATGTGCATGTATGTGAGTCCGACTCTTTCCCACTCCATGAACTGTGGCCTGCCAGGTTCCTCTGTCATGGGATTTCCCAGGCAAGAATACTGGAATGGGTTGCCATTTCCTTCTTCAGGGAATCTTCCCGACCCAGGGATTGAGCCTGCATCTCCTGTGTCTCCTGCATTGGCAGGCAGATTCTTTACCCCTAGAGCCACCCGGGGAGCCTCCAGGGGTCGATGATTTTTCCCCCACCCCAAACCCAGTGTTTCAGCTGCTTTGGGCCAGGGGATTTGTAGAGCCCTGGGGACATAGGGGTGAGTCAGACCCTGTCCCTATGCCATGGGACAATGTGACCAGTGACTAGATTAAGGAATGCATGGAGGAGTCTCCTGTGTCCCCAGAAGAGGGACTCTGCTGAGATGCTGCAGTGCTGCAGTGCTGGCCCAGTTCCCTGAGGAGACTGTCACCCTGTTGAGATTACAGGTAGCCTGACACGAGGCCCTGACACGGAGATGGGAGAGGGGCAGCTTGGATCTGATGAGCAGACTCCTTCTGTCTCGGGCACCCCAGGTCCTGTGGGGAGTTCAGGAAATACACCCAGAAAAGATGGACTTTGGAAGAACAATGGGATTTCAACTCTGGCAATGGACCTGGGAAGGGAGGGCTTTGCAGACACAGGGTGTTGGCAAGTAGAGGGTGTCGCTGAGCCCAGTCGGGGTGGGGGAATGTGAGGAGCACACAGCCTGAATTTATCAACTGGGGACTTTTGATCTGAATTTACCCAGCGCTCCCATCCTGGGGACCTGGAGGCCCTCCCAGGTTTTCCAGTGGAGACAGGTCCAACTATCCAACCGAGGGGAGTGACAGGCTAGCAGCATTTAGTTCGGTGCAAAGCTGAGTCCAGAACCAAGCTGCCCAGCCCTGAGAGCATCCACTGAACAGGAAGAGGAGGGATTAGCACTGAAACTCCCTGACCAGGTGGAATCTTTCAGTGTTGTAACCAGGAAACCCCCCAACCTGTCTCTGAATCCTCTAAACTGGAGCCCAGAGCAAAGCACTGACCTTGCCCAAGAGCTGTCTGAACTTCTGGACAGATATCGTACCTAGCAGACTGTTGGTCAGACTGACAGATTTCTGGATAGTCAGCTAGGGAGAGTGTATGAGCTTCCTAGTGCTGCTGTAACAAATGTCCACCAGCTTGGTGGCTTGAAACAATATACAGCTATTCTACACTTGTGGAGGTAAAAATTAGTTTCACTGGGATGAAATCAAGGTCACCAGGATCAGAGTCCCTCCAGAAACTCCATATGACCGAGCAATTTCACTTCTGGGTAGATAGTCAAAGAAATTGAAAGTGGGTTCTTTAAAAAAAATTTTGGCTGGGCTAGGTCTTAGTTGCTGCACACAGGCTTTCTCTAGTTACGGTGCATGGGCTTCTTATTGTGGTGGCTTCTCTTGTTGCAGAGAACAGGCTCTAGGGCTCACAGGCTTCAGTAGTTGTGGTGCAAGGGCTCAGTTGCTTCACAGCGTGTAGAATCTTCCCAGACCATGGATCGAACCCATGTCTCCTGTATTGGCAGGCAGATTCTTAACCGCTGAACCATCAGCAAAGTCCTGAAAGCAGGGTCTTGAAAAGATATTTGCATACCCATGTTTATAGCAGCATTATTCACAATAGCCAACAGGTAGAAACAACCCAAGTGTGCATCCATGGATGAATGGATAAACCAAACAAGCTCATCCATACAATGGAATATTATTCAGCCTTGAAAAAGGAAGGAAATTCTGACACATACTGTAACAGTATGCTGTGTGAAATAAACCACTCACAAAAGACAAATACTGCTGCTTAATGGATACAGAGTTTCAGTATTGCAAGAGAAACAATTCTGAAGATCCATGAAACAATTCTGAAGAACAATGTGAATATACTTTTTTTGGCAGCACTGGGGATCTTAGGTCTTCTAACCACAGAGGCCTAACCACTGGCCCACCAGGGAAATCCCCAGTGTGAATATACTTAACACTCCCGAAGTGTCCACCTAAAAATGGTTAATGTGGTATGATTACAAGGGAAGAAGAAATGTTTGGATGGAGGTAGCTCTTTTTCATCACAAAGTATATTCGTCCTACATATAATACATTTCATAAAATTCTATGAAACATTTCATAATGTTTTTAATAAAAGGCTGAAAAATGCGAAAAATAGTGGTTAACATGGTGAATTTTATCTTATGTGTATTTTTCCACGATTTCAAAATTTTTATTTTCACTTTATTATTATTTTTTACCAAGCTGCTCCCCTTGTAGGATCCTAGTTCCCCAATCAGGGATTGAACTCATGCTCCCTGCAGTGGAAATGAGGAATCCCAACCACTGGACCGCCAGGGAATTCCTCTCAAATTTTTATTTTAAATGCACTTATTTGCAAGTTAACAAGTTTTAAGGACTGTATACAACTGTGTAGCCACCGTTGTACTGCAGATATAGAACATCTCCATCAGCCCCTAAAATTCCTTCTTGTCCCTTCCCAGTCAGTCCTCATCCCCTTCCTTCCCCCAGGCCACCATGACCTGCTTTCCATCAGCACTGACTAGATTTGTCTTTCCTCAAATGCCATGTAAACCGAGTCATACAGTGTAGAGTGCTGTAATTTGTTTCTTTTTCTTTTTTAAAAAAACATTTATTTATTTTTGGCTTCAACGGGTCTTAGCTGGGCTTGGTGTTGGGACTCTACTTGCACCTCATAGGCTCAGATGCCCTGAAGCATGTGGGGTCTTAGTTCCCTGACCAGGGATTGAACCTGAATCCCCTGCATTGCATGCTAGACTCTAAACCACTGGACCACCAGGGAAATCTCTGAAGTTTGTTTCTTTTCGTTGACAGATCATTTACTATTGGCTGGCTGGACTGCCTTCTGTGTATCCAGTCACCTTTTGACAGATGTTTGCCTTGTTTCCAATATGAGACGACGAATGAAGCTGCTATGAACAATCTTTTTATGGATTTAAGTTTTCTTTTCTCTTGGGCAAATACCTGGGAGTGGGTCAGATAGGAGGTGAGGATTAACTTTATAAGAAATTGCCAAACAGTTTTCCAAAGTGGTTGCACCATTTCTGCACCCCCAGTGCTCAGCAATGTCTCGAGCCTGCGGAGCTGGGAGGGGGGATATTTTTTTTTTAAGATCTATTTATTTGATTTTTGGTTGTGCTGGGTCTTCACTGCTGCACACAGGCTTCTCTAGTTGCGGCAAGCAGGGGCTACTCTTCATTGAGGTGCTTGGGCTTCTATCGCAGAGACTTCTTGTTGCAGAGCACAGGCTCTAGGGAGTACGGGCTTCAGTACTTGTGGCTCCCAGGCTCTAGAGCACAGGCCCAGTAGTTGTGGCGCACAGGGGCTTAGTTGCCTCGCAGCATGTGGGGGATCTTCTTGAACCAGGCATCAAACCCGTGTCCCCTGCACTTTGCACATGGTGTCTTAACCACTGGACCACCAGGGAAGCCTGAGGGTATTTTTGACCCAACAGAGTCTTCAGCAGTTCTAGAATCAGGTGGAGGGGCTTATCGAGAGAAAAGCAGGAGGGCTGGAAATGAGGGCGGAAACTGAAGCTGATATTGAGGGAAGGCAAGAAGCATGGGTTTACACGTGCCTGATAACAAGTGTTTTCACAGGAAGATGAGACTGGGGGGCTGGGAAGCAGGCATTGGAGGAGGGGGTCTCTGCTATTTAGAATGGCATTCACCCACTCACCCAGAGACAGATAGAAGGGTGGTTGACTGCACCACAAAGGGAGATCTTCTGGGGATGACAATAGATGACGCTTCAGCAGACCAAGGAGGAGGTTGGCCGCAGAGAGAAGCTGGAGCAAGTCTCCGTGAACAAGGAGCAATTTCGCTCATTCATTTAATGCAATCATTTTCTCACCCAGAAACATTTCTTGTGCACTTATAATACATCAGGCACTGGAGTTACAGTGGAAAACAAGAGGTCAGCAGCAAGGGACATGAAGAAATATAAAAAATCTCAGGCTGAGCAGAAGCAGCCACCCACAAAATATCAATAGTATAGACTCTATGAATCCATTTATATGAAGCTCTAGAAGAGGCAGATAATCAAGCAAATAGAGACAATGTTGATTGTAGGATCTAAGGATGGGTTTTCTTACTAAAACTCAAGCTTTCTGTATGCTTGGGAATGGTCATAATGAAATGTTGGGGGTCAGGATGTGGCTGCTGCCTTCCTGGGGCTCACAGTCTGGCCAGGAGAGGAGAAGATGGTGAGGTGAGATAGAAGGTGGTGAGTCCACATGGGGGGATTGGAGGTGGAGCATTCTGGAAACACAGTCCCCTGCTCCTTGCCCTTCTAGCCTAAGGATGAGGTAGGGCTTGTGCTGGGAAGCAGGGAGTTTGGGGCAGAAGAGAATCCTTGTGGCCACCTTCTTATCCTTTCCCAGTAGGTGTCCGCACCAACAACCCCTGTGCAACCACACGACCTCACTCTCCCAGGCCGAGTCAGCAAGTTAGAGGTGACCTTGGAGCCCAGCCAGAGTTTCCTGCATGGAACAGCCTTATCCATCACCCCCCTTTCCAAGGAAGTGACCTTGAGACAGAACAGCCTGTCCTTTCCCATCTCACTCCCTGAAATTCCAGGAAACCCCCAGGAATCCCCAGGGCATCTTACCAGATTGGCTGGGGTGTCCGGGGAAGCCCCCAGGCTAGGAGAAAGCACATGCTCCTCTGGCCCCCTTGGCAGCCCCTTCCCCATCCACTTCACTTTGCCCCCCGCCCAACTCTTGCCTCTCCTATGTCCCCACACCCACTCACAGATGGCTCAAATGGATGGATCCCAGACACAAGCAGAAAGGCCACACTGCTTGCCTCTCACTCACAGGGTGAGCCTAGGCACATGACACTGCCTCCCTGAGCCTCAGTTTTGGCATCTGTCAAGTGGGAACAATAATAAAAACACTCATCTCCTTGGGTATTGTGGTCCGTTGAACAATGGCCCCCAAAGATGTCCCCATCCTAGTCTCTGAAACTTCTGAATAGGGAAACTTACAGAGTGAAAGGGACTTTGAGGTGAGATTAAGTTAAAGATCTGAAGTTGGGGAGATGATCGTGGATGACCTAGATGGGCCCAATGTCATCACAAGAGCCTTTATAAGAGGAAAGCAGGAGGATCAGAGGGGCTTCCCAGGTGGCTCAGTAGGTAAGGAATCTGCCTGCCAATGCAGGAGTTCCAGGAGACGGAGGTTTGATCCCTGGGTCAGGAAGATCTCCTGGAGGAGCAAACAGAAACCCTCTCCAGTATTCTTGCCTGGAGAATCCCATGCACAGAGGATTGTGTTGAGCTACAGTCCATGGGGTCGGAAAGAGTCAGACATGACTGAGAACAGCAGGAGGATCAGAGTCAGAGAAGGAGATGTGACCACTGAGGCAGAGTCAGAGAATGTGGAAAGATGCTACACTGTTTGGTTCAAAGATGGAGGGAGGGACCACAAGCCAAGGAATGTGGTGGGTGGGTGGGGCGCTCTAGAAGCTGGAAAAGGTAAGAGAATGGATTCCTTCTAGAATGTCAAGAAGGCAGGACTTCCCTAGTGGTTCAGTGTTTAGGGCTGTGTGCTTCCACTGCAGAGGGGTCACGGGTTCCATCCTTGGCAGGGGGTTGGGGGGGTCGGTGGGGACTAAGATCCCACAGGCCCCACCATGTAGCCAAAAGAGGGTGGACCCTTCTGTGAATGCCTTGATTTTAGCCAGTGAGACCTGTGTTAGGCACTGACCTCCAGAACTGCACAACAATACATGTTGTTTAAAACCAACTGGTTTACGGTAATTCCTCATAGCAGTCATAAGAAACTCGTGCAGAGGCGATGCCTGTAAAGCACCCACTGTGTGCCTAGCGCTGAGCCACAGGCTGGGAACCCTGTGGTGGCAACAGGCACAACACCTCTCCTCCTGGAACTCATGTTCCAACAGGGCATCATGCAAGGAACAAGCAAACCAGAGTCATTCACATGTTTCAGGGGCTGGGGTGTTGTTGTTTTTCACTCACTGAGTCATATCAAACTCTTCGAAATCCCATGGACTGTAGCCCGCCAGTCTCCCCTGTCCTTCATGATCTCTTGGAGCTTGCTCAAACTTATGTTCATTGAGTCGGTGTTGCCATCCAACCATCTCATCCTCTGTTGCCCCCTTCTCCTCTTGCATGCAATCTTTCTCAGCATCAGGGTCTTTTCCAATGAGTCAGTTTTCACATCAGGTGGCCAAAGTATTGGAGCTTCAGCTTCAGCATCAGTGCCTCCAATGCATATCCAGGGTTGATTTCCTTTAGGATTGACTGGTTTGATATCCCTGCAGTCCAAGGGACTCTCAAGCACCACAGTTCGAAAGCATCAATTCTGCAGTGCTCAGTCTTTTTTATGGTTCAACTCTCACATCTCTTTAAGACTAAAAGACCATTGAAGGGCTGAGAGGCTAGGGACTGGTGTAGCTGGGACCACTTCCCTTGGAGAGTAGTGACCTGGAGGATGAGGAACAACCAGCCAAAGGGCTCAAAAACCAGAAAAGCGTGCGGGTGTGGTTGGAGCTGAACAAAGTGGGAGCAGTGTAGACGGGGAAGATGCTGGCCACACAGGGTCCTGCTGGCTGTGGACAGTTTAGGTTTTCCTCCAAAAGCCCTTGCGCTTTGAGTGTGCGTGTTGGGGAGGAAAACTATTAATAATGGGAGATATGCAACAGCACCATGTTTCAGGAAATAACACTAACCGGGCTCCCATTTATGGCAGACTTCTCTCTATGCGGCGGAAGACACCTTTTTTTACTGTGCAGAAGGACTTAGGCACACGAAAACCTAAGTGGGGGCACTGTGCATATCCCCACTTTACAGATGAAGAAACTGAGGTCCGCAGGGGAGGGAGTGGAGCTAGGACTCCGAGGCCTTCTCTCAGCAGCTGTGGGTTGTGGGGAGTCACCTAGTGGGAGGGCGCAATGACCAGTTATATCCAGCAGAGGGTAGCACTCCTACTGACAGATCTAGGGAACCAGCCTGCAGAACCTCCAGATGGGAGTGGAAAGAACTCACCATGCTAGACAAGGTTCCTAAGGGCCTGGGGGCCTGGGGTCCTAGATTTCTGGGTTCCTGAAAGTCAGGACGAGGGTTGTGGAATCCTGGATCTCCTAAAGGCAAGGGTCCTGGGTCCCTGATGGTGGAGCCTGGGGTTTTCTGTTTTCTCAGCTGCCTAGAGATTTCTGTATCTCTAGGCAGCTGGGAACTATCTCTTGTCTGGTCTGGTCCCCACACAATTCCCATCCTCTCTGAGAACCATGGGTAATGTCCCAGAGAAATCCCTGAATCTCCCAGTACAAGCCCTGGAATGCTCTCAGGATTCCCAGGATGGGCTGACTCAGCCCCCTGGTCCCAGGGAGCGTGCTGGGGCCTGGAGGGGCTGAAGGGAGTGGGCTTGGGGCCTGGGAGTCTCTCCAGAGGAAGGATGTGGACAAATCAAGCTCTGTGTCCCCCTCACCCTGAGCCCCTTGCCAACCCTTCCCTACCCTCCCAACAACAACAACAAAAACAAACCCAGCTCCAGACCCTGAGGCTCCAGGAGGTAAAAATGCAGAGCCAGCCCCTCCCCATGCCACTCAGGCCTGCCCTCTTCTTGCTGACCTGTCTCCCACCCCCCACCCCTGAGTGAGGAGGGGCTGTGTGGCTGTGAGCTCAGGGCCCCTCCAGGAAGGGTGCCCAGGTTCCACCCTCAAAAAGCTCTGGATCCTAGGAGAGCTCGTGTATTGCAGGTGGACTGGGGTAAGAGGGATACAAGGGACTGCGGGGACTCAGAGGAGGACCCCTGCCTGGCCTCTGCAGGCAGGGAGGCTCCCTGTAAACCATCACTGCAGACCAGCTTGACACCCCAGAGTAGGAGCTGCCAGTGCAAAGGCCCTGAGGTATAAGTGTGTGCCTAGGGAGTGCGGGTGGGGAGAGATGGGGCCAGAGCAGGTTAAAGCCCTTGAACTCCAGGCAGGGGAGCATGGGGAGCAGTGGCTGGAAGCATTGGGGAGATATGGTCATGTGGCTGCCAGAGGGGGAGCTGCTGCCATTTTCCAGGGGGGAGGATAGTGATTAGGGTTGAGGTCATGGAAGAGGAGAGACCCTGGAGGAGAAAATGGCAACCCACTCTGGTATTCTTGCTGGAATAATCCCATGGACAGAGGAGCCTGGGGGGCTGCAGTCCATGGGGTCACAAAGAGTTGGACACGACTGAAGCGACCAAGCAAACACATATGCCCACAAGAGGAGAGACAGACAATGAAAAGATAAGGAATGTGGATGATGGGGGCGGGGAGGAGCAGGTGATGGTGGGCAATGCTGTGCTCAGCCCAGGTCAGGGGCGGCATCTGGGCTCACTCTGCTCATCACACCAGCCGACTTGATTTGCTCCAACACACCCTACACCATCCAGCCCAGGGCAGAAGGGGAAGATGGCAGCTTCACAGGGCTGTGTGGGCTTTTCTTTGGCCTTTGCACATGCTGTTCCCTCTGCTGGGAACCCCTCCCCCATCCATGAAGCTGGGGATTCTTATTTCCTGCAGGGATCCCAGCCCAACCATTACCCACCCTGAGAGCCTTCCTGGATCACTATTTAAACAGCTCTGGGGTTTCCCTGGTGGCTCAGTGGTGAAGAATCCACCTGACAACGGAGGAGACATGGGTTTGATCCCTGGTGCAGGAAGATCTCACATGCCATGGAGCAAATAAGCCCGTGCACCACAACTATTGAGTCTGTGCTCTAGAGCCTGGGAGCTGCAACTACCAAGCCCACATGCTGCAACTCTGAAGCCCTTGAGCTCTGGCTCTTCAACTAGAGAAGCCACCGCAATGAGAAGCCCATTCACCACAACTAGAGAGTAGCTTGCATTCGCCACAACTGGAGAAAAGCCTGAACAGCAATGAAGACCCAGTACTGTCAAAAATAAAATAAATAAATAAAATTATAATAAATAAATAAACAACTCCTCTGACACCCCTCCTCCTGTCTCCTTTATGACTCTTCCTGGCGTTCATCACCCTCTGACATTTGTCTGTCTCCCCTGCTAGAACGTCAGTTTCAAGGGCAGAGACATTTGTCCAGTTTGTTCATGACATCAGTCCTAAGGGCCCCATTATGGTGTCCAGCGTCTCACTGAGTGAATGAATGAATGAGTGAATGAATGAATGAGTGCATGACAGCAATGAAATAAAAATTCACATTTTAGGGAAAAACAAGACAAATTTAAACATAAAGCTTTTCCTCTGCTCTTTGGCCTCCTCCTTCACCCTCTTGTGTGCATTGGGCACCGGCATTATGTGTGAACCAGACCCCCTCAAAGGTAGAAATTACCTGCTTCACCATAAAGATCAGTATTCGCCTCCTGCACCAGTCCCCATAAGTCCTTAGATGGCAACATCCCTTCCACAGTCTGAAAGGGGTCACGATGACCACTCGCCATGTAGGCACAGACACCTCCAGTGAACTTTATGTATGATGCCAATAAATCATTTTCCTTCAAGGTAGAGATGGATGCAGAACAGACTGGTCAGATGACCTGGGGTGAACCTGGGTCGTACCTAACGGATAATACTTTATCCATTACATTGACTATGTATCCATTACATGGATAATGTACCTAGTGGATAAATACTTAAATACCTAAGTATTTAGCTTAAATACTTACTTATGACCTTATTAATGCCACTAGCTACACAACTTGTAGTCTGCCTGTTTTACCAGATGATTGTTTCTTGCATTACCAAATGTGTAATCAAGCCTCAGGTAAATTTAAACATGATTAGATGACTTGAAAGGGCTTCCCTGGTGGCTTAGACGGTAAAGCGTCTGCCTACAATGCGGGAGACCCGGGTTCGATCCCTGGGTCGGAAAGATCCCCTGGAGAAGGAAATGGCAATCCACTCCAGTACTCTGGCCTGGAAAATCCCATGGACAGAGGAGTCTGGTAGGCTACAGTCCATGGGGTCGCAAGGAGTCGGACACGACTGAGCGACTTCATTTTCATTTTCAGATGACTTGAAAGACTTGATTAAATGTACAGTCCTATAAGATCAATGACTGTAATAGTGTAACTCTAGCTAGGGGAAGAAGCAATAAGAGGGAACAATTTCCTGGACCATAACAGACTAGTAAGACAGGTGGTACAGGGGCTTTTGGCTGCTGTTTGTTTGGTCTTTTAAAAAATATTTTTTTGTTTGTTTTTTTTTTGCTTCTTAAAAAATATTTTTAAGGAGTTTCCCTGGTGGCTCAGTGGTAAAGAATCCACCTGCCAATGCAGAAGACACAGATTCGATCCCTGATCTGGGAAGATCCCACATTCCGCAGAGCAGCTAAGCCTGTGCACCACAACTATTGAACCTGTGCTCTAGGGCCCAGGAGCCACAACTACTGAGTCTTTGAGTCACAACTACTGAAACCTACACACCCACAGTCCACAAGAGAAGCTACCACATTGAGAAGCTTGTGCACCACAATGACAGAGCAGCCCCCGATCTCTGCAACTAGAGAAAAGTCCATGCAGCAAAAAAGACCCAACATAGCCCAAAATAAAGAAAATCATTTTTAATTCTTTTTAAGATTTATTGTTGTGTCATGCGTGCTCAGTAGTTGTGGTGAGTGGGCTTAGTTGCCCCATGGCACGTGAGATCTTAGTTTCCAGACCAGGGATCAACCCCGTGTCCCCTGTATTGCCAAGTGGAGTCTTAACCACTGGACTACTAGGGAAGTCCCTTTTGGCCACTGTTAACAGTCCACTAATAGCACATTGAGTGGCTCTATCATGAAATCCTTGCCTGATCTGTGTGTGTGTGCTTAGTTGCTTCAGTCGTATCTGACTTTTGCAACCCCATGGACTAGGCCACCAGGATCGTCTGTCTGTGGGGATTATCCAGGCAAGAATACTGGAGTGGGTTGCCATGCCCTCCTCCAGGGGATCTTCCTGGAGACCCTGGGATGAGCATTTCTAGCACCAGGGGACAAACTGGTCACAAAATACCTCCCGAACTTGGTCAAAATAAAGACCAAAAGGGAGAGGATTGTAAAACAAAGAATACTGCACACTCTCTAGTTCTACAAGAATCAAGTCATTATTCACTGCAGTCACTGACCTATGGCAAGAAACCCAGAGTGAAAATCAGAACAAGGCACTTTGTGCTCTAGGAAAATTGACAGAACTGGCCATCAGATAGTTAGACAGTTCAGGAGACAATTTTATGAACTCAGTTCCTTGTATTTTCCCATCCTTAGGGAAGCACTAAAACCATTAAGGAAGATATCTGTTTCTTGTGAATAGCAGCAACCTTCTATCGAGATGAGTGCTCAAATATGAAATAGGAAAAAAATATGTATAACTGAGTCATTGTGCTGTACAGCAGAAATCAACACAACATTGTAAATCAACTACACTTCAATGAAATTTTTTTTTAAAGGTGAGGGACTTCCCTAGTGGTCCAGTAGTTAAGATTCCAGACTTCTAATGCAGGGGTTGCAAGTTTGATCCCTGGTCAAGGAACTAAGATGCCACATACCACATGGCATGACCAAAAGTAAAAAAAAATTTAAAAAGATGAATGCTCAATTGTATGAACCCCTCTTCTCCAAAATCACATCTATACCAGCATCCCCCTTTATTTCTTTCAAACAGGCCTCAAAGATGAGAGACTGTCTCCTGGGTTATCATCCTCAGGTTGGCTCTAATCTAATTTTCCATTTCTTTCTTAGATTGATTGTTCATGAGTGTTTTCATCACATGAGCAAATGATTCACAAGAGATGCACAGGGCTAAACAGAGAGATGGTGGAAGTAGAAAGGATGGGGAGTGATTGAAGCCAGATGGTGGTACAGAGGTGGAGGGAGAGGTCCTGAGGGTAAACTGAGCCCTGCAGCAGGGAGGAGGGCTGAGACTAGCAGAAGGGCTGCTGCTGAAGGGGCCTGCTTCTGTCCATCAAACCCTCTATGGAAACAATTCTGCAGAAGATCAGCAGAGGGCGCGCGTGCATGCGTGCGTGCATGCATATGTGTGTGTGTGTGTGTGTTTGTGTATGACTGTGTACCTGTGTGTGTGTGGTGAATATCTGTGTTGTGTGTCTCTGTATGTCTGGGTGTTTTGTTTGTGTGTATGTTTCAGTGCATTTATATGTGTGTTTGTGTTTATGTGTGTGTGATAACATGTGTGTGTCTCTGTGTGCTCACTAGGTGTTTATCTTGTATCTGTAGTTCCATTGCGTGGTGTCTCTTTCTGTGTGTTTACACTGGGTGTGTGTGTGTTGTGTGTACCTCTATGCATTTCTGTGTATTTGTATCTGATTGTATCTCTGTGTATGTGTTGTGTGTGTGTGTGGTTTGGTGGTGTCCTGTGGTCTGTATCTTCGTGTGTGTGTTGTATACATGCCTCTAGGTTGTGTCTGTGGTACATATGTAGTTTAGTGTTGTGTAGGTATCTGTGGTTGGATTGTGTTGTTTGTCAATGTGTGTGAGTCTTTGTACATGTGTTTTGTTTTCGTGTTGTGTCTGTATGTGTGTTGTGTAGGTGTGTTTGGTTCATTTGTGTAGTGACTGTTGGTCTGTTTGTTTTTGTGTTGTGTCTGTGTCTGTGTGTTGTGTAGGTGTGTTTGGTTCATTTGTGTAGTGACGGTCATTCTGTTTTGTTTTTGTGTTGTGTCTGTGTGTGTGTGTGTTGTGTGGGTGTTTGTGGTTTATTTGCGTAGTGACTGTTGGTATGTGGTGTGCCTGTGTGACGTTGCAAGTGATGGTGTTGCAACACTTCATGTCTCTGTGTGTCCGCATTGTTGGGGGCCCCTATACCCCACATCCCTCACCCCAGTGAGTCACTCGGGACCAACCCCAGTTCTTCAGAATTCCTACTTCCCCACAGCGCTGGGGGCCTGCAAGAGGCTATGACGAGACCTGTGGTCCTGCCAGGGAGGAGCTGACTGGCGCCCCAGGGCTTCCAGGAGTCCAGTGCCCTCCTCCATAGGGAAAACTGAGACCTATAGGGTGTGTGTGTAAGTTACATGGCCGAGGTCAGGGGAGGCTGCAGGGCCCCTGCCCCTCTCTGGGACCTGGGGCCTCTGGGAAAGGATGGTGTGGGTTTCCCCTGACTGTGAGAACATCCACTCATGACTTTGAGGCTGCAAAGCCCCAGGGAGCAACTAGCAGCATGAAACATCTAGACAAAAGTCCAGCAGCAGGATCTGCTTCTCCAGGGTGGTCTCCTCTGATGCCCCCTCCCTTGCCCCTGGGTTTCTGAGTCCTCCAGTCTAAACCAGCTCTTCCTCCGGGTAGCCTCCACGCTGCTCTCCACCACCTGAAATTGTCCTGTGGATTGATGAATTTTAAACTTTGTTTTTGTGCTGCAGCAGGGATGAACCTTGGGGACCCTCCACTCGGTGAAATGAGCCAGAGGCTAAAAGAAAAATACTGATTGATTCCACTTCTAGGAGGTCCCTAGAGTAGTCAGATCCATAGAGACAGGAAGTAGAATGGTGGGGCCGGGGCTGGGGGAGTGGAGTTAGTGTGTAAGGGGGACAGAGTTTCAGTTTGGGAAGGTGAAAACATTCTGGGATGGATGGTGAGGATATTTGCACCCCAACAATGGACTTAATGCCACTGAAAATGATTAAATGGTACATTTTGTGTCAAATATATTTGTATGTGTAATATAAGCAATATAACATTTGTGTATATTGTATATACAGAATTAAAACCGAAAATCTTTGTTTTCCTCTCTCAAGAGAGCTGGGACTTAATCTTGTCTGCAGTGTGGCACACAGTAGGTGCTCAGTGACTGACTGTTGAATGAATGAAAGAGGTCAGAGTTTATCTGTCCACAGTGGATGGCGAGAGAGATGGGAGACAGACGGAGATAGGAAAAGCCTGAAGCCAGTACTTCTCCACTGGAAATCTGCTTCGAAGCAGTAGTCCTCAACTGTGGGTGATTCTGTGCCCCTCAGGGGTCATCTGGAGTTGCCTGGACATTTTTGGAAGGGAGAGCGGAGGTGCTAGGCAAGCGGCGAGCGGAGGCCAGTGCGCATGCTCAGTCGCTAAGTCGTTTCCGACTCTTTGCCACCTCATGGACTGTAACCCGGCACACTCCTCTGTCCATGGGATTTCCTAGGCAGGAATACTGGAGTGGGTTGCCATTTCCTCCTCCAGTGGATCTTCCCAACCCAGGGATCGAACCCGCGTCTCCTGCATTGGGAGGAAGATTCTTTAACACCGAGCCACCTGGGAAGACCAGAGCAGAGACCAGGGACGTTGCTAAATATCCGATAATGCACAAGACCGCTCCCCCACGACGAGGAATCATCTGGGTCCAACGTCAACCAGTGCAGAGAATGAGAAGCCCAGCTTTAAATACACCTCCTGAATTTGGAGGCTGGAATTTGGACCTCCTGGAAGTCCTCCTGAATTTGACACACCTACTTGCCTCCCCCACCACACACTCACACACCCTTTCCTTGCCCCTCCTCGCAACATCAGGAAAAAACTGGACAGGTGGGGTGAGCCCTGAGCTGTGCCAGGACGGGGTCCGGGTCAAGGTCGCGAGGTTCCTTCCTTCATCACAGCTGCTTTGAGTGTCGGGCCCTGTCCCTGGTGCTGAGATTCTGCGTGGGTGCCGCACTGAGAACCAGTTAGTGTTGGGGATGGGAGCCTCGTGGGGGACGAATCGAGGTCCAGGGGGTCCCCGTTGCGGCTGGGATCCCGCCTGAGAATTGTTTACGGTCATTGCCTAATCTCTGACCAGTTCCTAAGAAGTCCAGATCCAGGAGTGACTAGCAGCGGTATAGGGATGCCGACCCTGAAAGGAGAACCGACACCTTCGGGTCACAGCCCACATCCGCGTGGTTTCCTGTTTATCCCCTAACGTCAGTGAGAGGCGTGGGTTGACACCGCTGAAGGGAAGAGGGAGCAGGCTGTCTATGACACGGTCCCCCGCTCCGCGCCCCGCACCCCGCCCCGCCTCTGGCGGGGGGTGGGGGTCGGGCCCTTCAAACATCCTCTTGTCTAAATTGAGTCTTGGCGGGGACCCAGCACTGCAGTGAGCCCTTGAGCCCCAGTTAGAACACGAAGGACCAGTGGGCACCAGTAGAGATTGGGGCTGGGTGCATCCACCTGCAGAGCTATCAGAAGCTGGGAAACGCCAGACTCCATCACTAGCCTCTACTCCAGCCCCAGCCTGTATCCAGGACTCCGTCCTGAAGCCTAGCCACAGCCCAGCAGGACTTGTTCCCAAACTTTCTCCTCCTCTTCCGGTGTCCTCACTGCCCAGCTATCCACCCAGACACTCCTGCCAAGACTGGTCATTTTCCATAGCATCTTCTGAGCACCCGTCCCCATCTCTTTCCCATCACCAAGGCCATCTCATCTCAAACCTACCTGCTTCTCTCCATCTACAAACCCACTGCCCCCGGCCACCTCCTCTGGTTCCTGGACCAGGTGACAGCCCCCACCATTGTCCCCATTGCCACCTGGCCCACATGGACGTTCCTCAGGGTCCCCACTCCCCAGGCTTCCTGCCATCTTTGTCCACCTACTGGCTCCTTGTGACCTCTCTCTGATGCCCAGCTGATAACTCTCTCCCCAACTTAAAGTGTTTCTCCTCTGTCACTCGGCAAACCATGCCAAGGGTTCAGGCCCCCACAATTAGCCCTGATCAAGGTTGCAAGGGACATTTGGGAGCCCAGTATGAGCAGTCTCAGACCACCAGAGTCATTCGTTCAGTAGACAGGTGCTGAAGGCTACCCATCCCCAAGCCGGGGATAGAGTGTGACAGATGAGCAAACGCAGTGCTTGCTATCTTGCAGTCCGCTGTCCAAGGACATTCCAGCCAGCCCCTTCCTGCTTGGTGGACAGCCTGGCCTAGTCCTGTTTGGGAAGTGGAACACAGTGGGCACAGGTGGACATCTTTCTGAGAGGGAGAGCATCAGGCCTGGGGCGGGAAGGCGGCCCAACCAGGAGTTCAGCACAGGACGTTTCCCCACTGAGAATCCCTGGGTTAAGGATCAGGAGACACATTTCAGGGAGGAAGAGCAGGGGTGCATGAGGTGTCAGGAAGTTCCCTGTCAGTACAAGGCTAGGTGCATGGTGGGGAAGGCTGCAGACTCAGGACCCACACCACCTGGGCTCAAATCCTCGCTCTGCCATTTGTGAGCTGTGTGATCTTGGAAAGTTACTTACCCTCTCTGTGCTTCCCATCTTTCATCAGTAAGACAGCATTGGTAACAAAATTGTCTGCCTCATAAGGTGGTTGGTCAGGAACATTACATTTGTTAATGCATCTAAGACACAGAGGACGTGCCCAACATGGGTTGCTACTAAAATAAACCATATAACAAAACTCTCAGTATTTGACCGGAAGGTTATCACATTATCTCATATATGTTTCTTTTTCATCCTTCCCTCCATTCCTCCTTCCCTCCCTCCTTCCTTATTTTCCTCTTTCTGCCCCCTCCCTCTCTGCATCTCTTTGTCTCTCTTTCTCTCTCTCCATGTCTCTCTCTCTCCCTCTCTCTCTCCATTCCTCTCTCTCCATCTCTCTCTGTGTGTCTCTCCCTCTTCCAGCATGATGATTTAGTCATTTTGGGTTCGAATCCTGACTCTATCACTTAGCTCCTTTGGCACTTTAAGAAGGTGACTTGGTGCCTCAGAACTCAGTTTGTTCACCTGAGAGATGGATCTCAACATAGCAGAGACCTGGCCAAGTGGCAGGGAGCTTCAGAGGAGGCCATGCGTGGACTGGGGTTATCCGGGTGGTGAGCCCATAATTAGGTCTGTGAAAATACAAGCAGTGGGTGAATCTAGTTTCAGGAGAAAGTATCTCTCTGGGTTTAAACTCCTCACCACAGCCCGTGGCTTCTGCCAGCCTCTCCCATTGGCCCCAACTGACCAGGAGGACAGCGACACGCTCAAAACTCATGTGAGTATGCAACACATGTGATTGTGTGTCCGTGCCTCTGAGTCTGTGACAGTGTGTGTGTGTGATGGTTGTGGAAAGTGTAAAGGCTTCCTGGAAGAACCGACCTCTGTACTGAGTCTCAAGGGATGGCCAGGAGGAGGAATGCCTATGAAATAGATGGTGGGCAGCGGGGCAGGTGGGGATGGAATTGCCAGGTGTGTGCAGGGACCAGGTTTAGGGAAGTGAAACCCAGCTGATTGGCATGACTGAGCAAGAAAGATGCGCTTGGTGGGTGCATGGGGGTCTGATTGTGCCGGACCCTGGGGAGCTATGGAAGGCTGTAAGCAGGGTAAAGAGTGCTCGTGTTAGAAAGGTGGGCTGGCATCAGGACCCTGTCATCCCAGCCGTCAGCAGCAGACACACACCAGGAGGTCATGTCTCCAAGGGGTGGAGCCAATAGGTTCTGAGGTCACCCATCCTGGGTTCTAGGTCCAGTCCCACCGCGGTGTGATGTGGGCAGATTCCTTCCCCTCTGGGTCCCTTAGTTCGCCTATTGTGTACCAGCACCTCCAATGATGCCTCCAGGGGAGCCAGTGCTGTCACTTGTCCCCAGTTTACGGATGGGCAAACTGAGTCGTTTGTCTAGGGAGAAGCCAGGACTCAGCCCCAGGTCTGGTCAGCATGGGCTCAGGCACGTCCAGCCACAGGATGGTGACCCCTTTGGCTTCCTCCAGGATGGCGAAAGACCCAGTTTGAGTAACAGCCTGACTGTCCCCTTCTCCGTTTCTCTGAGACTCAGAGAGGGGAAGCGACTTGCCCATCGTCACCCAGAAAGGAAGGGCAGCTGGTGGACCCCAGGCTTCTCTGACGGCAGAGCCCATGCTCTTCAGCACCTAGTAGGTACTTTAGAGTCAAGAGACTTTTAAAAACGCCTTGGGCATATTGGAAGAGAAGGAAGCTGAGGCCTGGGTGACAGAGTCTGCATTTCCCAGCAGGAACTGGCACAGAGTGGATGCTTGATATAGATATTTAAGACCTGAAGACCCACTGTGTGCAGCTGTGCCACAAGCCTTAAGTCCACTGTTTGTCATTTGGTCCTACCCTGGCTCATGGGTGGAGAAGGCAATGGCACCCCACTCCAGTACTCTGGCCTGGAAAATCCCATGGACGGAGGAGCCTGGTAGGCTACAGTCCATGGGGTCGCTAAGAGTCGGACGACTGAGCGACTTCACTTTCACTTTTCCCTTTCATGCACTGGAGAAGGAAACAGCAACCCACTCCAGTATTCTTGCCTAGAGAATCCCAGGGACAGCAGAGCCTGGTGGGCTGCTGTCTATAGGGTTGCACAGAGTCGGACATGACTGAAGTGACTTAGCAGCAGTGGCTCATGGGTCGGGTATTATCTTCACCCCCATTTTACAGAGGGGAAAACTGAGGCTCAGAAAGATTGAGTCCTGGGCTGAGGTTGCACCGGCAACAACAGTAACAATAGCTGATGATATTTTCGGTGCTTGCTATGTCCCAAAGCACTTTACACATTCACCTAGTACAGACCACCCTATGGAGTAGAATACCTTAATTTTGTCATGTGGTGGATGAGGAAATTGGTTTTGAGGTTAAGCCACCTGCCAAGATGACTCAGGTGCACACTGATGGAACACTTGCTCTGCGCCTCACATGTGATGGGCCCCTGGACGACCACCTCTGGCTTCAGGCTGCTCACCCTCCACACCAGTTGCATCCCCCAGTTAACTGCAGCATTGATTTCCAGTCATAGACTAAACAAAACCAGCTAATGGTCACGCACTCCTCAAGTCCCAGGTGCTGGCTTGTGTGACTAGAGCCTGACATCTAACCCTCATCCCCTGTTAGAACCCAGATCCCAGCCAGAACTGCCGCCACTGTGCCCGTCAAGTGGGCTGTCTTGACTGGTAGTGAGCACCCCATCACTGGGAGAATCCAAGCAGCACTGCCATGGAGGAAAGTTCCTACTCAGGTGAGAGAACTCTCTGAAGTTGACCCTGGCCAAATCAAGAACTCTGACCTCCTATCTTCCACCCAGGAGAGGAGCGGGGCTCCAAGGTCCCTATTTGGAAATAAGAGTGAATTTTTAGCAAAAGTCCAGCAAGGGAAGGGAGATGAGCCCTGACTGGGGTTCGTGGTACAGAGCCAGGCAGACAAAGGAAGCTTAGGGCCACTCCCTTCCCTGACTCAACACCCTCAAGACCAAAAAAAAAAAAAAAAAAAAAAAAACCCAGCTCCAGCTGGGGCACGGGGGAGCCCGACAGACCGACAACCATATGAAGGGGACTCAGAACAAGTGGAATCCAACACAATGACTCCTCATAGCCGGGCTGAGGGGAGGGGACCCCGGCCTGCAACGGGGCAGCAAGGTAGAGTTCTGGGGGAGCCTGGAGGGGGTGAGGGAAGAGTTCGGATTTGGGGAAGAACTGAGACCCAGTGTCTGGTGTTTAGGGAATAGGCATTGGGGTGAGAGCTGGGGGTGGGGGGCTGGGGGGCCGGGGAAGGAGGACCCAGTCTTCCTGAGATGGTGCTGGGGACCCAGCATTGGGGGTGAACAGGTAACTGAATCCATACAAGGGAGAAGGGGCATAGGTCGGCCAATTGAGGAGGAGGGTCTGTGTAGGAGGGGGGATCTCAGCTCCTGGCCCCCAAACCCATCTCTCTGGACAGCGACCTGGCACCACGTCAGGCCTACTGGCTGCTGGAGTGTGGGCAGAAGGAGCAGCCGTCTTTGGGCTGGACTGGCAGAGGGACAGACCCAGAGATGCAGAGACGGGCAAAGATGGGGGGGTGGCAATTGCTGACAGACATGAAAGCAGCATGTGGGTAAAATGTCCAGAGGAGGTTGGGGGTCAACTGAGACCCTCTGCTTCACTGTGGGCTCTGGACGAGCTCCTAGGACTCTGGGTGATGGGAAGTCCGGCCGAGCCCAGAGCCTAGCCTCACCCTGCACTCCCTGTTGCTCCCCCTGTTCCTGGCAGAATTCACGAAATTTTCCAGAAGGCAGAGGCCGTGCTGCTCGAGGGGAACGCAGCTGGCCCTGTTGGCACTGGTGACGACAGCGCTATGGGCTGGGCTGCTGACTCTGCTTCTCTTGTGGCGTGAGGACACCCCTAACCCCCAAGATCCCCATCTCATGTTCCCTCCCAGACCCCCACTCTCAGATCCTGGGGAGCCCAATTTCCCTGATCTCCCCACCTTGGGACACTTCCCACCCCAAACCTCCATCTCCAGCTGGCAGGTGGGGTGTGGATGGATGGGAACACCTGAAATATATCCTTTCTCTCCTCTCCTCTCCCTTATCTACCCCCTCTCCCATGCCCCAGACTGGGAAAATGCACGAAATCTAAAACAGCTGGAGGAGACCACTGCCCAGAACGGTATGGAGGGGCTGAGGGAGGAGGCGCGGGGGAGTAGGGGGGCAGAAACCAGGCTCTTGTCTTGCTTCTGCCACTGACTGGTGTGGGATGAGAGACAAAGTCTGGGCTTCAGTGTCTCTCCCAGGATCTAAGCGTCAGTCTATGCTCTCCCAAGGAGGTGGGGTGGGGGATGAAAACCCAGAGACTCTTGGAGGGGAGGCTCTGAGCTATGCCTGATGGAACTGATACCTACCTGCTCCGTGCCTCGGCTTCCACACCTGTAAAACAGGCATCATGTTAGCGCTAAGAGGCAGGAAAAAAAAACACAACTAAGACTTTTGAAGAGCTCAGAACCGAGTCCAGTGAGCTCTTGAGAAATGCCTGCTGCTTTTGCATTTCGTTCTGGGTGGCAGAAGGGTACGCAGGTTCATTGGACTCTTGCCTGCACTTTCCTGAGTACTGGCAGACCTCAGACATATAAAAGGTTTGGTTCCAGAATAAAGCCAATGTTACAATAAAGGAAGTCACAGGAATATTTTGGTTTCTCAGTATGTATAGAAGATATGATTACGTGATACTGTGGTCTGTTAAATGTGTAATAACATTAGGTCTAAAAAAAGTGTACATACCTTAATGTAAAAATACCTTCTTGCTAAAAATATTGCCGATCATCATCTGAGTCTTCAGCGATTGATAATCTTTTTTGCTGATGGAGGGTTTTATTCTGAGATGGCAGCAATTTAGTCCCATCTTCAGTGAAAGTGTCTGTCGCTCAGTCGTGTCCAACTCTTTGCAACCCCATGGACTGTAGCTCGCCAAGCTCCTCTGTCTATGGAATTCTCCAGGTAAGAATACTGGAATGGTTGCCATTCCCTTCTTCAGGGGATCTTCCCAACCCAGGGGTCGAACCTGGGTCTCCTGCTTCTTCTTCATTGCAGCCAGACTCTTTACCATCTGAGCTACCAGGGAAGCCCATCTTCAGGTTCCCCTTCTAATGCGAATTCTCTTGCTGTTCCCCTCGCATCTGTAGTGACTTCTTCCATTGAAGTCTTGAACCCCTCGAAGTCGTTCTTGAGGGTTGGAATCAACTCCTCCAAAATTCTGGTTAACGTTGATAGCTTGACCTCTTCCTATGAATCACACTTGTTCTTCATGTCATTTGGAGTGGCAAATCCTTTCCAGGAGGTTTTCAATGGACTTTGCCTGGATCCATCAGTGGGATCACTATCTGTGGCAACTCGGTGTGCATAGTCGCTCAGTCATGTCTGTCTCTTTGTGATCCCTTGGCTTGTAGCCCGCCAGGCTCCTCTGTCCATGAGGATCAGTTCAGTTCAGTTCAGTTCAGTTGCTCAGTCGTGTCTGACTCTTTGCGACCCCATGAATCGCAGCACACCAGGCCTCCCTGTCCATCACCAACTCCCGGAGTTTACCCAAACTCATGTCCGTCAAGTCAGTGATGCCATCCAGCCATCTCATCCTCTGTCGTCCCCTTCTCCTCCTGTCCCCAATCCATGAGGATCACCAGGCAAGAATATTGGAGTGGGTTACCATGCCCTCCTCCAGGGGATCTTCCCAACCCTTGGGGATCGAACCCATGTCTCTTGCAAGCAGAGGATTCTTTACTGTCTGGGCCACCAGGGAAGCCTGGCAGCTCTAGGCTTACGAAATGCATTTCTTAAAGAATAAGTCTTGAAGTCTTGATCTATGGGCCGCGGCATGGATGCTGGGTTAGCAGACATGAAAACAACATGAATCTCCTTGTCTGTCTCCATCAGATTTCTTGCGTGACCGGATGCATTGCCAATGAGCAGTCATATTTTGAAAGGAACCTTCATCTCTAAGCAGTAGGTCTCAACAGTGGGCTTAAAATACCCAGTAAACCGTGTTGTAAACAGGTGTGCTGTCATCCAGGCTTTGCTGTTCCATTTATAGAGCATGAGCTGAGTAGATTTAGCATAGTTCTTAACGGCCCCAGGATTTTCAGAATGTTAAATGAGCACTGGCTTCAACTGAAAGTCACCAGCTGCATTAGCCCCTAACAAGAGAGTCAACCTATCCTTGGATGGTTTTTTTTAAATTATTTATTTATTGGCTGCTCTGGGTCTTCATTGCTGCACGCAGGCTTTCTCTGCTTGTGGAAAATGGGGGTTTCTCTTGTCGTGGGGCTTGGGCTCTAAGGAATGCAAGCTCAGTGGTTGCAGAGCACAGGCTTTGTTGCTCCGAGGCATGTGGGATCTCCCTGGACCAGGGATTGAACTCTTGTCCCCTGCTTTGGTAGGCTGATTCTTAACCACTGGACCACAGGGAAGTTCCATCCTTTGAAGCTTTGATGCCAGGCATTGACTTTTCCTTTCTAGCTATGAAAGAGGGCATCTTCTTCCAATACAAGGCTATTTCATCTACAACAAAAATATCTTGTTTAGTGTAGCCACCTTCATGAATTAGCTAGATCTTCTGGAGAACTAGCTGAAGCTTCCACAACAGTACTGGCTACTTTCCCCTCGCTCTTTCATGCTATGGGGGCGGCCTCTTTCCTTAAACCTCATGAACCAACTTCTGCAAAAACACTTTTCTTCTGCAACTTCATCACCTCTCTCAGCCGTCTTACAACTGAAGAGAGTTAGGGCTTTGCTCTAGATGAGGCTTTGTTGTTGTTCAGTCACTAAGTCATGTCCGACTCTTTGCAACCTCATGGACTGCAGCACGCCAGACTTCCCTGTTATTCACTATTTCCCAGATTTTGTTCAAATTCGAGTCCATTGAGTCGGTGATGCCATCTCAACCATCCCATCTTCTGCCCACCCCCTTCTCCTCCTGCCCTCAATCTTTCCCAGCATCAGGGTCTTTTACAATGAGTCAACTGTTTGCATCAGGTGACCAAAGTATTGGAGCTTCAGCTTCAGCATCAGTCCTTCCAATGAATATTTAGGGTTGATTTCCTTTAGGATTGACTGGTTTGACCTCCTTGCACTCCAAGGAACTCTCAAGTCTTTTCCAGCACCACAATTCAAAAGCATCAGTTCTACGGCGCTCAGGCTTCTTTGGCTTTGACTTCATGAAATGTTGTGGCTGGCTTGATCTTCTCTCCAGATCATGAAAACTTTCTCAGTATCAGCTATAAGGCTGTTTCACTTCCATATCATTCGTGTCTTTATTGGAGTAGCATTCTTAATTTCCTCCATGAACATTTCCTTTGCATTCACCACTCGGCTAACTGTTCGGCACAAAAGGCTTAGCTTTTGGTCTGTTTCAGCCTTCCAGGTGCCTTCCTCACTAAACTTCATCATTCCTAGCTTTTAATTTAAAGTGAGTGACATGTGACTCTTCCGTTCACTTGAACACTTGGAGGCCGCTGTAGGGATATTCATCGACTTCATTTCAGTATTGTTGTGTCTCAGGGAATGGGGAGGCCTCAAGAGAGGGACAGAGATGGGGGAACCGCTGGTCAGTGAAGCAGTCAGAACACACACAACATTCATCAATTAAGTTCACCATATATGGGCGTGGTTCCTGGCGCCCTAAAACCATTATCAGAGTGACATCAAAGATCACTGATCACAGACCATCATGACAAATACAACCAGAATGAAAAAGTTTAAAAAATTGTGAGAGTTACCAAATGCGACACTGAGATGGGAAGGGAGCAAATGCAGCTGGGAAAATGGCACTCACAGACTTGATCAAAGCAGGGTCACCACAGACCTTTGTCTTGTAAAACATGCGTTAGCTGCCAAGTGAAATATAACCAGATCTGCTTGTACTCGTGTCCTTGGAATTAAGAACAATTTTTAATTGCTTTTAAATTAAACAATGGCTGCAGTCATCTAGATGATGTGATAGGGGTCTGTGCACTTGGGTTGGGGGTGGGGGGTGATTCACCAACCTGCCTTCCTAGCTCAACAGGTCTTCTCTCCCTCTGCTCCAGTCTCTCAGGTGTCTAAGGACTTGGAAAGACACAAGGGTGACCAGATGGCCCAGAAATCCCAGGGTGAGTGAGCTGAGCTTGGGGTCTAAGGAGGATGGATGAACACGTGGACACACGGCTCCAACCCTCCATGAGTTGCAAAATGGGCGAGTGACTCTAAAGACTGAGGCGAAGAGACCACGCTACGGGCAGGGTGGGGGGTGGGGAGTGGGAGAGGAGGTGTCAGGAAGGGACTACTGCGGGTGAGTCTGAGAATTTGCTTACCACTGAGCCCCCTCCCCTGCAACCAGCTGCCCAGATAATGCAGGACATGGAACGAATCCAAGCTGAACAGAAGAGAATGGAATCTCAGGGTGAGAGCTGAGGGCAGGGTGGGGTGGGGCCTTGGGTTCTAGAGCTAAGAGGGGTCTGTGGAGCTCGGGGACATCATCCCTGACACCAGCCCTGCCCCCACCACCACCCTCATCAGAGTCTGAGCTCTCCTGGAACCTGGATGGTCTTCGAGCTGACCTGAGTGACCTGAAGTCCCGCGGTGAGCAGCTGGGGAGGAGCAGCGGGGTAGGGGGCAGGGAGGTATGCCTGGACCTGTGCCCTGCCCCTCCGCAAATTAAAAACAAATACTTTGACTCCTACCCCTCTACCCCTGACCCAACCACTCAAGGCTTGAATGAGATGCGTCAGGCCTTGGATTCACTGGGAAGACTCCAAGAGGAGGTGGGAAAGTTGTGGATCGAGCTACGCGAGTCCAACGGTGAGCATGAGTGTCTGCGGGGTGGGGAGGGGGCTTGTCGGCGCATGCACAAAACCTCGGGTGCGACCTATTCCAGCCTGCAGTAGAGGTGTGGGCGTGACAGTGTGGATGGGTGTGTGCTCGTGCGTGTGGCTGGACCGACACTAGAGAAAACCCTTCCTGATTCCAGCAGCTCCCCTCCACTGAGCTGGGTGGGGGGCTTCCTCCTCCAGGTAAAGATATTGAGCATTCACCAAAAATGGGTTCTCTTTACTGATCTCACCTCTGCCCATCTCCACTCAGGGGAGGGTCGTGGGTAGGAGGCCCTCAGCCACAGCCCTCCCAGAGGATTGTCTGACCCACCCAGGGGGCAAAAGGGGGAGTAACCTCGCAGTAGTGCAGACCAGGGGAAGTGGGGTCTTCCCAGGGGTGACAATGAGAGAGATGATGCCGGCAGTCCCCAGGGTCATAGGGTTGGTCCCAGCAAGGTGCAGAAAGGGTTCAATCACTGTGCCTGTAACCTGGGGTGAAACCTGGGTGTTCCTGCCTGAAGACCCACCCCCTCGCCCCTCTGTACCCTTGATTTTTGGCCTCTGGGAAGCCCCAGCTGGGTCAGAGAAGAGGAAGGATCTCTGCTCTGTGTGGAGGAGTGCTGTCCCCTGGGACCTGGGGTGGCTGTGGGAATCCCAGCAAGAAACCCCGCTGTGCCCTTCCCCCAACACCGGAACCTGGATCTCATTCGTTTTGACCTGACTCCCTCCCCCAAAATCTGGCCCCATAGCCTGGGTTCTGAGCCCAGCTCGGGGGCTGTCTCTCCACGATCATGTGACCCAGAGCCAGGGCATCATCCCCCAAAATTATCTTGAAGGGCCAGAGATGCCCTCTTCTGTTTTAACGCTGTTCCCCCCCAGAGGGCTGACTTCTGGTTACTGTCCGATATGTGGGAAGTCTCTCCAGGGCTCCTCAGAGTGCGGTGGACCCACGGCTCCTTAGAAAAATTCCACCCAAGCTATGGAGCCCTCCAAGAACTTCACTCTAAGAAAATCTAATTTAAATCACCAGAGAGTCAGTCCAATAAGAGTGGTTTTAACCTCCCCCCCTGGGAGTGCTGGTGGTGATGACAGTGGCTGAGAGTTTCCTTGGGGTTGGGTCAAGGGAAGAAAGACTGAGGTGGTCCCTGATGGAGATCATCAGGACCCAGCCCTCCAATCTTCTCCTACCCCACCCCCACCACAGACTCCCCTGACCAACTAGAAGAAAATCATCTCAAGTTTCCCAGAGAGTCACCAAGAGTGCTGGTTGGGGGGTGCTGGCTGTGATGGTGGTGAGGGCTACTGTGGGGGGCGCTGTTGGTGGGGATGGTAGTGGGGAAAGGGATGCTGGCGGTCTTGGCCTCCTCATGCCGTTGGCACTGGAGACTAAGATGTGGCTGGCCTGGCACTGGCCGTGGAGTTGGTGGTAGAGAGATGCTGCTGGCCATCATGGGTACCTGTGGTGGGGGTGCTGGTGATCACGGTGTTACTGACAGTGGTGGGGGGGAGGGTGTACTGATGGTGGTGGTGGCTGAGGTGCTCCTGCCGTGGAGATGGTCTCACATGTACAACATGGGAGCTCCAGGGAAGAAGGAGACTTTCTGTTAGGCCCTGGGGTTGATCTGCTTTTCAGCCCAGACCCCAGGAGAGATGCTGCCACCCACCCTGCCTGTGGTACCCACGGCACCCGCCATTGCGCTCTCCACGGTACCCAACACAGCATCCACCTTGGTACCCACGACAACAACATCCACTACAGCCTCCACCATGGTGCCCAGCACCACAGCAACTACCACAGCATCCACCACGGTGCCTGCCACAGCTGCCCCCCTCAGCCTCTCCTCCACCCCAGGCTCCGTGTGCGACACGTGCCCTGAGGCATGGATCTATTTCCAAAAGAAGTGCTACTACTTCGGGGAGGGCTCCAAGAAATGGATCCAGGCCCGGTACGCCTGCGAAAATCTGCACGGGCGGCTGGTTAGCATCCACAGCCCAGAGGAGCAGGTGGGCCTGGGTTCTGCAGGGGAGGCGGCAGATCCCCACCCTGATCTCCTGTGGGGTGAGGGTGGGGGAGCCCAGGCACGTCTCCCCAGCCCTCCAGCCCTATCCTCCTCCCCAGGACTTCCTGACCAAACGCGCCAACTGGAGGGGCTCCTGGATTGGCCTTCGGGACCTGGACATTGAGGGGGAGTTTATCTGGATGGACAATCAGCCCCTGGACTATAGGTGAAGAGGGGGGGAATGTAGAGGAGGGGCCCCTTGGAGGGGAGGGGAACCTTTCTGTGATGGGAGAGGAGGGTTTTGGGGGGTATATGCCTTGGGGAGCTTCTGGATGGAACCCAAGCAAGATGGTCAGGGTTTGGATTCAGACTAGACTCGGGGGAGGGACGGTGGTGTCTCCAGGCTGCTGGTAGTTGTGATGGGAATCCAGTGATGGGGTGGGGAGGGCCTAGGGGACCCTTCCTCCTTCCTTATCCTTTGACCTGAAGCCTTCTGCTCCAGCAACTGGCAGCCGGGGGAGCCCAACGACGCGGGCCAGGGTGAAAACTGCGTGATGATGCTGGGCTCTGGGAAGTGGAATGACGCCTTCTGTGGCAGCGACCTGCACGGCTGGGTGTGTGACCGGCTGGCCACGTGCTGAGCACTGGTCTGCCACCTCGGCCCTGGGTGCCCCTGCCCACCCTCCAGCTGCACCCTTCTGCGTCACTCCTCCACCTTGAACACGGAAACAGCCCGACCCACAGCAAGACCCCGAGGACCCCCAGCAAGCAGAAGCAGTAGACTCATTCCCATGTCCCCACCAACATCCCCGAAGGCCCGTCCCTTGCCTCAGCCCAGCAGGCCGTCACCACTGCCCTGCCCTCAAGTGCTCGGAGTTCCTAATCTGAGAATCCCCTGCCCTCCAGTTTGGAGGCTAGAAGCCCCCTTCCCTTTGGGGCACAGCACCTGGCAGCCCAGCCTTCCAGGGAGCAGCAGGGAACACCTGAGACTCCAGCATGCCTCCTCCATCCCCAGCTCGCCCTCTCCTGATACAGACCCATATTCTGGCCCCAGAGAACAGAGACCTCAGCTCAGGCAGCCAATGCTCCCCCTACCACCGACCCGCATCAATAGAATGGGGCCATGATGGCCCCTCATGCCCCCTCCTTGGGGCCTTGCTGGCTCTGGTCTCCAGGCGTGGAGCATGGATGCTGGGGGTTGTAGAACGTGGTGCCTGGGGCCACCTCTGAGTACTAGGAACTGAAGTGCAATGGGTAGTTCCATTCTGTTTTTTTTCTTCCTACTTCATTATAAGAAGCATTTACTAGGCAGGGCCTGAAGATGAAGACTCGAGTCTGATGGAGCAGAGAACACCCCTAGACACTCAGGAGTATTGCAAGGCAAGGCAGTGGACTGCCGTGAACGTAGTTCTCAGTCCAGAATAGGGCCCAGTACACAGAAGGCTGGAGAAGCTCGTGGGAGAGGTGGACAGGTCCCCTGAAGGCCTGTTTGGGTCCTCAGCTGCTGGCCCCACCCCCATGCAGGGTCTGGGAGGCTGGGGCAGCACCAACCCCAGGTTTGACCAAGGTCAGCCCCACACCTCTGGGGGGCCATGGAGGGAGGCAGACCAGTTTCTCATCTAGAAAAGGAAGAGCCAGATATGCTCATGTGATTCTGGGGCCCACTTGAGAGAGAGGAGAGACCCACAATAGGCCACCCAGGACCACCCAGAATCCTAAGAGTCAAGGGCCAGGCTAAGCCCCAGCCACACATTTGGAGGCTGTGGAGGGTTCCCTGGGGCCCAGAACAGGATGGGGACAAAGCTGACCCATTGAGTGAAACATGGGCTAGAACCACCACTCACCTGTTCGCTCTCCCCGGCACCACCCCAAGATTTTTCTCTCCCCCAAACCCTCCCTCGGAACTCTGGGCCAGTGCACAGCTTCCTACCCAACCTCTCCTCATGGGAACTCAGGCTTCTGCCTCCGGGCTGCTCAGGTCAACAGGGGGTCACCCTCACCACCTCTTTCTCTCACCAACCCTCTTCCAAACCCATCAGAAAGAGCCAAGGTCCCAGTCAGGCCACATTCAGAATCCCCCCACTTCTCACCCCCTCCTGCTTCAGCCTTGGTGCAGGCCCCCTCCTTGCTCACCCAGGTCTTCCTCTTCACTGCCCTAAGACCCCCAGAAGTTTCCTTCCAGCTCAGGGAAAAAGCCGGAGTCCCACAGGCTTCTTTCTGATCATGTGGACCCCTCCTGCGGGCTGTATCTCCCCAGGTTCTCCCCCGCCAGCACCCTCACTGCTCCTTTAACATTTAGGCTAACTCCCACCACAGGGCCTTTGCACATGCTCCTCCCACCTCCCTCCTGACTCCTCATCCCTTCTACCCCACTGTGTTTTTGCACCAAAGCCTCTTCTCCTTTCAGCAGGTTGTGTAAGTTACTGATCTGTTTCAGGTGAGCAGGGGCCTTTGTTTTGTTCTCAGCTGTGTCCCCAGAGCCTGGCACAGAGTAGGCGCTCAATAAATATCGGTTGAATTAAATTGACATGCGACTTGCTCTCGGCACCTGCTTCAGGGGGCTGTGAAACGAAGGATGCTGCCTGCCTGCCTCACCAAGGATTGGTGCTGGGTTCATCCTCCTCACTCCACTCCCCTCCATCTGGAGGCTTCAGTCCCGAGCATCCTAAGTCAGAGCCCCTGTGATGGGAACCTGCAGGACCGTGGCTGCTAGTTTGTTCCCTGCATCCTCCCCTTGCCCTTAACAGGTATCTGACCCCACAATCCTTCAGCTTGTCCCAAACCTTCTCCCTTTGTCCCTACCTATCCTCTGCAGGGAGCAAAAGACCCTGGGCCCTCCTCTCCCAGCTCCTGAGCTCTCCAGCATCCTATGGGGACCAACTGTATCTCCTTCCCCCCTGTCCTATTTCCCTAGGGCAGGGATCCCCAACTTCTGAGATCTAATGCCTGATAATCTGAGGTGGAGCTGGTGTAATAAAGTGCACAGTAAATTTAATGTGCTTGAATCATCCCCAAACTCCCCTCTCCCATCCCCCATTCATGGAAAAATTGTCTTCCACGAAACAGGTCTCTGGTGCCCAAAAGGCTGGGGACCGCTGCTCTAGGGCATCCTTTATTGCTGGGCTTCTGAATGGAGCTTGTCCCGCCATCCCCACCTTCTGCCCCTCACTCCTGCCATCTGGCCCCTGTGCCAGTGGGCCCGGAAGCCTCTCTCTCTAGGGTCCCTGAGGACCTTGGGTTGCTCAGCCCAAAGGTGATTCCCGCAGCTCCCTCTGAAATCCGGCTTCCCAGAGCCTCTGGCTTGCCATCCTCCAGGCACCGACACTGCCTCCTCCCCCTAGGTTCAGGCTGTTACCCCAGCTAGCCCATTCCTAGCTGCCCAGGTCTGCCTCCCCTCCCCCCCAGCCCGCCCCAATAGCCATTTCCTGATCATCTGTGTGCTACACATGGTTGTTTTGTTTCTCCTGTTGACACCCAGTATCTCCTTGGCAATGTGCTGAGCCTCATCTCTTGCTGGGATGACTGAAGCTGCCCCCGACCAAGCCTGGCACCCCCAACCCACCCCCATCTCCCCATCTCGTATCTCCCTCCAAACAGTTAGTGGAAAAGCTGCACCCGCCCTGCCCTTAAACCCTTCTCATAAGCCGTGAGGGGGACCCAAGCAAAAGCGTCTGAGGTTCCCTCTCAAAACACACTTGTTCAGGTCTTGGGGCTGGGGGAGAGAGGAAGTGAAAATTTGAGGAAATTTTCCCCTCAAAAGTCCAGAAGGGCTTTCCTTGGGCGGGGGGAGCGGGGAGGAAGGAGTGATCAGGGACCAAGGGTAGTGGACACAAGGGCGCAATTCACCTGAAGTGTAATTATTGTCCTTTTTGAACAAGGAAAGGGTGTCTGGGCACGGCTCACATGTTCAAAATTAACCGCAAACTATTTTAAGCACCCAGATGATCTTGCAGTGAGCCTGCTCATTTCCCCTCGAGAAGCAAGTTGCTAGGGCCAGGGTTCTCAAAGTGTGTCCCCTTCCCCCCTCCCCACCGCCCCCAGAGTACCAGCAGTTCCTGGGAACTTGTTAGAGATGCAAATCCCCAGCTGGGGCCCAGATCTGCAGAACTGGAAACTCTGGGGAGTGGAGGGAGGGGGCAGCCGTCCCAATGTGCACACAGGAATCCCCTGGGGGCCTCGCTAAAATGCAGACTCTTAGTGGTTAGTCTGGGGTAGGCCTGAGCGTCTGCATTTCTGACAGGCTCTCAAAAGATGTGATAGAGACAGAGAAAAGGGGCTTCCCAGGTGGCTCAGTGAGTGAAGAATCCACCTGTGATGCAGGAGAGGTGGGTTCGATCCCTGGGTTGGGAAGATCCCCTGGAGGAGGGCATGGCAACCCACTCCAGTATTATTGCCAGGAGAATCCCAGGAGGATTCTGGAGCCTGGTGGGGCTACAGTCCACAGGGTCACAAAAGAGTTGGACACAACTGAAGCGACTGAGCATGCATGCATGCAAACAGACAAAGTAGGTTATTAGATAGCTAATCCTGCTAGGCGATTTAAGTAGAAAAATATAGGAGACCCCTCTAAATTAATGATTACTCAAGACAGCAGATTTGCTTAAAAACCAACCAGGCTTGCTTAGCAACATAACCGTGTAACAGAAGCTCGGGACATGACCCAAAACAATAAAACAATGGTGACATGAGTCCCATCTCCTGCCCAGAGAGCTCAGGAAGTTGGTGATTCCTGGGACAATCTCTCGGCACGCAAGAACAACAATTTGCAGCCCTAGCTTGACCATGTGGGGATAAGAAAGCTCCCTTGCCCAACCTGGAGAAGGAGCTGATGATAGGAGCATGACGTCTACTCAAGAAAGACAAAGGAGGTCTTCTCTCCCTCCCCACTTTTCCTTTGATTATAAAACTGTAGCCCAGTTAGATTCTCAGGGTGTGGCATTTCTCACCCGCCTGCTTGTAAAGCCTTGTTCTAATCTATCATTTATCTATCACTTCGCCACTCACTGAATTCTCTTCTTCACTGAGACATAAAGGACTATGGTACTAGAGCCCTTGAGAGCCCAAGATGACACCCAATTTGTTTCAAATACTGACACCAAGGCCCAGGACCACACTGGGAGTAGCAAGGGTCTAAAAAAAAGTGGGGGGGGGGGGAGTTGACAAACAACTACCTTCTGCTTGTTTTCTAGATGCACAGCTACATCCACTCCTCAACCTACTGCTGCCTACCCCTATGGGTGCAAAGTAACCAGAGAGAGGCTGGGGGTAGGGCAGCAACTGTTCACTCTCTGGTCTTTTACATAAAGTAAAGCCAGCCCCTGGTCTAAAGCAATCTCCCTCAGCCTGACCCCCGCCCAAACCCTAATACCCACCTCCCCACACCTCTTCTGCAGATGGATGGCCTCCAGCTGTGATTCCAGAAAGTGCCAGCATTCTCCCCAACCCCAGCCAAACCAGCAGGGGCTTTCCCTGGTGGCTCAGCTGGTAAAGAATCCGCCTGCAATGAGGGAGACCTGGGTTGATCCCTGAGTTGGGAAGATCCCCTGGAGAAGGAGAATGCTATCCACTCCAGTATTCTGGCCTGGAGAATTCCATGGACTGTATAGTCCATGGGGTTGCAAAGAGCCAGACACGATGCCTGGTTTCTCTGCCCTCTGCCCCACCTCCACGTCCCACCCTACTTCCCCCAACCCCCAAGCTAGGTCAAATCTGCCCCCACCCCACTTCTCTATTGTATTAGGCCTCCGGCCACCCTCAGCAGCCTGAGGCAAGAGCCTGGGTCATGGTGGGGTTTGTTTTGTTTGGCAGGGCCCTGTGTGACTTGCAGGACCTCAGTTCCCCAACCACACTCTCAGCAGTGAAAGTGCTGAGTCCCAACCACTGGATTGCCAGGGAAGTCCCGGTCAAGGTGTTGAGGGGATCGCTGAGGCCCTCAAACAAGACACAAGACACGCTTGGGAAGGGGGCTATCTGCATCCTTTATCTTGGGGGGATCAGCGGCCCTCCAGGGCCCGGTCTCGGGCTATGACCGCCTCCTCGAACTTGATCATCAGTGTGGTACCCTTGTGCCAGTGCGCTGTGACCTTGGCAGGGAAGCCGCTGTGCGTGAGCACCGCCTCCACGATGCCCGCAGTGAAGCTGGCACAGTTGAGCGTGCTGTTCTCCTTGGGCACGGAGATGTAGGTGTTGATAAGCGGCTCGCGCTCGATGATGTAGAAGGTGCGGGCGTCGTCGTTGGCCTGCTCCAGCTTGTCGGCCTCCTTGCCGAAGAGCGCCTTCCACACGGCGCCCTTAACGAACAGCAGGGCGCCCAGCACCTTGGTTTCACGCCGGGCGCCCTTTTCACGAGCCACCAGGGCATCCAGGACACGGGCGCCCACCTGGCGGCCCAGCGCGGCCAGGCGCGCCTGCAGCTCTGCCACGGAGAAGACACGGCTCTGGCAGTGCTGAACCAGCTCGGAGAAGAGCAGGGCGAAGGCGCTCAGGCTCACCTCGGTGCGTGGCCGGGCCAGCGCGCGTTCCAGCAGTGCCGACTTCCCACGCGTGAAGCGCGCCTCCATGCTGCCGCCCTGCAGGCAGAAGAAGAAACGTGGGTGTCAGAGGCAGGAAGAAAACCCCCTCCAAACCACCTCCCATGTGTATGCCATCACTGATTTCCCACATGGGAAGAGATGAGAAGAAAAGGAGAATCCACCTGCATATAAAGCATACCTCCCTTATGAGGCTTATACCCTTGGCCAGGAGAGGGCTTGGGAGGGAGGCGAGTGGAAGGCTTCCCTGGTGGCTCAGATGGTAAAGACTCTGCCTGCACGTGGGAGACCTGGGCTCGATCCCTGAGGCGGGAAGATTCCCTAGAGAAAGGAATGGCAACCCACGCTAGTATTCTTGCCTGGAGAATCCCATGGACAGAGGAGCCTGGCTGGCTACCATCCACGGGGTCACAGATTCATGACACGACTGAGCAAGTAACACTTTCATTCTCTGGTGGAGAGGGAAGATGGGAGGAGAGATACCCAGAAAGAGGCAGTCGAAACCACCCCAGCCCATGAATTCCAGGTGATCTTTGTGCTTTAAAAGCATTGTCCTGAACCCTTCAAGCCCGTGCTAGCAACGAGAAGACCTGTGCATGGGGAGGGGGCGGGGCGTCCGGCCTAGGGCAGAGAGGGGACGAGGGTGAGGGGTCGTGAGAGGACACGGCAGCAATCCCTCCACCACCTCAGGCGCTCCAGCAGCAACTGCACTGACTTCCCAGAGTGAATTCAGAAGAGAGAAGTAAGGGGGTGTGGGGAGACCCAGGGCCAGGAGGGTTTGGGGCCTTGGGGAACAAGCAAGGCACATGGAGCGAGCCAGGAGAGGATGCTGGCAACCCTTCTAAACCCGCACCCTCGGGCACACCGAATTTGTCAGGCACTAAGCATGCCTCTTGGAGTGGACCCGCGTTGGTTAAAAGACTGGAGAGGCGACCAAGGAAGGCGCTGAGAGCCCCCCCACCCCACCCCATGCTTTCCAGAAAACTAGCTGCACTGAAAACTAGCTGCACAAGACGGAGGGGGCTGACTGTCGGACCCGGGGGGTTAGCGGAGCCAGGAGGGGGCGCCGTGATCCTTCCACTCCAGGGCGTGAAGCCGTCGGTGGCGGGAGAGACCCGGAAGTGGGGCTGTGGGGGAAAATCCCTAGGGATGCTGAGACAAACACACTGTGGATCTGCGATGGGAGTGGCCGCGGATGGGGGATGTCAAGGGCTCTGAGACAGACACAGACACAGACACCCACACCATCAGGAGGGGTAGCTGAGAGCCCTGACCCCCCACTACGCAGGGACGGGAGCAGAGGCCGGAAGGGTCTGGGGAGGCTGAGACAGGGCCCCAACTTGGGTCTGTGTGGAGGATGAAAAGAGCACGAGGGAATTTTAGGAACTCCAGGACGTCCCTGCCCCGCTGCGCAGCCGCCTACATGGGGAGGGCCCAGCGCGCGAGATGGGAGGGAGAGCGTAGAAACTCCTCCACCCGGCTGCCATGGGGTTGGTGAGCTAAGCGACCGAAAGACCGGGATCCCGTGACCTCGGCGCGGGTGTGGACCAGGAAGCGGGACCGGGGAGGAGCCCACCCTCCTCGTGCCCCCCACCCCCGGCGGATGGGACGAGGTGGAGGATGACCGGGGATCGCGAACACCGAGACCCTGGCCCAGGACCTAAAGACCGCAGGGAGGGGGTCGGGAAATGGACACGGCCCGGGCCGGGGAAGGGTGGTGGCGGGCGGGGTCTCACCCGGACCTTCGGCCGCCGATTTGGCCGAGCTGCTTCACAGCGCCGTAAAAGGCGGCGTGCGCAGGCGCAGTGACGGGACGGGCGTGTGGGCAGGGCGCGCGAGGCGATTCCGGAGAGCGGCCGCAGGGGGGCGCGCGTGTCCGTGGAACTCGACTTAAGGGCGCAGGTACCCGGGCAGGGGCCTCGCTGGCCTTGGTTGGCCCAAAGGGGACAGGAGCATGGGTCATCCCCTGCTCAGGAGTGCACGTCTGATGATAAACACGGGTTTCTGTGTCAGGCACATGTGCGTCTGCTCGTCTCGGGTCACATGTACGCTCACCTTCCGGACAAACATGTCCATGTGCATGCCCGTGGGCACAAGTTCTCTGAAGGGACGTGCACCCATGCTGCTAAGTCACGTCAGTCGTGTCCGACTCTGTGCGACCCCATAGACGGCAGCCCACCAGGCTCCTCCGTCCCTGAGATTCTCCAGGCAAGAACACTGGAGTGGGTTGCCATTTCCTTCTCCAATGCATGAAAGTGAAAAGTGAAAGGGAAGTCGCTCAGTCGTGTCCGACTCTTCGTGACCCCATGGACTGCAGCCCATCAGGCTCCTCCATCCATGGGATTTTCCAGGCAAGACTACTGGAGTGGGTCGCCAGTGCCTTCTCCGGTACACCCATGAGCCATGGGCATAGTACACTTAGGGGCATGTGCGCTCATGAATACATGCTTTATAGACAGATAACATTCCGGAGCACAGTACCGTACTCAGGGGGTTATATATCCGTGAGGCCATGCACACTTAAGGAGGCATTAATGCCAATATCTTGATTCTCTGTGCACCGATGCTTAACAGAAGCATGGAGACTACGTTTGGAGGAGAAAAAAAAGTTTTATTTTTTGCCAGGCAAAGAGGGAACGCAGCTGCCTGGAGCCTCAAGACCATTCCCCACCTGCCCAACTCCATCCCCCGCCCTGGGGAATCAGGAGAAGTCTTATAGGCGGGGCTGGAAGTTCGGGGTGCGGGTTGGTGGCAAGGATCAAAATGGCGAAGGTCTTGCGTTTTTCTTCTTCCTGCATTATTTCAAAACAGTCAGAGCTAGTGTCAGGTGGCTCAGAAGGTAAAGAATTCGCCTGCAACGCGGGAGACCTGGGTTCAATCCCTGGGTTGGAAAGATGCCCTGGAGGAGGACATGTCAACCCACTCCAGTATTCTTGCCTGGAGAATCCCCATGGACAGAGCAGCCTAGAGGGCTACAGTCCATGGGGTCGCAAAGAGTCGGACACGACTGAGTGACTAAGTACACAGTCTGAGGCAACCCAGTAATTGGGTCCTTTGCTCTCCCGGTTATTGAACTGCGACCTTCTTTCTGAAATGCAGAATGCTGCAAGCGGTGATTTGCTACAAGGGAGTGTAAGACACCAGGAACAGGGTGTAATTCACACAGAATTAGAGTGTTAGGTGCCTAATGTAATTCCCAGAATCAGAGTGTTAGAGGTTCATCTTGTGAAGGACAGTTATAGACACTACAGATTAGTAACATTTAAAATAAAGCTAGGATTAATTAACTCTTTCAGGGTCGTTTATGCTACTTCTCTAGTCTGTTCATTGTTCCCTATATTTTCCTTGTTATCAGAAGAAAACTTTCATTTCTGTTTTGGTCCAAGAGCATTGGACCTCTCAGTCCACAAACACTTAGGGGTGCAGGGATTCAGTCACCCCTGGGTGCAGGTTCACGGACACACAGGGATCCACTGGGTGCCTTGGTTCTCACACCTGCTCCTGCCCCCAGGGCTCCTGGCATCAGGTCCACGTGTTCCCCACATAACCTTTCCCATTCTCCAAATCTGCACACTTACAGACCCTCTCCCACCAGGCCCCCCAGCCTCACCAAACAGACTGGAAAGCCATGTGGTTTCCCTTTGGTCTTTATCATCATGAATCACAAAATGTGAGTGCAGAAACAAATGGACACATGTGGGTACTCCTCTGAACACCCTTGGTGGTGTAATCAGGCACACTCCTGTTGACACGCACCTGTTCACACCAGCATAGCATGACAGGACACTCATCCACAATTACAATGATACCTGTACCCACCACCGCACCTCCTCACACCTGCATCACACAACACCCAGCAGGACACATGCATATGTTTACACTGATGGTGAAATGGATGTCTGCAACACATGTCACTGACACCCACACCTAGAGTGACATGCCTTTGTGGTCCCCACAGCCACACACGGTGACATGAATTACACTCACACCATGCCACAGCACGCACATGTGTGCCCATGTACAGTGACCCAGAAGCACACCACACTCACCATCAACATTCACCCATAACACCTTCCTGTGGGACACATTGAAATAAACACCCTCCTTGAAGAGCTTACCCTGACACACGCACGCACATGCACACATGCAACTCTGCAACATTCATTCACAAGACATGTGATTTTCTACATGTGGGATGAAGGGCAGCTTCAGACCAGCGTAGGTCCCCATTTTCCATCTTCACTAAGAAGTGCTGTCTTTCCTCCATGGTGCAGCCAGGGCTGTGAGATCTTCTCACTCATTGAGGTTTGGGACCTACAGAGTAGGAGCGGGGGTGAAGGACGGAGACCCGAGATCAGACAGATCCCATTCTTGGAAGAGAAACTGGAGCCGAAGCCGGGGTACCCCCTCATTTGCCGCCCCTGGCCCCAGCTTACTTGGTTTTGACATCTTCAGCATATTGAGGATTTCCTGTAATATTTTCTTGACTTCGTCTATGTTTGGGACTGGAATGGTGGGGAGACAGGAAAAAGCTGAGATGCGACACTCTTAACTTTATTGGAAGCCTTCTCCCTGCCCGACCCCCAACCCAAAAAAAGATGCCACACAATCCCAAAGTACTTGGAGTTCCCAGCAGCATATATATACTCCCTGAGTGACTCGGGGTGTGTTTGTGGGGGGTGACATCCATAACCCCTCCAAACTTTGTGCTCAGGGAGGGCAGGACCCCTGCTGTCCCCTCCCAAGATTGCCCAGCACCCAGCCCAATACTGGGCATGGAGGCATATTTGCCCCAGGGAGGTCTGCCAGGGCACCTGTGGCCAGCTGCCTCTGTTTTGGGTTCCCTTCCTGGATCTTCCTTATGACTGTGTTGATGCTCCACTTGGCTGCCATGATGCTCTGATTCACGTTGCCCAACTGAGTCTTCTGCTCTTCCTGGTACTTTTGCACCGAAATGGAGACTGAGGGTGTGGATCGGAATTGTCAGTGTCACCTTTGCTCCCCCTACTCCCCCAACCCCGACCCAGCTCTTCCCCTCACCATTCCAGAGCGCCTCTTTCAAGACCACCAGCTCCCTGGACATCTCAGAATCTGTTCAGGATGTGGGGAGGGGGAAGGCAAGAAAACCTTAGAAAAACTTTCGAATCGCCTGAGTTCTGCAGTCGGGAGCAACACTGGACCTCCCCAGCCTCTGAGGACCCCTTCACACTGCCCCCAGCCCCTTCCTCCTCCCACAGAAAGAAACACCCCACTCACTCTTCACGAAGACCACAGCTAAGAGGACCATGCAGGACAGAATTAAGAAGGTGTTCAGACTCATCATGGCTTTAGGCAACCAGTGGTGTCCCTGGGCAGTGTCTGAGGATGGCCTGGACTGGGCTGGCACTGGGAGAGAGGTAGGACAGCTCATCTCCAGGGCCCAACACCACTGCTCAGCCCATCAGCAGTGACTCTAACACCACTGACAGCTCTTCACCTCTACCTACTGTTCTCAATACCATCAGCAGCTGTGGCCATCGAAAACACTGCCACCAGCATTCACCCCAGCCAGCACCACCAGCCGTTGTCCCTAGCACTGTCCCCATGATGCCCTCTTATGATCCCCATCACCAACATCAATGCTTGTCCTTTCCAGCACTGTCCCTGTCAACAGGTAATCAGGACCTCATCAATACTTTCATCAGCTCTGTCTAGATGATCCCGTCCCTATCCACCAGCATCACCGACACCCAGACCTTCACCAACACAATCACATTGTCATCTTCATCACCGCCTACACAGCTATCCCCCACCACTGTCACACAAAGCCTCGACACCACCACACCCCCACACCACTGACCCTGACCTTCACACACTGCCCTTTGTCCCTGCAGTGCCCTGTCACAGACCTCTCCCAGGGCTGTGTGATGGGGGCTGGGGGGCGGGGAGCGGCTGCTTACCTTTATTCTTGGGTGGTGAATGACTGCCCTTTGGCTGGTTCTGGTTTTTGAAGGTAAAGGTGATATTCTCATAGTTAGGGTCATCTGCAGCTGTGGGCAAGTCATTGAGAGGGCTTGAAGAAATCTGCCCGGAGCTCTGGGGCAGGGGTGAGTATGGGAGAGGGAGCTCAGACATTTTGGTTTACTGAATCCTCCACACAACAGATTTCGCGGGGCAAAGATAAGGAGTAGGGAACTCTGAACTTCATCTTAGTGCGTGTGAGCCTTTGGGTGACACACACACACATTTTTTGGGGGAGGAGCCCTCCAGCCCTCACTGTCAGCTCCTCACTCCTCCCATCCCAACCTTTCCCCTCCTCACCCGAGATGCCTAACCTTCTTTATTGCCTGAGGATCCCCGTCTCTTGTCTTTGAAGGCTACCGCCTGCATCTTGACCTTCTGGTTTATGTAGATTTCCTCAGTCTCTATGGTCCCCGGCAGCAAATTTGTCTTCACACAGCCCCACCCACCGGAAAGTGTCCGGGGAGATGAGGAAATCTCTGGGTTGAGGTGGAGGAGAGGAAGGAGAATGTAGGCCTCCTGCTTTCAGAGATCCAGGAACCCCCCACTCTTGGGGCATCCTCACCCCAACCCCGGCTCACCAGGAGTCTTAGGAATCCACCTGCCAATGCAGGAGACACAGGTTGGATCCCTGATCTGGGAAGATCCGGCAGTTAAGCCCCTGTGCCACAACTATTGAGCCTGTGCTCTGGAGCCCAGGAGCCATGACTTCGGGAGCCCACAAGAGAAACCACCACTATGAGAAGCCCTCCCACCACAACTGGAGGGTAGCTCCCACTCGCTACAATCAGAGAACCTGCACAGCAGCAAAGACCCAGTGCAGCCAACAAAATTTTTTTAAAAAAGAAGACCTTGTTTTAAAAAAAGAACAGTCACAGCTTAAAAAAAAAAAAAAAAAAGAGTCTTAGGAGCCCAGAGGTATTGGGAGGGACAAGAAGAGATTCACACAGACCCAGAAATAGAAGAAGATGGTCAGCAACTTGTGGTAGAGGTGTTAACGAACACCTTGTTGGCAGTTCAGATAATAAAGATTCTGCTTGCAATGCAGGAGACCTGAGTTCCATGGGGATCGTCATATTGCAGTCGAAAAATGTATCAAATCAACATATTGTGCATCGTAAACTTACACAAAATCATGAGTCAATTATATTCAATAAAAATAATTTTGAAAATAGGATGGTCAGGAACTTTACAGCAAGCTTTCCGCGTGTGTGTATATGTGTCCAGCTGGATGAACCTCATCCTCCCATCTCTTGCTCTCACGGGAGATACTATGGCACCCCACCTTTTGGGGCAAGATTCCTAGGTCCCCACACCTACCTTCCCTCTGCCCTAGTCCCACCCCTCAGCTCCACCCAGAGAAGTTCTACTTCTCCAAGGCCCTTTGGAGGAGAAGAATGGATATGAGGCAATGGGGCTAACCACTGGAAGTCCACTCCCACATCTGGGGCTGAGGCCAGATGTCACCTTGACCTAACTCAGAAGCAGTTCCCCTTCCACCTGGAGACCCCTGGTGAAGGAACACTCAGAAACACATTCACACTCATCCACGCATCAGCTCACCTACCCAGACCCCCACACACAGACTTGCAGACTCACACTTCTGAATACCCCCAATCGCACATATGTACACTGTACATATGGCATGCTCATTTGCATGCTTATACATACTCATGCGCACACACTGTCGCCACTCTGTCTAGGTATCTTTAAAGCTTTCCTTGTGTCTATCTGACCTTGAAAACTGGGGATTAAAATGAGGCAAAGTATACAAGGAATTTTCTCTTTCAGTCTAGAGCAATTGCCTTCTGACAGAAGTAAACATAATGTGAAACATGTGGGGTTTTGGCAGATTTTTTTTTCCTTTTTTTTTTTTTTTTTTGCTGCACTGATCTGGATCTTAGTTCCTGACCAGGGATAGAACCCATGCTCCCTGCATTGGGAGCACAGAGTCTTAACCATCTGACCACCAGGGAAGTCCCTGGCAGGGTTCTTAAAAATTGAAATGTAGTTGACTTATAATATTATGTTAGCTCCAGGTGTATAGCACAGTGGTTCAATATTTTTGTAGATTATACTCCATTTAAAGTTATTACAAAATAATGGATATATTTCCATGTACTGTAAAATATATCCTTGTTGCTAATCTACTGTATGCATATTAGTTTGTATCTCTTAATCTCTTGCCCTTATATTGCCCTTCTTCTCTCCCCTCTCTCCACTGGTAACCACTAATTTGTCCTGTCTGTGAGTCCGTTTCCATTTTGTTACATACATTCCTTTAAAAATTGTTTTTAGATTCCACATACAAGTGATAACATACACTAACATGACATACAACTATTTGTATCTCTATCTGAGTTACTTCACTAAGCATGTGCATGTATACATGTTCAGTTGCTTCAGCCATATCCTATTCTTTGTGTCCCTATGGATTGTAGCACACCAGGCTCCTCTGTCCATGGAATTTTCCAGGCAAGAATACTGGAGAGGGTTGCCATGCCTTCCTCCAGGGGATCTTCCTGATCCAGGGATCAAACCCATGTCTTCTGCACTGCAGGTGAATTCTTTACTCACTAAGCCACCTGGGAAGCCCACACTAAGCATAATACCCTCTGAGTCCATCCATGTTGCTGCAAATGGCAGAATTTTATCCTTTTTGATGGCTGAGTAATATTCCATTGTGTGTGTGTGTGTGTGTGTGTGTGTGTGTGTGTGTGTATACATACCTGAATACTTGCAGTTGCACATCTGCTCATGTGTACATATGGCATCCAAAAGTCATCTCCCAACTGCCAATCGGGGGCAAGAGTTTTAAGGGGAGTTTTAAGAGTGTATAGGTGGAGGGAGGGGGCTGTGTGCAGAAACAGTACATCAGCTCTGGCAATCATCCTGAAGTTGCTTATGCAGTGGTGTGATCAGTGTCATCTTGATTGTTTTAAGTACACTTAATCTTCAGATTCAGGGTTGGATTGTTCCCATTTCCTTGAGGCCAGTTCCTGAAATTGTGTAAGATGTAGAAGCTTATGTCATGGCTACAGTCTGGTCATCATGTAGTTAGTTTCCCCCACCTGGGGGTTTGGTATCCGCAAAACAGCTCCAAGCATATGACACAGTATTATCTATAGCCCTTGTGAAGTCGCTCAGTCATGTCCGACTCTTTGCGACCCCATGGACTGTAGCCTACCAGGCTCCTCCGTCCATGGGATTTTCCAGGCAAGAGTACTGGAGTGGGTTGCCATTTCCTTCTCCAGAGGATCCAGACCCAGGGATCGAACCCAGGTCTCCCGCATTGTAAGCAAAACGTTTTACCGTCTGAGCCACCAGGGAAGTCCATAGCTCTTGAGGAGGGAATAAATACTCTTGACTTAGTTTAATGGTTTATTATTATTTTATTCTGTTTGATCATTTTTCTTTATTCCATGTCTTTTAGAGGATGCAATGCAGAAAACAAATCCAGTGAGGGCAGTAATGGTCCTGACTCCAACTTTTCTCTTTTCTCCCCAGACTATGTCAGAGAGTCACCATGACCTTGACCTCATACCATCTGGCAGGTGGTCTTCATTTTGCATTCTTAACTGGGCGTCCAAATGGCCTCTGGTGACCATCATTGGCAACATCCTGGTGATAGTGGCATTCAAGGTCAACAAGCAGCTGAAGACAGTCAACAACTACTTCCTCTTAAATCTGGCCTGTGCTGACCTGATTATTGGGGTCATTTCGATGAACCTGTTTACTACCTACATCATCATGAACCGATGAGCATTAGGGAACCTGGCCTGTGACCTCTGGCTGTCCATTAACTATGTGGCTAGCAATGCCTCCGTCATGAACCTTCTGGTCATCAGCTTTGACAGATACTTCTCCATCACGAGGCCACTCACGTACCGAGCCAAACAAACAACAAAGCGAGCTGGTGTGATGATAGGTCTGGCTTGGGTCATCTCCTTCATCCTTTGGGCTCCCGCCATCTTGTTCTGGCAATACTTTGTTGGGAAGAGAACTGTGCCTCCAGGGGAGTGTTTCATCCAGTTCCTCAGCGAGCCCACCATCACCTTCGGTACGGCCATCACTGCCTTTTATATGCCTGTCACCATCATGACTATCTTATACTGGAGGATCTATAAGGAAACTGAAAAACGTACCAAAGAACTTGCTGGGCTGCAGGCCTCTGGAACAGAGGCTGAGGCGGAGAACTTTGTCCACCCCACGGGCAGTTCTCGAAGCTGCAGCAGCTATGAGCTCCAGCAGCAGAGCATGAAACACTCAGCCAGGAGTAAGTATGGATGCTGCCACTTCTGGTTCACGACCAAGAGCTGGAAGCCAAGCGCCAAGCAGATGGACCAAGACCACAGCAGCAGCGACAGCTGGAATAACAATGATGCTGCTGCCTCCCTGGAGAACTCCGCCTCGTCCGATGAGGAGGACATTGGCTCGGAGACCAGAGCCATCTACTCCATCATGCTCAAGCTCCCAGGTCACAGCACCATCCTCAACTCCACCAAACTACCCTCATCCGACAACCTGCAGGTGCCGGAGGAGGAGCTGGGGATGGTGGGCTTGGAGAGGAAAACCAGCAAACTTCAGGCCCAGCAGAGCATGGACGATGGAGGCAGCTTTCAGAAAAGCTTCTCCAAGCTTCCTATCCAGTTAGAGTCTGCCGTGGACACAGCCAAGGCCTCTGATGTCAACTCCTCGGTGGATAAGACCACAGCCACTCTACCTCTGTCCTTCAAGGAGGCTACACTGGCCAAGAGATTTGCTCTGAAGACCAGAAGCCAGATCAGTAAGCGGAAACGGATGTCCCTCATCAAGGAGAATAAAGCGGCCCAGACCCTCAGTGCCATCCTGCTTGCCTTCATCCTCACCTGGACCCCCTACAATATCATGGTTCTGGTGAACACCTTTTGTGACAGCTGCATCCCCAAAACCTATTGGAATCTGGGCTACTGGCTGTGCTACATCAACAGCACCATGAACCCCGTGTGTTATGCCCTGTGCAACAAAACATTCAGAAACACTTTCAAGATGCTGCTGTTGTGTCAGTGTGACAAGAGGAAGAGACGCAAGCAGCAGTACCAGCAGAGACAGTCGGTCATTTCCCACAGGTGGGTGCCTGAGCAGGCCTTGTAGAATGGGGTGCATTCAATAGCCGTCGCCAAATGCACACATCAACCCACAAACCTTAGGAGGGAGTAAGGCGAGGGTGGGGTGATCTCTGGTGCTGATAAACATGTTTTTATCACCCAGATGTGAAAGAAGCTGCCTGTTTCCCAGTCCATTAAATAAACCCATTTTAATATCAAAAGTCAAATACCCGTTCAGCCAAAAGTAAGTAAGCTTATTACTGAATATGAAGGAATTTATTCTGAAATAGACTTTGTTTTTTCTTAAAGGGAAGGAAATAATTTTTTTGTAGCAATTACACACCCAAATTGGTCTGCCTGGGTCTTTTAATTCCCATTAGCTCTGGCATCTCAGTGAGCATAACTAGCTGGCCCAGCTGTCACGTGCTCTCCAAGGATCCCCAAAGTGTCCATCGGATCCCACGTGGAACATGTCAGGCTAGTGAATCCATGGTTCTGAAATTCTTTCATACGTTGCAAAACAGCACCTCCTCGTCCCAGTAGAGCGCCCCATCTTTTCATTGGTGTGTCATTAAACTCTCTTTGTGGACTTGATTCTTGCAAAGTACTGTTTTGTGCAGTTCAAGTTTCATACAAATAAAAGAGATATAAGTATATATGTAAAAAAATATATATGATTAAATTCTAAGTGACTTTGGGCTTCCCAGGTGGTGCTAGTGGTAAAGAACCTGCTTGCTAACATAGGAGATGTAAGACACATGTGTTCAATCCCTGGGTCAGGAAGATCCCCTGGAGGAGGGCACGGCAACACACTTGAGTACTCTTGCCTGGAGAATCCCATGGACCGAGGAGCCTGGCAGGCTACAGTCCATAGGGTCACAAAGAGTAGGACACAATTGAAGTGACTTAGCATGCATGCAAGTTTGGAATTACCCCTGAGATCTGGCTGGTGAGGATAATGTTCTCTTTCCTGAAGTATTGCCAATCTTGGGACTTCCCTGACAGTCAAGTGATTAAGACTCTGAGCTTCCACTGCAGGGGCTGTAGTAGATCCCTAGTTGGGGAACTAAAATCCCACATGCCACACAATGCGATATAAATAAACAAATAAAGTACTGCCAGTCTTGTCTGCTCAAGGAAGATCAGTTTAACAATGATTATATGCCAGCTCTTCCACTTCCTCTTACAAAGAAATCAGTCGTTGAGACATGGCCTCGCCTCCACTGATGATGCAATAGCTGCATAAAAGATGGACCAATGGGGAACTGACTCTGCTCTGATGGACAGGCATAGGGGGCGGGTCTGCAGCGTTGCACATTTCCCTGACTAAAATGAGGCTAAAACCAGGGTACAGCCCTCTGGACTTGGAGAAACAGGTAGCCCCAGAACTGAAGACCCACAAGCAACGGTGCCATGGTGGCCTAAGAGGACTCCATTGGGTTGGCTGACCCGATGCTTTCATGGGGCAACAGTCTGAATTTTCTTTAAAGAAGGAAAATGAACCCTAACCAGGGATTGGTTTAGGGTGGGCGCATGATCCAGGTCCAGCCAATCAAAGACCGAGATTTGGCACAGAGCGGGTGGGCAAATGAGCCAGACTCAACCAATAAAACCCAGGCCTGGGGCTTTTGTTGGGTTAACCAGGTAAAGGGACATTCTCTCTTTCCCACTTCTGTCAGACTGCCAGGATACAAGCCTGGAGCCATGACAGGGGAGAACTTTCTTTAAAGTGAGGTGAACACTAAGGAAAGCAGACATGACAAGGAGTTGGGTCCTGGAGACATTGTCTGAGACCCTGGATTCAGTCAATCCTGAGTCCGTTGTTCTGAACCTGAGCCTCTCATTTAGATAATCCAGAAAATGTCCTTTCATTTTAGCTCGAACTAGATTGAGGTGGGTTCTGTGGGGCTTGCAACCAACAATCTTGGCTACTATAGGGGGCTGTTGTTCAGTCGCTCAGTCGTGGCTGACTCTGCAACCCCATAGACTGCAGCATGCCAGGCTTCCCTGTCTTTCCCTATCTCTGGGAGTTTGCTTAAACTCATATCCATTGAGTCGATGATGCCATCCAACAATCTCATCCTCTTTTGCCCCCTTCTGCTCCTGCCCTCAATCTTTCCCAGCATCAGGGTCTTTTCTAATGACTTAGCTCTTCACATCAGGAGGCCAAAGTATTGGAGCTTCAGCTTCAGCATCAGTCCTTCCAATGAATATTCAGGGTTGATTTCCTTTAGGATTGACTGGTTTGAGCTCCTTGCTGTCCAAGGGACGTTCAAGAGTCTTCTCCAATACCACAGTTCTAAAGCATCAATTCTTTGGTGCTCAGCCTTCTTTATGGTCCAACTCTCACAAGGGCCTGGGCAGTTGGCAAATGAGGAAAGAGACTTAAGAAAGGGCTTTGCCCTTCGAAGTCTACACTCTGGGACAGGAGGAAGACTGTGTTGGAACTGAGAGCTCAAAAGAGACCCTTCTTGAGGTCCAGATACAAGGGGACAATTGTGGGTCTTCAAGACAGAGGCATTCACATAAGAATCTGGGGACAGTGAAGGGGCAGGATGGGCAAGGTACTATGCTTGCCCTCTCTGGTCCTTAACACAATTCTGACTCCATGATCCCACTCCAACCCCAAGGCCAAAGTGTTTTAAGAGGGAGGACCTGGGAGGGGAATCCCTAGATTGGCATGTAGTGGATTCCATGGGCACTAGGAGTGTTTGTGATCTCAGTTCATGATCACTTCCACCAGACTTGGGGGTGGGGGACATGTACCACCATGGGGGGTGGTTGTCAGTGGGAAGAGTCCAAAACATCCTGAAAACCAGAAACCCACCCTGTCACCCATTCTTCAGCCTCTGGAGTGTGCTGCTGGGGATAAGTCTGGGGTCCCTCTTAAACCTGGGCACCAAGCATTCTGAAGTCTCTGTCTGCATCTCTCAGGGACTGGATTTTAAGACTCTTGGGTTAGGGTTCTCAAGAAACTGGACCTTGAATCACCTGGATTTATGCCCCCAGTGGTGCTGAGTATTTCTCTTCTGGGGCATTGACTCCAGACTGAGACCAATGTCATCCAGGCTTGGATAGGGACTTGATGCTGAAAACATGAGAGTCCATCCAAGGCATACAAGAGTTCATGTGTCCCTAGTTCCCTCCCCACAGTTGGCATGTGTGTGTCTATAGGGTGTGGCATCCTTGTGTGACCGAGGTGACTGGGTTGTATATTTTGTGTGCCCAAGGCCATGTGTCACTGTGTATATAGGTGTAGCATGTGTACCTAGGTGGTGTATTCACCTGTGTGTCTGGTTATTTATTCAATAGACATTTCCTGAACACCTTCAATGTGCCATTCTCTCTTCTTAGCAGGATATACCAAAGAGCCAACAAGTCCCCTGCCCATGTTGTCATATTTGAGTGTTCATGAGGAGTAGGAATGAATGTCCCTGTTGCAGGTGGGGAGTGAGGGATGGAGTTCAGGTCTCTGGGTCCAGTGATGAATAGGGATGCACCCTGACCTTGAGGGTGCTCATGACTTAAGGCTCTGGAGCGTATGTAGGTTAGGGGTTGGTGGGGGTGGGGTGGTTCCTGTTCTGTCCAGACCCAGATCCCCAAAGAGGCATCATTTTGGGGAAGAATAACCCAGCAACTTACCAGGAGGCCTAGGACCCTCGTGTGACCCTCAAGGTGGCCTCAAAGGTAACACTATGGGACTTCCCTGATGGTCCAGTGGTTAAGACTCCCGAGCTTCCACTGCAAAAAGCACGGGTTCCATACCTGGTCAGTCAGGGAACTAAGATCCCACATGCCGTGCAGAGGGCCGGCCAAAAAAGTCTAACACTCTCTTCTCCTTTGATGAAGACCATGAGCCTCGCGTGTGGATGTCATTAAAGGAAGTTAGAGCCCCAATTTCAAAAGTAGAAGTGGCAGACAACAAGGGAGGAGGGGGGAATGGCGAGAAGGAAAGTTGCAGTTGCCCCCCACCCCACCCCTCAGGTGCTGATGCACCTTGCTCTTTTTGAAGACGCCAGCTTAGTCACCCACACCCCACAGAAGACACAGCTCAGGGCCTAGGCCCTCCCTATCATCTTCTCAAGGAGGTTTATTTCCAGCCGGGGCCTGACCCGGCCCCTCAGAGATATGACCCCGCCCTTAAATACCTGGCCACGCCCCCCAGACCTGCATCGCGCAAGCTCAGTCTTAGGCTACCGGATCCGCAGGCGGCAGCAGCGAGCTCCGGTCCAGTCCATGCCTGCGCACTGGCAGTGGCATGTGGTCTCAGCACGCACATCCCATGAGCCACAGGCAGAGCCACACGTGCAACCAGTGACGGCGAAGCCTGCGAGGGGTATCAAGGAGGAGAGAGCTTTGACCCCAAGCCAGAAGCTGCGAGTTTGGGCTTCCAGGGGGCTGGCAGCGTGGGTGGTGGGGAGGCTGGGGGCCTGGACACCAGTGTCCTGAGGAATTGGGGCCCGGAAATTGGGGGAAGGGACAAGGCTGGGAGTGCAGACCAGGATATTAAGGAATTAGAGGCTGGGACTCCGTGGTCCTAGAGAAAGGGAAACTGAACACAGTGGAGGGGGTTATGGGGTGCTGAGAATAGAGCCGGGAGACTGGACACCGGAGTTCTGTACCTACCTGAAGGGCAGCTGACCAGGGACCCCCTGGAGGTGACACTTCGGCAGTCTAGGCCAATGTTCCTCACTCCCTCAGGAACTGCGGGAAGGGGTAATGCACAGTAACTGTGAAACCAAGCTGCCCCAACCCCTTTCTCATGCTGCCTAGGCTCTGGTGGCTTGGAGATGGGCAGAGGGTCAAGAAAACTCCGCAGGGGAAGGCCCAGTAGGTGAGGAACTCCCCACCTCCAAGGATTCTGTCCTGGGTGTGCGTTTTTGAGGGAGGAGGGTTTTGAGCTGTAGTTAAAGGTGGAGCCGGGTGGAGATAAGGATTGGGTTGGGTTTGGGGTTGAGATTTGATTGGGGTTGGGCCTGGCTTGATGTTCCCTCCATGACAGGAATCAGAGGGGCCCCTGAGGGCCTGGCTGAGGTTGGATGGGAGGGTTCTCACATAGGGAGCTGGTGACATCCTGGATCTTCTCACTGATGGCTTTATCTATGGGGCACAGCGACTGGCCACACACCAGCAGCCCCAGCACCGGGAGGAGGAGGAAGGAGAGAGCCTTCATCCTGCAGGTGCTGCAAGAAAAAAAACACAAGATCCCCAGCTAGGTCTACCCCTCCCCATCCTGGGGAGGCTCAGACCCACAGAGCATGTGGGATCAGGAGCCATGGGATCGGGTCCCAACTGAGGATGGGGCTTTGCCCCTACAGGCAGGAGCAGCTGTCACTTACCCTTTCTGTGGACTCAGCAGGCCAAATTTTGAACACGAATTCCACGTCCCTGCCTCTGCTCCCTCTTTAAGGCTGCCGGGTGTGCAGCTTCCTGTCTTGGCTAAGACCCTTGGCATCCTGGGCCTCCCTTCCCACATCCGGGGCTAAGAGGAAGCCCCCAGGGTAGAGTGCAGGGACCTAGTAATGCCATAGACTCTGCCTTCGAGAGCCTTTCCTGCCTACATCTAGGCTGGGGGACTGGTCCAGAAGATAGTACCTGGTGGACTAATTCCAGGAACCATAGTCAGAAGAGCAGGGAGAGAAACCAGCTTGTGTGGAGAGGTAGGGGGCACACACATGTGACCAGAGTCATGTCCTTGTGTAAGAACTGCATGCTGGGCTTCCCTGGTGGTCCAGTCATTAAGGATCTGCCTTGCAATGCAGGAGACACCAGTTTGATCGCTGATCCTGGAAGATCCCACATGCCTCAAAGCAACTACGCCCGTGTACCACAACCCCAGAACTCACATCCTGCAACTACTGAGCCCTCAAACTTAGAGCCTGTGCTCTGCAACAAGAGAAGCCACTCTAATGAGAAGCCCAAGCACAGCAACTAGAGAGCAGCCCCCACCTCGCTGCAACTAGAGAAAGCCCAAGTGCAGCAGTGAAGACCCAGCCTGGCCAAGAAACAAATAAATCTCATTAAAAAAGGAAAGAACTACATGCCATGTTCATTCCCAAATGCCTATCACAATAGAAAATAAAACCATGATTTATTCCTTCAAAGGAATAATGGACAACTGAAGTTGTCAAGCTATGGCCCATGGGCTAGATCTAGCCCACCATCTTTTTTTTTTTCTTTTTGGCTACATCATGCACCATGCAGGGCGTAGTTCCCCAGCCAGGGATGGAATACCTGTACTCTCTGCAGTGGAAGCTCAGAGTCTTAATCACTGGACCACCGGGGAACTTTGCCCACCACCTATTTTTGCACAACCCATGAGCTAAGAATGGTTTTTACATTATTTTGGTTTGCTTTTGTTTCCAATATGGATTTTTTAAATACTGTGGTAAAACACACATAACATAAAACGTACCATTTTCAAGTGTACAATTCATCGGCATTAAGATGGAGTAACCTCCGAGGCAGACACTGGACTGTTGTGGCCACAAGCAAAAGGATGCCAGCAGCCGCGAGAAACCGGAAGAACTCAAGAACCGATTCTTTCCTAGAGCCTTTAAAGGGAGTATGGCTTGATTTCGGTCACACACAGTGTTGTGTAATCATCACCTCTGTCCATTTCCACAATTATTTTTTAATCATTCTAAACTGACTTTAGCCATAAACAGTAACTCCCACTTCCTCTTCCTGAAGTCCCTGGTAACCTCTAATCTACTTCCTATTTCTATGAATTTGCCTATTTGTATCACAAATAAGTGGAATCCTAGGATAGTTACCCTTCTGTGCCTGCCTTATTTCACCAGCGTAACATTTAAACATTCATCTATGTTGTAGCATGGATCAAAACCTCATTCCTTTTTCAGGCTAATATTCAATTTTATGCACACATTGCATTTTGTGTGTCATCCATTTGTTGATGGACAATTAGGTTGTTTTCACCTTTTTTAAAAAATGTTTCTTTCCAATGAAAAAAAATTTTTTTGGCTGCATTGGATCTTTATTGCTGCACACAGGCTTTCTCTAGTTTTGGTGAGTGGGGGCTACTCTCTAGTTGCAGTGTGTGGGCTTCTCGTTGCGTTGGCTTCTCTTGTGGAACATGGGCTCCAGGCATGCGGGCTTCAGTACTTGCGGCACATGGACTTCGTTGCTCCATGGCATGTGGGATCTTCCCCGACCAGGGATCGAACCCGTGTCACCTGCATTAGCAGGCAGATGCTTAACCACTGGACCACTAGGGAAGTCCTGTTTCTACCTTCTGACTATTGCCAAGGATACTGCTCTGAACTTGGGACCACAAGTATCTTTCAAGTGACTGCTTTCAGTTATTTTAGGCTTAAACCCAGCAGTGGAATTGCTGGGTCCTATAGCAATTCTGTGTTTAACTTTTCGAGGGACTGCCAAACAGTGTTTACATTTTAAAATCATTGACAGAAATTTAATATTTAGTGAAATATGAAGAGTATGTGCAATTCAAAGTCCAGGGTGCATATCAAATTTTCTCAAAACACAGGTATGCCCACTTTGGAAGATATCATCCATGGCTGCTTCTATGAAGTCACTCACAGAGTTGAGAAGTCATGACAGTGCCCGTAATGACCCACAAAGCCGACCGCATTTGCTGTCTGGCCCTTTACAGAGAGGGCTTCCCAGGGGGCACTAGTGGTAAAGAATCGGCCTGCCAATGCAGGAGACACAAGAGATGTGGGTTTGATCACTGGATGGAGAAGATCCCCTGCAGTAGGAAATGGTGACCCACTCCAGTATTCTTGCCTGGAAAGTTCCATGGACAGAGGAGCTTGGCAGGCTATGGTCCATGGGGTCGCAAAGAATTGGATGTGACTGAGCACACCTTTACAGAAAAAATCTTTTGCCCACCCAATAGCCATGAGTGTGAATACATAATGGACATATGAATTGCAGGCAGCTACATGCAACAATCTGGGTGATTTCCACCAACCTAGCGGTGAGCAAAGGAACCCAGAGACAAAAGAGGACATATTACATTAATTCATTTATTGTAAAGGACCAAAACTAGGACTTCCCTGGTGATCCCGTGGTTAAGACGCAATGCTTGCAATGCAGGGGCTGTGGGTTCAATTCCTGGTCAGGTAACTAAGGTGTTGTGCTGTGCTGTGAGGTGCTGCCAAATAAATAAAAAGTTAAAGAATGCAAACCAAAACAAAAAAAACAAAAAACCCGCTAAAGCACAACTGGTCTGTGCTGTTGGGAATAAGAATGAAATTTTCCTGAAAGTAATGAATAGAGATGAGAAAGGAGCAGAATGAAAGCTTGTGGGAAACGCGTGAAAATTTTCAGCTGTACGTGTGTATTTGCACATTTTTCTTTATGCATGTTATATCTCAATAAAAGTGGTGTTGGTATTTAGTTTCCAAGTCCTATGTGACTCTTTTGTGACCCCATGAACTGTAGCCCACCAGGCTCCTCTGCCCATGGGATTTCCCAGGCAAGAATACTGGAGTGAGTTGCCATTTCCTTTGCCAGGGGATCTTTCTGACCCAGGGATCAAGCCCGAGTCTCTTGCACTGGCAGGTAGATTCTTTACGACTGAGCCACCAGTGTGTAAAATGGCTGTGTAAATACAACAGTGTTCACATGGCCAAAGTGTAGACAGTATTTATTGAGCACTTACTAGTGTGGCAATGATGCTAAACATTGGGCATCCAGTAGGGATCAAAGGGACACTCCTGCCCTCTCAAAGTCTGCCCTGTCACAGGAAGACAGACACCAAGAGAGCACTCAGTCAGCCTCAACCTCCAGCTGTCCTCTTCTCCCTGAAGCAGAGGAACCCAATTCTAGGAGGATTTCTGACACAAGAATAGAGGCCCTTGGAAGACCTGAATAGACATTCCTCCAAAGAAGACATACAGATGGCCAATAGGTACATGAAAAGATGCTCAACATCGCTATTAGAGAAATGCAAATCAGAACTGCAGTGAGATATCAACTCACACCTGTCAGCATGGCCATCTTCAAAAAGACTGCAGATAAAACCTGTTGATGAGGATGTAGAGAAAAAAGACCCTGTGTACACCGCTGATTGGAATATACATTGGTGCAGTCACAATGGAGAACAGTGTGAAGGTTCCTCAAAAAACTAAAAGTAGAACTACTACATGATCCAGCAATTCCACTCCTGGGTATATATCAGAAGACAATGAGAACACTAGTTTGAAAGGATACATGCACTCCAATGCTGTTCATTGCAGCATTATTTATGATGGCCCAGATATGGAAGCAACCTAAGTGCCCATCAACAGATAAGTGGATAAAGATGTGGCATATATATATACATATATATACACATATATATGTATGGTGGTATATTACTCAGCCTAGAAAGTATTATGCTTAGTGAACTAAGACAGAGAAGGACAAATACTGTATGTTATCAGGACATATGTAGAATCTAAAAAATATGACATAGTAGTAAATATAACAAACAAGAAAGAGAACAAACTAGTTGTTACCGGTGGGGAGAGGGAAGTAGGAGGGGCAAAAGAGGAGTAGGAGATTAAGAGGTACAAACTACAATGTATAAAATTAATAAGCTACAAAGACACATATTGTACAGCAAGGGAATATAGGTGACTTTATAATAATTATAAAGGAGTATAATCTAAAAATTTTCAATTTTTTGAGACTTTACAATTAAAAATTTTTATTTATAATTTAATTTTACAATTTTACAAATTTAAATTTTACAATTTACAACTATGTTGTAAACCTGAAAGTAAGGCAAAAGTCATTTTTTGAGTGCTCTGATTTTTTCAAACCCTTTAGTCTCAGAACTTTTCAGATAAGAGCTTTTGAAGGAAACAAAAGAAGTAGGCAGCTCTAACTACAGGAGAGGTGAAAAACAAGGACAGTGTGTAGAACCCCCTGGGGTTCCCCGGGGACTCAGTTTGAAAACCCCTAGTTTAGTAGCAAGAAAGAGGTATACATGCCCTGATAAAAGAAAGGTTCACATACTGAGGTCTGGAGAAGTCATTCTGGCTTCTACGTGAGTTAGCTTGAATTTTATGCTAGCTAAAAACAGACTGCTTGTGACCTATCATACCTACATTGTACACTTGCTTTAATTATTAAAGAAAAGGGCACATTGACCAGAAGTCAAGAATGTTCATTTCAAAATAAAGATTAAATGCCTCCCTTCCTGGGACGTCAATACTGGTCCTCCTTTGGTGATAAGACTCCCTTCCCAAACTCCAAGGTCAAACTGGCTGACTACGCATGTGCTGGTCTGGTTTCTTTGAAACCTTGAAGGAGTGTCTCTCTGACTTGTTTGACGTTCTTTGCTCTGACAAGACATAAAGTGAAAGTCACTCAGTAATGTCCAACCCTGCAACCCCATGGGCTGGATCAGTTCAGTTCAGTTCATTTCAGTCACTCAGTCGTGTCTGACTCTTTGCGACCCCATGAACCGCAGCATGCCAGGCCTCCCTGTCCATCACCAACTCCCGGAATCCACCCAAACCCATGTCCATCAAGTCGGTGGTGCCGTCCAACCATCTCATCCTCTGTCATCCCCTTCTCCTCCTGCCCTCAATCTTTCCCAGCATCAGAGTCTTTTCAAATGAGTCAGCTCTTTGCATCAGATGGCCAAAGTACTGAAGTTTCAGCTTCAGCATCAGTCCTTCCAATGAATATTCAGGACTGATTTCCTTTAGGATGGACTGGTTGGAGCTCCTTGCAGTCCAACGGACTCTCAAGAGTCTTCTCCAACACCACAGTTCAAAAGCATCAATTCTTTGGCACTCGGCTTTCTTTATAGTCCAACTCTCACATCCATACATGACCACTGGAGAAACCATAGCCTTGACTAGACGGACCTTTGTTGACAAAATAATGTCTCTGCTTTTTAATATGCGGTCTAGATTGGTCATAACTTTCCTTCTAAGGAGTAAGCAACTTTTTATCTCATGGCTGCAATCACCATCTGCAGTGATTTTGGAGCCCCCCCAAATAAAGTCAGCCACTGTTTCCCCATCTGTTTGCCATGAAGTGATGGGACTGGATGCCATGATCTTAGTTTTCTGAATGTTGAGCTTTAAGCCAACTTTTTCACTCTCCTCTTTCACTTTCATCAAGAGGCTCTTTAGTTCTCTGCTTTCTGCCAGAAGGGTGGTGTCATCTGCATATCTGAGGTTATTGATATTTCTCCCGGCAATCTTGATTCCAGCCTGTGCTTCCTCAAGCCCAGTGTTTCTCATGATGTACTCTGCATATAAGTTAAATAAGCAGGGTGACAATATACAGCCTTGACGTACTCCTTTTCCTATTTGGAACCAGCCTGTTGTTCCATGCCCATTTCTAACTGTTGCTTCCTGACCTGCATACAGGTTTCTCAAGAGACAGGTCAGGTGGTCTGGTATTCCCATCTCTTTTGGAATTTTCCATAGTTTATTGTGATCCACACAGTCAAAGGCTTTGGCATAGTCAATAAAGCAGAAATAGATGTTTTTCTGGAACTCTCTTTTTCAATGATCCATCGAATGTTGGCAATTTGATCTCTGGTTCCTCTGCCTTTTCTAAAACGAGCTTGAACATCTGGAAGTTCATGGTTCACATATTGCTGAAGCCTGGCTTGGAGAATTTTGAGCATTACTTTACTAGCGTGTGAGATGAGTGCAATTGTACGGTAGTTTGAGCATTCTTTGGCACTGCCTTTCTTTGAGATTGGAATGAAAACTGACCTTTTCCAGTCCTGTGGCCACGACTGAGTTTTCCAAATTTGCTGACATACTGAGTGCAGCACTTTCACAGCATCATCTTTCAGGATTTGAAATAGCTCAACTGGAATTCCATTACCTCCGCTAGCTTTGTTTGTAGTGATTCTTCCTAAGGCCCACTTGACTTCACATTCCAGGATGTCTGGCTCTAGGTGAGTGATCACACCATCGTGATTATCTGGGTCGTGAAGATCTTTTTTGTACAGTTCTTCTGTGTATTCTTGCCACCTCTTCTTAATATCTTCTGCTTCTGTTAGGTCCATACCATTTCTGTCCTTTATCGAGCCCATCTTTGCATGAAATGTTTCCTTGGTATCTCTAATTTTCTTGAAGAGATCTCTAGTCTTTCCCATTCTGTTGTTTTCCTCTATTTCTTTGCACTGATCACTAAGGAAGGCTTTCTTATCTCTCCTTGCTATTCAGAATAGCAAAAAACTATAACTTGGAACTCTGCATTCAGATGGGAATATCTTTCCTTTTCTCCTTTGCTTTTGGCTTCTATTCTTTTCCCAACTATTTGTAAGGTCTCCTCAGACAGCCATTTTGCTTTTCTGCATTTCTTTTTCTTGGGGATGGTCTTGATTCCTGTCTCCTATACAATGTCATGGACCTCCATCCATATTTCATCAGGCATTCTGTCTATCAGATCTAGTCCCCTAAATCTATTTCTCACTTCCACTGTATAGTCTTAAGGGATTTGATTTAGGTCATACCTGAACGGTCTAGTGGTTTTCTCCACTTTCTTCAATTTCATGGATTTATCCAGGCCAGAATACTGGAGTGGATATCCTTTCCCTTCTCCAGGGGATCTTCCCAACCCAGGGACAAAACCCAGGTCTCCCTCATTGCAGGCGGATTCTTTACCAGCTGAGCCACAAGGGAAGCCAAAGAATACTGGAGTGGGTAGCCTATCCCTTCTCCAGCGAATCTTCCAGACCCAGGAATCGAACGGGGGTCTCCTGCATTGCAGGTGGATTCTTTACCAACTGAGCTATCAGGGAAGCCCTGACAAGACAAAACTGCACTGAAAAGCCATACTTCTCCAGAGCACTTCCTCAGAGTAATCTGAGAGGCTATCTTCTGAGTTATAGTCCTCAATTTGGCTCCATTAAAACCCTATTCTATTCCTATTATAGATATTTGTTGATTATTGTCATCAACAGTCCCTTAATTCTCTTCTTTTAAGAAATATATTTTATTTATTTATTTTATTTGGCTGCACTGGGTCTTAGTTGCAGCGTGCAAGATCTTTAGTTAGGGCACGATAACTCTTAGTTGTGGCATATGGGATCTAATTCCCTGACCAGAGATCAAGGTCCGGCCCACTAAATTCACAGGGGGTCTAAGCCGCTGGACCACCAGGGAAGTCCCACTTAATTCTCTTTTTAAAAAATCCTTTCATTCTCTCTGATTTCTACCAACAAAACTGAGCTCTAGTGGCTATAATTTTACATCTAATACTACCTAATAAAATTCTAGAACCAGGTCTTTTAAAAGTACAATAGGGCAATCACCCACTTATAATTTTTAAAAATAGATTTTGTGTGTAATTTCATAAAATAAAATATGTCTATCTTAAGTGTTCAGTTGGATGCATTTTGACAAGTCTATATACCTGCATACTGCATCAATGTTTTGTCTTTCCCAGGTATTGGGTTTTATTTTTAATTGTGTATAATTGACATACAACAAAATTCACTCTTTTTACTGAGTTCTATGAGTTTTGACAAATGTGTACAGTTGTGTAACCATCACCACCAAATATTTATAATTCAAATTATAATTGGGGAAAAAAAGGAGCTTCCCAAAGAGCTGAAGGTAATGTGTGTCCTGAAGTCAGAGAGGAAGGATTTTTCTGCCCCAAACAACTGTTTTTTTGTGCTCTGCAGACCCCCTAAATATTTGTAAGTGTTACCAGCTTGTTCTTGCCTCTGTTAATATACATCTGCCCTTGAAGTAGTTATGAACAAAGAGGCCTGTATCACTTGGAAGACGGGAAACTGTTGCCACTTCCTGTGAAACTGACTTCCAGAGGCAACCCGCAATTCTGATTGGTTACTGCCTTGCTACATAACTTGGCTAATGCCGATGTAGCAATGACAGGTAGCCCTGTCAATCAGAAAAGAATCATTGACACTCGCTTCCTGTCCCACATGAATGACAGAAGATAAAAGTAAAAGTCTTGATAATTATTGGAGAAATGCAAATCAAAACCATAGTGAGATACCACCTCATGCTGGTCAGAACGGCCATCATCAAAAAGTCTACAAACAATAAATGCTGGAGAGAGTGTGGAGAAAAGGGAGCCCTCCTACACTATCGGTGGGAATGTAAACTGGTGCAGTTCCTATGGAGAACAGGATGGAGGTTCCTCAAAAAACTAAAAATAGAGTTGCCATAACAATCCAGAAATCCCAGTCCTGGGCATATATCTGGAGAAAACAAGAATTCAGAAGGATACGCGCACCTCTCTGTTCATAGAAGCACTATTCACAATACTCCAGACACAATCTCAACGTCCATCCATCAACTGATGATGGGTAAAGAAGATGTGGAATATATATTCTGTTGACATATATATGTCAACTGAATACTACTCAGCCATAAAAAAAAGATGAAATAATGCCATTTGCGGCAACGGGGATGGACTTAGAGATTCTCATTCTAGATGAAGTAAGTCAGACAAAGCAAGGCAAATACTATATGATATGGCTTATAGATGGAATCTAAAAAAATATACAAATGAACTTGTTTACAAAACAGAAACAGACCCACAGTCACAGAAGACAAAATTATGGCTACCAAAGGGGAAATCGGGGAAGGATAAATTAGGAGGTTAGACTTAATATACACACAGTATTATTATAAACTAGATAACCAACAAGGACCTCCTGTATAGCACAGGGAACTGTAGTCAATATTTTACAAGAAGTTATAAGATAAACGAATCTGAAATATACATGTATGTATATACATATGTTATATATCTAACTGAATCACTGTTCTGTACATCTGAAACTAACACAACATTGTAAATCAACTATACTTGAATAATGAAAAATAATATAATTTTAAAAGAATAAAAGAGAATGGTGTGGGGGTCAGAAGGGAAAGCCTGGCCAAAGCTTCCTGAGAGCCTCCACCACGTGCCCCATTTCACAGATGGGAAAACTGATGTTGGGTGAGACTTGAGTCACTTTCAAAGGGAAGATTTCAGATGCAGATTTGTTAGGTGCCAAGGTGCTTAGTCTGTTTTTTTGGCTGTGGCGTGGGTCTTGCGGGATCTTAGTTCCCAGACCAAGGATTGAACTCATACCCCCCTGCAGTGGAAGCACAGCGTCTTAACCACTGAACCGCCAGGGAGAACCCTCAAAGTCCTTACTTTTAACCAAGGCATTTCCCCCGCATACCATGAGGTGGGGGGAACACATGGAGGACAAAGTAAGGGGCAGCCCAGCTGTTGGGACCCTGCAGCCCAGGATGAGCTGTCTCTCCAGCCCCTACCTTCTGGGCTGCCCACCCCCGCACCCACCCTGCCCAGCATATCCAAACAACAAGAGCAGATGCCAAGGAGCTTTAAGGATGCTGGGATGGTGATGTCCAGCTCCCTTCCTGGGAATCCCAGCTCAGACACTGACTAGCTGCATGGCTTTGAGAAAGTGGCTAAAACACCTCTGGGCCTCTGTTTTCCCATTCGTAAAATGGGGGTACTCTCAGTGACTACCCCACACGGCCGGGGTGATGATTGAGTACTCCTCCTCCCGCAGCTTTACCGAGATAAAACTGACATGTAGCAGTGCGTGCGTTTAAAGTGTATAACGTGATGATGTGACATGTGTATGTTGCAAAATGACTACCACATAAGGTTAGTTAACACCTCCATCTTCTCCCATAATTATCTTTTTATGTATGTGGTGAGAACACTTAAGACCTACTCTCTTAGCAACTTTCCAGTACACAATACAGTGTCACTTGTAATCACCATGCTGTATGTTAGGTCCCCAGAATTTATTCATCTTCTAACAGAAAGTCTGTCCTCTTTGAGAAACATCTCCCCATGTCCCCGTCCACCCTGCCCCTGGACACCACCATTCTGTTCTCTGTTGCTCTGGCTCAGCTTTCTTAGATTTTACAAATAAATCTTTAAAAACAAAATCAAACTCACAGAAAGAGATTGGTGTTTTCCAGGGCCTGAGAAGTAAGAGAAACGGGTTAAGGCTTGTTGAAAGGTACAAACTTCCAGTTATAAGAGGAATAAATTATGGGGGTATAATGTACAACATGCGGACGATGGTTAACAATACTGCATATTGTGTATTGAAAGGTTGCTAAGAAAGGAGAATTGAAAAGTTCTTGGAAATTCCCTGGCAGTCCAGTGGTTAGGGCTCCACCCTTTCACAGCCAAAGGTGCTGATTCAATCCCTGATCCAGGAACTAAGATCTCAGGAGCTGGGCAGTGTGGCCAAAAAAAATAAATAAAACTAAAAATTTCTCACCACACACAGGACAACTATGTGAGGAGGTGGATATACTGCCTAACTTCATTGTAGTTATCATTTTGCAAATATTGTCAACACAAATAATCAATAAATCATCTGTGTGCATGCTAAGTCACTTCAGTTGTGTCTGACTCTTTGCAACTCTGTGGACTATAGTCCTCCGGGTTCCTCTCTCCATAGGATTCTCCAGAAAGAATACTGGAGTGGGTTTCCTACTCCAGGGATCTTCTTCACCCAGGGATCAAATCCCCATCTCTTACATCTCCTGCATTGGCAGGTAGGTTCTTTAACCACTAGTGCCACCTGGGAAGCCCAAACCATCTCTAATAGAAATAGAAAAGAGTTTGTTTTTTGGTTTTGGGGTTTTTTTGCTAACACCACCCAGCTTGCAGGATTTTAGTTCCATGACCAGGAATCGAACCTGGACCCACAGCTGTGAGAGCACAGACTCCTCACTACTGGACCTGTAGGGAAGTCCCAGAGAAGAATTTTATTTGCATCAAACTGAGGAATATAGCCCAGAAGAGAGCCTCTCTAATGACTCCAAGGAACTGCCTCAGAGAAGCAAGATTTTAGCTCTATTGTATGTCTTGTCAAAACAAAGAACATCAAACAAGTCAGGGAGACACTCCTTCAAAGTTCCAAAGAAACAGATTGGCACATGCACAGCAAGTCAGTATAACCTTGGTACCTGGGAAGGGAGTCTTATTACTGAAGGAGGACCAGTGTTGGTGTCCCAGGAAGTGAGGCATTTAATTTTTATTTTGAACATGGACATTCTTGACTTCTGGTCAATATGCCCTTTTCTTTAATAATTAAAGCAGAAGTACTATGTAGCTTTGGTAGGCTACAAACAGGCTGTTCTAGTTAGCATCAAGTTCAAGTTAACCCAGGTGGCCCAGTGGTAAAGAATTACACCGGCCAATACAGGAGACACAGGTTCGATCCCTGGGTCAGGAAGACCCCCTGGAGAAGGAAATGGCAACCCACTCCAGTATTCTTTGCCTGGAAAATGTCATGGATAGAGGAGCCTGGCAGGCTACAGTCCATGGGGTCGCAAAGAGTTGGACACGACTGAGCATACATGTAGAAGCCAGAATGACTTCCCCAAACCTCAATAATGGGAAAATTTCTTTTATCCATATCTATGTATTAAATCACTACTTTGTACATTGTAAGCTTATCTCAACACAGCTAGGGGAAAAAAACTGATTCCACAGTTAAGTGAAATTAGACAGTATTTGTCTGTCTCCCTCTGACTTATTTCATCCAGTGTGTAATTTATGTGAATCTACGTAGACAATGCATGATTAATGTTTTAGAAACATCTTATTTGTTCATCATTTCCCCAGAATTTCCCCAACTGCTGACAGGGATCAAAGCTCCGAGTGGTCACCGAAGGTGGAGGGGCCCCCAACCCGGACTTCCTCTTCCTGTCTCAACCCCTCAACACCTCAGCCCTGGGGACTCCATCTTGGCCGCACAGGAACGGAAGTTTCCCACTCTTGTTGCTATTTCCACACCCCTAGGAGCTTTTTCACAATATTCTTGGCAGGAGCTGTTGGTTAATTTCTGTTTTCAGATTTTGAGCAACTTTATAGAAAAAAAAATAAGGAAGCTTGCTTTGCTTCCTTGACGTCTACTGGGTTCCCCAGAGACCCTCAGCTCCTCCTCTGGAAGCCTTGGGCACTTCTTTCTCTGTCAGGGTCCCCGGCAGGGGGCGGAGGGTCACCATCCCACCTCCACCCATCCTGGCTCAGCTGGCAGCTCCAGTGTGTCCCAGACCCGTTCTTTTTTGTTCTTTTTAAAAGCAGCTTTTGTTGTTCAGTCACTAAGTCATGTCTGACTCTGCCACCCCATGGACTGCAGCCCACGAGGCTCCCTTGTCCTTCACTATCTCCCAGAGTTTGCACAAACTCATGTCCATTGAGTCTGTGATGCCATCCAACCAACTCATCCTCTGCTTCACCCTTCTCCTGCCCTCAATCTTTCCTAGCATAAGGGTCTTTTGCAATGAGTTGGCTCTTCACATTAGATGGCCAAAGTATGGGAGCTTCAGCTTCAGCATCAGTCCTTCCAATGAATATTCAGGATTGATTTCCTTTAGGATTGACTGGTTTGATCTCCTTGCTGTCCAAGGGACTCTCAAGAGTCTTCTCCCACTACCACAGTTGGAAAGCATCAATTCTTCAGCACTCAGCCTTCTTTATGGTTGAACTCTTACATCACTACATGACTACTGAAAAAACATAGCTTTGAGAAGCAGCTTTATTGAAGTATAATATACATGCTAGAACATTTAGCCATTTCAAGTATAGGACTCAATGATTTGTAGTAAAATTTCACAGGGTTGCACAGCCATCACTGCAATCCAATTCTGGAACCTTTCCATTGCCCCTAAAAGGAATCCTGTGCTACTTTTTGGTCATTCTCTATTCCCACTCCCATCTCTAGGCAACCACTTTCTGTCTGTGAATTTGCTTATTCTGGACATTCCATACAAATGGAATCATACACTATGTGTTTTTTTTAAAGATTTTCTGATGTGTCTTTGGTTTTTTGACCCCGAGGCAAATGGGATCTTAGCTTCCTGATCAGGGATGGAACTGTCACCCCTGCATTAGAAAACAAAGTCTTAACCACTGGACCGCTAGGCAAGTCCCCCACTATGTGTTCTTTTGCATCAAGCTTCTTTCACTTAGCATAGTATGTTTGAGGCTTATTCATGTTGTAACAAGTATTTTGGGCTTCCCTGGTGGCTCAGATGGTAAAGAATCCACCTGCAACGTTGGAGACCTGGGTTTGATCCCTGGGTTGGGAAGATCCCCTGGAGAAGGAAATGACAACCCACTCCAGTATTCTTGCCTGGAGAATTCCATGGACAGAGGAGCCTGGCATGCTGCAGTCCATGGGGTCACAGGGTCAGACACAACTTAGCACACTTTTTTTTTTAAGTAGGGCAAATTCAAGACCACAAACCTTTCCCTCCTGTCACTTGGGGGAGATAATACTCTAGAAAAGCCCCCTGCCCTGTATAGCATGGACTGAGAACCAACCCCTGCTATGATGTGTTCCCAACTCCCCTCCAGAACATCAGTGCTCACCACCCCAGGGGTGCCCTCCTGACCTTCCCAAGCCCTGCTGCTGACCTGAGGAATCCCTTTTTCTCTCACTTTGTCGGGCTCCCCTTCTTAGTACATCCTGGGAACTATACCGCCCAGCCCAGAGCTGGACCCCTTTAGGGTATTCAATAATAATAATGTATTATTACATCAAGACTATATTATTATAGTATATATTAATATTACATCCACATATTATTATCACTGTGGCAGCCAGGGGTTCCTAAGTGTTGCCTCTAAGGTTATACTGTGACTCAATGGTGACTCTGGAGTCTGTTTGCACCCCAGGCCTCCCTGATGAGCTCACATGTTCAGTTGTCTCCTGCGGATCATGGGGACCTAAGCCACACCCACAAGTAATACGTAAAAAACCTTAGGTTGCTACTTTCCCTACAAACCAACTACAGTTGTTTCTGAGGGACAGTTCTTTCAAGAACGGTTCCAGGGACTTCCCTGGTGGTCCAGTGGCTAACACTCCATGCTCCCAGTGCAGGGGGTCTGGGTTCAATCCCTGGTCAGGGAACCGGATCTCATATGCTGCACCTAAAGACCTGGTGAGGCCAAATAAATATGTATTAAAAAATTAAAAAGAAGAAGGATTCCAGCTGATTCCAGTGTGAAGAATGACAGGGATGAAAATAATCCTCAAGAGTTATTGGCAATAGATAGGTATATAGATTGGAGTAGGAACTGGCAACTCACTCCAGTATTCTTGCCTGGAAAATTCCACAGACAGAGGAACCTGGCGGGCTACAGTCCATGGGGTTGCAAAGAGTCTGACATGACTGAGCACGCACGCACATAGTTACATGAAAGTGTCAGTCGCTCAGTTGTGTCCGAAACACTTTTGCGATCCCATGGACTGTAGCCCACCAGGCTCCTCTGTCCATGGGATTCTCCAGGCAAGAATACTGGAGGGAGTTGCCATTTCCTTCTTCAGGGGATCTTCCCCACCCAGGAATCAAACCCAGGTCTCCTGCACTGCAGCCAGATTTGTGACTGTCTGAGCCACCAGGGAAGTTTTAACTACTGGGAAAAAAAGATTTAGGAATTTCCGGCAATCTAGTGGTTAGGACTCCTTGCTTTCCCTGCATGGCCTGGGTTCATTCTCTGGTAGGGGAACTAAGATCCTGCAAAACTCCAGGCTCCGACAAAAAAAAAAAAAATCCATTAAAAAAGGGAGATGGAAGGAATTCCCTGCGGGTCCAAGGTGCAGGGGGCAAGTTTCAATCCCTGGTAGGGGAACTAGGATCCTGAATGCCCCCAAGCAGACAAAAAAAAAAAAATTAAAAAGGGACAAACTGGCAAGAATCCACGGCTGCTAAAACCTTTATGCGGAGGGTTGTTGGAATCAGAGACCTCCCCCCGTGCCCTCACCCCAGCCACCGACCAACTGTTGAGACAAGACATCATGGAGACCCTGATGTAATACATCATGGAACGCAAAGAGGTTGGAGTTTACTCTCCTGGGAGGGTTTTGAGAATTCTATACAACGCGTGTGGGGCACTTGGCGTGATACCTGGGGGCGTGGTCAGGGCTGACACTACTGGAGGCTGTGGTCCATGGTGGGTGGGGCCCATGAATATTCTTAGAATAAAATGCCCTTAGGTGGGAGATTTTACAACATCATTTACGTACAAGAGGCCGAGGCCTAGGCGATTTAAACAACAGAGTTTCGTTGGCGCTGAGAACTACGGAGTAACTCATGACCTACTCCCCCAACTCCACCCCACCCCCACCCCCACCCCCGCGGCGAGGTCTCTAATTAGGGTCACCCAAATTCCCGGTTACAGACGCTTTTGATCTTTCGATCAAAGCAACGGGCAAGTTGAGCCACAGCGCCCCCTTGCGCTCAGAGCGCTTACCTGCCTAAGCGGGCCCTGGAGGGAACACCGCGGCTTCCCAGTTCAGCTCAGTCGTGTCCGACTCTTTGCGACCCCGTGGACTGCAGCACGCTAGGCTTCCCTGTCCATCACCAACTCCCAGAGTTTACTCAAACTCATGTCCATCGAGTCAGTGATGCTATCCAACCATCTCATCCTCTGTCGTTCCCTTCTCCCGCCTTCAAACTTTCCCAGCATCAGGGTCTTTTCCAATGAGTCAGTTCTTCGCATCAGGTGGCCAAAGTACTGGAGTTTCAACTTCATCATCAGTCCTTCCAATGAATATTCAGGACTGATTTCCTTTAGGATGGACTGGTTTGAACTCCTTGCTGTCCAAGGGACTCTCAAGAGTCTTCTCTAACACCACAGTTCAAAAGCATCAGTTCTTCTGCACTCAGCTTTCTTTATAGTCCAACTCTCATATCCATACATGACCACTGGAAAAACCATAGCTTTGACTAGACAGACCTTTGTTTAACATGCTGTCTAGGTTGATCATAGCCTTTCTTCCAAGGAGCAAGTGTCTTTTTAATTTCATGACTGCAGTCACCATCTGCAGTGATTTTGGAGCCCCCCAAATAAAGTCTCTCACTGTTTCCATTATTTCCCCATCTATTTGCCATGAAGTGATTGGACCGGATACCATGATCTTAGTTTTCTAAATGTTGAGTTTTAAGCCAACATTTTCACTCTCCTCTTTCACTTTCATCAAGAGGTTCTTTAGTTCTTCTTCGCTTTCTGCCATAAGGGTGGTGTCATCTGCATATCTGGAGAAGGAAACCCACTCCAGTGTTCTTGCCTGGAGAATCTCAGGACGGAGGAGGCTGGTGGGCTGCCGTCTATAGGGTCGCAGAGTCGGACACGACTGAAGTGACTTAGTGGCAGCAGCATCTGCATATCTGAGGTTACTGATATTTCTCTGGCTTCCCAGAGCAAGGTTTAAATGTTAAATTTGGGAGACTTCCCTGGTGGCCCAGTAGTTAGAACCGCCCTTCCATTGTGGGGAGACGCGGGTTCCATTGCTGGTCGGGGAACTAAGGTGCCCCATGGCCAAAAAATAAACAGAATTTTTAAGTTAAACTTTTAAAACCATCTCCCTCCCACTGCGTCTCCCACCAGTTGAAAGGCTTCCCTGCCGAGTCTGTGAAGGGAGCCTCGCATCCAGGGCAGGATGTCTCAGGGGTCCAAGATGACCCACTTTCTTCCCTGCATCCTATCTACTCAAGGGCCTTGCACATCCATCTTTCTGCGCTGTTAGGAGTTCCATGTAAGTCTTAGTTGTTGCTATTGTTGTTGTTTAGTTGCTTAGTCGTGTCTGACTCTTTTGTGACCCCATGGATTGTAAGGCTGCCAGGCTCCTCTGTCCATGGGGTTCTCCAGACAAGAATACTGGAGTGGGTTGCCATGCCCTCCTGCATCTCCTGCATTAGCAGGCAGATTCTTTACCACTTAGCCACCAGAGCAGCCCTGTAAATCTCAGAAGAAATGCTGAATTGGAGAGGTTTTTGCTTCTCCAAGGCCCCACCTGCAAAACTGTGTGTGTCATTTTTCTGGGAAGGGTGTCTTTAGATTTCTCTGAACACTCAAGAGGAGAGGTGACCTCAGGACTTCCCTGGTGGTCCAGTGGTTAGGATTCCATGCTCCCTATGCAGGGAGCATGACTTCAATTCCTGACTGGGGAAACTGGGATCCTGCATGCTGCACAGCCTGCCCCCACCAAGAAAAAAAAAGGATAGGTGACTTCAAAATCAGGGCCAAGTCTTCGGTGAGGGGGAAAGGAGGGGCCTAGGTGTCCCATTTCTGCCCACACTCTCTTGGTTCCAACCTTAGATGGGCCACAACTCTTACCCTCCCATCAGGGTCCCCTCCCCAGGCTCCCATCCCAGCTGAGCCCCATCACCCACACTACACTTGGGCCCCACCTGACCTTGCTGAGATCCCTTCTGCAGTTTCCCATCACTCCAGCAGGGGTCATATCCAGGGGTCATATCTTCACTCAGGCCCCAGGTGGCTCTTAGACCTTGTCCCCTCTCAAGACCCTTTTCCGCTGGCTCTGTTCTGCTCTCTTGCTTTTGCCTCCACACACCGCCCCCCCTTTCCCAGATAACACCTCTTCACTTTCTCTTCACATTCTCTTAAGTGCCACCTCCTCCAGGAAGCCTTCCCTGACTGCCCCAGGCTGAATGGATTATGGTATCCTCAGGGCTCCCTTAGCCTCATGTGGTACAGACTTCTGACCAGGCTATGTGTCTGTGCCCCCAGAGGAAAGGGCCTTCATAGCTCTTATTCATGCTGTGAGATTCACATATGATTTTAGCTGAGGGTTATGGACTGAACTGTGCCCCCAGAAAATTTATATGCTGGAGTCCTAAGCCCTATGCCTCAGAATGTGACTCTATTTGGAGATGAGACTTTCAGAAAGATCATTAAGTTGGGACTTCCCTGGTGCTTCAGTGGCTAAGACTCCATGCTCCCAATGCAGGGGGCACAGGTTCCATCCCTGGTTGGGGAACTAGATCCCACATACTGCAACTAAAGATCTTGTGTGCTGCAATTAAGAGTCGGTGCAGTCCCCCAAAAAGTTTTTTTTGACAGAGTCAGTCAGGGAGAATAAATCAAAGGGATGATCCAGAATGTAGAGAAGTGATTAAAAAACAAAGATAATTAAGTCCAAATGAGGTCAGTAGTGTAGACTCTAAGCCAATACGACTGGTGTCCTTAAGAGGAGATTAGGACACAGATACGCACGTATCTGAGGCAAGAGCATGTGAGGACACAGGGAGAAGACAGCCATCTATGAGCCAAGGAGAGAGGCCTTTTAAGAAATCAATCCTGCCGACACATTGATCTTGGACTCCTGGTCTCCACAAATGAGAGAAAATAATTTCTGTTGTGTAGGTCACCTGGAATGTGGGACTTGGTTATGGCAACCCCGGCATACTAATCCACCCAGTAAAGGATTAGTCCTTTACTAATTAGTCCTTTACTATAAGTCCTGTAGTTAGGAACCTCTGTGAATACCCTGCCAGACATGGAGAGGAAGAAGCAGGAAGAGCTCTAACTCTCTGGGATGGGAACTGGGTGGGCATTGTTTGCCATGTTCCTGTCCTCACACAAATGCCGGTTCTGATCTTAGAAGTGGAAAAGACTTCTGACCTGTGTGGCTCCAAATCCCAAGGAGACAGTGGCAGAAGGGCTGGGGAGGCTGGGATACAGGGTCTGTTTGGCCTGTTGATACTCTACTACTGACGGTCCCATCAGAGTGGCCAAGAGAACCATCACTGGTTCCCAGGTTCTGGAAAGACCAACCCAAGATGTTGGCTGGAACCTGGAAGCTAGTAGATCTTGGAGTCTGTGTTCACCTTAGAGCGTGGAATGCCTTCTGGAAGAAAAGGGTTGGGTGGGGCCTGAGGCACAAGGTCAGGGGATGGGACCCAAGGGAGGTGGGCCCCACATGGCTCCCTTGGAAAGAAAGCAAGGTGGGTGCCAGCTGGCAGAAAGATGGGAGTTTATTTCTCTGGAAAGGGAGACAGCAGGTCAGGTGGGGGTCAGGGCAGGGAGACGTCCTCTAGCTTCTGGTCCAGAGTCTTCAGATCATCCAGGAAGCGAGTTGGGGTGAGGATGTGTGAGGAGCCTGGGCGGGAGGGCGGGGCTGCAGCAGTGGCCCTGGCCCCTGACCCTTCCACCCAGAGGGTCGCTCAGGAAAACCCTGACTCTCAGGACTCAGGAGTCTCACCTCTTGGAAAGAGAAGGGTCCATTCCCAGGGGACACCATCCCTGGGAAGCCAAGCCCTAACCCCTCTCACCTAGGGCTCCCAGACACCAGCCCTGCAGAGGCTGCAGGGTTTGGGGACCCAGAAAACATACAGCTATCAGTTCCCCAGGAACCCACAGGAGGGAGAGTCGGGCTCCCAGCTCCTGCCCAGCCCAGGAGACCCCAGTCTTGGCCACTCACCAATGAGTACCTCCCACTTGCCATCAGTGGCCCTGGTCACTTCGTAGGCAGCCCGCATCTCTGACATGGCCACACCACCCACTATGTAGACAATAAGCCGGGGCCCTGCCCGGGCCTCCACGCCCGCCTTGTTCTTGTGCCAGTGGCCGAAGCGAGCACTGTGCGAGGAAGGCAGGCGGAGGTCAGACTGGGTAGCAGATAACCCTCCCACCCAAGCTTCACTTCCCATGGGTCTGGGGGTGTCCCTGGCCTCACCTGACGGCAGCCTGGGAACTGGGTGTGGGGGCAGGGTCAGACACAAAGGGCCACAGCTTTCGGTCCAGCCGGTCTTCCACAGCATCCTAGGGCCGGAGAGGGAGTCTGAGGAGAGGGGCCCAGGCAATGAGGCCCAAGGTCTGGAGTCTCCTCCATCGGGTTTGTTCATGGGCCAAGATCCTGGCAGACAGGGGCCGCCACCTGTACCTCCCTTAATGACGCAGGACCCGGGGCTCTTAGCTTCTTAAGGACCAGGCTCCTGCTCAGCTCCTCAGGGACCCAGGGGTGGGGACCTCCAGCCCCCGGAGAAGCCAAGATTCTGAGCCCCCCACCCGTCAGGAACCCAGAAGTCTAGGCATCCAGGATCCATAGGGATAAAGGGGCCTCCAAGCAGGCAGAGATGCCAAGACTCCATACAGATGGCAGGAAGCAGGAAGCCAGGTCCCTAGCCAGGTCTTTTAGGCTGCTGCTGCTTTTGGCTCCCACAGTGGGGCCAGGGCTGGTATGGGCAGGGCAAAAGGGGATCCAGGTGGAGTCCTGGGGGGCAGGAGTGAATAGAGGGGGACAGAAGAGGGGACCAGCAAGTGGAGAGAAATGAAGCTCTTCTCTCTCTCTGCGCTCCAGTTTCTCCAGTGTGGGATGGGGTTGCCCCTGGACCCCAGGCTGAGCCACGGGGATGCCCATAATGAGGGATTTTCTCTTAAGCCCCAGGGCTTAGGACAGTGAGCAGGGAGGGGGCTGAGCATGGCCTGGATGTGGGAGGTCAGGTCCCACCCCTACCTCCATCACGTCCTTGATGACGGGGGTCCAGCGAGACAGCAGATAGGTGGGCTCTGAGCGCTCCCTCCGCTCCAGTCGGCTGGTGGTCCCAGAGCCCTACAGGTGGGGCGGGTGGGGTCGGTGGGGGAATTAGGGAGAAGGAGGCAGGTCATAGATGGGGCTTGTCGGGCTGGGGGAGGTTGCAGACAGAGCGAGGAAGGGAAAATGAGAGGGAGGGAGGAAGAAATACACAGGTGATGAAACCAAGATGAGACAAGGAAAAAGATCAGGCCTGAGAGACAGAGAGGTGGGGACTGACGATGGAGGACGCAGAAACAGGGGAAGTGAGAGGCGCTGGGCAGGGTGACAGACGGGGGCCTGGGAGACAGGCAGAGGACAGGCAGGGGGAGAACATGAGAGGTGCCCGCAGTCGAGCGGCAGCGGAGGCAAGGTCGAGGGAGGAGGAACGAGGGACGTGCCAAGAGCCAAGCCCAGGAAGCTGCTGTGTGTCATCTGGGTAGACTGGTGGCCCTGAGACCTCCAGGAGCTCAGGGTCGACCATGTGCCCCATGCTGGGGATCCAGCTATCTACCTGTGGGACTTGGACCACACGCCCCACATGGCAGCACCACTAGGGCTCGGGCTCTATGCCTTGTGGCCACTTCTCCTGTGACTCTGAGACTGGGAACAGCCCTGCTGCCCCCCGATCCCCAGACCCTACTCAGGGCTCCCTGTGCTCCAATAACCACATCACGCCTGGGTATCCCTGCCCTGGTGATGTGCCCTCGGACCCCAGTCACTCCCCTCTGACTCAGTGCCCTCTCCCCAGGGGGCCCCCACCCCTCTCCCTGCCCAGCGTACCCCGGGGTTGGTGACAGTGCCCCCCAGCTGCTCCAGGTTCCTGATGAGGTTGCTGTGCGCCTGCACATTGGCATGCTGAATCAGCTTGGCCAGGTTCTCCTCGCTCACACCTGGAGGTGGCCGGAGGGCAGGGGTTACGTGGAGGCTCACAGAGTGGTGGTGGGCAAGGGGCAGGGTGCAGAGGTGATGACACAGGCTTCTGGGTTGAGGGGCTTGGGGTGGGGGCATCCAGCAGTCGGGAGACCCTCGGGACTGGGGGAGCCACCCAGGCTAGCACAGAGGGTGGATTCCTCTTGTTAGAACTCTGGATGGGAATCCCAGAGGAGGTGGTACATTGGGGGAGCCTCTGGAATCAGTTGAGGGGGCCAAATTTGGAGGAGTCCTAAAAATAGATTCAGAGGGTCTCCATGCCAACGGAGGCCAATGGAGGGTGGCCCAAGGTCCAGAGGGGTATCTGCGGGATTTGGCATGCCTAGTGTGTGGGGGCTTCTGTGGGGGTGAGAGCCTCCCACAGTCACCGGGGACCGCAGTGAATGGTGATATACCAACCCCCCACACACGACTCATGGCCCCCTACCTACCATTCCGTAGCAGGATGTAGAGCAACAGAACCCGGATCTTGTCATAGGCTGGCACTGCAGCGTCTAGCAGCACGGGTACAATCAGCTTCATGGCGTCCTTGATCTTCTCGCCCTCTGCATCTGAGCCCATGGCTAAGTCCTGCGGGACATGGGGGTCAGCCACCACGTGGTGGGACGGGGCAGGGCAGGGACATTCCCATGGGCCTCAGCAAGACCTCTGGGCTTCATTTTGCTCTGCCTGTCTCTGAAGGTTCTACACCTGTTCACCGTGAGGCCCCACCCCTCACACAGGCCCCTCCTTGCCATAGGCTCCACCCTCTCACAGGTTCAGCCTCTTCCCCTACAGGCCACACTCCTGACACAGGCCACAACCTCTCCACAGGCCCCATGCCTTACCCAGGCCCTACATTTCCATGGGTCTGTGTGTTAATTGCTCAGTGGTTGCTCTTCACAACCCCATGGACTGTAGACTGCCTGGCTCCTTTGTCCATGTAATTCTCCAGGCAAGAATACTGGAGTGGGTTGCCATTTCCTTCTCCAGGGGATCTTCCTGACCCAGGGATTGAACCTGGGTCTCCCTCATTGCAGGCAGATAACTGTCTGAGCCTCCTTGGGCCTGCCCTCCCCATAAGAAACTGCCTCTCCAAGGGGCTGGCCCCCACAGGCCCCATCCCCACACTCCCAGTCTCCTCTCCACAGATCCCACCCCTCACACAGGCCACACCTCTCCAAAGGCCCCACCCCTTATCCAGGTCCTACCTTTTTCCAGGCCGGGCCATCCCGGACAAGTCATAGACTGCCCTAGAAATGCCTCTCCACAGGCCCCGCCCCCCAACTCCCAGCCCAGCCCATACAGACCCCATCCCTGCCCAAGGCCCACCCGACCTGTTCCACGCTGCACAGCTTCTCCACGCAGCCCTTGAAATGCTTCATGCAGTCATCGGCTAAATGCAGGTGCGTAGAGTACTGCAGGGTAGGTGTGGGAGTCAGGGGTAACAGAGACTGAGTCAGGGTGGAGACGGGGTGACAGTTGGAGGCGTGCAGGTTCCTGGTCCCTGCTCATCGCTCACCTTGTTCAGCTCCTTCTGGTACTGTGGCATCTTTTTCAGGATATGGGACAGGTCTTTGATGTTGGCCTGGAAACAGGGCTGAGCATGAGGGTAGGCCCTGCCTACCCGAGGCCCCCACTCCAGGTTGGGGCTCCAGACTGAGGCCCTAACCCTCCCAAGTGGCCCACCCTGCCCCAGGCCCGCACCCTACACCCTACAGCCTACCTTGTCTGTGGTCAGCCTCTTGCTCTCACAGAAATTCTTTAGGAGCTCCGTGACCTTCCTGGCGGTGAGAGTGGGCAGGGGGTAGGTTGGGGACCGGTGCCGAGACGGTCATTTGAGGGCAGAGGTGGGGGGGAGTCACACGGCCCGGGGATGCCAGCCAGGGGACACAGGTCACGTGCGAGCCCACACTGGAGAGGCATGGGGAGGCCAGCAGAGGGGTGTGGCTCGTGGACAGGCATTCACGGAGTTCCAGGTCCACGATGGGGGGGAGGGGTGGGGACTGCGTGCCAGAGGGCCCACACCCCCAGTGCCCACCACAAGCACACGCGCACGTGCGCGCACGCGTACATACTTGGACACATCTGCGATGTGCATGTGCCGAAGCTCCACCCACAGGTCATCATCCTCGTCCAGCAGCACCGCCTTCTCCCGGGCCTCACTGAGCCCAGTGGTCTCGTACCTGGGAAAGCCGGAGACATGAAGCTTGCAAGCACTCGATGAAGACCAGGGACATGGGTCTGCAGTGATGGCAGAGGACAAGTTCCAGGGTCTGCTCACCTGTAGGTGTCCTGCTCGATGTCCAGCAGGTCGTAGACCATGGCCTGGAAGGTGAGCTCATGCAGCAGTGGGGACACGGGGTCGGCTGCCCGGTCCATGATGAGTAGCTGTGAGCGAGTCTTCTCAGGGCCCTGGGGTGAAAGGGGTGGGCAGGGGGATGAAGTCATTGACCATGACCCTGGCTGGGGCCTCCCTCCACCTCCCCAGAAAGCCCCCTCACCTCGCCCAGATTGGGAGTGTCTGCCTTAAAGGCGTTCAGCTTGGCTAGGACTGCGTGGGCCAGCTGTGCAGTGTCCTCTGGGCCCCTGGGGGTAGGGTGGGCAGACACGGGTTGGGTGCCTCAGGGTGTGGGGTTGGGGAGGGCCAGTCGGCACAGACTGGGAGTCAGGGATGGGGTTAGGGATGGGAGTCAGGGGTCAGGGTAAGGACTGGAGCTGGGGTTGGAAGAGAGGTGCAAGGTTGGAAGCAGGATGGGGTCACGGTCAGGGCGGCATCTGGTTGGGGAACCCACTTGTGGTAGCGGATGGCCGGGTACTCTTGCAGCGTGGCGCACAGGGTGGCGATCTGCTGGGCCAGCGCCTCCAGCTGCCGTGCTCGCTCGCTCGCCCGGAAGGGGCAGTAGAGGTTGTAGGTGCTGTGGGGGGCATCCAGGGAGAACACCTGGGAGGGCACAGAGCCACCACCGCTGGAGATGCGCCCCTGCCCAACTCCAGCTATGGCCATGTGCCACTCTCTGGGGCTTCCTCTGGTCTCTGGAGCCTGCTTTGCAGGCCTGGGGCAGCCCCCTAACTACTGTTTTGTGGCATACCCCAGCCCCCTCCACCTTGGGTGGGAAGACAGAGAGGTGAGCTGTATGCTGCCCCCTGCTGTTGCCCAGGGAGACAGAACTGCAGGTGACTACCGCGCCAAGAGCTCATTCCACCGGTTGTTAGCTGCTTTCCTTTCTGATTCAGCACCCTCTTTACTTATCGCCTTGCCTATTTCCGAAGGAACCTGGGATATTTGGTGATGAAGCCTCACTTCCTACCCAGAACTAGGCTGGGCTATACCTGAGCTTCGTACGGGAGGAAGGCAAGGTGGATCTCTTTCAGCGTCTTCACCACCTTCGCCAGACGGGAGCGACCCAGCTCACTGAACAGGGGCTCAGGGCAGGCTGGGAATGGGCAAGACAGGGCATTAGGCCAGGGCTGCCCTCACACCCCCTTATCCTGACCCCCACACCGCACCCCCACGCGGCTCTCCTCACTCACTGTCGGTGAAGAAGACGTGTGCTGCTTTGTAGGTGAAGGTCGGGGTCCCCCGGAAATCTGCGATCAGGGCCTGTACTGACTGGGGAAGGCGGATCACTCTCCAGGCCTGGCCCAGTACCCTTAGACAGACCATCCCCTGACCCAACCTCCCAGCCGCTGCCTTCCTCCCCCCATACACACACAGACATGCGTGCCCGCACACACACATGCGCACACACACCCGCTATCATAGGCACCTTCTCTGTGGGGCTCAGCAGATAAATAGCCTCCAGGCTGGGGATGGGTTCTCGCCTTTTGTTGATGTCCTCCACAACTAGTAGGAACAGAGGAAGGGGACATGTGTGGATGGCACTGGAGCCAGGGCACATGCAGAGTCACACACTCAGGGAGCTGGACACTTGGGGTGCAGAGACAGGAGGGGAAATGCACACTCCCTGAGGGTCTTGAGCTTCAGGGGACACATCCATGGATCACAGGGCTAAGAGCTACATGGGCAGGGCTCTGCACATTCAGGATCACACAGTCATCACCTCCTGGGGATCGACCTTAGAAAGTTACACATTCTCGGGGTCACACGCTGAGAGTCCCACATGGAGTTCCACAGAAAGGGGTTGCACAGCTGGGGAGGCTGACCCCTTAGGGGTCACAGCTGGGGAGCCCCCTTGCGTGGGAAGTCTGCCTATCTGGGGGTTCCCATATTATGGCTGTCTATGCAGGAAACTGCATCCTTGGAAGTCCTGGACAATTTCAGGGGATCCCACACTCTGGTCCCAGCTGGGCAGCCTGGGGTGGGGGTAGCCACTCACTGGTGATGCCCTCGGCCAGGATGTCTGACATCTTGCAGCAGGACGACAAGATGCGCATGCTCGGGTGGTCCATGATGAGCACCTGTCCAGACGGATGGAATGGACAGAAAAGAGGGCGGGAGAGGCTGAAGCTGTCCCAGAGGAGGGGCTGGAGCCGCAGGCAAGTCTCTCAGCTTCATGAGCTGATTGAACGAGAGGACCCAGGACCCCACCCAAGCCCATCCCAGACCCACCCACATGACCCCCACCTCTGTGGACCAGCAGCCTCCTTGGGAAGCTAGAGGGGGGGTGTCCCACATTCAGGGGCCCCCCACATGGGTTTGGACAAGGCATTCTATCTCACCCCTACCTTCCACTCCCCATCTTTCTTGACGCTCCGAATGACTCCACTCAAAATTTCTGCAGGGAAATGAAGACAGGCTCAGTATGTGGGGTCCTCTGGCCCCACGGTGATCCCCCAACCTTCTGGGTCCTGGGGTTGGACTTCTATCAGAACTCCCATTTACTCCTCCCCCTCAGTCCTTTGAGGTAGCTCCTGGTCATCCCAAATTATAGACAGGGCCACTGAGGTTCAGAGAGGAGAAGCAAGTTGCCTAAGGACCCTCAGCACCTAAGTGGCAAGTGCCTGGTGCATAAGTAGTAGATAAATATGCTTTAGATAAACGAATAACTGGAAAGCCAGGACTCATATAACAGGTCTACCTGCCTCCAGAGCTGGGCTCTCCATTCCCCTATCTACTGGAGTACTCCTGGCATGTAGATTTCAGCCACACCCTCATTCCACCTCCATCGTTTACCCTGAACCAGAACACAGGACCCCTGGATCCCTGTCTGAAACATGCCTGGCTGTGGTCATCCCATTACACAATATCCAGCCTCAGTTTCCTCATTTGTAAAATGGAATCAGTGGCTCTCCTGTCTCCCCATCAACCCCTTCATAGGAGGAGGCTCCTTTTTCAGATGGGGTTTGGGAAGTTTGAGCCACACTCGGCTCTGCCTAGCGGAGGGAGTGGGCAAAAGGGCCAGGGCGGCCCCGCCCAGCAAGAGTGTCATGTCCACTGTTATCAGGACTGCCAGGGCGGAAGGAGCCTCTGAGGCCGGAACTACCGGAGGTGGGGGAGGGGACGACCTCCACCCCTCCCCCAAGAACCCGGCCCGCGAGGCCTGGATGCCAGGGTCCCCAGGCTGCACGGGACTCTTGGGGGCTGGGCAAGGAGCAAGGCGTACCCCGCCCTTGGATCTGCATTGGAGCCTGGACGCGCATCCTGAGCACTCTCACCACCTGGGGTCGCTGACCAGCGCACCCAGGCCCGGCCGCGGTCCGCACCGTGGGGCCTTAAGAATCCAGCCCAACGGACTTTGCCCAGCTCAGAGACCCGGGAGCCTGGCTGTCCAGCGGTGCCCTCCCCACACCCATTCTCTAGGGGGTCCAGGAGTCCATGCCCAGCGCCTGTCTATGCCACCCTTAGTCTGATTCCTTTGGGCCCCCGGAGTTTAGTCTCCCAACTTTGTTCCGCTCCCTCAAGGGAGAGTCAGGTCCCCGCCCACTCCCTCGGGGGTCAGGTGCTCGACGCCCAGCCAGGACCCCAACTCCCCGCCGCTTGACTCCTAGAGTCCGTGCGCCCCCAGCCCCCCGCCCCCAGGGGGCGGCACTCACTTTCCCCTACCACCGCCTTCAGCCCAGAGGGCGCCATCTTTCCCTAGGGGCACCGCCGCTTCCGGGTCTGTCCCAAGGTGGGGGCGTGGTCCCGCGCGTCATCCACGTGGACCCCGCCCCTCTGGGCCGGGGCACGCCCCCTGCCCACCTGGCCCCTCCCCTCCACCGGTTCTCGGAGAAGTTGCGTTCGCTGCTGAAATGACAGGAGAAAGCGTCCCTGCAGACACCTTCAGAGTCGCCGGAGGAGCACGCCCCGACGACACGTTCATAGACGTGAGCTCAGACACACTTCCCTAGCTTGTGTGCAACGAGAAAGTGGGATCGCAAGGCAATAATAACCTCTATCTTACCCAGGCATAGTTCTACCTTGGCAGAAATTTCTCCTGTGTGTCTGAAGGATACTATGTGTGCCTATTACCTTCTGTTCCCGAGTTTAGTAGCAGCAATGGGCTTGGGCAACACTTGATAAGGAGGCCTGGGGGGAAGGGTGGAGCCAAGCCAGCAATTATTGGGTGCTAGGTTCTCAGTCGGGGCTTCTGTGGTGGCTCAGATGATAAAGAATCTAACTGCAATGCAGGGGTTCGATTCCTGGGTCGGGAAAGATCTCCTGAAGAAGGAAATAGCAAACCCACTCCAGCATTCTTTCCTGGAGAATTCCACGGACAGAGGAGCCTGGCGGGCTACAGTCCGTGGGATCACAAAGAGTCTGACACGATTGAGCAACTAACACGCACACACAGGTTCTCAGTCGACCCTGCAGAGGCCCCGATGGTCAGTGCAGGTTGGACAATGAAACCGCAGCTCGGACAGACCCTTGTCCCAGGCCAGGTGATGAATAGGCCTATTGCAATTTGAAGCACGAGTCGGTCCCAGGAGGTATGCTAGTCACAGCCTTGCTGATGCACACGTGAACTCAGTGGCATGTTCAACCGCTTGCACACATACACACACACACACCTCAGTTTACACTCGACTTGAAATTTCAAGGCCTGCCCTGGCTGTGTGCCAACAAAGGGCTGGCACCTTATCACACAGCGGGCACAGTCCAGCATCACCTTCTCCTTTCAATGAGGATTTAAGGTGTGACACTCGTGTATAGATGCAGACTCCTGAGCTGGCTCAGTCCTGAAGGCGTGCTTTTATTTGGCCATGTTTTTTTTAAGAGTTTAGCCGGGTGCCAGGCCTTCTGCCACTTTCACAGGACAGGCATGGGACTGACCATAGTGAATAAGACCAGAAAGCCTGCCAGGTGCACTTAAAGTTGAATGGAGGAGGAGGGGAGAGAAAATGATCAATTATGCCTTAAGGAAATAAAGGGACGTGATAGCAAATTTAGGGGTTGGGTGGGGGCACTCTATTGGGGGTGGCACCAGAGGGGTATCCTGAGGGGGTGATCTTTTAACCCTGAATGATATTAGGAATCAGCCGTGCATAGAGAAGCAGGAGATGAGATTGGAGGAGTGGCTGGAGTGAGATGAGGGTGGGGATGCCCCCCTCCCCCACAGAAGCTGAGGTTGGAGGGGCCACAGAGGCCAGACCCCAGTGGGACATGGCAGGACTAACCTAGCCCAATTTGCATGGGATTGAGAGGTTTTCAGGACCCAGGGCTTTCACTGATAAAACTGGGACAGTCCTGGCCAAACCGGGAAGGCTGGCCAAGGAGCTTGGGTTTTTCTTTTTTCTTTTCTGTTTCTCTCTCATCTTCTCTCTCTCCTCCTCTCTACCATTCTTTTTTTTCCTCTTTGTTTCTTAGCTTTATTACAATATAATTCACATGCCAATTTAACCACAGAGTGGGGACAATCAATGGCTTTTGCTATATTCACAGTTGTGTATCCACTACCTGTCAATTTATTTACTGAAGTATAGTTGATTTACAATGTCAATTTCTACTTTACAGCAAATGATTCAGATATACATGCACATTCTTTTTCATACTCTTTTCCATTATGGTTTATCACAGGATATTAAATAGTTTTGTGCTATACTCTATATGAAAGTTTGCATTTGCTAACCCCAAACTCTTAATCCATCCCTCCTCCACACCTCCTTGCATTTGACAACCACAAGTCTCTTTTCTATGTCTGTTAGTCTGTTTGTTATGTAAATAATTTGTGTCATATTTTAGATTCCATACATGAGTGAAATCAGATGGTATTTCTCTTTCTCTTTCTAACTTACTTCTCCTAGTATAATAACCTCTAGGTCCATGTTGCTGCAAATGGCATTATTTCATTCTTTTTAATGGCTGAGTAATATTCTATTGTGTATATGTACCACATCTTTATCCATCCATCTGTTGATTCTCCATCTGTTATCCATCCATCTGTTGTTTCTGTGTCTTAGCTATTGTGAATAGTGCTGCAATGGACACCGGGGTGCATATATCTTTACAAATTAGTTTTGTCCAGATGTATGCCTAAACGTGGGATTGCTGGATCATATGGTAGCTCTATTTTTAGTTTTTTGAGGAACCTCCAATACTGTTCTCCATAGTGACTGCACTCTTACATTCCCACCCACAGTGTAGGATGGTTCCCTTTCCTTCACATCCTCTCCAGCATTTATAAGGTTTTTAAATGATGGCCATTCTGACCGGCATCACCAGTCAAGTTTAGAACATCTCCACAATCCCATGGTGTTTGGGTTTTCTCCTGAGGACAATGGGGGCCAAGGGAGAGTTCTGAGTGGGGGAGGGAGGGGACCCCTGTGGCTCCTGGGAGGAAGGATGGATTGTAGGGGCAATGGCGGAGCCGGGTTGGGGAGGGGGGGCTGGAACACCCAGAGGAAGCTGGGACCACCTCTAGTGTCTCAGTCTGTCCCCTGGTGGTGAGACTCTGTTGGGTATGGCCTCACTCTACCAGGTGAGGATAATCAGGTCTTCGGCTGCTATGGGCTCAAGGGTGTGCTAACCACCCTCTCAAAGGAAAAAAAATGTTACAGTCCTTACTCCCAGTACCTTAGAATGTGCCCTGTTTTGGATATGTGGTTTTTGCAGGTGCAGTTAGTAAAAGATGAGGTTGTGCTGCAGTAGGGTAAGTCCCCAAAGCAGTGTGACTAGTGTCCATGCCTTAGGACAGCTGTGTTAAAACAGGTACACAAGGGGGATGTCTGTGATGACAAAGGCAGAGACTGAAGTCCTGCAGCGACAAGCCACAGGACACTAAGGACTGCTGGCAGCCACTCAAACCCAGGGAGAGGCAAGGAAAGATTCTCTCCTCCACATGGCCCTGCCAACACCTGGATTTTGGACTTCTGGCCTCCAGAACTGTATGACAATAAATGTCTGCTGCTCTAAGCTACCTCGTTTGGGACACTTCGTTAAGGCAGCCTGGGGAACTAATACATCTGGGGAGGAGCAGGACATCACGTTGGCATTTGGGGTCATGGGGCCACGGAGAGGATGTGGACAGGGGCTCCAGAAGGCAGTGGGCTGTCTGGGGAGGAGGACCAAGCTTTACAATTGGGCAGAGGTGGTCATGGTGCGGCCCCTTTATTCTGAGAAGAAACTTAACTGGTTTCCAGAAAGGCATCTTGGGGAGGGGATGGGGTGCACATGGGGTTCCTCCAACAGCACCCTCTCCCGGGGCACTGATGGGGAGCCACAGCTGCTCAGGGGAAGGGGTGGGGTTCCCTTCTTGCCTCCCTCGCCAGGACTCTAGCCTCTCATCCCTAATTGGGACTGGGAGAGGGGGGGTCAAATAGGAGACAGGCCAATTTGGCATTGGCGATGGGGAGACAGATGCTCCCACAACTTCCTGGTTTTTGGGGGGATGGGGTGGGGATAACCAGGCCTGGGGACCGTAGTAGAAGAAGGGGTGGCCAGGAGACAGAAGTGGAGCCAGGCTAGCTGGTGGTGGCTCAGGTGTCCTTGAGCTTCCTCTCCTCCCACCACCTGTGGATGGCAACTGCCTTTCCAGCAAATACAGGTGGACCCGGTGGATGCAGATCTCACCTGAGCTGTCCCATGGTCCAGTCCTCTCCCAAGGGGGTCCAGTCAGCTCAAGCTCTCCACTGTGGGGACCCTGCATCCCACCTCAGAGTCCTTGAGGCCCAGCAGGTCCTAAACCCAGGTCACCCTGCCTCCTGCCCCCACAGCAGCCCTGGCTTCACGCTGCAAAAACAATTATCTGGATCATCTTTATGGGGCTTAAGCTTGGGTGGGAGCAGATGGGGCATGGGCTGGGGATTTGAGGCTGGGTATCCACTACACACACCCCGCACCGCCCCCCACCCCCATATCCCAGTCTCTTAAAAAGCCTTCTCTGGCCTGGGGCCGGGGCAGAGGCCAGTGGAGAGGTGGACGGGATCCAGCGAAGGGGAGCAGGGACAACGATGGACCAGGAAGAGGAGGATGTGGGCTCGGCCTGCAACAAGGTGAGCAGCAGCCCCCCACCCCCCACTCAAGGGCCCGTGAATGACAAGACTAATTCGTTTGTAGGGCACCTAATTAGCAAGGAGTCTTCTGGGACCCCTGACCCAGTTGCCACCTAAGAAGGTGCAGGAGGGCACTTGAGGTTCTGAGTGCCTAATCCAGCCCCCAGCGAGGTCAGGGCTCTCACTGATGACCCCATGGGGGGGAAGGGGCTGGGATTAAGGGAGTGGGCCCCGGGATGGTCCCCTGGCTACTGTCCCAGTCCCAGGCCGCCCCGCAGTCAGGCCCCTATGTAGGACATCGGCACTCTCTCTTGGGGCAGTGCTGCAGTCACGTGGCACTGCTGGTGGGGCCCCCTGGGGCAGGGGCCAGTGCAAGATTGAGAAGGAGACTCATGTCTCATTTGGAGCAGCTCTGCAAAGCAGCACATCGTCGGGGACCATGGTGAGAGCCACGGAGAAGCTCAGGGCGGGCCCAGGAGCCAGGTGGAAGCTGGCTGGCTGGGTTGAGGGGTCTCCTGGCTGAGGGCCGACTGGACTGAGCGTGTCTGTTCCCCAGGCTGGCTCCCCAGACCAGGAGGGCTTCTTCAACCTGCTGAGCCACGTGCAGGGCGGCCGGATGGAAGAGCAGCGCTGCTCGCTGCAGGCGGGGCCGGGCCCAGCCTCTGACAGCCGTGAGTGGGCAGTGGGGTGTGCAGAAGTGGCTGTGATTTGGGTGGCCGGGCATGAGTGGGCCAAGTGGCCACCTGGGGGACCTGTGGGCAAGAGTCTGAGAAAGTGAGCCAGTGACTGGGGACAGAGATGCCTACGGGTTGGGGGCAGATACCAGCATGCTTCTTGGAGAATGTGAATGGGGGGTGTCAGGGTGGGCTGGGGGGCTCCAGCTGGGCTGTCTGAGCTCCCCACGGCCTCGGCTCCATGCAGAGAGCGGCCCTGCACCTGAGATGGACAGTCTCATGGACATGCTGGCCAATACCCAGGGCCGCCGCATGGATGACCAGCGAGTGACGGTCAGCGCCCTGCCTGGCTTCCAGCCTTTGGGCCCCAAGGTAGGTGGTGTTCTGCCTGGGCTGAGGAGAGACCAACCAGGCTGAGGCCTTTAACCCTGCCTTCCACCCCAAGCCAGGAGTGCAAGGGGCCCCACCCCCACCTCTGTCCATCCATCATCTGGTAGGAGCACTCATTCTGAGTCCCCGCCAGTCACAAGACCCCGGTGGATCCAATACCCTGGTTCGGAGGCAGGGCAGAGGCCCAGACAGGGCTGAAAAGGGGTCGAGGTCATGTCCGGGGCATGTTCAAGTCAGAGACATGGCGGGAACTCATAGCTCCTGAGCCCGAGTGTCTGAGAGCTATGAGGAGGCGACAGAGAACAGACCCCTTCCCGGGAAGGCACCCCGAGGGCAGAGGACAGGTGAGCTTGTGCACAGGACGCATCCAGACCCCCATGTGTCCACATCACACATACTTGCCCACAGCTTGGGTTCTGATCAGGACCCCAGTGAGGCCCCCAAGACCCACTAGCCCCAAAATACCACCCTCAATGTTGAGTAACGGAGGAGCAGAGGCTCAGGGATGGTGGCAGCAGGTAAGGGGAGGGGGGAGGTGTGACTGATTTGCCATCTGCTGCCTCCCTCCAGTGTCTGTGTCCCCTCCGGCTGTCCTCCTCAGCCCCTCTCTCTGGTTGACCCCTTTGTATCAACAGGATGGAGTGCAGAAACGAGCTGGAACCCTCAGTCCCCAACCCCTCCTCACCCCTCAGGACCCGGCTGCTCTCAGCTTCCGTCGGAACAGCAGCCCCCAGCCCCAGACACAAGCCCCCTGAGGGTCTGAGGTGTCCTGGGCCCCACTTGGCCCCTGAGAGCCGACAATAAAGCACTTCTATCAGCAACAAAGAACCGTGTGTGTGTTATTCTGCGGGGTGGGCTGGAATTCCGGCACTTGGAGGCCTCAGGGGCTCTGCTGGGCAGCACGAAGGAGTTTCTCCTCCCGCTGCTTCCGTATCCTCTCTTTGAATTCTTCTAGCTCCCGGCGCTGAGGAGGTGAGATGGGAAGGAAGGAGAGGCAAATGCACCTCAGGGCCTGGATCTTGTTCCCAGCCTGCCTCCCCTTAACCCCCCAGACCGTGGCTTCAGAGTTCACTGTCTACAATGAAGCCTGTGCCAATTACAACCCCAGATTAGCTTCAACCTTCAGGGGGTTCCCTGATAGCTCAATTGGTGAAGATCTCACCTGCAATGCAGGATACTCCAGTTCAATTCCTGGGTCAGGAAGATCTGCTGGAGAAGGGATAGACTACCCACTCCCATATTCTGGCCCAGAGAATTCCATGGACTGTATAGTCCATGGGGTCACAAAGAGTCGGACACGACTGAGCGACTTTCACTTTCACTCTACTTTCACTTTCAGGGAGAGGGCAGTTAAGGAAATCACATGTCCCTCTACTCTAGGTTCCCTGCCCACAACTGAGGGTCCCATCCTGGCCACTGGAATCCAGGCCCCTCCCCTCTCTGGTGAGAGGAAAATTACATGGCTTACCTGGTCCTCCTTCTCAGGGGGCCACAGCTCCCTCTGTAGGGACAAAGTCACAGCTGGAGTCACAAGCCAGAAGCCTCCAGAGCCCCGAATCCAGGGCAGGGTCGGCTCAGCGGAGGCTGACCCTGGTCCCTCATACCCTTCCCCACCCCCTGGAATGAACCAGTGCCCACCTTGCGCTGTATGACATAGTCCTCAAACCACTCGGCCTGATTGGCAATCCAGAACATAGCCACAGGAAAGGTGAGGTAGATGGTCATCTGTAAGGGAAGGGGAGAGATGAGTAGTCAGGAATTACCATCCCCGCCTCTACCCCTACTGTACAGAGGCTGCTCAGAGTCTGGAAGAACATCCTCTGGCCAAGACCAGAGGCGTTTCCTCAGGGCCCTCCAGAACCTCAAAACTCCCATCAAGGGTACAGAAGTCACACACCTTGAAGTCTAGTTCCCACAATTCAAGAGCCACCCCCCTACCCCGAAAGCGCCCTCCGAGTCTGGAAGGCTCTTTCTCAAAGAAACACACAGACATATTGGCCCCAGGAGCAGAAGAGCTCGTACTACAATAAAGGCATCTCTCTGAGACCTCAAACCACCCCCAGCTAGATTCCGGAACACCTTCAGACCCAGAACTCATTCTTCAGAGTCTAGGAGTCGGTCTAGGAGAAAGACGCACGCCCACTGTAAACCCAAGAGCTCCCCCAGAGACTGAAGTCTTCCTTCTTAGAATCTCCTCCCCAGGTCACATCTCTCAGAGGACTTTCCTCACACCTGCCCTCCCAGAGCCCCCAACCTAGCGCCCCCTCCTCTGCGTCTCCAACCGTAAAGGTCCCTTTCAAATCTCTGGAGCTTTCGCCTCAGATTCCCTCTCTCGAAGGCCTCCCTTTTCACAGCCTTCTCCTCATCCAGGAAGAACCCCGCGCCCAGCCTTCCGACCGCTCCGTTGCTCACTGACCCGAAACACCTCAAGCTTCACCCCCATGTTTCTTCTCTTAGGCTTCAAAGCCGCTTCCGCCCAAAACCTACCATCCAACAAGACAGTAGGTCATTGGGAGTCCGCGGGCTCCACTGCTAAAACTGATTGGTCCGAGTAGCTTCGTGATAACGTCATCTTAGAGCGTCGCCTCTGCTTCCGGTAGCTGGCGCGGTCGAATGTAAAGTCAATAACACCTGGCGCTTGATCGGGAAGAGTTCAGCCAGTGGGAAATTAGTCTGGTTCGAGAGAGCAGGCCTTTAGGTGTAGACGTCATCATACCGCGACTGCTATCCGTACCTGGAGAGCCTGGAAAATGGTGGTGATGGCACGGCTCTCGAGGCCCGAGCGGCCGGACCTTGTCTTCGTGAGTCCGCGGCGGGCCGGGGGTGGCATTCAGAGGGGCACCGGAGCTTAGATACCTCAGGGGATTGGGGCTTGGCTACTCGGGGTATTTAGGCTAAAATTCTGCTGGTCTGAGGGCAGGAGGACCCTTACGGGCCGAAGACCGGCTCATGTTGTCTGGATCAGGCTGGTCAGGAGCAAAGATCTGGTGCCAGAGCCCAGGTGACCTGAGTAAAGAGCAAGTGGTCGAAGTTAAGGGCCTGGCATCCCGAACCTGGGGCGGAAATGGGAGCGCGCGGGGTGTAGGCGGGAAGGGAAACTCGTAGCTAAATTTTGAGAGGCCTGGTGTTTGAAGTAAAAGCATGGTGACCAGTCCAGGGCTGGTTTCATTGGTAAAATCTAAGTGTTCCGGGTAACGGTCCAGGTCTGGTCCTGAGCTAACGCTAATAGGTCCTGAGCTAACGCTAATATTCCTGAGCTAATAGTTTCTGGGATAAAGGCATGGTGTCTGGACGGGGAGAATCTTGGGAAAAGAAGTAAAAACCTGGTGATGTGGAGCTGAGCGGGCGACGGCCAGTAGAATCCTGGAGAGTCAAAGTCTTGGTGTTTGGAGTAGAGGCGTGGCATTTTCACTAGATTGATTCTTGGTGTCTTGAGTTAAAGGCTAGGGAACTTGTCCATACCTTTCTTCCTGAGATAAGGATCTAGCTTCCAACTTCTGGGGCAGAGTTGAGCTAAACTGGCTAATGGGAGCCTGAGATGCCAAAGGTCTGGTGTCTGGGGAGAGTCATGCTGTGAGGAGGTAAGACTTGGTGACTAGGGCAGAGGCCTAGCGTCGGACCAGAACCTTGGTGTCTGTAGAGTCTGGTGACCTGGGCCAGAAAGTGGATAGCTTGATTCGGAAGGCCAAGAGAGTGATGTCTGGGTGATAGTCTCATGCCTGGCCTGGAACCCGGTGACCGAGGAGTCTGATAGTCTGGGTCACATTGTAGGTCATCAGATTCTGAGAGGTAAAAGTCTGGCCCAGAGTCCTGGTATCTGGGTGACTGGGCCCCAGTGGTGAGCAGTGGCATCTGGGACCTGGTTAGGGGTCCCAGTAGGAGCTGTGCGCAGGCTCTGAGAGCAGGTCTGTCTTCTCCCCATACCCTGGCCCTGGCAGGAGGAAGAGGACCTCCCCTATGAGGAGGAAATCATGCGGAACCAGTTCTCTGTCAAGTGCTGGCTCCGCTACATCGAGTTCAAGCAGGGGGCCCCCAAGCCCAGGCTCAATCAACTGTATGAGCGGGCACTCAAGCTGCTGCCCTGCAGGTGAGATTGGCAGCAGCTGCCCTGCCTGCCCCCACTCCCTGCCCCACCCTACCTTATCCCATCACACCAGAACTGGCTAGTAGGTCCCAGGTCCCTCCTAGGTGTTGTGTCAGCGAGGAAACATCCCAGGAATCGCTGAGCACACCTTCCCTGATGTCATGGCCATCCTCCCCAGACCCATGCTCCCAGCACTCATCTCATAGGGCAGAGGGAAGGGTCCCAGGAGTCCATAAAAGCTGACCAGTCACTGTCCCTCCCTCCACCTCCCAGCTATAAACTCTGGTACCGCTACCTGAAGGCCCGCCGGGCGCAGGTGAAGCATCGATGCGTGACCGACCCCGCCTTTGAAGATGTCAACAACTGCCACGAGAGGGCCTTTGTGTTCATGCACAAGGTGGGGAGGAGGCGTGGCTGGGCCAGGGAATGAGTAGGGAGGTGGGGCTCAGAGTCCACGGAGGTGGACAGAGCAGGGGTGGGAATTCTGTGACCTCTGTGCATGCCGGGCTGAGCGAGACTTATTTCCAGGGGCAGTGGGGTTCTGGGTCTTGCTGCAGGGGACATCCAGCATCCTGGGGCCCAGTGGTGAGGCTGGCAGCTCAGCCCCTCCTCTCCCCACCTCTCCAGATGCCCCGGCTGTGGCTGGATTACTGCCAGTTCCTAATGGACCAGGGACGTGTCACGCACACGCGCCGAACTTTCGACCGGGCCCTCCGGGCATTGCCCATCACCCAGCACTCTCGTATTTGGCCCCTGTACCTGCGCTTCCTGCGCTCACACCCCCTGCCCGAGACTGCCGTGCGGGGCTACCGGCGCTTCCTCAAGGTGAGCCCCCTAAAAGGGCGAGATGGGGTCAGGTTCAGGCAGGTGGGCCAGTTCGCCAGGTCAGGACTTTCCAAAAACGGGCTCATCAGGGGCACTGTCTGCCCTGACAGACAGGAAATGGGAACATGGCTCGTTGAGACAGACAGGCTTTTGTTTGTGAGTTCTGTGTTCAATCTCCAGAGAGTTTGCAAGTTTGCTCCACGTCAAGCATTGGGACACAGGTGCTGGGAACAGTGTGGCTAAGACAGTCCCTGCTTGCACGGAGCTTTCAGTATCACCTGGCAAGCAAATGCTTGCGACCTGACTGCATAAACCAGAGTAAATCTGCAACCATGAGAGTGCAGGGTTGCAGGGATCAGGAGATAAACACATAACAGGCAGGACTGAGAGTCAAGGGGCAAACAGTATGGAGGCCTCACGCGGTTTTCCCAAGTTTATAGTCTCTTATGCATCGTGAAATCCTTAGCGTAGTGCTGTTTTAGGGTAAGGGGCTTGTGATGAAAGCAAGGCCTGGTCTGTGCAGGCTGGACCGCTGGTGTCTAACCCAGACCAGTGAGGGCTGGAACTGGACTGGTGAGGGCTGGGGCTAGACAGGTGTGGCTAAGACTGGGAGTGCAGCGCTAGCTCCTGCCCAGGACAGTGGTGGGTGGCTGACCGGAGGTGGGGTGGGAGGGGGCATGGTGGTGTGGCCCCGTGGCCCCACTGACAGCCGGTGGTGTGTGTGTGCCCAGCTGAGCCCCGAAAGCGCCGAGGAGTATATTGAGTACCTCAAGTCAAGCGACCGGTTGGATGAGGCGGCGCAGCGCCTGGCCACCGTAGTGAACGACGAACGCTTCGTGTCAAAGGCTGGCAAATCCAACTACCAGGTGGGCCCTGGGGTGCTGGCTGGGAGGGAGGGCTGGCCCCTTGGGGCCAAAGCTGACCTTCCTTCACCCCGCAGCTGTGGCACGAGCTCTGTGACCTCATCTCCCAGAACCCTGACAAGGTGCAGTCTCTCAACGTGGACGCCATCATCCGCGGGGGCCTCACCCGCTTCACCGACCAGCTGGGCAAGCTTTGGTGCTCACTGGCTGACTACTACATCCGTAGCGGTCACTTCGAGAAGGTGCCCGGGCAGGCAGGGGTCTGGGAGCAGGGTGGGGCCTCCCTCCAGCACTCAGCCTTGGGGGACACCTGTGGACGCGCATGTGAGCAGAAAGCACGTGCCAGTGTATTGCTAGTGCACATGTTTGCACATGCCTTCCTGAAGGTGGGGCGAGGCAGACTGCCCAGCCTTGCCAGGGAGCGCACCCACCTTGAGCCAGCGAAACCTAGTTTTCCATGGTGGTAGCCTTGGACCTGTCTTAGCTGGGTGTCCTCATTCGCTGGTTTCCTGAGAATGAATGTTTGAGAGTGACGGTTGCCTTCCCATTTATTGGGACTCAGGCTGGAGTCGGGGTTTGGTGTCAGGGTCCCTCCTGAGATGTTGGTATTACCATCTGTTCATGTTGGCTGTTCTTGTGGCAGTGGAGGGGCAAGCTTGGGGATGGGGGCAGTGTGGGGGGGCTCTGAGAGGTCCCAGGAGGGGCTGGCTGGGGCTGTGAGGGTGGGGAGGGGGTGGGCCAGGGGTGATCAGAGTAAGAGGGTGGAGCTGGAGTCGGGGGCCCAGAGGGGTCCATGCAGGCCTGAGGGAAGGGGGAGCCTTGCAGGCCGAGAAGGGGCCGACTGTGTCCCGCTACAGGGAGCTGCCAGTTAGCCAGCCGTGTGCAGGACACAGCCTGACCAACTGTGCTTTTTACAAAAATACAAAGACCCTTCAGGCTGACACTGAGTGGATCGCATAGGCCAGGGCTGGCAGCAGGAGACTGGCCAGGCAGGGGCAGAGTGATGGGGCCTCCCACCACTAAGGAACTACGTGGGGTTTGAGGGGTGACCGATAGAATGTGTGCTGGAAAGAGGGGTCAGACTGGTGTGAGGGGTACTTTCTAGCAACAGCTGAGCCCTCCATGGCCTGCTGAGGTTCAGGTCCTGGCAGGGTGGTTGGTCCCCTCTTGGGTCCCACTGGGGCTGGGCCGTCATGTATCTCCCTTGAGCCCCATGGTGACTGCACAAGGAGCTGTCACTCTGTTTACTGATGAGGAGCCGAGGTCCCCAGATCATCTGGCAGAAGAGGGGAAGGGAGAGCTCTGACCATTGTTGGGTGCTGGCTGGGCTGGGCAGGCCCTGGGGAGTACCCTGCGGGGGTTCTGACTTGGGACGGGTGCTCAGAGGCCAGTTCTGTCAGATGCCTAGGGTCCCTGCAGTGGGCACACGTGCCTCTCCCCTGCACTTGCCTTACACCCTCCTCCCCTGCTTCCCTTCCCTGCAGGCTCGGGATGTGTACGAGGAGGCCATCCGGACTGTGATGACCGTGCGGGACTTCACCCAGGTGTTTGACAGCTATGCCCAATTCGAGGAGAGTATGATCGCGGCGAAGATGGAGACCGCCTCGGAGCTGGGGCGGGAGGAGGAGGGTGAGCTGGGGGAGAGGGGTCCCTAATGACTTGCTCAGGGGTGAGTGGGTCTTGGGGTCAGAGGCCAGCAGCAGGGGAGTGTGAGTGGGTGGGTTGCCAGGACTGGGGACACTTTTAAGTGGGGCTTGGGTTGAACACTGGTGGGAAGGGAAAGCAGGGTGGACAGCGAGGTAGAGAGGGGGCCTGGACCAGAGCTTGGCAGGGAGGGACGTCTGGGGGGAGGGGTGGGATTGAGGGTTTCCAGGGTAGTTTGGAAAGTGTAGGGTCAGGGTGGCCCTGGGGTAGCTTGGGGAGGGAGTGCCCAGATGGACAGTGGGGGCGTGGGGCTAGGGACCAGCTGTGAGTTGGAGGTACCCTGGGACCGTGAGCTGACGCCCTCCACCCTGCCCCGACTTCCCAGACGACGTAGACCTGGAGCTGCGCCTGGCCCGCTTCGAGCAGCTCATCAGCCGACGGCCCCTGCTCCTCAACAGCGTCCTACTGCGCCAGAACCCACACCACGTGCACGAGTGGCACAAGCGTGTGGCCCTGCACCAGGGCCGCCCCCGGGAGGTGCGTGACGGCCCCGCCTCCGGAGCCTTTCTTCACCCCACCCTCCTCCTCCGAGGCCTGCGCCCTCCCCACCAGGTCCCCGCCCAGCCTGACCCAGCCCTTCCTGCCCAGATCATCAATACGTACACGGAGGCTGTGCAGACTGTGGACCCCTTCAAGGCTACTGGCAAGCCCCACACGCTGTGGGTCGCGTTCGCCAAGTTTTACGAGGATAACGGGCAGCTGGACGATGTGAGTGTGGGTGTCACGTATTGGCTTCTTGGTCCTCTGCCCCGCCCCCTTGGTGGGTGCGGTCTCAGCCTGGCCTCTGCCCTCCCTGCAGGCCCGTGTCATTTTGGAGAAAGCCACCAAAGTGAGCTTCAAGCAGGTGGATGACCTGGCCAGCGTGTGGTGCGAGTGTGGCGAGCTGGAGCTCCGGCACGAGAACTACGACCAGGCCTTGCGACTTCTGCGGGTGAGCATAGGCCAGCGAGGGGTGGGATAGGCAGGCCAGGGTTGGGATAGTCAGGTGAGGGGTTGAATGGACAGGCTTGGGCGCTGCAGGGTGTGCGGGTCAGAGTTCAGGATGCCCCCTGAGCGCCTCCCCCTGCTGTCCTTGCCCCTGCAGAAGGCGACAGCGCTGCCTGCCCGGCGCGCTGAGTACTTCGATGGCTCGGAGCCTGTGCAGAACCGTGTGTACAAGTCTCTGAAGGTGTGGTCCATGCTGGCCGACCTGGAGGAGAGCCTTGGCACCTTCCAGGTGAGCCCCTGGGACAGGATGGGGGTGGGATTGCACCTTGTACCTGAGCCCCTGGGATGGGGTGGAGGATGGGGTGGGACATGCTCCTCAGGGAGGGGAAGGGGGCTGACTCCACCCCTGGGGCGCACCACCCTGTCCCTGCCCCGTAGTCCACCAAGGCAGTGTACGACCGCATCCTGGACCTGCGCATCGCCACGCCACAGATCGTCATTAACTATGCCATGTTCCTGGAGGAGCACAAGTACTTTGAGGAGAGCTTCAAGGTGAGGGGGTCCCCATCCAGGAGTCTGGGGCACTGTGTTCGTGTGCTCAGGCTGCCCCCACAAGATACCACCCACTGGGCGGCTTAACCCACAGAGATGCGTTTTCTTCATCCTGGAGGCCGGAAGTCTGAAATCAAGGTGTGGGCAGGGTTGTTTTCCTCTGAGATGCCCCTCCCTCTGGCCTGCAGAGGTTGCCTCTTTGTGGTGTTCTGGCGTGGCTACCTCTGCTGTCATGAGGATGTCAGTTGTATTGGAGTGAGGTCACCTTAGTCATCTCATTTTAACTCAAGTTCCGTCTTGTAAAATCTACTTTCCAAACGCAGCCTTGTTCTGAGGTACTGGGAGCTAGGGTTTTGACTTGAATTTGGGGGAACACAGGGACACGGGTCAGCTTGTGAAGGCACAGAGTTCTGCCTGTGTGTGTGTGTATGGCAGGGGGTCCCTGCCCTGCTGCTCAGGTGATGGGTTGTGTGCACTTGGAGGGTTTTCCATATGCGTGTGTACACGCAGAGGGGCTTTGCCACGCACTCTGAAGCTTTTGGTTGCGTACACGTGGGGACCATGCACATATCTGGACGGGGGTGGGGGGATGTTGTACACACATGAGTGCTGCCTCTGAGTGTCAGGCCTGCCCCCTTGCCTGGGTGGTGACCTTTCTCCCCAGGCTTCAGTGTCTGTGGAGCTGAGGATCTACTCCTGTCTTCAGCCATAAAGTTGCTGATTTTCCTTAGTGAGTCCTAGTCCAGCTCTGTCTTGGGTCTTGGCAGTCTGTAGAGGGAGACAGGCCACGCATTGGCTGCCAGGCTGGGTTTTGATTGCGTGATCACGGGGAGGAGCAGGAGGGAGGGGCGGGCAGGCCAGGGGCCCGCTGAATGAGCCAGAAGGGGACACAGGTGTGAGGGGTCCTCCCACTGAAGGCTCACACACAGCACCCCCCTCTGGCAGGCATATGAGCGCGGCATCTCGTTGTTCAAGTGGCCCAACGTGTCGGACATCTGGAGTACCTACCTGACGAAGTTCATTGCCCGCTACGGGGGCCGCAAGCTGGAGCGGGCACGCGACCTCTTTGAGCAGGCGTTGGATGGCTGCCCTCCCAAATACGCCAAGAGTGAGGGGGGCCAAATGGTCTTGGCGGGGTGGGGCGTGTTCTGGGCCCAACCGCTGACCTCTAACCCCACCCCCCGCTTCGTCCTGCCGCAGCGCTGTACCTGCTATATGCACAGCTGGAAGAGGAGTGGGGCCTGGCGCGGCATGCCATGGCAGTGTATGAGCGTGCCACCAGGGCCGTGGAGCCTGCGCAGCAGTACGACATGTTCAACATCTACATCAAGCGGGCAGCTGAGATCTATGGGGTCACCCACACCCGCAGCATCTATCAGAAGGCCATTGAGGTGCTTGCACGGGGGGGGGGGGGGAGGGGGGAAGAAGAGGGTCTTGCAGGCAAGGGATCTGAGCGAGCCTGTGTGTGTGTGGCAGAGGGCAGGCCCACTGCCCAGGGGCCAGCCTGGTGTGCCCAGAGGGGTGTATGTGCCCCCCGCCCCCATCCCAGTCTCCATGACCTCTCCCAACCCTACCAGGTGCTGTCTGATGAACATGCCCGGGAGATGTGCCTGCGGTTTGCAGACATGGAGTGCAAGCTTGGGGAGATCGACCGCGCCCGGGCCATCTACAGCTTCTGCTCACAGATCTGCGACCCCCGGGTAGGCATGGTCCTGAGCCTGGGGAGGGATTGCGGGGTGGGAGGTTGTGGCCAAGCTGACCAGCTCACGTTCCTGCTATCCCCCTCTGCAGACGACCGGGGCCTTCTGGCAGACATGGAAGGACTTTGAGGTCCGGCACGGCAACGAGGACACCATCCGGGAGATGCTGCGGATCCGCCGCAGTGTGCAGGCCACATACAACACACAGGTCAACTTCATGGCCTCGCAGATGCTCAAGGTGTCGGGCAGCGCCACAGGCACTGGTGAGTGAGCCCTTGCCATGGGCGCTGGCCTCCCAGGTCTGAGAGCATCGGGGTCCACCCTGTCCCCCGTGCCTTAGGCTAGAAACTCCCTGGGGGGCCAGGGCCTCAGGCTCAGGTGGGGGTCGCCCAGCAGCACCCAGAGCAAAGCAGGCACGGTCCCCACGATGTCTGACTCCCACATTCCCTGCCCCCACCCCCAGTGTCCGACCTGGCCCCCGGGCAGAGCGGTATGGATGACATGAAGCTGCTGGAGCAGCGTGCTGAGCAGTTGGCGGCGGAGGCAGAGCGAGACCAGCCCTCAAGGGCCCAGAGCAAGATCCTGTTTGTGAGGTGAGGGGGGCGCCTGAGGCCAGGACTCGGAGCCAGCCAGCTCTCAGGAGGTGAGGCACCGGGAGGTGGGGGCACCAGGCCCTGCTGAGCAGTGTGGCCCCTGCCCACCACAGGAGTGACGCCTCCCGGGAGGAGCTGGCTGAGCTGGCCCAGCAGGCCAACCCGGAGGAGATTGAGCTGGGCGAGGACGAGGATGAGGATGAGATGGACCTGGAGCCCAATGGTGAGGGGCCAGTGGGCCAGGTGGGGTGGAGGGTGGGGGCAGGACCCCCTCCCAGAGAGTGACTGAGTCCTCCTCACACCTCACCCCCATCCAGAGGTGCGCCTGGAGCAGCAGAGCGTGCCAGCCGCTGTGTTCGGGAGCCTGAAGGAAGACTGACTCCCTCCCCTGCCCACTCTGCCTCTTCCCTCAATGAAGCTTGTGTTTGTACGTCCTGGTCTGAGCCTCCTTCCTGCCCGCCTTCTCCTGCTGCCCAGGTGCCTGAGGGGTTTGCCAACTCAGCGCCCCACCCCCCTCCACCCCCGGATTGGCTCATGTGGGAGGTGGGGCAGCTGGGCTCCAGGCCAGGGCAGGCACCCGCCCCACCCTCACCCCACGGAGCCAGTTCTGGACTCTGAGAGGCCAGTCTCTCTGCGGCCTGAGGGCCTGATCCTGGAGGGGCCTCTCCCCGCTCCCCATCAGCAGGTAGACAGCACCCCACCTCTAACTCTTCCTCCGTGGGTGAGGGTGGCACCCCCCCACCCTTGGGAGGTGACTAGTCTGAGAGCTCTGGAGGCAGGCAAGCCCTGACCACCTCTGTGATCTTAGCAAGGCTGTTCTCTACCTGGACAGCAGCCAGGAGCCAGACCTCGGCCCTGGGCCACAGCCAGGGCGTGGTCCTTAGTCCTAAGCTCTGGGAAGCCATTAGCGGGCTCTAAGCTATTAAAGGATTTGAAGCATTCAGGGGCTTAATCAGATTTGTGCCCTGAGCAGGCCAGGCAGGCTGCTGTGGGACGGGCTGGTGGCAGGTGACTGGGGATGCAGTCATGGGGACAGAGAAGCGAGTGAGCAGGGAGGCCTTCAGGAGGCGAACGTGCAGGATGAGGTGACCCTGGGGAGGCTGAGGTTCCCCACTTGAGCTTGTGACATAGCTCCTCCTGAGACATCCGGGGGCCACGCCAAGGCAGCAACCTCAGACCTGGAGCTCGGAGGAGAGAAACAGGACCCCCTGGCCCAGAGGCAGTCACCAAGCCTAGAAATGTAGGCAGGCGGCTGGGGAGAGATCAAGTTTAGCAGTTGGCCAAGGACCAAATGACAGGAGGGGCCGATAATAACAGCCAGGCTGAGGAGGAAAATGAAGCCAGTGGGGGTGGGGAGGGCTGGCCGGAAGCCCCAGGTGCCCAGGAGTTCAGCTAAGAGGCGGCTGGGAAGCAGCCACCGGGCCCTGGCAGGGGAGTCATTCCAGACCTTGGCAGGAGCTGCACCAGAGCCATTGAAGGGAGCAGACAAGAGGCTGGAGCAGGATCAAGAGAGAATTGGGAGACAGGAAACGGTCAGTGAGTGTGGGAAACCCTCTCCTGCAGAGATGTCCCCAGCCCCCCAGCGAGCCTCGGGCAGATGCCAGTAATCTCCAGTAGTCTCGCTCTCTTTAAATTACTTTATTCAAGAAGGTAGGGAGGACAGACGGTGGGGGGGGACTGAGCTGAGCCCTGAGTCCCTGAACCTCCCAGCTCAGCCCCCACAGCAGGACGGGACAAAAATTAGGGGGTGGGGACTCCAGCCCCACCCAGACAAGGTGGGGGACAGACAGGACCCAGGAACACCGACTGTCCTCCGGGTTAGTCCCTGGAGGAGGCGGCGATCGGAGTACACAGGGCCCGGCCTGCGGACCACCCAGGACAGGGCTATTTGGGGGTGCTGCTGCCCTTCTTGGGGGTGGTGGGCTTCTTGCTCTGCCAGAGGTGTCCCTGGATGGTGAAGGCATCCACACTCATGGACATGGTCTTGGCGGGGATCTGCGTGAAGCGCTTGCGGTCCGAGTTGTACTTGTAGATGCCCTCGACCATGGCTGGCGTGACCGTGCGGGGGCCATAGCCCGCCAGCCGTGACAGCTCCTCCGTTTCCGCGGACAGCGTGTACAGGGCCCGGAACTGGCAGCTCGAGTCACGGAAGAGGATCAGGAAGTGGTTGGCCTTGCTCTTCTCGATCTCCTGGTGGGCGGCGGAAACAGTTGGCCAGGCCGCCAGAGACCCCCCACCTGCCCCCGACCCCTCCATAAAGCCCCAGCGAAGGCCTACCTCAAGAATGCGGTTCTTCTGTGGCTCATTCACCTTGCCTGCCAGGCAGCAGTGTGACAGGGCGTTGTGGATGATGAACTTGTTGGACTTGGCACTCGGCTCCTTGTACAGCCGCGGACCTAGGGGGCAGGGCAGTGAGCAGGGACTGGTGGGGGCTGGTGCTCACCATCCCCCCCCACCCCCAAAAGTCCCACTACCTACCCGTGTATTCAGGCACTGAGGCCGGGGAGGATGCGTTGCTGCCATTGTCCCACTCACGTTCGCGGCTGCCAGGTAGGCGGCTCGGGGACATGAGGCCAGATGGAGATGGAGCCCTGCGGGGGGATGGTGGGATGGGGTGGGGATGCGGTCATTGGTGGACGAAGTCAGTATGCAGTGAGACCCAGGAAGGGTGCGCCCAGGACACCTCAAAGCAGGATGTATCCACAGATACCGTCTGTGCTCCTAAGTCCCTGCATGGCCAGGTCCCAGCCCTGTGCACACTGAACATGGGAGCAGAGAGGCGCATCCTTGGGTTCCGTCTCAGGTGTGTGACCTCTCATTTCTGGCGGTAAACATGTACCCTTGTGCCATATCACACTCCTAGGCACGCATTCACACCCACACACACACATGCACACTCCGAGAGGCCACCTGGCACATAAGTACCTGCACGTCCAGGCCAAACTCACCGAGACGTGGGCCTCTTCACACCAAGGTTACTGGGGGCCTCGTTGGCCACCGTGGACAGAGACAGGGTGGACTGGGAGTAGATTTTGCTGAGCCGAGAGCCTGGGAGCAGAGGGTGTCAGGTCAGGCACCCCCCACCAAGCCCCCTCACCTTCATATATGCCCAGGGGGCCTGACCTGGCCAGTTGGAGAGGGAACATGGGGGTCAACCCTGCCTAAGACCCTCATCCCACACTGACCGCCCCCCCATCCCCCCTAAGCCAAGCTGTAGGGAAGCAATGCCTGACCTATTAAGCTGCGGAGAGAACTCTGGGCCACTACCCTTCACCCTGCTGTGGCCCACACATCCTTCTGGAAGCCTTGATCTCCCACATTGCAGCCCTGTGTGTGTACCCCAAGCCACCCCACTTGCGCCCGGAGGGCCTCACCCAGCAGCCCACGGGCTGGGCTCCGAGCCAGGGCTGAGTCATCACAGCAACCAGAGCGTGGCCGGGGGGCCCTCCGACCGCCACGGCCCGGCCCCCCACTCCCCGCTGCCCGGGGCCGCAGCACCTTATCAAGATCATCCATCAACTTCAGCTGGGCCCGGCGTTCATACTCCAGCCGTGTGAACTCTCCCCGGCGGGAGCCCGCCTCCTCCTCAGCTGGGGCCCGCGCAGCTGGGGCTGGGGTTGCAGCAGAGGCTGTAGGAGCTGTGGGTGCAGGGAGGCTGGGAGCCACCTCTTCCTGGGCCAGCCTATGCACAGAGAAGATGGACACAGTCAGACAGGTGGCAGGGTTGCCGGGGGCAGAGGTCCTGGGGCTGGGCTCAGCCTCACCTTGAGGCCTCCTCCCTGCGCTGCTCCTTCTCGGCCTCCTGCCACTGTTTCCTCCGCCGTGCTTCCTCTGCCCGCCGCTGCTGCCGCTCCAGCAGGCTGGCCCGCTTCTGGGCCATCTCGTCCTCGGGCTTGTCTTCATCCTGGGGGCAGGCACCGAGTGTAGCTGGCTGTCCCTCCCCTGGTTCGGCTGGAGTCTGTTTCGACCCAGCCTGCCAACCACTCACGTGTCCTTGAGTTTTTGTCATTGGTCTGAAAGCATTTGGTGGGTGCCTGCTGTGTGTGTGACTTCATGCTGCTTCTGGGCACACAAAGGCCTCAACCCAGCTAGGATGCAACACTGGTGAGCACACTGGTAGGGCAGGATGTATCCTAGTCTGGGGACACCAGGAGAGGCTTCCTGGAGGAAGCAGCCTTGGAGAATAAGGTGGACTGAACTGGGTGGGGTTGAGTGGTGAGGAGAGCATTCTGGGGAGGGAATGGGAAGTGCAAAGGCCCTGAGACCAGAGCAGGTTGAGCAGGTGTGGAGCAGGGAGGCCAGTTTATTCTAGGAGCAAAGGGGAGCCACAGGAGGGTTTTAAATAGGGGAAGGTGTGTTAGTTGCTCAGTTGTGCCAGACTCTTTGTGACCCCATGGACTGTAGACCACCAGGCTCCTCTGTCTGGAATTCTCCAGACAAGAATATTGTAGCCAGGTTGCCATTCCCTTCTCCAGGGGATCTTCCCGACCCAGGGATCGAACTCCAGTCTCCTGCATTGCAGGCAGATTCTTTACTGTCTGAGCCAATGGGGAAGCCCACAGATAGGGGAGTGACAAGGTCCAATTTACATTTTAAATAAATGCTAACTGCTCAGTTCACAGTGGCCAGGGACTGGTGTGTGGTGAGGCAGTGGAGACCAATCAGGACGATACTGCTGGTGTCCAAGTAAAAGGTGCTGGCCCAGGCTGGGGATGCCGACAGGAAGAAGAGCGATTGGATATGGAAGAGTCAAAAGAGGAACTGGGAGGGTCATGCTGGGGGGAGTGGGGAGGAGAGAACAGGAGGGAGGGGATGCCGTGGAAGATGCCAGCCGCATCTGTCCATCTAGCTATTCCTATCCATCTATCCGTAACCCACCCACCCATCCATCCACCGGGTCACCCCTGTCCATGTGTCTACCACTTACTTTCTCTTCACCCACTACCCACCCCATCTACATGTCCATCTGAACACACACACCTTGTAGGTCTGCCTGCTCCCACCTGGCAAACCATCTATCCATCTCTGTTCCCCTACCAGCTCTATCTGTTTGATCATACACTGAGAAAGCCCCATCCATGCGACCACCTGTCCACCTAACCGTCTGCTCATCCATCCATCCATCCGCCCACCTGGCCCCGCCCCCACCTGCTCAGGTGCTCACCTTATAGAAGAACCCCAGTCCGGTGCGGGGCTCTCCCTCTGAAGATGCTTCCTCCTCTAAGGAATCCTCAGCCCCAGGGGGGCTCCCATTTCCCTCCTCTTCAGCCGCTGGCTCCTCCAGGCTGCTCAGTGGGATCTCGATGAGCCCGGGCCGAGCTGTGGGCTCCTCGGGGGGCGGCCCCTCAGCCAGGAGGATGGAGGAGCGGGTCTGCACTGGCACCTGGCTCGGCGAGAACTTACGCAAGTGGGGGAGGCTGTCCACGTCGTGTGGGGGTGTGAGCACCCTGGTCAGGGGCGCCAGCCGCAGCTCTGCTGGCCGCGCATGTTTGGGGCTGCGGGGCGTGGGGCTGGGGCCAGGGCTGGGGCCTGGCCCGTGGCTGCGCCGGGCAGCTGGGGTGCGCCGGGCAGGGCTGGGGGATGCAGCTTTGGGGCCCGTTGTGGGACCGGGGATGACCCACGCGGCAGCAGCGGGAGTAGGGGCGGCCGTGGAGGACTCAGGTGGGGCCAGGAGCCGCTGCTGCTGGTCTGTGAGCCTCTGCATATCCCGTTGCAGAGAGTTCAGCGCTGCGCTCAGCTTGCTCACTGCCCGGTTATAGTCCCCCAGTCCTTCGGGGGGCACTGGGCCCAGTTCTGGTGAGAAGGTCACTGCCTTTGGCCGTGGGGACGGCTCACCCTGGCCCTCACCTGCTGGCCGCTCCCCGCCAGGGACCGGACCCAGCTCTGCCTCCGCTTCCCCACCGGCCTCCCGGGGCTGCACCTGCAGGAAAGCGTTCTTGCCCAGCCGCTGGCGGTGCTTGGCAAAGATGGCCTCGATCCGTCGCTTCTGGGCCTCAATGGCCCGGCGTTTCTCCTCTAGCCGGGCTCCAAGCTCACTCATCTCCGAGCTCAGGGCCTCTGGTGCCCCCGGGGTGGCCACTGGGGACCCAGCCTCGACCTCGGCCTTCACCAGCTGCTTCTTGCGTTCAGCAAAGCTGGTCATCTTCACTTCAGAGTTGCTGGCTGCTGGGGATGAAGCTGCCACCTTTGGGGAGCCCTCAGACAGGGCTGGTGGTTTTGATACCTCCCCGGCTGGGCAGGGAGCCGGTTTTGAGGGGCCCTCAGGGTGGGGTAAGTAGGCGGGTACTTTGGTGGGCCCGTCGGGCAGTGGTTTCGAGGCCCCCTCTGGTGGGTAGGGGGAAGCCAGCGGCAGTTTGGAGGACCCCTCGGGGGAGTGGAGGTAGAAGCTGCCATCGGCAGCCCCGTCTGGGAGCAGCCGGGGCTCAGCACTGTGGATGATCTGCAGGGCCTCCTCGATGGTAGGCAGGTCGCCAGTCTCCGGGGGTGGCTGCACGGGAGTCCGGGCTGGCACAGGGCGCTGGGGACCCAGGCTGTCTGAGCTGACGGAGCGCAGTAGGACGGGGTCTCCCATGACAACATCCACGTCGCTGTCCAGGCCAAAGGGGGTGCTGAACGACACGGCCTGGGAAAGGGGACGGCTGGGCGGCCGGAGGGAAGGGTCAGCCCCTGGGACAGGTCCAGGCCCCACCCTGGCCCCTCTGACTCCACTGCCAGGGCCCCTTCGATGTGCTCACCTGAGCTGACGGTTCCAGGCTTTGCCGAGGGCCTCCATGTGGGACATGGACGGGGAGGACTTCAGTGAGCCTGGGGAGGGGTGATGAGTGGTCATTCTGGGGTCACTGGGGAACCTGGGGTGAGCCATGGGGTGTCAGTGGGTGAGTCACTGATGGGGCATTATGTGGATGGATAGCTGGGGGCCACGTGGTGTCACTAGGGGGTCCCTGTGAGCCCCTGGGGAGGTCACCGTGGGGGCCAGTGAATGTCACCAAGGAAGTCATTCAAGTGCCAGACAGACCCAATGGAGGGGTCACAAGGTGCCCACATGAGGTCAGCAGGGGCGGTCTTTGGGTGGGGGGGCAGATCTCCAGTGACGAGCCATCCCCCTTGCCCTCACCTGTGGATCCTCGGAGTGGGGACCGGGGGCCACCAGGTGACAGGAGTGGATGGCGGAAATTGAAGACAGGAGAGCTGCCAAGAGAGGTGTGTCACCCAAGGGTCCCCCTCCCCTATCCCTCTTGGGAGTGGAGACCAGTGTACCCCCCCAACACCTCCACTCTAGCCGACCCAGCAGTAGGAGGGACCCAGCAGGAGGAGGAACCCATCGTGGCTGGGAAGTCTCCACCCACCAGGGGATGTACCTGCTGCCACTGTTGTTCTGGGGAGTAGAGGCCTCTGTGGCCTGGGGGGAGGCGGCTGCACACAGAGCAGAGAGTCAGGCAGGGCTTGGTTTTCTCCCCACCATCCCCCTCAACCCCATCCCACCCCAGGCCCGGGGCCAGGCCTCACCATGACCATCAGGCAGATCCTTGACCTGCACAAAGTCGGGTTTCAGCACCTCGAAGCACATGAACAACTCAGCCAGCAGCACCATCAGGTTGATCTGGAGGTGAGAGGCAGGGTCAGCCGCCCAGACCCATGGCCCCAGATGCCCATGAGGCCCACAAGGTAGTCTTACCTTGAGGGGTGGTGGGACATAGAGAAGGTCCTCCAAGGACAGCGGGCAGCCCCGAGGGAGGTGGGAGGCACAGAAATCCTGCACCAGCTGGAGGTTGTACAGGCTGTCCGCCACAGACATGGGGTCCTTGAGGCATACCTCTGTAGGGACAGGATGCCTGGGTCCCTGGCTCTCCGGGAAGGAGGACGGGGTCCCAGCACACAATATACATGGAGCACCTCCGACTGATGAGCTGAGCCGGGCCCCTTCACAAGGTGGGTGTCGTGACAGGCTGTCTTTCCCTAAGGTCTTTGTATCTACTGTCCCCACCGCCTGGAATGCTAGTCCCCCTAGAACTCAACTCAAAAGGCTTCTGACTACCCAGCACCTAACAGAGTACCTAACATCCAGAACATTCCTCTAGATGAACTTATGGTTCATTCTCTCTCAACTAGGATGTGAGCCACTTGAGGTCAGAGGCAGGTCCATATTGTTTTGGTTGGATCTCTTGGTGCCTAAAATAGGATCTGGCACACAGTTCGTACTCATAGTTGCTGCAGGACTGAATTATGGAATCAAACAGTATGGCTCAGATGGTAAAGAATCTTCCTGCAATGCAGGAGACCTGGGTTCGATCCCTGGGTTGACAAGATCCCCAGGAGGAGGGCATGACAACCCACTCCAGTATTCTTGCCTGGAGAATCCTCTGGACAGAGGAGCCTGGCGGTCTACAGTGGGGTCGCAAAGTGTCAGACACAACTGAGCAACTAATACACACTGAATTATAGGAGAGGTTTATACACCTGGGCAAGGTCACACAGCTCAGTAATAGAAGAGAGAGGTTCAAACTCAGGTCTGCCAATCCTGGGAGCTACACTTACAATCTCTGCGATACTCTGGGGACAGGAGCCAAGGCCTGTGTGCTAGGCTCGTCGGGACAGGATCTGGCTCAGACCCGTTCACTCACCCTCAAGTCGCAAGAGCTGGGGACAATAGCAGTGGATTGTGGCGGCCAGTGCAGCCCCACTTGCCAGGTCCTGGAGGCTGGTCACCGTCGGAAAGCAGGGGGCGCGTCGGGCCACGGCGCGGTCCTTGCGATATCGAATCTGTGGGTGGGAGCCGTGTCAGGTCAGAGGTTGGGCTGGCCCCCAAGTCAGCAGTCATGCAAGCTGTGTGGGGACGCCTGGGGTTTCTACCACGAAGGGGCGTGAAGCCGGGGGAGGGGGGTCCCAGAGCCAGGGTGGGAGGGGGGCCAGCCTGGAGCAGGGTGGGGAAGGGCAGCAGCAAGAGGCAGAGGAGGTGTCCGCGAGCAGCCAGGCCAGCAGCGGGGGCTGGGGGCAGGGACTCCTGAGACCCTGGGGCGGGGGATACATTACCATGGGGGGTTTGCTCCCCGACTCCTTCAAACAGAAGGCAATTGCGTGCTGGGGGGGAGAGGAGCAGCCGTCAGCGGGGCGGGAGGGGTGCTGACTTGCTGGGCCCCCAAGCACACCTCTGGGATGGGGGACGGCCCTGACCCCTGTCCTGAGCCCTGGCCGTCCAGCTCCCTGGCTGTGCTCTGGCCGGCTTTGGGGACTCCAGCACCTCCCAGTACGGAGGGACCCAACAGAGCAGCCTCTCATGCAGGAAGTCCTCCCCCTCCCACTCAAAAGACCCAGGCCCCGGCTGGGGGAGGGGATGCAGAGGAAGCAGGTAGGCAGGAGAGGAGCCCCCGACCCAGGCCCTAGGGTTGGGGAAAGGAGGAGGCCCTGAAGTGAGCAAAGGCAGGGGCTTCAGCCCAAAGCCCCCCACCCTCACCCCACTTGCAGTGGTCACTTTCCCCTTATTGCACTTCAGGGATGTACACCCCACTGCCTCCAGAGCTGGGAGCAGGGAGCTGTCCTTAGGGAAGCTGGAGGCTCAGCTAGGAAGGTTCCTCTCCCCTCTTTTGGGTTGGAAGATCTTTCTTTTGGCCAGAGGGGTCTTCTCCCTGTGCCCTGCCTGCTGGGGTCCTCCCTTCAGAAGCCCTAGAGGGCTCCCCACCTCGGCTCAGGTGGACAAGCCTCTGGATTACTGGGAGGGGAGTCATGTACCAGGGGAGAAGTAAGAGCAGTGATGACCCTCTTGCCTTGGTTCCCCAAAGGGCTTCTCTCTGTCCCCTAGGGCGGGGTCCCACTTCCTTTGCTCATAACTGGGAGCAGGGGAGAATAGGAGAGGGAGCGGGACAGGCAGGCAGAAAGAGACACACAGACAGACAGCAACAAGCAGGGCAGGCAGACAGGGCGGAGAGACAGCCCCACTTACAGGAACCAGCTTCCAGTACCAGCGTGTGGGGCACTGATGCCAGAGAGGCAGAGAGGAGAGTGTGGCAGGAGTGGGCAGAGGCAAGGGGGCAGAGAGAGAGAGAGAGAGAGTCACTTCCGGCCCCCCCAAAAGCAGGAATGGCCTTGAGGCACAGCCCCGACCTGCCCATCCAGCCCTCAAAGATCCGCCCCTCACTCCTTCCATCCATCACCCCAGCCTCACCGAAGGCTGCGCTGGTGCCACCCCATCTGCAGGGGCCGCCGGAGATGCTCTCTGGGCAGCTTCCTGCTCCGTCTTCTCCTGCAGCCGCCGGATGGTCTGTGGAGCAGGGAGAGGTCAGCGCTCCAGTCACTGGAGCGGTCCTGGTCCCCCCGCCCCATCTTGGCCCAACCCCCACCTACCGTGTCTACCCAGAAAAGGAGCTTGTGCTCCAAGCTGGCTAGGGCCAAGGGACCAGGCAGTGTCTTTGTCCACTCGAAGGCGAAGGCAACCATGAGGGCATCAATGACAGCTAGGTGGGCTCCCTGTGGGGGCAAGGGCTGAAGGGTGAGCCCAGAGCGCAGGTTGGAGGCCTCCAAGGGAAAAGAAACAGGAAAAACCTGGAGGTGGGCGGGGATTACAGTGGGACGGGCTTGGGAAGCAGGCCAAGCTTAAAGGGAAAGTTAAAGTCGCTCAGTGTCCGACTCTTTGCGACCTCATGGACTATACAGCCCATGGAATTCTCCAGGCCATAATACTTGGAGGTCACAAACTAGGCGTTAGCGATCTGGCGGCCAGAGTAGCACTTTTGGGAGGTGACAGACTTGGTAGGAGGAGCCAGGCCTGGTGGGCGGAGCCTTGGTGGGGAGGGGCCTGGCTGGGAAGGGGCGGGGCCTACCATGAGGATAGGCTGGTGCCTCAGGTCGGCCTCCTGCACCGGGCGCTCGGGCAGCGCGGGCACCGTGCCCCTCCGTGCCAGCAGTGCCAGAAGCGCAGAGGGGCTAGGGGTTGCTTCGAGCTGCGGCAGCGCCTGGCGCCAGGCCCGGCAGTAGAGCTCGGCAGAGAGCAGCAGCCGTGTCACAGGGGGCTTCACGTGCTCCTGGGCGTACTGATCCGTGTAGAAGGGCTCCCACAGCTCCGAGGGCACATGCTCTGTGGAGGCGGAGTGGGGGTAATGGCAGGGTCAGGGTCACGGGGCACAAACCCCCATACTTGCAACCCCATGGACTGTGTAGCCTACCAGGCTCCTCCGTCCACGGAATTCTCCAGGCAAAAATACTGAAGTGGGTAGCCATTCCCTTCTCCAGGACCCAGGGATCAACCTAGGGATCGAACCCGGAACTCTAGCATTGCAGGCAAATTCTTTCCAGTCTGAGCTACAAGGGAAGCCCTGACATACAATTACATGGCCCCAATTAAAGCAGGGGGTGGGTGGGGTGTGGGTTGGGGCAGGTCTGTACCAAGGAGGATGGCACCAAGATGAGAGAATAGGGGACCTGGGCTAAGACAAGAGGCACAAATGTGGGGGAGTTTCCCAGAGGAAGGCATGACGGTGTTTCTGGCAGGGGGATCTACATACAAAGGAGAGACGGTGGGGCGGAGCACCAGATCTGGAGGAGATGGCGGGCTCTTGGACCCAGAGTGGAAATGGAGGTCAGATAGGCGGGGTCTTGTAGCCACGCCTCTCGCCCTCACCTAAGGACAACAGAGACTAGAAAGGTTAATGGACCTCCCCGGTGCTTCTTACCACCCCTAGTGGACTCGCTTCGCTTTACAGCAACCCTAGGAAGAGGCAGCCTGGGCACACGTGGTAACTCAGCTTTATAGATGAGGAAACCTAGGCACCAAGGCCACACAGCTCATCAAGGCTGGGACTGGGGGACTTCCCTGGTGGGCCAGTAGCTAAGACTCCACACTTCCCTGGTCAGGCAACTAGATCCCCCATGCCTCAACTCAGAGTTTGCTTGGCGCAACTAAATATCCAGACAAATAAATATTAAAAAAAAAAAAAAAGGTTGGGACTGGGATTCAAACCCAGGTCTCCAGGAGACTACACCCTTAAAGTGGAAGCTGGAGGTGGGATGAGCTGTGGTGTGGGGGCTGGCTGGAAGGGCATAGAATGGAGGAGAGGACAGACTGCAAACACATTGAGAGGGGTGAATGGCATGAACTTCGTGACTGAAGGGAGGGGGTGGGGGTAAGAGAGGCACCCAGAGCCCTATCTGGAGGGGGAAGACAGACGGGAGAAAGAGGCTATTGGCTGAGATCGGGGTACAGGAGGGCCTGGGACTTAGAGGCAGCCATGGAAACTCTGAGAGGCAAGGTAGGAAGAGGAGGCTTGAGGAAGCCCCAGGGGGAGGGGGCCAGTAGCAAAACCCCAACCAAGTAGAACCCAAGAGTGAGGAGGAGAAAAATCAGAGCCGCTAGGAAGATTTGGGAGGTAGAGAAGGAGGATCCAACTCGGTTGGATCTGCCCTCCTGGGCCTTCCAGGGAGGCCCCAAGTCTTATCCCAGTCAGAGCCACTGCTCTGTACACTTGGGTTCTGCCTGTGTTGGAAGAATGGGAGGAGGTAGGGTTGTACCGCTTAGAAACATTTGAACGTGACATACCAGGCCTTCCTCAGGTGCCTGAATTCACAGCAGTGCTCCCCCGAGGTCCTGGCTACAAGGACCTAGGCACCCTTGCCTTCAACCCCTCCCTGCCCGCCCTGATCTTTCCCCATCCCTTAAACTCACACTTGGCCTTCCCACTTAATACCCAAATCTTGTGAAGAGCTGAGCCATCTCCCTGCCCCTTGAAAGAAAAGTTCTCCTGAGCGAGAGATTATATTATGTGAAGTCAGAGAAACACAAATATCAAACCCCATCACTTGGAACATGAGGAATATTCCATATGTGGAATCTAAAAAAATGATACAAAGGAGCTTATTTACAAAACAGAAACAAGACTTACAGACAGAGAAAACAAACTTAGGGTTACTAAAGGGGAAGCGGGGAGTGATTAGTTAGGAATTTAGGATTAACATATACATAGTACTATGAACTAGATAACCAACTAGGACCTACTGCAGAGCACAGAAAACTATACTCAATATCTTATAATAACCTATACTGAAAAAGAATCTGAAAAAGTGTGTGTGTGTGTGTGTGTTCAGTCCTTCAGTCATGTCCAGCTCTTTGCAACCTCATGGACTGTAGCTCGTCAGCTCCTTTGTCCATGGAATTTTCAAGGCAAGAATCCTGGAGCAGGTTGCCATTTCCTACTCCAGGGGATCTTCCCGACCCAGGGATTGAACTCATGTCTCTTGCATATCCCTCACTGAAAGGTGGATTCTTTACCACTTCACCACCTGGGAAGCCTATATATGTATGTATAACTGAGTCAATTTGCTGTTTATGTGTAACTAAACACAACATTGTAACTATACTCCAGTTAAAAAAAAGAAAAGAGTTCTCCAGGTTCTCTTTCCTTCCACTCTACTCCCATTCCAACCCCTCCCCATCTGTCCCTTCCCTTGTGGCTCCCAGCCTCCGCAAGGCCAGCAGTGGCCTTCCAACGCCCACTATCTTGCCTGGGCTCTCTGCCAAGCACCTCTTTCTTTGAGAAGTCTTCTTCCCTCTGGTGTCTCCCAACATCCTATCTCTTTTCTCTTTCTCCCACCACTCAAGCCTGGCTGCCTGCCCTCATGCCTTTTCATTGCTGGGCTCCTGATAGCCCTGTCTGAGCAGCCCTGTCAATGGACATGCTCCCCCCACCTCCTTCCCACCACGAATGATGGCTTCCATGGTCATCTGAGCATTGCCTCCTGCTGCAGCCCAGGCATTGTCCCTAATCCTTAGCATCCTTCTCCTCTCTGTTCCCATCGTAGTGAGAGAACACCATCCCTCCTTCTCTCTCCCCACCTCCAACATCCTGTCAGTCACTCACCAGGCTTCAGCTCCTGGAATCCCCTGAAGCCAAACCCTCCTCCCTCTCTCTCTAGCTCCTGGTTTGTTTCCTGCTCTCATCAACAAAATGAAACAAGTTTCTTTCCTGCAGGACTTGTCAGGGCCTTGAAGATGACAACTTGAGCTGGAGCTACCGATGGCTACTGTTTATTAAGGGGCTTCCAAGGTCAGGGGCTTCCCAGGTGGTGCAGTGGTAAAGAATTCACCTGCCAGTGCAGGAGACCCGAGACGTGGGTTTGCTCCCTGGGAGGGGAAATCCCCTGGAGGAGGGCATGGCAACCCACTCCAGTATTCTTGCCTGGGAAATCCCATGGACAGAGGAGCCTGCCAGGCAACAGTCCATAGGGTTGCAAAGAGTCGGACACAACCAAGCACACACAATGTTTATCAAGTGCTTAGGTTATACTAGTGTGTCTTTGCCTCGGCACAACTGGCATTTGGGGCTGGGTGATTTGTGTTTAGTGGGGCTGTAGGTGTGGGGAATTGGGGCAGGGAATGCTGTTCTGGGCATTGTACACATGTTTAGCAGACTTCCTGGTCTCTCCTCAAGAGCTGACAAGAGCACTGTCCTCTCTAACAGTGACAACCAAAGATACTCTCAAACATTGCCACATGGTCCCTAAGTAACAAACTCATCCTCGGTTGAGAACTGCAGCTCTATACTATAAAATGTTATATGGAGCATTTAATACTGTCTGACAGGAATAGAATACGAGCCACACAACAAGTTTAAAATTTTCTATTGCACCATTTAAAAAGCAGCAAGGAGTAACACGACCTTATATCTCACCATATATATATATTAGTAATATATCTCACTATATATATATATCCAAAATATTATTTCAACATGTCAACATAAAAACATTATTAATGAGATGTTCACATTTTTTTTTTTGGTACCAGGTCTCCAGAAGCCACTGTGTATTTTACATTGACAGCCTCTCACAAGTCATATCAGCCACATGTTGCTCTTGAGAGTTCCTTGGACTGCAAGGAGATCAAACCAGTCAGTCCTAAAGGAGATCAACCCTGAATATTCATGGGAAGGACTGATGCTGAAGCTGAAGCTCCAATACTTTCGCCATCTGATGCGAAGAGCCGACTCATTTGAAAAGACCCTGATGCTGGGAAAGATTGAGGGCAGGAGGGAAAGGGGGCGACAGAGGATGAGATGGTTGGACGGCATCACCGACTCAATGGACATGAGTTTGAGCAAACTCCAGGAGATAGTGAAGGATAGGGAAGCCTGGTGTACTGCAGTCCATGGAGCTGCAAACAGGTAGACATGACTAAGTGACTGAACAACAATATGTTGCTCGTGGTTACCACACTGGACAGCACAGCTAGCCTTTGGACCACCCACCTTGTGTGCATCTGCTCATGGCATTCCTTTTTTTTTAACTGGAGGATAACTGCTTTATGATGTTGTATTGGTTTCTGCCATACACTGTGTCAGCCATAAGTATCCATATATCCCTTCCCTCTTTTTTGAGCCTCCCTCCCACCCCCCGTGCTCATGGAATTCTTATGAAACTTTTCCATTGTACTGATGGGAAAACCGAGACCCAGACAGCTAAGATGACTTGGCTGAGATCAAAGAGCTACTAAAGGGTGGAGCTGATGGGACCCCAGCTCCCTAGAGCACCACAGGGAGGTTCTGGCGGCCTGAGGGACTGCATATAGTGTTTCCCAAACTTGTGTAAAGATGGCACCCTTCCTTATCTTATCTCTGAGCTCACTGTGGAGTCCAATAGCCTGCATTCCTGCCCAACCTCCTCAGGCCTGTGCCCCGGGCCACCAGAAAGACCCCTTCCCCCTAGCCATTATTCCCCAGAGGGGCAACTGCATAGCTGATCTCATCTTGTCAGTCCCCCAAGCACCTTCCCCAGCTCCCGAGGGCCCTCAGATCCCCACATGTGGCCTGAGAGGACCTCTCCAATGGCACCAGACTCCCTCATCGCCCCCAGCCACTCCTGGGCATGGCACAGAGAACTCCCTGTGGGTCTCCTCCCCCCCAGAAAACTCCTACACACCCTTCAAGGTCCAAATGCTCCTTCCTCTAGTGAGCTGTCTGTCCCTTCTCCTCCCTTCCCTGGAAGATATCTAGGATTTCCTCCCCCCAGTCCCACTGCAGGGCCGGCAGCCCGCTTCAACACTGCTTGGACATCACCAGCTTTATCACTAGAAGAAGCAACAATCTGGTTTCAGGTCCCATCATCCTCTCTCCAGAGTTCATCCCCATCTTTTCTGTCCTGAGCGCCCAGCACTGGCCTGGCACCCAACAGGCATCAGTAAAGAGTTCCAGAGTTCATGGGTCAAGCAGGGATTTGCTCACCACTTCCTGTTTAGAGCCTGGGGTCCCCCCTTCCTCAGTCCCCCTCTGTTCAGAGAACATGGGTGAGGGGACAGACTGAACTTGACCCTGTGGGACCATATCACACAATTCGGGGGAGCTGAGTCAGTGAAAACAGAACCGGGTGAGTCAGGGCTCCCTCCCAGAGACCTGACCTCCCAGTGCTGGGACCCCACTCACCCCAGCACTGCCCTGGGACTTAGTGGACAATTGTGAAATGGATAACAAAGTGAATACATGCCTTCTTTTACAGAGGACTCAACAGAAGCTTAGAAAATTGGGTTAATTCGTCCACATTCTGGGGGAGCGTGGCACTCAAACCCAGCTGATTCCCAAAGCTGAGTCCTCTGTGGCCTCATAACCTGGGATGCGGGGGACTGGGGCAGGCTGGGCTCTCTCCCTGCCAATCTCTCCTCTCTTCCTCAAGCAGGTATTTGGGGGTGGGTGGTCCCTAGAGTGGGCCCTGCCTGGGAGACTGCAGGGAAAGAGACTGGGAGAAAAAGACAGGCTCAGGTGGAACCAGGAGACAGACGGACAGCTGTCACCAGGACCCACACCCAGAACAGGTTGATCTGGGAAGGCCACTGAAGGGGGGATGGGCTGTGCTCAGCTGGTGCCAAGACCAGTGGGCAGGACCCGTAGGCGGGCAGGGCGTCCCCCCAGAAGGCCCAGACCTTAATTAACTCCTCTTCCCCATGGCCAGGCCCTGACTCCCGGCTCTGGCATGAGGCCATGACTGAAACTGCCCTGGGCCTCAAATCCTAGGGATGTGCCCGCATCCTCCTCCTCCGTGGGGTGGCCCGAGGTCTCCAAACATGTGGGTCTTGGGGAGGAAGTGAGACAAGGCCCCACACCTGGGCCCCCACTCCCGGCGATCATGGATAAACCATTTCCCTTCCGCCGGGCTCGCCCGCCTCCTGAGTAAAATGGGGCAATAAGTCACAGCTGCCAGCCGCCGGCCGGGGCCATGGAAGCGAGAGAGGGGCTTCCTGGAGCTCCCCTCGCCGCCCGCAGCGCAGGCAGGGCCGACGCGGGGTGTGTGTGTCCGGCCTGGACAAGGGCGGGGGTCCTCGCGGGCGCGTGATGTGAGGGTGTAAAGGGTGGGGGAGAGGACGTGCCAGAGGCGAGGCCCGCACTGGGGGACACTACTCGGCCCACAGACCCTGCTCGGCTCACCTGAGGACCCGGACGCCCCGATCGTGGCGCGGAGCTGGGCAGCCGGCCCCACCCCCCCACCGCGCTCCCGCAGCCGCGCGGGCAAAGTCCACCGCCCGGGCCGAGCAGGAAGCCCAGAGGCCCGGCGCCGAGGGGCCCAGGCCCGGGGACCCCCCCCGCCCCCGGCGGCCGGCGCTATTGTTCCCACGGCCCCGGCCTCCCCAGGGCGGCGCCCCGCCCCCCGCACCTGCCGCCCCCCTCTTCCCCTGGCTCCGGTACCTGCGCCCCCGAACGCGGCCCGCAGCACCCACGCTAGGCTGGCCGCCGCCTTGGCCCGCGAGAAATCGTACTGGTCCAGCGACTTGATCTCGGGCACCAGGAAGGTCCTCCGCAGCGGCCCGGGCCCCGGGGGCGCCGCCTCCACCATGGCGGCGCGGGGGCTGCGGGCACCGGCTCCGCGCTCGCTCGGGCTGGGCTCCGCCGCGCTCGCACCCGGGCCGGGCCCGCCGCCGCCACCACAGCCACCACCACCACCACCACCACCACCACCACCACCACCGCAGGCGAGCCAGGTGCGGCCGCTTGCGCTCACGACGCTGCGTCGGCCCCGCCCCGGGGCGGAGCCCAGGTGCGCCCCGCCCCCGGCCCTGGCCCCCGACCGGGTCCCCTCGCCTGACCCGGTCCCCTCGCCTCTCCCGGTCCCCTCGCCTCGCCCGGCCCCTCGCCGCCGCAGGGTGCGGCGGTCCCAGACTGCGGTGGCGGCGGGGGAGGCTGCGGAGGAGTGTATGTGTGTGTGCGCGCCTGCGCGCGCTTGTCTGTGTGCGCGCACTGGAGGGATGAGGGACCCTCGTCTTGCGGGTGTGTGTGCCGGCACAAGTGTTGTTTCCTTAGGTGAGAGTGTGAGCTTGTCTTTCCTGGCCCGGAGGCAGCGCGCACGTGGGTGCACCTGTTTCTCATTGTGTCTTGGGAGCGTCCAAGAACGGGTGTCTGTGTTCGCACCAGTGTGTGGTCTCTGCACGTGTTTGGGTGGTGAACGAGTGTGTTTGAGGGTGTCTGCATGTGCGTATCTGTGTGAGTGTGTGACAACGCGTGTGTGTGTCCTTGATTTTCATGAGTGTTGTTTTCAAGGATCTATATTGTGTAGGTGTCTGTGTCCTTAGGATACAGGAGTATTTGTTTTTTGTCATTGTGCTTGTGCGTGTGCCTATTTGTGAGCATTTAAATGTACTGGTATTATGTATCAGAGTGTGGTGAATGTCAATGAAGGAGGACATGTGAAAAATTGAGTATGTGTATTTATAGAGGAGTGTGACCGCTTGTAGCTGTGAGTGTGTTTGAGTGGCTGTTACTGGGTATATCTGCAAATATATTTTCATTCCTGTGTGCATTTGTGGTGTCAACAGAATTGATTGGGGGCGGGGCTCCAACTGTGTATAGATGGGGATTATGTGTTTGTATCCAAGTGCATTTGTATATGAGTCTATGAGTGTAATGCAATGTGCAATGGATGTCTATGGGGGGAGACATGCAGAATGTGCTTTGTGCATATATGTGTATTTACATGTAAGTGTATTTGTGAGTGACTGCATTTGGGTATATGGTGTGAACCAAGGTGGTGTGACAGGGTGTGTAAATCGTGGAAGGAGGTGTAATTATGTAAGAATGTCCATTTCTTGGATGCATTTATGAGTGTGCGTCCATGCTAAGTCCTTTCAGTCATGTCTAACGCTTTGCGACTCCATGGACTGTAGCACTCCAGGCTCCTCTGTTCATGGAGTTCTCCAGGCGAGAATACTGGAGTAGGTTGCCATTCCCTCCTCCAGGGGATCTTCCTGACCCAGGGATCCAACCCACATCTCTTGTGTCTCCTGCATTGGCAGGCAGGTTCTTTACCACTAGCGCCACCTGGGAAGCCCTTTATGAGTGTGTGCCTATTTCTGTAGGAACTGCAGATACGTATGAGCAAATCTGTGTTGTGGTATGAGCCTGATTGTGTATGTTGGCATGGAGGTGTTTGTGTATGTGTGAATATATGTGTGTGAGCTCAGATATTTGTGTACACGATACAATTGTGTGGATGTTACTGAGTATACTTGTAAATGTCTGAGCGCCTATTGGTGGATATTTGTTTAGTATTTGCTTGTGTGTTACATAGTGTTGTTTTTTTTTTACATCTACTGTGGGCCTCTTAACTGTGTGTAATTGTGAGCACAGGAGTGTTTGTGAATGTTAGGTATTTGTGTATGTCTAGATATGTATATCTGAGTGCAGTTTTGTGTGTATAGTAAATGTATATATCTGTTTGGGTTTATGTTATCTGTTTATATGAGCATTGACCTATATTGCTGAGTGTATTGTGTGTATATTTGTGTGTGTGAAGCTGGTGTTTACCTCTGTGTGGATTTGTGGATATTGCACCTGTAAGAGTGTGTGTATCTGGTTTCTGAATGTAAACTGAGTGCCTGAATGTATCTCTTTATGTATAAGTGCTTTTGTGGGTGCCTGGTTGTGAACATATGGCTGTAGTGTGTGTGTAGGTGTATGTGTGTAAGAAGTCATACCTTGAATGGCTTTGTGGGTGAATAAGGGTAAGTATTTGTGCATCTAGATGCACTTGGGTGTCATATATAAGTGAGACTGGGTGGGTGAATTCCGTGTAAGGGAATGTAAGTGAGTCTGTGCATTTATAACTACAGAGGGAGTTTCAATCTATACACACACACAGAACAGTTTTCGTGACTGTAAAATTCTATGAGATGAAACTGACTACAGCAAGTCAGTCTCCTGAGAACCCCTTCCCCATGGGGGTCCCTGAGCCCCATCCTTTGTGGAAATTGCCCATCCGCTTACCATACAAGGTACAGGGGTGCTTGAGGAGTGGGTCTCCTGGTCCAGAGTGAGTGGGGGGCAGGAGGTGGGTGTGCCCGAGGGAGGGGAGCTGGGGCGTGGGCCCTCCTGTCTGGATGTGCCCGTGCAGGAGTGGGTGTGGGTGCACTCACAAAGGGGCCAGTGTGGATGTGTCTGAACACACGTGTGGGATGTCTGTGGCGCACATGCCCTGGCCCCTATCCCAATCCCCCGCCCCTCCCGCCTGAAAGATTTGGACGAGTCCTTTTTCCCTTGGGCTTCGGTGTCCCCATCTGCAACACTGTCAGGGGATCCCGGGCTCAGGGGCGTAGGGAGGTGACCCGGTGGGGACGGGCGTGCCTGCGTGCCCTGCCCCTCCTGGGAGCCTGGCGTGTCCTGCCGGCGCACATGTGTCTGTGCTTTCCCTGGGGAGGTTCTCATGACTTTTGTGGACCCCAAGGGCAAACATGGGTGAAGGCGGTGCCTCCCGCTTGTGGGCACTCTCCCGGAGGACGCATTGTGACCACGCAGCCAAAGGCTTTCCCGCCTTGGGAGGCGCCTACGCTAGCCCTCAACCGTCCTGGGGTGGGAGAGCCAGGGGGCTTCCGGTAGTGTAGCGAGCAGGAGCCAGTGGCCTCCTTGCGCCCAGCCCCCACACTGGGCGGACTGGAATGCCTGGCTAGGCTGGACCGCCCCACCCACGCCTGCTGGAAACCACGTCCCACCTGCCCCCCCCCCCCCGCGCCCGCCCCGGGGGCTTGTTCCTGGGGCCCAGGCGGCTCCAGACATACAGACTCTCCAGTGTGCACCAGGCGCCCCCTCCTAGCAGCCCCCTCCCGCCCTACCGGCATCTTTGCCTCCAACCTCCTCCCTCACCTGCGGGCCTGGCTCTCAAGCCTGTTAACTCATTCGATGGGCCCTGGTTATTAAACGGGGGTAGGGTGGGGATGACTTAGAGGCTTTGTAGGTCAAGGGTTCAGAACTAAGTTTAGGGAACTGATGAACCCCGAAAAAGCCATCTGCAAAATTCTGTATGTGCAGTGCACTTTCAGGGATTGTGCTAACAGATAACAATTTCTGAGAGTAGGACATGCCCAGCACAGTCTCATTTAATCCTCACAACCACCCTAGCATAGTATCATACCCATTTCACAGACAGGAAAACAGGCTGAGCACCAGGAAGTCACATGGCAACGAGAATGTAAGGAGGCTTTGAGCCCAAGTTACCAGGATCCAAGTTGCATCTGCCTAACAATTATGCTGCCCTTCCATTCCAAGGCTGGCCCACATTCTCTACATATCTATGAACCTTCAAATAGAGTTGGGTGAGGCCTCTAGTTTGGGGGATGTCAGAGCAGAGGAAGAAGTTTGAGGTCCCTTTTATGTACCTGCAGCCTATATAGCAAGCTGTGGTGATGAGATTCAGGTATGGTCAGTGTTTCTGTCCTCCACATCCCCACAGTATTCCCATGGTGGTCCCTCTGAAGTTTGGCCAGAGTAGAGGGAGATTATTATCAGACCTCCAGGGGCCTCCAGGAGACATTTCTAAAATATTTCAAAATAACATCTTTTAAAACTAAAACACGATGGTGCTTTGCCCAGGGTTGTCCCTGTCCTCATGACACTTCCATGCAGAGGCAATAAACAAATCCATCAAAGATCATTTCAGCAAAGGACAAAATAGTAAGATAGGAATGAAACAAAGTGGGGGGCGGAGGGAGTGGGAAGCTGGAAATAGCCAGGGTGGGGGCTGCTTCAGTTTGAGACCAGGAGACTTTTTTGAGGAGGGGGGAGATGGAGCTGAGCCAGGATTGATGACCCGGAGCAGTGAGAGGGAGAGCATTCCAGGCAGAGAGAGCTGCCTGGGCAAAGGGCAAGGCGGGGGTGGGGAGGCAGGAAGATGCTTGGTGCTCAGGACAGGTTCCTGGAGCTGGTGTGAGTGAGGCAGGCAGAGGAAGATGTTAGAAGGTTTTGGAGTGCTCCTTAAATTCTCTGAAACGCAGACTTTTTTTTTTTTTTTGCAATCCCTAAAATGCAATAGAAATGAATTTCTAGGAAAATAAGATTGAAAATGAGATTGAAAAAGACATGCATGGGAATCCCCTGGCAGTTAGGACCTCTGAGCTTTCATTGCAAGGGGCATGGGTTCGATCCCTGATCCAGGAACTAAGATTCCACAAGCCATGTGGCATGGCCAGAAAGACAGAAAAAGACGTGCTTAGAGCCAGAAAGCAAGGAACAGCTGACAAGGATCGAGGATGAGAGGATATCATCCACAGGAGTCAACTAAAAGAGTTTCCAGAGGACAAAGCCAGAGCCATTTGAACAACAAAATTAATCAAGTATTGGGGGACTTCTGTGGTGGTTCGGTGGCTAAGACTCCGAGCTCCCAATGCAGGGGGCTTGATCCCTGGTGACAGAACTAGATCCCACATACCGCAACTAAGACCCAGCACAGCCAAATAAAATGAATATTTAAAAAATATATATATATATATGTATAGTATTGGATTATAACCCAAGGAAGATGATTTCCCTAGTGGCACAATGGATAAGAATCCGCCTGCCGATCCCTGGTCTGGGAAGATCCCACATGCCGCAGGGCAACTCAGCCTGTGCATGCCACAACCACTGAGCCTGTGCTCTAGGGCCCACAAGCCACAACTACTGAAGCCCTCCAGCCTATAGCCTGTCTTCCACAACAAGAGAAGCCACTGCAATAAAAAGCCTGTGCACCGCAATGAAGAGTAGCCCCTGCTTGCCGCATCACAAGAAAGCAAAGCAGAGAAGACCCAGCATAGTTAAAAAAGAAAAAAAAACCCAAGAGAAAATAAATGTCCATGAGTTTGTAAGCGATACACAGAAATGATGGAATACATTAACACATGAAGGACAGGTATGGAAGGTTTTCAGATAATTTATGTAAGTACTTCACCCCGAGGGATGGTTAGAACTGCACACAGTGGGTTCCTTCCAAGAAGGAACAGTATGTCAAGAGGGGAAAGAAAGAGTAAAGTTTCAGTAGAGAAAACTGCCAAACATGCTACATCACCTGGCTGGGTGTTCAAGGTCAACACCAACAGTCATAATTGTACTCTTGATCATATGCACTCTTGAGATGATGTGATGAAAATGGCATTTACCTCTGTGATCTTTCTCTCCCCAAACCTATAACCCTAGTCTAAATATGAGGGAAATAATCCAAAAAGTCTCAACTGAGAGGCATCCACCTGTATGTGTGCATGCATGCTAAGTCGCCTCAGTCATGTCCCACTCTTTGAGACCCTATGAACAGTAGCCTGCCATGCTCCTCTGTCCATGAGATTCTCCAGGCAAGAATACTGGAGTGAGTTGCCATGCCCTCCTCCAGGGCATCTTCTCAACCCGGGGATTGAACCCACGTCTCTTAGGTTTCCTGCATTGGCAGTGGGTTCTTTAATACTAGTGCCACCTTGGAAGCCCCTTCCTCCTGTATACTTGACCATGATCCTCAAAACTCTCAAGATCATCAAAGACAGGGGGAGCTCAAGAAACTGCCCCAGCCAAGAGAAATCTAAGGAGACATGTCAATTAGTTGTCATGTGGGCTCCTGGACCAGAAAAAGTATATTCTGGGAAAACTGAAGAAATATGAATAAAGCATGAACTTTAGTTAATGATAATGTATAGATGTGCTGTGCTTAGTTGCTCAGTCACGTCCAACTCTTTGTGACCCCATGGACTGTAGCCAGCCAGGTTCCTCTGTCCATTGGAATCTCCAGGCAAGAATACTGGAGTGGGTAGCCTATCCCTTCTCCAGGGGATCTCCCTCATCCAGGAATCGAACTGGGGTATCCTGCATTTCAGGCAGATTCTTTACCAGCTGAGCTACCAGGGAAGCCTTGGTTCACTAATCCCAGACTAGTGGAAGATGTTACTTCCACTAGTTACTGGGGAAACTGTATGTGTGTGCGTTGGGGCAGGGAATATATGGAAATAGTACTATTTGCCCAATGTTTCTGTAAATTTTAATTTGTTCTAGAAAAGTCTATTAATTAAAATAATGAATTTGTATGGAAAAGAATTTGAAAATGAATATATATGATTGTATAACTGAGTCATTTTGCTGTGCACAAGAAATTAACACAACATTGTAAACTATTTGTTGTTGTTCAGTCACTAAGTTGTGTCTGACTCTGTGACTCCCATGGACTGCAGCATACCAGGCTTCCCTGTCCTCCACTATCTCCCAGAGTTTCTCAAATTCAGGTCCATTGAGTCGGTGATGCTATCCAACCATCTCATCCTCTGCCACCCGCCCCTTCGCCTTTTGTTTTTCAATCTTTCCCAGCATCAGGGTCTTCTCCAATGAGTCAGCTCTTTGCATCAGGTGGCCAAAGTATACATCAACTTAAAAAATGTTTACAAAAAAGAATTTACAAAACATGCAAAACACAAGCCCAATGGTCCATGAAATGACTATGACAAGTTGCTATAAAGTTTCTAAATGCTTATTCTTTCCTTTTTAAAAAAAATATCTGTTTGTCTGTGCCTGCGTAAGTCTTTGTAGCTGCAAGCAGGGGCTTCAGCTGCATCATGTGGGGTCTAGTTCCCAGACCAGGGATCAAACCCAGGCCCTCTATATTGGGAAGGCAGAGTCTTAACCACTGGATCACCAGGGAAGTGCCTCCTTATCGTTTTCTATACTCTCTTATCCCGATGGTTAATCAGCTGGATGGGACCAGTGCTGGTCTGAGGGTTGATCTGCGGAGTTCTAGGTCAGTGGTTCTCACCCGCGGCTCTGTTGGCATTTGGGAGACAGATCAGTCTTTGCTGTGGGGATCGGTCCTTTGCATTGTTGGATGTTTAGCAACATTCCTGACTTCTGCTCACTAGACACCAGTAGCAGCCACCCCTCCAATTGTGACAACCAAAAATGTCTCCAGATATTACCAAGCATCCCCCGGGCCACCTGAATCAATCACTCGCCCATTGAAAACCATGCATGTGTGCAGGTGATGAGGTCAAACCCGGTCACAGTCCAGAAAGACCTAGGCATGTCTGTGACCTCACGGCTGCCTTGAGGGGCTTGGGATTTCCTAAACAATCCTCCTCGTGCCAGGTGGACCACAGAAGCATGTCTTAGGAGGCTAATCCTAAGGCTTGGTTTTGGGACTAGAGAGAAAGCAAGGATTCAGAATGTATTGAAGAGAGAAAATTGAGGGGTTTCCTTGGTGGCCCAATGGTAAAGAATCCATTTGCCAATGCCGAAGACACCGATTCCATCCCTGGTCAAGGAAGATCCCACAGGCTGTAGGGCAACCAACCCCATACAACTACTGAGCACAGCTACTGAGCCTGTGCTTTAGAACCCATGTGCCACAACCTCTGAAGCCGACTCACCTGGAGCCCGTGCTCTGCAACAAGAGAAGCCACTGCAAGGAGAAGCCCACACTCCACAACTAGAGAAAAGCCTGTGCAGCAGCGAAAACCCAGCATAGCCAAGAATAAATAAATAAAATTATTAAAAAATGAGAAAAAGAGAGAGAGAATTGGGGGATTTCCTGGCAGTCCAGTGATTAGCACTCAGTGGGTTCACTGCCCAAGGTGAGGGTTCAGGGGCTGGTTGGGAACTAAGACCTCGCCAGCCTCCCTCCTGCCATGGCCAAAAAAAAAAGATAGAATTGACAGGACTTGCTGATTGATGGGAGGAGGAGGACAGAAAGAGAAGGGAGGAGTTTGGAAGATGCCCATATCTTTCTCTTTCACAGCTGGGTGGATGTGGAGTCATCAGCTGAGATGGGGACATGCGATGAGGGACCAGCTTGGGTGAGGGAGGGGAGGATGCCAAGTTTCATCTTGGGCAGGATGAGTTTCAGGTCCTGGAGGGAGGAAAGGAGGGCACATGTTCATAATCTCTTACCTGTCTGGATGAGTGGTGCCTTGTGTGCTTCCACGAACGTAAAATAGTCCCAAAGGGATAATTTGGCCCCTTGCCTCTGTGGCACAAAGACACAATTCTGGGACTTCCATAGTGTAATGGTCCACTGGCTAACACTCCCATGCTCCCAATGCAGGAGGCTCAGGTTTGATCCCTGGTCAAGGAACTAGATCCCACATGCTGCAAGTAAGACCTGGCATGGCCAAATTAAAAAAGGAAAAAAAAGAAGAAGAAGACACAATGGAGACTTGAAAACCACTAAGATGTCCTTCAGCAGGATAAACAAACTGAGATATCCAGACAATAGAATACTGTTTGGTGCTAAAAAGAAATGAGTGATCAGGCTGTGAAAAGACTCAGAGCAACTTTTAAAAATGCATACGACTAAGTGAAAGAAGCTGATCTGAAAAATCTATGGAGTGGGTGATTGGAGTGGGTGATTCCAACTTGAGGACATTTTGGAAAAGGCAAAGCTCTGGAGACAGTAAAACAATCAGTGGCTACTGGGGATGAAGAGGGAAGGAAGGATGAACAGGCAGGGCCCTGTGGATTTTTAGGGCAGTGAAAACACCCTGTGTGATGCTATAATGGCAGACCCTCGTCATTATACTTTTGTCCAAAACCCACAGAATGTACAACACCAAGAGTGAGCCCTAATGTCGATAATGGACTTTGAGTGATAATGAACTGTTAGTGTTCACTGTAGGTGTGTTCATTGTAACAGATGCACCATGTGGTGGGGATGTCAATAGCAGGGGAGGCTATGGGGGGAGGGGTAGGTGGGGAATCTAATCTGTATTTTCTGCTCAATTTTGCTGTGAACCTAAAGCTGCTCTAAAAATTAGTCTATGATAAACATATACAGCGAGACACACATATAAACACTGAGCAAATATTCATAAATACATACTGGGGCATTTAAAATATACCCAATGGGAAACATATGAGGGAGGATAAATTAGGAACTGGGGATCAACCTACCCACCCTGCTATATCTACAACAGATAACCAACAGGTATCTACTCGATATTCTGTGATAACCTACCTGGGAAGGAATCTAAAGAAGAATGAGTATATGCATATGTATCACTGACTCACTCTGCTGTACACCTGAAACTAACACAACATTGTAAAGCAACTGTATCCCAACATAATTTTTAAAAACACAGTAATACCCACATGCTCATCCTCATGAGCACAGCTATCTGTGCATGAACACATCACACACACACACTCACGCCATACTCATTATTGATGTAGGTCAAGGCAAAAAATATTATCTCAAGTGTGTCTCTGTCCTCTGCATGTCGTTGATGGAAAGAAATTTTCTATCCACTTTGTTCCTTTCTCCCTTTTCCTCCCTCTGGGAGGAGAAGATCTATGGACCGACAGAAGGGAGGCAGTGACTTTCTAAAGTGAAAGTGTTAGACGCTCAGTCGTGTCCAACTCTTTGTGACCCCATGAACCATATCCCACCAGGCTCCTCCAGGCAAGAATACTGGAGTGGGTTGGCATTTCCTTCTCCAGGGGATCTTCCCAACCCAAGGATTGAACACAGGTCTCCTGCATTACAGGCAGATTCTTTACCATCTGAACCACCAGGGATGCCAGTGACTTTCTAAAGCAGGCTAGGAAAAAAAAATCTAAGGTGACTGTGGGCTTCTCAGGTGGCGCTAGTGGTAAAGAACCCACCTGCCCATGCAGAAGACGCAAGTTCGATCCCTGGGTTGGGAAGATGCCCTGGAGGAGGGCATGGCAACCCACTCCAGTCAGAGGAGCTTGGCGGGCTACGGTCCATAGGGTCGCACAGAGTCGGACACCACTGAAACAACTTAGCAAGGACACACACAAGATGACTGTAGGGGAAGGAGGGTGGAGGAAGACAGGCTCATCTTCAGATGCTGATGAAGACTGTAGAGATTCAACACAAACAAAGGGTCTGTATCATCCTTTGAATTCATTGCTCTGCCCAACCACCATTTTCAACTCTAAGAGACACACGGCAGCTCACACACAAACTTTGGGGTCTTGCAATGGCCCCATCTGCTAAGACCCCATGGTGTGTGAGCTCCTCAAGAGTAATGGTCAGGGCTGGAGATGCCTCTGTGGGAGTCTGAGAAATTGAAGCCCTGAGAAAAATGAGACATGGGTGAAGGAACAAGTGGGCAGGGGCTTCTGAAAGGTGAGAGGTATCCCCAGGGTCAGGGCTGGCTTGGAGTGTCTGCAGGAGAAAGAATGGGTAGTCACAGCTGATACAAGGACAGAGCGGTTCAATGGTGACTTTGGGGAAACTGGCCTCAAAGATATGTGTGTGGGGAGGCCCAAGGGAGGGAGTAGATTAGTCAATGAGATGAGAGAGTAGAAACATCACCGAAATTTCCAAGCCAAGCCACGCTTTTCCTTTGCTCTCTCCAAAGCTGTTATCCCCAACAAGTCCATCCTTCCTGCTTTGTGCATCTTTTCCACTTCCTATCATTCCCGAAAACTTAATCCTGCCAGCAGAATTGAAGAATGAAAAAAGGTGGAAAGGAAGTGTCTTGGAGAATGGCATGCTTGTCTGCTCAGTCACTCAGTCATGTGAAACTCTTTGCAACCCCATGGACTGTAACCCTCCAGGCTCCTCTGTCCATGGGATTCTCCAGGCAAGAATACTGGAGTGGGTTGCCATTTCCTCCTTCAGGGGATTTTCCCAGCCCAGAGATCAAACCCAGGTCTTCCACATTGCAGGTGGATTCTTTACTGTCTGAGCCACCAGGGAAACCCAAGAATATTGAAGTGGGTAGCCTATCCCTTCTCCAGGGGAACTTCCCAACACAGGAGTTGAATCCGAGTCTCCTGCATTACAGGCAGATTCTTTATCAGCTGAATTACCCGGGAAGCCCATAATACTACATGGATGTGAGATATTCCATTTTCAGTTGCATCAGTGAAAGTCAAAGTGTCAGTCACTCCATCAGTAGATGTTTTCCAATTGTGATCATGTCCCAGGTCTTCAAGTGTCCTCTGGAGTGAGACTTGGATCCACTGCTGAGGACGACAGACATTTTTTTTCCAGGACCACTTGGCACAATGCATCAAGAAATTTAACAACAACAAAAAAATAACAACAACAACAAAAATAGAAATTTAACAAAACCATGTATTTTTATTATTTTTAATTATTTTTTTATTCTTTTGGCCACACAGCTCGGCTGGTGGGATCTTTGTTCCTTGACTAGGGTTTGAACCTGTGCTCTCAGCAGTGAAAGCTCAGAGTCCCAACCGTTGGACCACCAGAGAATTCCCCAAATCACTTATGTATTAATTTATATTTTTAACTTAAAGACTTTTTTTTAATTTTATGTTGGAGTATAGTCGATCTACAATCTTGTGTTAGTTTCAGGTGTATAGCAAAGTGATTCAGTTATACATATACATGTATCTATTCTTTTTCAGATGCTTTTCCCACAGAGGTTAACTGCATCCAAATCACTTATTTTTAATCCAGTATTTCCACATCTGGGATTATTTTCCTTAAGAGCATAAGCAAATAAATAATAAATATGTGCTTGTGTATTTATTTCTTCACTAATCAGTTGGGAATAGCATAAAGAAATCACAGAGGCAAATAAAGGTGAACATTCAAGGATATTCATCCCAATTTCATTCATAATAGTGAAAGTTAGAACCAACCTAAATGCCCAGCAGGAGAGAACTGGTTAAATCATTATGCAGCAGCCGTGTTGGCAGGGGAGAAAAGGAGTCCTGTGCTTTTGTTTGTCTGTTTGTTGTTTTTGTTTTTTGTCACACCACAAGCCATTTGGGATCTTAGTTCCCTGACCAGGGATTGAACCCACGTCCCCTGCAGTAGAAGTAGAATCTTTTTTTCCCTTTTCCTTTCATGAAGCCTTGCCGTTTTTTAAAAAACTTATTTTTAATTGGAGGACAGTAGCTTTGTAACGTTGTGTTGGTTTCTGCCATAGGACAATATGAATCAGCCATACATATACAAATATCCCCTCCCTCTTGAACCTCTCTCCCCTCTCCTTCCCCATTCCACTCCTCTAGGTCATTACAGAGCACCAAGCTGAGCTCTCTGTGTTACATAGCAGTTTCCCACTAGCTATCTATTTTACACCTGCCAGTGTATATAATTCAACGCTACTCTCTCGATTTCTCCCACCCTCTCCTTCCCTCGCAAGAAATATGGAATCTTAACCACTAGACTGCCAGGGAAGTCCCAGGAATCTTGTTTTAGAGGAATATTTAACAAATTTTTTTCTGGGGGGCTTTAAAAATTATTGAAATAGTACAATCTCATTGTAAAAAAGGGTCAAACAATGCAAAAAGTGATAATACAGAAGTTCCACTTTTAACTGTTACCCTGCCACTTCTTCCTAAGAGGAAACCACTGTCAATTGTATGGAATAAACTCCCAGGGTGTCTTTTACATGTACATACTTGTGTATCATTCATGTTCTTTAATATAAGTGCAATCAGACTGTATACAATGTTATGGTTTTTTTTTTTCCCATGGAGCAATATACCAGCAACATACACAGGGATTTTTCCATGTCATTCTTTTTAATGGTTGTGCTGCGTTCTCACAGTCTGCCATGCCCTAATTTGTCTAACTATGCCCCTATTGTCAGTCATCAAGACTGTTTTCCATGTTTTGCTTTTACGAGCAATGGCATCATTGCAAGCAAGGCTTCGATGAGAACACATCTTTGAGCACGTATATTCCTGGGATCAACTGTTGACTGTAGAGTGGCCAGATGAAAGATGACGTGCTTTAAATAGTTTGTTCGACCACAGTCATTCCCTTCCAAAAAAGTTGCAGTAATTCACACTTCCCCCTCCCAACAGTGTGGCAATGCTTATTATTCATCCAATTCTCTGTAAGATCTGATGCTTGCAATAGTTTTAATGTTGGGCTTCCCATGTGGCGCTAGTGGTGAAGAGCCTGCTGCCAATGCAGGAGACTCAAGAGACTGGGTCGATCCCTGGGCCAGGAAGATCCCCTGGAGTAGGAAATGGCAACCCACTCCAGTATTCTTGCCTGGAAAATTCCATGGACAAAGGAGCCTGGTGGGCTGCAGTCCATGGGGCCACAAAGAGTCAGACACAACTGAGCACAGCACAAGTTAAAGAATGAGGATTAAAATTTGTCTGATTACTAGTGAGACTGAGCATGTTGCTATCTTTTTTTTTTCTTTTTATATTTTTAGCTGGCTTACACAGTCCAGATGTCAACCTAATTTATATAAAGAGGCATGATGATGTAGGGGTTAGGAGTATGGACCCTGTGGCCAAGCTGCTTTGTTTCTAGGTCAGCTGTTTACTGGCTGTGTGACCTTGGGTAAGTCACTTAACCTCTCTGTGTCTGTTTCTCATCTGGAAGATATCCATCTCACAGGGTTGAGGATTAAATTACTTTGTGTATATAAAGGCCAAGAAGAGTATCCAGTATGCAGTGAGCAGTTAATAAAAATTAGCACAATTGCTCTTTTACTATCATTTATGTTGCAAATATTTCCTTCAGGGTTGCAGCTCTGTTGGCCCTTTTGTCTTTGTTCAGCATGTTTCCATGTCATCAAATCTGTCTTTTCTTTCATGGCTCTCAGTTTCAAAAAAAGCAAAACCAGAACATTTAAACTGAACATAGAGTGGGCAACAGAGGATGAGAGAGTTGGTTGGCATCAGCAACTCAATAGGACATGAGTTTGAGCAAATTCTGGGAGGCAGTGAAGGACAGAGGAGCCTGGCGTGCTGCCGTCCATGGGGTCGCAAAGATCTGGACACAACTGAGCAACTAAACAACAACAGAGAGTAAGAAACTGAGAAAGAAGAAAATATTAGCAATATTCACCTCTGGGTGATAGAATTCAGATGATTTCTCCTTTTTTTATGTTTCAGGTTTTCAGAATGCTCTAAGGAGCATGTATCCTGAACACATATTTCTAAGTGAACACATATTACCTTTATTTTTATGCTTTATGTGGTTTTAAATTTTACGCTAAGCACACTGATAATCATTCTATAATGAGAAAAAGCACCCCTTCCCAACAAGTGTTGTTTATCTTATAAGACAAAAAGACCAAAAAAAAGGGGGGGGAATCAGCTTGGAACTCCATACTTAACCCAAACAGAGCCAGCAGAGGAAAGCTCCACCCTTGAGGGAGCCCAGCACCCAAACATTACGGCAGGATCGCCCCCTGGTGGTAGGTGGTAGAGAGATGAGGTGATCCAGGGAGGGGTGTGTGGTGTGTGTGTGTGTGTGTGTGTGTGTGTGTGTGTGTGTGTGTGTGTGTGTGTGTGTGTGTGTGTGTGTGTGTGTGTGTGTGTGTGTGTGTGTGTGTGTGTGGTGTGTGTGTGTGCACACTCATATGCCTGCCCTCCTGTTAAGAAGTTCTGTTCCATTTTACTTACATCACAAAGCAACCCTTTGAATTGGGGACAAAAAGGATGTAAAAGACACAGGTGAGGAATTTGAACCAACCTGCTGGCAAGGTACAGCTCTGTACCCCCTTGGAGAAGTGTCCAGGTACCTGTTTTTTTCTTGCTGTTATTTGGTTTGGTTTTGTTTTGTTTGTTTCTTGGCTGTGCCATAGAGCGTGCAGGATCTTGGTTCCCCAAACAGGGACCAAACCCATGCCTCCTTCAGTGGAAGTGTGGGGTTTTCATCACTGGACCACCAGGGAATTCCCCCAGGTCCCTGTTTTTGATCACAAAGTCCTCTGTTCCCAAAGGCCCCCTGCCCTGTCTGTGGATCTAATTCACATATCATTCAATTCACCCATTGAATGTGTACAAATTCAGTGGGTTTTAGCCTATTCCGAGTTGTGCAACCATCATCACTATCAATTTGAAAACATTTCTATCACAGGATGTGGAGAAAAGGGAACCCTCGTGCACTGTTGGTGCGAATGTAAATCAGTGCACCCACTGTGGAAAACAGTAATGAGGTTTCCACAAGAAATTAAAAATAGAATATGGTCCAGCGATCCCACTCTTGGATCCACATCCAAAGGAAATGATACCTTTTTCCAGAAGAGATAGTTGCACTTCTATTTCATAGCATCATTATTCACAATAGCCAAGGTATGAAAACAACCTAAGTGTTCCTTGATGGATGAAGAGATAAGGAGAATGGGATATGTATTTTTTTCCCATTATATAGGGTATAGAATATGATCCAGCCTTTAAAAAGAATGAAATTCTGTCATTTGCAACAACATGGACGAACATGGAGGGCATTGTACTATGTGAAATAAACTAGACAGAGAAAGAAAAATACTGCAATCACCTACTTTTGAAGAATTTTTGGCTGCTCAACGCAGCACGTAGGGTCTTAGTTCCCTGATCAGAGATGGAACCATGTTCCCTGTAGTGGAAGCATGGAGTCTCTACCATTGGACCACCGGGGGAGTCCTGCAACCACTTATATGTGGAATCTAAAGGAAAAAAGTAGAACTCATAGACACTGAGAGGAGAAAACAAATTTCCAGACGCTGAGGGTGAGATAAATAGGGAGATGGTAAAGAGTATATGCTTTCAGTTAGACGATGAATAGATAGATCTGAGGATTTAATGTATAACATGGTGATTACTGTTAATAACACTGTAGTATAGGACTGAAACTGACCAAGAGAACAGAATCTAAGTGTTCTCACCAAAAAAGAAAAAAAAGTAAATATGAGAGGTGATGGAGGTATTAACAAACTAGATGGAGGTATCATTTCTCAATGTATACATTATCACATGGCACACTTAACATATCTTACAATTTTGTCAATTATACCTTGATAAAAAAGCTGGGGAGGGGGGAAGAGAACATTTCCATTACCCCAGAAAGAGACCCTGAGCTCATTAGCAATCATTCCATATTTCCCCTCCCACCAACCCCTGAAAACTGCTAATCTGTCTATCTCCAGGGATTTCCTGTTCTAGATATTTCATATTAATGGAAGCACTCTTACAAATGGAATAGTACAACATGTGGCCTTTTGTACCTGGCTTCTTTCACTCAGCATAATGTTTTCAAGTTTCATCCACATTGTAACAAGTATCTGTGCTTCATTCTTTTTTGTTCTGTTGTGCTCAGTCGTGTCTGACTCTTCTGCAACCCCATAGACTGTAGCCCACCAGGCTCCTCTGTCTGTGGGATTTCCCAGGCAAGAATACTGGAGTAGGTTGCTGTTTCCTCCTCCAGGGATCTTCCCAACCTAGGGATCGAACTCACCTCTCTTTTGTCTCCTGCATTGGCCAGGGGATTCTTTACCACTGTGCCACTTAGGTCCAAATAAATGTTCCGTTATATGGATATGCCACAATTTGTCTATTCAGTCATCAGTAGTTGGGCATCTAATTGGCTATTATGAAGAATGATGTCCTGAACTTTCATGTACCACATTTCTGTGGACATATACTTTCATATCTCTTGGGTAGAAACCTAGGGGTGGTATTGCTGGACCATAAGCTAACTCTATGTATAATAAGTCTTTTAAACTCAACTTCCCAGATGTCTTGGGTCCAACATAGTTGTCACTTTGCTGTCCAATCTCTATATGGACATTTCCAGAGACCTGGCTAGAAACACACACACACCCCCACACACACCCCCCCACACACACACCCCACACACACACACACCTCTTGTGAGCCTGGCTCCATCAGCCTCCTCTGGCTCCACTCTTCTTGTCCAGCTTCTGTGAGTTTGGGTCAGGCCTCTGGAACCCTGAGATTTCTTAGTGTTAGCTGAGGCTCAAGCTCTGGAATAGAGAGAAGTAGCCAAAACAGCTCAAGAAGATCCAGTGAAATCTGACCAACTCTATTACTGATGAAGGTTCATCAAATGTTTCCAATGCTGTCTCTTCTGAGCACAGGGTAGGGCTGTTGTTTCCTGCCCTCTCTTGGTTGGGGTGGGACCACGTGACTTGTTCTGGCCAATGAGAAGTGAACAGAAATGCTGTGTCATTTCTGGGCCAGAGTATTGAATGGCTGGCGTGAGGCCCTCCAGAGAGTTCCTATCCTCTGCTATGGTGTCCTGACACATTCCAGGTAGTGCTTCATCACCTGGGTCATGGAGTGAAGGCACATGGGAAATAATCCCAGTGGATCTGTGATGGATACATCCTGGGAGTGAGAAATTAATTTTGTATTCTTTAGGTGCCCTGGTTCAGTTCAGTCACTCAGTCATGTCCGACTCTTTGCAACACCATAGACTGCAGCATGCCAGGCCTCCCTGTCCATCACCAACTCCCGGAGCTCGCTGAAACTCTTGTCTACTGAGTCAGTGATGCTATCCAACCATCTCATCCTCTGTTGCCGCTTCTCCTCCTGCCTTCAATTTTTCCCGGCATCAGGGTCTTTTCCAATGAGTCAGTTCTTCGCATCAGGTGACCAAGGTATTGGAGTTCAGCTTCACCATCAGTCCTTCCAGTGCATATTCAGGACTGATTTCCTTTAGAACTGACTGGTTTGATCTTCTTGCAGTCCAAGGGACTCTCAAGAGTCTTCTCCAACACCACAGTTCACTGGAAAAATCATAGCATTGACTAAACAGACCTTTGTTGGCAGAGTAATGTCTTTCCTTTTCAATATGCTGTCTAGGTTGGTCATAACTTTGCTTCCAAGGAGCAATTGTCTTTCAGTTTCGTGGCTGCAGTCACCATCTGCAGTGATTTTGGAGCCCGAGAAAATAAAGTCTGTCACTGTTTCCATTGTTTCCCAATCTATTTGCCATGAAGTGATGGGACCAGATGCCATGATCTTCGCTTTCTGAATGTTGAGTTTTAAGTCAGCTTTTTCACTCTCCTTTTTCATTTTCATCAAGAGGGTCTTTAGTTCTTCGCTTTTGGCCATAAGGGTGGTGTCATCTGCATAATCTAAATTTTATGCACCTTGGTTAGCATAATCTAAATTTTCCTGACTGATACAGTAACCCATCTACCTTCATGCACCTGGGTCCAACCAAGGGCTCTCTATTCATTTGACAGGGTTGCCACAGCCAGGGACCACAGACTGGGCAGTTTAAACAACAGAAATGGATTTTCTCTGTTCTGGAGGCTAGAAGTCCAAGATCAAGATGTTACAGCCTTGATTCCTTCTGAGGGCTGTAAAGAAGAATCTGTTCCATGCCTCTCTCCCAGCTTCTCAAAGTCTCAGGGGTTCCTTGGTTTTTAGGTGATGTTCTCCCCATGTCTCCCCATCATCTTTCCTCTATGTGTGTCTGTGTTCAAATTTACCCTCTTTTTTAAGGACACCAGCCACATAAAAGATTAGGACCCATCTGAATTATCTCCTTTCAACTTTATTGTTTCTTAGAGACCCCATCTCCAGATAAGGTCCCATTCTGATATCCCAGGGATGAGGATTTCAATATATGGATTTGGAGGGATGCTGGCTTGAAACTCAACATTGAAAAAGCTAAGATCATGGAAGCCAGTCCAATCACTTCATGGCAAATATAAGGGGGAAAAGGGGAAGCAGGGACAGATTTTGTTTTGTTGGGCTCCAAAATTACTATGGACAGACTGCAGCCATGAAATTAAAAGATGTTTGCACCTTGGAAGGGAAGCTATGACAAACCTAGACAGTGTATTAAAAAGCAGAGACATCACTTTGCTGACAAAGGTCCATATAGTCAAAGCCATGGTTTCTCAGTAGTCATGTATGGATATGGGAGTGGGACCATAAAGAAGACTGAGCACAGAAGAATTGATGCTTTTTAATTGTGGTGCTGGAGAAAACTCTTGAGAGTCCCTTGGACTGCAAGGAGATGAAACCAGTCAATCTTAAAGGAAATCAACCCTGAATAGTCATTGGAAGGACTGATGCTGAAGCTGAAACGCCAATACTTTTGCCACCTGATCAAAGAGCCAACTCATTGGAAAAGACCCTAAAGCTGGGGAAGATAGAAGGCAAAAGGAGAAGGGGGCAGTAGAGGATGAGATTGTTAGATAGTATCAGTGACTCAAGGGACATGAATCTGAGCAAACTCCAGGACAGTGAAGGACAGGGGAGCCTGGTGTATTGCAGTCCACAAGGTCACAAGGAGTTGGACCCCACTTAGCAACTGAACAACAAGAACAAAAATCATCCCATTACAGACTCCATTTCAACTCCGAGGGGCCAGGGGTCCCAGCCTTCCCAGCATCAGTGAGAGAAGGGAGCTGGGTGATCAGGGGACTCCTTCCAGGTCCACAGAGGACTTCTTTCCTGAGGATCAAGTGCTGTCCACAGGAATGCAGCCTAGAGAGGAAACTTCAACAAATTCACTTCCCAGGGAGATAGTATAAGTTGGTGGTTAAGCTTCTGAATACGAAAACCAGCTCCATCTCTTAGCAACTGTGTCACTTAACCCTCTCTTTGAGTTTCAATTATCTCTTCTATGAAATGGGATAATAATAATAATAATAATATACATCATCCATGAAGCTATTGTGAGAGTCCAAAGAGAATATGTATGCATCAGCACAAGACATGATAGATGGAAATTCTCTGCAGATATTGTCATTGTTATTGCTGCTAGTGGTGCTCATATGTGCTTAAGGTAAAGAGGATGTTATGTGGCTTCCAAATGGGGGTCTTGAGATTCCTAGAGCATAGGGGACATCTCAGGTATCTTTGCTTTACCCCCAGAGCTTGATTTCATTAGACAAACATTACCAAGATCCTACTATGGGCCAAAAGCTCTTCTACACAAGGTTCCTCCAGGGTTGGAACTTATATTTGAGCAAAAAGAGACAGATGATAAACAAGCGAAGCAACTGTGGTCAGTGAGTATGATTAAAAGGCAAGGAATGGGGCTTCCCTGGTAGCTCAGTGATAAAGAGTCTGCCTGCCAATGCAGGAGACACAGGTTTCATGCCTGCTCTGGGAAGATCCCACATGCCACAGGGCAACTAAGCCCGTGCACCATAGCTATTGAGTCTGTGCTCTAGAGCCCAGGAGCTACAACTACTGAGCTCACACACTGCAACTACTGAAGCCCAAGCTCCCTAGAACCCACCCATGCTCTGGAATGAGAGAAGCTACCACAATGAGAAGCCTGCGTACTGCAACCAGAGAGTAGCCCCTGCTCACCACAACTAGAGAAAAGCCACACATCAACAAAGACCCACACAGCTATAAATAAATAAAATTATTTTTTAAAAAAGGCATGGAGGGGACTTCCCTGGAAGTCCAGTGATTAAGACTCTGTGCTCCCAATATGGGATTATGCATGCTGCACAGTGCTGCCAAAAGATTTTTTAAAAAGAAAAAAAAGGCAAGAAAACAGGGCAGTGGGAGTGGGGAAACTGACTTAGACAGTACTTTCAGACAATCTGAATAGGCAATATTTGAGAATAAACTTATTCAACTACACAGAGTAAAGAGCTCCAAGGCAAGAATCTATGAAGAGTTTGAGTTGCAGAAGAAAAGCTAGTGGAATTGGAGGAGCAAGTGAGCATGGAGTGGGGGCAATTATGGTGGAGACATCTGCAGGGTACAAACCAGGGCTTAATTTTCAGCCTAATGTGTTCCCCAGGATCTGGAGGGGGCAGGGTGTCAGAGGCTTGGAGGTGAAGGCAGAGGGAGGTGGGCCTTGGGAGCACCTTGGATAGCACCCCGCTGTCCATGGTGCTGACACGCTGAAACGTTCTTCCCCAGAAGGAAGACATCATTGATTCAACAACGGAGACACAGGAGACTAAGTTCCTACCCTCAAGATGCTGAAGTTCCAGGTATAAATAGTCATAATGTCAATAATGACATACTGATCATCCTAGTAACAACAATAATTCACTGAGAGTCTCCTATTGGCTTAGCTTGTGAACTTAGGAACTTACAAAGTGAAAGTGTTAGTCACTCGGTCGTGTCTGACTCTGTGACTCTGTGGACTGTAGCCTGCCAGGCTCCTCTGTCCTTGGAATTTTCCAGCTAAGAATACTGGAGTGGGTTGCTGTTGCCATGCTCTTCTCCTAGGAACTTATGGTAGGTAAAATAATTTCTATTCCCTCCAAAAATGCAATTCCTGGAAACTGTGAATGTGTCACCTTACATAGAAAAGATGGACTTCCTTGGTGGCTCAGACGGTAAAGTGCCTGCCTACAATGTGGGAGACCTGGGTTCAATCCCTGGGTTGGGAAGATCCTCTAGAGAAGGAAATGGCAACCCACTCCAGTACTCTTGCCTGGAAAATCCCATGGACGGAGGAGCCTGGTAGTCTACAATCCATGGGGTCACAAAGAGTCAGACATGACTGAGCGACTAAACTTTCACTTTCAAACTTTCACATAGAAAAGAGGCTTTAACCCATGCATCTATGGTCAATTAATCTACCACAAAGGAGGCAAGAATATACAAAGGAGAAAAGACAATCTCTTCAATACAAGGTGCTGGGAAAACTGGACAATTACCTGTAAAAGAATGAAATTAGAAAATTCTCTAACACCATACACAAGAGGAAAATCAGAATGGATTAAAGACCTAAATATGAGAATGGATCCTATAAAACTTCTAGAGGAAAACATAGAGAGGACACTCTTAGACAGAAACCACAGAAATATCTTTTTAGATTTGTCTCCTAGGGTAATGGAAATAAAAACAGAAAATAAACAAGTGGGAGCTTCCCTGATGACGCAGTGGATAAGAATCCACCTGCCATTCAGGGTACACAAGTTCAATCTCTGGTCCAGGAAGATTTCGACTAAGCCCATGAGCCACCACGACTGAAGTCTGGGTGCCTAAGCCTGTGCTTTGCAACAAGAAGCCACAGCAATGAGCTGTCCATGCACCACAACAAAGAGCAGCTCCTGCTCAACACAACTAGAGGAAAGCCTGTGCCAAAAGCAATGAAGACCCAGAGCAACCACCAATATTTAAAAAAGAATACATTTTAAACAAATGGGATGATCCCCTGGAGAAGGAAATGGCCACACACTCCAGTATTCTTGCCTGGAAAATCCCATGGACAGAGGAGCCTGGCAGGCTACAGTCCTTGGGGTCCTAACACTTTCACTTCACACATGCCCAGGGTCAACTAAGCCCGTGTGCCACAACGAAAGATCTCCCATGCACAGCGAAGATTCTGCAGGCCACAATGAAAACCTGACACAGCCAAATAAACAGTGAGTCAATAAAAACATTCACTCTCACTTTATTTAAGAAAACCAGATAACCAACAAGGACATACCGTATAGCACAGGGAACTATCCTCAGTACCTTATAATAATCTGTAAGGGAAAAGAATCTGAAAATTAATATATGTGTTATATATAACTGAGTCACTCTGCTGTGTGCTGGAAACTAACACAACATTGTAAACCAACTATACTTCAATTAAAAAGAAAAAAATTTAAAACATATACATATAAAATTTTAATTTTGGGGGCCATACCATGTGGCATGTGGGATCTTAGTTCCTCACCCAGGGAATGAACCCATGCTCCCTGCATTGGAAGCACGGGGTCTTAAACATTGGATGGACAGGGAAGTCTCCTATGCTATGTATATTTTATAATAAAACATACACACACAACTAAACAAACAAACAAAAAATCATCCAGGGTTCCCCACTGCCCTCAAGATAGTCTTGTGAATGAGCCCACCCATTGTCACATCCCCACTCTGGCTCCGGGGAGGGGGAGGCAGTGATGGGGAGCCCCAACAGGCCAGCAGCACACAGTAGAGGAAACTGGCTGGGAGCTTCCAAGAGTAAAGTTCTTGAGCCCTGTTCATGCGGGTATGTATGGGAAATCCTTCGGGGACCAGGCTCAGGAGCGCACACAATAGGAACACATAGAAAACATGGAGCTTCTGCACACAGTAGGACTAGTCAAGGGGCAAAGGCTGTGGGAACTTAGTATGGAAAATGAGGAGTGCCAGAATGGGCATCCGTGATCCCCAGAGAGGCATACAGCATCTGCAGGCCCTGTGGTCCAGAGCCTGTACTGAATGAGACTACAGGCCACTCCCACTGCGAGTGGGGGAAGTTCAGCCCGAGGCTGGGAACACTGGTCACTGTGACAAGCTCAAGGCTGTTTCCAGCACCAGCCTCAGCCATCCTGAGCATGAAAGGTGGAGTGAGGTGCCCCCTGAACCCAAAGATGACATAAGGCCACTTCCAAGAGGGGAAGGTTTATTGGTGTGACTGATCAAGGGTCATCAGTGCAGTGCTGCCCCTCCCCCACGCCGGGGAGGGGGGACAGGCCAGTCCAGTGTGTGGGCCCTGGGGGTCGAGGGGGACCCCAGGGGTCACAGGCATAGCAGCAGGCAGAGGGGGAGTGAGCCACCCCCACAGGGCCCACCCCTTATCTAGCCCAAGGCGGGGACCCCTCTGGAGGTCCTCAGGGATCCGCAGCAGGGCTGGAGGGTTCCTGCGGCAGCCAGCGCCGGTGCCGGAGGATCGACTTCTCCTCCTCCTGTGGGGACAAGGGGTGGCCCCCCACGCCCTGCATGTGTCATCGCACAGCCAGGCCAGGGGGGCACGTCAGCAGTCTCCCCACTGCGTGGGCGGGAGGAAAGGGGGGCCCGGGTCACACCCCTCTCACCATTTCCAAGGCAGTGCTGGGGCTTGCGCCCTCCGGAGAGCCCCCTTCGTCCCGTGAGCACTCGGGGCCCGCGTCCTCCTCGTACTCCGTCAGGCAGTCCGACTCCTCCCCTGGATTGGCATGGGTGAAGCTGACGTGGCTCAGGACTGGTCTGACCTCTCCGGCCACGTACACCATCCCCACCCTCCTAGGGTGGCCCTCGGTTCCTCACCATCAGCACAGCCGTCGGAAACCGAGACGTAGCTCGTGGTGGGCGGCTCGATCCGGGACACTATCTCCGCCAAGTCGGTGAAGCCGGAGCTGGGGAAGGCGAGCACCTGCCGGGTGATGTGGATGAGGCTCTCGGCGGTCATCTGGGGTGTGTGTTGGGGGGAGGGGGGCACGGCGGGGTCCAGAGGGAACTGGGGTGGGGGGAATCTGTTGTCAGAGGGGCTCTGCCGATGCAGGAGGGCACAGGCTTACGTCTGCACGGCGGCTCTCATTCAGGTCGGCAGACCGCCGGTCCGTGAGCATCTTTTCAATGATGTCGCCCCGGCTCCAGCCCCCGAAGACGGTCGATCCATACTGGTAGCCCACATCCTGCAGGAAATGAAGGGGGCTTGGGGCCATGTGTGCGATCCCTGGAATGTTCCTCTCTGCTTATCCCCACCCTGCCTGCCCCTCCCCTGGCCCCTCAGAAGACTGATGCTCTGTAGGAGCTGGCATGAGACTACATAAAGTTCAGAGTTGGGTATACTTAGCACACTCACCTCCACATCCTCGATCCTGTGCCCCTGCCAAACATTACTAATCCGTCTTTGCACCTTTTGTTCCCCATTCAGCCCCACAGAGTGTGTCAAGTGTCAAAGGACACAGGTGGCAGTGTGCAAGCTTATTTCAAGCTCTACAAATAAGTGTTAATCGCTCAGTCATGTTCGACTGTTTGTGACCCCATGGACTATAGCCCACCAGTCCCCACTGTCCACGAAAATTTCCAGGCAAGAATACTGGAGTGGGTAGCCATTCCCTTCTCCAGGGTATCTTCCTGACCCAGGGATGGAACCTAGGTCTCTGGCACTGTGGGCAGATTCTTTACCATCTGAGCCACCAGGGAAGCCCTTGCAAATATGTGCTATACCCCTAAATATCACCATCTCCCGAGCCCACTACAGACATCACTAATCCATCACGGCTTGCCTTCTCAGTGAGCCTGGAAAGGGCATCAAACATTTTTCACTCAGGGCATTGGACAGGCAGCTACTGATGCTTTCTTTTTTCTCTTTTTGGCCGCATTATGCGGCAGGCAGGATCCTAGTTCCTCAGCCAGGAATTGAACGTGTGCCTCCTGCAGCGGAAGCTCGGAATCTTAACCACTGGACCAGGGAAGTCCCCAGCTACCGATCATTTTCTCTTGGCATGCACTATTTTCCATTTTTCTGGGCCAGTGGCACATTACACACTGCTCCATTCAGTGCATCACAAACCTGTGGCAGACATTACTAACTGATCGTGGTGCTTATTCCCACCAAGACAGAAATGGTGTTAGAAATATCTACGCTGTGCTTCTGGCAGCGCAACTTGCCTGGTAGTTCATACATAGCGCATGTGTAGCCACGCCCCCTTGTGACACTCACTGTAGACATCACTAATTGATTACCGTCTATTCCCCCCAGATCCCAAATAGAGCCCTAGACTACTTCCCCTTCTGTGGTTTTAGGCTTTCAGGAGTAAAGGTCTGCCCGCCCACCACACTGTCACCAGGTGGCTCCCACCAACTCACAAAGATCTGGTCGAACTTTCCGAAGTCCATGGTCTTGAAGCAGTCGATGGGTGGGCGCAGGTACTCACAGTAGGAGCTGGACTTCACAACCTCCAGCTGTCGCACACAGGACACGTAGGCCAGGCGAGACTGGATCTCTGCCATGTCTGGAACCTTGATCTTGTCTGCCCAGGGGTTCAGCCGCTTCCACAGCAGCCACCAGCCAGACAGGCTGTCCCCGTACGTGCTAAGGTCCGTCTCGTCCTGGCTCCCCACGTCGATGGCAATGACTGTCTTGGCACCCATGCTGCGGGCGATGTCCGCTGTGGGGCCAGGGAGTCAGCCAGGGGCTCCCCACCAGTACCAGGGCAGGGAAGATCAACCCAGTCCCATAAACACCATCACTCACATGGTCATGCAAAAAAAACCATGAGAACGACATGCAGGCATGCAAAGGGGTATGTATGGATGGATGTAGAGGCTGATGATGTATGGGAGGTGGGGTCGGGTGTTGGAGCTTTGGGGTTTGGGGAACCAGGGCCAAGGGAATGGAGAAGATGGAGCACAGGGACGAAGTCACTGTGGAAAGAGACACGAAGTCAGATGCATGGGGAACAGAGACATGGAAGGAGAGTGACACAGAGAGAAAGTATAGTAAGGACATCAGGAAAGAAAGGTGAAGCGATCAGAGTCACAGAAACAGACAGAGGGTCCAAGATGCCGGGAGACAGGGGTGGAAGGAAACTGACAGGGAGATGTGGGAATAAAGACACCCAGAGGGGGATTTCCCTGTTGGTCCAGTGGTTAAGAATCCACCTTCCAATGCAAGTGACATGGGTTCGATCCCTGGTTAGGAAACTAAGATCCCATTTGCTGCAGGGCAACTAAGCCCTTGTGCCACAACTGGAGAAGCCCCATTGCACTGCAACTAGAGAAAAGTCTAAATACCTCACCAAAGAGCCTGCATACCACAGTGAAGACCCAGAGCAGCTAAAAACAAAAAAAGACGCCAGGAGACAGAGCCAAGGGAAAAGAAACACAGGGGACCAGAGACAGCAACAGAGACTGGTGGGAGAAAGAGACAGAGATCAGTGGCCAGAGATATGGAAGGAAAGAGAATCCAGGCAGAATGAGAGACCTCAAGACTGAGGCAAGAGACAGAGAGCAAAGAGCTGGTTCAAGGAGATTCAGGGGAGTAGGATGGATAGGGTAAAGGGTGGAGTGATGGCACAGTGTGTGTGGGGTGCTGTGGTCACAGTCTGTGTGCCCCACTGAGGGTCCCTGCATGGGTCTGGGGGTGCCTATGGACAGGTCCTATAGCCACGTCCATTCCCCAAAGACACCTGAGTCTCCATCAGACTGCCTGTGTCCCTCACAAGTTTTTGTGTGTGTGTACGCCATATGCACCCTTATCAGGTATATACATCTCTTGTCTGTATGTTTGTGAATACACCCACTACTGTTTGTATTCCTTTCACATGTCCCTAGATCAACATCTGTGTATGTTTCCTTGTGCATCCAAGCATGCCTGTCCACCAGAGTTTGTACACACCTGCTCATGTGAATGTGGTTGTATGAGTGCATGTATCTGTATGGGCTGCCTCTGCTGGAGTTGGCAAATCGTAAAAGGCCAGAGGAAAAATTATTTCGGCTTTTTAGGCCGTATGGTCTCTGATGCAACTATTCAACTGTGCTGCACAGACACAGCCACAGACAAAAGGTAAATGATTGGGAGTGGCTATGTGCCAATAAAATTTATTTATAAAATCAGGCAGGGGGCTGAACTTGGCCTGCAAGCGTACTGTGTGGATCCCTGGCTTATGGGACCTCAAGCATCTGTGTAGCCAGCACAGGTGTCTACTTGTGTTTGCACACTTCTGTGTGTATTTTAAGTTGCAAATGCCCCTGCTTCTTATCTGCATGCTTCAAGTCAGCAGGTGTGAGAGAAAGCTGGTGATGGAGGCACCCCACCCATCTGCGTGTGTGTCCACGCCTGCCCTGTGTGTGTGCGTGCGTGTCCGACACAGCACATATGTGCATCCTACACATGCACATACTGGCTGTGAGCTCGCCTGTGTGTCCGTGCAGGGGGACGAGCAGGTGGCTACTTGCCTGGCAGGTTGTTGATGTAGCCGCCATCCATGAGGAGGTGCCCGTCCTTGGGGTCGCACAGCGGCGGCAGGTAGCCCGAGAGTGTCATGCTGGCACGCACATATCGCCACAGGGAGCCTGCCCGGCGGGACACACAGACACAGACACACACAGGCACACTCAGACGCACTCAGAGGCCCGGCCAGCCCTATGGGCTCGCTGACCTGGCACGTTGTTGACGTAGCACCCATCCACCAGCAGGTGCCCGTCCCTGGGGTCGCAGAGCGGGGGCAGGTAGGGGCAGTAGGAGGCACTGGCCCGGACGTAGCGCCACACGCAGCCTGCGGGGACGGGGGGTGAGGGGGTGAGGCGCCCGACAAGTCTCCCAACCCCCCTGCCCTCTCCAGGACAGACATACCTGGGGTCCTCTGGGGCATTAGTGGGTGACGGTTAGTGCTCAGCAATCAGGCCAGGAGGGATGGTCACTCATGTTAACAACTTGGCTATCCCCCCCAGCACCCACTCCCCAAACGGCCCCAGTGGTTATGGTGGGGCCGCCTGAGGGCACGCACCATCTTTGTGGACACGCATGGCCGAGGCGGTGATGTCCGTGGTCACATTGAAGTATGGCAGCCACAGGTCCTGCAGGAACAGGGACCGCGATCCAGGAGGGCTGGGGACGCCTATGGGGAGGGGTGGTGGGGGGCAGGCGTGGGGGAAGCATGCACCTCAATTTGCTTGTCCTGGAAGACACGGTGGATGCTGCGATTGAAGGCTGACCCCGTGAACATGGAGGTGACGGGGTAGGTGAGGTCCAGTACGGGCTCCAGCACCGAAGTCATGCTCTAGGGACAAGGGGCGAGCTGGGGTCAAACAGGAGTCACTTGGGGGTCACTGACGAGTAGGTCCCTAAGGGTTTTGATTGTTCTAGCTGGGAGCTGGGGGCTAGAATCACTAGCCCGGAAGTCACAGGGGTCATCTAAGGTCCTGGAGGTATCTCTATAAGAATCTGGATGGACTTCAGAGGATTAAGTCAGGGAGGGTCAGGAGAATCCAGAAGCCCCTCTGAGGTCAGGTTTTTCAGGGTGCTCCTGGGATGGGGGGTCTCTTCCCCACCACCTCTCCACCCCCTCCCCGTAACGCACACCTTAGCCCACTCCCGGGCCCGCTGTTTAGTGCGGCTGGCGCTCCGCTCCTCAGCGTACAGGGCCCCGATGAAGGAGCCGATGGACGTGCCGCCCACCAGGTCAACGGGGACCCCCGCCTCCTCTAATGCCTTCAGCACCCCGATGTGTGAGCAGCCCCTGCATAGTGGAGGAGACTCAGTGACTTGTTGGGGATCCCCTAAGCCCCACCCCCAGGAATCTCTTTCAGTCTCCCCCACCAGCAAGAAATGTGGTGCCAGCCGAGTCCCTGTGGGATCCCGCCCAGAGAGTCAGCTCCACCCCTCAAGGCACCTGGCCCCGCCCCTGCCGGCACTGACCACACCCCTCACCTGGCCCCGCCCCCGCCCAGCACCAGGGCGATGGTGTTGCCTGTGAGCACCCGCGCCAGGCGGGAGAAGTCACTGTGCCGGTCTGCACGCCTCGAGAAAACCTTCTCGTAGAGCTCGTGCTGGTATGAGGGGAGAGAGACACGACGCATAAGGATGGGGGTGTAGCAGGCACCCTCTGGACCTTCAACACACCGCCACGCCCCTCTGGCCTCTAAGCCATGCCCCTCCACTAGCCACGCCCCCGAAGGGTTCTGCCAGTGGACCCACGCCCCGCAGCACCCCTCACCAGCTTGGCTGGGCTGCGGCGTGAGAAGAGGCGGCGTGGACAGCGCAGATGCAGGTGTCCCGAGCACCAGCTGCGCATGTTGAGCCACTCCACAGTGCGCGTGGGACCTGCGCCCTCCTCGCGGTGCAGCAGGACCAGCTGCTTGAGGGCGCGCACTGCCGTGTTCTCCAGCATCTGCTCCAGCTGCATGGCGGGGGTGGGGATGGGGAGGACGGAAGTCACTCTCACCAGTGGTTTCCTCCCCGCCCCCCACACCTGGCCCCCTGGGTTCCTGGTCACCTAGCCCCACTGGTGAAGGTGCACATGGCCCGGCATAGGCACCCAAGGGCCTGGAGCGGGATCCTGGGGATGGGGGTCACTGTGCCTGGTCTCCGGACCTGGCCGAGTGTGGGCTCCTGGTCGCCCAGGCCCACGATGAGGATGCAGTCGGCCTGGCGCAGGCAGCGCACAGTCCAGGGCGTCAGCGATGCGTCTGTTTGGTAGAGCACGATGCGGTGTGTGTCCTCCTGCTGGGCCAGCCACCCTGACAGCCGGAATTCTTGGATGCTAGGGTGGGAGTGGGTAGGGTCATCTTGGGGCTGGTCAGGGGTCCCTGCCCTCAGAGACCATGTAGCTCCACTGCTGTGGGGACGCGGATGTGGACATTCAAGGCCCAGACACGACTGTGTCCTCTAGGGACCGATTCACCCCACTGTCTCCCCAGTGGCCAGAGGGATGGGGGCCCATGCTCCTTGTTTCACAGCCTAGAACTCAAATGAGACTGAAAGAATCCTACGTTCTGAGCTCATTCCTGTGCTCCCCGTCCCCATACCCCCAACACACACCTGTCCAGTGCAGAGGCCCCCAGGCGGGCCCGGATGATGTCACTGTTGAGGAGGAGTGTGGGGCCTGGAGATGGATGAGTGAGGAAGGGTGTTTAGGAACCTGGGGCAACAGAGGTGGGGCCTCTCCCATGAGAGAATACCACCTACTTGGCTTACAGGGCCTTGTTCCAGCTCCACCCCCACCCTGACCCACCAAGGCATCTCCATTCTTTGACCAATGCCCCCACCCGCATGCACCTTGCCCCAGGCAGACCAAAGGCCTGCCCCTGCCCACGACTGACCAATGGCTTTCAGAGCGTGCTGCAGCTCCAGCATGAAGGCCACCATGGGCACCTCGGCACACACGGGCAGCACTGCCACTGTTGACAGGTTGCTGGCAGGGTTGGTGAGCTCTGAGTGAGGGGGAACACCTAGTCCCGAGCCTGCTGAGACCCCAAAGGATGGTATTTGCTGTGCAGTCCTGTGTTTGGAAAGGTCAGCTCTCCCCCACTTTCTCAGAAATCCCTTCTCCTTGTCCCTCAGCTGAGGCTTAGTGAAGCCAAACTGAAGGTCATGGTCTCAATCTTAGCACAGCCTCAACCACTGTCCTTGATAAGATCTGGCTATCTGACCTTCAATTTTGGCCCAATCTCCTCAGGGGGATCCATTACACAACTGTATAACCCTTTCTGTTTTCCACTCTGCCTACATGGACTTGATCTGTGCCCCTACCCATTCTCGCCTGGGCAGGACGGCGGGGGGGTGGGGGGGTGTCTGTCCACTAAAAGGACTTGAACACAGAACTAGACTGAGATAAAGATGTTTCTGACCCACCTGTTGCATCTCAGCTTCTCTGCATACACCTTAGACTAAAACATCGACCCCCATCTCTTGATCAGACTTCTCACTACCTCTTCTCCTCCACCAATTCCTATACCAGTCTTGCTGTTGTTCAGTCTCTAAGTCATGTCCAATTCTTTGGGACCCCATGAACTGCAGCATGCCAGGCTTTCCTGTCTTTCACTACCTCCCAGAGTTTGCTCAGATTATAACAATCTAAACAAGTTCAAATGCCTTTCTAGTTCCTACAAGACTTGCCCTGGCCCATTCCTCCCCCTCACTCACTTTCCCCCTTGAAGTGTTTCAACACCACCAAACCCTGTCGGGAGTCCTGTCAGCATCTGGTCCCATCTCATTTATCAAGTCTCTGCTCATTGTCCTCAGAAAAGCCTGCCTCCTTAGGTTAGTCACGCCCCATCAAGACTCTCTTTTGTTTTCTACACAGTACCTTAACTGACATTGTACTCTTTCTTTGTATTTTAAAAACTGTTATCTTGCAAGCCAAGCCATACACCCTTCTAGGGGCTTTATCTGTCTTGTGTACTCTCCCACCACCCTGCACACCGCAGGATGCCCAGCACACACTAGATGCTCACTAGAAACTCGGTCTTTGTAGCATCACAGAGAAGTTCTCAGGGGTCTGAGATTTTTAAAGTCCCTGCCCCCGTAGCTGCCCCAGAATCACACCAAGGGTGGTCCTGGCAGCAGAGTGGGAGTGAAAGTGTACTTGCGTGCAGAGTGCAGGAGTAGGGGGAAAGTCTGTCGGGGGAAGACCCTGGACGTAGGGATGGTTCCTGGCCACAGCTCACCCTGGCCCCACCCCAGAGATCCAGGTGTCAAGGCTTCCTGGGCAGAAGCCCCCGGGGGAAAAAGGAAAGTAGAGGTTGCCTAGGCTAGTCCAAGGTCAGGTCACCATAACCGAAAACCTCAGGCCCATATTTCTGCACGCCTCGAATCTGACCACTTCCCAGTATAGCCTAGCTAAGGTAAACTTCATCTCCCAGTATGCCCTGGAAGGGAACCACACCTCCCAGCATGCACTGAAACTAAGAAATATAACTCCCAGTATCCAGCAGGACCAGGAACCACATCTCCTACCATGTTGGTAACCTATTGAAGTCACTTCCCAATATACCCTAGGCCCCAAACACCACCCCACAAACTACACTTCCCAGCACACGTTAGTCTAGGTCTTTCTTTCCTAGTAGGTGGACTCCACCCTCCAGCCAGCTCTGACACCCAGAACCAAGGTTGCCCCTAAGATCCCGCCTCTCATCATGACTGACGCTTTAGATTCCACTAACAAGAAGCCCTAGGTCCAGGACTCCGTTTCCCGGCATGCCCAGGAGCCCGAACTTCATCCCCCAGCATGCACCAGAACTCGGATTGCTATTTCCTGCTTCAAGCTCCACCCAGAGGAGGTTATACGCTGGACTCCACCTCCCAGCATGCCCTGGGCTCAAGGCTCCCTCCCCCAGCACGTTCTGAGGCGTTGGACTACATCCCCCAGTATTTCCGGGCGCCTGCAGGCTCCCACCTGGGAAGGGTCCTTGCAGCTGCTGCAAATTCCCCAGAATCTTCTGACTCAGCAGGTGGATGAGGCGGGTCACGACCTGGGGCGTTGGAGGCCGGGGGTCCAGTGAGACCGCAGGAGCAACTCTGCGAGTACCACCTTTTCCTCTTTGACCAGGGTGCCTGGGTCCGTTACCTGGGCCCCACTCCACGAGCCCCGCCCCTCACTTGGAGGCTTCAGCTCCTCCCTAGGGCTCTATCCGCACCCGAACCCCCTCCCCACCCATTAGGCCCCGCCTCCTCTAGGGCCACACCCCCACTCATCTGTCCCACCCCCATTAGGAGAACAGCCCCCAGCCCAGCGAGCTGCACCTGCGGGTATCGACGTTTGATGTGGCCCAGGGTGCCCTCGGGGAGTTTGGCCAGCTCTGTGTCGCGCACCGCGTGCACCGTCGTGGCACGTGGCTGCCTTGTCAGCGCCTCCACCTAGGGGACCGCGTGCGTGACCAGGGCTGCATAAGCCAGGAGGCTGATAGGTAAAGGGAAGGCCGACCATGGGTGCAGACAGAAGGCGGAACCAAGCCTCACTACCCATCTCGGAGCTCGGAGAAAGAGAGGCCAGGAGGACAGGGTTCCACACCAGGTGGGGGTCCCTCACTACGCTGATGAGGTTGCCCCCATCTCCCCGGCCCAAGGAAAGCAGGTACAGAAAGGGGAGTACATGAGGTTAGAGGCGGGGGAGGGCGCGTTCAGTGCCCCATCCTGTTGCCCGGGGTGAAAAATATGTTGGGGGTGGGGGGAACCTGGACTGGGAGAGGTTAGAAGTCAGTGCGTGGGGCCACGCTCACCACTCCTATGAGATCCCCGCGGCCGTACTCGCCCACCAGCTCTTTTTTGCCACTGCCCCTCTGAATGACACTACGCAGCCGCCCGTTGAGCACGATGTAGGTGCAGTCTGAACGGTCGCCCTGCCTGGGATGGGGGTGGAGGTGTCAGACAGAGTCGGCAGGTAGGCAGGACCTGAAGGAAGAGGTGGGGGCGGGGGCTGCACCTGTACAGTGCGCGTCCCGCCTCCACCGCCGTCCAGTCGATGGCGAAGTCCATCTGGCGCACGAAGGGCGACATCCTGGCGGCCACGGTTTGTGCAGCGCTCAGCACCACGCTGGGCTGTGCACGCATGATCCTGCAGGCAAAAGGCAGGGGCGCATGGGCCGGGGGGGGGGGGCGCCCAGGAACAGCCCATAGGGAGTGTTGAGTTGGGTGATGGCCTGGGGGGTGGGACAGGAAGGGCTCAAAAAGTGAAAACGGCTTTTCAAGTGCCGTTGAAAAGTGTGGAGCGTTCAGAGGCATAGCCTCACGCAGGGCAGAATGGAGTTGGTCGGGGGACCCCCTGAGTCACCCCCGCCCCAACGTCGGGCCCAGACTGTACTCGTAAAAGTCGGACTTGGAGATCCGCAGGAAGGTGCAGTCACGCTGGGCTCGAAGCGTGAAGATGAGGGGCTCGCCGGTGAGCACAGCCAACTGTCCTACTAGCTCCCCGGGCTGTACCACAAACAGGCACACGTCCTCCGCCTTGTCGATCATGCGCTGGTACACGTGCAGACTGCCCCACAGCACGAAGTGCAGGCTCACATCCTGTGGGGGAGGGGCCAGGAGATGGAAACCCGGGCGACACCCCACCCACAGCTCGGGTCCATGCGATCGGAAAAGGTTAAGGAAAGAAAAGTTGGAGGCAGTGAAGGCCTTCCATAGCACTGAGCTGAGCAGTACATATATCTATATTCCCATTCAGCACCCACAGCAGATACTGCTAATAGATTACCCATCTCAGCCCAGACTGAGACGCAGGAATTCTTTTCAGCAGGGCTGGCAAGAGTCTGGAAAGACTGGCTACATAGAAGCATGGCTGAGCTGAGGTCCTCTTTGCTTGTGCTGGGCAACTGCATAGCTACATGGAAAGGAACAAAGATGGAGCCTCACCTTTCATCATGTCAGAATGGATCAAAGATTAATGTGAGAGCTTAAACTATAAAACTCTAAGGAGAAAACACAGGAGTCAATCATGGTCACACTGAATTTGGCAATGGAATCTTGGATGTGATACTAAAAGCCCAAGTGACAAAATGAAAAACGGATAAACTGGACTTCATCAAAATTAAAAACTTTTGAGCTCCAAAGGGTACTATCAAGGAAGTGAAAGGACAATCAACAGGCTAGAAAATATTTGCAAATCATATATTTGCTAAGGGTCTGGTATTCAGAATATGTGAAGAATTTTTACAACACCACATTAAAAGATAAATAACTTAATTTAAAAAATGAGCAAAGGCTCCAAATAGACGTTTCTCCAAAGGATATATGAATGGCTAGTGATCCTATGAAGATGCTCAACATTACGAATCACAGCATGCTGCATGCTAAGTCATGTTCTACTCTTTGCAACACTATGGACTGTAGCCTGCTAAGCTCCTGTCCATGGGATTCTCTAGGCAAGAATACTGGAGTGGGTTGCCATGCCCTACTCCAGGAGATCTTCCCAACCCAGAGACCGAACCCACATTTCTTATGTCTCCTGCATTGGCAGGCACTAGTGTGCCTGGGAAGCCCCGTGAATCATTAGGGAAATGCAAATCACCACAAGGAGATGCCACTAGGATGGCTAGAATCAAAAAGTGTCAGAGAGGTGTAGGAAACTGGGATCCTTATACACTGCCGGTGGAAATGTAAAATGGTGCAGCCACTGGGAAACAGTCCTCAAAGATTCAAAAATAGAGTTGCCATTGTGTTGTTGTGCGTGCATGCTCAGTCATGTCTAACTCTTTGCAACCCCATGGACTGTAGCCACTAGGCTCCTCTGTCCCTGGGATTTCCCAGGCAAGAATACTGGAGTGGGTTGCCATTTCCTTCTCCAGAGTTGCCATATGATCCAGCAACTCAACTCCTAGGACAGAAGGAAAACATATCCACACAGATATGTGTACATAATGTTCATACCTGAATCATGCTATTATGCATACTAGCCAAAAGGTGGAAATAACTCAATGTCCATCAGCTGATGAACTAAGAAGCAAAATGTGGTTCATTCCTATGATGGAATAGTATTCATCTGGAATGGAATAAGGCACTGACCCATGGCACAACATGGGTGAACCCTGAAAACATCATACTAAGGAAAAGAATCCCAGACACAAAGGGCCACATATTGTTTGATTCCATTTATATGAAATGTCCAGAACAGGCAAATCTATAGAAACATAAGATCAGTAGTTGCTTAGGGCTGTGGCTGGTTAGGAGGTAGGAGATCGATGGTTTAGAGTGTGGTGTTTCTCTTTAAGGTGATGTTCTAAAATTGACAGTGGTTATGGTTGCACAGCCCTGAATATACTAAAAACCACTGAACTGTACTCTTCAAATGGGTGAACTGTATAATGTGTGAATTACATCTCTAAAATTATCACCCCCCCAAAAAAAATCCCTTTTGGGGAGTTCCCTGGTGGTCTAGTGGTTAGCATTTGGCACTTTCACTACTGAAGCCAAGGTTCAATCCTTGGTCAGGGAACTGAGATCCCACAAGCTGACTGGTGCAAAAAAAAAAAAAAAAAAATCCCCTTTGCTCTCAATTCCTATGTTCCACTCCAACCTTGGTTTTCTTTTGTTTTTGAGATGGGACAGCTCCACCACAGGACATCTGCACAAACTGTACCCTCTGCCTAGAATGCTCTTTCCTCCCCCTTGCACCTAGTTAATTTCTCTTTGTTCTTCCTCCTTCACTGGAGGTCACTTCCTTAGAGACACTGCTCTGCCAAAATCAGACATTGTAGAACTGAGGACATCCCCTTTGTAGCAGAAGCCTATATGATTTAGCAACAATCTGTATCATCCTTTGAGTGAAAGGTCTATCTGTGAGCTTCTCAAGGGCAGGGGACCCCGCTGGTGTTTGTTGGCCCTACAGCAAGCCTGGGACACAGCAAATACCCCTCTCCCCTCTGGTTAGCCTGCCCAGCTGGACACCACCCTGTACCACCCTCTTAAATAAGGAACTGAAACTGCCTAGAGACAGAAAAATTCCTTCCTCATCCAGCACACAAACCTGTATGACACCCCACAAAGCCCTGATGAGCACCAAAACACTGCAAGGATCTTTGGGAGGGGTGGAGGACATACACACCTGCTGGAACCTTCCAAGTCAGAATTCTTAGACTGGGTTTGGGATACAAATGGGAGTGACTAGTATTAGGCTGCCATTCATCCTCAGATTGGGAAACATGTTTTTGTCCCTCCCCCCCCCCCCCCCGCAGGACTTCTCAGAGCCTTGAATATGCTAATGAGTTCACTGGGCACTTCCAAGAAGGACTAAAACAGCTCGCGTTCCCCAAACCTGTTGCACTCAGATCCGTTGTGATAGGGGTGTTCCGTGAAATATACTCTGGGAAATGTTTGTGGAAAGCAGGGTTTCTCAACGTTGGCACTACTGACATGTTGGACTGGATAATTCTGTTGTGGGGGGCTGGCCTGTGCATTTTGGGTCCCTGGTGTCTACCTATTAGGTGACAGTACCACCTTCCCAAGCCAATCAAAAATGTCGCCCTGTGGGACTTCCCTGGTGGTCCAATGGTTAAGAATCCACTTTGCAATGCAGGGGACACAGGTTCGATCCCTGGTTGGGGAACTAAGATTCTACATGCCATGGAGCAACTGAGTCTGCACGCCACAACTAGAGGGTCTGTGCATTGCAATGAAAGATCCCACATGACACAGGATGATCCTGTGTGCCACAACTAAGACCAGACACAGCCAGATAAATGAATAAGTAAGTAAATAAAATCTAATCTCAAAAACACTCAAGAAAAGCTTAAAAAAAAGTCTCGACATGGCCAAATATCCCAGGGGGGTGGGCCAAACTGTCTCCCCCCACCCCCCGCCCACTGAAAACCACTGTGCATGGTTTTGGGGGAGGGGGCACAGCAGACCAGCTTTGTCCCTAACAAAGTCCTGTAAGACCCTGAGGAGCCTTGGATGGCTGCACACCAGCCTGGTATGTTAGCAGGCTGGGCTGGGCTGAGTTGAGCCCAGCAGAGGTTCCCAGATAAGCAGGGCCCAGGGGCCCCTGCAAGGGCCATGGTGTGACCACACTTCCTCAGCCAGGCCTCCAAGTACCTCGAACAGCTGGCACCAAATGTACTCTGCAGGAAGGAGCCCATTCTGCATTGAGCAGCTCAAAGTGACAATATAATCAAACTGATGATGTGATATAATAAATCAACTAGAATCTAATTAAAATAAAAACCACCATCACCCAGCCAGCTAACAGCTGCGCCATCCCCTCCTCCAAGCCCAGACCTCCCTCTCCTGAGCCTGGGGTGCTGCTGCAGTCTCAGCACTTAAGTCATGTCACCCTTACTGTCACCTCCCCCCCTCCCCCACTGTCACCACGCCTTCCTCTGACTGGTCACCCTTGCATACACCCTAGCAGCTCAGAACTACTTCCTGCTTGGTCCTCACAACAGTTCCTGCAGGTAGTTATGAGCCGCCCCCCTCCCCCCATTCCACAGGTGGGAAAGATGAGAAGTTTCTATATGATTCACCCAAGGTCACCCAAGGGCTGGAACTCTGGTTCCCTCTCTAACCCTCCTCCCCTGTGCTCCCTAGCTGTGATGTCATGAAAGAGCCTCAATTTCCCCATCTGGAGAATGGGCAGATTAGTGGGTTACGGTTTCCTCTACCTCCTGTGTGTCATCAGGGGGCAATGAAATCCAGCTCGTGGGGCTCGTGGGGCTGGTTCCTGGCCTCCAGGCCAGATTCACATCCGCACCCATTTAGTGAGCCCCACCCCCCCATCCCAGCAGGGACCTAGGATAAGAAATAGAGCATCAGAATATGTTGTAGATTTTGAAGGTCAGAAAAATGGAGGTTGCAGGAATGGCCAAGGGCAGGGAAGAGAGATCTTGGGGTAGGGGTCCTAGTGTAAAAGGTTCAAGCTTGGAGGGGAAAGGTCAATAGGTCCAGAGGACATGGGGAGGGAGGGCTGGGGGTCAGAACCATCGGATCCAAAGGTCAGGGGTTGGAAATCACAGACTGAGAGGTCTACATGTAAGGTGAAAAGGCAAGGATCAGAGATCAGAGAGGGAGAGAGAGAGGTCTCGGGTCAGAGCTGCAAGGTCAGAGATCAAGGGTCAGACTCACCTGGTCCCCCTGGCGGGCGATGATGGTGCCAGCTTTGGCATGATGTAGCAGAACTCGGCTATTCAGAAGGGAGGGGTCCTGGGGAAGAAGGATAGGGGTTTGAGACGGCCCAGGTAGGCCTACCACCCCCCTTACCTGGTCCCCTAGACGCCCTGGGGTGCCCACCTCAATCTGCATCAGCTTGGCCAGCTCCCGCTTTGCTGCCTCAAAGATGCTGCTTGTCTGGCGGCCCTGGTAGGGCCCAAAGGGGCAGCTGCCGGGGGCCGACTCGTCCTCACAGTAGCTGTACTCACAGGCGCCTGCTGGCTGCTCCCGGGGCTCCTGACTGGGAGTCTGTGGGGCAGGGTCTGTGACCTCCATGCTCCCCCCAAACGTTCCTCCTTGGGAGACTCCACCTGTGGCTAGGCCAGGGTTCCAGGAGGGGATTGGAGTCAGGAGGCAGGGGTGGGGGACGAGGGCAAGGCCTTACCCGAGCTGGGGCTGCCTGGAACCCCCCTGAGGCCTCTTCTTGCAGGGACACAGAGATCCGGCCCCGTTCATATGCCATGTCAAAGTCCGAGCGAGGGCCACCCTGCAAGCCTACGGTGGACGAGGGGCAATAAATGCAATAAAGATGAGAGTGACCATAGCTGGAATCTAAGCCAACACTATCTACACAACGTTATCCCAGGCAGCAGCCGTAAAGACATGGACTAATCCATCGCCTCTCTCTCTCCCTTGCAACCCTTCTCACAACAGTGGGGAGAGCACCATCTCAACAAGGACCCACAGGAAAAAAAAGACATGAGAAATGTCCCCAATATTCCTATTTCGTGGATGAGAAAAATCAAGACTGGGAGGCAGGTGGACTTCCCTGGTGACCCAGTGGTTAAGAATCCTCCTGCCAATGCAGTGGACACCTGTACCATTCCTGGTCCAGGAAGATCCCACATGCCTCCAAGGAGCTAAGCCCGTGCACCACACTACTGACTGCACACTCTAGAGCTTGTGCTTTGCAATAAGACACGCCACTGCATGAGCAGCCCGTGCACCGCAATGAAGAGTAGCCCCCTTGCACAGCAACGAAGACCCACTGCAGGCAAAAATAAGTAAATAAATGATATTTAATGGCCTCCCCCAGCTCCACCTGGTGCCCCAAACCTGAGATATCCACTGGCATGGAGATGCAGCGACTCAGCAAGGGGGCTGAGGAGGTTTCCAGGGACGTGGGCTTCACTGGGTCCCCTGGAGGAGATGTGTATTTAGGCTTTGGCCCCTCAGAGCCCCCAGGTCTACAGCTAGGATCAGGGGGTGGAGAACTGAAGGGGGCTTGAGAAGGGGTCAGCTCAGAGTTCCTGGGGACTGGGGGATTAGGAAAAGCAATTCCAGTGGGCCCATGGGACTGAGGCCAGGGGTTCTGGGGGACCAGGCAGGAGACAGACCTGGAGACATAGTTGAAAGTGCTCTTGGGGGGCTGAGGGCTTCTGTGGTGGCTCAGATGGTAAAGAATCTGCCTGCAATGCAGGAGACCTGTGTTCGATCCCTGGGTTGGGAAGATCCCCTGGAGAAGGAAATGGCTACCCACTCCAGTATTCTTGCCTGGAGAATTCCATGGACAGAGGAGCCTGGTAGGCTATAGTCCATGAAGTCACAAGGAGTCAGACACGACTAAAGCGACTAACACTTTCACTTTTGAGGGGCTGGGCAGGTCAGGTGGGAGTCCCTGAGGAACTGAGACAGGCACTGAGGGGCAGAGGCTGGGTCAACCTGAGCTCCTGGGAGCCAGGCAGAGGTCACCTTGGGTACCTCCAGTCCCGGGCAGTGGGACCCCAGTGGGGTCAGACCCCCGGCCAGGGGTCTCCCTCAGCTCCTCTGAGGCCGTGGTGCTGACCATCCGCTTGGAGCCACGCACCGGGCTGGTGCGGGGTGGGAGGCCCGGGCTAGGGAAGAGGCGCAGCGGCTGGATCTCCTAGGGGCAGAGGGCATACTTGGGCATGTCTGGGGGAGGCAGGCGTCATTCACTCCTCCAGCCCCTGGTGCTCTGCAGGCAACTCACATGGCTGAAGAGCTCATTGGTCAGTCCCAGGTAATTGTGAAGTGCCAGGAAAGTGACCCGCTGCAGCCTCACCATGATGATCTTCGGGGGCGTGGTCGGCAGAGGAGGGGGCCAAGGAGAAAGAGGGTAAGCCCCAGGAGAAAGTGGGGACCTAGCACTCAGGAGGTGGGGCCATGGATGGGGAGGAGACGGAGCTAAGGTCAGAGGTCAACGTCAGAGCAGGAAGGGGCTGGGCAGGGCCACAGGAGCCAGGGAGAAACCCACAGTCAGGTGGCAGAAGCCTGGGGAGATGGGGTGGAGGCGGCTCAGAGGAGGAGTCGGCGAGGTCTGGCTGCTCAGAGTTGATAAGCCCACCATGAGGGCCTCTTAGTGGCTGGGTCCCAGCCCCCAGGAGCCTGTGATGGGCGGGGGTCATGAAAGGAAGTGAATCGCCCACTCACCTGCACCACCCGCACCAGGCTCTCAGGGTACTTGGTGAATACGGCTGAGAAGGCCTCGACTGGCAGCCGCAGCACCGTGGAGTCTCGGGCTGCCCGGGCAGACACAGTACGCTGGGGGTGCTGGTGACCCTGGGGGCACATGGACAGTCAAGGTCGGGGTGGTGAGAGCCCCCTGCCTGCTTCCCCTGGCCCCTTCCCGATGCCATTCCTTGAGGGACCCCTGGCAACATCAGAGACCCATCAGAGATAGGGGCTCTAGGGGTGACCCTCTCCTACCCAGTCCAGTGTGTGTGGCCTCCTACTGTCTCCCACACCCCTCCGTACTGGTGACTCACAGTGATGACATCCAGTATGCTCAGGAGGCTGTTGACACTGTCCCCAGGAACCACTTCCTTCACCACACACTCCTTCCCGTCCTGAGACACACAAAGTGGGGTGGGCACTGACCAGTGCTGCCCTTACCCGCTGACCCGCACCTTACCCCCTGACCAAGCCACTAGCCCTCATTCTCACGTAGCCTGGTGATCGCTGACATCGTGACACCATGAACCTTCCAACCAGCATCGCTAACTAGCCGGCGACTGTGCTGACCACCCCAGACGCCCCTGGGCATCCGTTCCTGACTCCTGCCTGTACATCTCATAAGAACCACCAACCTGGGGAGTTCCCTGGTGGTCTAGTGGTTAGGACTCAGTGCTTTCACTGCCATGGCCTGGATTTGATCCCTGGTCAGCGAACTGAGATTCTGCAAGCCATGCAGCACAGCCCAAATTAAAAAAAAAAAAGACCACCAACCCTGCTGACCAAAACCACTGCCCATGCCCAGTGACCATGGCACCCCTGCTTGTCCTGCCGCCCACCTCGTTGCCCTGTGGAGCCCCCCAGGGTGGCGCACTCACAGGCCCTGGCAGACAGAGCTCCAGGAGTCCGTCCTGTACCACATAGATGCTTGCGTCTGGCTGGCCAGGTCGGAAGACATAGTCACCCTGGCCGAGCCGCTGGAAGACCATGTGGCGGCAGAGCTCCAGAAAGAGTGGCTTCTCAAAGTGGCCCAGCACCCTGGGCAGGGAAGCCAGGGAAATGGAGATGTGAGGAGGTCAGGTCAGCCCCAGCTCTGCAATGCCCCTGCCTGTACCCCGACACTGACCGGACATTCTTGAGCATGTAGAGCACCTCGGAGGGCAGGTGGGAGTTGGCCAGGTCGCCCTCAGTCAGGTCAGCCTCCAGCACAGCAGGTGGGGGTTCCTTCCGCTGTAGCGTGGGTGCCTCTTTCTGGATGCGCAGGATCCTGGTGGGAGGAGATGGGGATGGGGGGTAGTGGGGAGCAGGAAGAAGGCTCAGGCAGACTTCATATCCTCCTGCCTCCACAGAGCCCTTCCTGAGGTCCTTAAGAGCAGGGGTCAGCAAACTCTGGCCCGCTGGCCGAATCAGGCCAGCTGCTTCCTTTTGTCCATAAAGTTTTATTGGCACACAGCTACATTCATTCATTTACACATATCTGTGGCTGCTTTAATGATACAAGAGCAGGATTGAGTCATTATATTACTGTTGTATGCAGCCTGCAAAGCCTAAGATGTGGCACGAAAAAGAAGAAACTTGCTGACTCCTGATGTAAAACTCTGAGGTCGCCCTCCACTAGTAACCGACTTCCTAGATGGAACCTCTCATTGGGCAGACTCCTGACATAGCTTCCAAGATATGAGCAGACCCCAGCAAAAGCATCTATGTTCATCATGGCACAACAGAGATAGTTCATCAGCTGGCAATCACAGACTAGACTCCTGATACAGCCTCCCTCATGGAGGCAGACACCTGGGATAGCTTCCATTATATCAGGAGACCCCAGATGCAGCCTCTCTACTCTTTACAATGATCCCTGAGATAGCCCTTCCTCCAAAGCCTCAGTCAGCCCTGAGAGAGCCCCTTGGATGGCCACAGAGGCTCTTGAGATAGCCCTGGTTACAGACAGAGAATCCAGATACAGCTCCTCTGCTGATCATGGACCTCAGACAGCTCTTCCCTGCAAGGCATAGTTATTACTGAGACAGTCCTTCCACTGGTCACAAGATGCTCAAGATAGACCCTCTAGAATGAGCTCAAACTGAGTTAAACTCTACAGAACAGAGGAATCGAGCAATGGCTCCCCTTCTGATCAGGAAGATCCCTGGGCTAGCCCTTATCCATGTCACAGAGAACTGAGATAGCCCTTTGAAGGTCATGGTGACATCAGGGTAGCTCCTCAAGGCTGTGCAGTCAATGAGACTGCCCCCCAGGAGTTGGACAGACCGTCAACTCATTGTGGAAGACCTAGAGACAGCCCTTCTGCTCAAGTCATAGAAAGCCATAGGATAGCACACCTACTGACTGTGGTCAGCCCTGGCATAGCACCTCAGTGTGAAGAAACACTTGAGACAGACCTTCACGTAGACCCTACATTGTCAGGAGACCCCACAGCCAGCTCTCAGCTTAGAACAATCTTTGGGAGAGCCTTGCTCAGAAACCCCAAGGTAGCCCTTTTATGATGACATGTCCTGAGATGTCCTTCCTGTCTCTAGTGTCAAAAGATTCTTGAGATGACTCCTAGGGAACAGAAATCCCTGACATAGTCTCCTTGTAGTAGAAGAACTGCAACGAACGTGACATAGAGAGATGCTTTCTGATGTAGAGGGACTGCTGAGATAACCCCCGCGGGAACAAAAGGTAGAGACAGCCCCTCCAGCACGTCCCAGAAACACCCTGGAGTACCCTGGAATAAACTCTCTCACGTGGGGAGATTTGACCAAGGGTACAGCAAGACATCCAAGATAGCATTGTTGTTGTTTAGTTGCTAAGTTGTGTCCAACTCTTTGTGACCCCACGGATTGTAGCCTGCCAGGTTCCTCTGTTCATGGGATTTTCCAGGCAAGAATACTGGAGTAGGTTGCTATTTCCTTCTCCAGGGGATCTCCTAACCCAGGGATCAAACCCACATCTCCCACATTGGCAGGTGAATTCTTTACCATTGAGCCACCAGGGAAGCCAGAGATAGTAACTGGGGATTAAATAACTCACAGTACTTCTGTAGTAGAGAAACATCACTGAGAGAGCCTTCAAGAGACTGAAATAGCCTGTCTAGTAGGGGAGAGCTCTGAAACAGTCCCACAGAGGTGGAAAGACTCCTAAGACAGTCCATGGGGTTCAAAGAAGCCTGAGATACACGCTTCAGTGTGGGTTGATCACTCAAAAAGCCCTGAACGTAGCCCCGGGTACACCCAGCACAGCCTTACTTCTTGGCAATGTTGAGCATCTTAAGTTTCTTCTTCATGCGCGGGCGGGAAGTGGTGGAGACGGAGGCGTCCACTAAGGAAGAAGTGGATTGTGACACCTGGGAGAATTAAGGGAGGCGGGGGTGAGAGGAATGCATCAACTGCCAGTTCAGACCCTAGGGAGGCAGGGGCAAATCCAGAGGCCCTTAATCAAGGAAGGCGGTGGACTTACTAAGAAGTATAACTAGGAAAAGGGCAGGGCCTCTGTGTGGCCAAAAGGAGCCCCAGAGGGTTCCAGACTTACCTTCCGCATAATCTTCCGGCCATAGAAAAGCACTTTGTCTCTCTTCCGGAATCGGTAACGGGGGCCATCCGGGGCTGGGGTTTCTGGGGATGATAAGTGCGGAGAGGGGCATTCTGAGCTATACGCATACTCCGCACGGCGAGAGATGGGGACGCTGAGTGCGGGCTCCCGCAAATCCCATCTCTACTGACTCAGAGGCCCAGACATTTCATCTTCCCATCCCTCAACAGCCCCAGAAGGCCCTCCGGGTCCTCACTCGGCACTCGAAGCCTCCGCACCAGCAGCAGGATGAGCACGGCCGTGACCAGAACCGCGACTCCAGCCCCGATCATCACGCCCAGCACCTGTGGGACGAACGGCACAGGCTGCGCATCGCATACCGGCCCCGCCAAGCCTTCCCCGGGGGCCGGGACGCCCGGGACTCTATCCAACTCAGCCAAGTCCGCCCCGGAGATCACAGTCTGCTCGGCCCTCGACGACCCCATCTGCAAAATGGGCCAGTGCTGCTCCCTCCCCAGGGGAGTCAACTCTTTCTGGAGGTTCGGCGGCCCGCAGTGCACGCCGGGAAACGTAGTTCAGCCTGAACAGACGCAGCCTGGTTATCGCGGGACCACGATGATGCGCGCTAAGCACGTCGGGAACTGTAGTCCCCGTGGCATCTCACAACCCCCAACCCTTACCATTCCGGTTTGCAGCGGGGCGTCCATCTGTTTCTTCAGGCAGGGCTGCACGTCTGGCACTCCTGGGGAATGAGAAGCCGGAGCAACCCGCGCAAGTCGTCACTCTGGGCCCGCCCCTCCTCTGCAGCAAGCCCTGCCCTCTGCTTACACTTACTGCCGGGAGGGTTCTCTGCCGGCTTGGGGACGGCTGGAGGGGTGCTGCGTAGCAGAGGGGTGGGGCAAATTGAGTTCGGGGCCCGAGCTAGGAAATGAGGTGGGTCCCCGGGTCCCCACCAGGGTCTCCTAACTTACTAACCAGGCCGGCCTGACGCCCCGGTTTTCCAGCCCCACCCTGGGGCTAAAGGGCAGCCGGTCGGACACCTACTATCAGCAGCCGGAGAACAGGTTCCCCAAGGGGCACGGTTTTCTCCAGCAGGTGGCCCCCTCTGCAGGATCAATCCTGACCCGATCCCTGGGCCGCACCCCTGCACCCTCTGCGAACACTGGATGCCGCACCCCAGGGAAACCGGGGCGAGTCATGGGGCTGGGGAGATGCCTGGCTCCCGCCGGAATGCTGCCAGGAGCGCCTTCACAAGGAGTCGTGATGCAATGCCGAGGTCTCAGTAGCATCCTGGGATGCTTGGAGTGGGGTGGGCTCTCAGTGTTACTGGTTGATGCTGGAGATTTACTGTCACGTAATAGTAAAGTTTAGGGGTTTTCTGATGGTGCGGAGCATCCCTGGGACTCCGGGAACGAGGCTGGGACCATTGCTGGGAGACGTAACCAAGGACGTTGGAGTTACCCAGGGATCAATAGAAAGTTATCGAGAGATTTCGAGGCATATAAGACTGGGAAAATCGGGAACTAGTTGGGCACATCCCTGGAGTCGTTGGAGCGTGATACTGAAGAAGGCTGGAATATCCCTGAGACTTTTCTGGGAAGCTGAGGCTGTACTAATGAAAATCTGGGGGAGTCACTGGGCCCTTGAGACCGTACCTCAAGGAAAATTCACAGGGGATTGGTCTCCTCCCACTCGAGGATGCACCTGGCTACCGGTGCGAAAACACCTGCCGGGAGCTGGGGGAACCGGCTAAGAGTCAGGAAGTCGAGAGCTACCGAGAATCGACGGAAGACAGATCTTAGGAAAGCCGAGGGTTCGCTAACAACCCACGAAGGGACGTCCCTGCGGATGCCAAGGAAACCCGGACTCACCCAGGAGCCGCAGCTGGGTTCCACCCTGCGCCAACTCCGTTAGCGTTCCGCCCAGCGCCGCAGGCGCGGCCCCTTTAAATTATTCACCGCAGGCGCGCGCCGCAGCCCCGCCCCCCGCCATGCTTGGAAGGTCGCGCGGAGTGTGGCAACGCTTTAAAGGGACCCGCGACCAGTTGGCGCAGGGACTGCCCCTCCCACTACAAATGAGAACAAGTTTATTTTCGCGTTTATTTAACACCCACCTATCCTTGTCCAACGTCCGACCCGACTGGCCCAGGCCCTCACGGGGCGCGACTGGCAGCCGGCCCTTAAAAGCAAAGGGTAAAAATAAATAAGCTTGGGTCTCCCCACTCCGGGGGGGGTGGTGGTGGTGAGGGGGTTAATGTCCAGTAGCAGCCCGGGTCCGAGTCAATTCACCAGGAGCGAATGCTCCTCCGAAGCGTCCCTGAAGGAGGGGCAGTGTTAGCGGAGGTGGAAAGCATCGGTTCCCTCCGTCCGTTCCGCTTCCCTTTCACCAGCCAATCCCAAACCCAAGCCAACCCAGCCTCGAACCTGCCACAGCAGCAAAGGAGGCTGCAGGCGGAGCCGCTCCCGCGGCGGAATTTGCCGGAGGTGGGGCTGTCCTGGCACTGCGCGATGTAGGCCTGGAGCTCGCTCACCTCTGCCCCCGCTCCGCCCGGGTGCTGGGAAGAGACCCGGGACGCGCATGAAAGACACCCCTGCCCTCCCCCTCCTCTCCAACCGTCTGAATCTCCTCCCTGATCCTGGTGGACCAACCAGGCTCCCACCTCTGGGGCTTTGCACACGCTGTGCCCTCCACCCGCTGGTTCCCCGTGCTTTGCTTCACCTGGAGACATTCCCTGACCACTAAATGTGCCCTTTCCATCTGCGGGTCCACCACCTAGAGCCATGCTGGACCCAATCTGGGTGCTTGGCAACCACCTACTGACTTGGGTGCACACAGTGGAAGCAAGGTCTGGGTTTGTACCCCCAAGGCTGATACACACATGTGATCTTTAAGTGCTAGAGGAAGACCCATGAGGGGTCCTTGGGTCTGAGTGACAGAAGTATGTCTGTTGCCTGGCTCTATGTCCAGGCACAGGCTGGTGCAGTCTTCTGCATTCCCAGTTGCAGGCCATGTTCTGGCTTTCACCCTCTTCTTCACTCTTCCCAACCTCATGGGACCACTCTCTTCTCCAAATCCTTTCTGGCAGTTCCTTCTCCCTGGTGCACTCTCTCCTGGGCTCTTGTCTCAACAATTCAGAATGTTCTGAGATGATGGAAAGGTTTGATATCTATGCTGTCTAAATCTGGTAGCTACTAACCACAATGGCGTTTGGATGCTTGCTCTATGCCTGGTATGAGTGAGGAACTGAATTTGGAATTGTTTCATTTTCATGAAAGTCAAAGTGTAACTAGTCACATGTGTAGCCAGAGACCAGATAGCACATTTTAGGAATTTGCCTGGACTCAGCCCAACACCAGTCCAAAGCAGGGAGTCTCTGTAACCTTCAGTACTTCCTTTTTATACCACCTCCCATCAGTAAATCGCCATACTCTGGTTTGTCCATTATCCATCCTGTCCACCAGTGCTGGACAGACACCTGGCACCAGGCTTGGCACACAACAGGCCCCCAAACATATCTGCTGAAAGAGCCTGTTTATCTGTCATGCCCACGTTCTGCTCTGGGCCCTGCAGCCTGCAGGACCACCACCATTCCCCAGACCCACAGGACAGAGGGGTTGGGAGCAGCACTTCTGGAATCAGACAGTTTCAGGATGAGCTGGGTTCACCATGTGCCTAGTAGCCAACCTTGGGCGAGTCACTAAAACTCTATGCCTTGGTTTGTGTGTGTTCAGTCACTCAGTCGTGTCCCACTTTGCAATCCCAGGGACTGTAGCCCACCAGGCTTCTCTATCCAAGGGATTTTCCAGGCAAAAATGCTGGAGTGGGTTACCATTTCCTATTCCAATGGCTTGGCTTCCCTGTTGGTAAAAGATGCAGGAATCCTACCTGGCCTCACACCTTGATAAAACTGAGAATGCAGCAGCTGTGACAAGGATGGTATTGGCCCCTCTTGGGCCCCTAATTCTGAGCTAACCTCTCCTTTGGCCTCGTGGAGTCTCCCATATTCTTTCCCAGGGTCCTTCTTACCTCACCCCACCGTGGCCAACCTTGAGGGACTTAGAGCCCAAGTTTGGGCTGTGCGTTAATGTGTGTGGGGTGGCCCACAGGGAGGTGGCTGACCTTGATGGTGTCGTAGGCGCCTGTGATGAGCGCGATGAAGAGACTGAGCACCATGTAGATGAACAGGCTGATGAAGGAGTACAGGTAGAGCTGAGAGAAGAGCCAGACCAGGCTGCTGCGGCTCTGCTGAGCCTGCATGGCCGCGAAGGTCACGAACATGTCATCCCCGTTGATAAGCGAGAACAGGCACTCGGACACCATGGACAGTGAGCGGAACTATGGGTGGGCAGCACAGTAGGAGGGTCAGAGCAAGCTGGGGGTGTGGCTGGGGGCTGGGATGGGGCTGGTAGTGGCACCGGGGAGTCAGAGGGGACAGCAGACAAAGCACTAGTAGTCATGGTGAGGCCAACTGGGGGGGGAAGGGTCACTGAAGAAGGGTCAAGGCCAGGGTCACTGGGGGGGTTCAGAGAGGACAGTGGATAGAATTGCTGGAGACTTGCTAGTAAGGTACCAGGGATCAAGGTGGGTCGTTCAGTGTCACCAGATCAACAGCAGATGGACCCGCTGGTGTCAGAGGATTCAGGAAGTAAGAAGGGGAGCCAGGGACCCCTGGACGGTGGGTCATAAGTGCCACCCACAGATCCCTGCCAGCCCCTACCTTTACATGGTAGGGCCCCAACACGATCCAGCCGCAGAAGCAATAGCCCAGATAGATGACGGCCACACAGCAGCAGAAGCGCATGACGCTGGGCAGGGCCACCCGCAGCGTAGCGATGAGGATCTGCGGAGGGAGGGGTGGGGGGTGGGGACAGTAGTGTGGGCATATCCACAACACAGGGCAGCTGGGGTGACCAGAGAAGCTGGAGGGAGCCTCAGAAGGGGCAGCAGGGTGCTGAGGGCACACCCCATTGGCTGGATGCAGCTGGCAGGGGGTTGGGGATAAAAGTGGGCTCACATAGCCCCTGCCCATGTAGAGTGACAGGTATGTCTGGCGAGGGTGGGGGGACAGGTATGGGGAAGAAGCTCCTGGTGGGTAATCTGCAGGGGCTGTTGATGGCAATACAGGTATGATTTATCTGGGGGGGGGGTGGGAATTAGGGGACACGTGGCCACCACCAAGAGGGCCCTGCCTGCATGTCCGAAGCTTACATTGTACTTATGGAAGAAGGTCAAGTAGCGGATGACTCCGACCCAGACTAGCAGTGTCGAGGTGCCCAGGAGGATGCTGCAGACGTCGTAGCTTGCCAGGTTCTAGGGGCGGGAGTAACATCAACTCCATCCGGCCCTTCCCTGGGGATGGCTTCGGTGGGGAGTGGGAGAGGGGGCCAGGGTCTGGAAGGAGATGATGGGGCTTGGGGTGGGGAGGCTGGACGCAGGCAGGACCCACCTTGGCTTCGATGCCAATCTTCATGATGGTACCCGAGATGGTGAGCATGTCGCTGGTGACCAGCAGGATGTACCAGCCGTTGACAAATTCCAACCGCTCCCACAGGCTGATGACCTGTCCCCGCCGTCGCCACATGAACCTGACAAATTCCTGCAGGAGTAGGCGGGTGGGGTGAGGGCTGGACTGGGCAGGGAAGGCTCACCACCCTGGTGGTCCCAAGGGTCCCAGAGCTGGGCGAGGCTGGGGGTGGCTCTCACGTTCTGCAGTAGGAAGCCTCGGAGCAGTGAGCGGGCACACAGCAGGAAGGAGAAGGCGCAGGTTAGGATCACAACCACGTCAAACAGTAGCCGGAAGCTGTTGTCTCCTGTGGGGAGGGGGCCAAAGGCAGGGCAGGGGATGAAGTGACTGGGCCAGGCCCAGGGGGGCTTCAGGGCTGGTTTGGGCTGGTTAGTGGGCTCATAGGTTTCTCTGGGTGAGTCGGGAGCTTGGTCCATGCTGGTCTGGGGCTCGGGGCTCCCAGGGAAATTCAGAGCCCCTGGTCAGCACTGGTTTGGGGCTTGGGGGCTCACCATGGCCAAAGACGCTGGGGTGCTTACACTCCTGGATGTGGGCCTGGGTTTCTAGGCTGATGGGGACACGCCCACTGTGTGCCTTATTGTCAAATGTGATCTGCAGGGGTGCAGCGAGACGAGATGGACAGGGTAAACCTCGGCAGACCCGAGGCTCCCAGACCTGCAGGACGGATGGTCTCTCCAGCCCCAGCCTCCCCCATCACCCCCACACTGCCCCTGGCCCAGGGTCCTCCAGCTCCAGAGTGCAGAAGTCCTGTGCCCCGCCCCCCACCCCACCCCATCATGGGCTGGTTCTTCACCCATACCCCAGGGACCGGGGGCTCACCAGGATACTGAAGGTGTAGCAGTCTGGGATTTCATTGTTGATCAGGCTCTGGAGGTTGATGGTCTTCAGCTGGAAGTGGATGGTGACGTTGATCAGCCTGGGGGGGAGGCTTGGGTGAGGGGGTGGGTGGGCTCTGCCTGAGTGCAAATGCTCTGCCCCACACTGACTCTGCAGCTGGCAGAGGAAGTGCTCACGTGGCAGCATTGGCTTGGCCCGCCCAGCCCCGGCTTGTGGGGAAGTGGCTGCCCCCTCCCCCAACACTGAAGATGCCTGGAGTCCTGCCTCCCCGCACCCCCAGCCCCCTCGATCGGTCAGACAGTACTTGTGGAATTTGAGCGTGAGGTTCCTGTAACTGGTGCTGCCATCCGAGAGGGAGAGATCATCACTGGGGGGAACGGGGGGTCTCTCGGGGGGGTCCACCCGGATACAGTCTGAGGACAGGGAGTCAGGGAGGGGACACTGGTGGCAGGGGAGGCACAGGCAGGTCTCCCCAGAGTCCCCGACAGCCCCCTTCCCTGCTTTACCTCCCCCTTCATATTTCAACATTTGTTTGTTTCCACTGTCTACCCCACAAGGGTCAGGCCCAGTCTATCTAACCCCATACACAGGCCCCAGTGCCTGGCGCTCTGTGGCCCCAGATGTTTAGTCAAGCAGCCTACTAATCATAATGTCATCCTCACCACCCTGTCTTCCAGATGAGCAGGAGGGATTTTCAAGTGGGATTTTATCCTAGCAGCCCGGGCTCCTGACCACTGAGCCCTGCCCGGCCCACTCACCCGTGACGACCATTGGATCAATGTCAAATGTGTCGTTGGCTGGGTCCACGTGGCCCCGGTGGTAGTAGCACTGGCAGAGGGCTAGGGCTGAGCCGTTGGCCCAGGGGCCGCCCCCGCCCCGCACATAGGCATACCGGCCCAGGGACACATCTGGGAGCATCAGGTACTGTGGGCAAAGGAGGGTAGGGTCTGTCAGCCTCGCCCGCTCTCCCCTGAGGGCCCAGCTGCCCACTGGCTCCTGGCCGCCCGCACCTGGTCCACGGCATAGAAGATGGCCTGGTATAGTTGCTCCCGCGTGTAGGCTGCGAATGTGTCATCTGCCCCATCCATGTAGCCCAGCAGGAAGAGGTGCCGGAAAGCAATGGTGTTCTCCTCCCGGAAAGTCACTGCTAGCTGGTTGCTGAGCCCAAACAGGATGAGCTGGCAGGAGGGACGAGGATGATGGGAATCTCCCATAGTGCATGAGTGGAGGGAGAGGGCCCTCCCCATGAGGGCAGGCCCACCATACGCACACAGTGGCTGCTCATAGAACTCACGGCAACAGCTAACGTCCATTACATGTGTACTGGGTGCCAGCTGCTGTGCTAAACCCAAACCTTATGGGGACAGTCAAGGTCCAGGAGTTGGTGATGGACAGGGAAGCCTGGCATGCTGCAGTCCATGGGGTCACAAAGAGTCAGACACGACTGAGCAACTGAACTGAACTGCACAGGGTAAGTACCACTATTGGGTTCCTTTTGTTGTTGTTCAGTCAGTCAGTCATGTCCGACTCTTTTCAATCCCATGGACTATAGCCCGCCAGGCTCCACTGTCCATGGGATTTCACAGGCAAGAATACTGGAGTGGGTTGCCATTTCCTCCTCCAGAGGATCTTCCCAACCCAGGGATTAAACCTGCATCTCCTGCATCGGCAGGTGGGTCTTTACCACTGAGTCACCTGGGAAACCCCTCATTGGGCTCCTTTACTGACGGGAGATTAGAAGCATGGTGACATACCCAAAGTCACTAGACCAGAAGCTCTCAGGACAGGGGCTGAGTCTGACTCATCATGGAGTCCTTGGAGCCCAGCACGGGGCCTGGGAGAGGGAGGGAGTGAGGGCAGTGATCTCTGCAGCCACCAGGTCAGTTTTCTTTGAGGGTCAGCACAGCATCAGACTGCCAGGGTCCACATGCCAGCTCCCAAGGCTTAGTTGCTATGTGACTTTGAACAAGTCCCTTAACCTCTCTGAGCCTCATTTGTCTCATCTATAAAAAAAGGGCAACAACACTGGCCAGGACCTTAGAGGGCATTTGTGAAGCTTAAAGGAGCTGCTCCTGTGCAGATCCCAGAGGGCTTCTGACTGATGAGTGCCACTGTCACTATCATGATGTTGCTGTGGGGCCAGGACTAGGCTGATTCCAAGATTCCCCTTCAAGGAAAACAGGGCCCACAGGTGGAATTCTGGGGGCGGAGGGGAAGTGGTACAGGTCTCACCTGCACGGTGACCACCAAGATCTTCACCACCTGCAGCATAAGCTTGAAAGGTTTGCGACCCTTGGCCCTGAATTTATCACAGGGGCTCATGAAGAAGTACTTGAGACGGCGACGGAGATCTTCCTCTTCTGGAGGGGTTGAAGGGGCTGGCGAAGCCCCTGTCTGGGTCCCATATCCAGGGCTGGGTGTCAGAAGCCGCTCGCTCTCTGTGAGATGGGAGGGAGGGGGAAGTGGGGACCAGGCCGAGACAAGTTTACCTGGCAATAGGGGAGGCAGGTCCCAAGCTCCAGCTAAGAAAGAACTCTGAGAGATCTAAGGAAAACCAGAAAATTCATAACATTTCACAGATACTTGCAGCAGTGCTGGTCAAAGACTATAAGTCACTTGAAAGAGTCTGAACTGATTCCTGGCCCTGCCTCAGGGCACTCAGCTTCCTCGAGTGCAAAATGGGGCAATAAATTCTCTCACTAGGAAGCTAAGGATTTGATACTTACAAAGCATTCCATCCCTACGCCTCAACAGTTGCTCAACAAGTAGAGGCTATTCTATTTTTTTGTTTGTTTTTTTCCCCCTTCTTTTTGGCCATGCCTAGGGGCTTGCAGGATTTTAGTTCCCAGACCAGGGACTGAACCCAGGCCACAGCAATGAAAGCACCAAGTACTAACCACTAGACCACCAGGGAACTCCTAAATAGAGGCTATTCTAAGCACCACTGATTCCTTTCAATCCTGACCAGTCCAAGAGGAAGTTCAAGTTTTCAGCAACTGCCAGGGTCATAGCTGGTCACAGCAGCCTAGAATAGTCCCTGACATACCCCCATGATCCCCACTGGAAGAACCCTGCCTCATTCCAAGGCCTGGCTAGCTCTCTGCCTAGCCCAGTCACCAGGATGAAATGTGGACACTCTCAGAACCTGTCCCGCGGGGAGGGCCACCTCCAGATCCCTTTGGCACTCAGATTCTATTGTGGTTGTTTACAAGACAGCTGGATGGGAAGCCAGAGGGCGGGGTGCCTCCCTGGCTGGGATCACAGCTAATCCACCCCAGGCTCCAATGACTAGGACATCTCTGAGGTGTCTGCAGCTAGTTTAAGAGGGGATGATCAACACTTGGGCATTCCTCCAGGCTCCCCTATGAGAGGCAACTGAGCTTCCACGGGTTTGGAGATCTGAAATTGAGTTAGGCGCCTGGGTTTAAGAAGGCAACCCCGCCCCAGCAGTCCTGCCTGAGTTTAGAAAAGCTGAGCATTTGCCCCCTGGCCTGGGGAAGCAGAGTCTGGGAGTCTGACGTTGGGGCGGGAGTGTGGGGGTGGGGGTTGGAGAAGCTGGGACCCGCGGTCGGAGTTTCAGCAGAACTGAGCAATCCGAATTGAGGCAAGGGATGCAAATCCTGGGACCCTCGCCGCCGCGAGTCGGAGAAGCTGGCGGCTCGCCAGCTGCCTGAGTTGAAGGTACTCAGAGCACAGCCCGGAGTCCCGCCACTTAGAGGGGAGAAGCTGGTGCCCACCCGCCACATGTGAGCAGCCTGCCCATTCTGCCCTTTCTCCTAGGCTCTAGGAGCCGGCAGCCCATACCGACGCCACGGAGAAGCTGAGAGGTGGGCATGGGAGCTGAGGAAAGGGGAAACCCGGAGCTCCACCGTCCCCAGGTAGGAGAAGCCGTCCGCAGGTTCGCAGCCCGCGTTCCAGAACTCGCCCGGCTGCCTGCGCCCTCACCTGAGCCGCGCGGGCCCACGGGGACTGCCATGTCGGGGCCCGGAGCGCCGGACGCCGCCGGGCGCTGCGGGGCAGCCGGGGTCCGAACGCCCCGTGCTGTCACTGCGGCCTCGCTCCCTGGCGGTGCAGCTTCAAACCCTCCCGCATCAGCTGACTCGTGCCTCACTCACGTGACCACCGCGACCTGGGAGGCAGGCGACCAAATCCGGTCCCGCCCCCTGCGCCACGACAACCTCTGCCTGGGCAGCGCGCATGCGTGCCTCGGATGGCGGCTGGCTTCCTCTAGACGGTCGCGAGGTCCTAGCGCCAAAGGTGCCAATGTGCTGGGGGATGGGCCGGCTGTGAGCGTGCGGCCTTAGGACTAACTCAGTCCCAGCTCCCTATCGTTCAGGCGTCCAGTGCCAATCTCTTGGCTTCCATGTTTAATGCTTGACCCCTTTCCCTCCGCGGTGTAGGATAATGATCCTGTCTCAAGGGTGCCTGGCTCCATCCTCCCAGAAACCCTCCCTTACTCTCAACCCCTCTCATCTGAACTATCATTAATCCTACTTCTTTTCATAATTGTATCCTAAATAGGACCACTTTCCTTCACTCCTATGGTTGTCAGCCCAAAGTCTCCCAACATTCCTGGCTTGGACCACTGATCCACTAACCTCCCTAATCTTAGACTCCTATTTCTGATCCCCCTCCATTCCCCTCTCCATCCAGCAGCCAGAAGGGTCTTCCAAAAATAATTTTTATCAGTCCTCTGTCAGAACCTGCTGGTAGCTTCCCATTTCTCTGGGATGACAAACAAATCCCCCTCTTCAATCTGCTGGAGCCCTCTTTTCCAGCCCCAGCTACCTCCTCCCCTATCTCATCTCAGTGGCCCCAGGGCCTTAGTACAATCTTACCTTAGAGCATAAGGTGGACAATGCAGGCTCCAGAGTGAAGGCAATTTGGGTTTAAACCTAGATGCTCCCAACCACCGCTTCTGGCTCTTTCAAAAACTCCCTTAAACTCCATGTGCCTCAGTATCCTCATTTGCAAAAGGGGAATGCTCAGTTATCTGTCTCATGGAGCTGCTGAGAGAATTAAATGAGAGGGCTTCCTTGATGGTCCAGTAATTAAGAATCTGCTTACCAGTGCAGGGAACACAGAATCTATCTTGGTCTGGGAAGACCCCACACGGCACGGAGCAGCTAAGTCCGTGCTCCACAACTACTGAGCCAGTGCTCTAGAGCCTGTGAATCACAATTGCTGAAGCCTGTCTGCCTAGAGCCTGTGTTCCATAAGGGAAACTAAGGCAATGAGAAGCCCGCGTACCACAACGAAGTGTAGCCCCTGCTCACTGCAACTAGAGAAAATCCCATGCATAGCAATGAAGACCCAGCATGGCCAAAATATAAATAAATAAAATTATTGTTAAAAAATTAAGTGAGAGAATGCAAATACATAGCACAAGTCTGGACCAACAGTAGAGCTGATTAAAGTAGCAGTGATTGGATTCATAAAGTCCTTCCACAGGGAAGCTGTCCCCTATTTAAATCAGAAGTCTTGTTATACTTCTTGAATGCACCATACTCTATAGTTGCTTTTTAAGTGTTTCTGAACTCTGGGAGCTCTGTGAGAACCAAGGCATGCTAATCGTGCTCCCTGCTGAGACTTGAGCAATCAACACACCTTTGTTGAATGCATAAGCGAGTGACCTCTCCTTTGTCCTGTGGTGTACCTGCAACTTGGGCTTTAAAGGATAAGGGGTAAATCTGGGGAGCAGAAAGGGCAGGCTGCCCACATGGTTTCATATCAGCCTCTGCTATGCACCTGCTAGACGTTCAATGTGCCAGAAATCCCACCACTTGCGGGAAAGTTAACTCCAAAAGGGAAGGAAGCTGCATAGCCAAACCGCAGGGTGAGTCTGCCCCTGACTGGGGTGGCTAGGTCTGGGGGAACAGAGAGTGGCGACTGCTGGGATGGACAGTATGAGACCTCCTGGGGGAAGCTGGGAGGCCAGGAGGATGTTGTGGGGGGAGCCAGGACACTAAGGTTCCATTTGTGTGGCTCACTCCAGCAGTGCCCTCCCATCTCCCCAGAACAGGCTGCACATTAGAGAAAAAAGAGCAACAGCAGAACGATGACACAGAGCCAGGAGGCAGTGGGAGGATTTTACTAACTGCACAACACACGCTTTCCCAGGCCCCTGTGGGTGCCAGCACGCCCTTCAGCCATCGGGCCCGAGCAGGGCTTCTTGCTCCTGCACCCACCTGGGACTCTCGCCAGTAGGGAGGGCTGGGCTGACAGTGTCACAGATGGGAGAGTCGGGGTCAGGGTGGGACTTGGAGTTGGGGTCAGGGCTGGGCACAGGGTCTGTGTAGGGGCTAGGACCAGATCTGTGGTCAGGGCTAGCCAGGAGGTCGGAATTGGCATTGCACCCAGGCTTAGGGTCAGAAGACAGGACAGAATCAGGGGTGGGGCTAGATCCAGAGCCACTGGTGGGTTTGGGGTTGGGATTGGGGAGGGAGCCCAGCGCAGAGCCAGGGTCAGGGTCAAGGCCAGAGCTAGGGCCAGGGCTGAGCACTGATACTGCATCCGGACCCAGGAGGGAGGCCTGCCCTGGCCTTAGCATCGAAGCGGGGCTGAGGCCCAGGCTGGCAGCGGCAGCGGCGGCAGCGGCAGCTGCAGCCGCACCCTCGTGCACGCGCTTGTGCTTGGTGAGGCTGGAGGCTTGGCCGAAGGCCTTGCCGCAGAGCTGGCAGCGGTAGGGGCGCTCGCCCGAATGCACATGTAGGTGCTGCAGTAACGCGGAGCTCTGCCCAAAGGCCTTGGAGCAGTGAGGGCAGGCGTAGGGCCGCTCGCCCGTGTGTGTGTGCGCAGGTGATGCTGCAGGTTGGAGCTCTGGCCAAAGGCCTTACCGCAGTGGGGACAGCGGTAGGGGCGCTCGGCTGTGTGCGTGCGCTGGTGCTGCAGCAGCGCCGAGCTCTGCCCGAAGGCCTTGCCGCATTGCGGGCATGGGTACGGCCTCTCGCCCGTGTGCGTGCGCAGGTGCTTCAGCAGCGCCGAGCCCTGCCCGAAGCCCTTGGCGCACACCGGGCACTTGTGTGGGCCGCGGGCCGCCGTGCGTGCGCAGGTGCTGCGCCAGCAGCGAGCCGTGGCCGAAAGCTTTGCCACACACCGGGCAATGGTGAGGCTTCTCGCCACTGTGGCTGCTGCGGTGCTTGAGCAGCGTGGAGCGCCAACCGAAGGCCTTGCCGCACGCGGCGCACTGGTAGGGCCGCGCGCCAGTGTGGATGCCCCGGTGCTGCGCCAATGTGGCGCCGTGGCTGAATGACTTGCCGCAGTCGGGGCAGCGGTAGGGCTTCTCGCCGCTGTGGGTGCGGCGGTGCTGGCTCAGCCCCGAGCTGCGGCGGAAGGCTCGCCCGCAGTCGGGGCAGGAGAAGGGCCGCGGCGGGCTGGCAGGTGCAGGGAGCACCGCGGGGGCGGCGGTCAGGACCTCAGGGGTGGCAGGGAGGTCGGAGGAGAGGGAGTCCAGGTCTGGGGCGGCAGCGGGACTGAGGGTTTCGCTGTTAGGGTCGAGGATCAGGGGAACGGGGCCGATGACGTCGGGGTCGTCGAAACTTGAAGACAGGGGGTCGAGATCTTGGGGGTCGGAGTCATGGATCCCCGAGATGGAGCCTGGAGCATCCACCTCGGCATCCAGAGCCTCGGAGACAGGCTCCAGATCTTCATAGCTGGGGTCCACGTCCTCAGAGACAGTGTGGAGGTCTTCCGGCTCAGGCTCCGGGTTTTCGGAAGCCGGGTCCAGCCCTTCTGGGTCGGGGTCTAGGTCTTCTGAGTCTGAGTCAAGCTCTTCATAATCCGGCCTCCTGCCTTTGTGGCCTGGGTTCCTGACTAGGACGGAACGCCTCATCCCTGGTGTTGAAGTACCGGCTTCTGGGGCAGGATCTATGGGGTGAGGGCAGAGGGTGAGTGGAGAGTAGGTTCTGGGGAACCGGGGGTCTCTTTTGGAGCCTGGGCAGGGAAAGGAGAGGGAGTGGGGCTGTACCCCAGATCCGGCTTTGGGGTACACACACAGATCCTTCTCTTGTCTCATGCTATAGGGAGACTGCACTGGCTCCTGCCAGGCCAGGGAGAAGAGGGACCCTGGTTGGACATGGGGAGGAGCCTCCCTTCTCAGCCCCACACCTGGATAGAAGTCAGGGGACCCAGCACTAGAGGTCTCCAGCACCCAGCTCCATGGCTCCGCCCCTCTCTCCATCCTGGGCTCCTCCTCTGGTGGGAAGCTCAGGTCCTGTGGAGGAGAGAGAGTCCCCTTGACCATGGCCTCTTCAAGGGGAAGAGGGCGGGTGTCTGGGTTCCTGTGCTTGCTCTAAGTACATGGCCTGAATTCCAGTCCCATTGTTGGGGGTGGCATATTTGGGGGTACCTGGTAGGGAACTTGGCTCACCTCCTAGAGAGGAAACATTGTGATCTCTGAAGCCTCTATCTATGGGGGATGAGTGTGTGTGTGTATGTGGGGGGCAGACAACATCTGGTACTCCTCCTGGGTCACTGGGGGCACGCAGGGAGACCCCTGGCTTGCTTCCTGGGGAAGAGACATGAATTCCAAACTTCACAGTTCTGGGGTAGGACTAAGTGTCAAGACACCTATGTTCTGTCTTAGATAGAAGATCCTGAATGCCGATTTCTAAAGTTAGAGTGTGCGTAGGGACCTCTGGAGGGGTCAGGGAGACCCATGGACCCATTATTCAAGAGAGTAGGGACAGGTGTCAGTATACCTGTTTGCCCGATTGGATAGATCCTGAATTCTAACCCCTAGCTTTTTAGTCGCTTAGTCCAGTCCAACTGTTTGGTATCTCGTGGATTGTAACCCGCCAGGCTTCTCTGTCCAAGGAATTATTCAGGCAAGAATACTGGAGTGGGTAGCCAATTCCCTTTTCCAGCAGATCTTCCCCACACAGGGATCAAACACAGGTCTCCTGCATTGCAGGCAGATTCTTTACCATCTGAGCCACCAGAAAACCCCTAGCTGCGGGGTAGGCAAAACAACACCTGGGGCTTCTCCTGGGTTACTGAGGAGACCCCTGGGCCATCTCCTAGGAAGGATGATTTCTTGAGTGACTGATTCCATGGCTGAAGCATGGAGATGGTCCTCTCTGGGAAGAAAGATCCTGAATTCTACCTCCATGGCTGGAGGTAGGGAGTGGGACAGAGAAACAAGCTGGGACCCCTTTTGGGGAGCAGGGGGAGCTCAGGATTATCTGAAGGGGAGGTGATGCCCACCCCATGGCTAGGCCTGGGAGGGAAAACAACAAATAGATCTATTATTGGGAGGGGGGTTGAGGTGGGGATGGGTGTGTGTGTGTTGTGAGGCACTTTGGCTCTCCTTTGGGGGAGGGGAAACTTCTGAGCCACAACCCCAGAACTGAGAGTGGATACACACACAGAGAGGCCTGAGTTCCTAGATCACCTCCTCACATTCCATGATGGAGGGTGGGGGGACAGTGCTGGGTCACCCCTGGATTCCCAGTAGGGGGAAGACCCTTAGATTGGCTCCTGAATTCCCACCTCTGAGCTACAAGCAGCAAGGAGACATAACTGGGGTCCTTCCCTGAGTTCCTGGGGGGCAGGTGGAATCCTGGATCACCTCCTGAGGAAGGGGCTTCCAGTGCTCTGGACCCCAAGACTGGAGAGTGAGGGGAAACAACAACTGGAGTCCTGGGGGAGGTCCCTCTGGAGGATGGGTCTCCTGAACTCCGGACCCCAGGCTGGAGGGTCTGAGAGAACAATACCTGGGGTCACTCCAGGGCTCCTGGGGTGTGGGATCCGGATCGCCTCCAGGGGAGGGGGGGTTCTGGACTTACGCCCCCGCCCCCAGCCGAGGGGTGCCCCCCTGCCCTACCTCCCGATTGACGGCGCCCAGCTTGGGCTGGGCCCTCCCCCGGGGCCGCAGCGGCGGAACCGGCGCGCTAGGCCCGCAGATCGCGCGGCCCCCTCCCATCGCGCCCCAGGCTCTGCTCTCCCCGGGCGGGCGGGCGCGCGAGGCAGCGGTGGCGGGGGACAGAGGTCGCCCCGGGCCGCGCCCCGCGCTGGGGGCCCCCCGCGCCCGCCCCCCCTCATCGCGGCCCCCGCCCGCCCGGCCCGCTCGCGGGGACACTCACCCGGCGCCCCTCTCCCCTGCCCGGCCCGCCGCGCCCGCCGGCGCCCCCGGGGCCCGCAGGAAGCCCCCCGCCCGCCAGCCCCGCCGGCGGCCCCCTCGGCCCTGCGGCCCCGCCAGGCGCTCCAGGGGAGCGAGAGGGGCCGGCCGAGGGCCGCAGCGGGGGCTGCTGGGACTTGTAGTTCGCCCGCGCCCGCCTCGGCCGTCGCCATCGCTGCCCCCGCCCCCCGGGCCAGCCTTTGTCCCGGCCCGGCCACCCGGCCGCGCGGCCGCGCCTTTGTCTGCGCCGGGCACCGCCCTCGCTGTCCCCGCCGCCGCCGCCTCTCTTCTGCTTCTCTCTCAGCCGCTCTTGGTCCCTCTCCGCCCCTGTCTCTCTCTCTCTGTGTCCCTTCTCTGTCCCTCCGTCCCTTTATTTCCATGTCTTGGCCTCTCTTGTCACTTTCTCTGTCTCCGTCCCTCTGTCTGCATCCTCCTCTCTCTCCCTGTCTCTGCCTCCTGCCCGTGTCTCCGACTCTCTCTCTCTCTTTCTCTTTCTCTCTCTCCTTTCCAGGAACACCGAACAGTCTCTGTCTCTTGCAGACGGGCAACACATATCAGCATAGTTCAGACGCTGAGAATTTACAAACTTGTGGTATCTTTGCTCAGTCCAGCGTTTTCGCTTTAAGACTCCTCCTCCGAGGGAAAGAGCTGGGGATACTCCTCCTCCTCCCAGGGTCATTCACGGCTGTCACTGGTGGGCTCCCCGTGCCTATTCCTCTTTCTATAAGCCAGGTCTGGGAAGCAGTCTGGGCATACTTTACCTGGAAATGAAGATCCCTGTGAAGAGGGAATGAAATACAGCCCTGGCAGCTGGCAGCTGGGCTGTGATGTTCTTCCCAGAACATAAACAACAAGTCTCAGAACATAAACAGTCATCACACAAGGCCGCTCTGTGACCGCATCTGAGCTGAGATAGACACAAGGACACTCTGCAACCTCAGAAATGCATACATACCCTGTGCCCCCTACTAACGGAGATGACCGCCGTTTCTTCCCAATGACCGCCCCACATCCATCCTCCTACATCGAAGAATCACCAAAATACCCAGTCACCAATCTGCTCCCTCACAGTGCCAGGCTAGAATTGCTTCTACTCTCCTCAACTCTCCTTAAAACTATCCAGCACAAGCCTAAATCCTATAAGAAACCTTTCTGTCCTCCACCTCTCTCTTCTGGAGATACCCCGCTAAGGGGTCTTCCTTGCTGCACCAGCTAAAAAAACCAAACTTTTTTGACTACTGGTGTACTTCTGATGGGTCTTTTCTGGGGGCTCAGTGGTAAAGAACCCACCTGCCAATGCCGGAGACGTGGGTTCAATTCCTGGGTCATGAAGACCCCCTGGAAAAGGGAATGGCAACCCACTCCAGTATTCTTGTCTGGAGAATCCCATGGACAGAGGAACCTGGAGGGCTACAGTCCATGGGGTAGCAGAGTCGGACGTGACCGAGCGACTAAACAACGACAACAAAAACAAGTGCCTCTGATGGTCCTTGGCTGGCGAATTTTGACACCATCTACCCTTCTGGAATCTTCTAGATCTGGGCTGAACTTTTGGCCTGAGACCTGCTTTCCACCCCTCTGTGGAGAAGCCCACAGCAGATCTGAGAGACTTGAGACTACAATTGGATTATGTTCCTGGATCCTTATCCTGCTGGATGATCCCATTACAGTAATACTTGTAAAGACAGCTGTTGTTTCTGTCTGCCTAGTCTCTCTCTTAGCACCTTGTTTTCCCTTTGTGTAGCCCCCAGTATCTTGTAATTGAAACTTATCAACCCGAGAACCTCACCCCCTGGCCACAAGAATGAGGTCTGGGATGAAGCCGTATAGCTAGAGGATCTCTTTCTTCCTCTGGGATCATGAATTGTTCACAGGACCTCATTCTCCCTGAACTCACCTTCCTCAGTTGTGTGGAAGAACAGTCTGCAGACTGAAGTCAATCTGTACCAGGATGTAGAGTGAGAGTCAGAGAGACAGCCATAGCTATATTGGTTGAGCTCCTCAGTTCAGTTCAGTTCAGTTCACTCAGTCATGTCCATCTCTTTGCAACCCTGTGGACTGCAGCACGCCAGGCTTTTCTGTCCATCACCAACTCCCGGAGCCTACTCAAACTCATGTCCACCCAGTTGGTGATGCCATCCAACCTTCTCATCCTCTGTCATCCCCTTCTCCTCTCACTTTCAATCTTTCCCAGCATCAGAGTCTTTTCCAATAAGTCAGTTCTTCACATCAGGTGGCCAAAGTATTGGAGTTTCAGCTTCAGCATCAGTCCTTCCAATGAATATTCAGGACTGATTTCCTTTAGGATGGACTGGTTGGATCTCCTTGCAGTCCAAGGGACTCTCAAGAGTCTTCTCCAACACCACAGTTCAAAAGCATCAATTTTTTGGCGCTCAGCTTTCTTTACAGTCCAACTCTCACATCCTTAAATGGCTACTGGAAAAACCGTAGCTCTGACTAGACAGACCTTTGGTGGCAAAGTAATGTCTCTGCTTTTTAATATGCTGTCTAGGTTGGTCATGGATATAGTCAGGTTGAGCTTCTGGATATAACCGTACCTGAAGCCCTCAGTCTTGTCAGTATCACAAGCCAAGCAATTTCTTGGGTATTTGAGCTAGTTTAGTGGGTTTTTGTTCCTTGCAGTCATGACAGTCTTGACTAATTTATAAATTAGTTTCGGGAAGGGGAAGGGTATTGAAGGAAATAACTTAAAATGTGAAATTGGCTGAACAAAGGTAAAATAGAGGGCCGGGGCCACCACAGACATATATATTCATTATGAATAGGACTTCAAGCTTTGCGCTCTGTACAACCTCCCCGGATGTATGTCACACCCCGTAGAAGAGCTTTTCTCAGGAGACCAGACATCTATTATGTAGAAAAATAGCTAATTAAATTGTTGCCTATTTTGTCTTGGCACTCTAACAGTGTCACCTGAGACTGTGGCTCAAGTGCCTTTGGAGGAAAACATCAGGATGTTGGAATACCTGGGAGCTTCCATGAAGTCTTCAACAAGGTCCTATAAGATAGATACAAACTCCCTCTATCTGCTCCTTCTTAAAGCAGAGTTAGCACTTCCTTGATTTTGTGAGATTGCCAGAGCTCAATTTTCTGCCCCAGGCTAAAAAACAAAGTTACTAGAAATGAGATGGTGAGATAAGGCTGGGATTATCAGAGATCTGGTGGGTACTTTCAAACACTGAACACTGCCTGTCTCTAAAGGCACAATTACCCTCATTGGGAAGAGCCTATTGGCTGAGTCTGTCTACTGTCTAGATTGTAACCTGGGGCAAGATAGATGCTGTGGGGATGGGCAGGCACAGGTCTGTTGCTAGGAGACAGGATCTACCAAGGTTGGCCTCCAGACTCACGATCCTGGTGAGGTTTGGAGAACCAAATCATCCAGGCACTGAATCACAGCATCTCATCCTCTGGGCACAGTTATTGGTTCGAAGCTGGACATGTGACACAAATGAGTCAGTCAGAGTATTCGTTACTTTCTAATACAAGACAGCTCTTCCTTTGGGGCCTAACTATTAGGATTTGAGTTTTGTTTTGGTTTTGTGTTTTGCCACTGCTTGGACTGAGAGGCAGCAAGGCAGAAAGCATGCCTGATAAGGAATTGGCAGTCTTGCTAATTACAGGCTTTCTTAAGTGAATAAAATCCCTTTCTGCTTGAGCAGATAGAGCTAGGTTTCTGATACTTGAAATAGAAATACCTAAGACCTTAACAAAATTTAGGCACTGTTCATTGAGCTGCAGCCAAGTGTGAGGCTCTGTTTTAAGATGGTATATGCACATTGTATTGTAACCCTCCATGAAGGAGGAACTGTTGCTCTCCCCAATTTTGCACATAATGAAAGTGAGGGTGAGAGTATGAAATCATTTGCTGAAGGACAGAAGGAGATAAGTCTGATGCTTAGTGATGAGTACCATTGACAAGAATGTTTTCCTTTAAAAATTCATCTGTTTGGGGATTTCCCTGGTGATCCAGTGGTTAAGAATCTGCCTTGCAATGCAGGAGATGAGGGTTCAATTCCTGGTTGAGGAACTAAGATCCCCACATGCAGGGGCAACTAAGCCTGAGTGCAGCAACTACTGAGGATGTGCACTCTAGAGCCTGTGCTCCACAACAAGAGAAGCCCCTGCACATTGCAACTAGATAAAAGCCAGAGCCATAACAAAGACCAAGCATAGCCTAAATACAAAAAGAGTCATCTGTTTTCCCATGTTCAAGACTATTTCATTTGGGCTTCCCTGGTAGCTCAGTAGTTAAAAAAAAAAAAGCTGCCTGCCAATGCAGGAGACAAGGGTTTGATCCCTGGTCTGGGAATATCCCACATGCCATGGAGCAACTAAGCCCATGCATCACAACTATTGAGCCTTTGTTCTAGAGCCTGGGGACTGCAACTGCTGAGCCTTCATGCCGCAACTATTGAAGCCGAAGAGCTCTAGAGCCTGTGCTCACAACAAGAGAAGTCACCGAAATGAGAAGCTCATGCACTGCAACTAGAGACTAGCCTCCACTCGCTACAACTAGAGAAAAGCCCAAGCAGCAATAAGGACTGAGCACAGTAAAAAAAAAGTAAATACATAAATTTTTTAAAAGGTTATTTTATTCATCTAATTTTATAAGCCCTTTTGTTTTTTATAGTTCGTAGGACATGCCTTTTTTGGAAAGTAAGTGGAATATAGGAGGGATACACATAAATCCATAACATAAAACCGGAATCATCATAATGTAATTTGTTTCTGTACTGAAGACATTTAAAGTTTCTGTTCTTTCCTGGCAACCCATACTGGAGCTGGTCAGTTCCTTGGTTAGAAAATGCTTCATGATGTGCCGAAATCTGCCTCCTTGTAACTCCTACCTCTTATTTCTCATCTGGTGTCTCAGCAGTTTAAACCATTCTTAGAACCAGGCAGGAGCACCCATAATCCTGCAATTGGAGCTACACAGAACCAAAGCAAAATTTCTGAGCTTCCTGGAAGGCAAGACAAAGAGGATGAGTCCCTTTGTGCATACAGTCTGGCCAAGTAGCAGACTGGCTTTACCAGGAGCACCTGATTTTGTTGTGGGAATCACTGGAGAATGGGTTTATTTCAGTGGTCCTCAACCAGGGGCAACTTTTCCCCCCAAGGGACACTTGGCAATGTATGGAGACATCTTTGGTTGTCACAACTGGGTGGGGGAGGAGGAATGTACTACTGGCATGTGGTGGGTAGAGGTCAAGGATGATGCTGGCCAGCCTGCAATGCGTGAGACGGCCTCCAACCACCAAGAATGATCCTATCCAGAATGCCAATAATGCTGACTTTGAGAAAGCCTGTTATTTTCATGGAGTAATTCACAAGAGTGTCATCTGCATCATTAGTGGAAGCAAACAGAAGAAATGTCTGGCCTCCAGCAGACCTTCTCATGGTCAACGTGGATACCATAATTGCAACTGAAAGGGCCATCTTGTCCCAGTATGACCTCAAACTGGACTCCTGTCCTTCCTGTGGAAATGACAGGCTGGTCTCACAGGAGTATTGCCCATGGGGAAAGGACTCCTGGCCAGGCTTGAGGCTGACTCTTAGTGGCCCATTGAATTGGGGGTCTTGTGAAGGTCTGTCTACAGGGTCAGGTAGCTACATTCATTCCCTGAAACCAGATTCTCAACAGTCCACCGAGGCAGGACCCAAGCACGGCCACCAAGACCCATCTGATCATTCCAGACTGAGCCAGCTTCTCAGAGACCTCCAAGATTGTCATGGTGGGTTGCTGTCCAAGGTACTAGTCCTTGACATGCTTGCTAAGCCCTGTCACCCACTGGCTTCAGGGGCCCATCCCAACCTCTTCCTTTCTACCCTTTTCATTCTGTCTCTGGCTGAACACCTGCCCCCTTGGACATGATTAGATCCTGATGACTTTTTTTGTTTTTCCTGGGGGCCAGTTCCCCAGCCAGCTAGTGCACCCACCATTCAGCTTGCAGCCTCTGCCCACAACAGGGTAAAGTGCTGGGTCATTCTCATGTCCACCCCTTCATGCCCCCTCTGAGCCCCAGCCAGCATCTCAAGGATTGAAAGCTCCTTCCTCTACCTCCTCTCCTTCATCCTTGGAAGGGAAGCTCTCCTTTCTTGTCTCCCAGCCACGACCTGACTAGTGTGTACATTTCTCAGTTATAACAATCTAATGAGAGAGATTGTGTCCAGGTGGTGCTAGTGGTAAAGAACCCATCTGGCAATACAGGAGAGATAAGAGACACAGGTTCAACCCCTGGTTCAGGAAGATCCCTTGGAGGAGGGCATGGCAACCCACTCCAGTATTCTTGCTTGGAGAATCTCATGGACAGAGGAGCCTACAGTCCATGGGGTTGCACAGAGTCAGACACGACTGAGCACACGTGCATGGGTTGCCAAAGCACTGTTTATTGCTGGTTAGGGCATGGGTAGATAGGGGTCTGGGGGGCCCCAAGGGTCCACTTTCCGAGCCCCACAGCCCCACTGATGAAGAGAGCCCAGGGGCAAGTGACTCTCCTGGAAGTCATCCCATCTTAGCACCGCTGGGCCCTGGTACTTGAAGGTAAATTCATCCTTGTTTAGGGTTGAGAAGAAGCGCTGTTGACCCAGTGGGGGCTCCAAGTGGCTATATTTGCACTGTGGAGTCAGGGTGGGGGAGCCTGGCAGGGCAGCCTGGAGGGCGGCTGACCCACCCAGGCCCCCCTGGGAACATAAAAGTATGGGGAGAGACGCAGGTGGGTTTGGTCCATGACTGGGTCCTGGGGAGGTGGGCAAAAGGTTGGAGTGACACAGGAGCTGGATGAGAAGCTGAAGAGAAACCAGTGCAGGCCCCGGGAGAGACCCCATGGCCTTGTTGACCTTAGGTGATTCTGAGCTCACCCTCAGCTTGGAATGTAACTGGGGCTCACCACAGTTGCCCCTGAGCTGACCGTGATGGGCCCCTGAGCCTTGGGTGACCCTAGAGTGACCCTGAGCAGTGAAGTGAAGGTTAGTCACTTATTCGAGTCTGACTCTTTGTGACCCCATGGATTGTAACCCACCAGGCTCTTCTGTCCATGGGGATTCTCCAGGCAAGAATACTGGAGTGGGTTGCCATGCCCTCCTCCAGGGGATCTTCCCGACCCAGGAATCGAACCCATGTCTCCTGCCTTGCAGGCAGATTCTTTACCATCTGAATCACCAGGGAAGCCGGACCCTGAGCAGATGTGAGACTAATTCTGATCTGAGAGGTTACCTGGTTAAGGAGATACCCTTTCCTCCTCCCTCACCCGCTGTAGCATCTCCTCCGTCACAGAGGCTGGAGCTATTCCGTGTGGCTTCAGCATTTTCCGGTTCATGGTTAAAAAATCTACGTCTGGAGATTTGGGTGGGGTGGCCAAGCTGAGGGGCTGAGGGAGGAAAGGCAGGGCTCAGGGGGAAAGGACGAGGGAGACTAAGGATGCGGCAAGGGTTCAAGGGCGACGCCTGGGTTCCCGTTGAAGTTGTCAGAGGAGGAGGATGGGTTAGGAGGCAGGGAGGGTAAGGGAGCCAGCGGGGGACTGAGGTGGCCAGGGGCGGGGCAAGGGCAGAAGATCCGGGGTGAGGGGCTGGTGAGGGGACAGGAAGAGTGGATTAGCTGGTCAAGGGGCGGAGCCAGAGTGTTGGCAGAGGAGGAGGAGGGCTAAGAGTCTTGAGAGGGTGGATATGGAGAGGGGAGGAGCCATACCAGAGGGGCAGAGTCATGCAGGGATGGAGGGGGTTGTTGAGAGTCACGATGACGAGGGCATGGGATTGTTCAGGGTCAGAGCTGGGAATCTTGGCCCAGGGCGTGAGATCTAACCCTTCAGGAAGCGGAGCCAGAGGCAGGCAGTGGACGAGGTGGGATTGGCCGGGGGCGGGACCACAGAAGTGGCAGGGGCAGGGCGGGGCTTCCCCAGGTGGGCGGGGCCTCGCTCACCACCGGTTCCCTCTGGCAGGTTGCTGCGGCGCAGGTGGAGGTTGGGCGCTTTCGGCGGCTTTGGCATCCCAGGGGGTAAATAGTCCGTGCCCATGGAGGTCTGGAAGAACTGTCCGAGCAGCGACGGCTCCCCTAGGGTTATGTGACTCTGCAATGTCTCATGAGGCACGTGGCGGCTGGCTGGCTTGCTCGCTCTCAGAGGCTGTAAGGACCACAGGGTGTCTGGGAAGCTCCCCTCGTCATGGGTGTCCCAAGGCCGGGGATGAAGCTCAAAAGCGGGAGCTGTGTGACCTTGGACGGCTCACACTCTCTCTGGGTCCCACGTGATGGCGCTGGGAATTGGTACTGTTATCTCAGTTTACAGACAACCACTGAGGTATGAAGTGGTTAAGTGGCTCACCGTACATCCCGCAAATAGATCCAGGAGATCCCCGTACACATGTCCAGCTCCCTCCCACCTCAGGGCCTTTGCACTTGCTATTATTCACTCTGGGAAACAGAGGAAAGCCCGTTTCCCTGACTCGTCCTGCAGCCTTTCGCCTTCCTGCTGACCTGACGGTAGAAGAAGTGTGTGGAGGTGGTGAGGCTCCCCGGACCGGGACACCCATTTCCTTCCAGGATGTGTGACTCCGGAGTCTGGGCGTGGTGAAGAAGGAAAGGTTCTGCCAGTGGCAGAGTAGGTCCTGAGCAACCCTGGGTGGCTGCTCTGGGACTGAGGGGGGCAGGGCAGGCAGCCGGATCTCACCTGGCTCCCGGGCATGGAAGTGTTCCCCCTTGGTGGTCCTGTCATGGAAGAGGCCATCACCAGGACGGATGTTCACACAGTGGATGTGGGCTGAGGCCTGGGCCTTGTCATACCTGCAGGTAAGGGGATGGGAAGCAGAAGGTGGATCCATCTGATCTGGGCCCTTACAACTCCCAGGAAAAGGGAGGGAGGGACAGGCTCCCCAATGGCCAAACTGTGGGGTGCTAATTGTGAGTGATCTGGCACAATAGTGGGCCTTGCCTGTGGGTGATGGAGACTTCAAGGGCGCAGTGTTGGCCCTAAAGACTTAGGTGATCCACCCCACGTATCGCTGAGAGCTCTTTCACCCCGTCTTGGTAGAAAAGGCCATGGTTCTTTTGTACCTGTCCGGGGGCAAATCCAGAGGCCCATAGGCTTGTTCCTGCTCCGTGCACATGGGCCTGTAGCCAATCTTGAAGTCTCCTAGTTCTATGCTGGAGGAGGCCTGTGGGTGGACAGGAGTGGGAAGGCAAGACCACCCAGCCCCCATCACTGCTCCTCCCCCCGACCCCCCACTGGCAGCACCAGCCCGGTCTCAATTTACCCTCTTACACGGCAAGGCAGGTGGGCCTGGCAGGGCCTGAAACTGTCTCTGGTAGGAGGTGTTGTCATCCTGTCTCTTGTGCTCCCACTGGAGGGGATTGGGCCCACCTGAGGATGAGCAAGAGGAGAGAGAATGGGATCAATTTTTGGCAGCTTCAGGACCACTGGGATTCTATCCCTCGCCTGGGAAGAGCAGGTGGGCAGTCCAGACTAGTTTAGCCAAAGGCCTATCTGGAAAACATCAAAAATAATAAGTAGGGACTTCCATGGGCTTCCCTGGTGGCTCAGTGGTAGAGTGTCCACCTGCAATGCAGGAGCCGCAGGAAAAGCAGGTTGGCTCTCTGGGTTGATCCCCTGAAGAACCACTCCAGTATTCTTGCCTGGAGAATCCCACGGGCAGAGGATCCTGGCGGGCTACAGTCCATGGGGTCATGAAGAGTCGGACACGAACTGAAGCAACTCAGCACATATGCACAGGGACTTCCATGGCTAAGACTCCACACTCCCAGTGCAGGGGGCCTGGGTTCGTTCGATCCCTGGTCAGGGAACTAGACCGCACATGCCACAACAAAGATCAAAGATCCTGAGGGCCAAAACTAAGACCCAGTACAGCCAAATATATATTAAATGACAATAAGGGAGTTCCGTGATGGCCTAGTTGTTAGGATTCCAGGTTGTCACTGCTGTGACCCAGGTTCAGTCTCTGGTCGGGAGCCGAGATCGCACAAGCTATGTGTTCCTCTGAGTCACAGAATTGGAAAAATCATACGAATGACAGCGACGCTTTGTTGCTCACTATCTGGCAGGCACGTCCTGCACTCGGGGCTCTTTTGGCTTCACCAGTAACTATAAAACTGGTTGTTGCACCCACTCTGCAGATGAGTAAACTGAGGCTGGAAGAGGTTGCTTTCCTCAGAGTCACACAGCTACTGAGGTGGTAGGGCTGGGTGGTGAAGGTGGAAGACACTTAGATTTGTTTAACCCCAAACCAGCTTCATGACTCTGCCCACAGCAAAGCACCCTGGAGAGCTTCAGGAGATGTGCCCATTCTGTGGATGCAGAAACTGAGGCTCAAGGAGGTTCCAGAGTTTCTCAGCCTCTGCGCTGTTGACATTTGGTGAAAGTGAAAGTGTTACTCGCTAGGTTGTGTCCCACTCTTTGCGACTGCATGGACAGTAGCCCGCCAGGCTCCTCTGTCCATAGGGTTTTCCAGGCAAGAATGCTGGAGTGGGTTGCAATTCCCTTCTCTAGGGTATCTTTCTGACGCAGAGATCGAACCCGGGTCTCCTGGATTGGCAGGCAGATTCTTAACCAACTGAGCCACCAGGGAAGCCAACATCTGCATAATTCTTTACTGTGGGTAGCTCCCCTATGCGTGGTAAGATGTTTAGTAGCATCCCTGGCCTCCATCAACTCCCTGACAGTAGCATTCTCTCCTTTCCATCGTAAAGACTTAAAAAGACGATCATCAGACACTGCCAGGGGGGTCCACTGGGGGCGAGGAGCAGAATCCCTGTTTGCCGCGAGAATAAGTGTGTCGGTTAAATTGCCTAGGGCGCCCGGGCGCTCACTCACGGAGGCGGCAGGCAGGCTCGCGGGGCTTCAGGCAAAGGTCGTGGAGCGGGAAGAACTCCCGGTACGTGGTGGGCGGGATGCGCAGCTTGACTCGGTCCCCCGACGGCAGCGAGTCGCGGTCGAAGATGAGGCGCGCGCCGCGGATCTGTTCGTGGGCGCGCTCCGGCGGCTCTGGCCAGCCGTAGTCGGCGCGCGCGGTGGAGAGACCGGTGCGGGGGCGCGCTTCCGCGTGCACGTGCAGGTGACTGGTTTGCGTGGTGAATGTGGGCTCCCGCGCCAGTTCCCGCTCCTGCTCTCTCAACAGCATCGGTGGCGGGGGCTCATAGGCGCAGCGCGTCTCCGACAGGCGCTCCTGGCCCGCCCAGCGCGCATCCTTTTGGAAGAGGGATGCACAGGGCGGCGGCGGGCACAGCGGCCCACGGGTAGAGCTCGAGTAGGCGGGAAAGTCCCGGTGCGATGTGGACTGCTTGGCGTCCGCGTGCAGCCGTGGGTCCGGCCCTAGCGCGAAGTGCGAGGCCTTGAGGAAGTCCAATCGGGACACTGGGCACGGCAGGAGGGCGCCCGTGGCCATAGCGGGGGGAGGTGCCACCTGCGAGGAGGCGGAGATAGGAATGAGCAGGTCCCATGGTGGGCTCGGGGTTGCAGACATTGTAAGTAACAGGTTTAAGGATTTTAGTGGCGGTCGAGTGGTCAGGACTCCTCGCTTTCACTTCCAGGGACCAGGGTTCAACCCTGATCCGGGAACTGAGATCCCGCAAGCCCTGTGGTGAGGCCCTCACCCCCGCCCAAAAGAAACAGGTGTAGCCCCTTTGCCTGCCCGCATGGAAAGCAGAGATAGAAATAATCACTTATTTGGCATTTAGAGTGTGCCAGGCACGGTTCTAGGCTCCCGGAGAGGGTTCATCAACAGACCTAGAGCCCTACCTTTGTGGAGATGGTAACGGGAACAGACAATAATGAATAAATGTCATCACATCAACTGCAGAGTAAGTTACAAGGTGATAAGTGCCTTGGGGGGGGGGGAAGTCACATGGGGTAAAGGATAAGGTTTGGGCTAGAAGCCTTGTTGTTTTAAATAGTCAGGAAAGGCATTCCTTGGTGGTGCAGTGGAAAAGAATCCACCTGCCATTGCAGGAAACATGGGTTCAATCCCTGGTCTGGGAAGATTCCATATGCTGCAGATCAATTAAGCCCGTGGGAGCCACAACTACCAAAGCCCACAGTCTAGGAGCCCATGCGCCACAAGAGAAGCCACCGCATGGAGAAACACACACAATGAAGAGTAGCCCCCTGCTTGCCACAACTGGAGAAAGCCCACATACAGCAACGAGGACCCAGTGCAGTCGTAAATAAATAAATAAAAATTAAAAAAAAATAGTCAGGGAAGGCATCACTAAGATGATAGCTGAGTAAAGACCTGTAAAGAGGGGCAGTGGGGCATTTAGGTATTGGGGGGGGGTAATGACATTCTGGGCAAAAGAAGCAGCAGGTACAAAGGCCCTGTGGCTGCTGCAGAGAGATAGGAAGAGCTGCAGAATTAACCATTGCATTTGACAGTTTGCTACTGGAACCCACTCTCTTCACTCTCAGTCAGTTGTGAAGACCACGGCCCTCCCCTCCTTCATGCCTGGGAACCCACTTCTGTCTCTTCCCAGCTCTGGCCCCTGTCCGATCTCTGCCATACCCCTCTCCTCACTGGTCTTCCTGCCCTCAGCAGTTGTCCCTGGCCCTGACTGTTCTTTGTGTATTCCAGCTGTCTGCATTTTACACACTTCTTACTCATTTCTCTGACCTTTAGCTCTGGACTCTCAGCACCCCACTTAGCCTACCAAGACTTTCTGGCTTTTGCTCAGAGCTGAGATGTCTCCCTCACCCGTCTCTGCCCCTCAGAAATCAGATCCTTGGATACCACCAACACCCCTGGCTCACTCAGCATCACCTTCTTCAGGAAGCCCTCCCAGACTGCTTCAGCCCACAGCTATTGGTTCACATCAGTCTCTTCAGAAAACACACATCAAGGGTTTTTTTTGTTGCTGTTTTTTTAACGAAACCAGTGGTTTTTTTTTTTTTCCTGATCATTTCACCACCTAAAATAGTTGAAGATTGAGAAGCTTTCAAATAGTTTGTGGGAGAATCTGACGACTGAAACAACTAGCCGGGTTACCTTGGAATAATTAACTGGGCTCCTGTGAACTTCATTTTGTTTCCTGACCAGGGTTGAGGAGAGTGCACCTACCTCAAGGGGGGGCATGAGAGCTAGTGAGTCTTAGAAGATGCACTTGGCATGGGCATGACCCTCGAGACTCCCTCAGTCCCTGGTCTCCCAGAGGATGCTCAGATGTTCCATCTGGGGATTCATCCAGGTGTGGTCTGGCCCTGCCCATTGTGACCCAATAAGCTGCCTGGGACGATGCTGTCACAAGGGTCCCCCAGCAACTCTGGGGGCAACCAGGAGGAAAATCAGGAGCAAGGACAGAGGATCCTGCCCCCGAGAGCTCGAGGGAGCCTGGCCTGTGACTTGACTTCTCGAAGACTCCATTTTGTCATCTGGAAAATGGGGCTGGAGATGGCAGCCACTTCAGTGGGGGAGGATTTGATGCCAGAGGCCACCTGCATGTATTATCATCATTTTCCCTTCTCATCAGCTTTCTAACTCTTGTCTGCACAGGATGGGCCTAACTCTGAGTCACCATACCTCTTAATGCCACTCCAGGGCTCACAGACCTCCAGCGTAGCCTTAAAGACATCTGTGCCCCAAGACCACCAGGAACACACATGTATTTGAACACATGGGGCTTGTTACTTGAAGCAGTGGGTACAATGCATGTCATGGATCTGGGCTTTGTCTTCAGTGCTTCCAGGGAACTTTCAATACATGGGACTTTGCTCTGTGTTGGATGCTTTCACTGGTTGGAAATTTGACTTTCTTTTTATTTATTTATTTACTGGCAGTGCAGCATGGCATCGGAGAAGGCAATGGCAACCCACTCCAGTACTCTTGCCTGGAAAATCCCATGGACGGAGGAGCCTGGTAGGCTGCAGTCCAGGGGGTCTCGAAGAGTCAGACATGACTGAGTGACTTCACTTTCACTTTTCACTTTCATGCATTGGAGAAGGAAATGGAAACCCACTCCAGTGTTCTTGACTGGAGAATCCCAGGGATGGCGGAGCCTGGTGGGCTGCCATCTATGGGGTCGCACAGAATTGGACACAACTGAAGCGACTTAGCAGCAGCAGCAGCAGCAGCAGCATGGCATATGGGATCTTAGTTCTCAGTTTGTTGTTCAGTTGCTTAGTCGTGTCTGACTCTTTGCAACTCCATAGACTGTAGCCCACTAGGCTCCTCTGTCCATGGGATTTCCCAAGCAAGAATACTGGAGTGGGTTGCCATTTCCTCCTTCAGTTTATCTTCCTGACTCAGGATCCAACCTGCATCTCCTGCATTGGCAGACGGATTCTTTACAGCTGAGCCACTTCGGAAGCCCATGTTGAGGCAAAAATACATTTTCTCTGCCTGCCTGGAAAAGGAGGATGCAGGAGTGGGTAGGTTCTGTATGCTGTCTTGAAGCAAGGAGGAGAAGTAACACTCTTATGGAGGAACTGAACAATCTTGATCACAAAGTCTAAGGAATTAAGCAACTTGAAAGCGGTGATTGGGGACTTCCCTGGTAGTACAGTGGTTAAGAGTCTGCCTTCCAAAGCAGGGGACGCAGTTTTGATCCCTGGTCAGGGAACTAAAATCCTACATTCTGCAAGGCAACTAAGCCTGTTTTCCACAATGAAAGATCCTGAATGCAGGATCTAAAACCCAAGGCAACCAAATAAATAATAAAATAGTTTTTTAAAGAAAAAAGTGGCAATTGGCAAAGACTCAGAGTCATTCAGATTAGCCGGGACACATCTGGTTGCTGTAATGATTTGGACAGCGTTCATGTTTTGTCTGTGTTTAGACAGCATGATGGACCGGGCTTGTTTTGTCTTGTCCCACCATGGTCACAGAGTGGCCTTGTCTGATGTAGGCATCCTGTGAAATTATCTGTGTCCAGCAGGAGAACACCAGTGCCCGACTGTGAGAGAGCTCCAGGCCAGCTCCTAGCAACCACAAGGCCAGCCGTGAATGCCAGGCCAGCTCCTGTTGCTTTCCCAAAGGTCAAGCTGAGCCCTAACCAGACGATGATGGACACTGGGAGGGCTGGGCCCTGCCTGCCACTCTCACTGCTGTCTCTTTGGTGCCTATAACAGGGCTCAGTGCACAGTAGGCATCAGAGAAACGTGATGTGCTGTTACGAGGACCATGGGGGACAGTACAGGCTCAGGAGAAGGGATCCGGCCACTCTGCAGCCCGAGGTCTCCTTCCCTCTGTTGGCCTTGGGCTTGGCTTCGATTTTTTCTGCAGTGTGTGTATGTGTGTGTTTAAATATTTATATATTTGGCTGCTCTGGGTCTTAGTTGTAGGATCTTTGATCTTCGCTGAGGCATGTGGGATTTTTTTTTTAGTTGCAGCATGTCGGAGGCTTCCCAGGTGGTGCTAGTGGTAAAGAACCCTCCTGCCAATGCAGGAGAAATAAGAGATGTGGGTTCGATCCCTGGGTCAGGAAGATCCCCTGGAGGAGGGCATGGCAACCCGCTCCAGTATTCTTGCCTGGAGAATCCCATGGACAGAGGAGCCTGATGGGCTACAGTCCATGGAGTCTCAAAGAATTGTACATGACCAAGTAACTGAGCACACGCACACAGGTTAAGAAGCAACATAGGGACTTCTCTGTTGGTCCGGTGGCTAAAACTCCATGCTATCAATGAAGGGGGCCCAGGTTCGATTCCTGGCCAGAGAACTAGATCCCACCTGCTGCAACTAAAAATCCCGCATCCTGCAGTGAAAATTGAAAAACCCACGTGTCACAACTAACACCTGGCACAGCCATATTAAAGAAAGAAAAAGAAGTAACATATACAGTCATGTTAAGTAGTGTTACAAGCTAAAAAGAAAAATAAGGTAGCAAGAAATGTGGGCAGGAAGTGCCTAGGGGTATGTGTGTGTGGTCCCAGAGCAGGATGACATTTGAGTATATCTGAAAAGGAGGTGTGGGAGGGAGCCAGATGAGTATCTGGAAGGAGAGCCTTCCAGGCAGAGCCAACAGCACATGCAAAGGTCCTGAGGCAGGTGTGGGCTGCAACTTCAAGGAACAGGAGAAAGGCAACATGGTTGGATATGAGTGAATCAGGCTAGATGAGTAATATGTGTCTAAATCAAGAGGAAATGTATTTTTTTTTCTTAAAAAAAGGAGATCAGTTGGCATCATTATTGATTCAAAACAAAACCACAGTGAGATACCACTTCAGAGTCAGCAGGAGATGTGCTCTTGGGTGTCTCCTTACTGGTAAGCCAGCTTATCTTTCCTTGACCCTTATTTATTATTTTAGCCTTGGGAAAAATAGGAGAGCAGATGCAATCTCGCAAAGGAGGAATGTATGTAGAGGAATTTCCTGAGTTGACTAAGAAGAGGACAAAGAAAGCTGATGAACTATGAGAAGAGAATGGAGGTGAGAGGATTAGGTGGTATAATGTATGTACATTAATCTGAACAGATCCCAAGCTGGCATGACAATATTTTTGCACGTTGGGTTAAATAAAATGTATTGTTAAAATGAATAGTCCAAGTGTTGGCAAGAACGTGGAGAAATTGGAAGCCTTGTGCACTGTGGGTGGGAATGTAAAATGGTGCAACCATTGTGGAAAATGGTCTAGTGGTTCCTCATCAAGTCAAACATGGGGACTTCCCTGGTGGTCCAGTGGCTAAGACTCTGCATTCCCAATGCAGGGGGCCCAAGTTTGATCCTTTGTCAGGGAACTATATCTCACATGCTGCAACTAAGAGTTTTCGTGCCACAACTAAGACCTGGCACAGCCAAATAAACAAATATATATTTTTAAGTCAAACATAGTAGAATGGCCCAGCAATTCTACTCGTAGGTAGGAACTGAAAGCAGGGACTAGAACAAGTACACATACACCAGTTCACAGCAGCACTGTTCACCGAGGCTTCCCTGGAGGTCCAGTGGTTAGGAAACCGCCTGCCAATGCAAAGGACACGAGTTCGATCCCTGGTCCAGGAAGATTCTGAAGGGCAACACGCTCAGGGGCAATGAAGCCCGTGAGGTGCAACTACTGAGTGGCATGCTACAGTTACTAAAGCCCGCGCACCCTAGAACCGGTGCTCTGAAACGAGAGAGAGCACTGCAGTGAGAAGCCCTCGTACTGCAACTAGAGAGTAGCCCCTGCTTGTTGCAACTAGAGAATGGCCTCAAGCAGCAAGAAAGACCCAGTGTAGCAAACAAACAAACAAACAAACAAAAAGAGGTAGAAACAATCCAAGTGTCCACAAACCAATGAGCAGATAAAAATATGATGTAGCCAAAGCATGGAATATTATTCAGCCATGAAAGGAATTAAGTACTATTGAGACATGCACAATGTGGAGAACTTCAAAAACAGGGTCAGAGAAAGAAGCCAGACACAAATGTTCCCATATTACATGATTCTATTTATAAGAAATGTCAAGAATAGGTAAATCAGTAGACACAGGCAGCAGGTGGTGGTTGCTAGAGGCTAGGGGGAGGAGGAATAGTGTGACTGAATGAAAGAGTGACAGGGTTTCTTTTGAGGGTGATGAAAACATTTGAAAACTATCAAGGTGGGATGTCTGTATGACACATGAGTGTACTAAATGCCACAGAATTGTACATCTTAAAATGGTAAACTTTTTGCTATGTGAGTGAGGGTGAAATTCTCTCAGTCCTGTCTGACTCTTTGCAACCCCACAGACTATACAGTCCACGGACTTCTCCAGGCCAGAATACTGGAGAGGGGAGCTGTTCCCTTCTCCAGGGGATCTTCCCAACCCAGGGATCGAACCCAGGTCTCCCACATTGCAGGTGGATTCTTTACCAGCTGAGCCACAAGGGAAGCCCAAGAATACTGGAGTGGGTAGCTTAACCCTTCTCCAGTGGATCTTCCCAACCCAGAAATTGAACCCCAGTCTCCTGAATTGCAGGCAGATTCTTTACCAACTGAGCTCTCAGTTTTGTGAATTTCACCTCAATTAAAAAAGAAACAAAGGGGGCTTCAGTGGTGGTCCAGCGGTTAAGAATCTGCCTTGCAAAGCAAGGGATACAGGTTTGATCCCGGGCTCAGGAAGATCCACATGACAACGGAGCAACTAAGCCCCTGTGACACAGCTACTGAGCCTGTGCCCTAAAGCCTGTGCTTGGCAACCTGAGAATTCACAGCAGTAAGAAGCCCTCCCACAGCAACAAAGAGTCGTCCCCACTCTCCACAACTCAAGAAGGCCTGTGCAAAGCAACAAAGACCTAGTGCAGCCAAATAATAAAATAAATAAATCTTAAACAAATAAAGGAAACAGGCTATGTTACCTCTTTGAAAGAATGTCTTTGATTTTTTTCTCTTTCTTTTTTTATTTTTTAAATTATGAAAGTATGATAATACATTTACAGGAGATTTGGAAAATATAGAACAAGGTTATTAATACCTACAGTTTCACTGTATCTTACAATTATTTTTTAAAGTAGATAAATAAAGATTTTTAGTTGGAGCTCCAATATCAAACTCTCAAAAATCAATAGAATGAATATATACAGAAGTAGAAGGATATAGTGGGCTTTCCTTGTGGCTCAGCTGGTAAAGAATTTGCCTGCAATGCGGGAAACTTGGGTTCAATCCCTGGATTGGGAAGATCCCCTGGAGAAGGGAACAGCTACCCACTCCAGTATTCTGGCCTGGAGAATTCCATGGACTGTATAGTCCATGGGGTTGCAGAGAGAAGGATATAGTAGACCTGAAAAGGACTATGAACCAATTCAACATAATTAAGATTTATGCAATCTTCACACAACAGTAGGATACAAATTCTATTCAAGTTCCCATAGACTATAAACTAGGAGACCCTGGAACATATCCAGGGACATAAAACAATGTGCAAAAATTTCATGATCTAAAGGTACTGAAATTATACAGAATCTGTTCTCTTATCACTGTGGAATTATGTGAGAAATCAATATCAAAAGATATTTGAAAATAAATCACATATTTTCAACTGCAATGTGACATTGACCATGAGAGACCTTTGACTTAGCCATTGAAAGCCTCAGTAAAATTAGAAGACTGAAAAAACACAGGGTGATTGCAGAGAAGAAAGCATTTAAGTGAGAAATTAATATCAAAGTGAAAAATTAATATCAAAGATACTTTAGAAACTCCATGTATTTGGACATTAAATGTCCACTTTTAAATGGTGGGTGAATCTAAGAAGCCATAACAAGGAAAATTAGAAAATATTTGTGATAGTATAAAAATGAAAAGAGAATTTACCAGAATTTGTTGCATGCAGCTGAAGCTGCTCAATGCAACTAACTACAATGTGGAACCTTGAATAAGGTATGAAAACATATGCACACTAACACAAAATTTTGTGAAATTTGAACAAAATCTGTGTATTAGTTAATAACAGTGTATCACATGTTAATTCCCTGTGCTTTGATTTTTTACAACATAGTATTTCTTTATATTCTCAGAATTGGGCTAGAAGTTTCAAGCCTCTTTCAAAAAAATTTTTTTAAATAACTAAGATAATAAAGTTTCTAGACTTTTAGCAGTAATAATAGATGCCAAAATACATGGAACTATATCAAAGTTTTGAGTGAATATAAAATAGAAATCTAGCATTCTATTCATACTAAGTCAAACAAAAATCAGTGTCTCTGATTTTTTTGACCAACTAGTCCATGCAGATGGCACAAAATTCAAAGACTACAAAACAGTACAAAGGTGACCATTAATCTCTTCCCAGTGATGACTAATGGCTGGCCATCTGGCTCCACAAGGATTGAGTCATTGGCCATTGCAGTCACTGACCTTTAACACCCCCTGAAAAGAGGTCCAGGTGGAGGATCAGAAACTGCTCTCTGCTCTGGGAAAACTGACAGGACAGGCCTTTAGATAGTGAAGATGTTTTCAGGAAAAAATTTTTATGAGTCTGGATTCTTGTCCATCTTCCCACACTTAGAAAAGCGCTAAAATCATTAACTTTCCACTGGGATGCGTGATTACACATAACCTTCTCCAAAATCACACACATGCTGACCTTCCGCTCAACTCTTCCTGAGACCCCTTGGGTTATAGCCCTCAGTAAACCCCCCAATAAACTGAAAAACTCACAGCTCTCATGGTGTGCGTTTTTATTTCAGTCAACATCAGCCACCGAGTTATCCGCTGGGGATATTGCAGTTTTCAGATTCTTGTCTATTCTTCTAGACCGGTTCCATGCATTTCTTTTTTTTTTTTTTTTTTTTTTTAAGGCGACTAGCTTATTTATGCACGCATGCAGGAACTTGGGCTTCCCAGGTGGCTCAGTGGTAAAGAATCCGCCTCCTAATGCAAGAGATGCAGGAGATGCGGGTTTGACTCCTGGGTTGGGAAGATCCCCTGGAGGAGGGCATGGCAACCCACTCCAGTCTTCTTGCCCGGAAAATCCCACTGAGAGAGGGGCCTGGTGGCCTAGGGTCCATGGGGTCCGCAAAGAGTCGGACGACTGAGCACGCAGGCACGCGGAAACACGGATGGAACCCGCCGCCCCCTGTAGTGCAAGCAGAGCGTCCCAACCACTAGGCTACCAGGGAATTCCCCAAAGTTTCCCTGACTTTTTTTAAATTGCCTTACAGGACATAACAGCAAACTATGCTCTCTAAGGACAAGCCGACAACGCAGAAAGAGTGAAGCAGAAAAATTAGAAAACTTTCTTCTTGGACTACAGCAAACAGGTTGGTGCTTTTGCTTGGAATCTTTATGTGGGTGCGTGTGTGTAACTGGTTAACTTTGAAAACATGGGTAGCGAGCTCAGACCGTCCACCTAGGTGCACAGGGCCGGGAGAAACCACAAGTGGAGATCCCAAAGTTGCAAACTACATTGCTCCCAGAAGCAGACGAAGTGCAGAGTCTCGGACAAAGGGTCGCGCCCGCGCCTGCGCAGAAAGCTCCCAGGAACGCACCCCCTTGCGCCGGGCCCGCCCCCTGGCGCGGCGAACTGACGTCACGGCGGAGTCGCCATGGTGGCCCTGAGCGATCTGGCGTCGGCGCTGGAGTCCTATAGGGGTCGCGATCGCCTGGTGAGGCTGGGGTGGAGCGAGGCCAGAGATCCTGGAGTCGGGCCAAAACCCAGAGACCGGGACACTGAGGCCAGAGAGGGAGTGGGGTCACTCAGGATCCCCCTAGGGCAGATGCTTCTGTCCCCTAGCGGTGGACATGTAGGTTCTTCTCGGTACCCCAAACGACTGGACATTTACAGTACCAGCCAGATCCTCACGTTTGTACATTTGAATTCAGCCAGACCACTGAAGTTGGTCCCAAACAATGTTGTATGAGGATTTGGGATGTGGCAGGGCTCCCCTTAAGGCTGGGCATTTGGGTTCTGACTAAATCCCCTGAAGTTGGGTACTTAGGTTGCTCTGGCCAGTTCGGCCTGGCCAGACATTCCCATGCCTAACAAACCCATGTTTGGACATTTAGGATCAGACTAAGCCACTGTATTTAGTCCCTCGGTTGTCGAAATCTAATATGGGCATATAAGATTTTGCACTGCTTTCCCTTTGGCTGGATGTTTAGGTTCTGACCTTCCGCGCAACTCAGGTTGGGCATTTAGATTGTTCCTTCCAGGCTGTTGAGGTCGGACTCTGAGCTTGTCCCAATCCATCTCTTACAGGTAGGCATTCCAGTTGTACCAGGGAATGTACCAGTGGCTGGGCATTTAGGTTCTAGGCAAATCTTCTCTGATGAGTATTCAGGTTCTAAATCGCCTGGAGAAGGAAATGGCACCCCACTCCAGTATTGTTGCCTGGGAAATCCCATGGACAGAGGAGTCTGGTGGGCTACAGCCCATGGGTTTGGAAGAGTCGAAGATGACTTAGCGACTAAACAACAACAGCAAAGCTGGACTTGCAAAATGCAGCATTTTTGCCATTACAAGGGTGCTGAAAAGGAATTACAAGGAAAAATAATATATAAAACAACAGGAAAAAGCAACTTCTGAAAAGCAGATGAAATAAAGATGTAAGGATGGGGAAGCAGACTTTGTTCACCATGCTCCAGATCACCCACTGATTCCCGAATCACCACTGGGTTCCTTCTCACTAGGTAATGCAAACAAATCATCCTTTTGTTCACTGGGTTGAGGCCTGCTCACCTTTCTAAGTCACAGCCCAGCCACGGACTTTGGTCCAGCCAGGTAGATGCAAATAAAGTAGATGCAAATAGTCTTCCTGCCTGCTGGGAAAAAGGAGGATCCAGGAGGTAAGAAATGGGGGTTTCTTTTTCTCGTCCCCATCATGTGTCTCCAAAGACTGTGCCATTCAGTGACACGAGCCAGCGTGCCCTTAGTCTCCACAGTGCCTTTTCTTTTAAAAGTTCATTTTTATTGGAGTATATAGTTGCTTTACAATGTTGTGTTAGTTTCTACCATACAGCAGAATGAATCAGCCATCCATATACATATATCTCCTCCATCCCGGACTTCCTTCTCATTCAGGTCACCACGGAGAACTGACTAGAGCTCCCTGAGCTATGCAGTAGGTTCTCATTAGTTATCAGTTTTGAGCTTCCCTAGTGGCTCAGATGGTAAAGAATCTGTCTGTAATGTGGGAGATCGAGATTCAATCCCTAGGTTGGGAAGATCCTGTGGAGAAGAGAATGGCATCCCACTCCAGTATTCTTGCCTGGAGAATCCTCATGGACAGAGGAGCCTGGCAGGCTGCAGTCCATGGGGTCTCAAAGAGTCAGACATGACTGAGCGACTAACACACCCAGATATCTGTTTTACACATAGTTATCGATAGCGTATACCTGTCAATCCCAATCTCACAGAGCCTTTTGCACAATGATGTTGTGTGTCTCCATGTATCCCACCTACGAGTATCTTTCAACTTTCTGTTGGAAGTTTGATTGAGAGACCTGTTTGATTCCCCGAGGCCCGCGGCCAGGTCAGGGGTGATCGGCTTAGTCCTACTGACTGCTTCTGGTTTCCCACAGATCCGAACGCTGGGTTACTGCTGCCAGCTGGTGGGCGGGGTCCTGGTGGAACAATGTCCTGCCAGGTCAGAAGTGGGGACGCGCCTGTTGGCACTGTCCTCCCAGCTCAGCCACTGTAGGATCGTCCTGCGACTCTTTGATGACGTGGCCATGTTTGTCTACACTAAGCAGTACGGCCTGGGGGCAGAGGTAACGGGGGTGCGTGGGGCTCCAGGGAGGGGGTGCGGACCCTGGGAAGTTGGCATCTTATCGACTGCCCTTTACAAAGGCAACAGTATGGGCAGTTTATTATTTTTTCAATTTTACTTTTTTTTTGAGACAATCAGACGTTCTTGTTTCAATTTCAGTTAAACAAACTAGCTCATTCCCAAAGACTATAATTAAAAAGTCTTCTTCCTGACCCTTCGGTCACCAGTTTTCCTCCTCAGAGGCAGCCACTGCTGTCAGCTTCTTGTGTTTCCTTCATGAGATTTCCTGCACCTGTGCTTTGCTTACATCAATAGTTACATGACATTTACGTTCTTCTGCCACTTGCTTTTTTCATGGAACAGTGCAACTTGGAGGTCATTCCATATCAGTCCAAAATAAGCTCCTTCTGGGAATTCCCTGGTGGTCCAGCAGTTAGGACTCAGCACTTTCACTGCCGCAGAAGAGTGTGCCCTCAGTCGTGTCTGACTCTTTGCGACCCCATGGACTGTAGTCCTCCAGGCTTCTCTGTCCATGGGATTCTCCAGGCAAGAATACTGGAGTGGGTTGCCATTTTCTCCTACAGGGGATCTTCTCAGCCCAGGGATCTTTTGCATCTCCTGCATTGGCAGGCAGATTCTTGACCACTGCGGAGGGCAGAGGGCTGAATATAATCCTTGTTTAGGGAATTAACATCCCCTCAAGCCATGTGCCTCTTCCAAAAAACAAAAACCAAAAGAAGCTCCTTCCTTCTTTAGGGCCTCAGAGTACACATGTATAGCTGGATGGTGACTTGCTGAACTGGTCCCCTGTTGGACACGTAGATTATTTATAATATCTTGCAGTTACAACAGAACCTCATCATGTCACCAGTGGGTCTAGAGTGATGCTCCTCACCTAGGGAGGGGGCGGCAGGGAATGTGATCTTGCTGTCCCAGGGGATGGGCTGAGAAGCTGCCCTGGGCCAGACTGGCTGAGTTACGCCCCCTTCCTGGGCTGCCCTGCCCTTCCCCCGACCCTCCCGTGGTCTCCTCCCAGACTCACTTGCTCAGATGGCCCCCCATCCCACCCCAGTGCCCATGGCCTGATTATCCTCAATCTCAAGGGTTTGCCTGGGCCTTCCTCCCGTGTTGACACCCATCTCTCCAGCCTCCTCTTTGATGAGGGCATGTTCCCTGCACTGTCCCCCCAACCATCTCCTCTGTGAAGACTCCCCTGAGTCCCTAGATGAGGGGGGGGTGCTCTCTGCATCTCGTATATCCCTTAGCCAGAACAAGAACCTCTTTGGTTGAGTGTCCTCTGCTCCTGCCTCTTCCCCAGCATAGGGCCCCAGGTCTTGCAGCTTCTCAGAAAACACCGGTGGAGTGAGTCCCATCCTCACGGAGGGATGAAGTGTGCCGGGACACCCCAGAAGGTCCCAGATGGGATGGAGCTGGAGTGGGGTTCAGCACCCAGAGGGAGGCAGGACCACAGCCGGCTACCAGGAAGGAGAGGGATAGACAGGGAAGACAGAGAGGAGGGGAAGGGCATGGCAGGCAGCGAGGATGACACAGTTACCGGCAGGGAAGTGAAGGACTCGACCTGGAACCGGGCCAGCTTGGAGGCCTGGAGGGAGCCTGGCCCTGAGGGCTGGGGCCCAGGGAAGAGGCTCCTACAGTCTCAACCAGCCTTGCCTTGCTAGGTGCTCACCCCTGTCTGATCTGGGGGAGGTGACCCAAGCCTTGCAGTGAGCGTTGTGCCTGCTTCAAGCTGGCACCGGGCATGTGGCAACCCAGCAGGCCAGCCAGCCACTCTGCCTGGTCAGGATTCTCTGTGGGGCTCCCTCCCCTGCCCCATCTCAGGGTCCTGAGCCTGAGACCCATGCACAGGAACTAGGAATGAATGTCCTGATGCAGGGCATCCCAGGTTGTCCTCCACAGGAATCATCCAGGAACTTAAAAAAAAAAATTCCTGGTGCTAGGGCTCACCTCAGCCTTGGTGAGGCAGAACCCCTGGGGCTGGGGGCTGAGTGGGGGTTTTTGAAGCTCCCCAGGCATCCCCTGGGGCATCCCAGGGTGGTGTAGTGGTAAAGAATCTGCCTGCCAATGCAGGAGACTCAGGAGACATCCGTTTGATCTCTGGGTCAGGAGGGGCCCCTTGAGAAGTAAATGGCAACCCACTGCAGTATTCTTGCCCAGGAAATCCCATAGACTGAGGAGCCTGGTGGGCTACAGTCCATGGGGTCGCAAAGAGGACACGACTGAAGCAACTTAGCACACACTTGCAGGGATCCCACAGCGCAGTGGAGTTGAGACCAGCTGCTGTACTGGGCAGAGGTGACCACACTGCGGAGAAATCAGGCCTTTCTTCTCCCACAGTGCCAGCCATGAGCCAACCTGCCTGGCCTGGACCTTGCCCTGTGACTGCCCCCTGGTATGGCCCGAGCCCCTGAAATGCACAGTGGTGGGTCCCACCCACTCCAGGCCCAACCCCCACTCTCTTCCATTCCTGCAGGAGGAGGATGTGTTTGTCCGCTGTGTGTCCATCCTGGGCAACCTGGCCGACCAGCTCTACTACCCCTGTGAGCATGTCGCCTGGGCCGCTGATGCCAAGATCCTCCACGTGGACTCTGCCCGGTGGTGGACGCTGAGCACCACCCTCTGGGGCCTCTCCCTGCTTCTGGGGGTTGCTAGGTAAGCAGCGTTGCTGCCCATCAGGAGACTGGAAGGGAGCAGGTGGGCAGGTAGGCTGGAGGGGCGGGTGTGGGACTGTCTTTGCCTCTCCTGCTTTTCCTCCTCTTGTTGTCCCTCATTGTATCCATCCCCTGCTGGTGCTGAAATGGATTCCCACGAACTTGGCAGCTTTCAGTTCAGTTCATTCACTCAGTTGTGTCCGACTCTGGCAACTTTAAGCAACACAAATCGATCATCTTAACAGTTTCGGAGGTTAGCAGTCCAAAATGGCTCTCAGTGGGCTAACAACCAAGCGTGGGCAGGCCCGTGTTCCTCCTGGAGGCTCCGAGGGAGTCTGTTCTCGGCCTTTCCAGCTTCTAGTGTACGTGTGTGTGTGCTAAGTCGCTTCAGTTGTGTCCAACTCTGTGCAACCCTATGGACTGTAGCCCGCCAGGCTCCTCTGTCCATGGCATTCTCCGGGCAAGAGTACTGGAGTGGGTTGCCATGCCCTCCTTCCTCCAGGGGATCTTCCCGACCCAGGGATTGAACCCGCATCTCTTACATCTGCACTGTCAGGCAGGTTCTTCTACTGCTAGTACCACCTGGGAAGCCCTCCAGCTGCTAGAGGCTCCTGCATTCCTCAGCTTGCAGCCCCTCCTCCATCTTTGAAGCGTGTCCATCACTCCAGCCTCTGCGTCTCTTGTCACAACTCCTTCTCTGACTCTGAGCCTCCTCCATCCTTTGAGGACCCCTGTGATGACAACCCCCCACCCCCACCCCAGATCATCTCTGATGTCCACACCCTTAACTCAATTCCATCTGCAAATTCCTTTTTGAAAAAATTTATTCATCTATTCTTGGCTGTGCTGGGTCTCTGTTGCTGTGCTCGGGCTTTCTCTAGTTGTGGCGAGCGGAGGCTCCTCTTTGTTGTGGTGTGCAGGCTTCTCTTCTGAGGTGTGGTGGCTTCTCTTGTTGCACAGCCTGGGCTCTAGGTATGAGGGCTTGAGTAGTTGTGGCGGCCGGGCTTAGTTGCTCCGAGGCATGTGGGATCTTCCCAGACCAGGGATCGAACCCGTGTCTCATGCATTGTCAGGTGGGCTCTTATCCACTGCACCACCAGGGAAGGCCTGCAAAGTCGTTTTTGCTGTGGAAGGGAACACACTCCCATCATAAGCCTGGGGATTAGGATGTGGGAATCTCTGGGGGTGGGGTGGGGAGCACGTGACTGTGCCTACCAGACCCAGGAAGAAGAAAATAACTCGGGGGGCCTGGACAGAAGTGGCTGCCTTTCCCCGGGTCCCCACGTCCTGCTTGCATTGTCATCAGCAAACATCCTCAGATGAAGCAGCCAGGAGTTTCCAGACTGGCTCCATGCTTCCACAAACCATAAGGTCTCTAAAACTTTAATGGTTTCTTCCCCTCTGCCAATTTGCTAAGTGGGTTTGTTCAGAGCTCCCTGGCCCGGAAAGCATGGGTGAAGCAGGACCTCCAGTACCCCTGTTTCCTGGGTGCAAAGGTCTCTTAGATCCCTGAAGGGAGGTGGAGCAGCCCCTGACCTCGAGGCCTATGCCCTCATCTGCTGTCCCTTGGGCATACACTGACATCCGGTAGTCCTTGTCTCCCCCTCACCCTAGTTATATGTTTACCGTAGGCGGCCTGGAAAATGAGCAGACCCCAAAGTGGAAGATTCAAGTCACCCAGTATCTAACCCAGAGACCCTCTCTCTTTATACTTTGGTGATTTTTCCCAGTCTTTGATTTAAAAAACAAAACTCTTTAGTTTAGTTGCTTTAAAATGTGTTAGTGTCTGCTGTATCGCAAAGTCAATCAGCTGTATGTATACATGGACCCCCTCTGTTTTGGATTTCCTTCCCATTTAGGCCACCACAGAGCACTGAGTTCCTTACCTATACACTAGGTTCTCATTAGTTATCTACTTTACACATAGTAGTGGGCTTCCCAGGTGGCTCAGTGGTAAAGAATCCACCTGCCAAGGAGGAGATGCGGGTTTGACCCCTGGTTCGGGAAGATCCCCTGGAGGAGAGAATGGTTACCCACTCCAGTATTCTTGCCTGGAGAATTCTGTGGACAGAGGAGCCTGGCGGGCTACAGTCCATGGAGTCAGAAAGAGTCGGACACGACTGAGCGACTAAACAGCAGCAGCAGCAGTGTACCTATGTCAGTCCCAACAGCCTTTGTTTCGGACACCGTGCTGACACGTTTTCACTTGTTTCTGCTCTCCTGGTTCAGGGACACGGCTCCGTTTTGACGTCAGCTCCCCTCACAGTCTCAACGGCTGTGATGGAGCTGGCCCTATCTTTCTATCAGCATTGCCCTCACTGCCCCTACCCGTGTGCTCAGGGCGCCCATGCTGGGCTCCGGGTGCTCTGAGGCCACAGCTTCTCCTTCTGAGGCTGCCCCGTGACCTGTGGCCCCAAGAGACTTCCTGTTCCTGCTTTCAGGGCTGCCTTGTTTCCCTTAAATTTTTTTTTTTAAATAGACTATTTTTTAGAGCAGTTTTAGGTTCACAGCAAAACTGAACTGGAAGCAGAGTTTTTCCACGTACCCCCTACACACACAGACTTCCCCACTATCCACACGGCACCACAGCCCGACCTTTGTTAGTCGATGAACCGACGTGGACGTGGAATAATCACCCCACAACCATGGTTTACATCAGGGTTCACGCTCTGTGTTGCGCTTTGAGTTTGGACAAACATAATAACAGGTATCTACCACTGAAGTATTTTTTACTGCCCTAAAAATCCTATTTTTAGGGTGAATATGCTCTGCCTGTTCTTCATCTTATTTTGTATTAAACACCTTTTACAGTGCTTTTTATTTATTTAAAGTTTCATTTATTTATGGCTGCACTGGGTCTTCATTGCTTTGCGGGGGCTACTCTCTAGTTGCAGTGGCCAGGTCTCACTGCAGTGGCTTCTCTTGTGGAGAAAGGGCTTTAGGTGCTATAAAGGCTTCAGTAGTTGTAGCATGTGGGCTCAGCAGTTGGCTCACGGTCTGGGCTGCCCCTCCGCATGTGGAATCTTCCCAGAACAGGGATTGAACCCGAGTCCCCTGCATTGGCAGGCAGAGTCTTAACCACTGGACCACGAGGCAAGTCCTCCATTCATTTTAGAGCAGCTAGTTTTCCCGTTGTTTCTCTGTATTTGGTGTGAGCAAGGGTATGGGGGCTGGGGAGCATTTGGTATGTGCTCATCATGACTCAATGGACACAAGTTTGAGCAAACTCCAGGAGCTGTTGAAGGACAGAAAAGCCTGGTGTGCTGCAGTCCATGGGGTCACAAAGAGTCGGACTCGACTGAGCGACTGAACAACATCATGACCAGGGGTCCCTAAGACCCTGGGGTGCCGGAAAGTCACCTGCCCAGGCTGCAGGGAGCAAAGGCTGGAGGGAGCACTGGAGGACACTCACCTGGTGGCTGCTTCTCCGGCCTGCAGATCCAGCCCTGGGGATCCAGAAGGTTGTCTAGACTCCCTTCAGACAGGCCCAGCCTGTGTCCAGGGTGTGTGTGTGTGTGGGGGGAGTGGACAGGCTTTGTACCCATCTGGACCCCATTTACCTGGTGACCCCCCCACCCAGCTGCTCCCACCCCATCCTGTGTGGTGTTGCAGGTCTCTGTGGATGGTCCTGAAGCTGAGACAGAGGCTGAGGAACCCCCCGGAATCCTTCACCAGGTATGTCGTCCAGGGTCCCCCTAGAAGACTTCTTCCGGCAAGCCAGGGTCCCCAGAGGGTCTGCCCAGTCAAGGAGGTGTTCAGAGTCACCACCCTTCCCCATGCATGCAGGCTCTGCTGGGTGGGGGTGGGGGGCAGATGTGTGCTAGGTACCAGGGCATCGCTGCGGCCCCCCGGGGGATGGGATCCCTTTTACAGATGGGGAAACTGAGGCTAGCTGGGGGCCCCTAGGCAGGAAGTGGCAGACCTGGGACTCCAGGGCTGAGCCTTCACGGCTGGGCCCGGGTGTGGGAGGATGATCCGAGGTGGAGTCAGTGTCCTGAGGACCAAGGTCAGTCACTGTCTCATCCTGGGAAAGAGTGCAGGGTAGAGTAGGTGCCCAGCACAGGCCCGGAAGCTGCTCACCCCTCTCCTCCCCTCCCCTTCCCTCCTCCCCCTGCCTGTGGACCTGAGACTCTGGTTCCCACCGTGGGCTCCCTCTGGTGGGTGTGATGGACACACCTACCGGTCCTCCGCCTTCCGCAGCACTCCTTGCCCTGTCCCTGCAGGGAGTGGGGGAGAGGGGCTGGCGGGGGGCCTTCCCTGAGTGCCCCCTCCCCCACCCTTTGCTCCCACAGCCGGCTGTCCCGGGGCAAGAGGAGGACCGTGGAGACCCAGATCTGCTCGGAGGTACTGACCCTCCTGAGCAACCTGGCGGACTTGGCCAACGCAGTGCACTGGCTGCCCCCGGGGGTCCTGTGGGCCGGCCGCTTCCCCCAGTGGCTGGTGGGCCTCCTGGGCACCCTCTCCTCACTCCTCAGCGTGTACCAGGCAGTCCAGGCGGGCAGCCAGGCCAGCGCTACCCCCTGATGGATAGGGGAGCCAGAACCCCAACAGGGGCCCTTCCCGTGGAGCGTGATTGCTCAGGAGGGGGGGGTCTCTAATCCAGCAGATCACAGCCAGGTGCCAGGAGAGAGGTGTGGCTAGAGGACACACCGGAGCAGTCTGGGGTACCAGCCCCCAGAAGGGTGGGCTTGGGGGGCTGAGGTCCCCCAGGTGCTGCCTCAATGGGGGCAGAGCAAGAAGACCCCAAAGACTCGCTTGCAGAGGAACTGGCCCCTGGCAGGTCAGAGTCCTGTGTGCAGTAAAGGCGAGCAGTGCAGCCAGGCTGGGCCTGAGGAATGTGAAGTGAGGATCAATTAAATGAGGTGGTGATGGTGCCAGGCCAGGTGTGAGCTGATTCCTAAGCCCCAGTCGCTGTCTGCTCATTCTCACGCCCTCTCTCTCCAGTGCTCGGGGGCGCCCCCTGGGCCTTATTTCTGGGAGGGCACACAGGTTCCCCGACCCCTCCAACTCCCCGTGAGCCAGGGTTCAGCCTCCTGTGGGCTGGAGCGGCAGCTGGAAGCACCACCTCTCGGCCCCCCCCCCCCCCCCATGCTGCAAATGCAGCCTGTTGACCCCAAGAGGCTCCGCCACAGAGGGTGGTCCTTCCTCCCCAACCTGCGGGCTTGGGCACCCTTGGTTGGCTGTGGATGCTGCCTCCTCTGCCAGGCCCTGCCCGGGTCTCAAGCTCCCAGGCATCGCGGGGTGCCTGTCGTGGCTGAAGCATCTCACAGCCACGGTGTGGACTCAGGGCTGCCGTGGTCCATTCAAGGCCGGTCTGAGCATTTTGAGGACTCTGAGCATCATCACTGGAGATGCCTGAGGCTCCCAGCTTGTGAAAGCACGGCGGGCGAGAAGGGACCAGTTTGTTTCCAGTCTGGGGTTTGAGAGGCCATGTGTGTGTGTGGCCTCAGGTGATGTTGGTAGGTGGTGGGCAGCCCACGCCTGCCCCTCACTCACTGGCCCCTGGAAGAGCAATTGAATGGTCATGTTTACAGGCCCTGAAGCCTGTGGTTTCAACCATGTTTTGTTCTTTTACAAAGAAGGTACGTGGTGGGGAATAGGTGGGGTGTGAGGCTGCTCAGGGTCTCACAGGACACAAGGACCCCATATGGCCTCCAGCTGAGCCCCTGCCCCATCCATCTGGGGGGCTCCCTCTGGGTTAGGAGGCTGGGCCAGGTCAGTCTTCCCCTTCCCTCTTGCTCTGCCTTCCAGGCACCCAGGGGACCTGTGAGATTAGGGTGGGGGTCAGAGTAGCACCTGCTTGTCTGAAGACTGAGTTAACACCTGCAAGGCAGCATGCTTGCCAGGGAACCACGTGAACACCTGCGTGTGTGATACGGCAGGTCACAGGTACCCCAGGGGCTGGCATCTCTGAGGGCCTGGGCAGCAGGGCTGGGATACAGCTGCTGGCACTGCCAGTCGTGTGGCTGCGCCCCCTGCCCAGTGCCATTCCCTGGGCTGGCAGCTCAGTTATAGGTTGGGGTGAAGCAAGATGATGATTCCAGGGGACCAAGCCCCAAGGGACCTACAGCTTTTTTGTGGGATGTGGGGGAGCATGTGTATGGCAAACTAGGCTCCTTTGAGGAGGGAGACTGACGGGGCCAAAAGCCAGTAGGGTCCCCCCTCGTTGAGGAGGCTGACATCCTGGGACCATGGTTGGGGGGGAGCCTAAATGGGTGGAGATCCAGCCAGCACAGGAGGCTGGGGGGCCCCTGCAGCCACCTCAGCACTGCCGCTGCCTCCAGTCTTGACTGTCCAGGTGGAATCGCTGTCTGGGGCTTCCTCACCGGGACCAGAGCAGGCTGCCTGGCCTGGGTTCTCTGTGTGGTCCACCTTGTCACTAATCTGAGCTGATGCCAAGTGGGGGTGGGGGTGAGGGCTGTCACTGGCCTGGGACATGTCCCCACCTCCCTATACTCCCCACCCAGGAGAGGTGGAGAATCACAGCCTGGCTATCAAGCAGCCCTTGGGCCTGGTGTCCAGGGATCCCCAAGGTCCTAGCAAAACAGAGTCTGAGTGCCCTTGTCCCCCCCCCATGCAAACTGCAGCACTGAAGTTTGGGCAGGTTATCCTAAAATAAAACCCCAAAGAAAGGGACTCTGGTCAGCTCCCCTTAGACACGTTTATTGCTAGAGTCAGGTCTTAAGTTCTAGAGCGGTTCAGACATAACCCCCAGTGAGGAAATGCTGCTATCATTGTAAAAGATGATCGCCAGGTTGACTAAGGTCATGGTCACAATTAACGAAGATGTGCACAGACCCCAAGGAAGTAGGAATGTTTGCTCAACTCCTAACTTTACAAAAGAGACTGGGCTGTACCCATGAGTGACCTCGGGGTCCTGGTGGGACGGGCCCATGGTGCTGCCCCGTTGCAGGCAACACCTGGAAGCCTCCTTGGCCGATTGCCACCACGTGGCCTTGAACTTATCCCTGCAGGAATCCCCTGGGTGGGTGAGAGAGGATCCCGTGGGTGGGGGCACAGGGCCCAGGAATGTCCTCTTCACGACAGGATAGGAATGTAAAGTCAGCTTTTCTAAAGTGCTCCGATGCGTCTCAGGACCAAACACAGTGATTACAGATGTGGCATGGGTGACCGGACGTGTCCCGGGGGAGGGGGGCTGCTGCTCCTCTGGAGAGCTCCAGGACTGCTGTCAGTTCCTCATCACTGTTGGCTGTGGTACCCAGGCTCCTGCTCCACCCATCTTCCCACCAATGCTTGGCGGGATACTGGGTTCTGCAGGGGAGTCTGGGGTGCAGGAAAAGGCTGGAACGCTCCCTGGCCCCGAGCCTGCACTTGGCCAGAGCCAGAATGTGGGTGTGACCCACTGTTACCCCAGGACTGCTTGTGGATGCAGGCACCACCCCAACACCTGCAGCTGCACCATGAGGCTGGACTGGTGGTCCTCGTCCTCCTCTGGGGGAGCTGATGACAACCTGCGACAGCTCACTGGATGTGAGGCGGCTGTCTGTGCACTCGCTGGCAAAAGTAACTGCCCAGGCCATATTGGTCCCTTCCAAGTTCTACCCCCATCGCTCTATGTCACCCCAGTATCTGCCCATCCACTGGGGATGCCAGCTGGGGGCCACCTCATGGGGAAGGAGGACTCTCTATCTGGGGCTGGGACCCTCAGGCATGCACCAGTCCTGGTGGAAGCCCTGGGCTTGGCTTCCCAGGCGTTGAGTCTGAGAGGCGCTTTGGGAAAGCACCAACTTCGACAAGAGTGGGTTTTAAAAACCTCCACCAGATTAAAATGAGCTGTGGTCTGTCCCCTCCCGGTCAGCCCCTTTCAGGACGAGCTTCCGAACCTGCAGGACATACCGGGCATGCCATCGGTCAACCCCTTCAGCCACCCTGCTTGCCCTGTGGCCCTCTGTCCTGGGTGAACTGTGTGCCACCCGAGTGGGCTCACATCCTGGCCTAGAAGTTCACCACGAACCCACTCGGGTCTCTGCTTTAGAAGTCAATTCGGCCTGATTCTGTGGACAGAGCCAACCCCACTGGGCCCCTTCTGGTGCCATCGTGGCTCACTCCAGGGTCTCCTGGTGGCCCTGGTCACTACTTTGGAAAGACAGCCCGGAGTGGGACTTTCCTCTGCTGGAATGGGGCGCTATGATGGCAGACGGCAGCTCCGTGGGTTAGCTTTGCTTCAACTTTCCATTACAAACTTTCCTTTTCATGTTAAAAAAAAGAGAAAGGTTTACAAAGTTGCCCAGGCACCACTGCTAATCCTTCAGAGCGAGCAGCCTCAAGACAGCAGGCCAGCCCTGCCTGCCCCATCCTGGCAGATGTCAGAGGAGGCCTGCTTGGGAAGGGGAGAGGGTGGACGTGGGGGTGGGGTGGGGCCACAGAGCATGAAGAGTGGGCGGTGCAGGGAGGGGTCTGCACCCCGAGCCATGCCCTCTAGAAGAAGATGACATCTTCCTTGCCGGTTTCTTCCTTGTCAAGTGGTGTGGAGGATGGGGCCCCCGGTGGGAAGGATGCCCCCCAGGCCTTGAGGGAGAGGTACTCAGTGGGGATGTCGGCTGGGCCTGGGGTGGGGGCTGGGAGGCTGGGGTCTGGAAGAGAGATGGGGTGGTGGGTGTCAGCATCAGCCAGGCACCGTGGGTGCCAGGGGGTAGGGGGCTGGGCGGGCTGGCTCACCTTGGGGGGGCGTGGAGCTGGGCAGGACGGGACTCAGCGAGCGGCGGTTCCGAGACGTGTTCTCTTCTTTGCCCATGAGCTTGTTGAGAAGCAGTGGCTGCCTCAGGTCAAACGAGGCTGAAAGAGGGTGGAAGATACTGGGGTTTCCAGTCTCGCTCCCAGTGCCAGAGCACCCGGACCTCGGCCCAGGGCCTCACCCCACTCCTCGCCCACACTTCCTCCAGTGCGGGTTCCCAGGGAGGGACGCCGCTCAGACAACAGGCCCCAAATTCATGGACAAAACCCAGAGCAGACACCCCTGGTGAACCAGAGGGGGCCCCAGAACTCATTCAATCTTTGGACAAGAGGCCCTGTGATGCCGTAGTCCAGGGGTCCTGGGACCCGGGCTCTGTTCCCCAGGAGGGTCCCAGGGCCTTCTTACTGGGGAACACTGGCTCTGGGGTAAGGACTCAGTGGGGAGTAGTAGTGTCAGTCACTGGCAGACTTCCCGCCCCTGCACGAGGGTTTCCGAGGTCCGTTTCTGAATCACCAAGGTGCTCCCTTGTGTCTGATCCCAGTTTGAGGGCCAAGGTGGGAATGGGAACTGAGATCTGAAGTCTCTGGGGGTGGGTAGGTGGTTGTGTGTGTGTCTGTGTGTCTGTGTGTATAGGCAGGCCTCAGCTCCATCACCAGCTGGGGTTTCCTGCTGATGTCCGGTCCAGAGGTAAGGGGCCAGGCGGGCATCAGGTGAGGGGAGGGAAGGGGGGTGCCAGGAAGCCCCAACTCACCTGAGCTGTCCCAGCGCTGGGAGCCCCGGTTCTTGCCGCCCTTGTCCTTTCCGCCCTTGGTGGAGGCTGCCAACTTGGTGGGAATCTGCTGCTGCACAGCTGCCTGCCTCTGGATCTGGTTGGTGGCGCTCAGCAGCTGGATGGGCACGTCGCTCTTAGCTGGGGCGCTGTCCCTGCGGGCCACCTCGGGGCGCTCGGTGTACTCAGACCCCACACTGGACACCAGTGAGTTGGGTCGGGGCCCCGGTGCTTTGGTCAGGGTCATGGATCCATCCAGCCCGTTCCCATTGAAGCTGGGAGCGTGGCTTGGAGGCTGGGTCTGAAAAAGCCACAGAAGACACGTCCCAACGCAGTTGTTCCTGCTGGAAGCCCTTCTTGGGGTACCAAGGAGGGGCCGCATCCCTCAGATCAGCACAGTGCCACCCACGTCCATGCACCAGCCCCACCCCCCCACCCACACTTTGCAGGCTCCAGGGTGGGGGCGGGGTTTTTGGAGGCTGGATGGACCTGGCGTGCCCGCCTACCTCCCAGGCCAAGCGTGGCTTAACTGAGGCCTCTTAGCTTGGAGGGTCCCATGTGGGCATAGAGCCTGGTGCAGGCCTGATGGAGTCAACATTCCTCCCTTGTCCCGAAAACGCAGGCACACACCCACCCACGCATGTGCACACTCAGGCTCTCAGGCATAGACACCCTTAGGCCGGCGCTCACCTCCACCAGTGCCTCCGGCGGCAGTGCCCCGGGCGCTGTGTTCTGCTTCTTTGAGCCGGCGCAGCACCTCCAGGCGCTCGCGCTCCCGCTCCACGGCGCGCTGGGCCTCACGCAGCCGCTCCAGGTCGTGCTGGTAGGCCTGGCGCTGGCGCTCCAGCTCCTCGCGCTCCTGGTTCAGCCGCTCCTGCAGCCGCAGCAATTCATTCTCGCGCTGCTGCAGCCGCGCCGAGGCCTCGTCCAGCTCCCGGCGCTGCTGCTCCCGCTCACGCTCCCAGCGTTGCTGCTCCATCCGAAGCTGGCCCTGCAGCTTCTGCACGCCCGCCAGCTCCTCCCGCTGCTTCTCGAAGTTGCGCTGCCGCTCCTGCTCCAGCAGCAGGTTACCACGCGTCGACTGCAGCCGGAACTGCTTCTCGCGCTCCTGGATGGCTGCTTTTTGAATCTCCACATAGCTGTCCTGCTGGGCGATGACCACCTGGGGGAGGGGAGGGCCTACTTTAGGAAGAGCCCAGCCGTCCCCCAGACCCCCAGCCTCAACCTGAAGGAGGAGGGCACATGTGGCCCATTGTGCTCCCCAAAGGCCCTGTACCTGGAGGCTGAGGAGCAGCTGGGACAGCGTCTGGATCCGCTGGATGAGCTGTGGAGAGAGGGACAGGGCCGCTGGGCACTGCAGGAAGCCCCACTGGGTCCCAGGGAGTGGGTGTGGGGATGCCGACACACAAGCCTTCACTTACCTCTGACTCCAGGACTGAAGGTGGCTGGGGGCCAGGCTCTGCACCTGGTGACTCTGCCTGGGGAGACAGCATCAACACGGAAAGCTTTTAAAGCCCAATCTGACTTGAGTGGGACCCACTTATTATTGATAAGACATCTCCTTAGCATGGGACCGGCCCCCTCACTGCTCATCTGACTTGTGCCAGCCTTGGTGTCTGGAGAATTGAGGGCGAAGGGTGGTTCCTGACAGGTAGGAGGGTGCAGGGGTGGGGGCCCACGGTGTGCGAGGCTCTAAGGAGCCCAGAGCTGGGACTCTGAGCCCAGTGCTTGGCAAGGGTGGGCCTTAGGAGCCAAAGAGCGGGAACAGCCAGTGACGTCACATCCGTGGAAGGTGGACACCTGCGTAGACTGACAGCTGGTGGTCCCCGCCTAGTACCTCTCACCTATTGATGAGGCCACTGCCCTGAGCTGGTCCCCTCCCCTGCCTCCCTCATGTGCACCTCTCACCTCACCCTGGGGACTGCAGGAGGAATCTGCATGTCCATTTGCACATTAACTATTAGTCACTGTCGAGCGGGGTAGCACTGCTGCTATTTGCCCCAAGAGGGAAAAACCAGACAAACCAAGCACAGGCTGTTCAGCCTCAGAGGATAATACAGGGACATGGGCTGACTGTGCTGAGCTCAAGCACATCCCAAGGAGGCAACGTACCACCTTTGAGGCTTCCTCGGGGGCCCCCTGAGTGTCTCCAGGCCTTGAGTCCAGGCTGCTCACCAGGCCCTGCCAGTCTCGGAGGCTGAGGTCACTGCTGCACATGTTCTTCTGAAGACTGCCGTCTGAAACCCCAAGCCAGGCATGTGAGATGCCTTGGGTCCCACCTGCCCTGCTCCTGGCCCCACCCCATCCCCTGGCCGGGTAGGGAACCTGGGCCGCAGAAACCAGCAGCAGGAACTGGCCTGGGTGCTGCTGTCAGAACATGACTAACAAGCCCCAGGAAGTTCCAGAAACCTGACCCTGGTGTTTACAGAAGGTCGAGGGAAGCAGCAGAGAGATGCTGAAAAGCAAATGCCCAGATGCCGTGGAGAGGCATGCTCTCCCGTGATTGCCAAGCCCCGGGGGCCCTGGAAGGTGGCAGCATCATTTACCCTTGCCTGGGCTGCCCCCGTCTTCTGCCTGGCCGTAGGCGTTGCCCAGCCGCCTGCAGATGAAACTCTGGATGTCCTCGACTGCGGAAGGAAGGGGACGGAGGGGAGCCAAGTCACCCTGTGGCTCCGTCCTGGGCATTCAGAGCCAAGTTCAGGGACCCAGGCAGAGGCCTCACAGGGTGTCGGTTACCCCCCTACCCTGCGCACCCCCTGCACAGGTGTTGCACCTAGGACATGCCAATCTATAGGAGAGGTGGGATCTCAGGGGACCATGGGGTGGGAGGTGGGGGCCCTGGGCCTGGGAATGCACTGGGCCTGGGAGGGAACTCAGCATGGCCACTACCTGTGTGCTGATGGTCACACAGGCAGTCAGGAGACACAGGAGGGAGGGGGCAGGGGTGGTCACACAAGGTACTTGAGGACACAGACTTTGGCCAGGTGAGGAGGTGGGGAGAACATTCTAGGCTGAGGTACAAGACATGAGGGGGTCTCAGGGCCCAGGAACAGTGGTGACTAGAGACATGGGATATGTTGGCTTGGCTGGAGGGAGCAAGACTGAGAGTCCACACAGGACCCTTCCCACCTGTTCTCTTCACTCTGATGGAAAGTTCTGGAGGGCAGGGCCATTATCTGTCTTGCCGGCTGATGAAAGAGCAGCCCTGGCTGTGCTGTCAGATTGGACAAGCACTGGCCATCCTGCCCGGCAAACCCCCTGGCCTGGCACAGGACTCAGCAGCTGCATGGAAGATGCTAGGGGCTCCATAAGGACCTTGATGGCTCCAGGAAGCAGGCTGCTTATTGGCCAGCACCATCCCTTGGCTACGGGGACCAGAAGCCCCTAAAATGACCCACCAAACTTGTATGTGTGCCTTTTTCTGGGAAGAGCATCAGTGATCCACTCATCAGAAAGAAGAGGAACTATCTCAGTCAATTTGAGATTACCCCCTGCCCAGCACTGGGCCTGGAGCACGGCAGGCACTGGGAGTGTTTATTGAGTGAATGTGAGATGGTGCTTTGAGTCTGTAGCGAGGGGCTGGCACCCCACTGTCCAGGCACCTTCCAGCTCTAACAGAAGCGGGCAGAAGCACGCAGGGATGGGATGGCTTGTAGGCCACACGAGGCTGTGTGCCCGGCCTGGGGTCCCCTGGGAGGCCCCAGGAAGGATAGGGGTGGGCTGTAGGGGTGGGCTGGTGGCTACTCACTCTCACTCATGGCTGACTTGAGAATCAGCTCGCCCCGCAGGTTCTCGGGGGGGTCCCCTCCCCGGAAGAGGAGCCGAGAGAGGGCAAGGTCCTCGAGCCCGCTCATCTCGGCCATCTCCAGGTAGATCTGCTGCTTCTCGCTCAGGCTCTGGGCAATCTGCTGGTCTTTCCTGTTCAGTCGCTCTGCAAAGTGGCCGTGAGGCGGTGGTCAGCCTCCTCTGGGGTGGTTTCCCCCAGAAGCCGGCTGTGATGCCTCGCTGGGCCAGGCGGGCCTCCAGTGTTCCCGCTGACCCTCATCCTGTCCTGGACCACTCCCTTCATCCAGAATTCCCGAGGCAGGCAAGGGTGTGGCCCTGTCTCCTGCTTGCTTCCCTCAATTATAAAAAGATCAAACATGGTGGGAGTGTGAGGGAGAGCCATAGCAGACTAAATTTATTAGTTTGGGACAAACAGCCTTTAAAGACTTAGTTTTCTAATCTTGAAAGCCTTCTTACAAGTCTCTGGGTTTTACACTTTTTAAATTTTTATTTCTGGTGACATTTCACAGCGTGCGGGATCTAAGTTCCCTGACCAAGGATATCAACCTGAGTTCCCTGCAACGGAAGTGTGGAGTCTTAACCACTGAACCACCAGGGAAGTCCCTATAGCTTTTTTTGCTGCTGTAACTATGACTTATTTTACTAGACTGTCTCACTGGTGACTGCTGGTATAAATACATATACATCCTATTTAGCTAAATTGTTGAGCTCTCTTACCATTTCCAATAGTTTTCCAGTTGATTCTATCGGATTTCCTAGGCAGATAATCCTGTCACCTGCAAAAAATAATTCTGCCACCTCCCTTCCAGTTGTGATTTTTTCCCCATTTTCTTTTTGGCTGTGCAGAGTGGCTTGTGGAAGTTTAGTTCCCCGACCAGGGATTGAACCTGTGCCTCTGGCAGTGAAAGTGTGGAGTCCTAACCAGTGGACCACAAGGGAATTCCCGCAACTGTAACCTCTTACTTCCGAGTCTTGTCATTATTACCCTGGTTGGAAAGTCCAGGGTGGAGATACTAATGGTGGTGATGGTGGCGGTGGGGGCCCTGTCTCGATCCTAGCTTTGATGGGAGGGTCCCTGACCTTCCAGTGTGAAGGATGAGATTGGCTTTTGGTCCAAATGGGAAAGAAGAGCTCAGTGAAGAAGACACCTATTTCTAATTCACCATGACTCTTGTCAGGAATGGGTGACGAGGAGACATTGCCAGATGACTCTGAAGTGTCTATGGAGATGTGTCTGGGCAAGGCCTGTACTTTATTACCCTTCGTCAGGAATACAAGAGTGAGGACGGGATAAAATGAGCACTATGTTAGCATGATACTTTCAGGGGTCAAGGGGATTTCCCCTTTCTTTTGAATAATTTTATTCCTGAATACCCTCAAACGTGCACCTCTCCCCACACAGAGAAATAAAATATGCACTACCTAATTTTAGGTGCTTACTGCTTCAATGTTATCTAAGTTGAATATAAAGATTGTGGTAAGCATGGGAGAAGAGGGGAGTTGACTGAGATCACAAAGTACTTGGGCTTATTCTTGGCAATGATCTTGCTGAAATTGCACAGGAAGCTGTGAAAACTGGGGAGGAGAATAAGCATGTTGTGGTCCAGCTATTAGATGGAATATTATTCAGCTTTAAAAAAGGAAAGGGTCTGTTGCATGAATGAACCTTGAAAACATCATGCAGTGAGATAAACCCGTCACAAAGGGACAAATGTCCCCGTTGATACGAGGTGTCTGGAATAGCTAAATTCACAGACGGACAGTAGGACAGAGGTTCCCAGGGTCTAGGGGTGGAGAAAGAATGGGAGTGATGGCTAATGGGGATAGGGTTTCTTTTTGGGGTGATGAAAACAGCCTGAAACTGTCAGGACAGTTGCACCACCTTTTGATATAGACTAAAAGCCACTACATGGCATATTGTGAATGGGTGACCTGTGTGGTATTTGAAATACAGTTCGATAACGTAGTTAAAAAAATATCCAGATGGAAGAGGAAGCTGGTGTGGTTGGTTGCAAAACCAAGTTGAGTCCACTCGACTTCAGGAGGAGGCCGTGGGGGTCCCAGCTCTCACAGGGACCCAGAGGGTCTGATGCACTTGATGTGGGATACCACGTCGAGTCCCTTCCTGAGCGAAGACCCCAGGAGGAATCCCAGAGCCCCCTCATCCCTTTCCCACATGCTCCCTGTAAGATCACTACCCGAGGGCACAGGTCATTCCACAGTTTAAGCCCTGGTTGTGCGAGTGGTGATACGCTCCAGCCCTCATGGGACAGAAGGGAAGGGCCACCACTGGGCCCAGGAGGGCTCCCGGGGCCATACCACCAGATGAGGGCTGCGTCATGGGTGTGGAGGTCGGGCTGACTCCCTCCCTCCCTACCTTGGAAGTCCCTCAGCCTCACAGCACGGGTCTCGACCACCTTCTTTTCCTCTTCGGCTTCGCTGAAGGGCCCTTCCTCCTCGTCTGGGCAGCTGCAGGGAGAGGGGATGGATGGGTGAGTGCACCCCAGGGACCAGCTGCCTCTGAGCTGGCAGAGGTCCACCTGGAGAAGCCAGTGCAAAAAGCATCTCTGATGTGCTGAGAGATGTAGCTTGTTAATGGTCAACCTTGAGGGGGAGACACAGTCATCAGCACGCACCCAGTCTCCAAGTGTTGGGAAACAATTGGCCACAGGTTTTAAATACCTGGACACTATTTGGGGCAATTCATTCCCTGGGGACCTCCCAGGTATGGGAGGCTGCCAGCCCAGCAAAGCTGAAGTTGAGTACTGAGGGGAGGCTGAGCCGACTAAGGGAAGCTTCTGGGTATCAAGAGAGGGAGCAGGCTAGGCATGGGGGCCGGACCCCCATCCCCATCTGTGGACCATGAGCCAGGCATCAGACGGAGCCACAGGGCTGGGGTCTGTGGCCCGAGGAGGAAGGACAGCCCCCCGCCCCGTGGGACGGGGACAGCCCACCAATACAGATGATTAGAGCTGCCAGCCCTGCATCCCTGTCCCAGAGACATGCACTGTTAGTCATGTCAGAAGGAGCCCAATGGTGCTGTCTGTCTGCCCTCAGATGAGGGGATGGACAGAGCACTGAGGTGGAATGAGGAGGAGGGGAAAAGCACTGGGGTCTCCTGCTGGCCTGTGACCCCAGCACCCTCACAGGCACTTCTAGGCCTCTGCCAATCTGCCAGCCGCTGAAGCCAAGGGCTTCCTTGGTGGCTTGCGGTAAAGAACCTGCTTGCCAATGCAGGAGATGGGGGTTCGATCCCTGGGTCGGGAGGATGCCCTGGAGAAGGGAATGGCAACCCATTCCAGTATTCTTGCCTGGGAAATCCCACGGACAGAGGAGCCTGGTGGGCTGCAGTCCAGGGGGGTCGCAAAGAGTCGGACAGGACTGAGTGACTAAGCAACGACAACACAGCCAAGGGTGAAGCCGTGGTGGGTGGGAAGGCCCACTCGGCCCCTCACCTCTCCACGGCCCTCCGGATGTGGGCCATCCAGGTGTTCCTGTCTTCCTTTGAGCTGGTGTAGATCTCGTACATCTCGGGCCCATGCAGGGAGGCGCTGATCAGAAACATGGCTTTCTCCTCATTGGCTACCTCCCTCACAATGAGTTTTTGCAGCAAGATGACGGGGCGCTTGGAGTCCTGCACAGGTGGGAGGGGGAGGGAGGGTGACCCTGTACTTGCTGCTGCCTCATGGCTGTGGAACCGCAAGTTGGAGGGGAAGGGGACGGGGGTGGGGGGTGGGGGCGTGCACCCTGCTTATCCTCCAATTCAAGGCAGAAAGGTTTTGCCATCTAAGGGGAAAAAGGCACTATGGTGATGATACCCTCACATCCTTTTTCATGTGTCTGTTCAATGTGCTTAAAAGATGTTTTATGATCACTAATGCATGTACGCTGTACAAAACTCAGCAATACAAGAGCTGGTGGTCTATGGTAACAAACACATCTTTCTCCCAAACCTGTGTCCCAAACAACCAGAGCCAAGCAGTATTCCCAATCTCTGGGCGTCCCCCAAGAGGCAGTGCTCTGACTGACTAGTAAAAGGCACGCTTTTAACTGGTTGTTATGGGCTGAATTGGTCTCCAGCCGCCACTGACCCTAGCTAAATCCACATGCCGAGGTCCTAACCTCAGAAAACATGATGGTATATGGAGACAGGGTTGTTAAAGGGGTGATTAAGTTGAAGTGAGGGCTGAGGGGGGTGGTCCTGACCCAACAGGACTGGGATCTTTCTGAGCAGAGGTGATCAGGATCCAGGCACACACAGAGCGTGACCAGGTGGGGAACGTGGGGAGCAGCAGACGTGGTGTCACCCTCACAGGAGTGAACACACGGCACACGTGGGGCTTGCTGGGGTCAGGGTGAGACCACTTTCAAGAGTGTGACAGCATGACCCACTTCTGGAAACTTCTTGAGAAGTCAGTTTAAGTCTCTGGGAAAGGGATGAGACTCTAGAGTTGAGTGACAAAGTCCCCCTTCCTCTCCAGGGGGACTCAGCGGTGGGTATCCACGGGTTGCCCAGGCAAGCAGGGGAGGAGGCCGAGTCCCTGGTGGACGAGGGCCAGGTGGGGTGGATGGACCCCAGACTGACTCCAAGTCCTCCCTAGTGGGGAGCTCCTGCAATGTGGCTGTTCTAGGACCAGCGGGCCATGGGGCCAACGCAGCCACAGCTCACAGGATGGCGGCTGCCTGAGCTGCATCCTCAGGGGTAACTGGGCAGCATTGGCATGACCCTGAGACCCCCTCAGGCCACTGCACGGGACCCCGGTTTTAGCAAAGTCTACTCCTGCCTACAGAGCACCTTCTGGCCCTGGGAGGGCCTGGGACGATCGGGTAACATGGGTGTGCTCTTCTAGCCACCATGCTCTTGGGCCACCCCTGGTGCCCCTGCACTGAGGTAGCCTCCTGGTTGCTCCCGCCCCTCAGCCACCTCTGTGCAGGCAGGTTTCGAGCAGTGAAGGGACAGGACACGTACCACGGATGCAAAGACGTATTTCTGATCTTTTTCTTGGAGCAGCAGAAGCACGTCTGTTAACAGGACTGCGAGGACGTCTAAGGGGAGAGCACGAAAGGAGATGTCTTTCAGGGTCCCCGTGGCTGTGTGGATCCCGCAAGGCAGATGGAAGCCCAGGTGGCCTCGGCCCTGTGGTGCTAAGTTGGTGCCATGATGCTTCTGCAGGAGCCTGGTGTTGAGGGGTGTCCCGGCTTCGACCTGACCCCTTCCCTCCCCTCTCCTGGTTTAAACATTTAACAGCGAACCCCTGAACCCTCGCATCCTGCCTCCTGCCGCAGCCATACTCTCATCCCCAGGCGCCTGAGCTTCCTGGTGGTGGCAGGCTTGGAGCCCTGTCCCTGTGGGGACATCATGAGGTGACCACCTGGCAGAGCTGGTACACAGGGGTGCGAATCCTAAGCTGTGTCTCCAACAGCAGCACTTGTGCTGTGGGAAATGAAAACACCGCCTCCTCGGGGAGCTTGCTCAGGACACCCCACCCCAGTTAGATACCCTCCCCTTACGGAATTCTCCTGTACTGAAGCCTGCGGGGTTCCTCTGAAGCACGTACTGACCTTTTCACTGTTTTCCTGTTTACTTCTCTCTGTCTGCCCACTGACTGGAGCCCCACGGGGGTAGGGCCTCAGCCACCTGCCTTGATGCTGGGCACATAGGGGGTCTCAGCTGTAAACTGTATCTTCCTGCTGCTCACCTGCTTACATAGAGAACAGACACTTCCTGTCGTCTGGCCACCTGCTACACTTCCCCAGAGGTCTTTAAAGATGCTGAGGCCAAAGGACAGGTGATGGGTGTTTCCAGAGGCTCATGGAATGGATAGTACACTCAGGGATAAGCCCTGAGTGAGCTCTGGTTTGGAACTGCACAGATCTCGAAAGGAGGGCTTAGAGCTTGCCCCAAGCAGCAGGGGGGACACCCAGGTCGCATCCTCTACCCCCACTGGGGCCTGTTACTGTTGTTTAGAACTCTGAGGCCTCTGCTGAATCAGGGGGTCATGATATGCTGGGTTTCTGTTCAGGAGTTGGTGACTCGCTGTGTCCTCTTCACCTGGTGGCCCTTGCTGTGTGCACCATACCACCTCCATCACTGGAGACAGAGGGTGCCCCTACAGCCACCTCCACCTCGCTCCTGCTCTGATTCTGCGCTCATCCTGACTTGGTATGTAACCTCCCTTTAGCTGTGAAGTGGTGGCTCTGTGTCAGCTGGTACCCACCACTCCAAAATGGTGCACTGATCCAAGACAGCGTCCACCGCTCAAAGATTACACCCACCACTCCAAGGTGGTAACACTGATCCAAGATGGCACCCACCACTTGAAGATGACATCCATCACTCCAAGGTGGTAACACTGATCCAAGATGGCACCCATCACTCCAAGGTGGTGCCACCAATTCAAGATGGCACCCACCACTCCCAAGGTGACACTCACCACTCTGATATGGTGCCCACCACTCCCAAGGTGACATCCCCGACTCCAAGATGGTACCACTGATCCAAGATGGAGCCAATCACTCCAAGATGACACCCACCACTCCAAGACGGTGCCACTGATCCAAGATGGCACCCACCACTCTAATATGGTACCACTAACCCAGGATGATATCCACCAACCCAAGTAGGTGCCACTGATCCAAGATGGTGCTGACCACTCCATGAGGTGGCTGGGGTGAAGCTTTACCTTTCAGGCGCCCGGAGGTGGTTTTCCAGCACAGGGTGCCCTCCAGGTGGAGCTGCCTCTGCAGCATATCCTCCTTGCGGAAGGTCAGCCCATTTTTGAGCTTGCTGGAGGACTTGAGGTCCATCTTCCCCGCAATCTCCCTGAGGCGCTGGTCCTTCTCGCACTCACTGACCCTGGCGTCCACTTGTGAGATGATGTCTTTGATGAGGTTCAGGGCCTGGGTCAGGTCTCTGTGGTCCTCGGAGCCAGCTACCACACATAGCAGAGTTAGCGCTTTCCTTGGTCTGCATCCACAAACATGACGGAGGCAGGCGGGCTATGGGGTCGAGGAGGTGTCTCCCGAGGCCATGGCTAGAGCGGCCTTGAGAATCACCTTCCAGCTCAAATCTCCTGAGAGGTAAACGCTTCTCCTAAGTAAAGGTAACAGCCCAGCGCCTGGCTGTCACCAAGATACAGCGTTTGTCGAATGTAGAAGCTGAGGCGCAAGTCAAGTGATTAAAATGGCCCTGCACAGCCCTGCTGGTGGCTGCTCCTGGGTAACCAGCCTCCCCCTGCCCTCCAGCTCTCCATAAAAGACTCCCACCACCACCCCACAACCATCACCAAAGGCTGGCTCCTCCCACTCCAAGGGCAGTGGGACTCCTGCATCCTCCTATTGCCCAAATCCCCTGCAGAAAATCAGGGAGGTGTGGTTAGCACTGCCCTGGCCTCCGGGAACCCTGGGCTGGGCTACATGCCCATCTTCTCTGCCCTCCATGGCACCAGACATGTGACACGGAGGTCCTGCAGGAGTGACCTTATCCAGAGCACAGCCTGCACCCTTCCATTGACTCTTTAATACTGACTGGGGGCTGCTGTGCAGGAACTGAAGGGGGGGTGCAGGCAGGGGAGACCAAACACCCTGTGTTTCTCAAGCTGGAAATCCCAGCCCCCAGGAGGGTAGATTCTGCAAGGTGGGAGCTCAATGATCGCTGAGCCCAGCTGAATCTAGGACAGATTGCAGAGTGGACTGTCTAATCCACCATTAGGACAGGGAGTGAGGAGACCGAGACCCTCCTCCCCATCCAGCATGGACAGGCAAGGCAGGAGGGCTGGCATACCTTCTGTATTCTGGATAATTCGCTCCACCAGCACGGGGTACTTGGTGATGCGTTGGGTGACCAGGAGGATACACTCCTGCACTCCGAGCCGCCTGACGATGGAGAAGTTGCCGATTCTCTGTGAAACGGAGAAGACAAAGCCATGCTGTGTGGGCATCTGTTTCCTGCCAAATCATTCACGATGGGTCACAGGGGCTGGGGACCCTTTCCTTTATCAGTTCACGGGGACCTTTTCTTTGTTGCTTCACCAGACACTTGAAAGCAGGGACCGGGCTTCCCTGGTGGTCCAGTGGTTGAGAGTCCACCTTGTAATGCAGGGGACACCAGTTTGAACCCTGGTCCGGGAAGATTCCACATGCCATGGAGCAGCTGAGCCCACATGCTGTGACTACTAAAGCCCGTGCACCCTAGAGCCTGTGTTTCTCAAAAAGAAGCTACTGTAGTGAGAAGCCCATGCCCTGCAATGAAGAGTAGCTCCCGCTTGCCACAACTAGAGAAAGCCAGCACGCAGCAATGAAGACCCAGCACAGTCAAAAATAACTAACTAAATAAAAAATTAAAAAAAGAAAGCAAGGAATGCCTGCTGTATATAGAAACGCCAAGAAGCCAGAGGTTGACTCACTTGCTGTAAAATGCAGGGCTCTGCAAAAACCATGAGGAAGAAACCAGCTGGTGTGGATTTTTGGAATCACCGGAGAGCTGTCCACACACACACGTGCACATGTGCAGACCCTAACACTGCTGATGGTTGTTGAGGCCTTCTGATGCAGCTGGACCTGTGGTCCCTGCAGTAGCTCCCTGGTGGCTGCTGGTGCATGCCTCTGGCTAAGAGCCCAAAGAGGCGATCATCAGAAGCCATCCTTTCTTTTTTTTGGCTGAAATGTGCAGCTTGTGGAATCTTAGTTCCTCAATCAGGGATTGAATCCAGGTCCACAGAAGTGAAAGTGGCAAGTCCTAACCACTGGACCACCAGGGAAACCCCTGAAGCCACTTCTTGGTGGGGGCGGAGGGCAGGTTCCCGCGCTTCCTTCTGCTTGTCTGTCCCCACTGCTCTGGTTTGTGTTTTAAAAGGCCAGGAACCATTGTATTTTTGACTGTGCCATGGTGGCATGTGGGATCTTAATTCCCTTGGCTAGGATCAAACCTGCGCCCCCTGCATGGGAAGCATGGAGTCTTAACCACTGGACCGCCAGGGAGGTTCTGGGAGCCAGTTCATAAGAGGACAGGAGGGGATGGGACAGAGACCCGAGACTTGGCTCTGTTTTCCCCCACCTGTGAGGGGCTTCTGGTTCAGGATGTCAGGCGGCCTGGCCCCGTGCTCATCACCAGATGAATTCAGACCACTAGACGACCCTCTCCCTGTCCCATCAGTCTGCTGCCGGGACAATGGAGTGAAATTTAATGACTCTCCACCCTTTACTCTAGACCGTGATTTACTGGGTGTCACTTTGGGGCACAGGCTGTAGGCATGGAGCTGGTTTGGGGCACAGTGTGCCGGTACTGCTGCAGGGCACACGCTGATAGCGCCCCATGGCCTTGGCCCAGGAGCACCTCCCAGGACACGGCAGGCAGGGGTCTTGCCTGACTGGCAGACATGGCTCCTGGGCCCTGAGCACCCACATGCTGTCAGGCAGAAGACAGGTGTGGGTCATTCCGTGGGCTGGTGGGGACCAAATGGGTGGAGGATAGAGAGGGGGCAAAGGCTTACAGGGCTTGTATCTGCTAGAACATCTGAGGCAGGGGAGGTGGCTCCGGAGGGGCAGGGTGGCCCCGTGTGATGACATTTGTGTCCCCTCGACAGTCTGAAGGACGGTGGCCACCCACTGAGTGGCATCTCAGGGGCCACTCTGCTGTGGTGAAAACAAAAGCCATGCCTGCTTTGCTTTACACTCAGGGATTTTCCAGAGCTTTCACGGCCGTGTTCTGAATGATTTTGTGGTTAAAAATGAGACAAAACCTGGAAAATCACTGCTTTGTAACAAGTCGTTTATAAAGTTCTCCAAATGCCTACAGTTTTGTGGGAAAAACAAAAACAAAAAAAAATAAACTGCTCCCCATGAACAAACCAAAAAACCCACCTACTGTAAAGAGAATACATTTTCAATTTTTTTTACCTTGATCAAGTTTTGAAATTTCTTGTTTTGCTGCAGCAGCAACTTGTAGTGACTGACGGCGTCGTTGTGACCGCTACAAAAGATGCTGTATTTTTCCTTCATCCTCTCCCCATTTTCACCTGAAAACTGAAGAGAGGTGCGGAGATGTTACTAGGGAAAACATGGAAACTTCCGGGGACTGTCTTCACCTCGTTCGCCTGACTCTGCTAAACCAGAGATTGACCTGATTTGGGGTTTCACTCTCTCGTCTGGCTCGCTGGCCCCAAACAAAATGCTTCAGCACATGGTGTCTCATTAACAAGGCACCGAAAGGGCAAAGGAGAAAACTTTCGCATGTCACAGGTGCTTGTAAAACACCCCGAAACCCGACCAGGTAAAACACATTTAAGCAAGAGAATGTCAGAAAAAATTCAGAGGTGAAAAGGGTCTTCTTTTCATGAAAGGGTCTTCTTCTCCTTAGTTAGGTGACTTGCATGCTCCAGGTGCTTCGATGGCAGATGAGGGGTCCTGGGTCCCCTCTGTCAATCTCGGGCTTGGCCCAGAAGTTCACTCAAAAGTCAGTTTGGGGTCAATGGCCCTGCCATCCATGGCAGTGGTCCAAACACCACGCAGGTGTCAAGACCAAAAAAAGTAAAAACTGGCCAACCAACCAACCAACCAACCAAAAGCACAGCATATACACTGGATGGTGTCTCGATAAGCACGCCTGCTGTTCAGGCCTCTGTGTTTCTGAGCTGGTGAGAGGCTAGGCCACTGTCCTCGGGGGCTGGGCTCTCAGCAAACAGAAGGACAGAGCGGGGTGGGGGTGGGTCTGGCCATACCCACCTGCTGAACCAGGAGGTCCCCGATCTTCCGGATGATGTAGTTGCGGGCACTGCCCTCCTCCAGCGACTCCAGGCGGCGCTCCTTCAGCCGACACAGGAAGTGGCCGTGCACCTCCAGCAGGTCGTCTGCGCCTGGGAACAGGCGGCTGACGGCCTTGGGGCTGAATTGCAGCTCCTCCCGCAGGGCCCGGGAGTAGACCTTGAGCATGATCTTGAGCGTCCGCACATGGTGGGCCTCCGTCTGCATCAGCTCTGAGGGGACGGGGATGCGGGAATTAGCGGTGCAGGTGGACACCCTGGCTGGGCCTCTCAGGTTTCCTTAAAGCCCTCATCAAGGTGGTCTGACCTGCCAGGGGCCAGGCCTCCCGTCCTTCCTGGCCCAGCACTGCCCAGGGCCCAGCTTAAGAAGGTGGGCAGACACCAGGGAAGGGAGGACTGGATGTGTGCCCAGACCTCAACGTCACAGGAGGGTTTTCTGTCTAATGTCAACTGAAGATGTTTTCAGGCTGCTTGAAACAAGAAGACTATTCTGATGGACATCCCTCCCTGGGATATGAAACTCACACGCTGGTGCTGTGTCAGAGACCTGCCCCAGACTGTAACTGATGGGAAAAGCGAAGTTCAAGGCAGGATTTTTAATTCACGTTAAAAGCAAAGAAAGATTAGATTTTGTCATGAAGTTTTTCTGTTGTTTAACTCAAGGTCTTGAAGCTGTCAGAGACGAAACAGAAGTCAACAGGATACATGTATACGTGTGGCTGATTCCTGATGTTGTCCACCTGAAACTATCACCATGTTGTTCATCGGCTATTACTGCTGTTTAGTCACTAAACTGTGTCTCTTTTGTGACCCCATGGACTGCAGCAGGCCAGGCTCTGCTCCTCTGTCCATGGGATTTCCCAGGCAAGAATACTAGAGTGGGTAGCCAGCCATTTCCTTCTCCAGGGGATCTTTCTAACCCAGGGATCAAACCCGCGTCTCCTGCTTGGCAGGCAGATTCTTAACCACTGAGCCATCAGAAAAGCCCGTTAATCAGTTATACTCCAATATAAAATAAAAAGTTTAAGGAAAAGCTTAACAGCATTGGCCCGTTCCAGGGCTGCCAGCCATAGGGCTGGAAGGACTCTCTGCTTGTCCAGCAGTGGAGACAGCAAGGCAAAGGGCTGTCAGATGGAAGTGGTGGACTGGCCCCCCCGACTGATCCTGTCTGCAGGACCCTGGCTGGCCCAGGCTTTCCTCCCTGCCCACAACCCCACTTGCTCTGGCCCTGGAAGGGAGCTAAGTGTGTAAAACGTGGAAGGAGTTGAGTGTCCACTGGTGAGTGGATACCATTGAACAGCAGGGAGGGGAGCCTGGAGGGACCCGTGGCGAGCACCAGCCCAGGTTTGGGCAGTGTCTGGGAGCTATGGTTTCCACGGTAACCATGACATCCGGTCTCAGGAGTGGCTGCTCATGGCCAGCTTCTCTGATGGTTACTGGGAAGGGGTGCCCACATGGGAGCTGGTGTTACGGTCACATTCAGATGGACAGACCCGCCTTCAGAGCCCCCATTGTGGCTTTGTCCGGGCCTGTCTGCGGTCATCTGACTGGGGATGGCTGGGATGGGCCTGGGTGGTCTTCTCCCTTGGGGTCACCAGCAAGGTGGGGATGATCAGGACTGGGCATTGGGCCATTCCCCTCTCCAGGGACTGATTCTCACAAAGTCTTGCCCAGCCGCCTCATCCCTGGCCTGGAAGGCCCAGCTGCCCTGGGGTGGGGGGAGCAAGTGGAGGGGGCCACGTGGTCTCAGGGAGGGTCGACAGTGGAGCCCTGGCTTCCCAATGGAATCAATTAAAAAAAAAAAAAACTAAAAAAGAAGAAAGAGAAGGAGCACAGGCCTCCTTACCATAAAGCACATCCTGCCTTTTCACCACCTCCCTCTTCTGTTTCTTCACATACTCGGGGTCCACAGAGAGGCTCCAGGACTCGGCCTCGAACTCGTGGGCGTCCGCTTCGACCTCACCCCTCAGCGAGGCAGTGTAGGGGTCTGAGGGAAGGACAGGAGGCTACTGCTCAAGGGCTGGGGCCTGGCTGGCTCGGGGGCTACCCACTGCCCTCGTCCCCTGGACGCCCGCATGTGGATCTCGATGCCTCCCAGTGACTGGAGACCACGTGACACCTGGGAAAGGATCGAGGTGACCGTACCTTCTATAAAGATGGGCTCAGTGCTGGAAGATGTAAGAAGAGAGTCATCGGCCACCTGCTTGAGCTTCGGAAACACTGTGTCAGTTTCATCCATCTCTCCTGTGAGTGGTCTAAGCAGACATAAAACCAACTTTAAAAAAGTTGAATTAAGCACACACACACACACACACACACACACACACACACAGGCATACACACACACAGTCTATTAGAGCAAATCAGGTTGTTACTTGATTTGATTAGATACTATTTGAGAACTTTCTGGATGTCAATACAAGCCTTAACTCTGTCATAAGCCTTTTTTTTTCTTCCTTTTTCTGGCTGTGCTGCGTGGTTTGTGGGATCTTAGTTCCCCGACCAGGGACTGAACCCTCACCCCCTGCCATGGGAGTGCCCAGTCTTGACCACTGGACCACAGGGGAGTCCTCGTCACAGATCACTTTTGAAAATTAGGAGACTACCTGTGAATGTGACATGACAAGTTCTTCCATCAAACTAACTTTTTTTTTGGGGGGGAGGGTATGGTTGATATACAATATTATGTAAGTTACAGGTGTATAATATAGTGATTCACAATTTTTCTGACTCAACTTTTAAAGGTTATATTCCATTTATAGTTATTATAAAATATTGGCTATATCTCCTGTGCTGTACAATACATCCCTGTAGCTTATCTATTTTGTACATAGTAGTTTGTGCCTCTTAATTCCTTGCCCCTATCTTGCCTCTCCCCGCTTCTCTCTCCCCACTGGCAACCATTAGTTTGTTCTCTGTATCTGCCACCAAAACTAATTTAATGTTCAAGTACATTCTATGAAAAAGTGAGTGAAAGTGTTAGTCGCTCAGCAGTGTCTGACTCTTTGCAACCCCCTGGACTGTAGCCGCCAGGCTCCTCTGTCCATGGGATTCTCCAGGCAAGAATACTGGAGTGGGTTGCCATTCCCTTCTCCAGGGGATCTTCCCGATCCAGGGATCAAACCCTGGTCTCCTGCATTACAGGCAGATTCTCTACCATCTGAGCATCAGGGAAGCCACGCAAGTACATTCTAAGGGTGTATTAATTAAATGCTTCCTTTCCTAGTCACTGACACCCTCTGGAACCCCCAGAATTCTTTCCAGTCAGAGCAGGGTGGACACAGCCTCATTCCCAGTCTAGACTGGAGGGAGAATCCTTTCTAGTGGAAAAGAAGATCAGCTTCTTGCCCCACCGACTCATGCAGCGACATTTTTTTTAACATGAGGTTTTCTACCTGAACGCTGCTGAATGCAACACTTCGAGAACAACCTCAAAGCCCTAGGAAAACCAGTCTAAAGCATAAATAATAGGATACAGACTCTGCAGCGACCTCAGGAGACTTCCTGCCTGGTCTGCAGGACAGAAAGGAGCCCTGTCCAAGGGTCCTTCAAGAGAAGGAAGCAAACTGGCTCCAAATGGCTGGGGACTCCAGAACACACCTTTTTTTTTTTCCCCTTCCCTTTTGAACTTTTTATTTTGTATCGGAGCATAGTCGATTAACAATGTCGTGATAGTTTCAGGTGAACGGTGAAGGGACTCAGTCATACATATACCTGTATTCATTCTATCCCAAGCCCCACTCCTATCCAGGCTGCCACATAACACTGAGTAGAGTTCCCTGTGTTATACCGTAGCACTTTCCCTGATGCTTTTTGTTGGTTATCCATTTAAAATATAACAGTGCAGAACACACCGTTTCTGAAAAAGGAGGAGGAGTGAATCTCCGAGGCAGGTGTTAATGGGAATCTTGCCTTTTGGTGGGGTGGTCCTGCCGAGGGTCTCTTTCTGGAGAGGCTGTCCGAGGAGTCCCTGAGGAAGCCTCCCCCCACCCGCTCCCTCCCTTTGCCAGTCCCTGGTGGCAGAGGGGGGACCCCACTCACCCGAGTCTTGTCCCGGTTCCCGCTAGGCTGGGTGCTGGCTGTGGACCCCCCTTCTGCGAGACCGTCATGCCGACATTCCTGGTCAGGCGTGGGCTGCCATCGGACAGGAGGGTGGCCCTCGGATGCTCCTTCAGGGATGCTGCGACGGAGGCAAAGACAGAGTGGGTGCTGAGGAAGTGGGCGGGGTAGCGCAGGTGGCCCGTCGGGAGGCCTTGCTCCGACTGGGGCCGCAGCGCCGACAGAATCTTGGAGGTCAGCAGCTCATTGTCCAGGAAGATGCTCTCGCTCCACTTCCTGGGGAGAGAGCCGTAGAAAGAGAGCTCAGGGCGGCTGCGGGGCGCGCCCTCCCTGTCGCTGCTCTTGGAATGCCCGTTGCCCATGGTCACGCTCTGGGCGCTGAGACCCGGCTGCTCTGTGCCGTTTTTATACCCCGGAGGAGGGAGGGGAGCCTTCTAGAAATGGAAAGCTGGTTCTCTTACTGTATTGGCTGAAGCCGTGGGTCTGGAGGGCAGGAAGTGGGTCCCCACTGTGACCGTTCAGTGTGGAAATTGCACAGGATTTTCTCCTTGGGTAAAACACCAACAACGCAGCAACTAACCCACTCCAGACCCTTTCTGTCTTGGTGGGGAGAGGGGGTAGGTAGCAAGGACCAGCTTATATTCGCCACAGAGAATCTTAGGATCACGGACTAGGGAGCTCGTACCGACATCACACATAGGATTGTAATTAATCTGAGACCAGCTGTCAGGGTGATTCTGAGACGTGGAGACTACGGGGTCTCTGACGTTCCTAATCGCTAATAGAATCTGAGGCTCTGATCCTATAGTAGGTGATTGGAAACCAACCGAACACACGACAGGGGCCCAGCAGGGGTGTCTGTGCTCATCAGCTCGTTAATTTCAGAGTTGGGATGTTACTGTTGACAGCAACTTATCCCCCCCAACCCTGCCACAGATCATAAACTTGAATGTGTTCTACTTATATGTAAATTCATTCAATCCTCTCAGTAAGTGTCAAAGTAGGCAATCTTATCTTCACCTTGATAAATAAGGACACCGACAATTAGGAAGTCCAAAGTCCAATGCCACTACCATGATATACTCACAAGACGACCTGATTCAAATCTCCAATTTTTTCACACTTGTTACTAGCAATGTCTTGAATGTTACTTTAAGGTCACAATCTGCGGGCGAGTACTGATCTATTATAACTATACTTGAAGTTCATGATTATACTGGATTTTGGACACACACACCGAAACACAATACATACACACACATAATAAAAAACAAAAAACAACAACAACAAAACCAAAAATCTAGCAACAGACTGGATGTCGAGTGGAAAGGATGCTGAACACAAGTAAGAGACCAAGAGGAATTTGAAATTAAGATAATTTCAAATTATTTAAAAAAGTGTGATGCTGGAATTAATGTTTAAAAAGTATGATGTAATATTTGCCTTCTTTAATTTAAAAATATGTATTGAAGGACTTCTCTGGTGGTCCAGTGGTTAAGAATCCACCTGCCAATGCAGAGAACAGGGGTTTGATCCCTGGTCCAGAAAGATCCCACATGCCATGGGGCAACTAACCCTGTGCAACACAACTTCTGAGCCACTGCTCTAGGGCCTACAAGTCACAACTAGTGAGCCCACATGCTGTAACTACTGAAGCTGGCGTGCCTAGAGCCTGTGGTCCAGGACAAGAGAAGCCACCACAATGAGAAGCTGGAGCACCGAAACTGGAGAGTAAACCCCTCCTCGCTGCAACTAGATAAAAGCCTGAGCAGCAACAAAGACCCAGCACAGCCAAAAATAAAAATATGTACAGAAAAAAAAAAGTGTTGAACATTCGGATGCACTGTACCCACTGATCCCTCCCCCACCGATGGAAAGATGCAGCTCTGAGAAAGCCAGGCTGTCATTAATTAGGCTGATTTTTTGCCTCCTCTTTTTTGACATATTTACCATGTAAGTCAAGCCTACTTGGGATGGGCTGCTTGGCTAATTTATTTATTCTTGGGGTGAAAGCCACATATAAAAGCTTTGCTCTAAGACAAACAGCAGACTTGAAATCTGACCAGTGGCATTCTAGATCTGGCTCCTGGGTCCCCAATGCACCCCCTCCCCATCCTCTGGTTTCTCTACGTCACTCGAGGACAGTAGCTGGGATTCTGGGTTCTGAGCAGCACGGAGACTGGGTGGTGCCATGTGCTCAATGATCTCAGACGTCCTGATGTGGAGATCGTAAATGGCTAACGGTGCCTGTTACCATGGTAGACACAGGTGACCAAGCTGTCGCTCATATACCAACACCTGTTTGGCAAAGGTGAAAATCATAAACCGAGGCCTCTACGGTCCCTGGCAAGCACTTCCCAGCATTTCTACACCCGGTGAACTCCACCCCGGCAATTATGATCTATCTGGACGTACAAACAGGGGACGAACACAGAGACAAAGCCTTTGCCAGGTGTCACAGGAAGACCCAAGGTCCTGCCTGAAGTCAGATGGATTCTGCTGTAATCGAACAGCCCACAGAAGAAAAGGTAACCAGGAACACCCTCGAAGAATCACCACTTCCAGAGAATTATTAGAAAATGATGGGTAATACTAAATCTACAGTAAGTGGAATCAGAGCCTCCTTGGGCTGTTGGGAAGACACTTTGAGATTCTTGCATCTTAGGGTCTTGCTTAGGGATCCCAGGTACCCCTGGACTCTCAGAAGGGGAGAAGGGACAAAATTCCAGGTAACACAATGATGAGTTGGCCCCCTCAACGTATGCCACAATTTACTCATTTACTCTCATTACTGTCTGTCTCCCTGGTAGGAGGGAGGAAGGGTCTCTCACAAAATAGGCACGGAGAAATCACTGTTCCACAGGATTTTACTCAGCTAGAAAAAGGAATGAAATTCCGACGCTTGCTGCAATGTGGACAAAATGTGAGGGCATGGTGCTCAGTGAAATAAGTCAGACACGAAAGGACAAAGATGGTCGGATTCCTCTTCTAGGAGGTCCCAAGAGGAGTCAGACTCCCAGAGACAGAATGCAGGATGGGGTGGGGTGGGTTCCCAGGGGTGGGGGAGGGGAATGAAGAGTTTTGCTTAACATGGGCAGAGTTTCAATTGGGGAAAATGAAGAGAGTTTTGGAGATGGATGGTGGTGATGGTTGCCTGACACTGTGAATGTACTTAATGCCGCTGGATTGTACTCTTCAAAATGGTTAGGCTGGAGCCTTAGTCACTGGACCACCAGGGAACTCCTAAGTGACTCACATTTTTCACCTCAACTATCTCTGCACATGATTGTGAACACCCCACAAGTACTGATTCGAGGGTTACAGATACATTTTCGCCAGCAGGTGAATTTGCAAACACGGAATCCAAGAATAATGTTGTCTGTCCATACAGTGGAATACAAGGTACTCAGCCAAAGGAATGAGAGGTTGAAACATGCGCCGATGTGGACAGACCTGGGAAAAACCCTGCTGAGTGAAAGAGGTCACGCACACAAGATCTCTCAGTGTAGGATCCCGCTCTAGGAAACATGCTGGATAAGTCCATCCACAAAGGCAGAAAGCAATTAACAGGTGCCTAGAACTGGGGGCTTCCCTGGTGGCTCAGACGGTAAAGAATCTGCCTGCAATGTGGGAGACCTGGGTTTGATCCCTGAGTTGGGAAGATCCCCTGGAGGAGGGCATGGCAACCCACTCCAGTATTCTCGCCTGGAAAATCCCATAGACAGAGGAGCCTGGTGGGCTAAAGTCCATAGGATTAAAAAGAGTCGGACATGACTGAAGCGCCTAAGCACAACAGGACTGGGGGAGGTTGGAGGGTGACAGCTCATGGGTATGGGGTTTCTTCTGGGGGTTCTAAACTTGACTGCAGAAAAAAAAAAAAGAGAGGAGGGGAATTCCCTGATGGTCCGGTGGTTAGGAATTGGCGTTTTCACTGTCGTGGGCCTGGGGTTCAATCTCTGGTTGGGGAACTAAGATCCTGAAAGCCACGTGGTGCAGCCAAAGAAACAGTTTTTAATTAAAAAAATTTTTAAATCAATAAAATTGATTGCGGTGACTCTGAGAACATTAAAAGCCACTGCACTGCACACTGAAATTGTTGGACTGCATGATATGTGCGTTGCATGTTGGTTAACAGATAGACTGAGAGGAAGGGCCATCTTTCTGCAGGAGGAGAAGGAGCCGAGGGATCTGTAGGCTTGACACCCACTGTGAGTGAATCTTGCTGTCCCTGGCTCTGAGACAGCCAGGAATCTGTTATTTATCCTGCCATTGTGTTCTCCTGCACCAGCACAGCCACGGTGGGGCAGATGAGCAGTGGCCAGGTGCTGGGATCTGGGCGGTGCTGTCTGCACTGCCATGGGAGCCACCCGGGAGCTTAATTAGCACCCTCTGCCCGCCGCTGAGAGGTGCCATCGACCAGTGCGCTCCTGGCCCACTGTTGTGACCCGTCCACCGTGGAGGGGACCCAGAGGAGAGGGAGGAACAACAAAGAGAAGTGAATGGTGAAAATGGAAAAAGTTCTTGGCCCGGAGGAAAAAATACACCCAGTTCTCAGCCACAAACACAGACAGCAGTCCGTTCTCAGGAATTTTTTTTTTTCAAACCTGGAACCTAGAAAAATAGTGTAGATGATCTTACTTGCAAAGCAGAAATAGACACAGACATACAGGACAAATGGATGGATGTCAAAGGGGAAAGGGGTAAGGCGGGATGAATTGGAAGCTTTGGATTAACATATATACACTACTGACAGCAGGTATAAAATAGCTAACTGATGAGAACTTACTGTATAGCACAGGGAACTCTACTCAATGCTCTGTGGTTACCTAAATGGGGAGGAAATCCAAAAAAGAGGGGATATATGTAAACATATGGCTGAGTCACTGTGCAGTACAGCAGAAACTGACACAACATTGTAAAGCAACTATACGCCAAAGAAAATGAATAATAATAAAAAAAAAGATGCTAACCTGGGTTGGGCTTCCAGGTGGGAGAGCCTCAGACAGGCTGGTCATATAATACAGGTATATATCCTAAGCCTGGTGGCTCAGACGGTAAAGATTCCGCCTGCAAATGCAGGAGACACAAGAGACAAGGGTTCGATCCCTGGGTCGGGAAGTTCCCTTGCAGGACAGCATGGCAACCCACTCCAGTATTCTTGCCTGGAGAATCCCATGGACAGGGGAGCCTGGAGGGCTACACAGTCCACGGGGTTCCAGAAGCGACTTAGCACCCACACACCCTGGGTTATGGAATCATATCCCTCCTAATGTTCTTCAATGAATAAAAGCAAATAATGTAATCACTTTAAAAAATTTCCTCGCTGCTAAAACCACCACAACAAAAACCCCTGTTTTGTCTTGGTTTGTTAAAGAGTGGTCTCTGAGGAAATCAGGCGAAGAAGCTGGTGTGAGAGCTATAGTGATTCCACCTTGAGATGTTACTTGGATGACAAACCCCATGCTGTTCAGTTAAGGTGAACAGGGGCTAATTTCTATCGCACTTAGGCTCCTGAGTGAGCTGCTGTCTATAAATACCCCGATACACCAGTAGGACCCCATCAGCCCCTGGGGGAATCATAAGAACCCACAAGGAAAGTGTATGAATATGACTTAATAGTTACAGACCTGTTGAAGGTAATTTTTCAAGGAAACTCATCAAGTGACCATCTTAACTGGAGTTAAACTGTCCTTATATAATCTAGACCCACACTGGCTTCCAAACAAGAATTTTAAATTCTAACCAACAAGGACCGCTGCATAGCATGGGGACAGTTAGGATATTCAGTATCTTATAATAACCAATAATGGAAAAGAATCTGAAAAAGAATAGATATACATGTATTGTTGTTTGGTTGCTAAGTCGTGTCTGACTCTTTTGCAACCTCATGACATGACTCTAGCCCACCAGGCTCCACTGTCCATGGGATTTCCCAGGCAAGAGTACTGGAGTGGGTGGCCACTTCCTTCTCCAGGGGATCTTCCCGACCTGGAGATTGGACTCCAGTCTCCTGCACTGGCGGGTGGATTCTTTACCACTGAGCCACCTGGTATTACTGAATCATTTTGCAGTACACCTGAAACTAACACAACACTGCAAATCAACTATACTTAAATTTTTTTTTTTAATATTCTAAATGGCAGACTCCTCCTGTTACTCGATGGGAAAGCAACTGGAAACATCTCTGGGAGGCAGCTGGGCCGCGGCACCATGTCCCTGCTGCTATAGGACAAGCAGGTGGATCAGACTGGCGGCATCTTTAGGCAGGACCAGACTTCCCCAGCCGCCCAGCAGTTTTGGAGGCTTGGCTTCAGAACAGCTCCCCCATTTCTCCCATTTGGGTGAGGTCCTGGGCCCCCCCACCCCACCCCCATTCTTTGTGTCTGCGAGGACTTCTCTCCTAGGCTGCGAGTGCCGCCTGTCTCTAGAGGGTTCTAGCAAGCACGGACTGCAGGCAGAGTGTTCCAGAGACAATTAAGAAAATCTGATGCCAAGTGGAGTTTTCAGTTCACAGCTCCAGGCTTGGCGGCTGCCTGAGAACAGACTGAATCAATGCTGAGACAACTCATTGATTTCTCTGCCTTGCTTCATTGTATGTTATACAACCGAGATGGTATAAAAAAGAAAAAGAAAAAATACAGGAGGCCAAAAAAAACCCCAAAACCAAAACCAACAGCCAAACCCCAAATCTTAGCCCCCCGCCTCAAGGACAAAGAAAACAACTAAAAAAAGGCATACTGTGGTTTAGAAGTGCAAGTCAGAAAGAATATTCTTTGTGGATCCGAAATTACCCAATTAACAAAATATACAGCCCTCTTACTCCCAATTACATCAAACCAGCAAACACCACTATAAAAAAAAAAGTGGTATTTTGTTGACTGTGTGTGCAGAAAACTTAAGCATCACAAGACAGTATAAAAGTAGAAATAACCCATAACGCCACCATCCAAGTTAACTGGTACTAGAATGAAGATTTGTAAGTTGAGAATTAATGTTTAACACTGAGTGATTTAGAGAGCCATGTTGAAAGCTCCCTCATGTATAGCAAAAGGATAATATGGTAGCAAATACATATTTTGCATAAATATTGTACAGGACATGTGGGTTATACCATCAAGTGATATGCTTGCAAATCACAATCACACAAAATATTCTATATTACTCTATGGACAATTCTGGAAGTTAAACATAGGACAAATGGCCATGTCTGTGGGCATAAACATGAACTTCAAGCTAAAAACTTCATGCTTTTCACAAACAAAAACTCAAAATGGACCACAGATTTAGAATCATAGAACTATTCAGAGCTAAAATAGGAGAAAATCTTTACGAACTGGGGCTGAGATGGTGAGGAGTTCTTTGCTTTGACACCAGCAGCCCGACCCACAAAAGAAAAAAATTTTTTTTAAATGTCTTCATCGTAATTAAAAATGTTTGCTTGTGCAAGATCTATTAAAAGGATGAAAAGACAGGCTAGAGTGGGGAGAAATATTTGCAAACTGCCTGATGAAGGACTAGCATCTAGAATATATAATGGACTCTCAAAATCCAATCATAAAAATACAAACAACCCATTTAGAAAAATGAGCAGAAGAGATGAAGACTACATTTCAGTGAAGAAGATATTGAATGATGATGTAAAAAAGCACATGAAATGATGTTCAACATCGTTCAACCATCAGAGAAATGCAAACTAAAACCACCATGGACCATCACTACCAGGATGGTTAAAATAAAAAACAGTGATGATGCTAATTGCTTGCGAGGATATGTAGAAATTGGATTGCTCATACGTGGCTGGTGAGAATGTAAGAGTGCAGTCACTGGAAAACAATTGGGCGGTTTGTAAAGAAAACTAAACAATTGCATTCCTGGGTATTTATCTCAGAGAATGCAAAACTTCAGTCCAGACAAAAACCTATGCACCACTGTTCACTGCTTCTTTGAGGCCCAAACTAGAAACAATACAGAGGTCCTTCATTGAGTAAAAGGTTAGACAAACGTCGGTCTACCCACACAACAGAATACAACACACAACAATCAGAGTGGATCTCATGGGCATTATTCTAAGATAAAAGAGCCAACCTCGGACTTCCCTGCAGTGGACTGGAATCCACCTGCCAATGCAGGGGACATGGATTCGATCCCTGCTCTGGGAAGATCCCACATGTCTTGGAGCAACTAAGTCTGGGTGCCACAGTTAACGAGCCTGCCCTCTGGAGTGTGCAAGTTGCAACTACTGAAGCCTGTGCTCTGCAATGAGAAGCCACCGCAATGAGAAGCCCCTGAGCACCACAACTAGAGAGTAACCCCTACTTGCCACAACTAGAGAAAGCTTGAGTGCAGCAATAAAGACCCAGCACAGCCATGAATAAATAAATATTAGAAATATTTATGTTTCTATAAATATAAGTAAAGGCATTAAAGTAAGTATGCAAATAAAGTAAGACAAAAAAAAAGAATTCCTGTAGGAATGTGACCATCGGGAAACTGAGTGGGAGATAAATGAAACTCTGTACTTTCTTTGTGACTTTTTTTATAAATTGAAGACTATTCCCAAACAAATGGTAAAATTTTATTATTTTTTTAAAAGTTAAGTTCAGGAAGAACTGAGCCTTGTTAAAAACAAAAGAATAGTTTTTGAAAAGGTATGTGTGTGGGCACTCCGAGTTATGTTTAAAAATGGGCCAGGCCCTTCTTGGCAGAGGGAGGAGACGAGCAATTGAAAATATTTATTTAGGGATATCCATGCTCAGCAGTGGCGTTATTCACAGTGATGCTGAGGCGGGAGCAACCCAAGTGTCTACAGATGGAGGAATGGATAAACAGATGTGGTCCATCCATAGCACTGGGATTTTATTTTAGTCTTAAAAAAAAGGAAGGAGATGCTGAGCCCTGCTACACTGTGGATAAACCTCGAGGACATGATGCTCAGTGAGAGAAACCAGACACAGAAGGACACACTGTCTGATCCCACTCACAGGAGGTCCCTGGAGGAGTCAGATCCACAGAGACAGGAAGTGGATGGGGGGGCTGGGGGCTGGGAGAGGGGCCAGGGAGTGTTTCATGGGGACGGACTTTCAGTATTTCGAGACACGAGTTCTGGAGATGAATGGTGGGAATGGTTGCACTGTGGTGTGAAAGTACTTACAGCCACTGAATCGTGCCCTTAAGATGGTGAAGATGACAAGTTTTTAGTATATTTTATGACTATTAACATCCCATTAAGGGACTCAGAGTGTGTCCACACAATACCACGTGATGGAGAAGAAATGAGACTCCTTAACTGTGGTTTCCTTCTTCCTCCCGTGTAGGTGAGATAGCCCCTGGACCAAGAAGGAACAGAAACAACACAATTCGAAGATCATCAAGGCTCGAGGTAGGACAAGGCATGTGTACCTGACCTCAGTTCCTCAGGGCCCGGCACAGGGCAGCCCAGGGACACAGATGGCACCAAGTGAAGTTCTCTAGACTGAACAGTGTTCGAGTCAGACATGGAGACAGCTGGCTGAGCCTGTGTGGAGCACCTCTGGGGGAGCCAGGGAGGACAGGGATGACAGAAGGGCAAAGCCATCCTGATTGGCAAAGAGGAAGGAAGTTAATCTTACAAACTCAATGTTAATCTGCGGCGAAAAAAAAAAAAAAAAGCCTTAAAATGTGAGCATGGGAAATAATAGGCTGAGAATCTTGGGTTTCCTGTTTCTTGGAACAAATCAAGACTAAACTCCGAGAGGTGTGCTCTGCAGCCACAGAGGAGAGTAGACAGAGAGGTGTCCATGGTCGCTACGGCAAATGGGCTGCTGGTCCCTGGGCGGTTCTGGGCATAGTGGGGAGGCAGAGTGGATACGGGGCCCTGGGGTATAAGCTAGGTGCTGGCTGAGTCCCTTGTGACATCCTTGTAAATTCACGGGGGCATTAAGAACCCATGAGGACAGCTTGAGGGACTTTATAATTTACTGAGGCCAGACTTCCCTACTGGTCCTGTGGCTAAGACTCTGCACTTCCAATGCAGGGGACCACCCAGGTTCAATTCCTGGCCACGGAACTAAGATCCCACATGCTACAAGTAAAAGCCCGCATGCGGCAACTAAAAAGATTCCGCAAGCTGCAATGAAGATCCTGCATGCTGCAACTAAGACTCGCAACAGCCACATAAATAAATATTTTAAAAAAATGTACTAGGTGTCCACACACACTCAAGCTTGGCAGTGGACCGATCTTACATAGAAAAAGAGTCTCTAGTAGAATGCCAAAGGGCTCTGTCCTTGGCCTTGCCTGAGATGAGACCATAGGAGTCTTGCTTATCAAATTCACAGCTGACAGGCAGCAGAGAAGTTGCCCCAGATTTTGTTTGTAAATAAAGACGGAGAGATGAATTAACACAAAACTGTCTTGGAGAAATTACTATAGAGGAAATACCAAGAGATCCAGCAAAGATGTGGGATGTGGCGCAGCTCCCACCTGTAGCAGCAGCACAGATGAAAAACCAGGGGGCTGTTTCAGGTGCCTGCCAGCAGCTCAGTAAACCAACAGCGTGGTGCACACAGGGCTGGGTCACCTTAGGTCACAGCAATGTCAGTGCGATAAGCAGAGCCAGGAGGGCTAAGCCTCTGGCTGGCCAGGCCTGCCTGGGCATTTACCTTGGGCTAGGGCCAAGTCCAGTGAGTTCATTGCCCCAGAGTGGCACCCAGGAAGCCACACGGTTTTCCAAAAACTACCACAGAGGGTGGTACACAGGGGGCCCCAGGCCCCCACGAGGGCCCGGTGGGGCATGCCTGGAAGTTGACAGACCCATTGAGGGGTCCCAGCTGTGACTGGAAAGGAAGGGGTGGAAGGTTGGCAGCGATGCTTGGAGGAAAGAAAGTGCAGGATGGTGCCCATGCAGGACAGGCCTGGGGCGGGTATGGAAGCAGGTTCTCCTGGGGGGCTGCCCTACGCAATGGGTGACGGTAACACAGGTGAGGAATTGCCACTTTCCCTTAATTATTAAACACTTAATAGCAACTGCCCAGGATTGCACAAACCACACAGAACCACTGCTCCTGTTTCAGCACATTCTTTTCCATCTTTATTTCTGTTCATTTCAACGAGGAGGTCATGCTGTCACCTACCATCAACCATTTCTGATCTGCAAAAACAACCTTTTCCCACAATTGGACCTCATATGGGAGTGAGCTCTTGCCAAACTCAATTTTGCATCCCGCCTTTCTGCTGAAGATGTGTCATAAACATTCTGTTAGCCAGTGAAACACATTGCGGAAAGCTTGTACTATGGCTTTCTTTCTTGAGGAAATCTTCTGCAATGGCTGTAAAATCACTTATTAGAGATGACCACTCCTCTAACAGGCTTCCCAGGTGGCGCGGTGGTAAAGAATCCACCTGCCAGTACATGAGACGTAATGAGATGTGGGTTTGATCCCTGGGTGGGGAAGATCCCTTGGAGGAGGAAATGGCAACCCACTCCAGCATTCTCCTGAAGAACTGTCCAGTATTGTCCTGGAGAATACCATGGACAGAGAAGCCTGGTGGGCTATAGTCCATGGGGGTCGTAAAGACTCAGACTTGACTGAGAGATTGAGCACGCATCCTCTAATGTCATGTTGTAATGTTTCCTGTGGTTATAAATTAAGCTGTGATAGACATCTGCATGACACACTTCCATCAGCAATGGATATTCTCCTGGGATAGATCCTTATTAGCAGCTGGGTACCCCCCCCGCCCATCGCCCATTTCCACAGTCTGTTCCCCCCATCACAATGCAGACTGTTTGGAAGCTTCCTGATAGTGGGGAAAAAAGGGAGTTCCCTGGCAGTACAGGGGTTAAGACCCTGTGTTTTCAATGCAGGGGTTGCAGGCTCAATCCCTGGTGGGGGAGCTAAGATCCCACAAGACTTGCAGCCAAGAAAAAAAAAAAAAAAGCTCAAAGAGCTCTACTTAGCCAAGAGCACTCTGGTGAGCTGGGGGTATGTGGCCTCCCCTAACCAGGGAACTCAGACTTGACACACTTCCCAGGAGAGGCGTGGTCCGCTCTGCACACACCCATTCTTTCCCCCACTGTCCCTGGGGGCCCTCCCTGGCTCTTTGGAAGCCCCTGCCCCTCTGTGTAGGGCCCTCCCTCTGCACCAGTGAGACACGCCCTGGCCATTTGGCCAAGGCTGTGACCTCCTTGAGAGGCTGCCTGCCCAGACTTGCCAGCCCCGTCCCTCCCCACCTGCTGCCTGCGCGGCTTCCCACGCACCTGGTTAGCGTCATGGGGGGCTTCAAGATGAAGTCCTGAGTCCCTGGCCTGCTTGGGACAGACTCTCTGGGATATGGGCCCTTTCTAGGCCTCACCTCTTGCCACCATGTGCACCCTTGGAGGTCTTGAGGACCCCAGCCCAGGTGCCCCTTTGCTTCGCCAGCTTTGGGGCCAGGCTAGAGTCCCTCTGGGTTGCCCTGCCCTGCTCCCTACCCTCAAGGTCTAGGCCTTTCGGTGGTTTCTTTACCCTCTCCCGCTTTCACTGCATCACTCAGGCCTCATTGAACCTTGACCCTCATGAGGGTAAGGGGTGGGTGTCACTCATCTCTGTGTGACATCACTGGCTATCTTTGGGCTCAGGGCACAGGTACACAGGCAGACCTCAGCCCTGCTGGGAAGGTCAAAGGCAGACATCCAAGGGTGAGGCCTGCAGGAGCCAGGTACAAGCCTATTCTTGGTTATTTCACTTTAAAGACACGTGGTCACCTTTGCACACTTCTCCTGGGGTCTCTGTGGCTCTCCTGTTACCCTAGCTGACTTCATGAGGACAGCCTCCCACCCCCACACATGGCCCAGAGACACCCCCACCCTTGGGAACTGGGCAGACACGTCTGCCCTTGCCCTTGGCCCACCAGGCTTTCCTGGAAGGTTTGATTTATTTTTGTTGTTGTTTGGTCAGTCGCTGAGTTGTGTCTGACTCTTTGCAAACCCAAGGACTACAGCACGCCAGGCTTCCCTGTCCTCCACTATCTCCCGGAGTTTGCTCAAATTCATGTCCATTGAGTCAGTGATGCTATCTAACCATCTCATCCTCTGTTGCCCACTTCTCCTGCCTTCAATCTTTCCCAGCATCAGGGTCTTTTCCAATGAGTCAGCTCTTCCAATCAGGTGGCCAAAGTACTGGAGCTTCAGTTTCACCATCAGTCCTTCCAATGAATATTCAGGGTTGATTTCCTTTAGGATGGACTGGTTTGATCTCCTTATAGTCCAAGGAACTCTCAAGAGTTTTCTCCAGCTCCATGGCTCAAAAGCATCAATTCTTTTGCACTCAGCCTTTGTTATGGGTTTATTTATTTACTTATCTATCTAGGCCATGCTGTGCAGCTTGTGGCATGTGGGATCTTAGTTCCCAGATCATGGTTTGAACCTTGGCCCTCAGCAGTGAAAGCCCAGAGTCCTAACTACTGGGCCACCAAGAAATTCTTCCTGGCAGGTTTTAAAGCTCTGTGTCTGAAAGCAGACTAGATGGAACCGCACTACCCATTTGGAATCGGGGTGGTGGGCCAGGCTGCCTCTAGTTTGTTGGGGGAAAGATGAGGGAGGGGCTGTGGATGGTCTTGTCTCTAGCCTTCCAAGATCAGAACCTGGTTTCCCTCAGGCTCCTCCAGCCCCAGAATTCTAAGAGATGACCTCTGTGAGGTGACCTCTTTCCACACTGTGAGGTGACCTCTGATTAGGAAATTTTGATGGCATACTAAAGGAAAAACTCGGGTGCGTGGGGAGAAACTACACTCTTCCACGAAAACTGTTCAAAGCTCCTTTTCCTTCTGGGACATCTGAGAGTTAGGGATGCTTTGTGGCTTAAAATATATGCTAACAGGAAACATACATGTGAGACCTTTATTCTGGCAGAAGTGGGCCAGTCTGTCCCCATGATCCCTCAAGTAGTTTAGCATCATTTCCTCATAGGGACATGATGTGTAGAAAAATATTACTCTGACATGGCAGGGAAAAAAAGAGGGTGGGGTAGGGCAGTCAGGCACAGCTAGATTTTAGTGCCCAGTTAGTAGATGTCAATTAAGCAGCTGGTGTACTGCTTAAGAGTCAGTTCTTAACATTCTTAATAAACCTTAACTTCAAAGGTTTTTTTTTTTGGAGGGGGGGGAACACTGGCTTAATTATTCCATCGATAAATAAGGTACATCTCTAAATTAATATCTAATGTCAAGATGGCATTTCTCTAAATTATTCTTGTTTTGTAAAGATAAGAGCTAACTAAGGCAAACTGCTATTGGTGAGTCATCTTAAAGAAGAAAAAAAAGAACAAAGCAGAACATTCTTGGGCTTAAATCCAAGCAGCTGCATATTATACTCCTGGAGAAAAATGCAGTCCAAACTCCTTACCTGCACAGATTGCTGGCTGAAAAGAAATGGTCCTCATGAAACTCGGGTAAGGGCTCATGAAAAAATGTCATCTTTGTCACTGTTACCTGAATTTGATTCCTCAATTATAGTAGAGGAATGAACTTTAAAAAAAAAAAAATTTTTTTTAAGATAAAACTGAAAACCAGCCAATACTCTTGTCATCATTTACAAATGACTCTGCCCCAATATCTGTTTGCCTGGGTGGTACACTGACAGCTGTCATCACAGTGAATATACCCCAGAAGATAAAGCATCTGCCTGCCAATGCAGGAGCCACAGACTCGATCCCTGGGTCGGGAAGATCCCCTGGAGAGGGGAATGGCAACCCATTCCAGTATTCTTGCCTGGAGAACCCCATGGACAGAGGAGCCTGCTGGGCTATAGTCCATGGGGTTGCAAGAGTCGGACATGATTGAGCACAGCACAGGGCATGGTCTTTGTATCGTTTTAATCATTTCCTTGTTGTCAGATGTCAGATCCACGTATTCCAATCACATACAAAAGCCTCAAGGGGACAGAATTGCAGAGGCAGAGGTTAGAAAGCGCTTTATGGTTTCAGATCTGTATCAATAAACTGCTTCTCCAAATAAATGTACCGAGGAGGACAACACTGCAGGAAAACAGGAGTAAGGAAAGATAATGCTGGGAGGGGACACAACAGAATGACAGTTAACTGCAGTTACAAGGGATTGTGGGTATTTCCCCTCATTTTTCTGTTTTCCAAATTCCCTGTGATGGTCATATGACCTTTATAGTTAAAAAAAAAAAAGGTTAATATTAGGAGGAAGCTGGGTGCAGGGTGTATGGGAACTCTCTGCACAATCTTTTTTTTTGCTGGAGCTGTGTGGTTTATGGGATCCTAGTTCCACGACCAAGGATTGAACCCAGGGCCTGGTGGTGAAAGCGCCGAGTCCCAACTACTACACCGCCAGGGAATTTCTACATGATCTTTTATTTTTTTTAGATTTTCTTCAAAAATCTAAACCTATTTCAAACGATTTAGCATTTGGATGGCTGGAGGCTTCTTTTAAATTTCTGATTAAAAGGAAATTAGAGAGGAGAGTCTCTACCATAGGTTTGGTTTCAAGCAGGAAACGTGACAAATTTCCATTAATGGAAAGGCTGTTGGATCTATACCAAAAGACAGGCAAATAAAAGTGCATTTATCTACTTTAAATATTGAAGGTCTATGACTTTTAAAAAGAAGTGCTGGGGGCTTCCCCGGTGGTGGACCAGTGGTTAAGACTTCATGGTTCCACTGCAGGGGGCTCGGGGTTTGAAGAGGAGAAACAAGGAGAAACAAAGTGGGCAGAGGGGCAGGGAGGGGGCGATACTGTCATGGGCCTTTAGAGGCCCCTGGGGTTTATACTTTATCCTTGAAACGGAAGCTACAGAAAAGTTTATGCATGAGGGTGTTAGATCAGATTTGCCTCTTGAAGCGGCTGGCTGACGCAACCAGGGAGCAGTAATGGAAGGGGCCAAGGGTGGGGAGTGCCAGGGCTGCTGACACGGGGGATGGGCAGAGGCAGACTCAGGGCCGGGAGGGGGGAGAGGCGGTGACTTTGACCTCCGATGGGAGTCGCCCAAGCTGCTCGGGAGGTCTCAGGTGACAGCTAGATGCAGGAGTGGGGCCCTCAAGAGACAGTCCAGAAGAGGGATGGAAACTTGGGCAGAGGACAGTACCTGAAGCCAAGAAGTGGACAAGACTCCAGGGCTGAAGAGACTGCTTTGCAGAGCTGCCTGGGGACTGGATGGGACAAGACACGGCAACGATGGCCCTTAGGGTCCCTGGTTTGCTGCATATAGTGCAGACCAGGGGGCAGAGGGAGTTCATCTCAGAAGCACTGGTTCATCAATTGAAATCTGTAGGCTGTTTTCTCACAGGCTATCATTCAGTCCTCTTTCTCCATCCTGTATTCTCCTAGTTGCCAATTTAGACCAATGGTTCTCATCCCGGGGTAATTTTGGCATTTGGGGGACATTTGGCAGCATCTGAAAATAGTTGAGATCATCTTCGGGGGTCAGAGGTGCTCCTGACACCCAGTGGGTCACCACTAAGGATACTGCTCAGCACCGGAACCACACAGAACCATCCGACCCCAAATGTCAACAGCACCCAGGGTGGGAAAAGCCAAGTGAGACCCTGAGATGGAAACTGAAACATTCCTTGCCCTGAAGCCCACCTTGCTGGATTCAGTCACTGAGACTTGGAGGCTCTGATGACACAGAGACAGGGGCCACCCTAAAGCTTTGATAAGCAAACCTTCCACATCTGTGTCTTTCTAAATTACATGGTAAATGACTGGTCAGGACAGAGCAGAGGATGGAACCCAGGAGTGGTCTCCCTCTAATTAACTCACTGTATGTGGGCACATGTGCTCAGTCACTCAGTTGTGTCCAACTCTGAGACCCCATGGACTGTAGCCACCAGGCTCCTCTGTCCATGGGATTCTCCAGGCAAGAATAATGCAGTGGGTTGCCATTTCCTTCTCCAGGGGAACTAACTTGCTAATTAACACCCTTTGGGAACTTTCACCCAACTTATTATAAGCCTGGCTAAAGGCTGATTAGCTCAGAATCATCTTAACGTCTCCATGTACTTCTCTCTTCTGCCCCAAGAATGTTGTCCAGGACCAGATCTGACCTTCCCAACGCCCGATGTTCCACCCCACTTTCCTGGTCAACTGATCAGACCGTCACCTGCCAGAGGAGGAAATAAGGCTGCTGTAACACTATTTCTTCCCAGGGATGCACGCTGGCTTTAGGGCTCACAACTGCAGCTTCGATGACCCACTCTTCTGGGTGTCGGGGGCATGACGGCAGGTCGGCTGGTCTCTAGTTGGGGGATGGCCCTGGCCAATCCTTTTGCTTCCTCCCCAGGCCTGAGACCACACTTGCCAGATGCCAGACGCTTCTGCTGGGATGCCCAGAGATGTCAGAGGTCATGGGTATCTGAGACTTGCTTTTAAGTTCTTACAACCCTCTGGTGTCAGGAACAACTAGCGTAGAGAAGCCTTACGATCCAATGATAAAAACCGAACAATTGATTCAAAAATGGGCAAAGTGTGTGAATACACATTTCTCCAAAGAACATACAGAAATGGTGCAACTAAAAGACTCCGCATGCTATAACTAAAATCCTGCACGCCACAGGTAAAAGAGCCTGCATGCTGCAACCAAGACCTAGCACAGCCAAATAAATACATACTTTTTAAAAAAAGATAGTGAGAAGTGGCCAATAAGCATGTGAAAAGCAGTTCAACATCCCTATTGTTAGGAAAATGCAAATTAAAACCACGATGAGATGCCATTTCACACCCACTAGCATGGGATGATGTATAATGACAAGTGTAGGGGAGGATGCAGAGAAACTGGAATCCTCATACGTTGCTGGCGGGAATGTAAAATAGTGTGGCTGATGTGGTAAAGTTTGGCAGTTTCTCAAAAAGTCAAATGAATTACCATGTGGTCCAACAATTCCACTTCTGGGTATGGACCCAAGAGAACTGAGAGCAAGGACTCAAACAGGTATCTGCACACCCGTGTGCACAGCATTGTGATTCACAACAGCCAAGAGGTGGAAGCAACCCAAGGGTCCGTGAACAGATAAATGGATAAACAAAATGCGATATATCCATAAGATGGAATAGTACCCAGACTTTAAAAGGAAGGAAGTTCTCACGCCTGTTATAACCTGGATGAGCCCCGAGGACATCATGCTCTGTGAAACAAGCCAGTCACAAAAGGACAAATACTGCATGATTTTTTACATATACGAGGGACTGAGTGTAGTCAGATTCTCAGAGACAGAAAGTAGAATGGTGGGTAACACAGGCTGGGGAGCCAGTGTTTCACGCGGACAGGGTCTGGGAAGATGAGAAAGTCCAGGACATGGATGGTGGGGATGGTGGTGTAGCAATGTGAATCTATACTTAAAACCGGTTAGAATGTTTCCTAAAAAAAAAAAAAAGGCACCACTAGTGCTAGAGGGGCCTTGCCCTTCAGAGTGAGGCTGCAGCTCAAGCCATTGTGGATTTCAGCTTCCTCCCACAAACCTGATATCCTGGGTGTCTTTCCTCTCTACTGACGGCTATCTTGAATGATGGACAGGGCTCTGAGAGCTTCCTCAAGAAACTGGTTGGGACACCCAGGGAATTGCTCAGGGCTCTAAAAGTGGCCTGGAAGGTCCCTGTTGCCCACTTTTAGTGGTCGCTCCTCAGAGCTCCCTTAGCGTTTGACAAGGGTGGTTCAGGGAAAAAAGGAAACAAAACTGCTGTTTATAGTGTTTTTGAGTCATTCTGATGAACAAGTTTAACCACTGCGTGGAGGGGAGGGGAAGCAGCAGGTGGAGGGGGTGTCTCTGGAACTTTTTACCAAGAGTAAACTAGTAACTACATGTGATCCAGCAATCCCACTCCTGGGCATATATCCGGAGAAAAGTTCAATTTGAAAAGACACAGTGCAGCCCTATGTTCATAGCAGCACTATTTATAATAGCCAGGACATGGAAGCAACCCAAGTGTCCATCAACAGATGACTGGCTTAAGATGTACACATCCACCCACCCACCCAACGAAATATTACTCAGCTATAAAAAAGAATGAAATAATGCCATTTAAAGCAACACAGAAGGACCTAGAGATGATCATACTAAGTGAAGTCAGACAGAGAGAAACAAACATCATGGGACATCACTTATATCTGGAATCTAAAAAATGATACAAAATGATCTTATTCACAAAACAGAAACAAGACTCACAGACATAGAAAACAAACTTATGGTTACCAAAAGGGAGAGTGGCAGGTAGGAGAGATGAATTAGGAGTTTGGGATTAACATATACACACTGCTATATATAAACCAGGTAAACAATAAGGATCTACTATATAGCACAGGGAACTATACTCAATATCTTGTAATAACACATAATGGAAAAGAATCTGAAAAAGAACACACATACACACACATATATATATATAGCTGAATCACTTTGCTCTACACCTGAAACTAACATGATATTGTAAATCAACTATTGTAAATGAACACTTCAACTAAAAAAATATTCTATAGTGCTAAAAAAAAAAAAAGAGTAAACTAGTAAGAATCACTCCTAAATGATAACACCAACCACCAGGGAAAATGGCCTTCTGATATGAGGATGAAAAGGGCAAATTGGGTTGGGAGGGCAAATTGGGTCAGGAGGACAAAGGTGTGACCATGATGCTTCGATATGAACACGACTGGGAAGCACGTGAGGATGCCCCTGCACAGCCCAGGCTTGTCCCAGAGCTTATCCGCTTCCCTTTGCTCCATTTCCCATCACTTTCTGATATCAGGCAAAGATGCACCTTCAGCCTCATTCACAGGGAATTCAGACCCTAAGAAAGCATGTGCTTTGTGGATACATTATTTCATCCCTCTGAGGGCAAGGCCAGAGGCTGGACAGTAGGGGCCCCAGCAAAACCATTCCATCTGCTGAGGCCCCACTAGCAAGTCGGCAGGCTTTCCTCATTGGCATGTTTTAACAGTTACGCTAATTCAACTGACTGTCCAGAAATCAAAATGACGTGACAAAAACATTTTAATGAAAACAAAGTGATTTTGAAAAGATTAATTCAGGTGTAGCTACAACACATCTGAAATCTTGCAGAAAACCCCAAATGGCCTGATTATATAACAGAGCAAACGTCAGCAGAGGTGGCTGTGAGGAGGGCAGGGGAAATCAAACACTTGATGCAGGTCAGTGGGTTTCTCTTTGAGTAGATAAAAACCATTCTGTTCAAGGAGGAAGGCAGGAAAGAAAAACACAAACCTACAATGCTAAAAGGAAAAACAAAACTGAACTTTGCTTGCAATAGCCTGGGAAATTATTCAAGGGCACTGTATGTCTGTGAAGACAACCGAAATGGTGTGAGAGGTTGGGGAGACTTAGCAAGACCTTCCATGGGGAGTTCCCAGTGCACACTCACACCTGTCAGGAACTCTTGTCCCCTCTGTAGGTGTGTCCCTCACCCTATTTACAGGATCAGAATCATGGGCCTAGAAAGAGAACAGGAAAAATCAGGAGTCTGTTGTAAAATCAGGCGGTGGCAGACTCTGGCCCTTGGGCCACCTACTGGTTTTAGTCAATAAAGTTTTATCGGCACCCAGACCACGCCCACTTGTTGTCTGGGGCTGCTTTAGCGGGTAGGGCAGCTGTGACCCAGGCTCTGTGGCCTGCAGAGGTTATATTTACTCTTGGGCTTTTTATAGAAAACAAATGCTGAGCCCTGGTCTACCGTATCTAATTGGTTTGTTTTGGAAAGGAGGGCCTATTCCCTGCAATCAACATGTACCCAGAAGGGCTCATGCGACACTCCCCTTTTTAATTCCTGACACACACAGGGAACAGAATAAAGGAAGCAGGGAAGCGGTTTAGCTGTGTGGAGTCATTACTGAATTCCAGAGCCCTGAAACGGCTCATGTTGGTAGCAAACAGGTATGAGGGGTGGGTTTCTGACCATCTCAAGATCCCCACTGTCCTGAGAATGCTGGTTCTAACTGGCTCCTACATTTGGAAAATTCCAGAACCTTGCAAACCCTTCATTAGTATTCCTTTTAGTACTGCAACACTGTGAGCTTGAATACATTTTAATATATCTCACGTCTCAAGGTCAGGAAAAAAACACTTTTTATGTGCTTATGTAAGCTAGGTGGAGGGCTCGGCAGACAGAACATTTTTTCCCTCTCTAAGGCAACGAGACTTTTGCATTTAAGAGGGTGGTATCTGAACGCATGGAGAAGGAGCAGGTTATATAGAGGATAGGCAAATAGCCAAACATTTTGACCCACTGTAATGTATTAGGCACCAATTTATACTTTACAGCAAATTATACCCACAGAGGATTCAGATTTAGACGCTTCCCAAGTGAGGAACTAGTTCTCCTTAAGGTCAATCTCTTTCCTCTCCTCACTTAAACTGGGTTCCTGAGAGCAAGCTCGAGTCCAACGCTTAACTCTAAAATACCTGAAAGTTACGATGTGTTCTAAAGAATGTATGGATTAAGTACTAACAACTCCTGTAAGCCTTTTCTCATTTACAAGTCACTGGAAATAGAGAGCTCCTGCGGTGGGTGGCATAAAATCCCCCCCCAGCTTCATGTCCACCCGGAACCCCAGAAGGTGGCCTTATTTGGACATGGGGTCTCTGCAGATGTAATCAAGTCAAGGATCTCAAGATGAGATCATCCTGGATTTAGGGTGGGCCCGAGATCCAAATGACGGTGTCTTTATATGGGAAAGAAGAGGAGATTTGGACACAGAGAGATACACAGATACGGAGACAGGCACAGAGGAGAAGGCCACATGAAGATGGAGGCAGAAGAAAGGATTAACAAGGCCCTACTGCACGGGGAACTACATTCAACAGCTGGTGACAAACAACCAGGGAAAAGAAAGTGGAAAAGAATATATAGGGACTTCCCTGGTGGTCCAGTGGCTAAGACTCCGCATGCCCAATGCAGGCGGCCTGGGCTTGATCCCTGGTTGGGGAACTAGATCCTGCATGCTGCAACTAACAGTTTGCAGGCCTCAACTAAGACCCAGTGAGGCCAAAATAAATAAATATTTAAAACAAAACAAAACAAAACACAGCTAGATCCAGGTGACAATGTGGATGAAGCCTGAAAACGTTACGTTAAGTAAAAGAAATCAGATGCAAAAGGCTACCTGTTATGATTTCATTGACAGGAAATTTCCAGAATAGGCAAATGCATAGAGATGGGAAGTAGATTTGTACCTGGGGATGGGGAAAGGGGGAGTGATGGCTAATGGGTACGAGATTTCTTTTGTGGATGATGAGAATGTTCTGGAATTAAGACAGTGGGGATGATTGCACAACACTGTGACTATATTACAAACCACTGACTCATACGTTTTAAAAGGGTGAATATTATGGTATATGAATTCTCCAGGCAAGAATACTGGAGGAGGTAGCCATTCCCTTCTCCAGGGGATCTTCCCAACTCAGGGATGGAACCTAGGTCTCCCTTATTGCAGGCAGATTCTTTACCGTCTGAGCCACTAGGGAAGCCCCATGAATTATAATATCCCAATTAAAAAAAGCAGCAGCGGAATGGTTGAGCCTGTGGATGGCAGAGCTCATCCCAGCAGGTGGGGAAGCTGGGGGCCTTCCCCTTTGATTGAAGCTCTGGGAACATTCTAGAAGAAGGAGAAACACCACAAGGAAGGTTTTAGCTTCCTGATCATCAGCGGGGTGGGGTGGGAGGGGGAACCTGGTGACAGATTTGGAAGCACTGATTTATCATAACTGTTGACTTATAATGACTTATAATAACTGTTCCTTGGATTTCTGGAGGAGACCACTGTGGTTGCACTTCATTTAAGGAAAAAACTATCCATTTATTTATTCATTTTGAAAGAAGTGATTTTTTTAAAGTTAAAAACAAAAAGAGCAAAGTTGTATTCACCGTTGCAATTCTAGGACCTGGTTCACAGCGGGTACCAGGTAATAAATAATCTGCCGAATGAATGAATGACCCAGTGAGCGAATGAACGAACACACCCAGACGCTGTGGGAGCAGTCCACTAGCAATAACAGCCCTAGGAAGCAAGGAGTGGTATGTTTGTAATTCGATGGACAGGAAACCAAGTATTAGAGAGTTTAGGTAGCACCTCCAGCAGGACAGAAGCAGACCTGAGTGCCCTGCTGTCATCTTTGTGTTCAGGTGCTCATGTTCCTGTGTGCAGAGAAGGGGCCTCGGGGCAGGTCAGCGAGGGAGGAGTGACAGTGGCCTCCTGACAAAGGCCTGGAGTGAGAAGGGAAAGTGAAGTAGGACGGGGCTGTGAGCCAGGGGCTCCCGAGTCAAACGAGAAGGAAAACCAGCTGTGTTGTGTGCTCAGTCACTTTAGTTTTGTCTGACTCTTTGCCACCCTATTGACTGTGGCCCACCAGGTTCCTCTGCCCATGGGATTCTCCAGGCAACCGTACTGGAGTGGGTTGCCCTGTCCTCCTCCAAGGGACCTTCCTGACTCAGGGATCGAACCCGCATCTCCTGCATTGGCAGGTGGATTCTTTACTGCTGAGCCGCATGGGAAACCAGGTGTGCGATTTTCCTATTTTGTCTGTGACAACCTACACTGGCTGAGAACAACACAAATATATTCTCTTTTGGTTCTGGAGGTCTGAAGTCTAAAACAGTAGGGTTGCAATCCTTCCAGAGGCTTCAGGGTAGAATGTTTCCTGACCTCTTTCAGCTTCTAGAGGCTGCTTGCTTCCCAAGGTTCGTGGCCCCTTCCTCCATCTTCAAAAGCAACATCTTTCGAAAATTTTTTTATACATGTTTATTTTTATTTATTTATTTTTGGCTGCACAGGTGTTCACTGCTGTGCCCAGGCTTTCTCCATTTGCAGTGAGCTGGGGCCATTCTCTAGTTGTGGTGTGTGGGCTTCTTTCTGTGGTGGTTCCTTTTGTTGCAGAGCATAGGCTCTAGGGTGCTCAGGTTTAGTTGCACTGAAGCATGTGGAATCTTCCTGGACCAGGGATTGAATCCGTGTTCCCTGAATCATCAAGCAGATTCTTAACTACTGGACCACAGGGAAGTCCTAAAGCTAGCATCTTCTAATCTGTCTCTGACCTCTGCTTTGGTCATAGCATCTCCTTCTCTGACCCGGACCCTCCCGCCTCCCTTGCATAAGGACCCTAGTGATGACACTGAAGCCATCCAGATAACCAAGGATCATCTCCCCACCTCCAGATCCTTAACTAACTCACACCTGCAAAATTCCTTTTGGCCACAGAAGGTCATCTATTCAAAGTTCTTGGGGGTTAGGACGTGGGCATCTTTGGGACATATTTCCACAGGATCAATGGGGTGGGAGGGGCCCGCTATAATTCCAGAACAGAGAAGAGATGTAAATGTCTCCTTGATCTCCAGAACCACAACTCTCCACGAATAACACCTTGGTGTGTGTGTGTGTTAGCTGATGCCTGCTGGGAATGGCCAGAAAAGCACAGAAACGCAAGGATGGGAAACCACTTGGCTGACAGGCATCAGGCTCCTGAGGCTGGTTACATAAGCACACGAGTCAGGTTGCTGTTCTGCTGTCAGATTTCATTTCTGAAGGTTTTCGCATCACTTTGCTGCTGGATTCTCCTTCTCTCCCCTCCCTCCCTCTCCCCGCAACCCCTAGCAGGCAGCGCCTGCTTTCTAAATAGACTCTGTGGGACCTTCCTGAGGGTCCAGCTGGCTAAGTCTCCTCGCTCCCCATGCAAGGGGCTGGGGTTCCATCCCTGGTTGGGGAATTTGATTCCACATGCCCCAACTAAAAATTGTGAGTGCCATGAGTTACCCTTCTGCCCCGCTCCCCTTCCATCCCGAAGAGCTACAACTTCAGGGTCCCTGGTGGTCTACAGATGAATACTTTTCAATGTTCTTGAACTCTGAAAGACCCTGGGATGGGGTGGAGGTGGGGAGGCGGGAAGAGACCCTTGATCTGAGGGGAGGGCACAGTCTTCCCCAATCTCCAAAGCAAGAAAACTTGGAGAGCTCCAACTGGCCAGACCAGTTGAGTGTCGGCACCTGGGAGCTGCAGGCTGCATAGGGAAGCATTCTCCTAGCTGATGATGTTGGGGCCCAGCATCCATCCAGTCACCTCCGTCACCCTCTCTCCCACACCACCATCGATAAAGCCCCCACTCATCTACCTGTGAAGCGACCTGAACTCTGTCCTCTTTCTACAGTCCTTGTTTGTTTGGGTCCAACTGATCATCACCTCTCAGGTCACCCTGTCTCCAGCCTCTCCCCTTTCCACACCATCCTCCACCCGAGGAGGGAGGCAGCCATTGGGTCCACCCTGGCCTATAAGATAAGACGGATGGCACATCATTTCCTGACTCTGAGCCTCTGTGCACCATTCTCCCTCTGTTCACAGCCACTGAGGCCTGGCCCAGCCACCACTCCTCTACAGAGGACTCTCCTGCCTGGGACACAGCCATGGAGACACTGTGACCCCGAGTCTCTGCCTCAACTGGCCCGTCACGACGGACAGCACTGAGGACTCTATAACTATCTCCCACGTGGCGGGGGCCTGAGTCTATAATCAACTTTCTTGTTGTTTAATCACTAAGTCATGTCCGACTCTTTGCGACCCTATGGGCTGTAGCCCACCAGGCTCTTCTCTTCATGGGATTTCCCAGGCAAGAATACTGGAGCAAGTTGCCATTTCCTCCTGCAGGGGATCTTCTTGACCCAGGGATCGAGCCAGGTCTTCTGCATTGCAAGTGGATTCTTTACCACTGAGCCACCAAGGAAGCCCCTCAACAGCTTTCTTGAAATGGAATTAAAATACTATGCAATTCATCCTTTTCAAGTGCACAATCCAATGGCTTTCAGTTTATTCAGAGCTGTGTGTTAGTTTCAGAACATTTGAGGGTAAGGAAAATTACCCTCAAAAGGAACCCTGGACCCCTTAGCTATCACTCTCCATTTCCCACTCCCTCCATCCCAGGCAACCACTAATCTACTTTTTTGGTGTCTCCATGGATTTGCCTGTTCTGGATATTCTGCGTAAATGGAATCAGACACTATGTGGCCTTTGGGGACTGGCTTCTTTCACTGAGCTTTCACATAGTTTTGAGACTCAGCCAAGTTGTAGAGTGTGTCAGTGCTTCATTCCTTTGCACTGCTGAAGAACAGTCCACTGCATGGATGGCCCACATTTTCTTTCTTCCATTCTTCCTTTTTTTTGGCCACACTGCATGGCTTGCGAGGTCTCAGTTTCCTGACCAGGGACTGACCTGGGGTCACAACAGTGAAAGCCCGGAATCCTAAAACTAGGCCACAGGGAATTTCCTGGCCCAAATTTTCTTTATCCATTCATCAGCTGATGGACATTGAGATTGTTTCTACTCTTTGGCTATTGTGAACAATGCTCCTGTGATGTTTTTGTGCCAATTTTTGGGCAGACCTAGGCTTTCTTTTCTCTTTGGCACATACCTGGGGTGGAATTGCTGGATCTTATGGGTAATCTATGTCTGATCTTTGGAGGCACTGCCAGACTGTTTTCCACAGTTGCTGCCCCATTCTACAGTCCCACCAGCAGTGTCTGAGGGTCTCCATCTTTCCGTCTTCCTGTTTCTCTTTCAGTTCTTAGACTGAGAGCCCCTGAGGGGATGATGCAAAGGGTCACAAGGATCTGCCATCAGTCCCACGTCCTGGGATGATGAAAACTGACTCCCAGATGACCCAGAGCTGACTCCCTTACTGCCACGATGCCCAGGGACGCTCCACATTGTATCTGCTCAGTTACTGTCCATTTTACTCTTATGAGGGGACGGAGGAGTATACTAACCCTACTGTGGATGACTTCGCAATTTATTCTTCTAGATTCAATTTCCCTCTGAAAATTAATCTCAGCAAATCAGAGTTATCCATAAACAGTGTAACTGTCCTTTGTGCTGCAATCTATGGGGTTGCAAAGAGTCAGACACGACCGAGTGACTGAACAACAAATTGTCCTCATGGGATCACATTGGATTCCAGCCAAGCAGTCTGATGGGGTCCTGCCCTCCCTCAACCCCACATTGTGATGGAGAGGCCACCCACTTAGACCCTCTTACTATGGCATTTCTCTCCTCCTGAAACCCATCTGTAGGAATGACCAGCTGATAAAATGTCCTGGTGGTTGACAGTGGTGACAGTCGCATGAGCCTGTGAATGTTCTAAAACCCACAGAATGGCACACTTTAAATGGGTGAATTTTATGGTATGTGAATTATGTCTTAATGAAGCTTTTTTTTTTTTTAAGTGACATGCGTTTACAGATGTAGAGAATAGACTTGTGGACATGAGGTGGTGGTGGTGGTGGTGGTGTTAAGGAGAGGGTGGGATGAATAGAAAGAGTTGCATTGACTTATACACCATTTCCTCCTCCAGAGGATCTTCCTAATCCAGGGATCGAGCTTGCATCTCCTGCACTGGCAGGTGGATTCTTGACCGCTGAACCACCAGGGAAGCCATACATGCACTACCATGTGTAAAACAGATAGCTAGTGGGAACTGCTGTATAGCACAGGGAGCTCAGCCCCGTGCTCTGTGGGATGAGGGCTGGGAGGGAGGCTCCAGAGGGAGGAGGTATATGTACACATATGGCTAATTCACTTTGTTATGCAGCAGAAACTAACACAACATTGTAAAGCAATTATATGCCAGTTAAAAAAAATTGACATGCATTTAAAATGTAACCACCTGCAAGATGTTAAATATATATCCCCTCAGTTAAAATCTTTAGAATAATTTTCTCAAGATATGGTGACACTTTGAACAAAACCAACTGCAACTTTAATCTCAATGGCAACTATGAATCTACTTAAGAACCAAAGCAGAGAAGCAGCACACCAGTTGAATTTAGTTAGCTTGCTTGCCTCTGTGCTTAGTTGTGTCTGACTCTTTGCAGCCCTATGGACTGTAGCCCGCCAGGCTCCTCTGTCCATGGGATTTTCCAGGCAAGAGTACTGGAGTGGGTTGTCATTTCCCTCTCCAGGGACTGAACCTGAGTCTCCTGTGTCTCTGGCATTGCAGGTGGATTCTTTACCGCTTACACCCAAGGCAATTTTAATCACACACACACAAAATGAGCGTAGCTGCAGGGGTCCTTTCACTGAGGCCTCCCGGAGGACATCATTTGAATCAGCCTGCCCCTCCCCCGTCAGCCACATTCCTCCTCCAGAAAAATTCCTACTGGCCGCTCAGGAGCTGTGCAGGGAATTGCTTTGTATCTGGAGAGAGGGTTTCCAAACCAAGAGCTGCTCTTCACCACTTTCAGGGGAAAAGTAAAGTTTAACTCACAAATAATGAAGAAACAGTGACTAGCTAGACCTAACAAAGTCTCTGGGCTTAAGATGACTTAAGAGAGCCGAGAGGAAAATGTTTAAAAAATCATGGGTGGAATCTGCGGAAATGGAAACAGGACCCAGGATGAGTGAAGAAAAATGAAGGAGACCTTGACATGAGGATCAGAAATATGCTAAGCACGTGGAAGGTAAACAGCCAGGGAGGCACAGCTGGTGACCACAGCCCTAGTTCGGTGGGGGCGGGCGGGGGTGCGCTGGTGACAAGGGCAACTGGCTGTAATCGCTACTATGTGACAAGAATGAAAAGTATACCAAGGTTTCCACCAGGAACAATGTACATGTTACCACAGCTTTCAACGTGGGGGCATTCTCAAGTCAACTGAAGAAAAAAAAAAGAGAAGGAAAAGAGATTCAAAGAATTCCTTTCTCCTTTCTCTCCTACATGCCATTGAAACGGGAAGTAAGCAGTACACAATGCAAACAAATTACACTGACAAGAATTTAAAAAACCACTCCACTCCTTTATTTCTGGGCTGAGCTGTGCCGCATGCAAGATTTTAGTTCCCTGACCAGGGACCAAACCTTTGCCGCCTGCAATGGAAGCACAGAGCCCTCACCGCTGCACCGCCAGGGAAGGCCCTCTTGCTCGTTTTGGCACAGCTTCTTCCACCCCCTTAGAAGGGCCTGACCCACAGAACTAGCAGACTATTGATAAAACATACACTGCAACCCAGTCCAAACAACAACTGAGATGCTCACATTTTCCAGACTCTTTATTACTTGAAATGTCGACTAAAAAATACGGGCCTGAGATTTAAAAAAAAAAAAAAAAAGAAAAAAGAAATAATGCTATTTGCAGCAACATGGATGGACCTAGAGTATTAAGTGAAGTAACCTAGAGAAAGACAAATATCATATGATATCATTTACAGGTGGAATCTAAAAAAATGATACAAATGAACTTAACTACAAAACAGAAATAGACTCACAGACGTAGAAAACAAACTTACGGTTACCAAAGGGGATGGCGGGAAGATAAATTAAGAATTTGGGATTAACATACACACACCTGTTGTTTACCTGTTGACATATAAAACCTGCTTATATATAAAACAGGTAAACAGCAAGGATCTACTGTATAGCACAGGGAACTATCTTGTAATAAACTATAACGGAAAAGAGTATGAAAAAGAATGTATATATGTGTGTGTATATATATATATATATATATAGGAATATACATATATGGGAATATATTTATATATATGGAATCCCCGGTGGCTTAGCAGTGAAGAATCTGCCTGCAATGCAGGAGATGCGCATTTGATCCCTGGGTTGAGAAGATCCCCTTGAGAAGGAAACAACAACCCACTCCAGTATTCTTGCCTGGGAAATCCCATGGACAGAGGAGCCTGGTAGGCTACAGTCCATGGGGTCACAGAGTCGGACACAACTTAGTGACTAACCAACAACAAATATATACATGTATAACTGAATCACTCTGCTGTACACTTGAAACTAAAACAGCATTGTAATCAACTATATTTCAATAAAAATTAAAATACAGACCTGGGGGCATACCACATGCACAGAATATATAACATTTATTGAGCATTCACCATATGCCAGGGGCTGTGCTTCCCACCTTACATGTATTACTTCATCAAATCCACAACCGATCCTCATTCTGGGTTTAAAGATGGGGAGACTGTGACTCAGTGGTGGAAACTGGGACCAGAAGAACCCAGATGTGATTTGACATTCAAGCCTGTGCTCTTGACACTTCTCCATACAGCTCCAGAATTAATTATTCACCCGGTTACCTGCAAAACCATCCCCACATCGCCCTTGGCCATAGGGCTGTTAAACTGTCCTGAACTTTCTCTAGTCAACAAGAAGAGACCTGCCCTTCTAGGATCCTGGCTGGAGTTCCACTCTCCCCCAAAAGGAGACAAAAGGAAGAAAAGTTGTGTTCTTCATTTTCGAGGTAAAACTTCACCAACACTTTTGATCCCCTGGGCCACCATCTCTTCTACCACTTGGATCTCAACAGGGAACCAGGTAGAAGAGAAGAGGAGAAAATAGCTACAATAAACAGTGCAAGGACCAAGGGCCTCTGATTCCTGCACTGCACCATCTAAATTCTTCCACAAGAAAGAAACTGGAGGGAGAACTAAAGACCCAAAGCACACACACTTGCTATGATCTTGTGACCCTAACGATCAACTGGCAGGAGGACGTGGGCTCCACGGAGTGAGGGATGCTCGGAGGCTTCAAGTCCCCCGGTGCTGAGTTGCCACCACATCTCAGGTCCTGCCCCGGGAGCTCCAGATACCGGACGCCGAGTCCTCTACCTGTTGAACCAGGGAGGCTGCACTGCCCAAGGGCTGGGGCTCGGCCGGAGCCGGCGAGCATCGTCTGAACTGTGACTTCTCCAAACAGAGTCTGCATGCACGGAAGGGACAGCCTGCACTGCAGGATCCGCCCGCCAGTTTGGACGAGCCCACGGGGGCCGGCCCCGAAGCCGAGGCAGCCACGGGGGTCCTGCGCCCGAGGCCACCCCTGGGAACCGACGGCGCCTTCGTGGGGCCCGAGGCCTCCTCCCGAGCCTCGTTCTCCTCAGACCTACCCCGCCGCCCTCACCTCGGTCCGCCGCAGGTCACTCGCCGCCCGCAGCTCCGTTAGCTTCCTTGCCGCCGCTGTCGCCCGGCCTCCCGGGGTCCACCGCTGCCCTCGGCTCGGAGCCGGAAGCGGGAAGCCGCTGGGGTGAGGTGCGCACGCGTGGCCCCGCCCCCAAGGGGCGGGTCAGAGGGTGTGGGCCCGGAAGGGGGCGTGGCTCGAGGATCGGTGGATCGGTCAACCTAGGAGTTTCAACCTGGTGATGCAGGCGGGGGTCTTTAGCTCGAACTTAGGCAAGGTGAGGGGACTGAAAGGTACTTGCGAGGAGGGTGAGGGCGATTCTTGAGGGGCGGGTCAGTCGGGCAGAGGGGCGTCTAGGGGAGGGAGGTCCTGAGAGGAAATAAGCGGGGTTGGGAGCCGTTTTGGGGGAGGGGGTCAGTGGGGCCCCGAGGTATTCGCGGGACTGGGAGGTGCTTAGAAGGAATCTTAAGGCGAGATCATTGGGGTTGAGGGGCGTTTTGTGGGGTCATCGGGGACCTGGGTGATTAGCAGGTCTGGGAGGGGTTTCCTGGTAGAGGAGAGCAGGGCTAGGGGGGCGACTTGGGGAGTTAGGGGAATCTAGAGGCAGAAAGTGAGGTACAGTGGAAGCCTGGGGACATCAAAGGGAGATTAACCTCAGGGGAGAGAAGTTTGAGAGGGGAGGGTGCAAGAAATGGAGAGAACAGGTCTGTCTCCTGCGAAGAAGTGGCACCCTCTGTTACAGGAAGTGAAAATTTACAAGTCTTGAAAACATGGGTCATTTATCTCTCAAGTGATCCCAGACACTGCAACATAGGTACCGCCGGATACCCCAAACACATTTCAGACACCCAGGCAGATACCATCAGATACTCAAAACTCACTTTCAGGCACAGGAAAATAGACAACCCTTGCAGGTCCCTTAAATACCCCCAAACAATTCAAAATCTGAAAAACATGCCAAATGTCTCAAAAGTACTGGACACCTTCATCCAGTAGCCATCAACTACCCGCAAACAGGCTTTCAGACACTCTGGAATATATCAAAGCCCCACATGGAAACTTCTAGATTCCCTCCAACACAGATGCTATCAGAAACCCCCAAAGGGGTGTTCATAGGATGGAACACATACTGGACACCCTCACAGAGGTGTTTTCAGACACCTATAGAGATGCCAGATGCCTCTCCAAGTGCCAGCATCCCCTCAGATACCATCAGCCACCCCAGTCCTGAGACTTGTTGTCTAATGCAGGGCCTCCATAGGTGAAGAGGGTGGATAGGAACCAGGAGAGGAGCCAAAGAGCTTTCACCTCAGGTCCAAGCTAGTTAACCAGGTCAATATCGCCCCCAAATAAGCTTACTTCAAAACACATACAATCAGGACATCCCTAGTGATCCAGTGGCTAAGACTTCGTGCTCCCAATGCGAGGGGTCTGGGTTCAATCCCTGGTCAGGGAACTAGATCCCACATGCCACAACTAAGAGTTCGAATGCTGAACTAAAAGTTCTGCATGCTGCAACCGAAAGATCCCACATGCCTCAACCAAGACCTGGTGCAACCAAATCTTTCTGGGCTCCAAAATCACTGCAGATGGTGACTGCAGTCATGAAATTAAAAGACACTTACTCCTTGGAAGGAAAGTTATGACCAACCTAGATAGCATATTAAAAAGCAGAGACATTACTTTTCCAACAAACGTCCGTCTAGTCAAGGCTATGGTTTTTCCAGTGGTCATGTATGGACGTGAGAGTTGGACTATAAAGAAAGCTGAGCGCCGAAGAATTGATGCTTTTGAACTGTGGTGTTGGAGAAGACTCTTGAGAGTCCCTTGGACTGCAAGGATATCCAACCAGTCCATCCTAAAGGAGATCAGTCCTGCGTGTTCATTGGAAGGACTGATGTTGAAACTGAAACTCCAATACTTTGGCCACCTAATGCGAAGAGTTGACTCATTGGAAAAGACCCTGATGCTGCAGAAGATTGAGGGCAGGAGGAGAAGGGGACAACAGAGGATGAGATAGCTGGATGGCATCATCGACTCGGTGGACATGGGTTTGGGTGGACTCAGGGAGTTGGTGATGGACAGGGAGGCCTGGCATGCTGCGGTTCATGGGGTCGCAAAGAGTCGGACACGACTGAGCGACTGAACTGAACTGAATAATAAACCCACACACAATCTGTGTTTGAGAGCTCTCAGTTTAGAAACTGGGTGGCAGAGTCCCCAAGTGACCTGCCTTTGGTCTAAGTCCAGACTTCATGATCAAGAGAGGGAACATGTCTAGGGAGTTGGAGGGTCCAGAAGTGCAAGAACACCACCTCAGTGGAGGTCATCAGACACCCACCCCAATTGAGGTCAGAAGCCCAGACACAGGTACTTTTGAGGTCTCGATGGATCTGTAAATGATCACTCTCTGAATGCCTATAACTTTTGGACTTTATCCCAAAGGCAGTGGGGAGCCACTGAAAGATTTTAAGCAGGAAGAATGGCATGATCCTTATATCTATAGCTCCGTTGGTTATAGAAACCTTCAGGTTGGCAAAGATCTCCCCTAAACCCTTTCAAGGGGCCTATCAGAAAGAAGAGGCCATCTCTTGTCTTCCTTTTATCCATCCAACCATTTTCTGCTTTTACTGAGTCCTTATCATGGGCCAGGGACTCTGCCAAGAGCTAAGGATCTGTGTTTCTCAGTCTTGCTACTAATGATAGTTCATGCTTATGCTCAGTCACTCGGTGGCATCTGACTTTTTGCGACCCCATGGACTGTAGCCCCACCAGGCTCCTATGTCCATGGGATTCTCTAGGCAAGACTACTACAGTGGGTAGCCATTCCCTTCTCCAGGGAATCTTCCCGACCCAGGGATCGAACCCAGGTCTCCTGAGTTGCAGGTAGATTCTTTACCATCTGAGCCACCTGGAAAGCCCATAATGTCGCAGACACTGCTAAATATTCTTCAGGGGGGACACAGTGGCCCTTGGCTGATAGCCATTGGCCTTAGAGACACTCAGAACTTAAAGTCACCTCATGCAGGCTTCCTGGGGGAGGTGGCCTTGCTCTTTGTCTTAGAGAATGAGTAAGAGTTAGGTGGCAGAAGGAGTTCCAGGAAGAGCACTGAATGAGGAAGATGCACGTGACCGGCACGAGCAGCCATGAGACTTCAGGGTGGCCGGGCGAGGGGATCTTGGTGGTTGAGTAGTGGCAGAAAAGGGTGGAAGGCTAGGAGGGGTCAGACCATGGAGGGACCTCAAAGGGCAAGGCTAGGAACAGGACTGTCAGGAATGGTGCTCCATCAGCAGGGCTGGTTGCTGGGAAAGCGTCTCAGCTTTACCGTGGAGATGCTAATTACCTGGAACATGACTCACTTCCTGTTCTGTTCAACTTACAGTGGGGCTGTTTCCTTAAGGGGACAGTCAGTCACATCTAGCTTTGAATACCTGTGATGGGAGGTAGGCTTGTGGCGACTTACACCCGGGCGGTGCCTGCTCTCAGCCTGCTGGAGTGAGACACAGGTGTTCTGGCCTCACGTTGCTCCCTTAGACAGGTGTGGGGCTGTGGTCAGAGCCTAGGGTTAGGGCCTGTGACTAAAAGGCTAGCTTTGCCTCCATAACAAGAGCTATCACCAGGACTTCCCTGGTGGTCCAGTGGCTGAGAATCCTCCTGTCAATGCAGGGGACACAGATTCAATCCCTGGTCCGGGAAGATCCCACATGCCATGAAGCAAATAAACCTATGTGCCACAACTACTGAAGCTCACCTGCCTTAGAGCCTGTGCTCTGCAACAAGAGAAGCTACCGCAGTGAGAAGCCCATGCACTGCAACTGGGGAGTAGCTCCCGTTTGCCACAACTGGAGAAAGTCCACTCAAAGCAACAAAGACCCAGTATAGCCAATAAATAAATAAATAAATACTAAAATGTAAAAAGAAAGATATTGCCAAATGATGATGACAATAGGTGCTACCATTGCCCGTATGTACCCAGCACCATGTTGAGTGCTCATCATTTCTGTGACACGAACTACAGTCTCCCTTGATCTCAAAGTGTTGTCCTGAAAGTCAAATGTTGTCTCCAAAAGATGGAACTTAACTCCCGCTATCCTGAGAGTAGGCTGGATTGAGTGACCTACTTCCAGAGAATAGAGAAGAGAAATGGGAAAAATAGCAACCTGGCAGTTGTTATCTTACCCCGGCGATAAAGACTGATATTCTCAGGAATGTCATGTCAATAGCACTTACCCCCTGATCTGATGAGGCAAAAAGGTTCCCCAAACTCATAGCCCCTCTACAATTTTAAGAAAACACCAGGACTTCCTTGATGGTGCCATGGGAAAGAATTCACCTGCCAATGCAGAGGACACAGATTTGATCCCTGGTCTGGGAAGATTCCACATGCTGTGGGACAGCTAAGCCCATGTGACACAACTACTGAGCCCCTGTGCTGCAACTACTGAAGCCTGAGAACCTAGAGCCTGTGCTCTGCAACAAGAGAAGCCACTGCAATGAGAGGCCCATGCACTGCAACAAAGACCCAATGTAGCCAAAACCAAATAATAAATAAATTTTTAAAAAAGGCTTCCCTGGTGGCTCAGATGGTAAAAAAAAAAACCGCCTGCAATGCAGGAGACCTGGGTTTGATCCCTGGGTTGAGAAGATCCCCTGGAGGAGGACATGGCAACCCACTCTAATAGTCTTGTCTAGAGAATTCACATGGACAGAGGAGCCTGGCGGGCTACAGTCCATGGAGTTGTAAAGAGTCAGACATGACTGAGCAACTAAGCACAATTAAAAAAGAAAGCAGAAGACATGGGAATTCTCTGGGCGTCCAGTGGTTAAGAATCCATACTTTCCCTACTGAGGATGTGGGTTCGATCCATGATTGGGAGCTAAGATCCCACAAGCTGAGAGGCATGGCAAAAAACAAACCCATCAAAAACCAAAAACCAATAATGATAACAACCTCCCCCAAAACATCAGGAAAGCCCAGATTAATGGACATCGTACAAGGCACCTGGCTAGTATTTCTCCAGATTGTCAAGGTTATGAATAGTAAGAAGACACAGAGAAACCCTCACAGACCAGAGAGACTAGGAAGACAGGACAATGGAAGAGAATGTAGTATCTGAATTGGATCCTGAAACAAGGAGAACACAAATGAAAGAACCAAACCAAACCTGGTGAAATCTGAATAGAATCCAGAGTTGGGTTAATAGCACTGTACCAATGTTAGTTCCTAAGTTGTGACAAATATATCGTGGTCATATTGAGAGTCCCTTGAACTGCAAGGAGGTCAAATCAGTCAATCCTAAAGGAAATCAACCCTGAATATTCATTGGAAGGACCGATGCTGAAGCTGAAGCTCCAATACTTTGGCCATATGATGCCAAGAGCTGACTCACTGGAAAAGACCCTGATGCTGGGAAAGATTAAGGGCAGGAGGAGAAGGGCGCCAACAGAGGATGAGATGGTTGGATGGCATCACTGACTCAACGGACATGAGTTTGAGTGGACTCCGGGAGATGGTGGACAGGGAAGCCTGGTGTGGTGCAGTCCACGTGGTGGTAAAGAGTCAGACGTGACTTCGCAACTGAACAACAACAGGACATTAACATGAGGGAAAACTAGGTGAACTGTATATGGGAGCTCTCTTCACTTTTTTGTAAATCTAAAATGAAAAGTTTCCAGGAGGATAAGGGTCTGCCCCCCACTGGAGGGGTAGGAGAGTGCTCAAATAGATAGTTGTATACTCTAAGTTGCTCCCCCAGATGGCTCATTGATAAAGAATCTGTCTGCAACGTAGGAGACCCGGGTTCGATCCCTGGGTTGGGAAAATCCTCTGGAGGAAATGGCAACCTGCTCCAATATTCTTGCCTGGAAAATTCCACGGACAGAGGAGCTGGGGTTCAGTCATGGGATTGCAAAGAGTCAGACACGACTGAAGCGACTGAGCATACTCCAAGTTAGAGTCTATTGCCAAAATGCAGCAAAAGACTTCACTTCCAAGTTACAGATCTGGTCTCTTTCAAGTCTGATCTTTTGTCTTATTCTAATGTTAAAATCCCTAAGTAAGCGTTAGTTTCACCGTAGTATTAGCATGGATTCTTTTTTTCCTGCAACACTACCACCACCGACAAAAAACATTAAGCTGTCCCTCCTGCCTGTCTTCCATTTTATTCTACACGTGGTTATTCGCTGGTTTATGCTAGCCAAGGACAGCAGTCCACAACAGTTCCATCCTTACATCAAGGAATGGAATCTGATCCTGAGTGTCTAGTATTTTGCCTGTAAGTCTACTGATAAAAGATTGCTGGAAGCCAGTCATAGAATCTGAAAATAAACTCTAGTCTCTCCTTTGCTATTTTGGGATTTTTATAGAAGCCAAGAACTCATTGCAAAACATTTTTGTGAGTATGACTGTTTATATTCCATCCAGGAACAATGCATTTTTGCTTGGTTTAGAATTACTGGTAGCTAATTTTAAAGCAAAGGAAAATCCACTGAGCACATGTTTGCTGTCTTTAGAACTGTTTGCCAAAATATGGTATGAAAGTGTTTTCATCTTCCTGCTATTTTAAATATTATTGTACAGAGCCGTTTTCAATGCCATTTTTTTGTAGGAAAAAAGCCTTAAAAAGTGCTCCAAATATTGACAGTAAGTGCATCAAACAAAGTGTCTTTGGCATATTAGACTTTTGCTCTTCTGTAATTTAATATTCTTTTAAAATATAAAATTTTGCCTTTGTTGTTGTTGTTCAGTCGCTCATTCATGTCCAATTCTTTGCCTCCCCATGGACTGCACCATGCCAGGCTTCCCTGTCCTTCACCATCTCCTGCAGTCTGCTCAAACTCATGTCCATTGAGTCAGTGATGCCATCCAACCATCTCATCCTCTATCATCCCTTCTCCTGCCTTCAATCTTTCCCAGCATCAGGGTCTTTTTTCTTCGCATCAGGCATTGGGGCTTCAGCTTCAGCTTTAGTCCTTCCAATGAATATTCAGGGTTGATTTCCTTTAGGATTGATTGGTTTGATCTCCTTGCTGTCCAAAGGACTCTCAAGAGTCTTCTCCAGCACCACAGTTCGAAGGCATCAGTTCTTCAGCACTCAGCCTTTTTATTGTCCAGCTCTCACATCCGTACATGACTACCGAAAAAACCATAGCTTTGACTATATGGACCTTTGTAGGCAAAGTAATGTCTGCTTTTTAATACACTGTCTAGGTTTGTCATTGCTTTTCTTCCAAGGAGCAAGTGTCTTGTAATTTCATGGCTGCAGTCACCACCAGCAGTGATTTTGGAGCCCAAGAGAATAAAGTCTGTCACTGTTTCCATTGTTTCCCCGTCTATTTGCCATGAAGAGATGGGACAAGATGCCATGATCTTAGTTTTTTGAATGTTGAGTTTTAAGCCAGCTTTCACTCTCCTCTTTCACCTTCATCAACAGGCTCTTTAATTCCTCTTCACTTTCTGCCATAAGGATGGTGTCATCTGCATATCTGAGGTTATTGATATTTCTCCTGGCAACCTTGATTCCAGCTTGTGCTTCATCCAGCCCAGCATTTCACATGATATACTCTACATATAAGTTAAATAAGCAGTATGACAATATACAGCCTTAAGGTACTCCTTTCCCAATTTTGAACCAGTCCATTGTTCCATGTCTGTTGTTCCATGTCCAGTTCTAACTATTGCTTCTTGACTTGTATACAGGTTTCGCAGGAGGCAGGAAAGGTGGTCTGGTATTCCCATCTCTTTAAGAATTTTCCACAGTCTGTAGTGATCTACACAGTCAAAGGCTTTAGCAGAGTCAATGAAGCAGAAGTAGATGTTTTTCTGGAATTCTCTAGCTTTTTCTGTGATCCAACAGATGTTGGGAATTTGATCTCTGGTTCCTCTGCCTTTTCTAAATCCAGCTTGAACATCTGGAAGCTCATGGTTCACGTACTGTTGAAGCCCGGCTTGGAGAATTTTGAGCATTACTTTGCTAATGTGTGAGATGACTGCAATTGTGCAATAGATTTATATATATATATATATATATATATATATATATACACATATACATACACATATATATTTATTTATTTAAAAATACTCAACTCTGCATCAACATAGATGCATTTCTCTACTGGATCAGTACTGGCTCAGTTCTGGATCTCTGCCCTCACCCTTCCTTATGCCAACTTCCCACCTGTTCTTGAATTTGATGCCTGAGATAGAGCTCCTTGGGGCTTGATTCTGGCCTTCCAGGGAGGTCTCAGTATCCAGCAGACCTCACCCCCACCCCACCCAGATGAAGAGATGGGGAAATCAGCAGAAACAGGAAGTCATTTGCTGGTCAGGAAGATTCCCTGGAGGAAGGCATGGCAACCCACTCCAGTATTCTTGCCTGGAGAATCCCATAGACAGAGGAGCCTGGTGGGCTACAGTCCATGGGGTCGCAAAGAGTCAGACACTACTAAAGCAAATTTAGCACACACCTGCTGCTTAAAAGGACTTTAAGATGCTGAAGACTTTGCAAAGCCTGGGTGGCCTCCGCTGGAGATCGTTCACAGGGTCAGAAAGCAGGTTGGAGATCTTTGGAGAGAAAGCTCCAAATGGGTCCACTCCTGACCACAGCAGCCAACAGGCCTGCCACCAGCAAAAACTACTCCGGAAAACAGGAGGAATGAGGAAGAAGGAAAATGCCCATTTGTGGGGCCAGGCAAGGCAGAAATGCAAAACCTGTGGCTCAGGTCTTGAGGAGGTACCTGCCCCCAGGGTGGAGGGACCGAACTCACTGCATGGCCCACCCTGGGGCCAATTCTCTATTGCACTCGCCCACTGATTCTCACCTGGGCAATCCTAGCTCCCGGGGGACATTTGGCCACATCTAGAGACATTTTTGGTTGTCATGACTCATGGGGCAAGTGTTAACAGCATCTAGTGGGTGGAGGCAAGGGACGCTGCTCAACATCCTGCAATGCACAAAACAGCCCTCCCCTCCCCCAACAAAGAATGACCAGGCCTCAAAGAGCAATAGGGCCAAGGTGGAGGAACCCTGCAGCAGCCTGAATTTGCAACTAGCATGCAGTCGCCAATGCCTCCTCTCTGCCCCTTGTCAAAAAAGCAAAGTTCTAAATCTCATAAAAGACCAGAGTCATCTCCCTCCAAGGCCTTTGGAACCCAGAACTTTTTCCTGTTTTCTGTGTTGGCCTTCCCAAGTGGCTCAGTGGTAAAAAATCTGCCTGCCAATGTGGGCGATGCAGGTTCGATCCCTGGGTTGGGAAGATCCCCTGGAGAAGGAAATGGCAACCTACTCCAGTATTCTGGCCTGGGAAATCCCATGGATGAGGAGCCTGGCAGGCTATAGTCATGGGGTCACAAAAAAGTCCGTACATGGCTTAGCGACTAAACAAAACACACAAAATGTTTTCCTGAGCAGAGACTGTTATTCCTGTGACAGTCCTGGGAGGCAGGAAATTGCCTGTTAATGGGCTGATCCTGCCTCCTCCCCCTCTCTCTCTGCATCCAATTCATATATTACAGACCTAACCCCTTTCACTACATCATGCCTGCGTGCATACCAAGTTGCTAAATCATGTCCGACTCTTTGCGACCCTACAGACTATAGCCCTCGGGGTTCCACTGTCCATGGAATTCTCCAGGCAAATATACTGGAGTGGGTTACTATTTCCTCCTCCAGGGGATCTTCCTGACCCAGGGATCGAACTCGGTTCTCTTGCATTGGCAGGCGGATTCTTTACCACTGAGCCACCAGGGAAGCCCCATCAGAGCATCATAAGGTGGCCTTATTTGGAAATAGGGTTATTGCTAATGTATTTAGTTCAGTGAGGTCATACTGAGTTAGGGTTGGCCCCTAATCCTTAGGCAAAGGGGAATTTGAGGCATGAACATGAATATGGGGACAATGCCACGTGAAGACCATAGTTCTGCTGGCACAAGCCATCGGACTTCCAGAAGCCAGCAGAGATGCTTGGGATGGACCCTTTCCCAGCACCTGTAGAGGGAGCTGATACCTCGATCTTGAACTTCTCCAGAACTCTGAGACAATGCATTTCTGTGGTTTTAGCTGGCCAGATTGTAGCTAACTAATACACTGGCTGAGTCTGGATTTCGCCAACAACAAAAGCTGAAACTTACAGGGAATTTGGGAGTTCCAAACTTCCCTGGTGGTCCAGTGACTAACACTCTGTACTCCCATGGCAGGGGGCCTGGGTTCCATCCCTGGTCAGGGAACTAGATCCCACATGCTGCAACTGAGAGTTCACATGCCACAACTAAAGATTCTGCATGCTGAATCGAAGATTGAAGATCATGTGTGCTGAAACTAAGATCTGGTGCAGCCAAGTAAATGAATTAATAAGCATTTTTTAAAAAAAGGAACTTGTGTTGGGGGAGTCCAAGCTAACCAAATACCCCCTGATCTTAGGGATGGATTCCTGGTGACCTCCAGGAAGCCATGGTTGGTCTGAGCTGGAAAGAGGACGCAAAGATGGAAGGAGGCCATGGGAACAATTTAGGGGAAGTGAGGCAGAAAAAGTGGCTGCCATCCAGGGTGACGGGCTGGGCCACCGGACTCACCAGAGCTCAGAAAAGGTTTGCCACACAGAGGGCAGCTGGAGTGGCCAGAGAAGGTTCCTCGAGCCAGCTGGTGCCCGTTGATACATTCTTTCCTTTCTCGCGCATCCTGACCTTTGTCCTTCTGATGCACTGGGGTCTTCCCCTGTTGGGGATAGAGGTAGACCTTAGAATGCCCTGTGTGTCCATTCCCACCGGGAATCACAGGGCTCTGGGGCCGGGGACACCCTGGCAAGCTGGAGAAGGCAGAGAGGGTCCCCCCAACCCCTGGCCCAACCCTCTAACCTTCTCCTTCTGCCTGGTGACTCGATTGCGCAGGGAGCTCAGGCTGCGTTTCACCCTGGTGCCCCTGTCACTTCTCTCCGTCTTCCCCATGCTGTCCTCGCTCCTAAGGGGTGGAGAGTTTGGTGAGGAGGGTTACAGCAGACCCGAAAGGCCCTTTTGGGCCAGTTCTGCAGGTCACTCCTGGGATCCACCTGGAGTCTGTCTACCTGTGGCCCCTCTATCCTGTTCTACCCTCGTTGTGGTCCTGAACTCTTTCTCTCTCCTCTCACTCACTTATTCACTCAAGACACGTTTACCAGGCTTCCCTGGTGGCACAGTGGATAAGAATCTGCTTGCCAACGCAAGAGACACGGGTTCGATTCCTAGTCCGGCAAGATCCCACATGCTGTGGGGCAACGAAGCTAATGTGCCACAACTACTGAACCTGTGCTATAGAGCCTGGGAGCCACAATGACTGAAGCTCAAGCACCTAGAGCCCACACTCCACAACAAGAGAAGCCATCGCAATGAGGAGCCCAAGCACCACAACTAGAGAAAAGCCTGTGCAGCAGCAAGCACCGAGTGCAATTGTATATATATACATACATAGATATAGATATAGTATGTATATACTATGGTTTGCATACGGATACAGTATGTGTATATATATATATATAGATAGATAGATGTATATATATATATAGAGAGAGAGAGAGTGCGCTAGATATAGATATCTATCTCTCTCTCTATATATATGTAATATATATAGAGAGCTTCCCTGGTGGCTCAGATGGTAAAAGAATCTGCTGCAATTTGGGAGACCCAGGTTTGATCCCTGGGTCAGGAAGATCTCCTGGAGAAGGGCATGGCAACCCACTCCAGTATTCTTGCCTAGAGAATTCCATGGACAGAGGAGCCTGGTGGGCTACAGTCCATGGGGTCACAAAGATTCAGACATGACTGAGTGACTAACACTTTCACTTTCATATATATATAGGGCTTCCCAGGTGGCTCAGTGGTAAAGAATCCACCTGCCAAGCAGGAGACCCAGACTTGATCCCTGGATCAGAGAGATCCCCTGGAGAAGGGAATGTCAACCCACTCTAGTGGGTTTTCTTGCCTGGAAAAATCCCATGGACAGAGGAGCCTGGCAGGCTACTGTCTACAGGGTCTCAAAGAGTCAGACCCGACTGAGCGACTGAGCGTGTGCACACACACACACATACATATACATATAAAACATTTATGGAGGCTTGCAAAGTTCTAGCAGACTTGCGGACTGGGTTTGGCTAGGGGAAAGTGACATGGACTCAAGCTTGAGGTGCCTTGATGGACCTTGTCCATCTCTGCCTCCTCCCTCTGATTCACACCCCCTTCCTATCTTATCAGCCTGAAACCCTGTCCATTCTTCCCATGGGATGTCTCTAAAATACCCCTGCCCTCTCCCCACCCAACACTCTAGCCCTAGATCTTACCTCTCCTGGATGACCATTTAATAAATGGTCATCTCATTTAATAAATACATATTTAGTCATTGTATGTATTTATTATAATACATATAATACAAAGAAACCCAACCCCTGCAGAATCGAGTCCCTGGAGGGAGATTCCATGCCTCTGGTCTGCACCCTTGATGGTGCTCACCATCACTGGGCACCACAGAGCTGTGGACTTCTGCTTCACAGGGGCAATCTGGCCTTTGCTGACTCCCCTCCCCACCTCCCAGACCCATCCCGACACCATTCCTGTGGAAGGCACCTACTTCTTTTCCCCATCTCTATCTCAGCATACTGTCGAACTCCTACTTTTCCACTGGAAGCCAGCTCAAGCCGTCACCTCCTCTGAGAAGTCTTCCCCTGCCCTCCCAGGGAGTATGAGGAGCCCCCTGCCACCCTCACTGTTGCTCTGGTGATTCCAGTAAGAGGATGGGGGCCCCAACCCCTCATCCCATCTCAGGCCCCTGCCCTCTCAATTCAGTGCTGGCCCCGCCCACAGCTCTGGGTACTCACTCAGACAGGAACTCAAACCAGGTGAGGTTCGAAGCTGCTCCTCCAGGGCAGACCGACAAGCGAGCCCTCTGCCGGGCCCTGCAGGGTCAGAGGGGACAGAGACCAGGATTGGCAGCCCTTCCCCCTGACCCTTAGCAGTCCCCTCATCTGTTCCTCTCTTCCAGGGCTCCCGTGGACAGGTGTGCAGCCTATGACCAGGGATCCCATCATCCCTCCACATGTGGGCTTGGATACATGGTCATTGTGATGGGTTTTCCAACAGAGGGTAGTAACAGGTCTTGGTCAAACAAAATCAATATGTCGGGAAGATTTTTCCAACAGATGGCAGCATTTTGGGAAAGGACCACCTTTTCCTGTTTGTACAAAGGTACAGCATGGCTGGTGACAGCTTGCTTCTGTGTCCTGTCCTTCCCCACACCTGTGCCTCCTCCCACCTCTCCAGTCATCATTTTGTTCCCATTTCTCCCCGTCTTCACACATGTCCCCTCTACCCGTCCACTCTTCCACCTGTCCCCACACCTATCTTCCCATATCTGTTCTCTGCTTGCGTCCCTCATCCCTGTCCACCCCTGTCCCCCTACACCTGTCTTGTACATCTGTCACACACACCTGTTCCCCCACACCTAGCCCTCCATCCACTTACCCATGGTACTGTCGGAGTTCTTCAAGCACCTGCTGAACAATCAACCTGAGCGAGGGGTCGGATAAAAACAGTCCACAGTTGCCCCCAATGACAGACATTCCCCCACATGAGCTGTGAATGCCTGACCTGGCCCTGGTCCTGATGCGACCCCTAACTGGGAGCCCCAAACCCTCTCCTGATGCTGTCGAGAACCTTCTGAGGTGCCTGGGAGAAAGTCGGTGTGGGAGAGGAGACTGAAGTTATTAGAGGGGGACTGTGGCTGGCCCTGCTCACTTTTACGGCCAACGATGCTACATCCCTGCATTCCTCTTCCCCAAACCTTGACCCCCTTGGCTGTCATGGGGGTCCCTCCCCCACCTAAGGGGCAGACACTCACACATGATTTGGCTCCACATGATCCTTTTCCATGCACTCCAGCACTGGTGGGTCCAGGCCTGGAAGCAGCCCCCACCCCAGGAGACATAGGTGTGAAAGGTGCCCTGGGGCAGGACCAGCCTGGCATACAACCCCTGAATGCACCCCTGCAAAACTGGAGCCAGTCCAGATGGGGCTTGCCATTCTCAGAGAGGGGGAGAGTTGTAAAGAGGACAGAGAGCCAGGGACAGAAGTGTCCCGGCTGTGTCATGAGCTTACAAAGGGCAAAATGCTTTACACATATTAGGTCAGTGAACTCTCAAAGTGATGCTAAGGAGATACTCTGATTGTCTTTCTTAGCGAGAAAGCAGAGGAGGTTCAGAGACTTGCTAGAAAGTGGTAAATTCCTGGACTTCCCTGGTGGTACAGCGATTAAGAATCTGCCTGCCAATGCAGGGGACATGGGTTCGACCCCTGGTCCGGGAAGATTCCACATGCCTTGGAATGCCTCGTGCGCCACATCTACTGAGCCTGTGTTCTTAGAACCCTCGAGACATGGGCCAGAACTACTAAAGCCTGTGTACCCTAGAGCCTGTGCTCCACAACAGGAGAAGCCACTGCAATGAGAAGCCCATGCACCGCACTGAAGAGTAGCCCCTGCTTGCTGCAACTAGAGAAATCCTGCACACAGCAATGAAGACCCAGTGCAGCCAAAAAATAAATTAATAAATAAAAATTAAAAAAAAAAGAAAAAGAAAGTGGTAGCTTCTGGTTTGGCCTGTAGGTCTTTCTGATACCAGAGGGACACAAGCTCTTCAGATAGAGATTCAGAGAAAAAGAAGGAGATAAAGAAAGAGACAGAATCAGAGGAGGAAGAGAGTCCTGGCGGTCATTCCAATATTGTGTCCACCTTGGCTTGAGAGTCCTCTGGGAGGGTGAGGGGGAAGGGCAGATGATGGAGGAGCCATGTCACCCCTCCCCCAGCATTCTGCCCAATTCCTGCTGAGGGGACCCTAAGCCTCCTCCACCAGCCCCAACCAGGGGACTCTCCAGCAGAATCCCCCTACCCTACTTGTTTGAATGAAGGAAACCCCCAGGCTGGGCTACCTTGAACAGCTGGAGGCGGCACTTCCAAAGCTGGAAAGATTTCCAGGGAGCTGATCTCATCGAAGGACACGGGAACAGACCGTGACCTTGCTCTTTTCTCGGGGCTGTCACATTCCTGCAGGGAATAAGCATCTCGCTAAGCCTGGAGGCAGCCTGGGCTGCAGGCAGTTTCCCTGGGTCGAGGGTCCCCAGCCTCCAGCTGCAGACAGGGACTACCCTCAGCCTTGGGGCACGGGAGCAGGGATGGGTCTCCATAGCAGCCGAGGGCTGGAGCCAAGGACCATATCAGCCAAGGACCACCCCCCAGCTGTGGGCTGAAGTTCTGGAATTCTGAGCCACAAATTCCAGCCACGGCCAGAAACTACCCCCCAGTCACAGTCAGGGGCAGAGATGCCCCAGGTGGAGGCCTCAGCTCCAAGAGGGCATTCTCCAGCTTTGGGCTAAAATCCCAGACCTGAGATGAGCTCTTCTCTGTTGCAAAGTTCAGTCACAGGGCTTCCACCCAGCTGCAAAGATTCAGAGACAAGCCTGAGCTCCCTAGCCCAAGGGATGGTGCTTACAGCCAAGGATCTCAGGCCAGCAAAGGACCTTCAGGCTTGGGCTGGAGTCTTAGGACCCAGCGACTCTCTGTCATGGGCAACACCTGCCATGATGGGTCAGTCCCCCCAGCTATGTGTAAGGCACCCCTGGGTCCCACAGAGCCAGCTCCTGGGCGCATAGTTGTGTTATTAACTGGGGTGGTTGGGGGTTGCACCAACCTTGCTTGGTTGCTCTGTGGGGGTTCCACCCCCAGGCAGACACCCTTTGGTCCAGGCCTGCAGGCCCTCTCCTGGCAGGTTCAGAGCAAGGCTGGCCAGTGTCCGAGGCAGACAGGGCCCCTCATTCACAGCTGAGGATTCGATGCTGAGCCTGGTGGAGAACAAGAGGGAGTCAGGTCTCTTCCACTGGGCTGTTGTCCCAGCTCCAGCACAGGGGTCTGGGGGAACCCTTGGGTGGTCCTATGAAGGGGGCAGGGCACAGAGAGTGGTCCAGATCTCCCAGTACCAGGGGAGTGGATGGGAAACCTGGCTGAAGTTCCATTTGCATCACAGGTCCACTGCTTTTTTACACAGACTAGATTAATATTTGGGGAGAACTGTGAGGGGTGGGGGCTTCCCAGGTGGTGCAATGGTAAAGGATCTGCCTACTAATGCAAGAGACATAAAAGACTGGGGTTCAATCCCTGGGTCGGGAAGATCCTCTGGAGGAGGACATGGCAACCCACTCCAACATTCTTGCCTGGAGAATCCAATGGACAGAGGAGACTGGTGGTCTACAGTCCATGGGGTTGCAAAAGAGCTGGACACAACTGAAGTGACTGAGCACACAAGCATGTGAGGGGTGCGGGAAGAAAGGGGGGCGGGGGGGAGGGTTGGGGGGGGGCCCACAACTAAAGCACTCCACTGTTTCGGGCTGCCACTGTCCTGTGTGGGTGGTGCCAAGCACCCATCTGTGTTTCGAACAGAAGCGCATCCGTGGTTCTGTGCTGCGTATGCAAGGGACACATTTAGGAGTCTCTGGGTTTGAGCAGGGGGAGGGTGCATGCCTGTGTGTTGAGTGTGGGCATGTACCCCCGGTGTGTGAGAGCAGGTGTGCACATCTGGGTCCAAGCGTGCCTGCTGGCTTCACGTAGCCTCCAGGTTGGGCTGGCTCACACTCCTTCAGCGTGTGCATGCTCACCCGTGCACACAGATCGGTGTGCCCCTGCACACGTGTGCACCTCCGGAGGGGGTCTTTGGGGCTGCCTCTGATAGCACAGACACCTCTGGTGGCCCTTGAGCTAGGTGACCCAGAGGTGGTGGCGGGGGAGAGGGGCAGCGTGTGGCCGCCCTGTAAGGTGTGTCCTGGAAGGTGGTGGCGCGGTCGGGGGCTGACCTCTGCCGGCTCTCGGAGCAGCTCCTCGACCTCTCCCAGCTGCGTCTCCGAGCGAGGCCCTGGGACCTCGCAGCGCTGGAGAGGGGCGTTTCTCCTCTGGCTTCTTCGCTGGGGGGGCCACTGCCCCTGGCCCCCCCAGGCTGGCTGTGTGAAAGGACTTCAAGGCCCAGGTCGTGGAGATACTCACTGCCCTGAAGGGCCCCCAAGTCCAGGCTGAGGTCCTCTGAACTCTCGCTTCCACCAAGAAGTCCTGGGATTCCATCCTCCTGGAGACAGATGGGGGAAAGGCCTTGACCCACAGGCAGCAAAGACCCCCCACATCCAGACTCTCCCTGCCATTCCCCACTTGTCCAACCTGGGCTCTGGGCCTAGCTCTTGGCAGGTGGGGTAGAATGGGGGTGGTCCCCTCAGTGCAGGCCTTCAAGGCCTTAGTCCTCCAAAAGGGGCTGGAAATCAGGGCTACTGGCCCCGACTCCACCTCCATTGCTGAGTTTCTGTCTGGTCATTTTATGAAATAGACCACGTAACTTCTGTCCTCTGTCCTGTCTGCCGGCTCATCCAGCTTGCTTTAAGCCTCTTATAAGATCATGAGTGTGAACGCAATTTGTACAAGTGGTGCACTCCAATACTTTGGCCACCTGATGCGAAGAACTGACTCATTGGAAAAGCCCCTGATGCTGGGAAAGATTGAAGGCAGGAGGAGAAGGGGATAGCAGAGGAAGAGATGGTTGGATGGCTTCACCGACTTGATGGACGTTAGTTTGAGCAAGCTCCAGGAGTTGATGATGGACAGGGAAGCCTGGAGTGCTGCAGTCCATGGGGTCACAAAGAGTTGGACAGGACTGAGTGACTGAACTGAACAGCGCGCAGTCTCCTTGATGCTACTGGCTGAATTTCAGGCAGTATTGTGGCTCCTAGGCTTTCTCCAGGGCTGCCCTTAGGGGTCTCCTAGACCCTAAGTCTCCCTCCCAAGCCAGGATTAGTGTGAAGCAAGTGAGGAACCCACCTCGGGCACAAAATTGTAGTGGGTGTCCCCAGATTCAGAGATCAAGAAAAGCATATTTTAATACAATTTTTTTTAAAGTTTGTAATTTTCATTTTTTTCTCTTTCCTTTCATTTTTTGTTTGGCCACACCTCATGGCATGGGAAACTTCTCCCACCAGGAAAGGAACTCCTGCTGCTGTAGTGGAAATGCAGTCTTAACCACTGGACTGCCAGTAAGTGTAAGTAACTCAGTTGTGTCCAACTCTCTGCGATCCCATGGACTGTAGCCTACCAGGCTTCTCTGTCCATGGGATTCTCCAGGCAAGAATGTTGGAATGGTAACCATTCCCTTCTCCAGGGGATCTTCCCAACCCAGGGATCAAACCAAAGTCTCACGCATTGTGGGCAGATTCTTTACCGTCTGAGCCTCAGGGAAGCCCTAAGGACCACCAGGGAAGCCCTTAATACAACAATAACAAAAAATCCCAAGAAACTTCAATATAGTGCAAAGAGTTTCATGATGAACAAATTATCAAAGTGTTACAACATGACAGGGACTTCTCTGGTGGTCCAGTGGTTAGGACTTGGTGCTTTCACTGCCGGTTTGGGAACTAAGATCCCATATGCTGTGTGCTGTGGCCAAAAATTTTTTAAAAGGCGGGGCTTCCATGGTGGCTCAGAGGTAAAGAATCCACCTGCCAATGCAGGAGACACAGGTTCAATCCCTGATACGGGAGGATCCCACTTGCCTTGGAGCAACTAAGCCTGTGTGCCACAACTATTGAGCCTGTGCTCTAGAGCCCTTGAGCCACAACTACTGAGCCAACGTGCTGCAATTACTGAAGCCTGTGCGCCCTAGAGCCCATGCTCTGCAATGACAGGCCACCGAAATGAGACGCCTGTGTACCACAACTAGAGAGTAGCCCCTGTCGCCACAACTAGAGAAAACCTGTGTGCAGCAACCAAGACCCAGCATAGCTAAAAATAAATACATAAATAAATAATTTTAAAAAACTAAGAGATGACGGTATTGGACCCTGCACTTCGCTCACCTCACCGTATTTCCAGCCCCTGGCTCCATTGTACCAGAGAGTAGCTTGGAACCTTTGAGCTCCTAAATCCGCTCCAATACCTTCCTCTCCCTCCTTGGCACGGTATTTACAAAGGGCTCCAGGGTCTGCTGGAGAAGGCAATGGATCCATGGGGTCGCAAAGAGTCGGACACGACTGAGCGACTTCACTTTCACTTTTCACTTTCATGCATTGGAGAAGGAAATGGCAACCCACTCCAGTGTTCTTGCCTGGAGAATCCCAGGGATGGCGGAGCCTGCTGGGCTGCCGTCTATGAGGTCGCACAGAGTCGGACACGACTGAAGTGACTTAGCAGCAGCAGCAGCAGCCAGGGTCTGCCGCCTCCTGCTTCCAGTCCTTCTGCAGCCTCATGTTCCCACCCACCCAGGAGGCAGCTGTTAGACTCCAAAGATACACAGAGGTGGATGATGACGTCACATCCACCAAAGCACCAACCAGTTGCCTTCCCAACAGGGCCTTATCCTTAATCCCATTGCAGTTCTACCAGGGGACTTTGTTGTCCACTTTCCAGATCAGGAGACTGAGGCTCAGGGAGGAGAAAGGACTGTGCAGCCTCGGGTCACACAGTTGGTAAAGGGCAGAGCCAGACTCAAACTCTGTAGGATCTGTCTGGATCCAAGCTCTATGCTCTTTCTTGCTCTACTTCCTTCTCTATTTCTTTTTCTAGTCTTTTCTTTGCTCTCTTCTCTCCCTCTCATTCATCCTTTTTTTTTTTTTTTGCTTCCCAGCCAGGGCACCTCTTTTTTCCTTTCCCTGGAGAATCTCTTCTCCTAGGCCATCCAGAGGCAGCCTGGTGAACTCCTATTCATCCTTCAAAACCCACCTTGGGCATGCCCTCCAGGCTGCCTTCCTGACTCTTCCAGTCTAAATAAGGTGTCCCTCCTCTGGGCTGTCAGGGTCTGCAGGATTAGGACTATTCCTTTCCAAGCTGTTGTTAACGCTGCCCTCAGACAGGGTTTGGTGGGTAGGTGGGTGGTCCACCCCCCATGCTCCAGGCAAAACCAACCCTGAGATGTGGCCTTAGGCATGTATGTGAGCTCAGGCAGTCCTTGATGGACTGTCCTGATTGGTGGCCTAAAGGGCCCACTGAGCAGACCTGCCACCTTTGATGGTTTCTACAAGAGGCTCCCAGGATAGAATTGCCAGATAAGATACTAGATGCCCAGTGAAATTCAAACTTCAGATAAATGACTATTTTTTTTCTAGTGTAAATAGATTACAAACATTGCAGTATTTGGCATTCAATTCTAACTGGGCATCCTGTAATTTTATTTGCTCAGTTTTGCAAGCCTACCTATCCGTGGGCCTTTTGGCCGGTCACGGCCAGTCTTTCTTTACTAGGAAAGTTGGAACAGGGAGGTCCCTACTAACACTTGATGAGGGAATTTTCAGAGAAGTAGCCAACTGAAAGTGGGAAATACCTGGACTTCTCTGGTGGTCCATTGAATAAGAATCCACCTGCCAATGCAGGGGACATGGGTTCAATCCCTGGTCTGGGAAGACCCCACATGGTGTGGGCCACCTAAGCCTGAGTGTCACCACTACTGGGCCTACGCATTCTAGAGCCCACACCCGGCGACAAGAGAAGCCACCGTACTGAGAAGCCCACGCACACAACTAGTGAACAGCCCCTGCTCGCTGCAACTAGAGGAAGCCCACGTGCAGCAGTGAGGACTCAGCACAGCCCCAAACAAGCAATAAATAAATAAACAAAATTTTTAAAAAAGAAAGAGGAAAACACTTGCCAGCCAAGAGCCAGGCATTTGGTTGGCTGGGGATCTTGGCTGGTGGGAGGCAGGTAGCAGTGTCCATACCTGTCTTGAATGAGGTTGGAAGAGCTCTACAGGGTCTGGCTTTTTCTCTGAACTTCCCCCACTTGGAACTCTACAGTTTTGATGCCTTAAAGTAAAATATATATGGGGCTTCCCTGGCAGCTCAGTGGTAAAGAATCTGCCTGCCAATGCAGGAGACTGGGGTTTGATCTCTGGGTCAGGAAGAGCCCCTGGAGGAAGAAATGGCAACCCACTCCAGTATTCTTGTCTGGGAAATCCCATGGCCAGGGAAGCCTGGCGGGCTACAGTCCATGGGGTCGCAAAGAGTCAGACACAACTTAGTGACTGAATAACAGCAACACAAATATAGAATTCACCGTTGTAACAATTTTGTGTACAACTCTGTGGCATCAAGTACATTTACTCAATATGCAATCATCATCACTCTCTATCTTCAGAACTTCTTTTCATCTCCCCCTAAAGAGGGTTTGTACCCAGTAAACAGTAACTGCTTGTTCTCACCTCCTCCAGCTTCTAGTCACCTTGACTCCACCATGTCTCATTGAATTTGTCTATTCTTTGTTGTTTTTCAGTTGCTAAGTTGTGTCTGACTCTCTGTGACTCCATGGACTGCAGCACGCCAGGCTTCCCTGTCCTTCACTATCTCCCTGAGTTTGCTCAAACTCATATCGTTTGAGTCAATGATGCCATCCAATCATCTCATCCTCTGTCATCCCCTTCTCTTCCTGCCCTCAGTCTTTCCCAGCATCAGGATTTTTCCCGATGAGTTGGCTCTTTGCATAAGGCTTTGGCCACCTTCCTATTCTAAGCACCTTGTATAAGTGAAATCGTACAATGTTTGTCCTCTTCTGTCTAATTTATTTCACTTAGTTTTCAAGTTTTCCGTTTTCAAGTTTATTCGTGTTCTAGCACAGGTCACAGTTTCCTTTCTTTTTAAGGAAGGATAACATTTCATTGTATGGATGGACCACACTGTGTGGATATAAATAAAACTGCATTTTGTTTATTTGGTCTTTGATGGACAATTGAGTGGCTTCCACCTTTTAGCTCTTGTGGATTTTGCTGCTATGAATACAGGTGTACAAATGTCTGAGTCTCCATTTTTACTTCTTTTGGGTAGATCTGTAGAAGCGGGGTTGCCAGATCATACAATTCTCTGACTGGCTTTTGGAGCCCTGGTCGTATTTTCCACGGTCTCCCCTCTTGAATTTCTCCTTTGCACCCATTAATCTGTTTTCTTTTTTTTGGCTGCTCTATGTGGCATGTGGGATCTTAGTTCCCTGACCAGGGATGGAACCCATGCCCCCTGCAGTGGAAGCATGGCATCTCAACCACTGGAACTCCAGGGAAGTTCCTGCACCCACTGCTCTGGTTCCCCCCACCTGCCTGGCTGCTCCTTCTCTGTCTGCCGCTTCCTCCCTGTGTCTTTCATACACCAGGGTCCCTCTCCTTCAGTCTCTGTCCAAAAAACCCACCCCTCTGGCCCTGGCTGGTCTGGGTTCCCCTGATTCTCCTCTGACTTCCCCAGCCGCCTTTCTGAGGTCACTCCCATCCCATCCCATCCCATCCCGGGTGTCTGGACAACCTCTACCAACTCCCGTCTTCCTCTGCCACAGCCCCTAGTTTCCTCACATCTCTGGTTTTTATCCTCCTGTAAATATAAACACGTCAGGACAGCCTCTTGGCCTGGACTGGGCCCCCCCTCCTCTGTCTCCGCATCTGGCCTCCCTCACAGGAGGCAGAAGTGGGAACCCAGCCAGGGCTTTGGGTGGAAAGGGAGGGTGGACGGCTGTGGCAGGTACAGTGAGGGAGGGGGAAGTAGGGGGCTTCATCCTTTGCTGGGGAACTTGTATCTTTCCTCCAACATTTCCTGGGTGGGAAACAGGTGCCAGCCCACTAGGAGCCTCCCTGGGCATCTGCCCAAACATAGGTATGTTGGCCCTGACACCCCAGAGAGCATGCCATCAACTCAGACTCCTGCTCCCTGGACCCTGGGGAACCTTGGGGGATGGGTGTCTCCCCACTCCCGCAGACACAGAGGCGAGATGCCCCAGGAATTTCCACTCTATAAAAACGGCTAACTGCGTGCAGATTTAAATAGTACACGGATCAACGTTTTTTTAAAAATGTAAATGGCTATTTATCTCCTTGTACTTTAGGAAAAAAATAGCACACCAGAGCAACTTTGTGTCTCTGGTTCTGTTTCATCATGTAAAACAGGGAACGAGTTTCAAACAAGAGAGCAAAACAGGGACAGAGGGTTTTCTGATGGCTGGAAGGGTAGAAAGGCCTTTGTCAGGGTTTGCATCCTTGATGTGGCTTTTGTTAGCTCAGTGTGACCTCAGGCAAGTTTCTAACCCTCTCTGGGCCTCAGTCTTGTCATCTCTAAAATGGGTGTTATGTTGCCTTTTTGAATATATTTTTATTTGCTTATTTAGTTATTTTTGGCTATGCTGGGTCTTCATTGCTGTGTGGGCTTTTCTTTAGTTGCAGCGCTTGGGCCTCTCACTGCAGTGGCTTCTCTTGTTGCAGAGCACAGGCTCTATGGCACTTGGACTTCAGTAGTTGCAGCTTGTGGGCTCTAGAGCACAGGCTCAGTAGCTGTAGTACACGGGCCTAGCTGCTCAGCAGCATGTGGGATCCTCCCGGAGCAGGGATCAAACCCTTGTCTCCTGCATTGGCGGGTGGATTCTTCACCACTGAGCCACCCAGGGAAGCCCTATGTTGCCTTTTTGTAGGATTTCTGGGCAGGTGAAATGAGATGATGTTTATGTCTTGTAAGCCCTTGATCAGTGGAAGCAGATATGGGGTTGGTCAAAAAGTTCACTTGGGTTTTTCTATAACATCTTATGGAAAAACCTGAGCAAACTGTTTGGCTAAGCCCATATTATGGTCGTTGTTTTTAATACTTCAGGAATCAGGGATCTTCCTCTGGGGCCCTGCCAGATGAAGCTAATTGGAGCAGACCGATGATTAAGCCCTGAGATGACAATCAAGTATGAGTGAATATTCTAGAAAGTAGAAAGTGGGCTAGAAAGAACAGGAGGGGACAATTGACTCTGGAGGGACAAGAATTCTGGACTGGAGTTCTACTTAGGAAACCCCTTTTTTGTTATTGTTTTTTAAAACTTAATTTTTTTAAGTTTGAAAAATTAGATTTATTCTAAGCCAGATCATACAGAAAATCCCTTTTTTTTAAAATGGACAAACCCCTGGGGTAATCACTGGCGTGCAAAATCTACTAAGGATAACTTAATTAGGACAGGTTAGACCATCTTTAGACAGCTTCCATAACCAAAATTAAACCACCAAACTGTATTTCCAATCACATAAAGTAGTGTCTATGTGACATGTAAGTGATTTCTTGAACTGGCTATATTGGTCAATATATATAGCCAATTGCATATATTTTAAAATAATCTATGTCTTACCTGTATATAGATATATAGATATATAGACATACTTTTCATTAAAATGCATATATATTTCAATGAGAAGTCCTACTGAATGTAAAAAAAGAAAGGAAGGAAGGAAGAAATCAGGGAGGGCTTCCTGGAGGAAGTGACAGTGAGGGACACCCTGAGCAATGAGTAGGAGTTAGCTAGGTGGAGGCTCTGGGTGAGGGCATTCCAGGCATTAAGAGAACAGGATGTTCAGAAGCCTGCAGGCTTCAGAGTTCAGGATGCCTTCCCTCAAACTGGCAAGATTTCCTTTTGGCTGGAGGTGTGTGTGTGTGTGTGTGTGTATGTTGGGGTGTGTATGTTGGGGTGTGTATGTTGGGGTGGGAGGGATGGGGCTGGATCAGCAGACCTGGGAGCTCAAGGGAGGATTTAATCTCTAAGTTCCCAACAGTACTGGTAGGGAGGCTGGGGGAGAGGAGGTGGTGATTCCCCTTCAGAAAGATGATCCAAGATGCAGAGCCCAGATGGGCTTGAAGCAGTGAAGATGCCTGTGCAGATCACTTGGGTGAGCAACTACGGTGGCCTCCACCAGGGCAGTGGAAAGGCAGAGACAGACATGGATAGAACTGAGAGCTGTACAGGTGTGATGCTCACAGGGCTTTTGGACAGAAGGGGCAGGGACATCACCATCTGCTGCCTCCAGCTCTGGTGGCCAACAAGATGAGGATGAGGATGTGGGTGGCAGGGCTTCTTTGGAGGTGGCAGGTGCTCACCGAGTATACCCAGGGCTCCCTGTTTCCCCAGATGCGTGGTCTCTCCATCACCATCCTAGCTGCCCAACTGCCTGCTGCCCATGCTCCCTATTCCAAGATATCCAGAGCCCTGGAAGGATCCAGGGCTAAGCCTGAGTCTCAGTTCTCTCTTCGTTTACTCTAGATTCTTCCCAACACCAGGCAAATTCTTTCCCTGCTTGGACCACAGTGTGCTCTTCCACAAAATAAGGGGCGGACTTCCCTGGTGGTCCCGTGGTTAAGAGTCTGCCTGCCAATGCAGGGGACGCAGGTTCCATTCCTGGTCCAGGGAAGATTCCACCTGCTGTGGGGAAACTAAGGCTGTGAGCCACAACTACTGAAGCTGGAGCACTCTAGGGCTCGCGTTCTGTAACAGAGAAGCAATGAGAAGTCTGTGCACCACAACTAGAGGGCAGCCTCCATTGCCACAACTAGAGAAAGCCCACACACAGCAAAGAAAATTTAGCACTGCCATGATAAATAAATAAATAACATTTAAAAAAGAACACACGCAGATACGCAGAATCCCCATATATGGTTTGACTATAATGAAGCCTCCTTCCTTAGTGTGGTGGGTGATCCAAAGTGCCACCCAGATTCCCCCTTCGGTGAGGATGTGTTGCCCCAGATGCTGAGGGGTTTGTGGCCATCAGCAGATGGCTGTCAGCTGTCAGCTTCCTCCCAGGAAGTCACATCCCTTCCTGGGCAGTCCAGTGGCCATGACTTATTGGTGTGGGGATGCAACGGCTTGGTCATCTCAGCCTAATTTGGGACTACTCTGCGGGGATGTTCTAGCTCAGAGCTCCTCATGGGAGCTTTTCCTTCCTTCTTCATTGATCCATCTACCCACCCATGCACCCATTTAGCCACCCTTCCCTCCTCCCTCTCTTCCTTTCTTCCCTCAATTCTTCTATCTATCCATCCATCTCTTCTGTCAGTCCTTCCATCCCTCCATCTATCCATCCATCATCCATGACTTCTGTCAATCCTTCCATCCATCCATCCACCCATCTATCCATCTGTCCATCCATCCATCTCTTCTGCCAAAATATCCTTCCATTCATCCATCCATCATTCATGTCTTCTGTCAATCCTTCCTTCCTCCCTCCTTCTATCCATCTTCCCTCCACTCTACTCATCCTATGCTCCCTCTTCTTGTTCCATAAAAAATTCATTTCCTCACCTGTGGAATGGCATAACAACTACTCTGCTATGTTTTAATAATTCCCTGAAATGTTGCACACAAAGTGCCTGGTAAAATGCAGGTGCTAAACAAAGTGTACTTGCTCCCCTGGAGTCATCAACTCATGCCCATCTCAGCAGTCAAACACCTGCCTGCTCATCCTCCATGGTGGAGAAGTCTGGATCCTCAGGCCTCCAGGGTCCACTGCTGTTCTTGGTGGCTGAATCTGCAGCTCCAGAGTCAAAGGGCTGGACACATGGCTTGGGCTCAGAGCCTGTGAGAAAGGAGGGACAAGTCATTAGGGCTGAGCTGTGAGCCCTGAAGTTGGGCCCTGAATCCTGCATCTGGGCCTCAGTTTTCTCATCTGTAAAATGGGGTGGCAGGGGAGGATGGTACCGATGATCTGTAAGCCAACATACATGCCACCACTCCCCACCACTCATCCTGAGCCTGGGGCAGACATTTCTGCTCAGGCACAAGGCTCTTTCCTCCTGAGCCATGGCCCCCTCGGAATTCTTCCCAGTGCATTATTTAAAAAAATTTTTATTTATTATAATTTTTGGTTGCACTGAGTCTTTGTTACAACAGGTAGGCTTTCTCTAGTTGCAGTGAGTGGGGTCTTCTCTTTGTTGCAGTGCTTAGGCTTCTCATTGCAGTAGCTTCTCTAGTTGTGGGCAACAGGCTCTAGGCACATGGGCTTCAGTAGTTGCAAGACACAAGCTCAGCAGTTGTGGCTCGAGGGCCTTATAGCTCGGGCTTTAGTAGTTGTGGCACATGGGCTTAGCCACCCCACAGCATGTGGGATCTTCCCAGACCAGGGATTGAACCCACGTCCCCTGCATTGGCAGGTAGATTCTTAACCATTGGACCACCAGGGAAGTCCTGGACTGAGCCTTTCACTGAGGGAAACACAGGTGTCCTGTCTCTCTCCCCTTGCCCCTTGCAAGGCTTCTAGAGCATATCATGCCTCCCTATTTGAATCCCCATGGAGGTGCTCCACCACCTAGAGGAAGAAGGTCGAATGTCTTGGCTCACCGATGTCCACCAGGATCCTCCTCTGTGCCTTGTCCCTGCCCCTTAGGCAGGACCCACTGCCTAAGAGCACTCCATTCCTGTTCCAGGGCCACCTGCCTGAAGACCTCATCCTACTCACTCCAGAATGTCCATGGTGCCTCTGTCCTGGGCATTGCCCTGCACTTCATTGCATTGTGTTATCTTGACCCCTGGACTCCTTTCACTCCTCCACGCCCCCTGCCATGACATCTCAGGTTCTGTTGAAACTGGGGAGCTGAGAGAAGTGTGCGTGGAGGTGACGATGGAGGAGCTGGGTGAAGGTGGAGGCAAGGAGAGACCAGTGGAGGTGGTACTCGGAGAGACAGACCAGCACGTTTGCAGTAAGAGCCCAGAGGGCCGGGCTGGGGGTGGGGAGTGGGATGGCGGGGCCCTTGGACAGTGCCAGTTAGGTCCTCCTTCACTCCTTAGCTCAGATCCTCTGTGGCTGGGTGACCCCATCTCCTGGCTTGCTGGGGACAGTCCTGGTTTATGCTGCTGAGTCAAGTAATGCTGAACAGTATGGGACTTCCCTGGTGGTCCAGTGGCTAAGACTCCATGCTCTCAATGCAGGGAACCTGGGTTTGACGGCTGCTCGGGGAACTAGATCCCACATGCCACAATCAAAAGATTCCGTGTGCCACAACTAAGACCCGGCACAGCCAAAGAAATAGACAAACAAATAAATAAAGCAAAAACTCCCACAGTACCATGCTGTCACCCTCCAAAGGGTGCCAGTGGGGTGTCCACTTTGTGGCCACTCCACCTATAACCACCGTGGCCAGCAGACAGGAAAGGATGATGCTGTCTTTTTCTATCCCGAAGTAGGATGAGCTGTCTGTACCCACTTACCTTCCTTCTCCTCCCAGCTGTGTATGTACAAACACTGTCCTATGTTTCGGGGAGCATGACACTTGTATAATTTGGAGGGCTTTTTTTGTTTTTTAAGAAAAAGAGTATAAAATTATGAATGCAAAATTACTGGGAAGCAGCAAGAACAGCAGAAAACAGCCAAGACAGGAATAAATGCATTCCATAAATAGATGAATGAAAAGCTATTACATGGGTGTGAAAAACTCAAGGAGTTTGGAAAGCATTTCAGCCGTTCTTCAAAAACTTAAGCATAGTATGGCTCAGGAAGCTCTAACAGGGGCTCTGTATCAACCTAGAGGGGTGGGATGGGGAGGGAGACGGGAGGGAGTTTCAAAAGGGAGGGGCTATATGTATACCTGTGGCTGATCCATGTTGAGGTTTGACATAAAACAGCAAAATTCTGTAAAGAAATTATCCTTCAATAAAAAATAAATTAATTAAAAACAAAAAAAACTTAAGCATAGGATCTCCCAGGTGGTCCAGTGGTTAAGAATCCACCTGCCACTTGGAAGAAATGGACAAATTCTTAGAAAAGTATAACTTTCCAAAATTGAACCAGGAAGAAATAGAAGATCTTAACAGACCCATCACAAGCACGGAAATCGAAACTGTAATCAGAAATCTTCCAGCAAACAAAAGCCCAGGACCAGACGGCTTCACAGAGGAATTCTACCAAAAATTTAGAGAAGAGCTAACACCTACCCTACTCAAACTCTTCCAGAGAATTGCAGAAGATGGTAAACTTCCAAACTCATTCTATGAGGCCACCATCACCCTAATTCCAAAACCAGACAAAGATGTCACAAAAAAAAGAAAACTATAGGCCAATATCACTGATGAACATAGATGCAAAAATCCTTAATAAAATTCTAGCAAACAGAATCCAACATCATATTAAAAAGATCATACATCATGACCAAGTGGGCTTTATCCCAGGAATGCAAGGTTTCTTTAACATCCGCAAATCAATCAATGTAATTCACCACATTAACAAATTGAAAGATAAGAACAATATGATTATCTCAATAGATGCAGAAAAAGCCTTTGACAAAATTCAACATCCATTTATGATAAAAACTCTCCAGAAAGCAGGAATAGAAGGAACATACCTCAACATAATAAAAGCTATATATGACAAACCCACAGCAAACATTATCCTCAATGGTGAAAAACTGAAAGCATTTCCCCTAAAGTCAGGAACAAGGCAAGGATGCCCACTTTCACCACTACTATTCAACATAGTTCTGGAAGTTTTGGCCACAGCAATCAGAGCGGAAAAAGAAATAAAAGGAATACAGATAGGAAAAGAAGAAGTAAAACTCTCACTGTTTGCAGATGACATGATCCTCTACATAGAAAACCCTAAAGATTCTACCAGAAAACTACTAGAGCTAATCAATGAATATAGTAATGTTGCAGGATACAAAATTAACACACAGAAATCCCTTGCATTCCTATACACCAATAATGAGAAAACAGAAAGAGAAATTAAGGAAACAATACCATTTACCATTGCAACAAAAAGAATAAAATACTTAGGAATATTTCTACCTAAAGAAACAAAAGACTTATATATAGAAAACTATAAAACACTGATGAAAGAAATCAAAGAGGACACAAACAGATGGAGAAATATACCGTGTTCATGGATTGGAAGAATTAATATAGTGAAAATGAGTATACTACCCAAAGCAATCTACAGATTCAATGCAATCTCTATCAAACTACCAATGATATTTTTCACAGAACTAGAACAAATCATTTCACAATTTGTATGGAAGTATAAGAAACCTCGAATAGCCAAAGCAATCTTGAGAAAGAAGAATGGAACTGGAGGAATCAACCTGCCTGACTTCAAGCTCTACTACAAAGCCACAGTCATCAAGACAGTGTGGTACTGGCACAAGGATAGAAATATAGATCAATGGAACAAAATAGAAAGCCCAGAGATAAACCCACGCACCTATGGGCACCTTATCTTCGACAAAGGAGGCAAGAATATACAATGGAGAAAAGACAATCTCTTTAACAAGTGGTGCTGGGAAAACTGGTCAACCACTTGTAAAAGAATGAAACTAGAACACTTCCTAACACCATACACAAAAATAAACTCAAAATGGATTAAAGATCTAAACGTAAGACCAGAAACTATAAAACTCCTAGAGGAAAACATAGGCAAAACACTCTCCGACATAAATCACAGCAGGATCCTCCATGACCCACCCCCCAGAATATTGGAAATAAAAGCAAAAATAAACAAATGGGACCTAATCAAAATTAAAAGCTTTTGCACAACGAAGGAAACTATAAGCAAGGTGAAAAGACAGCCTTCAGAATGGGAGAAAATAATAGCAAACGAAGCAACAGACAAACAATTAATCTCAAAAATATACAAGCAACTCCTGCAGCTGAATTCCAGAAAAATAAACGACCCAATCAAAAAATGGGCCAAAGAACTAAACAGACATTTCTCCAAAGAAGACATACAGATGGCTAACAAACACATGAAAAGATGCTCAACATCACTCATTATTAGAGAAATGCAAATCAAAACCACAATGAGGTACCATTACACACCAGTCAGAATGGCCGCTATCCAAAAGTCTACAAGCAATAAATGCTGGAGAGGGTGTGGAGAAAAGGGAACCCTCTTACACTGTTGGTGGGAATGCAAACTAGTACAGCCACTATGGAGAACAGTGTGGAGATTCCTTAAAAAACTGGGAATAGAACTGCCATATGACCCAGCAATCCCACTGCTAGGCATATACACCGAGGAAACCAGAATTGAAAGAGACGCGTGTACCCCAATGTTCATCGCAGCACTGTTTACAATAGCCAGGACATGGAAGCAACCTAGATGTCCATCGGCAGACGAATGGATAAGGAAGCTGTGGTACATATACACAATGGAATATTACTCAGCCATTAAAAAGAATACATTTGAATCCGTTCTATTGAGATGGATGAAACTGGAGCCCATTATACAGAGTGAAGTGAGCCAGAAAGAAAAGCACCAATACAGTATACTAATGCATGTATATGGAATTTGAAAGATGGTAATGGTAACCCTATATGTGAGACAGAATAAGAGACACAGATGCATAGAACAGTCCTGTGGACTCTGAGGGAGAAGGTGAGGGTTGGACGTTCTGGGACAATAACATTGAAACATGTATATTGTCATATGTGAAGCAGAACACCATTCCATGTTCTATGCATGGGACGGATGCTCAGGGATGGAGCGTTGGGATGACACTGAGGGATGGGAGGGGGAGGGAGGTGGGAGGAGGGTTTGGGAGGGGGAGCACATGTGAATCCATGGCTGATTCATGTCGATGTATGGCAAAAACTACTACAATATTGTAAAGTAATTAGCCCCCAACTAAAATTAAAAAAAAAAAATAAAAAAAAAAAAAAAAAAAAAAAAAGAATCCACCTGCCAATGCAGGGGACACGGATTCGATCCCTGGTCTGGGAAGATCCCACACGCCACAGGGCAACTAAGCCCATGAGATGCAGAAATACTGAAGCCCACACACCCTACAGCCTGTGGTCCACAATAAGAGAAGCCACTGCAATGAGAAACCCTGCACCACAGCTAGAGAGTAGCCCCCTCTTGCTGCAACTAGAGAAAGCCTTTGAGCAGCAACAAAAATCCAGGGCGACCAAGAAAAATCGGTGGAAACAACCCAATTGTCCATAAAAGGATTCATGGACATCCACGAAATGTGGTCCATCCATACAGTGGAATGTTTTCCAGTCATAATAAGGAATGGGGGCAGTTCTGGGAATTCCCTGGAGGTCCAATGGTTAGAATTCAGTGCTTTAACTGCTGAGGAACTGAATTCAGCCCCCGGTCAAGGAACTAAGATTCCACAAACCACACAGTGTGGCCAAAATAAACCAACAAATAAATAAGAGAAGAATAAAAAAGAGAATGGCATTTTGAAACCTATTATACCATGAATGAGCCTTGAAGACAGATATCATGTGACATCGCAGAAGTCAGTTCACAAAATACCCCATGTTAGTGGATTCCATTTATATGAAATGTCCAGAACAGGTGAATCTATAGGGGCAGAAAGCAGATTAGTGGTTGTCTAAGGCTGGGGAGAGGCTTCCCAGGTGGTACTAGTGGTAAAGAACACACCTGCCAATGCGGGAGACATGGGTTCAATCCCTGGGTCAGGAAGATGCCCTGGAGAAGGGAATGGCAATCTGCTCCAGTATTCTTGCCTGGGAAATCCCATGGACAGAGGAGCCTGGTGGGCTACAGTCCATGGGATTGCAAAAAGTCAGACAGGACTGAAGCGACTTAGCACGCATGCCCACAGCATGCAAAGCTGGGGAGAAATGGGGAACTTTGGGGTGATGAATAAGGGCTACAGATTTCTTTTGGGGGTGATGAAAACCTTCTAAAATTGATTGTGGTGATCGTTTACAACACTCTTTTTTTTTTTTTTTTTTGGCCACGCCACATGGCTTGTGGGATCGTGGTTCCCCAACCAGGGAATGAACCTGGCCCTCAGCAGTGAAAGTGAAAACACCAAGTCCTAACCACTGGACCGCTAGGGAATTCCCATCACGGTATATTCTAGAAACCACAACTTCTCTCCTAGCTACTCTCCCAGGCTGGGTGAGGGCCTCTGTTCTGCTGCCCGAGGCACTGAGTCCTAACTACTAGACCGTCAGAGAATTCCCGTCACTACGAATATTCTAGAAACCACCACTCCTCTCCCAGCTACTCTCCCAGGCTGGGTGAGGGCCTCTGTTCTGCTGCCCTCATTCATCCCTGCATCTCCCACGAGGCAGCTTCTATGACTCAGGGAGATGTTGGAACAAAACAAGCAGGCTGTGAAGGACGAGAAAAGCCAGATGTGGGGATAAGTCCTGGAGGCTGGTGGCAGCTTGAAAAAGGAGGGGGAGACTCCCCAAGAGGCAGTTCCATCCCTTGGCCAAGATCCCAGGGGGCCTCAGGACAGGCTGCTGGGTGTGCCTGCTTTCCTGGATGGGGGCTTCACGGAGGCTTGAACCTCATCCTTGCATCTGTGACCCTGCAGGTCTGGAACCCAAAGGCTAAAGGTAAAAGGCCAGGGCTGAGTTGATTCTTTGGATGGATGCTTCTGACCCTGGGGGTGTGGCTTCCCTGGTGGCTCAGATGGTAAAGAATCTGCCTGCCAATGCAGGAGACGTAAGAGATGTGGGTTTGATCCCTGGAGGAGGGCATAGCAACCCACCTCAGTCACTATTCTTGCCTGGAGAATCCCATGGACAGAGGAGCCTGGCGGGCTATAGTTCATGGGGTCACAAAGAGCCGGACACGACTGAAGCAACTGTCACTTCACATCATTTCTGATCCAAGAACAGGCCGAGCCTGACCCTGATGACAGAGTCCACTCTGATCTCCGCGTCACATGTTGAGCCTCAATCTTTGGGTCACAGACTGAGTCCCTGTCCCAGTGTCATCGACTGAACCTCGGTTCTGGTGTCATACACCAAGCCCTGATTGTGGTGTCATAGACTGAGTCCCAATACTGGAGTCATGGACTGAGTTCCCATCCTAGAGCTTCAAGCTGTACCCCAATCCTCATCACACACTAAACACTGACCCCAGGCACACTGAGCCCTGACTTGGATGTCACATTCTGAGCCCTGGTTCTGGTGAGAGAGTCTCTCAAGCTCCAGACTTTGTCTTCAGTGGCCTCTGGTCACCACTGCCTGATATTCTCACCTGCATGCCAACCTCAAGCTGTCAAGACCAAACTCCTTGTCTTCCTTTCTCCTTCAGGGTCTCTGTATCCGTGTGACTGTAGTGTCTCCCCAGTGACCCCCACCACAAACTTGAACTCGAGCCTCGCCTCCTCCCAACCCCTCAGGACACCAAACCTTGTCAATTTTACCACCCCCCCCCAACAATGTTTCTCCACTCAGTCCTCTTTTTTAAAACAATTTCTATTTATTTAGCTTTATTTATTTATTTGGCTGTGCCAGGTCTTAGTTGTGGCATGCAAACTCTCAGGTGCAGCATGCAAACTCTCAGGTGCAGCAAGTAGGATCTAGTTTCCTGACCAGGGATCGAACCTAGAGCCCCTTCATTGGGAGCACAATCTTAACCTCTAGACCACCGCCAGGGCAGTCCCTCCATTTTCCTTTTGTTTTGCCTCTGATATGATCTTAATATCAGCCCCCATTATGCTCTCTCTGGGTTTCCCAGATGGCTCAGCATTAAAGAATCCACCTGCCAATTCAGGAGACCTAGGTTCAATCCCTGGGTCAGAAAGATCCCCTGGAGAAGGGAATGGCAACCCACTCCAGTATTCTTGCCTGGAGAAGTCCATGGACAGAGGAGCCTGGTGGCTACAGTCCATGGGGTCGCAAAGAGTCGGATACAACTCAGTGACTAAACACAACAGTGCTCTCTCTACACAACCACAAGTCTTTTTTCTTTTTGGTCATGCTATCCAGGCATGCAGGATCCTAGTTCCCCAAGCAGGGATCAAACTCATGCCCTTGGCATTGAGAGCACAGAGTCCTTAACCACTGGACCTTAAGGGAAGTCCTTACAATTGCAACTCTTGTTGGGATTTTTCTGCACAAGCGATTGCTAACGACAATTGGCTTCTTCCATCCCAGTAGAAGATATGTCTTCTTGGCACGACATTTCAGAGTCACTCTCCTTTGTCTGGTCCCCACCCCATAGACGCCAGTCCCCTTACAAGGACATTTGAGCACTTTTCAGTCTACCCGCTCAACTCCCCCCAAATGTCTGAGCTCCTAACTCACCATTCTCCTGCGTACCTCTGTGTGGTTCCCACCACCCTTTCCCACTCTTCCTGCCCAGAAACCAAGGGATCCCTCTGATCCTCTGCAGATGGTCTTAGCCAGAGGACTTTGGGTTGGTTTTCTAGTGGCTAAGAACCCCTGGGCCAATGCACGAGACATAAGAGACTCAGGTTCAATCCCTGGGTTGGGAAGATCCCCTAGAGGAGGGCATGGCAACCCACTCCAGGATTCTAGCCTGGAGAATCCCATGGACAGAGGAGCCTGGTGGGCTACAATTCATGAAGTTGCAGAGTCAGACACGACTGAGGGACTGAGCACACACACACGCACCCCTTTTCTACTTCTGGTTGTACTTTAATTGGACTACTTGTTCACTTCTAGACCAGGAGTTTCACAGGCCAAATCTGGATCAACCCCTGATTTTGTAAATAAAATTTTAGTAGCACACAGCCACGTCCATTCGTGTACCTTGTTGTCTATGGCTGTCATCATGCTACAATGACAGTGTCCAGTAGTTGCATCAGATACCATACGACCTGCAAAGCTGAAGATATTTACTCCCTGGCCCTTTACAGAAAAGGTTTTCTGACCTCCACTCCTGGGTCCATGGGGGCAAATTCTGTAGCCAACCCACTTTTACATCCCCCAAGTCTCTTGATCAGTTCCAATATGTCTTGCTTCATGCTAAGCCTGTCATATTCTTTCCATTCTTCTATCTTAACAACAACCCTCTGAGTCCCCACATTATGGAAGGAGAAACTGAGGCTCAGAGAGATGTACTGACTTGTCCTTGGCCATACCAAGGCTATCAAGAGGCAGAGTTGAGATGGGAATCCAGGTATTTCTTACTCTAAAGCAAGGGCTCCTAACCACAGAGCCATTCTGTGGTGAGCTGATGAAAGGACAGACGGGTGGATAAATGGTTGGATGGAAGGGTTGATGGATGAATTGGATGAATTGCTGGGTAGATGGTTGTTGGATAGTTGGCTAGTTGGTTGGCTGGCTGGCTGAAGGGAAAGTTGTCTGGCTATATGGTTGGATGAATGGATGTTTAGATGGGTGGATGGTTACCTACATGGATGAATGGGTGGTTAGAGGGAGGGAGAAATGTCTAGATGCATGGGTGGATGGTTGACTGGCTGGCTGGTTGGATGGATGAATGAGTAGATGTTTAGCTGGATAACTAGTTGGATGGTTCTTTGGATGGATGGGTGGGTGGATGCATCGATACAAGGATGCATGGATAGATAGTTGGCTGTCTCTCTGGTTGAGTAGATGAATGGGTAGGAGTAGATAGTTGGCTGTCTCTCTGGTTGAGTAGATGAATGGGTAGATGGTTAAATGGATGGATGGATGAAAACATGGACACACGGAGGCATGAATGGATAGTTGGCTACCTGACTGGTTGGACGGATAAAAAAGTGGATGGTTAGATGGATGCATGGATGGATGAATGGATGGATAGTTGGGATAAGTCGTGTGGCAGTGGCAAGTGGCAGTGATTGCTCTGCATTCTGGAGATGGTATTCCTAGGAGACGAGGGTGGGGAGAGCTATAGATGGAAGGAGGCGGGATTGTGGCAGAGAAGCCAGGCAAGAAGGAAACCAAGCTGAGACACAGAATGTGCTCATGATATACATGCTTATCATATACTAGGGAAAGAGTGGAAAAAGTGTGGTCAGAAAGAGTAACTGAGCAACTGAGGAAAAGGGCCAGTGCGGCTCTGCCCTGCTGCAAATCCCAACCCCTCTTCCCTAGCCTTGTCTGTCTCCCCACATCTACTCCATTATTTTCCCAGGAGGTCCCATCTTGTGCCCAGACAGCCAGTTATAGAGCTTAAGAGGAGGGCACAGAAAGGCTAAAGACTGGAAGGACATGGTTAGGGAGTCCCTCTCTGCTCCTCACCCCCAAGCTTCTCTCTAAGGAGCCGCCTATCAGCTTGGATTCAGGTTCTAGGCAGCCTCTTACACCAGCAACCCCTGCAGCCCCGGCCATAAAAGGGTTTAAGAATTACCACTGGTTCCCACAGCTCACTCCGCCATCTGCCAGCCTATAAATCATAGCTTCAATCTGCCCAGGGCAGGGAGACAGGGTGGGCTGGGCGGCTAGGAATGGCTAGACCTTCATAAGGATATGGGCATCTTGGTGATCCATGGCTGATACCCTAATTCTCTAGCATTGCCATCCACTGGTGGATTTAAAAACCCTCTGCAAGCCCTCCACGCACTCACACTGGTAGCTTCCTTCACTGCCCAGAACACACCCCAGAGGTGGCCTTGGAACAGAATGGGTTTCAAAGCCTGGCTCTTTCAGCATATACTTGCTGTGTGACCTTGAGTCCATCATGCCTCCTTTCTGAGTCCGGCTTCACAAGGGCTCAACAACCGGCAGCAGTTTCTACCACTATGACTGTTATATTGCATCCCAGTCCCCAGGCCACCCTCTCCCTCCCCAGCCCCAGACTCCAGGTCCCCTGCTAGCCCTGTCTCCTCCAGCACAGTGCCTGGCACACTATAGGTCCTCAACCAGAGCGCATACCATGAAGCGAATGGATCTTCTCCTTGGCTCATCTCCTGCACAGAAACTCACTCATCAACAAGTACCCGGCTTAGGCACAGGGTAGGGGGGTTCCTATCACACAATCCCCCTGTGCTCTGTGGCCTCGGACACTATCTGGCTATCTTCCAGGACTAAACTCCTGCTGACATTTAAGAAGTGCCTTTTTGCAAAAGCAATTCACCCAGACCTTGGAGGGTTATGATACAAGAGTCTCTCCAGCTCCCAGAAAGGTAAACTGAGGTCCTGGGACCCAGTGTGGGGGGACTACCAGCCAATGTGTATGTGTGTGTGTATTCCAGGGCATGTCTACTCGAATCTCTGGATGTCTCAGACCTTCTTCTTGCTGCCTCCCTGAGCCTCTGTCCTGCACCCACCCAGGGAACAAGTAGCATCAGGAACCCCCAGGAAGCCACCAGGCTGCCTCAGGTCTAGGGAAAATTGTCTGTCCACAAATTTACCTTCCGAGACAACCTCCTGGCAGAGCTGGGGAGACATCTCCTCTGAGACAAGAGAACCCCACAAGTCTGTGATGTTCCATGGAGGCCCTGGGGAAGCAGAGATTATCTGGGGCTGACTCAGGCAGTGTCTGTACCCTGGGCTGAGAACAGGTTTGGAGTAGGATGGTGGGCAGCAGGCTGTCCAGGGAACCCCGTGCCTGGGTGGCCAGTGCCCACTACTCACTGCATGCCCCCTTACCTCTCTTAAAGGCCCACCGCTTCAGCCAGAACTTGGAGAGAGCCGGCCAGGAGTGGTTGAGTGCCGAGCTGGCCATGGGGGCCGTGCGTGCGAGCGTGTGAGTGAACGGCAGGATGAAGAAGGCGCTGGGCCGGGAAGCCCTGCCAGGACAGGGCTGCCAGCAAGAGGGGCGGAGACTGTCTGCAGGGGCTGCCAGACGCATCAGCTGATGGCAGCTTGGGACTGGGGCGGGGGCCGGGAGAGGCAGGACTGCAGCCTTGGGGGAGGCTGAGTACTTAGCACTACCCCACACCTCCCTTGCCCTCCAGGCCTCTCACCCTGGCTGTATTAATACACGACATTCCCAGGAGGAGCAAAAGAGAGCAGTCAGGAAGTCCTCAGGAGACAAGTATAGACTGGGTCCCAAGGTGGGTGGGCTTGGGTATGCGTGAATGTCTGAATGTTTGTGTATGAGTGTTTGTCATTGTCTCTGCTTTTGAGGGCTTCCCTGGTGGCTCAGATGTTAAAGACTCTGCCTGCCATGCAGGAGACCTAGGTTTGATCCCCGGGTCAGGAAGATCCCCTGGAGAAGAGGACACCACTCCAGTATTCTTGCCTGGAGAATTCCTTAGACAGAAGAGCCTGGTGGGCTACAGTCCAGGGGGTCACAAAGAGCTGGACATGACTGAATCGACTTAGCATGCACACACTGTGCTTTTGACAGTGCATTTGTGTGTCAGCTTCCCAGGTGATGTGGTGGTAAAGAATCTGCCTGCAAAGCAGGAGGTGCAGAGATTTGGGTTCGATTCCTGGGTCCAGAAGATCCCCTGGAGAAGGAAATAGCAACTCGATCTGGTATTCCTGCCTGGGAAATCCCATGGACAGAGGAGCCTGGTGTGCTGCAGTCTGTGGGGTTGCAAAGAGTTGAACACAACTGAGTGAGTGTGAACATAAATTCCTTTTGTGTGTCAGCACATAGTGTGTTTTTAAATCTTGAGTGTCAACTTGTCTATGGGTGTGTGTGTATATAGGGGTGTTTATATAAATGTTTCCCCCCCCAGTTTCATTAAGGTATAATTGACTGACATCACTGTATAAGTTTAAGTTTACATCATAATAACAACATATATTGGGAAATGATTAGTGCAGTAAACTTAGTTAGCATACATCAACCCATAAAAAGTGAAGTTGCTCAGTCGTGTCTGACTCTGCAACTCCACGGACTGTAGCCTACCAGGCTCTGCTGTCCATGGGATTTTCCAGGCAAGAGTACAGGAGTGGGTTGCCATTTCCTTCTCCAGGGGATCTTCCCGACCCAGGGATTGAACCCAGGTCTCCCGCATTGTAGGCAGACGCTTCTACCATCTGAGCCACCAGGGAAGTCATCAACCCATATAGATACCAAGAAAAGAAAAAAATATGCTTTTTTGTTGTTGTTCTGATGAGAACTTGTAGGATTTACTCTCTTGGTTGGTGGTTGGTTTAGTTGCTAAGTCGTGTCCAACTCTTGGAACCCCATGGACTGTAGCACACTAGGCTCCTCTGCCCATGGGATTTCCCAGGCAAGATTACTGGAGTGGGTAGCCATTTCCTTTTCCAGGGGCTCTTGCCAACCCAGGGATCAAAGCCATGTCTCTTGCATCTCCTGCATTGCAGGTGGATTCTTTACTGACTGAGCCACCAGGGAAACAAATACACCATATAGCAGTGTTAACTGTAGCCATCATGTTGTACATTACATCCAAGATTTACTTATCTTATAACTGGAAGTTGGAACCTTTTGACCAACTTCATCCAATTTCCCCACTCCACCCCCATCTCTGGTAACCACAAATCTGATCTCTTTTTCTATGAGTTTGGTTGTCACTGTTATTTTTTTTTTCCCCACATATAAATGAGATCACATAGCATTTGCATTTCTCTTAACGTATTTATTTCATTGCATAATGCCTTTAAAGTCTATCCATGTTGTTGTAACAGGCAAAATATCCTTTTTTTTTTTAATGGCTGAATAATATTATCTGTGTGGTTTTTAAAATCTCTGTGATCCTCTCTATGTGTTTGTGTGAATGCCCATATCTGTGGGGTGGGATCTACATGACTCACCTGGGACTTGGGAAGATCTGCTTCCAATATTAGGGGGAGAGCTTGGTATCGGCCCGGGGCTTTCTTGTGTCTACAAGGCTGTGGCTTTATCTGTATGTGCATCTGTGTGGATGCCAGCCTGGTCATACAAGTGCTGCCTCCTGGTGGCGGAATCTTCCTCACTTGCATTTTCACTAATGTCTGAAAAATTCCTGGCTGTCCCTTCTCTCTTCAGTGACCTCTCAGCCTCCACTCTTCCTTCTCAAAGGGTCATCCACACTTCTGTCTTTACCGACACACACCTCCTTGACTCCACCACCCCCTGAAGTCTTATTTCCATCCCTTTCAGTCTTCTAGCTTTCTCTGGGGCTAAATCTATAATAGGCACTTTTCAGGCTCACATTTACCGGGACAGGTCTGGCCACTGTCTTCCTGAAGTCCATCCCTCACAGGCCTCTTGTTTCTCTGTCTGCTTCTTCTCAGTCTCCCTTCTTGACTTGTTTCCTCTTCCTTTTTCTTCCTGACCTTTGAACTCTGTGTACTCAGGACTCTGTCCTTGGCCACTTCTTGCTCTCCCCACTGGCCTTGGTGACCCTCATCTTCACCTCCCTCATCACTGCCACTGTCCTATTGAGTAGGTGGCACCTGAATCTTCAACCACAAAAATACATAAAAATACGCTCTACAGACTTAACACACTGGCAGTCCAGCGGTTAAGACTTTGCCTTTCAGTGTAGGGGGTGAGGGTTCGATTCCTGGCTGGGAAACTAAGATCCCACATGTCTTATGGCCAAAAAACCAAAACATAAAGCAAGCAGTATTGTATTAATAGCAAACTCAGTAAAGACTTTATAAATCCACATGGTCCACATCAAAAAAAAACTTGAAAGATACCCCACCATACTCGATATACCAACATTATCCAACACACTCTCCAGCAATTGCAGACAATGGTAAACATACACACATAAGTAGTCAGACATATGTTAACAGATGGCTCAATGGTAAAGAATCCACCTGCCATTGCAGGAGATGCAAGAGACACAAGTTTGATTCCGGGGTTAGGAAGATCCCCTGGAGTAGGAAATGGCAACCCACTCCAGTATTCTTGCCCGGAGAATCCCATGGACAGAGAAGCCTGGCTGGCTATAGTCCATGAGGTCGCAAAGAGTTGAACACAACTGAGTGACTGAGAACAGTTATACACAAACATCTAGACGCATACACAGAAATCCAGAGGAAAGCCCAAGGAGATTTTAAAAATTACCTCCTCTGCTGTGCTCCAGGTTTTAATTCCTCATCTCCCATCACTTTCCCAGACTGCAAATGCCTCTTGGATCTTTCAGACCTTTGGGTAGAGAGCAGATATGAGAACTTCAGGGAAATCAAAGGCAGTAAGAAGTTAGGAGGGGCCTTCATCAAACTGGTGGCAACCAGTTTGGCAGGGACCCAGGAGCCCAGAAACAGAGAAACACAGTGAGTCAAGCAGAGTTAGAAATGGAGGCTTGATAAAAATCTTATGTTAAAAATACAACAGGAAGGACTTCCTTGGAGGGTTAGTGGTTAAGAATCCGCCTGCCAATGCAGGAGACACAGGTTCAATCCCTGGTCCACAAAGATCCCACCTGTCATGGAGCAACTAAGCTGTGAGCCACAACTACTGAACCTGTGCTCTGGAGCCCAGGAGCCACAACTGCCGAAGCCTGCATGCTCTGCAGTGAGAGAAGCTGCCGTGATGAGAAGCCCGTGCACCGCAACAAAGAGTAGCCCCTGCTAGCTGCAACAAAAGAAAAGCTTGCATGCAGCAGCAAAGACCCAGCACAGCCAAAAACAAATAAATAAATAATTAAAAATACTTAGAAAAAATACAACAGGGATAACTATTTCTAGTGATGGCAGGCTACCTTACTGCAGATTTACCCTTCCACCAGAAACAGCTTTTTTAAAAAAAGCTGGATAAAATCAGAAGGAAAAAAACACCCTCAGTTTGAAGGTGTTGTCAAACCAGGATTTGAGAGGTCAGAATCCTAGAAAGGTGAGTAGACACGATGCAGTGTTGTTTTTGTTTTTTTTTTCCCCTTACAAGCAAGTTGATTTGAATGCAATTCTTCAGTGCAAAGCAGACCAGAGAGAGGCTGAGAAGCTGAATGTAGCTTCTGGCAATCTTCTGGGGCTGGAGAAATAGACCCTGGAAGTCGAGGATCACAAAGATGGGGTCACCAAAAACTTCATTCTAGGAGCAGGGAGCGACCAGAAACAGACCAGCCTTCACCCAGACTAAAAATCCAGCTTCAACTCAGCTTAATTTCTGATTAGACTGAAGCCACCTGCCTTTGGGGGCTTCCCCGGTGGCATAGTGGTAAAGAATTCACCTGCCAGTGAAGGAGACGCAAGAGACACGGGTGCGATCCCTGGATCAGGACGATCCCCTGGAGGAGGAAATGGCAACCCACTCCAGTATTCTTACCTGGGAAATCCCACAGAGAGAGGAGCCTGGCGGGCTACAGTCCATTGGGTTGCAAAGAATCAGATACGACTGAGCGACCAAACATGCACACAACACCTGCCTTTACTTTCACTATCTGCCAGAAGCAAAAGTAAAACCTCTCTGGAAGGAAATAGCACCATGAAGAACCACCAGCAATATCTACAGTTTTTCATAAACGATATCTGGCATTCAATCAAAAGTTGAGGCACATCAGAGAATAGGATGTCATGAACTAAAAGAAGAAAAATAGACAATAGCAACAAACCCACAGAAGATACAGATACTGCAAAGGAAAGCAAGGTAGAATATGGCACAGGGATGGCTTGGTCTGGTGTAAAATGTCACAGGGAAGGGATAGTTTCAGGAATCCCCTCCACGGACAGGATCAGGTATACCTACTTAGTAGAAAGTTATGATGTACAGCCATCCCTCTATATCTCCGTGGGGTTGGTTCCAAGACCTGCCGTGAATACCAAAATCCTCCAATGTTCAAGCCCCACAGTTGGCTCGCTGCATGTGTGGATTCGACCAATCCCAGATCATAAACATAGCAGTCCACAGTTAAATATTGAGCTATTGGGCTGGTTGTGATGTTGTCAGGGAGGAGGAATGCTGGGTTGATTTGCATGGTGGGGGCTAGTCATTGGAGACAGAGGGCCAGGTGACCTTGAATTTCTCAAGTTAAAGTTGTAAATAGCCCTTTGGCCTGCCAAAGGGTGGTCTTCTGGTTCTAGGTGTTAAAAGATAATAGAAAAAGCTGGTGGACAGTCTGGATGGAGGCGAAGGCTGTGGAATGTGTTCCATCTTGATGGACGTAGCCACCATCTTGGTGGGGATAGCCTCCATGTTGGTGAGGGCATCTACTGTCTTGGTGAGGATCTCTGCCATCTTAGTGAGGTCTCTTACCATCTTATTGATGGTGACTGCCATCTTGTTGCTGGTACCCTCTCTTGACACAATGGTGCCCTGACTCCTAGAAAGGGTAGATTCCAGAGATATCTCCATGACAGTGTGTCCCATGAATCCAGTAGTGAGCCCAGCAGAGATTGGCTGAAGCTGGAAGAACCAGCCAGCTGGTGTAGGGTTAGGTAAGCTGATGGGCATTGAGAGGGAGTGCCAGCTAGAAGGCCGTTTGTGTGGGTCATGCCAGCCCAAAGGCCAGGGATGAAGTAATAGCAACACAAGCTAACATTTAACAAGCGCTTAAGTTGTGCCAGCCACCACTTCAATTTTACATTAATAATTCTTTTACTTGTCACAGTCATCCTATGGTGGCATGATGCTATTGATGCTTCCAGCATTCCCGTTGTTCAGAAGAGGAAACTAAGACACAAAGACGGTAAGTAACAAACATCTTAAACACAGCTTCTTCCCAAGTCATACCCATCCCCTCATTAAAGCTGAAATCAGCATGTTGTCCTGGATTCCCCATGGGCTCGAACCTCGTCTAGAGTTACCAAATAGTCCCCAAGTCCTGTCTCCAGTCCTCTTCCATATGTATATGAGGGGATACATACATCCCTTCACTCTTGAGCCTCCCTCCCACCCCCTCATCCCACCCCTCAAGGTCATCACAGAGCGCTGAACTGAGCCCCCTGTGCTATACAGCAGCTTTCCACTAGCTAGCTATTTTACACATCTGTATGCTTTTTGCCCTGACCTGGTCCAGCCACCTTCATCTCCTGAGAGGGTCTCCCTGCCCCTAGTCTATCCTCTGCCACCCAGTTGCTTCTCATGGAAGAGATCCCAAGGGATCTTCTAAAATTAACCTCATTGCTGTGTTCCAACACTTTTGTGAATGCTAAAACTCCACCCCCCTCTTTTTTTGCCACATTGCACACAGCATGCAGGATCCTAGTTCCCCGACCAGGGATCAAGCCCAAGGCCTCTGCATTGGAAGCATGGAGCCTTAACCACCGGACTGTCAGAGAAATCCCAAATCCCACTTTTCTTGAGGAAGAGACCACCCCAAGTAGAGTTCAAGGAGGTGGTTGTGTCTCTCTTAAGGGCCCACCCTGCATACTTTTTTAAACATTGGCAGATAATTGGTTTATAATGTTGTGTTGATTTCTGCTGTACAATTGTGTGAAACAGTTATAAGTATACATATATCCCCTCACTCTTGAGCCTCCCTCCCACCCCCTCATCCCACCCCTCTAGGTCATCACAGAGCACTGACCTGAGCTCCCTGTGCTATACAGCAGCTTTCCACTAGCTAGCTATGTTATACCTGGTACTGTATATATGTTGGGCTTCCCTGGTGGCTCAGTCATAAAGAATCTGCCTGCCAATTTCGATTCCTGGGTCAGGAAGATCCCATGGAGAAGGAAATGGCAACTCACTTCAATATTCTTGCCAAGAAAATCCCATGGACAGAGGAGCCTTGGGGGCTGCAGTCCATGGAGTCACAAAAGAGTCAGACACAACTTATCAACTTAACAACAACAACTGTGTATACGTCAATGCCGCTATCTAAATTTGTCCCAACTTCTCCTTCTCCCCTGTGTCCACAAGTCTGTTCTCTATGTCTGTGTCTCTATTACTGCCATGCAAATAGGTTCATAAGTACCATTTTCTAGAGTCTGTATATATATATACATGTGTTAATATGTTGCTGTTTAGTCAATAAGTCGTGTCCACTCTCTGAGACCCCATGGACTACAGCACACCAGGCTCCCCTGTCCATCACCAACTCCTGGAGCTTGCTCAAACTCATGTCCGCTGAGTTGATGATGCCAAACAATCATCTCATCCTCTGTCATCCCCTTCTCCTCCTGCCCTCAATCTTTCCCAGCAACAGGGTCTTTTCCAATGAGTTGGCTCTTCACATCAAGTGGCCAAAGTATTGGAGCTTTAGCTTCATAATCAGTCCTTTCAGTGAATATTCAGGGTTGATTTTCTTTAGTATTGACTGGTTTGATTGCCTTAGCTGACTGCCTTAATATGTGATATTTGTTTTCCTCTTTCTGACTTACTTCACTCTGTATAACAGACTACTCCCTGCACACTTGATGGAGACTGATACCCATGACTAATCCCTCTTTCTAGATGGGACTCACAGAGTTTCTACAGATGCACACATGTGGCACGGGTGGAGAGTGCTCAGGATAGCCAAGCTGTGGGACAGGGACAAAATACGAGAGAATGGGCAAGGTGGACAGTGTTTCAGAGTGCCTACTGTATGCTGGGCACTGAGCCATGCTCTCACATGCAAGATCCACAACAACCCTTCTATGGAGGAGCACAGACAAAGCCAGAGCAGTGAGGACACTTGCCTACAGCCACGCAGACGCAGGGGAGTGGGGCTCTGAACCCACAACTGGCCGACACAGCCATCCTTCCTTCCACAGCAGTATTGAGCGCTGGCAGGTGTCTGGGCCTGTGTCGGGGCTTGGGGGGTGGGGTGGGAGCAGTGTCCTAGACCAGATACACTGATGAGTTTGTGGTTGATATTCCACCGGTGCTTCAAGGTCCAGTGAAAATCCTGCCTCTGCCAGGAAGTCCTCCCAGATGGACTCACTCACACCAGTGGCCGGGGAGCTCAAGGTGGTTGATAGTGGGGGAAGTGCTCCCTTGGCTGCCAGTGGTTGTCAAGCTTTTCCTTGCAACCACGGGTGACCTGGCCGGTGGAACTCTCCGAGGAGCCTCTGCTCTCTGAGTGCGACATTTGAGGCCTTTTCCAATGTGCCCCTAGCCTAACCCCACCAGCTCCATCCTCCCTGGCTCCAGCCTTCCATGCTAAATCCACCCCCCTCCTGGCTGCTTCTGGTCCACCTTCCCAGACCCTTATGGCTGTATTGGCACTGCGGCTGGGAGGAAGCAGCAAGCCTGGGTGTGCCCTTTCAGAAACCACATCCTTTCTACCCAACCTCACCCCACCCCAGGCAGCTGGGGGTGAAGGCTCCCCGTGGAGGGCCAAGGTGGGACCCAAGGCGCCTTCCCAAGTGGAGGGCTCCAACCAGGAGGGCTGTCTGGGTGGTGGGTTCTCCTTCTTTGATGACCTTGGAAGACTAGGACAAGGATGTCCTTGGGACTGGTGCTCGGACATCAGTCATCAATGGGAGTTTGTTCTGAAAGTCAGACTCCTCCAACGCCACTCTCTGGGTTATGTTTCAGGGAGGTCTGAGACCTCTCTGGGGCTTTCAGGGTGGCTCAGTGGTAAAAAATCCACCTGTCAATGCAGGAGATGCAGGTTTGATCCTTGGGTCAGGAAAATCTTCTGGAGGAGGAAATGGCAACCCACTCCAGTATTCTTGCCTGGAGAATCCCATGGACAGAGCAGCCTGGCGGGCTGCAGTCCGTAGGGTTGCAAAGAGTCGGACATGACTGAGAGACTAACACAGCACACACATAACCTCTCTTCTCACCCCACATCTCTAGTTTAAGAACAAAAGCATCTTTGACTGACTTTGCCTCGGGGAGCCTAATCCCATCTCCCAGTTTATCCCCTGTTCCTTGTCCCCCGAGCAGACTTTGGCTACAAGGGCACCATCCTTCTGTCTTGCTCTATTACTGATCATGGGCCCCAGCCCGCTGAGTTGACTTCTTAAAACCACAGACATTTGCAGAGCAAAGACTCAAGTCAAACAGCCACCCCAACCCACTCAGGAAGCGGGCTGACTAGAAGGTAGAGAGAAATTGTAGATGGCCTGTCTGTGGCCCCTGAGGCCTCTCTCCCACCGCTGGCCTCAAAGCTGCTCTGTCCTTGTTCATCCATCTGTCCCGCACTCCCCAGGGATGGTCACTCACCAGGCGGAGCCTTGTCCTCTCTGCTGTGGGTGCCCCAGCTCGGTGTACTAGCTCCCGCAGCCCCCACGACCCTTGGCTAGGGCTATGAGCTGGCCCCGGGGGAGCATCTGTGGGCCAGAGCCGGGGTAAACCACAGGGTGACCCAACTCTGCCCTAACTTCCTCTTCCTCAATTGCCTGCCTGCCTGGCTGGCGCCTCCAACCCCCTGTTGTGGGCTGAGGCACAGATGTGAGTGCAGCACAGGACAGGGTTTTAGAAGAGGGAGCTCTCCCCCCTCCACTCAGCAACACCCCGCCCCGTGCATGCAGGCATCTTGAGGAGGTGGGGTAGCAGACTTGGGGATGTGGAGGGGAGCCTCAGCACTCTCCCCACCCCTTACTTCCTGTGGAACCCACTGCCAAAGAGGTATAGAGGGCTGGGGCCTTACCCCAGCACGTGGGACACACCAGTCATGTGTATCCACAGAGATACAGGCACTCACGCACGCGCACGGCAACGTGAGCATACACACGGTTACATGCGCACACGGAGGCGCCTGGGTCCCAGGGTGCACTGGTAAAGGGTTAACAACCACCTCTTCTGACCACACACACACACAGACACACACACTCAAAGCTGTGATGCATAGCATTTGTTGATTTTGTAGGGGCTTCCCTGGTGGCTCAGTGGTAAAGAATCTGCCTGCCAATGCAAGAGACAAGGGTTCGATCCCTGCGTTGGAAAGATACGCTGGAGGAGGGCATGGCAACCCACTCCAGTATTCTTGCTTGGGAAATGCCATGGACAGAGGAGCCTGGTGGGCTACAGTCCATGGGGCTGCAAAGAGTCAGACACGACTGAGCAACTGAGCACGCACGCTTGCATGTGGTGTAAATATTCCCATCATGACTGATTTCAGCTGCCAACCTGATGTCATTCTGTGTGGGGTGAGGAAGAGATGCTCAGGCTTGCCTCCAGCATGCCACTAGAGTGGATACCTGGGCACTTGGATTCTTACAGAGAGACACGTGTCCCCAAGTTTGCAGGTGTGTAGGTATTTGTGGGTCCCCAAGATGTGGGAGTGTGTGGACAGAGCAGTCTGCCCACAGACACATCTGGGTGCATGCAAGGTACACCTGGGCTCCTTGGCACTCAGAGACAGGTAGTGTACAGACACAGACAATATAACCGTGGAGACTCAAGGAAACTCAAGCGTGGGGACGTGTATCTTGAGGCTAAGGTTAGAAGAAGCCCATAACAGGACACAGAGACAGGCAGAGCCAGCTGTCCTGGCTCACAAAGGCCTATTCTTTTTTAAACACATTAAAAAGTTATTATTTATTTATTTATATTTGGCTATACTGGGTCTTTGCTGGGGTGCTTGGACTTTCTCTAGTTGAGGTGCATGGGCTTCTCATTGTGGTGGCTTCTCTTGTTGCAGAGTACAGGCTCTAGGGCATGCAGGCTTCAGTAGTTGCAACACATGAGCTCAATAGTTGTGGTATGCAGACTTAGTTGCCCTGTGGCATGTGGGATATTCCCAGACCAGGGATGTAATGCGTGTCCCATGCATTGGCAGACAGATTGTTAACCACTGGACCACCAGGGCCATATTCTAAAATATTCAGGAATTTTGTGAGCCGGTTGTTAAATGCAGCGATCATAAAAATTTGATAATATGAATTGACAAAAGTAATAACCATTTAAATCTATCATTATGTACTTAATGCTCCTGAACTGCATGCTTAAAAATGGTTTAACTGGTACACTTTGTGTCACAATGTTTTACCGTGATAAAATAGAGTTTTACCGTAAAAAATAGAAAAGAAACTCATCACTTCCTAATTATTTTGCTCCATTTTTCTCTTACTCATGCTCTTGAGGTTATTTATGGCTACTGAAACTGCTCGATGGAAACAGTATATAAAGGTATTATATACTAGTCCATATCTATATATCTGTATGGAGCTATCTTCTCTATTAAGGTATATATTTGTATACTGGACTACTTCTTTGTAATTCTGTGTTTGGTGACATCACATTGGTACTTTGAAATTGAGGGTATTTATACCATTCAAATGGGCAAATCAACACTTTCCACCTAAGAGCTGGCTGTTAACTATTTACCAGCACACCACTGCACAGAGTGTGCACACCTGCACGTGTGACATTGCATACGTAAATGCAGGAGCCTACAGGGGCACACACAGCACACCACACACACACAAGCATGACAGGCTCCTGGATACCTGGAAACATGAGCCTGCAGAGACTCACTCAGAGAGGGGCATGCAAGGAGACACTAATACAGACCCCTGTGTTCATGCACACGTGGTCACACATGAGCAATTGCCATCATGAAGGGACATGATGGACACACACACAGTGAACATACCTGGACATATGTGGGGCCATGCTGTGCTTAGCTGGTCAGTGGTGTCCGATTCTCTGCGACCCCATGGATTGTAGCCCTCCAGCTTCCTCTGTCCTTGGGGATTCTCCAGGCAAGAATACTGGAGTGGGTTGCCGTGGCCTCCTCCAGGGGATCTTCCGAACCTAGGGATTGAACCCAGGTTTCCCACATTACAGGCGGATTCTTTACCATCTGAGCTACCAGGGAAGCCCAAGAATACTGGAGTGGGTAGCCTATCCCTTCTCTGTGGGGATCTTCCCAACCCAGGAATTGAACTGAGGTCTCTTGCATTGCAGGCCGATTCTTTACCAGCTGAGCTACCAAGGAGGTCATGCAATGACACACACACACACACATACATGCACACACACAAGATGTAGGCACTGGGCACCCATGAGAACACATGTGGAGGCACAGACACACTGCTTATCCTGTGGCATCTTCCCCAAAAGCCACAAACACGCAGACCCAGGGGCCCTTCAGCACAAACCCTCATTGATCTTGAACTTCACTTTCGTCCTCAGGGATACACATGGGATCGTCCATAGAAGACTACAACCACAGGAAACACCCGGGACACAAGGAGGCAGGAAAGCACACAGATTCACGCGCACCACCCATTCATTCTGTAACCGGTTGATTATTTGTTTAATGCAATGCACATTGATTGAGCTCCTACTGTATGCCGGGCACTCTTGTGGGTGTGGGATTACCGTAAATAGTACAGATGCAGTTCCCTGCTGGGGTGGAGGGAGGCTCACGGTTCAGTGGGGAAGGCAAACTGTGAATCAGGAAACAGACCCGCGAGGTAACTTCAGATGGTGTTCATTGCTGCGACAGGAAGTAAACCTTGTTATGTGACAGAGACTGGGTGGGGGTGGTGGCCGCTTCAGCTGAGGGTGGGATGGGGGAGGGGAGGTCAGGGAAGGCTCTCGGAGATGAGACCTGATTGCCCAGTGGCCAGGCATGGAAATGAAGGGCTGTGGGGAAAGGGCATTCTCAGTGGTGGGAACTGCAGGGACAAAGGCTCAGAGGCAGGTCTGAGCTTTGGCATGTCTGAGGAGTAGGAGGAGGCCCGCGTGACTGGGGGGAGGCTGGCGATGACAGAGGCTGTGAGGCTGCTGGAGTTTGGGGGAGCCTTGGGGGTCCAGGTTGTAGGTGCGATTGCTGGGCACCACTAGGGGAGGTTCAAGCAGGGGATGAATTGGAAGGGGTGGGGACAAGGTGACTCAGGATGGGGGAGCCCCAGAGAGTCCCAGAGACAGTTACAGGGTGGCAGTGGGAGGGAAAGTGGGTTCAGGATCCTACAGCAGGGAGGGAGCGCTGCTCTCTGCCTCTGTCCATCTTTCTCTCATTTCATCTTTATTACAGTCTTTCCTCCTCTCTTTCTCTCCGTGCCTCTCTCTTCTTGGGCTTCCCAGGTGGCACTAGTGGTAAAGAACACGCCTGCCAATGCAGGAGATGTAAGAGACACAGGTTCGATCCCTGGGTTGGGAAGATCCCCTGGAGGAGGGCATGGCAACCCACTCCAGTATTCTTGCCTGGAGAATCCCATGGACAGAGGAGTCTGGCGGGCTACGGTCCATGGGGTCACAAAGAATCAGACCAAAGCAACTTAGCACAGCACACATTCTCTCTTTTCAGTCTTCCCTTCCTGGGCTCTCCCTCCCTCCCCCAGAATTTAAACTCTCTCAAGCTTCTCTGCTGACTCCTCTGTCCCCTTTCCGCACTGCCTGCCGCTCCTCCCCCCCCCGCCCCCACCGCCAGGTCCTGCTCTTCCCTCTTATGGCCATAATGCTTGAGAGGGCTATTGAGACTCTTAATCTGGGCTTCCTCACCAGCTGCACCCTGGTCTCCACCCCCATAGACCCATCGCCTCCCTGCCGAGGTCCCCACCTACCTCCTGGAGGCTCAGCCATGTTCACCTGGCTCCCCTCTCCCCGCCCAAAACGCTGACTCACCTCCACAAGGCTCCCCCCAACCCCTGCCTGCACTACCTTTTCTCACTTTCCTGGTTGGTGAAATATACATAATGTAAAATTCAGCATTCTAACCATTTTTAAGTGCACAGCTCAGTGGTATCAAGTTCCTTCCCACTATTGCTCAATCATCCCCACCATCCATCACCAGAACTTTCTCATCTCCCCAAACTGAAACTCTGTCCCCAGGAAACACTGACTCCCCATCTCCTCCCCCAGCCCCTGGACCCACCATCTGCTTCCTGTCTCTGTGGATCTGATTCCTCCAGGGACCTCCTGAGAGTGGGATCACACAGGATTTTGTGTCTTATACTTTTGTGTCGTGTTTATTTCACTGAGAGTCATGTCCTCAAGTTTCATCTTGTTGTAGCACATGCTGGAATTTCCTTTCTTTTAAGACTGAATAATATTCCACCATGTGGATGGATCACGTTTTGTTTGTCCATTTATCTGCCGATGGACACTTGAATTGTTTCCACCTTCTGGTTATTGTGACAACGCTTCTGTGAACACAGGTGTACAAATATCAGTTTGACTTTTGATTTTCAATCGTTTTGGTATCTTCTGCTGGTGAGTTTTAAACCCAGACAGGGGAAGGGGTCCTGCTTTTAGCTTTGCTGTTTTTGTTTAGTTGCAAAGTCGTGTCCAACTCCTCTGTGACCCCTGGACCGTAGCCCATCAGGCTCCTCAGTCCATGGGATTTCCCCAGGCAAGAATACTGGAATGGGTTTCCATTTCCTTCTCCAGGGGAATCTTCCCGACCCAGGGATTGAACCTGCGTCTCCTGTATTGGCAGGCATATTCTTTACAGCTAAGCCGCCTGGGAAGCTTTTATTAATAGCTGTCTGTTCAGTTCAGTTCGGTTGCTCAGTCATGTCCCACTCTTTGTAACCCCATGGACTGCAGCACACCAGGCCTCCCTGTCCATCACCAACTCCTGGAACCTGCTCAAACTCATGTCCATTGAGTTGATGATGCCGTCCAACTGTCTCATCCTGTGTCGTCTACTTCTCCTCCTGCCTTCAATTTTTTTCAGCATCAGGGTCTTTTTCAATGAGTCAGCCCTTCGCATCAGGTGGCCAAAGTATTGGGAGTTTCAGCTTCAGCATCAGTCCTTCCAATGAATAGTCGGGACTGATTTCCTTTAGGATGGACTGGTTGGATCTCTTTGCAGTCCAAGGGACTCCAACACCACAGTTCAAAAGCATCAATTCTTCAGTGCTCAGCTTTCTCTATAGTCCAACTCTCACATCCATACATGACTATTGGAAAAACCATAGCTTTGACTAGACATACCTTTGTTGGTAAAGTAATGTCTCTGCTTTTTACTATGCTATCTAGGTTGGTCATAGCTTTTCTTCCAAGGAGCAAGCGTCTTTTAATTTCATGGCTGCAGTCACCATCTGCAGTAATTTTGGAGCCCCCCAAAATAAAATCTCTCGCTGTTTCCACTGTTTCCTCATCTATTTGCCATGAAGTGATGGGACCAGATGCCATGATCTTAGTTTTCTGAATGTTGAGCTTTAAGCCAACTTTTTTACCTCTTTCACTTTCATCAAGAGGCTCTTTAGTTCTTCACTTTCTGCCAGAAGGGTGGTGTCATCTGCATATCTGAGGTTATTGCTATTTCTCCTGGCAATCTTGATTCCAGCCTGTGCTTCATCCAGCCCAGCATTTCTCATGATGTTCTCTGCATATAAGTTAAATAAGCAGGGTGACAATATACAGCCTTGATGTACTCCTTTCCCTATTTGGAACCAGTCCATTGTTCCATGTCCAGTTCTAACTGTTGCTTCTTGACCTGCATACAGATTTCTCAGGATGCGGGTAACGTGGTCTGGTATTCCCATCTCTTTCAGAATTTTCCACAGTTTATTGTGATCCACACTGTCAAAGCCTTTGCAGGTAGAAGTAGATGTTTTTCTGGAACTCTCTTGATTTTTTTATGATCCAACAGATGTTGGAAATTTGATCTCTGGTTCCTCTGCCCTTTCTAAAACCAGCTTGAACATCTGGAAATTCACAGTTCACATGTTGTTGAAGCCTGGCTTGGAGAATTTTGAGCATTACTTTGCTAGTATGTGAGATGAGTACAATTGTGTGGTAGTTTGAACATTCTTTGGCATTGTCTTTCTTTAGGATTGGAATGAAAACTGACATTTTCCAGTCCTGTGGCCACTGCTGAGTTTTCCAAATTTGTAGGCATATTGAATGCAGCACTTTCACAGCTTCATGTTTTAGGATTTGAAATAGCTCAACTGGAATTCCATCACCTCCACTAGCTTTGTTCGTAGTGATGCTTCCTAAGGCCAACTTGACTTCACATTCCAGGATGTCTGGCTCAGGTGAGTGATCACACCATCGTGGTTATCTGGGTCATGAAGATCTTTTTTGTATAGTTCTTCTGTGTATTCTTGCTACCACTAGGACAGAAATGGTATGGACCAAACAGAAGCAGAAGATATTAAGAAGAGGTAGCAAGAATACACAGAAGAACTATACAAAAAAGATCTAGCATATTGAGTGCAGCACTTTCACAGCATCATATTTTAGGATTTGAAATAGTTCAACTGGAATTCCATCACCTCCACTAGCTTTGTTCATAGTGATGCACATCAGACATGGCTTTCCAGGATGTGGCTTCTCCTGAGATGAAACAGGAGCAGCTCAGCAGTTCTCCAAAGAGACAGCAGCTCTTGTTCCCAACCCTGATGTGGCGCGAGCACAGAGGAGCCAAGCCTTAGCACCTTCTTGTTCCGAGGAGGCCTTCGTGAGCCCCATCAAATACCCAAGTCCCAGGTCATCCTGAGAGGAGCCTGCTAGCCCCTTGCTCCTTGCTGCCTGTTCCCCAGATCCCTGGCACTCCCTTCATGTGGGCCCACTGACCATCCCTGATTGTCCCCCCTCCATGTTTGGGGAGATCCTCGGCCATCAGCACCCAGCCCAGATGCCTGCCTCTTCTTCCCAAAGCTGTTCTGGCCCCCACCCCGACCTGGACTTACTAGGTCAGCCGAGCTGGCACCCATGATCGAGACCCAGGCTCTGCCTCCTGGGGCCTGGGGCCATGGGCTGCCCTGTGGGTTAGGCACTGGTGGGAGTGCATGCATGTGCATACTCATCCTCTTGGAGCTGAGCATGGTGCGGGCACAGCTGTCTGCTGAGGTGGATGCTGCCCCAGACCAAGGGATGGGGTCCTTGTGCAGAGCCCTCTGTTTCCCTGGGCAGGTCCCCGTTCCCACCTGTGTCCTCACTCACAGGTCAAACAGGCAAAGCAGCTGGACTCAGTGATGCCAGCGACCCTTTGCAGCTGCAGAGCACAGTCCAAGCTGCTTCCGGGCGCCAGAGGCTCTAGTGGGAGCAAGGTGAGGCGGCAGTTGAGATCTGTGTGCCCAGGGTGGAAGGCAAGTGCCTTTCCTGGTCATTGGGGAAAGGAGAGGGAGCTGGCAGGTATGGGCTGTGAAGCTGGCATGCTCCCAGCAAACAGGCTGCCAGGGCACAGGACACAATGAGCCGGCAAACAGCTTTATCACGAGGCTTTAGGTGCTATTACTAAATTAGGCACTAGAGGGCAGTGCTTTCCTGGGGCTTCTCTGGCTAAGTTAAGACCACAGTGAGATTAAAAAAAAGGGAAAGCCAGGTCAGGGATAGGACGCCCAAGGCGGAAGGGTCAAGGCCATGGCTTGAGTTAGAGAGGAAGGTAGGTATGGAAGGGCTTCCCAGAAGGCGCTAGTGGTAAAGAACTCCCTGCCAGTGCAGGAGACAACAGAGAGACGAGTTTGATCCCTGGGTCGGGAAGATGCTCTGGTGGAGGGCATGGCAACCCACTCCAGTATTCTTGCCTGGAGAATCCCATGGACAGAGGAGCCTGGCAGGCTGCAGTCCATAGGGTCGCAGAGTCGGACACGACTGAAGTGACTTAGCATGTACGGGTATGGAACACAGGTGGGCATTATGTTTACCTTTCTTTCTCCCACTGTTCATAGAGATGTGATGGGGTGAAATATTCCTGTGTTACAGGAAAAAAAAAAATCCAGAAGGGTGAAAGATAAAATGTAAAAACTGAACAAGACTCCCCCCCACCAACTCAGCATATATGGTAGAATGAATTTCAAGGCTACTTTTACAACTTAGGCTTAAAAACCCGTTTTTGTTGTTGTTGCCGCTGTTTTGGTTTTTAAAACTAAGACAGTAAACTTGGAAGACATAAATGAAAGAAATGTAAGATTATATACAAACCCACAAAATCTTAGGGGAATAATATCATAAATACAAGCAACAAGTGAAAAATCAATTAGTGCGCACTTCCCTGGTGGTCCTGTGGTTAACAATCCTCCCGACGACGCAGGGGACACAGGTTTGATCCTTGGTGGTGGTCCGGGGAAGTTCCCACGTGCCTCGGGACAACCAAACCTGTGAGCCGCAACTGCTGAAGCCTGAGTGCCTTAAAGCCTGTGCTCTGCAACAAGAGAAGCCCCCGCCTGCCGCAACCAGAGAAAGTCGGTGCCCAGCAACGGAAACCCCTTGTGGCCAAAAATAAATAAACTAAAATATCAATCAGTCTGAGAAGAGTTAGTATCTTCATATATGAAGAGTTTCTACACGTTGATAAGAAAAAGCCAAAGAACATAAACAGGAAATCTAGAAAGGATATGAGCAGACACTTCTCAGACCCTGAAGCCAAAGAACATGTCAAAATACAGCCCCCAGGAGGCCAGAGAGAGCAAATTTCAGTAATAATGAGCTATCACTTCACACCCAAGCAAGCGGCAAAAACAACAGTCAAAAAGAGGGAAGGCACGTATTTAATGTTCCCCTGCAGAAGGGAAAGGCTACCCACTCCAGTACCCTGGCCTGGAGAATTCCATGGACTATATATATAGTCCATGGGGTTGCAAAGAGTTGGACATGACCGAGCGACTTTCACTTTCACTTATCGTAGTTCGATTGAAACAGAAATCATCAAGTTTGTGAAATCCTACATGTTTAACTTGCCCATCACATTGGAAATCTGATATTTTCTAAAACTGAGCACAGATCTCTCAAGCAATTATCACAAATTAAAAAATACATTTTTAAATGGAGGGCAATTGCTTTACAATGTTGTTCTGGCTTCTGCTGCACAACAGTGTGAATTAGCCGTAAGAATACACATATTCCCTCCCTCCTGAGTCTGCCTCTCACCCCTCTGTATCCCACCTCTCTAGGTCATCACAGAGCACTGAGCTGAGATAAAATATTTTAAAAAGTGAGGAAAAAACATTAAAAATTGGCAACACCTGCTGCTGACAGAGGTGAAGAGAAAGGGGTACTGGCACATCTTATCGTATATCAATATTTAGTTATTCTTCCTCTAACATGTATAGACCATAAACAGTCACAGCTGAGGCTATCTGTGTGAGAATTAATAGACAGAAGGCTCATTAAAAATGGAGTAAGATAGAGAACAGACATATGGTTGCCAAGGGGATGGCTGCCAAGGGGGTAGGGGTGGGGGAGGAATGGATTAGGAGTTTGGTAGGCATCTTTTTTTCCCTAATCCTGAAAATCACTGATATCTTCTCTGTCTCTGTGGTTTTGTCTTTTCCAGAATATTATATAAATGGAATTATTCAGCTTTTTGTTAAAAAAGGCAAAACAAAACCCACTTATTTATTTAATTTGTTTCTTTGGCTGCGCCAGGGTCTTAGCTGCAGCATGCAGGATCTTTAGTGGCAACATGTGGGATTTAGTTCCCTGATCAGGGATTGTGCGCTGGGAGCACAGAGTCTCAGCCACTGGACCACCAGGGAAGTATCAGAATCATTCAGTTTCTTAGCCTTGAGTCTGACCTTGTGCATTCAAGATTCATCTCTGTTGCTGTGTGTATTGGTGATTCCTTTCTTATCTCTCAGTAGTATTCCATTGTATGATATATACGGCTGCTTGCTTACCCATTCACCCATCGAAGGTCATTTAGAGTGTATCTCGGGACTTTCCTGGTGGTCCAGTGGTTAAGAATCTGCCTGCCAATGCAGGGGACACTAGTTTGATCCCTGGTCGCTGAAGATTCCACACGCCGTGGGGCAACTAAGCCCATGCGCTGTGACCGCTGAGGCCTGCACACCTAGAGCCCAGGCTACACAATGAAAGAAGACGCTGCAGTGAGCCCCGCACTGCAACTAGAGAGCGGTCCCTGCTCGCCGCAACTAGAGAAGGCCGCGTGCAGCATCGAAGACCTAGCGCAGTCGAAAATACATAGATAAATATTGTGAACAACTGTACCTAGTGGTTGGTGGTTATGAGTAATGCCACTATGAGCATCTGTGTTGAAGTTTCTGTGTTTTCATTTCTCTTGGGACAGTATCTGGGGATGGCATTGCCGGGTCATATCTGTAAATGTGCATTTACCTTGATAAGAAAAATGTAAACTGTTTTACAAAGTAGTGTTAATAATGCAAATTTTGCATCCCCGTCAGCAACATTTGAGAGTTCTAGTTGCTCCAGACCCTTGGCAACACTTCGTGTTATTATTTACTAATTTTAGCCATTCCAAACAGTGTGTCATGGTCTCTCATTGTGTTAGGGCCCCTTTATAACATCAGAAAAAAATTTTTTTTAGATAGTTACATTATTACCAAAGCTGATTTCCTTCTTTTTAAATGGAAGTATAGTTGATTCACAGTATTGTATTAGTTTCAGGTGTACAACATAATGATTCACTATTTTTGTAAATTATACTCCACTTAAAGTTACTATAAAATATTGGCTCTATTTCCTGTGCTGTACAATATACCCCTGTAGATTATCTGTTTATTTTTAATTTTATTTTATCTATTAAAATGCTTTTATTTTAAATTTAAAAATATTTAATCTTTTAACTTAAAAATTTTCTTGTTTAAAGACTTTTTTTAAAAAGTCTTTATTAAATTTCTTATAATATTCTTTCTGTTTTATGTTTTGGGTTTTTGGCCCAGAGGCATGTGTGATCTTGGCTCCCTGACCAAGGATGGAGCCCACATCCCCTGCATTGGAAGGCGAAGTCTTAACCGCTGGACCACCAGAGAAGTCCCGATTATTTATTTTATACATAGTAGCTTGTGCCTCTTAATCCCCTACCCCTCTCTTACCCCTCCTCTCATTCCTTCCCTCCCCCTGACTAGTAGCCACTAGTTTGTTCTCTATATTTGTAACATCAGACAATCTGAATGATTACTCTTGGGTCTTTTAATATCCCTGGATGGAGAGTGAAGGTAATAGAGTCTGCAGGGGCTAAGAGTGTGGAGTCTGGGTTCAACTTCCGATCCTGCCAATGACTTGCTGAGTGGGCAAGTGCCTATATCTGTCTGTCCCACAGTACTCCCCACCCCATAACAGAGGTTTTGATGAGGTGACGCAGGTAAAGTGCTCAGAACAGGATATGGTTCACTGTACGTATCAGGTAGGTTTCCTCTCCATTGCTGGCAACAGCCTTCTAGCCTCAGGGTCTCTGCACCTGCAGATCCCTCTGTTGGACTAGTCCTCTTGAACTACATAATTCCATGTGTGTGTGTGTGTGTGTGTGTGTGTGTGCACGCGCGCGCACATGTGCACTCAGGCAAAGAGTTAAGATGATTTCATCAACATCTTTAATCCATTTGTATTTTTAAAACAAGGCAACACCTGCCCTCATTATAAAAATAGACCTACCTATATGCAGGACACATTATTTATTCAGACTGGAGAGGGTCCCTTGCACAACTACAGACTCAGGGCTTCCCTGGTGGCTCAGATGGTAAAGAATCCCCCTGCAATGCAGAAGACCTGGGTTCAATCCTTGGGCTAGGAAGATCCCCTGGCGAAGGGAATGGCTCCAGTATTCTTGCCTGGGAAATCCCACGGACAGAGGAGCCTAGCGGGCTACAGTCCACGGGGATGCAGAGTTGGACATGACTGAGTGACTAACATTTTCACTTTGTACTTTTAGACTCAGGCTTGCTAGATAAAATAGAAGTCGCTAGATTCTGTCTCTCTCTCTCTCCACATATATGTATACATGTGCGTGTTAAGTTGCTTCTGTCGTGTCTGACTCTTTGCGACTCTATAGACTGTAACCTGCCAGGTTCCTATGTCCATGGGATTTTCCAGGCAAGAATACTGGAGTGGGTTGCCATGCCCTCCTCCAGGGCATCTTCCCAACCCAGGGATCGAACTTGCATCTCTTGCATCTCCTGCATTGGCAGGCAGGTTCTTTACCACTGCTGCCACCTGTATATATATATAGGCTGTACCGCATGGCATGTAGGATCTTAGTTCCCCAACCTGGGAGCAAACCCGCCCCCCCTACATTGGAAGCATGGAGTCTTTTTGTTTTTCAACATTTCCCTCATTTTATTTACATTTTCTATTAAATACAATTCATTTTTTCTAGATCATTCAGAACTGTTGTATCAGTGATTACAGGCACCCCCAGTAATCACCCTTGCTTATTTGGAGAAGCAAGAAGTCTTAACCACTGGAACACCAGGGAAACCCCCAGACATCTCATATTTTTATATGGCAGCCCTACTCAGGGAACATTTGGGGGTGACTCCCCACCCCTTGGGGGGCTGGATTCTGAGTTTAGACAGCAACGCAAGGTGGGAGAGGCTGGCTGGGTCCCTTCTTGTGCCCACTACTTACTGAGAACCCATTCCTTCCCTTGCTGTTGAACCCCCAGAGAAACCACAGAGGACGCGAGAGGCTCCAACAGGAAAACCACATCTTAATATAACCCAAGAACCCAATGTTCTCACAATGAGATGCCCACGGAAGCACAGCATGGTTTCTTTACATACTTCCAGTTGTAAGATGAGCCCTGAAGTAGCTGGCCCTGCCTGTCTCCACTAGTAACGTGGACTCAAGAGTCCTGCAGCTTCTTTCAGCCCAAGCTCCCTCTCGAGGCGTGTCTACAGCAGGGGCAGGGGTCATCCTCCACTGCTGGAAGGGGCACACACAGGCTGGAGAAAGATGGTTCCAAAACCTGCCTTCACACAACCGAGGTCATCCATGGTGATAGGTAGTGAGCACCCCAACACCAGGGCTAATCAAGGTCATCCATGGTGAGAGGCAGTGAGCACCCCCCAACACCAGGGTTAATCAAGTCCCCTTTTAGGCAAAGTTAGGCTTTGAACTTTTAGATGCTGATTCTTCCCTGGGCACAACTAAGAAAGTTTTTCTTTTTTGGCCCATGAAGCTCATCTTGGCTAAGAGAGCAGAGCAAGGGATCACCTATGTCCACCCTCCGTGTGAACCATGAAGAACAACTTGTAAGTGCCTGGTAACCATCTAGCCCCATCAATCATGGAACAGTGGTTAGAACAGCAGCAGACTGTCCCCTGCCAGGCACAGTCAGCTTGAAACCCACCTCCTGGTACAGTATATCTCGTGTTATCTATTAAGCACCTATTTTGAAGCAGACACTGTGCCAGGTGTGGGAGACCCCTGCAGAACTCAAGTCTGCTAAGGACACAGAGATACAGGTAAGAAAAAAGCAATATGGACTGAGCTCTAGCAGGAGCCAGGTGAACTTGGACTTGGGAGTCGAGGAAGGTATCTTCAAGGAGCCATGCTCTGCAGACTCTTAAAGAATGGGGGAGACTGGGGGATGCTGGGACAAGCTGCAGGGGAATCCAAAGTGAATTCACCTGTCTGCTGCCAGCAGAACCACGAGGGGGAGAGACCATGATGAAGGATGCTAGAGACAGAGGCCACAGTGGGCTGGGTTGGAAGACGTGGGGTTTTAAGAGTTTAGGTTTGGCACTAAGGGCAATGGGGAGCCATGGAAGGCTTTATGCAGGGGGCAGGTGGCAAGGTCTGGGGCTTGTTTTAGAAAGAAATCCCTCTAGCTGGGTGGGGGCAGAATGGACAGAGGTTGCCACTAGCAAAGTGGAAAACAGGTTGGGGAGGGCTATTACCCAGGGGAGAGAGGGTGGTTGCTTAGTGGGGGTGCAGGAGGGAGAGAAGTGGGTGGTTTTGAGGGGCATTCAGGTGGCAGAATGAGCTGGTTTTGGTGTAGGTATGGAGCCGGGTAGGGAAAGAGGGTGCCTCCTGGCTTTCAGCCTGGTTCCCTAGCAGACAGGCCCTGGGGGAGGCTCTGGCAGGGATCAGGGTCAGGGGGTCGGAGTCCACTACCTCCGTGCTTGGGATGCAGGGCTTCAGTTCCCGCCAGGCTATGGCTGTAACGTCCCTGCCTGCTTCCCGCCATCTGCCCATTTGTATTTCCCGTGCTTGGAATTTTCCAGCAACCCCTCTGGTCATCCTGGAAAGGAGGGGGCTAGGAAGAAGTTCCCCCATCCCAGCAGCTGGCCCACTCCACAAGGCAGAGGCTGCCCTGGGCTGACGTTCTTCCTTTTCCTTCTAGGGGGGCAGCCCGTGGCAGGGTGTCTGGGAACCCTGGAGGAAGGGCAGGGCGTCTCAGCCATGCGGCCCTCTCTTCCCATGCACTCATGGACTCAGGGGTCAAGGAAGCCCGGGTCTGCGGTGGGGGGCTGGGGAGCTGGTCATCTGGCCATGTGCGTGCATGTGCATATTGCCCTGGGGGGGGGGTTCTTACCTGCTGGAGCATGTGCTCCTGCGGTGTGCGTTCCTCCTTCCTTCCTTTGCCCATCACAGCTGGAACTGAAATATAGCACCAACCTCAGTTTTTTCTGTTGAGAAATTGAGCTTTATTTTGTCTTAAATGAAATCTTTTTTTTTTTCAACAATGAAGATAGCAGATATTTGGCCTTAAAAGCTAACATTTGTCATTATTGTGAAAGTAGCACATGGAGAATTTTTTTTCAAATTTTTGCAATGCTTTGTTGGTTTCTGCCATACAGCAATGTGAATCAGTCATAATTATGCATATATCCCCTCCCTTTTGAGCCTCCCTTCCCTCCCTCATCCCACCCCTCTGGGTCATCATAGAGTGCCAGACTGGGCTCTGTGTGTTACATGGCAATTTCTCACCAGCTATCCATTTTACACATGATAGTGTATATATGTTGATGTTACTTTCTCCATTAGTCCCACTTTCTCCCTCCTCCCCTGTGTCCACAAGTCTGTTCTCTACATCTATATCTCAATTCCCTTCCCGCAAATAGGTCCATCAAAACCATTTTTCTAGATTCCATATGTATGCGTTAATATATGATATTCATTTTCCTCTTTCTGACTTACTTCACTCTGTATAACAGGCTCTAGGTTCATTCACCTCACTAGAACTGACTCAAATATGTTCTTTTTTATGGCTGAGTAATATTCCATTGTATATATGTACCATGTCTCCTTTATCCATTCTTATATCGATGGCCATCTAGGTTGCTTCCATGTCCTGGCTATTGTACATTGTACCAGCCTGACTTAAAGATGGATTCCCAGCTTTCAGCTACTCTGTCTCTCCCCAGCTCCCTCTCCAAACTCTCTTCCTGTTTTATTTTCTCTGCTGTCTGCATTTTCTTGCCACTGTCTGAAATCATTTATTTCACTCTTTACATCTGACTTACATTTATTTTTTTAATTTTAAAATTAAAAATTTTTAATTGGATTATAGTTGATTTACAATGTCATGTTAGTTTCAGGTGTACAGCAAAGTGAATCAGTTATAAACCACATAAACATCTATCCATTCTTTTTTTTTTTTAAAGATTCTTTTCTCATACAGCTCATTACAGAGTATTGAGTAAAAGTCCCCGTGCTATGCAGCAGGTTTTTATTAGTTATCTATTACATATATAAATACATAAATTTAAAATGTTTTATTTGAGTGCAGTTGGTTTACAATGTTGTGTTAGTTGCTGCTGTATCTGAAATCGTTTCTTGCTCTGCACACGTTAACCTGCCTTCTGCATTTGGATGCAAGTTTTTGGGGGGAGCAGGGGCTTTATGCCTATTTCCTTTGCCTGCTAGGCATGCACTAGGTGCTCAATAAACATTTGGTAAAAGAAAGAAGGAGGACTCTCCTGGTGGTCCAGCGGTTAACACATCTGCCTGCCAATGCAGAGGATGAGGGTTTGAGCACTGGTCAGTGAAAATCCCACATGCCACTGGGCAACTAAGGCCATTCACCACAGCTACTGGAGCCCATGTGCCCTACAGCCCCTGCTCTGCAGTGAGAGATGCCACCACAACGAGAAGCTCGAGTGCCAGAGAAAGGCCCTGAGCAGCAACTAAGACCCAGTGCAGAAAAAAATAGAAAAAGATAAATAAATAAAAAGAAAGGAGAAACCCTCTGTCCCCAAGGGAGTAAGAGATACATAATAAATAGGTTAACAACAGAAACAATATTGTCTAATATTTAGTCAGCTTGAACAACAATAAAAGATAATTATGGAACACCTACTGTACGCTGGCACCATTTAGAACTGAGACACCAAAGGAGCACGAAGCCCACAGACATTCTTGTCTGGAGTGACTTTTCAGGTAGTAGGGGAGACAGAACAGAAATTAAAACTGAAGGAAGTTAAGGGAGTGAGTCAAAATATCTGAGAGAAGAGCAGTCTGGACAGAGGGCACAGCCTATGCAAAGGTCCTGGGCAGGGACCTGGCCCGCCGTACTGGAGGAACAGCCAGGAGGCCCATGCAGCTAGAGCAGAGTAAGCAAGGGGAGAGAGGGAGGAGGGGAAGGGAGGGAGGGGATCGACCAGGTTGTGCAAGGCTTTGTGGGCTGCAGGAGCACTTGGGTTTTTGCTCTCCGCAAGATGGGAGCCCTGGAGGGCTGTGGGCAGAAGGGGAGGCGGGGCCTGACTCAAGGGCTCACGGGCGCCCTCCGGCGGTTGCTTCAGGGAGGACAGACTGTGAGAGCTAGGGTGGGAGCGGGGGACCAGTGCTGCGAAGAGGACTGCATTGGTCCAGGTGAGCGACGCTGGGGCCTGACCAGGTGAGGGAGCGTGGGAAAAGAAAGTGGTTGGATTCTGGGTATATTTTGAAGACTGAGCAGGTGTTAAGATTTGAAATCGGTACAATTAATGCTGGGTAGGATTGGGGGCAGGAAGAGAAGGGGACGACAGAGGATGAGATGGTTGGATGGCATCACCAACTTGATGGACATGGATTTGGGTAGACTCCGGGAGCTGGTGATGGACAGAGAGGGCTGGCGTGCTGCAATTCATGGGGTCGCAAAGAGTTGGACACGACTGAGCGACTGAACTGAACTGAACTGTACAATTCAAGATTGAGGACAGACTGTTGGGGGGTGGGGTGGGCAAAATTTGTGCAAAAGTTTTTCCTGTCTGTGTTGACAGGTGGCTGGCTGGATTTGAGCTTTGGGTTCATCTCTGGTCTCTACACTGCTGCAGGGCAAGGCCCCCTTGTTTTTTGTTTTTCTTTTTGTTTCTTAAAATTGAAGTATATACAGTTGATTTACAGTATTGTGTTAGTTTCAGGTGCATAATGAAGTGATTCGTATATGCGTATATATGGCAACCCACTCCAGTATTCTTGCCAGGGTAATCTCATGGACAGAGAAGACTCTACAGTTTGCATGGCTGTATTGGAGTGTATTCTTTTAATAAAAACTTATTTATTTATTTTTGGCTGGGTTGGGTCTTCTTTGCTTTGCTCAGGGTTTCTCTAGTTGCAGCAAGCAGGAGATATACTCTTCATTGCAGTTCTTGGGTTTCTCAGTGAGGTGACTTCTCTTGTTGCAGAGCATGGGCTCTAGAGCAAGGGCTCAGGAGTTGTGCGCACGGGCTTAGTGGTCCCTTGGCATGTGGGATCTTCTCAGACAGGGAGTTGAACCCATGTCCCCTGTATTGGCAGGAGGATTCTTGTTCACTGTGCCACCAGGGAAGTCCTTGGAGCATCTTCTTGCCTGTGTGCTTATTAACAGACATGTGCTTGAGCATGTCTGCACATGTGCCCACATGAACACACGTGTGTCCCCAGGATATCTGCATGTGTACCCAGGTCTAAGTATGTCCATGTGTGATGCCCATAAGCCTTCAAAGTTGGCCTATCCTGAGCCAAGGGATCTCCTGAACCCCCCACCACCCCAGTACTGACTCATTTCAGATCCAGAGAAGAGCTTGACTTCCTCTCTCCCCCAGCCTTGACCCTGAGCCACTCTGACCATCCCCCCCCAGACAAATTCACTTTCAAAGAACCAGGATGCAGTGGAATAAATTCATCCAGCAGCTGCTGGGCCTCCCATTGGTTCCCATGGAGGGATCCAGAGCTGTCCGGAGTAGGAACCATCTTCCTGGATGGGGCCTCTGGCTCTCTGGGGGCAGGAGCCGGGACCACAAATTCTGGGATGTTCCAGATCTGATTTCCCTGGCAGGATCCAGTTCCATGAATGCGCGGCTGAGTTCACATGTGGAACTGGATGATAGTCAACAAGATAGAGGTGACGTGTTGTACCTGGATGCTGCACCTGGGAGGCTATGGTGCCAAATCCTCAGTGTGCCCTGAGAGGCATTGTCAGTGGTGTCCAAAGTTCAGAGCTAGGGAGACCCAGAGGGACTGAAGTCAAGCTTGGGCCACTCTGGGGCTTTTCATGTGGTTCAGTGGTAAAGAATCCATCCACCAATGCAGGAGACGCAAGAAATCTTCCTTTTCTCCTTCCCTCCCTCCTTCTCTTTCTTCTTCTCCTTCCTCTCCCTCTTCCTTCCCTTCCCGTATCTCCTCTTCCTCTCCTTATTCCTCCCCCTCATTTTCTCCTCCCGCCTGCTTTTCCTCTTCCTCTTTCTTCATTTTCTTCTCTTTGGTTGTTATTTTCCTGAATTTTGTTGTGGTGTAGTTGCTAAATCATGTCCAACTCTTCATGACCCCATGGAGTGCAGCACCCCAGCCTTCCCTGTCCTTCACTATCTCCCTGAGTTTGCTCAAACTCATGTCCATTGAGTTGATGATGCCATCCACATCTCTTCCTCTGTCATCCCCTTCTCATCCTGCCCTCAACCTTTCCCAGCATCAGGGTTTTTTCCAATGAGTCGGTTCTTTAGTGGCCTAACTATTGGAGCTTCAGCTTCAGCATCAGTCCTTTCAATGAATATTCAGGACTGATTTCCTTTAGGATTGACTGGTTTGATTTCCTTGCTGTCCAAGGGACTCTCAAGAGTTCTCCAACACCACACTTCAAAAGCATCAATTCTTTAGCACTCAGCCTTCTTATGGTCCAGCTCTCACATCTGTACATGACTACTGGGAACACCATAGCTTTGACTATACGGACCTTTGTCAGCAAAGAGCTGTCTCTTCTTTTTAACATGTTGTCTAGGTTTGTCATAGCTTTTCTTCCAAGGAGCAAATGTCTTTTAATTTCCTGGCTGTATTCAATGTCTGCAGTGATTTTGGAGCCCAAGAAAATAAAGTTTGTCACTGTTTCCATTTTTTCCCCATCTATTTGCCATGAAGTGATGGGACCGGATGCCGTGACCTGCTTTTTGCTATTATGTAAAAAAAAAAGTCACCGACTTCTGACAGAAGTGTCTTGGGCGAGTGGGAAGGTGGTGCTGACTCCAACCCTGTTCCCGGCAGGAGGGTGTGGGCAGTGTTTGACGACTTGAGGAAGAATGGATGATGCACCAGCTGGTCAGCCCTTCCCAGGCAGGGTCTTCCTGAGCCAGATCCTGGAGAGGTTCCCACGGCCCACTCTTGCACCTTGGCCACACCTAAAGTCTGGGAACTTCCTGATGTTCAGCCTCTGGGGGCAGCAAATGCAACTCCCAGCCCTTTGAAGCAGTTATAACAATCGTTATATTTATTGAGTGTGGGCTGTGTGCCAGGCCCAGGGCTGGGATGTTATGTGCTCAGTCACTCTGTAGTGTCTGACTCTTTGTGACCCGTGGACTGTAGCCTGCCCGGCTCCTCTGTCCATGAAATTTTCCAGGCAAGAATACTGGGGTGGATTGCCATTACCTCGGGGATCTTCCCAACCCAGGGATCAAACTCATGTCTCTTTCATCTCCTGCCTCGCAGGCAGATTCTTTACTGCTAAGCCATCAGGAAAGCCCTGAGATGCTATAAACTCTGCTTTATATTTTCCTCCCAACAAATTGGACCCCTCTCCTGCTCACAGCCACACCGGCTGCCTTTTTGTTCTTCAGACAGACCTCTCTCCAGCCTCAGAGCCTTTGCAGTTACTGTTCTTTTTTTTTCGTCCTTGGTATCCTTTGCCTTCCCAGATCTTCATGGCTGGTCTCTTCTCATTCTCTGGGTCTTAGGTCAAGTGTTACACATCCCCCGCCTTCCTAAGTGGAAACACTCCCATTCCATCACTCACTATCACATCACTTGACTTTATTTCCTTTATTACATTTATGACACTTGGAGATTCTTTATTGTTTCTGGTCTTATTATTTTTCTCTCTGCAGTTAGAATGAAAGCTTGGTTTGATCAGGGTCCTGCCTGGTCTATTTCCAACTGAGTCTCAAACTCCGTTACTTATCATCCATGTGGGTAATCACTTTAACATCTCTGAGCCCTCCTTTTTCTGATCTGTAAAATGGATATGATAGTATTTCTTTTTTAAAAACAATGTTTTTTTTAGTGTTTAGCCCTGCTGCCTGTGGCATGCAGGATCTTAATTCCCCTATCAGGGGTGGAACCTTCACCTCTGTAGTGGAATCTCAGAGTCTTCACCACTGGACCACCAGGGAAGTCCCTTGATAATATTTCTTAATTCAGAGTAAACCCATGGGAAATGCTTAGACTATGGTGTCTTGGTGCATATGAGCTCAAAAGTTATCCATTATTTTATCAAGTCCTCAAAAAAAAAAAACCTTACTAGAAGGAAGGAAGGAAGATTCCCTGGTTATACAGCACCACTAATGCAAAGATTCATTCATTCAACAAATGTTAGTTGCAAATCTGCTATGAGTCGACTGCAAAAGAGGCATGGCAGTAAGTTCACACTGTAGAGGTTAAAGTTAAAAATAATAGTAATCATGATACTGGGGTTCTTAATGGCTCAGACAGTAGAAAATCTGCCTGCAATGCAGGAGACCTGGATTCGATCTCTGGTTTGGGAAGATCATCTGGAGAAGGGAATGGCTACCCACTCCAGTATTCTTGCCTGGAGAATTCCATGGACAGAGGAGCCTTGTGGGCTACAGTCCATGAGGTCGCCAAGAGTTGGATACAACTGAGCAACTTTCACTTTACAATCATGATACCAGTGAGAATTTGTTGAGCATGTACTATATGCCAGTCTCGTTCAGTTTTCATTCCCTCCTTGGGAGGTCTGTTCATTTTCCTAGTGAGGCCACCAAGTCTCAGAGAAGGTAGTTATCTCTCCCCATCTTACATCTGTTTAGTCGCTAAGTTGTGTCTGACCCTTTTGCAACCCCATGGACTGTATCCTGCCAGGCTTCTCTGTCCATGGGATTTCCCAGGCAAGAATACTGGAGAGAGTTGCCGTTTCTTTCATCAGGGTATCTTCCTGACACAGGGATGGAACCTTTGTCTCCCACACTGGCAGGCATATTCTTTATCACTGAGCCACCAGGGAAGCCCTCACTCCCGTGTGTATTGCAGCACTATTCACAATAGCCAAGATATGGAAACAACTTAAGTGCCCATCAGTGGACAAATGGGTTAAAAAAGATGTGACCTACATAACCTCATTGGACTTCTCTGGCTTCTTAGTACAGAAAGATTAGCCTAGACTCATCTGTTTGTTTCTAGGTCTTTTCAAGTCACAGATCAGACTATTGATATTTTAGAGAGAAATATCGTGTATGTAGCCTACTATTTCAAATTCATCTTCAATATTTCATATTGCATTTGAATATTCTTTACACTTGATAAAAATATACTTCTTTTTTCTTGAAATAGTTGATTTACAGTGTTGTGCTAGTTTCAAGCATATAGCAAAATGATTCAATTATACACACATGTGAGTGAAATGAAAGTCACTCAGTCTTGTCCGACTATGCGACCCCATGGACTCTACAGTCCATGGAATTCTCCAGGCCAGAATACTGGAGTGAGTAGCCTTACCCTTCTCCAGGGGATCTTCCCAACCCAGGGATCGAACCCAAGTCTCCCCCTTTGCAGGCGAATTCTTTACCAGCTGAGCCACCAGGGAAGCCCTTATACACACATATGCGTGTATTAATAAATCTTGGTTCTTAACAACAAAAAAGATGTGACATAAAAACACATTATTTATCCATGAGAAAAAAAAGACATCTTGTCATTTACCACAGCATGGATGGACCTTGGTTGAACACATTATGCTAAATGAGATAAATCAGGGAAAGACAAGTACTATATGATATCACTTACATGTGGAATATAAAAAAGGCAAACCTGTAAAAACAGGGAGTAAAATGTCAGTTACCAGGTGAGGGGAGTGGAGTGGGAACATCGGACACTGTTGTTAAAGGGTAAAAACATGCAATAAGTAATAAGCAAAAATCCTAGGAAGCATGGGGCTTTCTTTCCTGGTGGCTCAGTGGTAAAGAATCTGTCTGCCAATGCAGGAGATGTGGGTTTGATCCCTGGGTTGGGAAGATCCCTTGGAGAAGGAAATGGCAACCCACTCCAGTATCCTTGCTTGGGAAATCCCATGGATAGAGGAGCCTGGTGGGCTACAGTCCACGGGTCTGCAAAGAGTTGGAAACATCTGAGTAGCTAAACGATGACATGAACAACCTAGGAACCTAACGCATGGTGTAGTGAATATAGACAACCCTATTATAGCCTTGCAGGAAAGAGCCAATTCTGACTCCCTGTTTAGATCTGTTTCTTTCACTTTCACTTTTGCTTCTCCTTGCTTTTGTTACCGAAAGGATATTGTTTACATACATAATGGCCTGCCTCGGGGAACCCTGCCCCCTCTCTAAATATTAAACCAAAGTGCCTTTGTTCAGGACCTTGTCCACCTGTGGATGGCTACAGGAAGGAAGCTACACATCCTCTCTCTGAGATTTGCCATTCTAAGAGATGTTTGCAAGATTAATGGGTTTTTTACTTCTCTTCCCCACCCCCCGTCTCTCTTCTATAAAAGAAACTGGCATTCAGACCATGATAAGATGGTTACTCTGAGACAATAGTCTGACATCTCCGTAAGCCGCTTTATAAATAAAGTCACGTTCCTTGCCTCCACACCTCATCTCTTGGATTTATTGACCTGTTGTGTGGCAAGCAAAGCAAGCTTGGACTTGGTGACAATACTGTTAGTTGCTCAGTTGAGTCAGACTCTTTGTAACCCCATGGACTGTAGCCCACCAGGCTCCTCTGTCCATCAAATTCTCCAGGCAAAAATACTGGCGTGGGTTGCCATTTCCTTCTCCAGGGGAATCTTCCTGACCCAGGGATCGAATCCATGTCTCCTGCATTGCACGTGGGTTCTTTACGGTCTAAGCCACCAGGGAGGCCCCTTGGTAACAATAATAATAGTATAGTCACTAAAAATATGTAGATTTATGTATTCACAGTAGCCAAAAGGTGGAAGCAGCACAAATGGCCATTGGTGGATGAGTGGATAAACAAAATATTATATGCATACAATGGAATATTATTTCATTTTTAAAAGGAAGGGAATTCTGACAACTAGTCTGACAACTAAACTTAGTGGTAGGACACCAAGGTGCTGTCTGAGAATGGTTCGAGGAAAGACTCCACAATCGGGGAGTGTTGTCAGAATTGTATCTTTGTGCATATCAGGTGTGGCTATACTTGTGAACTGCGTGCTCTCAAACAGCTCATAACGTTCGGATAGTTCCCAGGCTTAATCCCCGAAGCATTCTCTTGGCTAGTGGGCTTGAGATTCTTAGCTAGAATGGGGTTGGAGTAGGGATCTGATTTACAGAGGTAAGCAGACTCCAGATTGTACCCTTCCCTCCCCCTAATCTGCCTGCAATGCGGGAGACCCCAGTTCAATTCCTAGGTCGGGAAGATCCCCTGGAGAAGGGACAGGCTACCCATTCCAGGGTACTTGGGCTTCCCCTGTGGCTCAGTTGGTAAAGAATCCTTCTGCAATGCGGGAGACCTGGGTTCGATCCCTGGGTTGGGAAGATCCCCTGGAGAAGGGAAAGTCTACCCACTCCAGTATCTGGCCTGGAGAATTCCATGGAAAGTCCATGGGGTCGCAGAGTCGGACTTGACTGAGTGACTTTCACTCCCCTGAAGTGACTGCCTCCTGGGATTCACATCCTTGTGTCAGCCTCTCCTCTGAGTGGAAGCTGGATCTGTGAGTCGCTTCTCACCAATAGAACATTGCAAAAGTGATGGGATGTTTGCATTCTTGTGTTTAATTTCTCAATCATGTCTGACTCTTTGCAACCCCATGGCCTGTAGCCCTCCAGGCTCCTCTGTCTGTGGGATTCTCCAGGCAAGAATACTGGAGTGGGTTGCCATTTCTTCTCCAGGGGATCTTCCCAACCCAGGGATAAAGCCCAAGTTTCCTGCATTGGCCAGTGAGTTCTTTACCACTGAGCCACCAGGGAAGCTCCGGATGCTTGTGATTATGCGCTAAAGATTATGTGATGTTAAGATGGCACTGTCCTCTGCTAGAAACCTCCCTCTCTCTCCCCTGATGATGCTGAAGCAGCAAGCTGCCAAATCGTGAGCTGCCTCTGGACCATAAAGCGTAAAACTGAAAGTGTGCCCCGCCCAACAATCAGCAAGAAATGGCGTCAATTATTCAAAAAATCTGAACAGATTTTAGGGGCTTGGAGATGACAGTCCATGGAGATGGTGAAGGCAGAGGAGAAGAAAGACTATTGAAAAATTGTGCTCCCTTGGTCTTTAAGGAAATTACTGTTTATTCACAGCTTAAGAATACAATTCTGACACCGTGGGCTCTGACTCACTTGTCTCACAAAATTGATGACTTGGCACAGAAAACATACCATCCATCACTTTGGATTTTTTTTGTGTGTGTGAAGACAACATCTCTCTGAAGGTTGACTCTGTCTCTGACACATAGTAGGCACTTTACGACTGAAAAACTCACAAGGTGAGCTTCTGAGACCAAGCCTTCATGCAAGGTCATAATGGCCTCTTGTTTGTTTTTATAACCCTGTAAAGAAATTATGGTGCATATTTATTGTGGAAAAAAAAAGGTGCCAATTGAAGGGATAACATAAAAGCCAGTTGGGATTTTATGGGAGGATTGTGGCATTCACGTCCAGAGTTCTTATCTATGTCTGTACAGTAAATGTTTAAATGGTCTTTAAAAACTCATTTTGTAAATAATTTTGTATTTGCAGAAAAGCAGTACAGAGAGTTTCCATATATCCTATATCCAGCTCTCCCTAAAGTTACCATCCTATGTACAACTAGGGTATTTTTGTCAAAACTAAGAAATTGGCATCAGTACACTGCTGTTTAGTCACTCAGTTGTGTCTGACTCTGTGACCTCATGAACTGTATGTAGCCTGCTGGGCTCCTCTGTCCATGGGATTTCCTGGGTAAGCATACTGGAATGGGTTGCCACTTCCTTTTCCAGGGGATCTTCTCAATGCAAGGATCAAACCTTCATCTCCTTCATTGGCAGGTGGATTCTTAACCTCTGAGCCACCAGGGAAGCCATAGGTTATTCTAAATGATTCATTTTTTTTATGTGTTATGTACTATGCTATGAAAAGCATCTATATACTCAATTCTTTGCATATGTTCTTCCTTAAAATGATTTTTTTTAAAATTAGGTTTATTGATGTGTCATTTACATACAGTAAGATTCTCCCAGTTCAGTCTACAATTTTATAGGTTTTAACAAATACCTGCAGAATATTCTGTTGTTTGCATTCCTGCAGGTTTTTTTGTGTTCAATTTCTTCCCTTCACCCTTGTCCTTGGAAACCACTGCTCTGATGTCTGTAATTACAGTTTTGCTTTCTGCAGAATGTCATGCAGATGGATGCAATATTTAGCTTTTGGAGCCCGGTGTCTTTCACTCAGAAGAATGCATTTGAGATTCATCCCTATAGTTGTGTGTATTTGCCGTTTGTTCTCTAAAAAGAATTTTTTTTTTCCGCCGCACTGCATGGCATGTGAAATCTCAATTCCCTGACCAGGGATCGAACCTACACTCCCTGCATCGGAAGCTTGGAGTCTTAACCACTCAACCACCAGGGAAGTCCTGTCATCGGTTCCTTTTTGTTGTTGAGAAGAATTCTAGTGTGTGGATTATGCCACAGTCTTTTTATTCCCTGAAAGGACATTTTGGTTGTTTCTAGTTTCTGGGAACTATAAATAAAGCTACAATACACAATAGCATACATAGAGGTTTTGGGTGAATATTGTTTTCATTTCTTTTGAATGAATATCTACTGTTGGGTCACAGAGATGAGTGTTTGGAAGACTTCAGGGTTAAATGGTGTCTATATTTTTTACCTAAAGTAAAACTGATCTCAGAAAAATGGAGCAAACTTATTCTCTCATGTTCTGTATATGAGTTTGTTTCCCCACATCCTCACCAACAGCAGGTATTATTATGTTTTGCCAAATTGAAAGGCAAATACTGCATCTTATTTTAATTTATAAAAAAGTTTGATATCTAATGATGTTCAGCATTTTTTATATGTCTCTTGACCATAATCTTTTCTTTTCCTTGTTGATCTCTTACATATAAAATAATCCACTGGTTAATACATTTCAAATAGCCTTTTCTAGTTTTCCCATTCTTTTTTAACTTTTTGAAATTGGTTTCGGCCCCCAGAATAAAAAAAAAAATTATCTAGTCAATATTCTCAGTCTTTTCCCTTATTATTGATACCTTTGGTAAATATTCATCTTGTATTTTCTTCTAATGTGTGTGTTACCACATTTTTTTAAAAAACATCTTACTTTTCTATCCATCTGGAATTTATTTGGTTGTGAGGGTTGAAATGAAGGTCAAACGTAACTTTTTTTCCAAGCATTTAGTCAGTTGTCCCAGATCCATTTTATTGAATAAGTAGTTATTTGCCTTCTGATTTGGAGTTCCTCGTTTGGAAATACCAAATAGTTGTCTATATTTGGGTCTCTTTAAGGATCTTCTGGTTTTTTATTTTTTCCTATAAATCTTTTTTTTTCCCTTGTATTTTCATAGTTCATAATATACTTCCCTTTCAGAAACATGTTATTCTTCTGCTTTTTTCCCATATAAATCTGTCTCTTTTTTGTTTTCTGTACCTTAGTAATTCATAATATTCTTCCCTTTCAGGAATATCTATTTGTTTAATTTTTTAATATTCCTTGCAGTTTTAATTGGAGAAGGTAATGGCAACCCACTCCAGTACCTGGAAAATCCCATGGACGGAGCCTGGTAGGCTGAAGTCCATGGGGTCGCTAAGAGTCTGACACGACTGAGCGACTTCACTTTCACTTTTCACTTTCACGCATTGGAGAAGGAAATGGCAACCCACTCCAGTGTTCTTGCCTGGAGAATCCCAGGGACGGGGGAGCCTGGTGGGCTGCCGTCTATGGGGTCGCACAGAGTCGGACACGACTGAAGCGACTTAGCAGCAGCAGCACAATTTTAATGATTTCATTCACATTAACCCTATCCAGTTATGATCAAGTGTATCCCTAGGTTATACATGTTTTGGGTTGCTATTATAAAATGAGTCGTTTCCCTTTTGTATTTTTTGGTAACTTCTGGTCTTTAGGAAAGCGATTGGGCTTCCCCGATGGCTCAGCAGGTAAAGAATCTGTCTGCCAGTGCAAGAGATGCAAGAGACTCCAGTTTGATCCCTGGCTCGGGAAGATCCCCTGGAGAAGGAACTGACAACCTCTCTAGTATTCTTGCCTGGGAAATTCCATGGACAGAGGAGCCTGGTGGGCTACAGTCCAGGGGGTTGCTAAGAGTCCGACACGACTGAGTGACTAAGCAATAGCAGTAATAGCAATAAGAAAGTGATTAGTGTTTGTGGGGTTTTTTTGGTACACTGTTGCCTTCCTGACTTCCTGTTAACTTAAACAGTTTTTCAGCTAGATTTTCTAAGGCAAATATGGTTATTATCTGTAAATAAAGATTATTTGATCTCCTTTTCTCTTGATAATTATTTTTTCTTATTTTACTAGGTGATTAGAACATCCAAGAATTAACTAATAATGACAATGTATTCTTTCCTTAATTGTAACTAGAAACTTGTGTTTCTCTGTTAAACATAATAGACTGGTTGAGTTAAAATGATTCGTTTTTTAGGGAAGTGTTATCTTTTTTTCATATTTAACAATTAGTTGAGAGCTAAGTAAGCCAGAAAGAAAAACACCAACACAGTATACTAACGCATATATATGGAATTTAGAAAGATGGTAACGATAACCCTGCAAGACAGCAAAAGAGACGCAGATGTATAGAACAGTCTTTTGGACTCTGTGGGAGAAGGCGAGGGTAGGATGATCTGAGAGAATAGCATTGAAACATGTATATTCTCATGTGCGAAACAGATCGCCAGTCCAGGTTCGATGCATGAGACAGGGTGCTCAGGGCTGGTGCACTGGGATGACCCAGAGGGATGGGATGGGGAGGGAGGTGGGAGGGGGGTTCAGGATGGGGAACACATGTACACCCATGGCTGATTCATGTCAATGGACGGCAAAACCACCACAATACTGTAAAGTAATTAGCCTCCAATTAAAATAAATAAATGAAAAAAGCCCAATTAATTGTTTATGGTTCCCAAAGGGGAAAGGTGCGGGGGGGGGGAGGATAAATTAAGAGGTTAGGGTTAACATACACACATTACTATATGTAAACTAGATAATCAAGACCTACCGTATAGCATAAGGAATGATACTCAATACTCTGTCATAACCTAAATGGGGAAAAAAATCTGAAAAAGAATAGCTATATGTATATGTATCACTGAATCACTTTGCTGTACACCTAAAACTAACACAACATTGTAGATCAAAACTACGTGTGTGTGTGTGTGTGTGTGTGTGTGTGCGCTCAGTCGCTTAGTTGTGTCCTACTTTTTGGGACCCCATGGACTGTAGCCCGCCAGGCTCCTCAGTCCATGGGATTCTCTAGGCAAGAATACTGGAGTGGGTTGCCATTTCCTTCTCCAGTGGATCTTGCCAACTCAGGGATTGAACCTGCATCTCCTGCATTGGTAGGCAGATTCTTTACCTATGAGCCACCTGGGCAGCCCATACTCTAGTACAAAATGAAAATTAAAAATATTTTTGTCATAAAAAAACACAGTAGAAATAACTACCATTGACTAGGTTCTTACTATTGCCGATCACTTTTCTATATGTTTTGCAGGATTGTTTCATTTAATTCTTTTCAACAGTCCTCAGAGGTAGGTGCTGTTGCTATTCCCATTTTCACAGGAGGAAACTCAGGTTCAGAGAACCCAAGAAAAAACAGTCAGTGGAAGCATCAAGGTTTAAAAACAGGGAATAGGGACCTCCCTGGCGGTCCAGTGGCTATGATTCCACTCTCCCAATACAGGGGACCCGGGTTCCATCCCTGGTCAGGGAACTAGATACTGAATGCTGCAGCTAAGACCCAGACCAGTCAAACAGAAAAATAAGTAAAAAAAAAAAAAACTGGGAATAAAACTTCTGAGCCCATGTGTTTAACAATGCTGTAATACCTTCCTGGACCATGAAAATGTCTTTGCATTACTAAATTTTTATATTGTAATGGATCAAGATTTTACCAAATGACTTTCTGACTTCTCAGGAGCTGAACATGTACTGCTTTTTCCTTTCACTTACTGACAGTGAATTTTATTTAAAACTTTTCAATGTTTCATTAGAGTGCTGGTAGCTGGAGGGAGGGAGGGGAAGGTTCAGAAGAATTTGCCAATTGCTGTGGTGTAAATACTCTTCCTGAGATGGTGCTAGTGGTAAAGAATCTGCCTGCCAGTGCAGAAGATACAAGAGACTCGAGTTTGGTCCCTGGGTCAGGAAGATCCCCTGGAGGGCATGGCAACCGACTCCAGTATTCTTGCCTGGAAAATTTCATGGACAGAGGAGCCTGGTGAGCTGTAGTCCATGGGGTCACAGAGTTGGACACGACTGAGGACGCACACAAATACTCTCCCCATGGATGGTTTCACGCTACCAGCATGATATCACTGAATAAAGAGGTGGAGAAATGTACTCTGATGCTTCCCCTGACCCAACTACCAACATAGATTCATTCTTTCAATCCTGGCATAAATCCTTAAGGTCACAGCAAATTGCTATTTTTGCACATGCAAACACACACACACACACACACACACACTAGAATGCATATTCTGTATTGTCCCTTAACACCACTAGTGGGTTGTTGGAGAACTTGTAATCAAACACATTAATATTTCAGCAGCAAAGGTGCATGAATTTATTCACATTCTGGGTCATAAATATTATAAAGAAGCTCATATCACTGTGGGTCAAGTTGGCTATCAAATTAGATTTTCTCTCTTTTTTAATTTTTTTTAATTATGAAAGTATGATAACACATTTACAGGAGATTTGCAAAATATAGAGCAAAGTTACATGTAGTTCCACTATATATTACAATTATTCTTTGAGTAGAAAAAGTAAGATTTTTAGTTGGGGTTTCAGTATCAAGCTCTCAAAAATTAATAGAATGAATATATTAAAAACTAGAAATATACAGTAGACCTGAAAACACCATGAACCAATTCAACATAATTAGGATTTACACAATTTTCACACAACAGTAGGATATAAGTTTTATTCAAGTTTCCATAGTCTGTAAAAACTAGGAGACATTGGAACATATCCAGGGACATAAAACAAGGTGCAAAAATTTCGTGGTCTAAAGGTATAGGTATCGAAATCATAGAGTCCATTCTCTTATCACTGTGGAATTATGTGAGAAATCAATATCAAAAGATATTTGAAAATAATCCACGTATTTTCAAGTGCAATGTGACATTTGCCAAGAGAGTATCAACTTTTTTTGATGCCAAACTTACCAAAAAAAATCCGCTTTGCAGAACTTTTTGTTTTTTTTCAGAATTATGGACAAGAGTCGGTGAACCTGGGCTTTGTTTAGTACTTGTGTTCTTTTTTTTTTTTTGGATGAGCTTTGTCTTTGAACATTTTTTCCCAGGTTGCCAGGTTTTGTATCAGGGTTGGGCTGTTTACAGAATGATTAGGAAATTTTCCATCTAACTTAGAAAACTTTACCTCTTTCTTGACCTTTTGAAGACTGAGCTTCTGAAGGTTGAATGGCGAAATCATTTGAGATTGACTTTTTTGACAATGTCTTTAGTTTTGTTTTTCCATCATTATTTATTCATTCAGGTGTTCTGTGCCTTCTTGAGTTAAATGTTGGTAATGTATATATTTGTAGAAAGCTCAGTTTCACTGAGATCTTCAAATTTTTCAGCTTAGAGTTGCATGTCATATTCTTCTATTAAAAGAGCCTCTCTATATCTGGTTTTAGATAATTGCATTTGCTTTTTCTGTTTCTTGAATTAACTGCCTAGAAATATGGCTCTTCTGTTCCAGAATTCCTTTTTAAAAAATTCTAGTGTTTTTATGTGTTCTCCCTGATGAAGTTCTACTCTGTCACTCATTACAAATTCCTTCCTAGGCTTTTTTTTTCTTTCTGACACTGAATTAAATGCTGCAGCAGTTCCTTCATTTCCACGCTAGCACAGTAGAGGGAGGTGTTATCTTCAGGAGAGAGGAGAGTCAGGGAAAGTAGACTTCAAGTTAGGCTTTGAAGGATGAATAGGAGTTTTCTAAATGGAGAAGAAGTTCTTTCCAGATGAGACACCAGCCACAGAGAGAGGAAAGACCTACTGTGTTTTAGAATTGATCACTAGCATAGAGCAGTTGAATGCACAAATAAATGACATTTGCAATAATTTATTATGTTTGTAATATAACACAATGTAATTAATATGTTTATAATATACTATATTAATATATCTGTGTAATCAAAAAAATTAATTTTATATTGGAATATAGCCAGTTAACAATGTTGTGATACTTTCATAAGAAAAGGGACTTGGCCATACGTATACACATATCCATTCTCCCCCATACTCTTCTCCAACCCAGGCTGCCACATAACATTGAGCAGAATTCCCTGTGCTATACAGTAGGACTTTGTTGGTTATCCATTCTATTTATAATAGTTTGCCTCTGCTAATGCCAAACTACCAGTCTATCTCTCCTTGCCCCCTACCTTGGTCACCACAGGTCTATTCTCTATGTCTGGAGTCAATTTCTGTTTCACAGATAAGCTTATTTGTGCCATATTTTAGATTCTACATATAAGTAATATATAGTGTCTGTCTTTCTCTTTCTGACTTACTTCACTTAGTATGATCATTTCTAGGTCCATCCATGTTGTGCAAATGACATTGTTTCTTTCTTTCTTATGGCTGAGTAGTATTCCATTGTATGTTTATGTCTGTTTCTATTGGAGAGGCTTGGGTGACCCTTTGCATTGCGTACAATAATCATTTCATTCTGATTCATCACTTGCAGCTATGTGTGTATATGTATATACTTATATGTGTGTGTGCATGTGCTCAGTCACGTACGACTCTTTGCAACCCCATGGACTGTAGCCCATTAGGCTCCTCTGTCCATGGGATTTTTCAGGCAAGAATACTGGTGTGGGTTGCCATTTTCTACTCCAGGGGATCTTCCCAACCCAGGGATTGAATCCTCATCTCTTATGTCTCCTGTGTTGACAGGTGAATTCTTTACCACTGCCCCTCCCTGAGAAGCCTATATATGATATAAATGATATGCATGTCATATATCATATATATACATATATATATATAAAATCTTTATCTCCCCTGTGCTCCTGCTAAGACTCACACCTGTGGCATTCAGCACTGCCTTGCTCTTTGGAGTTGTCTCGCAGAGGCGATCCAGAGTGTCTGGAGCCTGCCTACCTCCTCATCCGTTGTGCCCCATAGCAAATGTCTAGAGAGTCAAAGCCAAGCGCCCTTTAGGAGACAGAACAAACTCCAAGATACCATCATACTTAGGGCTCTCGGCAGAATCAGGCTGAGGCCAGGCTGGGACTTCGCATGGATTCACTCACTTACATAGCTCTCCCCTGCTCTATCTTGCTTCCCACTCTCCCTTCCTCCCTTTGATCAAGGGACTAGATCCTGCTCATTGCAACTAAGAGTTAGCGCACGTGCACGTGTGTGTATGTGTGTATGTGTGCACGTTCAGTTGTGTCTGATTCTTTGCAACCCCATGGACTATATAGCTCACCAGGCTCCTCTGTCCATAGAATTCTCCAGGTAAGAATACTGGAGTGGGTTGCCAATACTGGAGTGGGTGACCTCTTTGTAATAAATCCTTGCATCCAAATCCTTGACCAGGAGGAGACCCCATCCTTCGGAACACCCGACTGCTTGGAGCTCAGCTAAGGCTGGGTATGCAGCAGGTGCTTCATGAATGCAGGTGTGTGCAGTGCTACTGCGTCAGAGGCCACCTTCTCACTCCACACACCTTCCCAGGGCCTGCCCATCCTCTCCCACAGTGGAGGACTGACTCTGGCTCCACGTCTAGCCCTGAGTTCTAGCTGCCTCCTGACAGCGGCCCCCCACACCCCCACCTAGAATATCCCAGAACTGAACTCAGCATCTTTGTTCACTCAGCATGCTGCAGATAGAAGGGTGACACGTGGAAAGAATCTGGATTTTGATTCTGCTGTTTTTAGGAATCCTGGAGCCACTCAACATCAGAACTTCTTATTCCATGAGATAATACGTTCCCTTAAATAGTCTGTTTAAATAAAACACAGTTGTGTAAGTTTAAGATGTACTCTGCAGATCTGATACATTTATATATTGCAACACGAACACCACCATAGCCTTGCTAACATCCTTATCTCATTACATAATTATAATTTGTGTGTGTGTGTGGTGGGATCACTCAAGATCTTGTCTCTTAAAGACTCTGAAGTTTATAAGACAGTATCATTGACTCATCATTATGCTGTGTATTGAATCTCTAGATTTATTATTTATCCACTATAAATAAGTTGCAAGTTTGAGGACTTCCCTGGTGATCCAGTGGCTAAGACTCCACCCTCCCAATGCAGGGGGCCTGATTTGATCTTTGATCAGGGAACTAGATCCTGCTCATTGCAACTAAGAGTTAGCGCGCGTGTGCGCGCGTGTGTGTGTGTATGTGTGCACGTTCAGTTGTGTCTGATTCTTTGCAACCCCATGGACTATATAGCCCACCAGGCTCCTCTGTCCATAGAATTCTCCAGGTAAGAATACTGGAATGGGTTGCCATTTCCTCCTCTAGGGGATCTTCCGGACCCAGGGGTCGAAACTGCGTCTCTTGCATCTCCTGCAATGGCAAGCGGATTCTTTAGCACTGCACCACCTGGGATGATGGTCTCCTGTGGTATGCCACAGGGCTCTTCCTTAACTCAGCAGCATGTGTATTTTTATGATCTCCTATCAGATATCACTGTTTTATTTTTTTCGCAGCTCTCATTGCTATTCTCAGTCATCTTTATTATTGCCTCCCCCCTCCATGTTTATGGCTTGTTTTCTACCACTAGACTATCAGCTCTACAAACAAGGGCAGAGATCTTATTTATTTTTAATTAAGGCCACATCCACTACGTAGTAGGCAGAATAATGGCCCCTCCAAAGATGTCCACTTCCTAAGTCAGCCTGTGAATATGTTAGATTATATGGCAAAGGGGAATGAAGGTTGTTAATCAGCTGACCTTGCGATAGGGAGATGATTCTGCCTCATCTGGCTGAGCCCAGGGTAATTAATCATAAGCGTCCTTAAATATGGAAGAGAGAGGCGGGAGAGAGAGAACAAGAGAGATAGCAACATGAGAAGGACTTGGCCCGGTGTTGCTGGCTTTCAAGACGGAGGAGTGATCTATGGATCAAAGAATGCAGGTGGCCTCCAAAAGTTGGAAAAGACAAAGAAATGGACTTTCTAGAACTTTTGAAAGAATACAACCCTGCCGACATCTTAAAATTTTTTTAAATGAAAATATAGCTTCCCAGGTGGCTCAGTTGTAAAGAATCTGCCTGACAGTGCAGGAGACACAGGAGACATGGGGAAGATCTCCTGGAGGAGGGCATGGCAACCCACTCCAGTATTCTTGCCTGGAGAACCCCATGGACAGAGGAGCCTGGCGGGCTATTGTCCATAGGGTGGCAAAGAGTCAGACACGACTGAGTGACTGAGCACGCATGCATAGTCGATTTACAATATTGGGTTAATTTCTGCCATTCAGCAAAGTGACTCAGTTATACACTCTACACATTCTTTTTTATATTTTTTTTCATTATACCTGCTGACATCTTGATTTTTGCTTATCGAGACGATTTTGGACGTCTTAACTCCAGAACCGTGAGAAGATAAATGTGCTGTTTTAAGTTACGGGGTTTGTGGCAGTTTGTTACAGGAGCCCTAGGAAATAGATACAGTCAACTGGCACCTAGTAAATTCTCAGGAAATGTTTGTAAAATGATTGATGGGAGGAGGAGTGGTCTCCAGACTCAGACATGGAGGAGATAAAGCAAAGCTTAAGTTCAAGTGGCTGAAAGGAAGCCAGGAGAAGGGTGGGGGTCTTGGATGCCTGGGTCAGTCCAGACCCTTTCCACTGGGCATCAGGGGGTGTTCCCACAGTGTCCGTAGTGGAAGCAGTTCAGAAACAGAAAAGGGTTTAAGATTTTTTCATTCTTTTTAGATTCTTTTCTATTATAGTTTATGATAAGACACTGAGTCTAGTTCCCTGTTCTATACAGTAGGTCCTTGTTGGCTGTCGATTTTATAAATAGTAGTGTATATATATTAATTCCCAGCTCCTAATTTATCCCCCTTTGGTAACTAGACATTTGTTTTCTCTGTCTGTGAGTCTGTTTCTGTTTTGTATATACGTTCATCTGTATAATCTTTTTAGATTCCACGTATGGTCAATATCATATATTTGTCTTTCTCTTTCTGAATTACTCCAATTAGTAGGGTAATCTCTAAGTCCATCCATATTGGTGCAGATGGCAGTATTTTGTTCTTTTTTCATTCTTTTATTATTTCTTTTTTTATGGCTGATATTTACATATTTTATTTTTATAAAATACATAATATTTTATATGTACGTATCATGTCTTCTTTACCCATTCCTCTGTTGATGGACATTTAGGTTGTTTCCGTGTCTTGGCTATTGTCAATAGTGCCTCTATGAACACCAGGCATATAGACATGAGTTTGAGCAACTCCAGGAGATCGTGAAGGACAGGGAAGCCTGGCGTGCTGCAGTCCATGGGGTTGCAAAGAGTCGGACACGACTGAGCAACTGAATAACAACAACAACAATGAACACCGGGGTGTATGTATCTTTTCAAGTTAGAGTTTTTGTCTTTTTGTGGATATATGCCCAGGAATGGGATTGCTGGATGATATGGTAACTCTATTTTTAGTTTTTTAAGGAATCTCCATACTGTTTTCTATAGTAGCTGTACCAACTTACATTCCCACCCACAGGATGGGAGGATTCCAGGAGAGGACTTCTTAATCCCCTACCCCCACCACCCACCCCAACTGCTGTTTTCACTGCATCTCATTGATGCTAGCTGGGCGTCCAAGAGAGGCATTCTTCTGTGTCCATTTTAAATATATTTTAAAAGTTTAAATACTTTTCTTCTAAAAAATGCTTTCATAAAGTAGCTTTATAGAAAAATTGAGCAAAAAATCGTTTCCAGATACCTTCTTTTCCCCCTCCCTCAATTTCCCTAATTATTAGCATCTTGCACTAGTGGATTCTGTTTGCTACCACTGATGAGCCAACATTGAAGTCAAGTTGGCCGTTCGCCCAAGAGTTCACTCTTTCTGTCGCATCTTCTTTGGTTTTGACACAAATCCATCATTCCAGTATTATATAGAATAGTTTCACAGCCCTAAAATGTCCCCCGTGCTCCACCTCTTCACCCCTCCCTCCTTCTCTCCCAGCCCCACTCCTGAGCCCCTGGCAACCACCGATTTTCTTTTCTATCTTCATAATTTTGCCTTTTCCAAAATGAAGTTCACATAGTTGGAATCATATGTAGCCTTTTCAGACTGAATTCTTTCACTCAGGGCTATACTTTTTTTGTTCTTTTAAAAAAAACATAGAAAAAATATATATAGCGTGAAATTTACCATCTTGATTTTTTGGAAGTTTTTTAAACTTCTTTCTTGTTTTTTAATATTAACAAGGTTGTGTTGGTTTCTGTCATATGGTGTACAGTTCAATGCACTAAATAACGTTCTCAATATCATGTAACCATCACCACTGTCCAGCTGCAGAGTATCTGTTTTGCAGCTTATTGAGGTGCAGTGGACGAATAAGATGGTACACATTTTAAGTGTGCAATGTGATGATTTGACAGCTCAGATGGTAAAGAATCTGCCTGCAGTACAGGAGAACTGGGTTCAATCCCTGGGTTGGGAAGACCCCTGGAAGGAAGGAATGGCAACCCACTCCAGCATTCTTGCCTGGGGAAATCCCATGGACATAGGAGCCTTGTGGACTACAGTCCATGGGGTCGTAAAGAGTCGGACATGACTTAGCGCACACACACACACAGTAATCTCTGGGTCTTTTTTTGTTCTATTTTTTAGGCTGCTCAGAACAGCAAGGGGGAATCTTAGTTCCCTAACCGGGGATTGAATCTGTGCCCCCTGCATTGGGAGAGCAGAGTCTTAACCACTGGACTACCCAGAAAGTCCCTTGTGTCCTAGTTTTAAACTGATGAATTTCATAGGTGAATGATGGCACCCACCTAAGTTGTTTTCACTCACGCCGTTTCTCTGCTTAAGAGTAAATCTGAACCCTTGATTCCTTGGCAGTTTTATTTTCTGAGAACAGTCCCTTCACACCATTTGCTTATTCTCTAATAGGATATCTTTCTTTCCCCTCTATCAATTTGTAACCACCCTTTCTGTAAGGCAGATATGAACCTCTTTTGTGTCATGCTTGTTGAATATATTTTCTCTCCCTGTTACTTGTGTTTTCATTTTGGCCATTTCTTTCTTTCTTTTTTTCTTTTTAACATGTCGACCTTTTCATTCTCATGGAGTGAAATCCTGAACTTGTTATTGTCATGTTTTTGGTGACTTAGCAAGGGCTTAGCAAGTCTCTCTCTGGAAAGATGGATACATACCCAATTCTACATTCTTCTAGTTTGTTCCAGAAGAATAGAACAATTTAAAATTCTCCATTTAGTAAATTACATTTAAACACACTTTTTAAGCTTTTAAATCCATTCATTAAAGACTATAGATTATCCTTCTCAAATTACTAAACAATTATCCTGGCCACTTTGATTGAATGTTGATGCTGAAGATTTTTCTCTTTTCAGCTGACTGGGAGTGACCTTTAAAAATAAATGATTGTAAATCAACTATACTTCAATAAAAATTCTTTAAAGTGGTTAAAAATGAGAGCATCTTCCTAGGTTACTCCTGATATAAAACTGGCTACACTTGGGTCTATTCAAACTTACTTTAACTTTGTTGTTGTTGTTCAGTCGCTAAGTCGTATCTGACTCTTTGGGACCCCGTGGACTGCAAGCACGCCAGGCCTCCCTGTCCCTCACTATCTCCCAGAGTTTGCCCAATTTCACTTCCTTTTTAGCTTTATAAGACTTTAACATTTTGATGTGTGAGAGTGTTACTGCTTTCCTGATTACCCAGTAAAAGATCTTTTCCAGATCTTCCTTCTCATTGCATATGGAATCTGAATTCCCTGGCCAGGGATGGAACCTGCAACCTCTGCATTGAAAGGTGGATCTCTCAACCACTGGATCACCAGGGAAGTCCCCTGATGCTGATTTAATTATTCTTTTAGACCAGTGATTCTCAGTCAGCATTTTGCACCCCAGAGAACACTTGGCTGTGTCTGCAGACAGTTTTGGTTGTCACAGATGAGGTGATATAATGGCATAGAGAACAAGGATGCTGCTAAATATCCTATAATGCATAATACAGCCCTTGCAACAAAGAATGATCTGGCCCTAAATCCCGAGGTTGAGAAACCCCTTTCTAGATGAATATCAGAATAATTTTCCTAAATTCTTTCAGGTACAGATTTTTATTTAAATTGGATTTAGAAATTCTTTTTTTTTTTTTTTTTGGAGGAGGAAGGATGGTCCTTAGACTATCTTTATTTTCTTATCCAGAAATAAGCCCTTTTTTTTTGGCCATGCCATGTGGCATGTGATATATATACATATATCTGAATCCCTGTGCTATACAGCAGAAATACACACACACGTGCATATATATATATATATACATACATATCCTTTTTTCATGTTCTTTTCCATTATGGTTTATCACAGGATATTGAATATAGCTCCCTGTGCTATACAGTGGGACCTAGCTATTTATCCATCCTATATGTAATAGTTTGCAGTTGCTAATCCCAAACTCCTACTCCATCCATCCTCCTTGGCAACCACTTATCTGTTTTCTATGTCTGTGAATCTGGAAAACAGTTTTCTTTAAATTATAATTTTTATATAATTTTTTCCATCTAGATTCAAGTAACTGTCACTCTCAGCCAGTAGGAAAGAGTCCTGGACCTTGCAATAGTGAAAGGAAATGTTTCTGAGAAATAAAAATATTTTATATGAGTTCCCTCACGTCTTTCATCTTTCTTGAAAACTACACTGGGATGAAGGAAGGAGGCGAGAGACGCGAACATCACAGTGGTAAGACGTTCAGATTAGTTGGCGGTACTCGCTTAATATTTTTTGTCTTATTCAGGACAAACAAACAGTTTGTCTCAGCAGCTTTTCCATCTCTTTAGCATTTTATTTGTTAAGTTCAGCCACGATCTAAATTCTCTGAAGCTGGTTAAGATGAAGCCTCAATTTGGACAGTGCTTCAGAAACCAGGAGAAACCCATTACTCAAAAATTCCCAGGAGCTGGGACTTCCCTGGTGGTCCAAGGGCTAAGTTCTGCATCCCCAGTGGAGGGGCTCCTATTCAATCCCTGGTCACGAAACTAGATCCCACGTGAAACTAAGAGTTTGCTTGCCACAACTAAGACCCAGCACAGCCAAAATAAATAAGTAAATATTAAAAATTCCCATGGGTTGCAGTTCAGTCATGCTATAGATTTTGGAAAATGTGGATTCAAGTGTGGGTGCAAAATAGGAAGATGGAAGGGCCTGATGATTCAAAATCCATATCCACATCTATTGATAATGGAATATCATTCAGCCATAAAAAAATGAAGAACTAATCCTTTGGACTGTGAGATCAAACCAGTTGATCCTAAAGGAAATCAACCTTGAATATCCATTGGAAGGATTGATGATGAAGCTGAAGCTCCAATACCTTGGCCACCTGATGAGAAGAGCCAACTCGTTGGAAAAGACCCTGATGCTGGGAAAGATTGAGGGCAAAAGGAGAAGGGGGTGACAGAGGATGAGATGTTTAGATAGCATCACCGACTCAACAGGCATGAGTTTGAGCAAATTCCCAGAGATAGTGAAGCACAGGGAAGCCTGATGCCTGTAGTCCATGGGGTCGCAAAGGGTAGGACATGACTTAGTGACTGAACAACTAATCCGTGCTACAATATGGATGAGCCTTGAAAACATTATGCTAAGTAGTGGAAGTCACAAAGTCACGTAATATATGATCCTATTTATAGGAAATGTGCAGGATAGACCAATCCATGTAGGCAGAAAGTAGATTAGCAGTTGCCAGGGGCTGAGGGGAGGGAGAAGGAAGAGTGGTTGCTTAATGGGTATGGTGTTTCCTTTTGGGACGATGAAAAAAAATTTGGAACAAGATAGTGGTAAAAGTTGCACAACATCATACTGGATGTCTCTGAATGTACACTTTAAAAGGGTTTCAATGGTGAATTCTATATTGTATATATTTTACCACAATAAAAATGAAACAAAAACAATAGTCGGGTGTATTTGACTAAGGGTCAGACATGGAGATTTTACGAATAACAGTGCTGTGTGGAAGTGTTGAAATACCCCCCCAGGAGGACAGGATGAGCAGACATCGAGCTATGTAAGTATAAGATGTCTGTTTCTATATCAATTTCACACCCTGCCTTTATCATCTCAAAGGAAAAATAAAACCTGGGAAAAAGTAGGAGGATACTGGAAGTTACTATAACTTGTCAGTGTAAATAATATGTGAGTGGAATCAGAGAAGAAAGAAAAGAGAAAGGACAAGGAAATTTTGAAATATTTGAAGTGATGAGGCATTTTGAGGAGAATGTAAAAGTCTCCCTGTTTCTTGGGGGAAAAGTTAATTAGGTTGCTTTCAGGCTTTGTTGCAAAGACTATCTTTGAGAATACTTCTTTTTACACCCATGGAGAATATTTGTGCAGTGTCTAATTTCCTAGAAGTGAGACCAGTGGGAAAAAGCATCAATACAATTTATATGTTGAAAGTCATTGCCAAATCTACCCACCTCGTTGGCTGAACTCATTTATACCTGTGGGTTTTTTTGAAAAAAAAAAAAAACTTAATGTAATTAAAACATATTTATTTGGCTGCACCGGGTTTTAGTTGAGGCATAAGAACCTGGTTGCAGCATGTGGGAACGAGTTCCCTGACCAGGGATGAAACTTGGGCTTTCTGCATTGGAGGAATGGAGTCTTAGCCACTGGACCACCAGTGTTTATACCAGTGTTTATGTGCGTACATTCTCACAAGTCTTCACATTGTGTTACCGTTTTCCTGACTGTTGGCAAATTCAGTTGAAAGTGACATGGGCATATCTCTAACTATGAAGAAAGCTGAACATCCTTTTATATATTTAAATATTTTTTGTGTTCCATATTTTTTTTCTTTTCTTTTCAGTGGTCTGTCTTTGTGCCTATTCACGTCCTTTGCCATTTTTATTTTGGCAAATAAAAGTTTGGACTTTTTTTTCCTCACTGAAAAAATTAGTATTATGTATTACACATTATGTAACATGCCATAATGCATGCCCTTTATCTGTCACTTAAGTTGCATATGTTTTTCTCACTTTAAAAAATCTGAAGTTCGGTTTTATGCAGGATTTTATTTCACTATTCATATAACTCAATGTTTACATAGCCAGATTTGTTATTTTTAGATTTTAGATTTGCGTCTTGCTTGAAGAGACGTTCCCTACTTCGCAATTATAAAACAAAATTTCCATATTGCAGAGTCTTATGCTTTCTTTTTTGAGCGGCTATGGAATTCATCAAATACATCTAAAAATATTTATTTATTTGTTTGGCTGCACCAGGTCTTAGTTGCAGCCCTCTGGATCTTTGATCTTTGTTGCAGCATGCAGGATCTTTAATTGTGTCATGTGGCATCTAGTTCCCTGAACAGGGATTGAACCTGGGCTCCCTACATTGGGAGTGTGGAGCCTTAGCTACTGAACCACCAGGGAAGTTCCATAAAACACATTTTTAGTAGTATAGAGATGCTCGGAGAAGGCAATGGCATCCCACTCCAGTACTCTTGCCTGGAAAATCCCATGGACGGAAAGCCTGGTGGGCTGCAGTCCATGGGGTCGCTAAGAGTTGGACACGACTGAGCGACTTCACTTTCAGTTTTCACTTTCATGCATTGGAGAAGGAAATGGCAACCCACTCCAGTGTTCTTGCCTGGAGAATCCCAGGGACGGGGGAGCCTGGTGGGCTGCTGTCTATGGGGTCGTACAGAGTTGGACACGAGGGAAGCAACTTAGCAGCAGCAGCAGCATGTACCCTGAATCTATGACAACGGTGATCTTGATGACTAGACTTCCTAGTGTTGAGCCATCTTTGCCCTCCTGGCCCAAGTTCCACTTGATTCTGGTGTGGGTGTCATGTTCATGCAAGCGTCCGCCTGCTTCTGTTAGTAAATTCTCGCTGCTGGGTTTTTGCACTGTTACCCGCAAGGCAGATCCATCTGTAGTTTCCCCCTCTACTCCTAAATGTACTCTATTAAAGCAGGTTTCCATGGCAACACAGGAGTCCGGATTTACACTGGGCTTCCTGCTTTAACATAATGGAAAACATTAACATAACATAATGCAAGATTGAGGGAGATTGTCCCAAAGGGACTTGCTAAAGGAAGACCCCAGCAAGGTGGTGGTGGTGTCTCTCCAAGCACTCTGCAATGTATAACAAAAGTACAGTATTTGGTGTTTGTACTCATGAACCATGAAATGATCTGTCTCTTTCCATCATGTCTTCAAGTATGGTATGTGTTTAAATGTCAGACCAAAGCCAACCTAAGAAAAACAAAGCCAAACGAAAGTCCCAAGTGGTTTTTCAAAACTATTAAAGCTTTTATTAATAATTTTGACATGATGTCAGACATCCTCAGTGGTAAAGAATCTGCCTGCCAATGCAGGAGACTTAGGAGACGTGGGTTGGATCCCTGGGTTGGGAAGATCCCCTGGAGGAGGGAACGGCAACCCACTCCAGTATTCTTGCCTGGAAAATCCAATGGACAGAGGAGCCTGGTGGGCTACAGTCCATGGGGTCACAAAAAGTCAGATATGACTGAGCGACTGAGTACACACCTGCACAGACGTCCAGAAAAGTTGCACAAATAGTGCAATTAATCCTTATGTACACACTTTTTATCAGATTTACCAATTTCATCACACTTTTAAAAATCACACCTGCTTTGTTCTTTCTCTTTTTTCTGAACCATTTGAGAGTCAGTTGCAGATATTATGTTCCTTAACCCCTACATACTTCATTTGATGTTTATTACCTGAAGCTAAGAACATTCTGTTACATCACTTCAGTAAAAGGATCAAAATTAATATTGATACAGTATCTCTGTGGAACTGATAGACTCTTTTCAATCTTCCCCAACTGTCCCAATAATTTATTTTATTACAAAAGAAAATCCAGGAGTAACTTTGATCTTTTTGTTAAGCCAAGTTTTTCTTCCATGAAGCTACCATTTTTCTTTTTTTGGACAAGCATGCTGCAGAGAGATACTTGCAGACCATGGAAATACGCCATTACTTTTCAAGCTTCCAACCATCACTTTTAGCGCTCATTGATGGCTCTTGCCAGAATCAATTATTTTGGAGATTAGCAAATGGTGATTTTCTACTTCCACTCCAGTGCTTTTAAGAAAAGGCAGAGGTTGACTTTCATTTTTTATATCGTGGTATTTTTTTGGGGGGTGAGGGGAGGTAGCTTACAGAAGAAATAATGAGGGTTTTTTTTTATCTGAAAGTGGAGGTATCTTCATTTTCTCCCAGTAAGTCACAACTACAGTGATTCTTCTGACTTTACACCCAACTTTATGTGGAGGTCTTGTATCCTGAAGGATTTCCAGAGGGTAGTATGTCCCTTGGAATTTTAGCAAATGCCACCTGCCTGAAATTGTTGGTGGCTTTTCAGACAGTTCAGTTCAGTCACTCAGTTGTGTCCGACTCTTTGTGACCCCATGGACTGTAGCACGCCAGGCTCCTCTGTCCATGGGATTTTCCAGACAAGAATACCGGAGTGGGTAGCCATTCCTTTCTCCAGGGGATCTTCCAGACTCAGGGATCCAACCTGGGTCTCCTGCATTGCAGGCAGATTCTTTATTGTCTGAGCCACCAGGGAAGCCCAATCCCTTGGTCTAAACCCTTTAATGCATCCCTGTTGCTTTTAGGATAAAGGGTGTGTTGAAGACAACCCTTACATGCTATATCCCTTCTAGTCTCTCCTACCAGCCCAGCCTCCCTCTTTTTTTTCTTTGCTCCAGCTACAGTGCCTGGCTCAGTTGTGAGAACACTGGCCTGTCCTCTGGGCCTTTGCACATGATGTTCCCTCCACCTGGAACACTTTCTTGATGCTTCTCTGGGCTGGCTCTGCCTTCTCAGATTTCAGTTCAAAATCACCTCTTCAGAGAATCCTTCTGCCTCTCCCCGCCCCACCTTATAAAACATCTGATGTGTAACTTACTGGCTTTCTCCCCACACTGGGTTGTGAGGTCTACAAGGAAATGAATGGTATTTATTTGGCTCCCTGCAAATCCCCACTGCTTACTGCATGTTGATTTTTCCACTCAACAAATATTTATTAAGCAATGGATATGTCAGTCACTGGGTGTAAAATACTGAACACGATGGACAAGATTTCTGCCTTCCTGGGGAGGGGTGAATACATGCAATAAGTCAGAATTTCAAGTAGAGACACTAGTGTGTTGTCTGGAACAGGAACAAACGGAGGAGGGGACAGGGAGTGTTTGCAAAAGTGTGGTCGGGGAAGGCTCATTGGAATAGACAAGTAGAGCCAGACACTAGAGGGACAGGGAAGCAGGAATAGATTTGAGTTAGAAGAACAGTGGGCCCAGCTACTGGCAAACTAATATTTGTTTAATAGATGAAAGAAAGAATGAATGCCCTCAGCCAACAGTTGTGCTGGGTGCTTTGTCATGCTTTATTTCCCCTGTGAGACTGTGTGCATGCGCATGCATGCTCAGTCGTGTGTGTGTGTGTGTGTGTGTGTGTGTGTGTGTGTGTGTGTGTGTGTATGTTTGTATGTGTGTATGCACACGAGCTCAGTCATGTCAAACTCTTTGCGACGCCATGGACTGTAACCTGCCAGGCTCCTCTATCCACGGGATTTTCCAGGCAAGAATACTGGAGTGGGTTGCCATTTCCTCCTCCAGGGGATCTTCCTGACCCAGGAATCTAACCTTCGTCTCCTGCATTGGTGGGCAAATTCTTTACCACTGAGCCACCTGGGAAGCCCTTACAACTCACAAAATCTGAGCTGCAGTATCCTTACAAGCATCATACAGATGAGGCCCATCGAGAGAGAGTAAAATTACTCATTCAAGGCTGCACAGGAAGTCTGAAGTGGAGGGACCAGATTCTCACTCTGTTCTGGCTTTTCTGTACTTAAGGCCCCTCTTCAGCAAGGCGAGGTGGCCACTGTCATGTGACTGACATTCGAACACACATGGACTCGGTCTGCGTATTGAAAATTGGGTGTGTCCACCTGTGTCCTACCCAAGATCTCCAGCGCCTGGTTTGCACTTTTTTTTTTTGCGAGTTTCTACACTTTCTCCTAGGGGTCATTTCTCCACCTTGAACCACGCATCGTGCGGAGGGGCCCAGGCCACCGAATACTTGAGCGCACGCAGCACGCGCGTGCACGTGGCTGTCCCCAGGGGCCTGGCTCTGGGCGGGGGTGCACTCTGGGGTAAGACATCTGGGGCGCTCAGGGCCAAACTCACTGGCCAGACTGTGACGAGGGGGAGGTGAACGCAACATTTAAGGGATAATCAAAAAGCCGAGTAACCACGATAAACAATATTTTAATGCAATATATTTTTTTTAAATGAATTTTCCAAAGTCCCACGAAGAACAAACTAGCAAAATGTTTTAAACACGGGATCCGACTTGCTGAGTTGGTCAATCTGGGGCGCTACCGGGCTCTGAGACAGGAGTCCTGGGGCTGTACGGGGCGCTGGGGCTGGGCAGGGATCTGGGGCGCCCCCTCGGCTAGGGCGCGACGGGGGCCTCCTGCGCGGGGCCCAGGATAGGGAGACTGGCTGGCGGGCGGGGCGGTGCCTCCCCCCTGCCCGTCCTCCTTCCACCCCTCTAGGGCCTCTGCTGGGCGCCGAGTCCCTTCCGAGCCCAGATCCGCACCGCCTTTTCCCGCGGCCCAAACGGGGCCCAGCTGACGGGCCGCGTTGTTTACGGGCCGAGCAGCCCTGGCTCCCGCCGCCCGCCCGCCACCCGCCAGCCCAGGTGCCCGCCCGCCTGTCCGCACGTCCGTTTGTCCCGCGCGTCCGAAGATCGGAGCTCCGGAGCGCTCAGGGCCAAGAGCCTAGAGTTAGGGGTGTGCAGCGGGGGGCTCCGGGCCCTAAGATCGTCGGGACTGGGGCCCGGGCCGCGGGGGCCCGGAGTCGGGACCGTCTCCACCCGGCCGCGCTGCCGAATTCGTAGCGGCGGAGGCCGCGCGCCCCTCCCGGGGCCGTTTCTAGAGTCCTCCCGGGCGCAGGCTGCGGGACCTTGGGCGGCCCGCGTGGAAGAGAAGGACGCGCGACCCCAGCGCCTCTGGGGCGGCCACTTCGGAGCATGCACCCCGCCGGCCAGCGCCTCGCGCTCTGATCCTTCGGCACCCCGCGCTCCCGCAGCCATGGGCGCCGGGGGCGGGCGGGGGGCGGCAGCCGTGCTGCTGATGGTGGTCGTCGCCGCGCTGCTGGTGGGCGCCGCGGGCCACCTGTACCCTGGAGAAGGTGAGTCTGGGGGGTCCCGGAGTAGGCGGGAAGCCGCGCGGGTGGGGAGGGGACCCTTTTCCAAAATGGAACCACCCCCCGTTGTGGACAGAGTGCCGTCCTCCGTCTGAGGGCTGGTGGCCCGGACCGTTTCTCCGGCTTCGCGGGGGGTGGGAAGCCGCTGACCTTGGCCTTTGCCCGCCTGGGCTTGCGGCTCCACGATCCGCATGCGGGCCCCGGGCTGGAGGAACCCTGCCCTAGTGCCCGCCCCTCCGCGGGCGCCTCTCCCGAGAGCGCTCCTGGAACCCTCGTGTCTGGGCCTCTCCGAGCCCACCACCTGGCTCCGGAGACGGGACACGCGTCCTCTCTGGGCCGCCTCCGAGAAGTGGGGTCATCGGACACTCTCGGACAGCCAAATGTCCCGGGCACAGACGGCTTGGAGTGAGAATCGAGGGTGACTGACTGAAGGCAGGGTGGTCCCTTGGGATCCCAGTAGCTTGGTGACGCTCCCTCAGGGGACGAGGAATTGTAGAACCCGCCCCTTTCTTTCTGGTATCTAGACCCACGGCTACCCCTGACTTCAGTTCCATGTTTATACTCTGGAATTCTGTTTCCAGATGTCGGAGGCAAGCTCTAGCCCTTGGCAACAGCGCAGCTGTAGTAGCAGTAGTGTCAGCTTTTATGATTATTATAGCTAGTGTCACCAGATGCCTCGGGCTGGCTGGTCTTATCTCTCTGGATCTCTGCCGCAGCCCGTGGAGGCTGATACTGTTGTTGGTCCATTTCATAGAGGAGTAAACTGAGGCTCAGGAAGGACACAGAATTCACTTGCCCCAGAGTCAGAGCTAGAGAGAAGACAAATCTCTCTGGTGGTGCCAGTGCCCAGGGCTCTGCCCAGCTGCCACGCCCCAGGAACCCCTGGTAACCTCCCTCCTCCACCGTTTTACCTGTCGGCTTGGCGGTCTCTAACCTGTGGTCAGCCCAGCACTCCGCACCCCCTCCCTTCTCAAGTCTCCCTCATGAGTGTCCCTGGGCTAGCAGCTCCCTGGTATGGGGAGAGGGGCAAGTCCCAGCATTTTCCTTGGGCTTGACAGCAGGTCTTTCTGGCTGCAGGTCAAGGATGGAAAATCCTTGAAGAGAATATAACTGGGGTTTCCCACCATGATGGCGGAGGCCCTGCTTTCAAAATATGTGTTGGGTTACTTCTTCAGATTTCTCCATAAAAGGAAATCAGTCCCGATGAGGAAGGGGTCAGGCAGGGAAGGAGCAGAAGTTCCTGAGTTGCTTGTCGGTGAGTGGGGATGCACAAGAAAGCACGTGGGGGCTCTGGAGTTGACAAACCAGGTTTGTGGAGCACCTTTGCCAATTAGGCAAGGTCTCCAAGCACCTGAATGCCTGGTATACAGTGGGTGCTCCTCCAAGGAAGGGTAGCAGTGGATTTAGGCTCTTGTTTAAAAAACAAAACAACCCAGACCAGCTGTTAGATCTGTATCAGGCTTTGCACACCCATGCGCATGTGTGTCTGTGTGTGCGTGCACACCTGTATATGTATGCGGTTCCTTGCTCCTCTGTTCCTGGTAGCTTTAGTAATTAATGGTGGATTTGTGCCTGGGCTGGCTTTCCTGGTGGCTCATATGGTAAAGAATCTGCCTGTAGGAACCAGGGTTTGATCCCTGGATCGGGAAGATCCCCTGGAGAGGGGAATGGCTATCCACTCCAGTATTCTTGCCTGGAGAATCTCATGGATAGAGGAGCCTGGTGGGCTACAGTCCATGGGGTCCCAAAGAGTCCGATACGACTGAACGACTTTCACTTTCAGAGGTCAGTGGATGGATTTACCACTTCTTACATGTTTATAGTTTCCACGAGGGAGAGGCTTATGTTTCTCTTGTTCACTGCCACAGTTCCAGAGCCTAGAGCAGTCCCTGACACCTAGTAGATGTTTGATAAATTTATTTATTTTGACTGTGCTGGGTCTTCATTGCTGTGCTGGGCTTTTCTCTAGGTGTGATGATCGAGGCTACTCTCTAGTTGCTGTGCATGGGCTTCTCATTCCGGTGGCTTCTCTTATTGTGGAGCCCGGGCTCTAGGGCACGCGGGCTTCAGTAGTTGTGGCACGTGTGTTCAATAGTTGTGGCTCCCTGGCCCTAGAGCAGAGGCTCAGTAGCTGTGGCACTCGGACTTACCTGCTCTGCAGCACATGGGATCTTCCCGCACCAGAGATCGAACCCCTGTCCTCAGCATTGGCAGGTGGATTCGTCACCCTTGGACCACCAGGGAAGTCCTAAATATTTGTTCTAGATTCAACTCCTATCCTTCCTGTTCTCCCCAGGAGTCCAAGTCACGACTCCTTTGTTCTCCAGATAAAACCTAGCTGACACAAATATAAGCAAAGTCTCCGCAGGCGCTATTCTACACACTCTGCATTGATAATCTCAATTAATCCTTACCACAGCACTCTGAGGTAAGGTTTATCATCCATTTTGAAGGTGAGGAACTTGGATGAGGTGGCAGTGCTGAGATGAGAACCCCGGTTTGTTAATAAAAGGTTTCTTAACAGAAGGTTCTTCTTGGGACCCTGAGCCTCCCCCCCCCAACCCCTGTGGTGTAAAGGTTAACGAAATACTCTCGAATAAGTGACCTGTGATGCCCTTTGGAGGTTTGGGGAGGGGCGAGGAACTTTCCGGATCATTGGTTCATCTCTAGCCGCAAGCACTGTGGCATTCTGTCTGGGGTGGGGGTGGGGTCGAGGGAGATGAGTGGGATTTTGAAGGACTAAGGACTCTCTCCACGGTGTCATGTGGGGTGTGCCCGCCCATTTCATCCCCCGCCTGTGGAGTCTCTGTGGCTTGGCTGAACTGGGCAGTGGTTTTCTCTCCCATGTCTCCTTGGGTTGACCCACTCTGGCCCGAGATGACCCAGAAACACTGCAAAGTCAGAGAATGAAGGCAAAGTGGGGTTAATTATAGTGGAAACTGAGTCTTGGCCGTGGCAGCGAATTGATGAGTTGAGGTGCTAGGTGTTGCTTTTGGATCCCCCTTACCTCTCGAGGGTGGAATCTGGTGTTTCTCTTGTGGGTTCTCTGATGTACTCCAGGACCCTCAGAGCAGAACATCTGCTCTCTGGGTCAGTTCTCTGAGGTTCTTCCTAGTCTTTGCTTCCCTCTTGGTGACCTGCCCCTTGACGCTGCCCTGCTCATTTATAGAGGTCACTGGGTGCGAGCCTCACCCTGAGGGCCCCCACCTCACTCCACTTCCTTGTTGACATCCTTTATTTTTTGGCTAGAATAGACCTTCTCGATTTCCGTGCTCTTGATCTATGAGGTTCTTGATCTATGATAGTTCTTGGTTGCAGGGGGCTGTCTTGTGTATCTTAAGGTGTTGCTCACTGTCTGTGGTCTCTGACCAGTAGCAATGCCCCTCTCCAAGTCATGACCTCCAAAAAGTGTCTCCAGACACCACCAACTGTCCTCTGAGTTGAGAACCACTGCTTTTGGTGCTAGTGGTAAAGAATCTACCTGCCAATGCAGGAGACACATATGAGATGCGAGTTCAATCCCTGGGTCAGGAAGATCCCCTGGAGGAAGGCATGGCAACCTGCTCCAGTATGCTTGCCTGGGAAATCCCATGGACAGAAGACACTGGCAAGCTGCAGTTGATGAGGTCATCAAGAGTCAGACACGACTGAAGTGACTTAGTATGCAGGACACTTATCCACTTAGGTCCCCTCCTCTCTCCCCTCTGTTCAGGGATCTCCATCTGCCCAGGAGCCTTTTTCTTTTCAGCCTATAAACACTCAATACTCCCCAGGGCCCCGCTACCCACCACCCACCTTTGTCTTCCTCTGTCAAGCCTCCTCCAGCTGCTGATGGGCATTCATCACCCGTGCTCTCTCACCTTTCACCCACTGCTTTGCCCACAGCATCTGGCTTGTGTCTCCATTGCTTTGCCCATGGTGCTAGCGAAAGTCGTTCCTCACCTCCCAGTGGCAGCCTCACCCCAGCTGACTTCTCTGGGTTTTGCCTCCCCTCTCCTGGTGAGTTTTCACCTGTACCTGGCTCCTCCCATCCTCTCTCTTCTTTTCCTCTGCTCCTTTTCCGGGCTGTTATTATCTTGGTCTTCATCGACAGCCATTGCCTACTCTGACTCTCTCTCTCTCACGCTCACTTTTTAATTTATATGTGGTCAAAGTCTTTAGAACAGGGGTCAAACCCTGCCCGCCCACGCCTGTTTTTGTAAATAAAGTTTTATTGGCATGCTGCCATGCCCGTTGGTTCACGCATCCTCTATGGCTGCTTTTGTACTCGAAGGGCAGAGTTGAACGGTTGCGATCGCGTGGCTCCCAACAATATTTACACTTGGGCCCTTTCCAGAGAAAGTTTGCCGACTCTGGATTTAGAACAAACTCCTCGAGGATCGTTATGACATGCCTCATAGCTTGTGTGGTCCCTGATATGACTTTGGATGAATCAAGTTAAATGAAATGCCCAGGAAAAACACTGTGTTTTTCCCTTTACAGAACAAGCCTTATTAAAGAAACTGATACCATTTGCTGTGCTGAATGTATGGGTTCTGATGGTGAGAAAATAACAGTGATGTTCCTTCTTTGGGGGTGTGTGTGTGAGAGATCTTTGGATTTATTTGTTTAAATGGTCTTCTTGGCATTGAATGAGGACTCTGTGCTATCAGCCCTGTCTCCATTGCCAAGAGAAAGTGGTATCTGCTGGGAGATACCACTTGAGGGGCCTCTTGAGAACCCCTTATGTAAATTTCTATGAAGAACGCAGTGGGGGTGACTTGGTTTATGTTTTGCAATTGGACCATATTTATGGTTTTTAAATTAAAATAATAACAGTGCATTCTTATTGCAAAAAAAAAATTGCACAAGTTTAGAGGGGGAAAAATAAAAGTTCCCTTTTGTCCCTAAAACCATTGTGTTTCAATCTTGAGAGATGACTATGCTATGTTTGGACTTCCCAGGCGGCTCAGTGGCAAAGAATGCATCTGCCAATGCAGGAGATACAGGTTTGATCCCTGGGTCGGGAAGATGCCCTGGAGAAGGAAATGGCAACCTACTCCAGTATTTTTGCCTAGATAATCCCATGGACAGAGGAGCCTGGCAGGTTACAGTCCCCTGGGGTCACAAAGAGTTGGCCATGACTGAGCTTGTACACACACATGTGCGCGTGCACACACACACACACACACACACAGGTGCGTGTGCTATTTTGGTGTGTATCTTTTTGTTTTGTTTTAAATATTTATTTCTTTATTTGGCTGCTTCAGGTCTTAGCTGTGGTGCATGGGCTTCTCTTTAGTTGTGGCATATGGGCTTAGTCGCCCAGCAGCATGTGGGATCTCAGTTCTCCCGACCAGGGATCAAACCTGCATCCCCTGCACTGGAAGGCAGATTCTTAACCAGTGGACCTCCAGGGAAGTCCCTGTTTGGTGTGGATCTTTAAATATTTTTATTATAAAAATGGTGGTACAGCAAATCTGACTTTTTTGTGTGTGTACAGTTTTTGCATTTTAATCCCTGCATAGAATTGTGTAGCTGTCCCCACAGTTAGGACACAGAAGTGTCCCATCTACCACCACCCAAACTCCTTCTAGCCAACCCTTTATCGTTATGCCATCCCCACCTCAAACCTCTGGCAACACTTTGCCTCCCTATAGTTTTTGCTAGACTTTTAAAAGTGTCTTAATTCCTGCGACTTCCCTGGTGGTCCAGTGGCTAAGACTCCATAGTCCCAGTGCAAGGGGCCTGGGTTTGATCCCTGGTCAGGGACTTAAGATCCCGCCTGCTGTAAGCAAACATCCCACAAGCCACAATTAAGACCCAGGGCAGCCAAATAAATGAATAAATATTTTTAATAAGTATCTTATAATTGGATCAATAGTCTTAAGCTTGAAAACTTCAGTACTCATAAGATTCTCATTATTTCTGGATTCCATATTTGTGAATTCACCTATTTGTGAAAATTTATTTGGCTTCCCTGGTGGCTCAGATGATAAAGAATCCATCTGCAATGTGGGAGACCTGGGTTCGATCCCTGAGTTGGGAAGATCCCCTGGAGGAGGGCATGGCAACCCACTCCAGTATTCTTGTCTGGAGAATCTCCATGGATAGAAGAGCCTGGCAGGCTGCAGTCCATGGGGTCGCAGAGTCAGACACGACTGAGTGACTAAGCACAGTACAGCACATTTGTAATTCCAAAATAAATACTCAGAGCTTTAATGGTTATTCCTGGACATGCACCAGGAGGCACAAGTGGCAAAAAATTGGGATCATCTGACAGGCATGTTCCAGCTCAGATCAAACAAGGTGACATCTTGCCTTCTCGTTGCATCTCTCCTGTTGTGGATTCATAAATCCCCAAAGATTAAGACAAACATCCTTAAAAAACTTTTTTAATTGAAGTATACTTGGTTCACAATGTTGTGTTAGTTTCTGGTGTACAGCAAAGTAATTCAGTTCTATATATGTGCACATTTGTTCAGTCACTCCATCGTGTCCAACTCTTTGCGACCGCATGGACTGTAGCCCGCTAGGCTCCATGGGATTTCCCAGGCAAGAATACTGGAGTGGGTTGCCATTTCCTCCTCCAGGGGATCTTCCTGACCCGGGGATCAAACCCACATCTCCTGCACTGGCAGGTGGATTCTTGACCACTGAGCCACCTGGGAAACCCTTGAGAGATGAGAGATGGCAGAGAGCCCCTAGCTTGTGTTTCAAGGAGCAGGGAGGTCCTCCTGTGTTCTGTTAACCCTGGTGCTGAGCCATTCCCCAGTGGCTGTCAGGGCTTCTAGAAACCTATTTTGTTTCCAGCAGAGTGAGCTTCATTCTGTGTTGCCCAGTGCAGACTGGATATGAGTTCCAGTTGGAGTTCAAGGGAGACTGATGAGGATTAAAATTTGATGTCAAATCGGAGCCTTTCTTTTAATTTGTTCAGGGGATAGTGTCCCATCAAGTTGAGAGGGTACCTTCTGTTTCGTGTTCAGGAAGAGCAGGCTGTTACCAGGAGGTGCTTGCTTCTCTCCCATGCCTTTATGAGAAGGTGGAAAACATAGGTACTTTCGAAAAACTGTGTTTAGTAAGAGTGTGGAAAAAGGTAGTGGTTGGATACAAAGGGATAAAGAAAGCAGGCCTCCCCCTGTTTTCTGATGGCCTTTCTATGACTTCTTGTTGCTAATCTGTTTTCAACCATGGATCTGGTTTCCTTGCAGGAGATCAGAAAACGGATCAATTCTCACCAAGATGTTTCTTCCTAATTATATCGTTACATCGTATTGAAGACATCTGCTACTTTTGTTGTTGTTGTTCTTACAAGACTTCTCTTGGTTTTCTTTTTTAAAAATTTGTTATTTATTTTTGACTGCACTGGGTCTTCATTGTTGTATGTGGGCTATTCTCTAGTTGCTGTGCGCTGGCTTCTCATCACAGCGGCTTCTCTAGTTGCGGACCACAGGCTCTAGGGTGTGCAAGCTTCTGCAGTTGCAACACTCGGGTTCAGTAGTTGCCCCATGGCACGTGGGATCTTCCCAGACCAGGGATCGAACCTGTGTCCCCTGCATTGGCAGGCGGATTCCAGGAAAGTCCCAAGACTTCTCTTGGTATTTTTTCTGGTGTCTTTTGTGGCATCATCTGTATACATGAAGAGGTAGGACTCTTGAAATGGCATGGAAGCCCCTTGTAACCTTGTGGTTTGATGGGTGATGTCCTTGGGATGGTCTATACAGAGGTATGGAATTGACTGGAGGGATTAGCCTAGTTGTTCTGGAGCTTTCAGAGAAGCTTGTGGAAGATATGGGTGTCAGGGTGACTGTGGGTCTTTGGTCCTCTCTCTGGTTCCCTGGTCTTAAATACTGTGCTCTCCATACCTTCCATACCCCTTCCATCCTTTATCCTCCTGGTTTTATCACATACTGTCATCGCTTCTGCCTGCATCCACCCCTCACCGCAAGCTCCGGGTCTACATCTTCCCAACACCCACTGGATCCACATCCCAGAGCATCCCAAAGGCCCCCACAGACTCAGTGTGCCCGAGTCTGAGCCTGTTGTCCTTGCCACTGGTTCTATCTGGCCCTCTCCAGGTTCATCAACAATGGTGCCTCACCCCCTGCCCCCATCCCATCTCCCTGGTAACCGAGTCCCCACTGATGCTGGTTCCTTAGACGACTCTGTGGTCTTGTCTGTTTCCTTCTGCACCCACTCCATGACAGGCCCCCTAGGCCAAGCCACAGAGGTGGTTCCAGAGTGCCCTGTCCAGTACCTTCTCTTCCCTACTACCAGAGAGATTTTTCTACTTGCTGCTTCGGTCCGTCTACAGCTGCCAGCTCAATCAACCCATCCCCCTGGAAGTTGAGCCTGGCCTTAGCTGGGCAGCGTGTGGTCTCAATTCCCTGACTTCATGACTGTACTTCCTTGGGGTTCTCTCTTCTTTATGTGCTTGCGTTTGCTTCCTGTGCCCCAAGGACCTTTCTTTCTTTTTTTCACCCATGGATTCCTACTTTTTCCTCATGGAACTGGGTCAGAGGCCTCCTTCCTCCCCTCTCTGGCTTCATCACCCACCCCATTCTCCTTCCCTTTCAGCACAGACTGAGTGTATCTGTCTGGGTCCCCACAGACATTGGTCTGCCCAGTGGAGGTGCGTTCTGGTGAAACGCTGACTACACAGTAAATGAAACCGTACTCTAAGTGTGGGTCCAGAGAAGGGCTTGATACATGTTTGTCTAAAGTAGGAAGCAGTCTATCCCGGAGTGGCCAGGTCCTGGAAAGGAGGGGAAAAGAACTGTAGTGGTCTGAATTGCCACCTCCCCGCTCCCCATTCATCGGTTGATACCTTAACTACTCAACGTGGCTGTATTTGGAGAGAGAGCTTTTAGGAAGTAATTAAGGTTAAATGAGGTCATGAGAGGGCAGTCCTAAACCAACAGGACTGGTGGCCTCAGCATGAGGAGGGACTTCCCTCATGGGTAAGACTCTGACCTCCCAATGCAGGGGTCCTAGGTTCGATCCTTGGTCAGGGAACTAGATTCCACATGCCGCAGCTAAAGATCACATGTGCTGCGACTAAGACCAGGTGGAGCCAAGTAAATTAAAAAACAAAACAACAACCAACAACCCCAAAGAAGGCAACTAATGGTATTGATCCTGGAACAGAGTGCTCAGAGGAACAGGTGGGGCTGGAGAGGTGACCCAGGTTGGGTAGATGGTATGTTTGTCCGACATGAGTCCTTGTCATATCATTGGGCACCTCATTCAAAATGCAGGTTCATGGGCTGGGCTCCCAGAGACATTGATTCATTTGATCCAGAGCTGGGCCTAAGAATCTGCATTTTAACATACACCACCCTCCTCCCCCAACACTCCAGGTGATTCTGATGGTCCACAGAGAATTTTTATTCAAGGAAGAGATACTCTATTTTTAAAAATATTTATTTATGGCTGTGCTGGGTCTTTGTTGCTGTGTGGGCTTTTTTTGCTCATTTTGGTAAACAGGGGGTACTCTCCAGTTGCGGTGTGCAGACTTCTCATTACAGTGGCTTCTCTTGTTGAGAAGCATGGACTCTAGGGCACTTGGGCTTTAGCAGTTGTGGCTCATGGGCTCAGTAGTTGTGACTTCCAGGATCTAGAGCACAGGTTCAGTAGTTGTGACACATGGACTTAGTTGCTCTGAGGCATGTGAGATCTTCCCAGATCAGGGATCGAACCCATGCCTTCTGCATTGACAGGCAGATTCTTTACCACTGAGCCACCAGGGAAGACCTCCACTGAATATTTTGAGAAATGCTGTGTGATGGCTAAGGACACAGGTGTGGGAATCCTAAGGACCTACGTGTGATGGACTGAATTGTGTCCCCCCCCCCAAAACACACATGTTGAAGTCCCAACCCTCTAACACCTCAGAATGCGACTATCTTTGGAGATTGGGTCTTTAAAGAGGAAGTCAAGGTAAAATGAGATAACCAGTGTGGCCTCTAAGCTAATAAGTCATGTGCTCAGTCACGTCCTTCTCTTTGCGGCTCCATGGATTGCTGCCAGCCAGGCTCCTCTGTCCATGGGGTTTCCTGGGCAAGAACTTTGGATTGGGTTGCTGTTTCCTCCTGCAGGAGATCTTCCTGACCCAGGGATCGAATCCACGTCTCCTGCACTGGCAGGTGGGTTCTTCAGCAGTGAGCCACCTGGGAAGCCCATTTGCTGATAAGACTGATGTCTTTATAAGAGGAGATTAGGACACAGACACACCCAGAGGGAAGAGCATGTGAGGACACAGGGAGAAGACGGCCATCTACAAGCCAAGGAGAAAGGCTTCAGAAAGAATCAGTTCTGCTGACACCTTAATCTCGGACTTCTGGCCTCCAGAATTGGGAGAAAATAAATTCCTCTTGTTTAAGCCACCTGGTCTGTGGTCGTTTGTTAGGGATGGCGCAGTAGACTAATATGCTGGGTTTAAATCCCAGCTCTGTCTCCTTCTGGCTTTGTGACCTGGAGGAGGATATGTTTCTTTCTGAGCCTCAGTTTCTTTCCTCTTTGAGGAAATCTGTCTTGGTGACAGATTTGTCTTGCCTGTTTCCCAGACCCCAATCTTGTGCATCTCACAGCTCAGGGTATTTACTGCCCTTCTGTGTCCAGCCATTTCCAGCAGAAACAATCTCACACACTTTTGTTGTTGTTGTTCAATTGCCAAGTCATGTTCAATTCTTTGAGACCCCACGGAGTGCAGCACACCAGGCTTCCCTGTCCCTCACCATCTCCTGGAGTTCACCTAAGTTCATGTCCATCGAGTCGGTGATGCCATCCAACCATCTCATCCTCTGTCATCCCCTTCTCCTGCCCTTGATCTTTCCCAGCATCAGGGTCTTTTCCAATGAGTCAACTCTCTGCAAGAGGTGGACAAAGTATTGGAGCTTCAGCTTTAGCATCAGTGCTTCCAGTGAATATTCAGGGTTGACTTCCTTTAGGATTGACTGGTTTGATATCCAAGGGACTCTTAAGAGTCTTCTCCAACATCACAGTTCAAAAGCATCAATTCTTTGGCACTCAGCCTTCTTTATGGTCCAACTCTCTTATCTGTAATGACTACTGGAAAAACCATAGCTTTGACGATATAAACCTTTGTCAGCAAAGTGATGTCTCTGCTTTTTAATATGCTGTCTAGGTTCTGGCTGAAGTCAGTTTTAAGAGCCAGTCTTAAGAGCAGGCAGGTGGAGACTCATAAGGGTATCTGGCACCTCGGTGTGCCCAAGTTCTAATTTCTGAAGGGAATAAATCTGGGAATTGGTTCCAAGTAGCTTGGAGTGAAGAACTGATATGTATACGTGGCTGGACGCCAGTTTTCCTCTATTCTTCCTACCCTTCATCACGTGACTATCATCATTTATAGATGAGGAAACTGAGGCACACAGAGATTAAATATATGACTCAGGATTATACTGTTGGCAGGTGCCCGTGCTGGAGTGGGAGGCCAGATCTATTGTGTTTCTCTCTCTCTCTTTTCAAAAAAAATTATCTCTTTATTTTTGGCTGCACCAGCTCTTAGTTGCGCCACACAGCATCTTCCATCTTTGTTGAGGCACTCAGGATCTTTACTTGCGGCATGTGAACTCTCAGTTGCAGTGTGTGGGATCTAGTTCCCAGGTCGGGGGTGGAACCCAGGCCCCCTGGATTAGGAGTGTGGAGTCTTAGCCACTGGACCACTAGGGAAGTTCCCAGATCTGTTGGGTTTCTAGCGTGCCCTGAAACTGGTGTGGGTGGTGGCCTGACCTGAACCCAAGACTTGTTGGCCAGGACTGCTGAATTTTGGAAGAAGCAGTGTTAAGACTGGAAAGAATGCAGAGAGGAACGTGTGGCCCCGGAAGAGGCCACCAGGAAGCATTTGAAGAATGTTTGAAGAACGTACAGGCTTGAAAGCAAAAAGTATCACTCTTAGCGCTGTAAAGAAGTTTCAGAATCTTCTAGACATCTCCCTCGCAGATCCTCAGTACTTATTTGCTGTTTTCATGGTGAAGAGAAAACCAGGGGAGAAGGGACACTTTCCAAGACGGCTCTCGTATCCGTCTTCTCTCCAACTGTGAAATTCATAGATTCTTCTGGCCAAGACGGGAACTTCAAGACTAGCACTGTCTGCTTTGATGGAAAGTCTATAGTTGCACTATCCAATATGGTGGCCACTATCCACATGGTTCTCTTGAAATTGTGGCCAGGGCAAATAGATTTTTACTTTAATAGTCTGTATAGTCAAAGCTATGGTTTTTCTGGTAGTGATGTATGGATGTGAGAGTTGGACCATGACGAGGGCTGAGTACTGAAGAATTGATGCTTTTGAACTGTGGTGCTGGAGAAGACTCTTGAGAGCCCCTTGGACTGCAAGGAGATCAAACCAGTCAATCCTAAAGGAAATCAATCCTGAACATTCATTGGAAGGACTGATGCTGAAGCTCTAGTACTTTGGCCACCTGATGCAAAGAGCCAACTCATTGGAAAAGACCCTGATGCTAGAAAAGATTGAAGGCAAAAGGAGAAGGGGGCGACAGGGGAAGAAATGGTTGGATGGCATCACTGACTCAATAAACATGAGTTTGAGAAAATTCAGGGAGATAGTGGAGGACAGAGAAGCCTAGTGTGCTGCAGTCCATGAGGTCAAAAAGAGTCGGACGCGACTCAGACTGAACAACAACAGACTTTAACTCATTGAAACGTAAATGTGAAAAATGTAAACATAAAGTCTTGTTTAACTTTAGTTGATTGAAATGTCAGAAAATCCATACTTGATTCTGTTATTGAACAACTGCTTTTGGGGGGATATAAAGAATACTACATTTTCAACGATTCATTTTGTGGCATGTGCATATACTGATTGAGTATTTCTGATCAAAATTTAGCATCTAAATTGAGACATGTTGCAAGTGTATAATACACATGGCATCAGGGAGGCATAATGTGAAAAAAAATCTTGCAGTTTTTTTTTTTTTTAGTATTGCTTACATGCTGAAGTGAAATTTTTGGATACATTGGATTAAGTATATTTAATTTCAGTGTTTCTTTTTTACTTTTTTAGAGAAGATTTAAAATTCTACTATGTTTCTATCAGATAAGGCTATTCTAGACCCTACACACCCTAGTGACCTACAGCGATGAGCTATAGCTTGCTGTCACTCTTGACCTTCCAATGAAGTAGGCACAACAGAATAATTCTTATTGCTCTGTTTGTGTAGGTTTTAGTCCTGGTATCACCTCCTCCGGGAAGCCCTTCTTGACTGTCCCGGGCTTAGTCAAGTAGCTTGTTTTTTTATGATTTCTTCTAGCCTTTGACTCTGCCCTTAACTAACTGAGATATCCTCCTCAGTTATACCTTCAGTTGATTTAAGTAGTTAATAGCAACTATAGTCTCTGAGACCCAGGGCAGTCTGTATCCCATTCTTTTAAGCACTTCCAGTTCCTGGAACAGCGGAAACAGGTTTTCAGCAGATAGGTGCTGCAAGAGTGAACGAACGTATTTAGCAAGCTTCCTCCGGGTTGTCACCACATGGACATTATTTCATTGTTTCCTTATTTAAGTCACATTCATCTGCTTCTTCGTTAGGTATGTTTTTGAAAAAACAGAGGTGGAGAAACTGTAAAATAGTTACAGCATAAACTTTGCCTTTAATTGCTGGGTTGAAATCTCAGTTACCCCTTACAACTCATTCTGTGTGAATCTTGAATTGCTCATCACAAAAATGGGCATAGACCATTTTATTTATCTACTTCCTCTGGGGTTAGCTTTAGAATTCATCAAGAGAGGACTTCCCTGGTGGTATAGTAGATAAGAATCCGCCTGCCAGTACAGAAAATACGGGTTCGATCCCTGGTCTGGGGAGATTCCACATGCTCCAGGGCAACTAAGCTTGAGTGCCACAATTACAGAGCCCCAGCTTTAGAGCCTCAGAGCTGCAACTACTGAGCTCGTGAGCGTAAGTCTGTGTCTGCAACAATAGAAGCCACTGCAATGAGAAGCCCGAGCACTGCAACTAGAGAGTAGCCCCTGCTCACCACAACTAGAAAAACCCGTGCATAGCAATGAAGACGGAATGTAACCAAAAATTAAATAAATAATTTAAAAAAGAGAGAGAACGTGTCTGCCGGAACATGGCCAAGTGCTTCACATAGTGAGTGTGTTAGTTGTCACCAGGACTGCCCTCCTCCCCTGATCCCTGTGGTCCTTCCCTATCTGTGTGTAGAGTGATGGTTAACCAGGTGCCACTTACTGAGGACCTGAAGTATCCTTCAGTTTCCCACCCAGAGGTATTAAAAACCAGTGCAAAGTCCTACACATATTGCTGGCACCACTTCTAACGTCCTCTGGGTATTTTCTGTCCCCTCAGTAAATTGCTCTATTGTCTTATACTAACAGGGACACATAAGGCTTTAATGAAGAGAACGAAATGGCAACCCACTCCAATATCCTTGCCTGGGAAATCCCATGGACAGAGGAGCCTGGTGGGCTGCAGTCCATGGGGTAGCAAAGAGTCGGACACGACTGAGCAACTAAACAACCACCACCACCACTATAGCTTTAATGACTCGAGGTAGAGTCATTGGAGATTAAAAAATAAAGCAATTCTTTGTTGTCCCGGGTAGTTATAGTCATTTAATTTTTAAACAATGACTTTATTGAGAGCTAATTCAATACCATACAATTCACCTATTTAAAGTTTACCATTTAAAGGTTCTTTGTACATTAGTATATTCACAGAATTGGGCAACCATCACTATGATCAATTTAGAACATTTTCATCAGTCCTCCCAAAGAAATCCCATACTCTTTATCTGTCACTCCGCATTTCCCTCTCTTGAACCCCTTGAAACCACTAATCTACTTTCTGTGGATTTGCCTATTCTGGATATTTCATCCAGAATGAAAAATGGAATCATTCCACATGTGGTCTTTCGTGACTGGCTTCTTTCACTGAGCATCATGTTTTCAATGTTCATCCCTTTTGTAGCTGATGTCAGGGTTTTCTCCTCTGTTATTGTTGAGTTATCTTCCTCTGTATGGACATGCTACATTTCATGGACATGTAATGTTGGCTTGTTTCCCCCTTGTTGGTTATCATAAATAATGATGCTATGAACATTTGTACACACATTTCTGGTTGGACCTATGTTTTCATTTCACCTAGGAATGAAGTTTCTGGGTTATATGGTAACTCTTTGCTTAATCTTTTGAGGGGCTACAAGACTATTTTCCACAACAGCAGCTGAGCCATCTTCCATTCCCACCAGTAATGTACAAGGGTTTTAATTTCTCTGCTTCTGTGTCAACTATTGTTATTGTCTGTCTTTTTAATTTTAGCCATCCTGGTGGAAGTGAAGTAGTATCTCACTGTGGTTTGGATTTACATTTCCCTGATGTTCAACAGCTGGTTAATCTTTGAATGCATGTTCATATCTGATTTCTCCCACAACTTGGGAAGGATGGTGTTTTTGTATCTGCACCAATTTCACAAGTGTGTGTGCGTGTGTGTGTGTGCGTGCGCACGCGCGTGTGCAGGTAACATAGAGTTACGAGACTCAAGCTTGAGAAGCCCAGACCTGAGACCAAGTGTAAGCTGTACACTGCCAGATATAGTACAGGACACCAAGTTAAATTTGAATTTAATATAAACAATGAGTAATTTTTAAGGATAAATATGTCCCAAACATTGCACGAGACAGACTTACCTAAAAAGTACTCCTTGCTTATCTGAAATTCAAATTTAACTGGTCGTTCTGCATTTTTTTCAAATTTTTAATTAACTAATTTATGACCGTGCTGGGTTTTCATTACTGCTCAGGCTTTTCTCCAGTTGCAGTGAGTGGGGGCTACTCTCTAGTTTCAGTTCAAGGGCTTCTTACTGCAGTGGCTTCTCTTGTTGCAGAGCACAGGCTCTAGGGTGCTCGGGGTTCAGTAGTTGCAGTTCCTGGGCTCTAGAGCACAGGCTCAATAGTTGTGGCACATGGGGGCTTAGCTGCTCCAAGGCATGTGGGATCTTCCTGTACCAGGGATGCAACCGTGTCTCCTACATTAGATGGTGGATTCTTTACCACTGAGCCACCAGGGAAGCCCTGTCCTTCATTTTTATTTGCTAAATGTAGCAATCTTGAATGTTACTGGTGGGTCGTATGTCCTTGTCTGATTGGCTTTGCCTCTCAGAGTTGTCTCATCTGTGGGGTGCAGATGGAGCCTGTTGGGAGGGATCAAAGTGCGGTACCTGTCTAGACAGACCTCTGTGTGTAGATGCTGTTGATGTGACTGAAGCTGGGAGCCTTAGACGAGGCTTGGGTGGCATGAGTGTGTGGTATTGGAACTGACATCCTAGTCCTCTCGAAGGTGTCTGCCAACCTCCTACTGAGTGAGTTGTGTGTTTTGGCAAGGAGAGGCTGTCTAAGGAATTCACATCTGATGAATGTTAACTCCAGTGTAAGGAACACAGGAGGAGAGAAGGATCTAAATAAGTATATGGAGGAAAGGAAATCAGAGAAGTCTTCCTGGAGGAGGTGGCCTCTGAATTAGATCTTGAAGGATGATGAGCTGGATTTCAAAGTAGGGAGCTAAGATATAAAGAACTTTGACAGACAAAGGGACTCGAGCTACTGTATTCAGAACAGTGGCCACTTGGTGCACATGTCTATTTCCATTCATACTAACTAAAGTGAAATCAAATACTCAGCTCCTCAGTCTTATATAAGCCACATTTCAAGTGCCTGACAACCACAAATGGCTGGTGGCTTTCATATGACCAGCACATATGTAGAACATCTCTGTTGTCTCAGAAGTGCTGTTGGACTTTGTCAGAGTAAGGCAGGGGTCACCAGACTACCACCTCAAGGGAAAACACCAGCCCACAGCCTGCTGTTATAATAAAGGTTTATTGGAACACAGCCATAGCCACTCATGGTCTCTGGGCTGCTTTTGAGCTGTAATGACAGAGTGGAATAGTCTAAACAGAGACTGACCGAAAAGCAGAATGTATTTACTATCTGAGCCTTTATAGAAAATATTTGCCCACCCTGGTCTAGGGGGATGAAAGCACAGAGCCTAGAGGTGACACCGCGATGCGTTTGGGAGAAATAAACAACAACAAAATAGCTGACATTAATTGAGCACCTACTGTGTGCCAGCCACTGCTTGGGTGTCTGCATTATTTCATTCCCTTCTCTTCATAGGTCATGTTATGGGAGGCAGGAGGCTTGGAAGACCCTCTTGTAATTGGAGAGTAGTGGACAGGCCTGTTTTACATGGAGCAGGGGATGGAGGGGCAGAACCTTGAGAGCTGTGAGAGGGGAAGTGCAGGGTGCTGGGGAGCCATAGAGGGTGTCAGAGCAAGGGAGAGACCAACTGCAGGAGAATAGGTGTGCAGGATGTTTGTACTGGGGAGATCAGACTCTCTGGGAAGCCCTTGACACACCTGGGTAAAAGGTAATTAGACTGTGGCTGCCTGCCAGGAGGGCAGGTTGGGAAGGAGAGTCAGGAAAATGAGAGAATTGACAAAACACAGCCAGGTCTCCTTGCCCCATTTCTGATGTGGGCATCTTTATCCCCATAAATCCATTTCCTGAAGATGTTTCACATTGACTCACTGGAGACGGCTCCCCTTTCCCCTTCTGCACCTGCTGCATTACTCAACCCCCTATAATACCAATGTCTCCATTGCATCATATTTGATGTGATGGTTTTAAGGTTTCTAAACAGGTACTGCCAAAGGAATTATTATTATTCAGGTTTTTTGCCTTTTGAGAGTAATTACTTAGGCATGGATACTTTACGGAGAAAACCACTGATGGGGAGTGGCTACAGAAGTCATGGGGTTCGGTGCTGAATGAAATCTTGGGACCCCCTCACCCAAAAATAATTAAGGATTTCAGAATGGATGGAAGAACATTAAGCCCAGGGCAAGGCCCTTCTGAGCAGGCGTGGGCCCCAGGTCACATGGCCACGTGGCTGTCCTGCCACTCATTCTTATAAACCATCCATGGGATGTTTGCTCACCTGTCTTGCTCTCTGCTTGTTTGCACTTCCAGTGTGCCCCGGTATGGATATCCGGAATAATCTCACCCGGCTGCATGAACTGGCCAACTGCTCGGTCATTGAAGGACATTTGCAGATTCTGTTGATGTTTAAAACAAGACCTGAGGACTTCCGAGACCTCAGTTTCCCCAAACTCATCATGATCACTGATTATTTGCTGCTCTTCCGGGTCTATGGGCTGGAGAGCCTGAAGGACTTGTTCCCCAATCTCACGGTCATCCGAGGCTCACGCCTCTTCTTTAACTATGCGCTGGTCATCTTTGAGATGGTTCACCTGAAGGAGCTTGGCCTCTACAACCTGATGAACATCACCCGGGGATCCGTCCGCATTGAGAAGAACAATGAACTCTGCTACCTGGCCACCATCGACTGGTCTCGCATCCTGGATTCCGTGGAGGATAATTACATCGTGCTGAACAAAGACGACAATGAGGAGTGTGGGGACATTTGTCCAGGCACTGCCAAGGGCAAGACCAACTGCCCTGCCACTGTCATCAACGGGCAATTTGTGGAGCGGTGCTGGACACACAGCCACTGCCAGAAAGGTATGTCAGAGTTCTCTGGATTCTAAACCATTTCTTGTGACTTGGTTCATTAAAAAGACGCTGGAAATGTTCACTAGCTCAGGTGGTGACAAACCTTGTTTTGTAAAGGCTCAGATAATAAGTACTCTAAACTTTGCAGTCTATACAGTATCTATTGCAACTACTCAACCCTGCTATTGGACTGGGTAAGCAGCCACCTGGCAACAGTGGGCAATAAATATATGGGCATGGCTGTGTTTCAATAAAGCTTTATTTACAAAACCAAGTGGTGGGCCGAATTTTGCCAACACCTGAGCTAGCTGGTTGAATGTTCCTCTTGCTTGAGAGAGCAGATGAGTATGGATTTTGCTATCGAAGAAAGGAAATGTATTTCTTGTCTGATTTAAGATTGCTCATGGTGGCATTTGGAAAAAGGAATGTGTAAAAGGATAAAAACAAAGCAGCCATCCTTCTTCCATGATTACTGGGGTATTTCCGGCTAGTGGCTCTGTTGTGTCTGGATTTAGTTAACTTTCCCTGTCATTGGGTATTTAAATTATTTCTAATTTTCACAAAGAGGGTAGAACATTTTGGTGTGGAAGCTTTATTGAGCATTTTTTCCTCCCTTCAGGTTTTGGTTTTCCAGAAGTGAAATTTCTGGGTCAAAGTTTCTTGATGTTGATTGCCAAATGGCTTTCCGGAAATGTTGTACCAACGGGCACTCCTCCTAGCAGTGGCTGAGAGGGAACACCTTGGCTAGCTTGGAGTGTTGTTTGAAAAATCTTTCATAATTTACTGGAGGGAGGAGCTGGTGTGTTGTCATTGTTTCTATTTGCATTTCTTTGATTGCTATCAGGGTTGAACCTTTTAAAACATGTTTATTTATCATTTAGGCTTTTTCTTCCTGTTCATATCCTTTGTCCATTTATCTTTCAGTGCCTTAGTGGTTTTTGAAATATTAATCTGCGTGTGGTTTTCGTAGCAAAGACTGTTAACTTTTTGCCAATTACATTTTCAGATGTTTTTGTTCAGTGATGAAAATACTCTGGCTGTCCATTGCCAGAGAAGCTTAAAATGTTTATGGAGTTCAGACCTGAATTTTTGCATGCATCTCATATTTTTTTATGCCTAAAAAGTCCCTTTCTATCCATAAAATGGAAGTTTTTCCTCCAAGTTTTCTATCTTAACTTTAATTATTATCATTAAAAAATATGTCAAGGGTATCCATTTTCCCCCAAATAATTAGCTGGGGGCTCAAGGCCATTTATTGCAGAAATTTACCCCTTCATCGTTGATTTGGGGGTCTGTTTCTGAGTTTCTATAATTATGTCTGCCTTTCCACGTGCTGAAGTTATCACTATTCTAATTCATGTCGTTTTATAATGTTTTGATATCCAAGAAGGCTAGTTCCCAACACAAACTTGTTAGCTGTTTATTGTTTTATTGATTCTTTCACATGCTGTGAAATTCCCTGGGAAGAATTAGCAAACGTGAGATGGAGACAGGAGAAAGTGAGTGGGTGGCTTAACGGTTGTATCACAAAAGATAAGGGAAGGGAGAAAGGAGGGTTTTCTCACCTGAGCCCAAAGCTATGGAGAAGCCACACAGCTATGGAGAAGTCAGTCCTGAGTAGCATCCTTAGACTCAGCAAGGAGGGCTCCTTCAAGTTCCGGGAAGGCGTCATCATGGATGGAGATGTTGAGTGGGAGAAAACAGGAGGTGAGAGGGCGGATACCTCTTTTTTGAGAGTTTGGCCAGTGAGGGGAGGGAGAATCTGGTGGTTTGTGGGCAGAGGAGGGAACAATGATTATTATATTGTGGAAGAATCTTCAGAATGTCGGTAGGTCAGGGACACAGAGAAGCCAAGCTGTGATCAAGAAGAAAGATCAAAACTGGGGCAAAGTCTTGGCGGAAGTAGAGGACCATCCGTGGGTTTGGAATTTCGTAGAAGAACAGGGAGATTTCTGAGGTGGTGGTGGGGGTGAATAATCTGGGTGGGAGTGAATATCCTGATGAATTTGGAGGTAAGGGGGTGACCTTCTTTGATGGCAAGGGGAGGAGAGGCTGTGTAGGCCCTACCATGTTATAAGGACACACAGCTGCAATGGGAATTCTGTTATCCTTGTTTTAGAGACCAGAGAGGTTTTTAACCTGCCTAAGGCCACACAGCTAATAAAAGATGGCTGGAGTTTGCACCACATCTGAGATACAAAAATAGCATCTCTGTGTGTGTTTTGTGGGGGCATGGGTGCCTTCTCTGTTTAGAGATGGGGAGCTTACTAGTAGCTGGGGGAAAACAGTGAACACTTTTATCCCAATGCACCGTTCTCCAAAATCAGTTTCTTATTTTTGCTCCATACTCACACGTCTTGAGATATAATTTAAGACATTCCTCTGTGGACTTATTTCTGTACCCATTTTAGTCAAAATATCTAGGATGGTATTATCTGCAAAAATGTCCGTGATGTTTTGAGTAGGTTTTGTTTTTAATCTTGTGCTTTGGAGAACAAGGCTTGTTTTTCTACACTGGGGGTTTCATCACCAGAGAAGGCGTGGCTTTACATATAAGGTTGCAGCTGAGAAGTTGAGACCTGTGCTAGGTACCAGTTCCTGGCATATGGAATCAGTGTTTGCTCCTGGTTCGTAATCCCGTGATGGGGTCCTCTGTTAGTCACTCATTTGTGTCTGACTCTTTGCAGCCTCATGGGCTGCAGCATAACAGCCTTCCCAGTCCTCCACTATCTCCTAGAGTTTGCTCAAATTCAGTCAGTGATGCCATCCAGCCATCTCATCCTCTGTCACCCCTTTCTCTTGCCCTCAATCTTTCCCAGCATCAGGGTCTTTTCCAATAAGTCAGCTCTTCACATAAGGTAGCCAAAGTATTGGAGCTTCAGCTTCAGCATCAGTATTTCCAATGGATATTCAGGGCTATTTCCATTAGGATTGACTGGTTTAATCTCCTGCTGTCCAAGGGACTCTGAAGAGTCTTCTCCAACACTACAGTCTGAAAGCATCAATTCTCTTGGCGACAAGGAAGGGATTGTCCTGTCCTGGTTATAGATGACAAGAAATAACTGTTTTTTGAAGCTACACTCTTGTCTATCCAGTACAACTCAGCTCTGGCTTTTTGCCCCTTCAATTTCTTTGATTGTGGTAAAATATATATAACATAAGGTTTACCATCTTAGCTGTTTAAAATGCACAGCTCAGTGACACTAAGTACAGTCACTTGTGCAACCACCCCCACCATCCATCTCCAGAACTTTTTCATCTTGCCAAACTGGAACTCTGTCCCCATTAAACACTCACTCTCCCTCCCCTACCCCAGCCCCCAGCCCCTACCATCTACTTTCTGTCTCTATGGATTTGACTTCTCTAGGGATCTCATATAACTGGAATCATACAGCATTTGTCTTTTTTTTCACTTTTATTTTTATGTCTGGCTTACTTCATTGAATATAATGTTCTGGAGGTCAACCATGTTGTAGCAGGTGTCAGAATTTCCTTATTTTTTAGGGCTGAATAATATACTGTTGTATGAACGGGCCACATTTTGTTTATCCATTCATCAGTGGACACTTGGCTCCTTTCCACCTTTTAGCTATTGTGAACAATGCTGCTCTGAACATGGGCGTACTCCTGTGGCTTTTAAAATACTTATATTACTTTATTGCTGTGGCTTTAGAAGGCTTACCCAACACTGTATGGGATTTTCCAAGGTAAAACAGACTGAAAAGAATCTTTAGAAGATACTCCTCACACCCTGTCTAAGGCAACAGATACAAACCTGCGAAAAGTACCATCAAGTCCTCAATTTCCCTCGAGTCCTCTCCAACACCTCGTTGAGCCTTTTTCTTGCATAATTGCCAGGTTCTGGAAATCTCCAAGGTCTGTCAGCAGACCAGAAATTGAGAGAAAAGGGCAGATTGCTTCCTTTTCAGAGAGTCCTCCATAGAGATAATTACTCCAGATCAGATGTATAATTCAAAAACAAAGAGTTTAAGGTTTTTGTTTTCTACTAAGGATCTGGAGTGTAGATATTCTGTGTTGCAATAATGACCCACCCATGCACGTGGACAATCAATTAAAGCAGAGTGAATCATTATTTGTTCTTCTTTTTAACATTAATTCTCATCCATAATTATTAGAAAACAGGATATTAAGAGTGTTAGGATAATTGCATCTGTGAAAGCTAGAAAGAACCAGAAACTTTCAGGGACAGGAAAAAAGTATACTTTTGGGTAGCAAATTAACCTATCTCAAAATAAGACATAAAGAGGGGGAAATTTTTTTATGGAGTTTTGAAATATCATAGGTACCACATTGATAAAAAAGAAAATCCCTGGAAAATCATTTTTGCACTTTATGAAGAATGGATAGCTAATTTCATAATGATTTTATGTATATATTCAAGTGGAACTAGAAAAAAACCAAGAATTTGTAAAATACATTTTTAATTCTAAAGAAAAAAGACAGACCAGACCAGACAGACAGACCATTGGAATGAAGGTGTTGAGTTGTCCTCTGGACCCAGTTTAAACATTCTCTACAATGTCTCCTTTTCTACCTGATCCTCAAACAATGATGGTTTGGGCAAAGAGAGAAAAGAAGGTTCTCAATGGTTAAATTAAATTAAATGGATAATCACTCTGGCATGTGTCTTAAGCTGCTTCCTTTCTATCACTGTCTACATGTTTGGGGTGGAGACGCCAATGGAGGTCAAATACAAGGAACTCTGAATGAATGGAGTGGCGATGGAGTCTATGTAAGCTGGGTCACAAGGTGTGTTTATTGAGAACCTACTGTGTGCCAGGTCTTGCGGTCCTTGGGGCCACAGAAGTGACCAGCCTCGGTCTCCTTGGAGAGGACCTTCTGGTAGCAAATGCAGACATTGAACATGTGACTGAATGCACTTGTGGGATGAGTGACAAGAGGGAGAATCTGTGGGTGAAAGCATGGAGTGAAGCTCTAGTCTTCCAGGTCAGAAAATCTCTCCCTGCCCCCTACATGGATGGATCATTAAGACCCCGAAAGTCAGACTTCCAGTGCAGGAGACCACGGGTTCGATCCCTGGTCTGGGAAGATCCCACATGGCGAGGAGCAACTAAGCCTGTGTGACGCAACTACTAAGTCCTCTCTCTAGAGCCTGTGCTCTGCAACAAACGAAGCCACTGTAGCGAGAAGCCCATGAGGCACAGCTAGAGAAAAGCCCCCGCTCGCCGCAACTAGAGAAAGCCCGCACATAGCAATGAAGACCTAGTGCAGCCAAAAATAAATAAATTTAAAAAATGATTTTTAAAAAGGAAATGGTTACCACCTAGAAGATGAATAGAAAGGGTTTTAAAAAAAGACCTCAAAGATTGGCCTTGCAGGACTCATTTTCAAGCAGTTACAGGAATTGTTCGGAGTCCTGTCCTGCCGTTTGTTGGTACGTGAGCTGGACTAAACCTGTGCTTCCCCATCTGAAGAGTTCGAATAATTGTGGCACCTGCTTGTCAGGGTTGCAGTTTGGGGGGTTAAATGAAATGATACCTGGGGGTACACTTATTGCAGCACCTGGCACTTGGTGAATGTTCTGGAAGCTTCTCCTAGGTGCCATGAGTTCACCAGCCTCTCTGGGCAGACCAGCCCCTGGGTGAGTATCTGTCAAAGCTTGGCTCCATTTCTGACTTTGGTCTTGGGGCAGGTAGACGAAAACCCACGGTGAGAACTGGGTGCTTGGACCTACAGCCCCAGAGAGAAAATCATTTTCTTTACTTGGTGCCTCAGCTTTGGGCTCTTGGGGAGACCAGAAACCACAGGACTTACTTGACCAGCTGCTGTAGCCAAACCCACTGGTATTTTTTTTTCCCCTGGGAGGCCACCCCAGCTACTTGCTGCCAGTCAGAGGAGAGGGTGAGTCTGGGGCACGCTGGGTACCATGAAACTGGCTGGTGACATAGAGACATTGGTAAGAAAGCAGGAAGGAGCAGGAGGCAGAGGGAGGTGAGTCTCTCCCTGAGTTTGCATTTCCATCTGTGTTTCAGAGGGCTTCCCAGGTGGCGCTAGTGATAAAGAACCCGAGGGCCAATACAGGAGATGCAAGAGATGCAGGTTCCATCCCTGGGTTGGGAAGATCCCTTGGAGGAGGGCATGGCAACCTACTCCAGTATTCTTGCCTGGAGAATCCCATGGACAGAGGAGCCTGGCGGGCTACAGTCCATGGGGTCCCACAGAGTCATACACGACTGAAGTGACATAGTACGCACGCTGTGTTTCAGATTCTCTGAAGGTTAAGGTGCTCTGTTGATATTAAACACTATGTTTTTAAATGCACACACAGTCACTCTTGAAGGGTTTGCTTTGAGGCAGAGGTCTGAACTTCAGGTTGAAACTTTTTCCCCACTTCTTCCATTTTTTAACTTTATCTCTGCTATTGTAATAATCAGAGCCTTCTCAGTGAATTATTTTGTGCCAGACACTATGTTGCTTTGCTTACAATATGGCAGCAAGCTCTTCCAACGATTTCTCCTTACAGATGAGGTCCTGGGAGCCCCAGGAGGTGAAGCCACTTGTCCAGGGTCACATCACTCGTAAGTAGTAGAGATGGGCTTTGATCCCCAAACCCAGGTATTCTGGCTCTGAATCTGAGCTCTTAACCACTGGGCTTACCTGTGTTCATTGTGGAAAGTTGAGGGAACTTCAGAGAACAAAGAAATCTTGGGTGGGGAGACGCCCTAGAATTGGCCCTGCCAATATTCTGGCTGCCTTTTCCTATCACACTTCCTATCTCATCATTTTTTCAAATTAATTTTTAATGGAGCATAGTTGATTCACAATGTTGTATTGGTTTCTGCTGTATAACAGAGTGAATCAGTTATACTTATATTCATTCTTTTGTAGGTTCTAGTCCCCTATAGATCATTACAGAGTATTGAGTAGAATTTCTTGTGCTATACCATAGGTTCTTTTTAGTTATCTATTTTTATATAATAATGTGTATATGTTAATCCCAGTCTCCCAATTTATCCCTCCCCTGCTTTCCCCTTTGGTAATCATCAGTTTGTTTTCTCTATCAGTGACTCTTTCTGTTTTGTAAATAGATTCATTTGTACCATTTTTTTAGATTTCACATATAAGCAATAGCATATAATATTTGTCTGACATTTCACTCGGTATGATAATCTCTAGGTCTATCCATGTTGCTGTAAATGGTATTATTACATTCTTTCTTATGGCAGAGTAATATTCCATTGTAGATATGTTACCACATTATTTATCCATTTCTCACTGATTGACATTTAGATTGCTTTCATGTCTTGGCTATTGTAAGTAGTGCTGCTATAAACATTTGGGGGTGTGTATCTTTTCGAATTACGATTTTCTCTGAATATATGCCCAGGAGTGGAATTGCTAGATCATACGGTAGCTCTATTTTTAGTATTTAAAGAAATCTTCATACTCTTCTCCATCGTGCATGCTCATGCTCTGTTGCTTTAGTCATGTCCGACTCGGTGACCCTATGAACTGTAGCATGCCAGGCTCCTCTGTCTATGGCATTATCTAAGCAAGAATACTGGAATGGGAAGCTATTCCCTTCTCCAGGGGATCTTCCTGACCCAGAGATTGAACCCGGGTCTCCAGCATTGCAGATTCTTTACCATCTGAGCCACCAGGGCCTGTAGTGGCTGCCAATTTACATTCCCACCAAGAGTAAAGGAAGGTTCCCTTTTCTCCATGCCTTCCCTGCCATTTATTGGTTTGTAGAGTTTTTGATGATGGCCATTCTGACCAATGTGAGGTAGTACCTCATTGTAGTTTTGATTTGCATTTCTATTGAACATCTTTTCATGTGCCTCTTGGCCATTTGTATGTCTTCTTTCATCCCATCTTAAGTTAGCTATCTCCTCCATCAGACTGAGTTCTCCTGAATACAGGGACCATGGCATTTATAGTTGTGTCCCCAGGACCAGCCATGTAGATAAACAATGACATCTTTGACCACTTATTACTAGCTAATGCTTATTGAGCACTTACAACGCACTAAGCTCTGTGCTAAGAATTTGACAAGCTCGGACTCATTGAATCCTTATGGTAGCCTATGAGAAGATGTTATTCCCATTTTTCAGAAAGGGACACTCAGGCTCGGATAGTAATTAAGAAACTTATTCTAGGAGACTTTGCTGGGAAATGGTTTGATCTCAGACTTGTCTGGTCTAAAGCCATTGACCGGTCAGCAAACTATGACCCATGGGCCAAATTCAGTCCTCCAGCATTTTTGTGTGGCCCATGAGCTAAGCACGTTTTTTTCTACTTTAAAAAGATTGAGGGTACAGACATAGAAAACAGACTTGTGGTTGCCAAGGCCAGGTGAGGGAGTGATCGATTGGGAGTTTGGGGTCAGCAGAGGCAAACTCATACATAGGATGGATAAACAACAGGGTCCTATTGTACAGCACAGGGAACCATATTCAATATGCTGTGATAAACCATAAAGGAAAGAATATAAAAAAGAATGTGTATGTAAACAGTCGGTTTACTGTACAGCAGAAAGTAACACGGCACTGTAAATCAACTATACTTGAATAAAATAAAATTTAAAAATGCAAAGATTGAGGGGAAAATCTAAAGAGTAGTATTTTGTGAGAGGTGAAAATTGCATGCAATTAACATCTAGGTGTCCCTAAATCGAGTTTCATTGGAATACAGTCATGCTCGGTCATTTATCCATGTATGTCTTGCCTGTGGCTGCTGTATGGACCAAAATTGTATGGCTCTTTAAAGAAAAAAAAACGTACCATCATCTGGTCTTGGCTGTGCCCCTTATAAAAATGAGGAGGACCTTTGAAGGTAGATGCTTGTTTTCAGTGGAAGTTGGGACATATTAGCATCAAGCCAAAGCAGTCCCTCTGTTCCTTGCTGGCACTGGCATGAGGGGGCTGGAAAGAATGGAATATCATCCTTGCCCCTCAGGAGCTCTCAATGTGGCTGGGGAGTGAAAAGGCAGGAGCCAATTAACCATTCAAGGCAGCCCAGTGAGCAAGAGATGTCACAAGGCAAGAAAGACTCCCCCCTTCCCCCACTAAGTGAGTCATCAGACCAGTGATTCTAGACATGTTTGGCGCTGGGGCACCTGAAATCATGATGTTCTCTAGATAACACTTCAGAATGTTGATAAATTAAATTCCTTTGTGGCTATGCCATTGCAGTCCATGCAGAAAACAGAAAAGTCTAACATGCACAGGATCTTGAATAATAATAATAATTAGAAAAAAGGCAACAGATCATGTAGTACAGAGGCCCATTTGAGGGTTTTGTTTGTATTTATTCTTTTTTGTTTTAAAATCTAGGAGAGAATTAAAAGCACTATACTGAAAAACTTTTGTGGTCTTCATAATTTCTTTATTACTGAGATGATTGGAATTTTTAAAGTAAACTCTTAATTTTGGAAATGATTGGGTTTTGTATAACAGGAGAGAACAAGCGTCCTAGAGAGTATGGACTTCCTTCGTGGTCCAGTGGTTAAGAATCCACCTGCCAATGCAGGGGACATGGGTTTGATTCCTGGTCCAGGAAGATTCCACATGCAACTAAGCCTGAATGCCCTAACTACGGAAGCCCCCATACCCTAGAGCCCATGCTCTGCAACAAGAAAAGCCATTGCAGTGAGAAGTCTGCACACTGCAATGAAGAACAGCCCCCACTCACCACAACTAGAGAAAGCCCATGTGTAGCAACAAAGACCCAGTGAAGCCAAAGATAAAATACATAAGTAAATAACATTGCATACACACACACACACACACACACACACACACACACACATATATATATACAAAGAGTTCTAGAGAGTGTTTTTGAGCCTCCCCTTCCTTCCCCAGTATTGATGATGACTTGCCATGGCATCCATAGAAGGAGAGAGATTATCCCAGGTTGGAGTGGTTGAAAAGGTGTAATTTGGTTTGTGTGGCAAATGATGCTTGGAGGTTAAGAGGGAAGAGTGTTCCAGATGGATGGAAAGGCAATGACAAAAGCACAGAGGCCTTCAGGGCGAGAGTAAGGAGGCTGCTTACACTGTGAAGAGAGGCTTATGCAATCGTGTGCTCTGAGTGCTAGAAGTTTTCCTGCAGGTATGGTGGAGAAATCACAGAGGCTACACTTGGGGCTACAATCAGGATGGGTTGTTTTCCACTGATATTGAGTAGACAGCTGTGCTGAGCTAGGCTTGCCACTGGGGCCACACAGTCCTTGCTGAGTCTGGGAGAAAGTCAAAGAAATAACTATGAGGAGATAAGCTAAGTAGGCAGAAAGTGTTTCAGTAGGCTTGAGGCACTGAAGAAAGGTAGACCAGTTGACCGCATAATCACCTGGCATCTTGGGAACAGTATAGTCTGAAAATTTATTAATGAAGATATAGGCCTACAGTTCTCACAGTTCTTGCCTTCCTGGAGGGGGGCTTAAGGATATTCATTCAGCTACCTTTTCACTTAGAGAAATAAATTGACCCAGTCCTTTAGAAAAAGGTAGGGTAGAGTTAAATACATAATTATGGAAAGGTGGCTGACTGTCTGGTAACGTGGTAACTGGTCTGACGAGTTTTTCTCTTTCTCCCACCTCCTTGATGAAATTTGTCAACCAGTTATTTCCCATCCTGTCACCGTACTCTTTGTCAGAATTAAAATCTGTTCTTTGCAGCTGAAATGCCCCACAGCTGTCCTGGGGACCTCAGCTCTGGTCAGGCTGGGAGCCCAGGTACTCCCTGTGGTCAGCACTTCTCTCTCTACACACTTGTGACTCATAGAATGTTCCCTTTCCTAGTAAAAGAGAATCGATGTGGGTGGTGGGGTTTCAAAATTGTGTCCTTTATCTCCCCTTCCTTCTTCCTCCCTCTCCTCTGCCTCTCCTCCCCATTCTCCCCCTCAACCTCAGCTCTCCCCTCTCTTCATCTACCTCCGACCAAGTCCCCCACCTCCCCTTCTCCCTCTTCCTCTCTTTGTCTTGGGCTTAGAGTCTTTGCTTGGAGTAGGAAATGGTAACCCACTCCAGTATTCTTGCCTGAAAAATCCCATGGATAGAGGAGCCTGGCGGGCTACAGTCCACAGGGCTGCAAAGAGTTAGACACGACTGGGACTGAGCATAGAGTCTTCTGCTAGCTCAAACTAAATGCCTGCCCACACTTAGAGATAAAGTCAAGAGTAGGAAACAAATGGGGCTTCCCAGATGCCTCAGTGGTAAAGAATCTGCCTACCAATGTAGGAGGAGATGCAGGTTTGATTCCTGGGCCAGGAAGATCCCTTGGAGAAGGAAATGGCAACCCACTCCAGTGTTCTTGCCTGGGAAATCTCATGGACAGAGGAACCTGGCATGACGCAGTTCATGGGGTCACAAAGAGTCGGACACAACTCAGCGACTAAACAACAACAGCAAGGAAACAAATAAAAAAAGACTCGCTTTCCTTGGGCTCCTGTTGTCCATCATGGGTGGGACCATATGAGTAGCAATAGATTGGGCTACTTTCCTTGGGTTCCAGGTTTGGGAAATGGACTGAGATCTCCCAGCCACAAGACATAGAAGCACAGGGTAAAGTGTGTTCATCAACTAGGCACTGTGGGGCACCTGGTAGATAAAGCCCATATTTGTTAAATGCCTGGAAGGTTTGGGGTATAGGATCATTTGACCTTTTTATTATAGAAGTTTTTTCAAAATACATTTATTTATTTATTTTGCTGTGCTGGGTCTTGGTTGCAGCATTCGGGATCTTCTGTTTTCATTGTGGCATGTGGAATATTTAGTGGCAGCACGTGAGGTCTTTCAGTTGTGGTATGCAGGTGGCTCAGTGGTAAAGAATCCTTTTGCCAATGCAAGAGACTCAAGAGATGTGGGTTTGATTCCCGGGTTGGAAAGATCCTCTGGAGCAGGAAATAGCAACTTGTTCCAGTATTCTTGCCTGGAAAATCCCGTGTACAGAGGAGCCTGGTGGACTACAGTCCATGGGGCTCAAAGAGTCACACATGACTGAGTGGCAGAGCATGCACACAAGCAACCTTATAATCCCCCCAACCCTGGTTGAGCAATAGTACTTTTCCAGAAACCCTGCCTCTGGAAGTCCTTCCATGGTCCCTACTCTAGACACAGTCCCGCTTCTCCCTCCAGCCCCCAAATGGTCACTATCCTGTCTTTTCTACTAGTCACTTCTTTCTGTTTGATCACTTGAATGTGAATCTCTAGACAATATAGTTTAGTCTCAACCGTTAAAAAAAAAAATGGATCTGTCTCTTTGGGTCTATAGCAGTGATTCTTAACTGTGGGTGATTTTGACCTCTAGAGGACATTCTTCAATGTCTAGAGACATTTTTGGGTGTTGCAAATTGTAGGGGGTGATACTACTGACACCACGTAGGTGGAGGTCATGGATGCCATTCAATTCCCTACAATGCAGTTGTTATTGTTGTTTGGTTGGTTGTTCAGTCATGTCCGACTCTTTGAGACTCCATGGACTGCAGTATGCCAGGCTTTCCCATCCTTCACTATCTTCTGGAATTTGCCCAAACTCAGGTCCATTGAGTCAGTGATGCTATCTAACCATCTCATACTCTGCCACCCCCTTCTTGACTGAACTCCATCTCCAGACCCCTCCCATGTCTGAAGGCCAGGCTGAAAATCCCACTCCTCTAATTATACACTTGGTCTTCCAGTGACCAGCTCCCATCTTGAATTGTCTTTGTTGTTGTTGTTCAGTTGCTAAGTCATGTCTGACTCTTTGCAACCCCATGGACTGAAGCATACAAGGCTTGTCTTTTTCTATCTCCTGGAGCTGGCTCAAACCCATGTCCACTGAGTCAGTGATGTCACCGAAACATCTCATCCTCTGCTGCCCTCTTCTCTTCCTGCCCTCAATCTTTCCCAGCAACAGGATCTTTTCCATTGAGTCGGTTCTTTGCATCAGGTGGCCAAAGAATTGGAGCTTCAGCTTCAGCATCAGTCCTTCAAGTGAACATTCAGGGTTGATTTCCTTTAGGATTGACTGATTTAATCTCCTTGCAGTCCAAGGGGCTCTCAAGAGTCTTCAGCACCACAATTTGAAAGCATCATTTCTTCGGCACTCAGCCTTCTTTATGTTCCAACTCTCACATCCATGCCTGACTACTGGAAAAACCATAGCTTTGACTACACAGATCTTTGTCAGCAGAGTGAGGTCTCTACTTTTTAATATGCTGTCTAGGATTGTCATAGTTTTTCTTCCAAGGAGCAAGCATCTTTTAATTTCATAGCTGCAGTCACCATCTGCAGTGATTGCCACCCTACAATGCAGACAGAGCCCTTACCTCCTAGAATGAGCCAGCACAAAATGTGAATAGCATTGAGTGTAAAAATCCTCATCTACAGCACCCCCCTCCACCCCTTTCTTTTTCTTCCACTCTCCCTATTGGAGAACTGGGCTGTTCCACCTGGGGGCATGTCCCCCCACCTGAGTGTTGCTGACTGCTCTCTCATGGCACAGTTCAGCTTGGCCTTCTGTCCTCTGGACCCAGAGTCAGGGTCAGACTCAGATTCTAGTCCCTCAGTGGACTTTATTTAACATCTGCTCCACCTCCCAACTCCACCCTAGGACTATTTGCAATGGACCATTTTGAGAGGCAATCGTTCTGGCCACTCCTCCTCTGGAGCATGGGTATGGATGGTGGTGGGCTCTTCAAGAATTATTTTCTTTTCTTTTTCAAAAACCTGAAAATTTTGTTACGCAGTCAAAGAGTACTCAGTGGCCTCCCATTTTTAGTTTATGATAAACAAGGCACAGGCTGAACTTTGTAACAAAACTCTATGTTCTTTAACCAAGGCAACTTTTGCTAAGAAAATTATTTTTATAAGCGAGGGAGGTATGAAGGTTATTTGCAAAGGAATTTTACAAGGGCAAGAGAAAAAAAAGCAAGAAGTTGATCTTAGGATTTGTGGTTGTACAGAAGACAACTTAGTCAGAAGACCTTGAGACACATGTCGGAAGTAAAATAGTAGATGGATCCGAGAAAGGAAAGACGTCCCATGTGGGCATGAGTTTGATGAAGAAAAAGTTGGAGAATTGTCTTAAAGAGGCCCATGTCGTTCAGATGAGGGCATAATTCTTCACAGATTTTTCACGGTTTTGAAAGGATGTCTTTGAGACCCACAAGCCTGGTGCACTGCCTGACTTTATTTGAGGAGTCCTGGCCATTGGGAAGGTTATATCTATTGGGGATTGCAGATAACAGCGATAGGCATTTGGTAGGATGAAAAATAGGACTGATGGGATAGAAAGTGAAGGACACCTTGGCATATTGACCTTGAGATCTTGGGAGGAGGGATGAAGGAAGCTAACATAGACCTAGGGCATAAGAGTTACAAGTTCAGAATAAAAGAAGTCAGAAGATGACATTGATTCTTCCCCGACTTGATGTAAAGTGCAAATGTTGCCTGCAGAGTTTTGTTTTTTTTTTTCCTCTAAGTTTTCCCCAACTCTGTGAAAGCTCTAGAAAGGGGTCTAGCCAACAGGAGTGGACAATGGGAATCCATTGTTCAGAATCTGTTCTTGCTAGCTGAATAAGCATAGCATGGCATCAGTTTATAAACACATAGGGTAGGGGGTTCCTGGAAAAAGAGAACCAAGGGTGGCTTACTGGACATAAGAGAACCTATTTTGGCCTAACCTGTTTTGTGATCTAAGCCTGGCTGCAATGCTTGCCCTTGAATAGGTCTCAGTAATTAAAGTTTTTTGTTTTTGTTTTTTTCTGGCCATGCAGCTTGTAGGATCTTAGTTCTTTGATGAGAGATTGAACCTAGGCCACAGCAGTGAAAGCCTGGAATCCTAACCACTAGGCCACCAGGGAACTCCCAGTAATTAGTGATGTTACAGGAGGGAATGCAGAAACAAGGGAGGCAGTCAAGAATCTGTAGTGCAGCCTTGGGGCAGGGTCCTGGTTCTTCGTAATATACATACCTATTATTACTTGCAGAATCCCATGGACAGAAGAGCCTGGTGGGCTACAGTACATGGGGTCACAAAGAATTGAACACGACTGAGGTGACAGCATGCACACATGCATTATATTGTATACATAATAACATACCTTTGAGTTCTGCAGGAAATAAAGCCCCCATCCAGATGGAGGGTAGAAGGATGATGTTGGCTCCTGCTTACCACCCCCCACTTCAATCATCTAAAGATCTGTCTACCTTTGTCCCAATATTGCGCTGAATTCTCCTCTCTTCAAGCCCCCTCATGAATATGCATGTTGTTGTTGTTTAGTTTCTAAGTCATGTCCAACTGTTTGCTACCCCATGGACTATAGCCCACCAGGCTTCTCTGTCCATGGAATTTCCCAGGCAAGAATACTGGAGTGAGTTGCCTTTTCCTTCTCCAGGGGATCTTCCCAACGCAGGGATCAAACCTGCGTCTCCTGCATTGGCAGGTGGATTCTTTACCACTGAGCCACCAGGGAAGCCCGTAACTTAACACTTCCCCAATTTTTCTGTTTGGGGAGACATTGCTTTGGGAGGGATCCCTGGTGTTCTCCTTACTTGGAGCAAGTAATAAGTCCTTTCTTATGATCTTTGGCTTTGTTGTGTCCATTGGCTCAACACCCACCAAGACGTGAACTCAGTTTTAGGGTAACAGGTTGTCTGTTTGTTTTATTTTAGAGGACATTAAAATATTTATAGAGTACTTAACTAGGTTTGGTTATAACCTAATGCCCTCATGCTCTTTTCCCCTTAAGGTCTTACCATCTTTCAATTGCCACTTATCCTGGTTGGGTGGGTGGGATTCAGGGAGCATAAGGATGTTGAGGATCCCCCCTTTGATGATGGTGTGGAACCAGCTTGGTGGTATTCTAGAGCTGTGCTGTCCAATATGTGGCTAAGTTAGAATGAATTACAATGAAATAAAAATGAAGCATTTCTCCCTTGATTGCACTCACTATGTTTGGACAACACAAATGTAGGACTTTTCCATCACTCTCATAAGTTCTGTTGGGTAGCACTGTTCTGGAGCATTTCACTTCATGATTAAAGTTAGCCTGCCAGGCTCCTCTATCCATGGGATTCTCCGGGCAAGAACACTGGAGTGGGTTGCCATTCCTTTCTCCAGGGATCTTCCTGACCCAGGGATGGAACCCAGGTCTCCTGTATTGCAGGCAGATTCTTTACCATCTAAGCCATGAGGGAAGCCCAAAGTTAGCTCTGAAGTTAGGCAAACCTGGTCTTGAATTTTGAGTCTCTTGTGTGACCTTGGACTAGCTCTTCTCAGCCTCTGTTTCCTCATGTAGAATGAGGAAGTGATAAGGAACCCAGACTTAAAGATTTTGCTTTAACTTTTAACTGATATCTCTTCTTTTGACAAAAATTTAAAAAAATCCTGTTCCTTTTCTCTACTTTGAGTTTGATTTTTTTCCCCCTTAAAGATAAGGTATAACAATGAATAGTAACCCCCCCCCCTCCAAGCTTTGTAAGCCCTGGAATAGAGGAAGGAGTAGCTTGGGAAAGTTGAGCATAACAAAGAGGCTATTATAGGGACATCTAATCGAGAAGAGGAACAAGGAAGGGGTAGGTGTATTGACCAGGGCTGAGAGTGTCATCATGTCTATGGGTGACTGAGAACGAGGAATGTGTCAGCTCCTTCTTGACTTCTCCTCTTTCTCTGGGAAACAGTGCTTTCAAGGTAACAGGGTCAAGAGGAAGTGGACTCAGGATGAGTAAGGCAGTAAGGGAGCGAACCTTACTCAGCGTTGAGTGTGAGTCAACTCATGATTGCTGGTGATGGGAATCTGCTCAGACTAACTTAAACCACAAGGGGGCGGTTTATTGGGATGCTGCTGCTGCTAAGTTGCTTCAGTCGTGTCCGACTCTGTACGACCCCATAGATGGCAGCCCACCAGATGGCAGCCCCCGTCCCTGGGCTTCTCCAGGCAAGAACACTGGAGTGGGTTGCCATTCCCTTCTCCAATGCATGAAAGTGAAAGTGAAGTTGCTCAGTTGTGTCCGACTCTTCAAGACCCCATGGACTGTAGCCTACCAGGCTCCTCCGTCCATGGGATTTTCCAGGCAAGAGTACTGGAGTGGGTTGCCATTTCCTTCTCCATTATTGGGATGACATGGGATCTTCTCTTGGAACTTGTATCAGCTAGCTTTTGCTGCATAACAGACCTTCTCTGAAACATAGTGACTTTGCACAACTGTCATCTTTTAAAAACTTTTTATTTTGTATTGGAGTATAGCTGATTAACAAACAATGTTGTGATAGTTTCAGGTGAACAATGAAGAGATCCAGCCATGCATATGCGTGTATCCATTTCCCCCCAAACTTCCCTCCCATGCAGGCTGCCACATAACATTGAGCAGAGTTCCACAGCACAACTGTCATTTACTTTGCTCATGATCCTGTGAGTTAAGTTTTCTAAGTGAGTTTTCTGGGTTGGACCACCCCAGTTGACCAAAGACACAGGCTTGATTATCTGCAGTCTCTGGGATCAGCTGGTGGGATGACTGGTAGCTGGACGGTCTAGCATGGCCTCACTCACATGGCTGGTATTTGGTATGGGCTGTCTGCTGGGGTGCTTTGTGTTTTCTCCCTGTGGTCACTCATCTTGCATGAGCTTGGCTTGGATTTGGATCATGTGATGGTCTCAAGGTTCCAAGAGTAACAAGACATAGTTCCCCAGTGCTCAAGTGTTTTTCAAGTCTCTTTTTGCTTCACGTGTGCTAAGTCCCCATTGGTCATAGGAAGTCATGTCATTGAGAAAAGCTTGAAGGAAGAGGGTGGATATAGTTGCTACGTGTTTTTTGGAGGGAAAGCACTTGTGGCCATTTTTTTTGCCTTCTACTGCAAAATGACCAGCTTCCCACGTGGCACCAGTGGTAAAGAATCCATTGAAATTTTGATTAAAAATTATATTAATCTGTATATTAACTTGAGGGGTCAATACCTTAATATTTTTCCTTTCCATGTGGGTACGTGATCAGTTTCTCCATTTTTACAAATATTTTCATATTATGCTTTTAAAAATATTTATCCCATATATTTCTTGCTGTGATGATTTTTTATTCCTATAACAGAGTTTTGTTGGTGGTAGTACTGTAAATAAATATATTTATTCTGAATTCAGATCCTTTAGTGAAATTGATTAGTAAGTTTTAAATATTTTTATTCATTGTGTGCGATTTCATTATCTACAAATTAAAAAAATCATGTCTAAATGTTGTACCTTTCACTTCATTTAAAATCTTATTCTATTGATCAAGACTCATATTAAATATTTAACAATGGTATTATCTGACAATCATGTTTAATAGATTTCCTAGCATAAAATCAACCTTGCTTTCCTGTGTGGTAAACCCTACCTGATTGTGATGAATTATTCTTTTAGTATAATGTTGAAGTCAATTTGCTAGGTTCGCTTTGCTTTTATGGATCTTTGCCACCTGTGTTCAAGAGCGAGACTCTGTTATGTTTTTGGTCTGTTTTACTTTGCAATCTCTTCATCAAGTTTTGTTATCTGATATTCTAGCCACCGAAAATGAACTAGGCAAGTTTTCATTTTAAATGTTTTACAATTATGGCATCAGAACTAACACTTCCTTGAAAAACTGATTATTTGTTGGAGAAATCCCATGGTGCAATAAACTGTTGAGGAAACAATTCTTTAATATCTTAAACATTTTTATACTAGTTTGTTATAGAATGCAGTCTAGAATTTTTTTTAACCTCTGATGAGATCTTTTTGAGTCAACTTTTGTGGTTTGTGTTTTATTAGGATCATTTCATTGGAACGATCAGGTTTAATAGTGTGCCATTAAATAAATATCTTGTTGGCATATTCTCCTTCCTTCTATTTAGATTTGCCACATTTTTTTTTTAGCAAAGCAGATCTTGGATTTATGTATCAATTTTCTTTCCCCACGATTCATTAGTTATGTTATAATATGAATCCTTTTCATTTTTAGATTATTCTGAGGCATGGATTTTGCTTCTTTTTCTCCTTTTGGTGTGAAATGTTTAGATGACTCACCAGACGCCTAAGTCTTTTTTTGAATAAATAGGAGAATTAATGAGTGAATGATTTAATACCACAGTTTTAATAAAATTAAAGCTTTTAAGGCCATGAATGCACCCCTGAGTACGGCTTTGGCTGCCCTCACAGATTTTGACTATATAACATTCTTGTTTTCTAAAGAGTTTCTGAAGATAATTTTGACTTGTTATTTTAAAAATATTTGTTTATTTATTTGGCTGCATCAGATCTTCACTGCACCACATGGAATCTGTCTTTGTGGTGCACAGGCTCTTTAGTTGTGGCCCGTGGGCTCAGGAGTCACAGCATATGAGCTTAATTGCTACAAGGCATGTGGGATCTTAATTCCCCGACCAGGGATTGAACTTGTGTCCCCTGCATTGCAAAGCAAATTCTTAACCACTGGACCACCAGAGAAAGTCCCTGATTTTTTTGATAATCATTTTCATGAAAGCTGTTTACTATCTTTTAATCACTTTATATAAATTATCTCATTCTGTCTTCATAGCCACCCTAATAATTATCCTTGTTTTACAGCCTGGTTTAACAGCTCCAGAAGTGGTAAAGTGACTTGCCCAAGGTCACACAGATAATGGGGTTGAGGTAGGGTAGGACTGGAATTTAGTTCATGGTCTTTTTTTTTTTCTAAATCATGTGACTTTTGGACTATGCTACACTGCCTCTCCAGCTGAGTGAGTTTTAATCACTAGTAGTTAGGGTTTAAAAAAAAACTTAACTGTTCATTTTAGTGAGTTGTTTCAATCTCTAGTTGGTGAGGTTTAAAAATATTTTTTAACTTGTTGTGACCTGTAGGGTTTCTATATTTTATATTTGCTTGTGGTTTCCCAGTAGCTGAGTGACTGTTTAATCCGGCATCTGTAAATATCATACAGAAGCTGGAGGCATCAGTGAATTTAGAATCAGAGCTCAGAATCTACAGTTCTGCAGGGAAGTGTTCTCCTGGATCCACCTGCATGTGGAATGTGAAAGTAAAGGCTTGACTCCACTGGGAAAAGATCTGCGCTGCGAGAGTTAGGGCTTGTTTCTGGGGAGTTCTTATTCCATGCTCCCTCTGTTATCCCAGCTGACTTACCTCTCAAGACAGCTGGAACTAGTTTTTTTTCCAAACACACTTTGTCTCTCCCTGCCTCCTCTTGCGCTTATGGTTCTGTGATGCTAGCTTGAAAGAGTGAGGGCTGGGCCAGGCCTGAACCTGACCTGTGGACTGACCTGCCGCTTGGCCCTTGTTTCTATTTCTGGGTCCTGCTTTCAGCATGAGGATGTTGAAAGGCAGTGTGACTTACTGTGACGTAATTCAGTCAAACCTTTCTCTTAAAATGGTCTTGTGATTCATCTTTCTTTTTGTGGAACTGGATCACGTTCGAAGTATTACAGTAGGAGTTTTCATTTGAAATCTAATAGAGGCTTTAATCTGCCATCTGGAATCTGTATTCCTTACATGTTTTTATTGTTCATGACTAAGAGTGGTGTTGGGGAGGGTGGGATTGGCCATAGACTTAACATCCACCCAGAGGTTCAGGTCTGTTACCCAAAACCTTGTTTTCACTGTCTTGGCTGTAGCCAGAGACTCAGGGTGGGTTGCTGATCATAAAGGAATCCTCCTTTGTATTTTTCTTTATCTTTTTAGACCAAAACCTTTTTAATACCTATTATAATCTATTATTTAAAAAATGTTTTTGAAGTATAGTTGATTTACAGTGTTGTGTTCATTTCTGCTGTATAGCAAAGTGATTTAGATATATATACACACACACATATATATATGCTCTTTTTCATATTATTTTCTATCATGACTTATCACAGGATATTGAATATAGTTCCCTGTACTATACAGTAGGACCTTGTTTATCCATCCTATATATACTAGTTTGCATCTGCTAACCCCAAACTCCTAATCCATCCTGCCCCACCCCCTTTCCCCTTGGCAACCACAAGTCTGTTCTCTATGTCTGGGAGTCTGCAAAACCTTTTTTTAAAACAGCCCCTAAGACATACAACATAAAGAAGGCCGAACACCGAAGAATTGATGCTTTTGGACTGTGGTGCTGGAGAAGACTCTTGAGAGTCCCTTGGACAGCAAGGAGATCAAACCAGCAATCCTAAACGAAATCAATCCTGAATATTCATTGGAAGGACTGATGCTGAAGCTGAAGCTCCAATCCTTTGGCCACCTGATTCAAAGAGCCACCTCATTGGAAAAGACCCTGATGCTGGGAAAAATTGAAGACAGGAGGAGAAGGGGACGACAGAGGATGAGATGGTTGGATGGCCTCACTGACTCAATGGACATGAATTTGAGCAAACTCTGGGAGACAGTGGAGGACAGGGATCCTGGTGTGCTGAGTCCTATGGGGTCACAGAGAGTTGGACACGACATAGCAACTGAACAACAATAACAAAGACATACAACATGCAGTGTGTTCAGTGTCGATTTTAAATCATACATTTTGTCTTATTTAATGTAGAATTATAGATAGGTTTAAACTTAAAAACTATTAAATATTGAACACAGATGTAGTAAATAAAAGTCACCATTTTGCCCCCACATCTTTCCCCCAGATCAACAACGTCAGACTTTCTAGTTTGGGTCATAGTGGAGGATGTGGGAAGCATATATCATGGCTTTGACATGTATTTTCTTTCTTTTTTAAAAAATTAATTTTTAATGGTGTATAGTTGATTTACAATGTTGTGTTAGTTTCAAGTGTACAGTAAAGTGAATCAGTTATACATATACATGTATCTACTCTTTTCAAGATTCTTTTCTCATTTAGATCATTACAGAGTATTGGGTAGAGTTCCCTGTGCTATACAGTAGGTTTTTATTAATTATCTATTTTATACATAGTAGTGTGTGTATGTCAGTCTCAGTCTCCCAATTTATCCCTCCTCCCAAAGGCTGTATTTTTAAAGCTGTTCAGAAGTTTCTATCAACATGGTTGTGTCCACAAACATCAAAGTGTCAAATTTAAAGATACGTTATTTATGTCTGTGTCTCCTGTGCTGCCCTGCACATAGGGTATAAAGAACAGATTTTTGGACTCAGTGGAAGGAGTGAGGGGGTGACTTGAGAGAAGAGCACTGAAACATACATTGCCGTATGTAAAGCAGATAGCCAGTGTGGAATTTGATGTATGAAGCAGGGCATCCAAAGCCAGTGCTTAGGGACAACTTGGAGGATAGAATGGAAAGGGACGTGGGAGGGGGGTTCAGGATGGAGGGGACACTTGTATACTACGGCTGATTCAAATTGATGTATGGCAAAAACATCACAGTTTTGCAAAGAGATTATCCTCCAACTAAATAAATACATTTTTTAAAAAAGATTCTTTGTTTTAGATAAAACAACACAACAGTCTAGTTCAAGGAAACACTCTGTTGTCAGGATGAAGTTGTTGTTGTCCAGTCGCTCAGTCGTGTCTGACTCTTTGCAACCCCATGGACTTCAGCATGCCAGGCTTCCTTTTCCTTCACTATCTCCCTGAGTTTGCTCAAACTCATGTCTGTTGAGTCGGTGATGCCATCCAACCATCTCATCCTTTGTCGTTCCCTTCTCCGGCCCTCACTCTTTCCCAGCATCAAGGTCTTTTCTAATAAGTTGGCTTCATGATGAAGGAGTGAGTTTAAATTTCAGCTCATTGTTAATGGAGCAACGCTGTTTATCCTTTTACAGTCTCTGCTTTCCTAGCTGTAAAAGAACATATAATCCAAGCTTCCTCGTGGAATTGAAAATAATGCACATAAAATATTTAGGATGTAGTAAGCAGTCATTTACAATATCGAAGTTCAGATGAAGACACGTGAAAGAGAAAGCAGTTGTATATCAACTGTACTTTAAAAAAATGGTTGTCTAGGGAATTCTCTGGTGGTCCAGTGCTCTCCACTTCTCCTGCTGGGGGGCTTCCCTGGTGGCTCAGCTGGTAAAGAATCTGCCTGCAATGCGGGAGACCTGGGTTCGATCCCTGGGTTGGGAAGATCCCCTGGAGAAGGGAAAGGCTACCTACTCCAGTATTCTGGTTTGGAGAATTCCATGGACCATACAGTCCAAAGAATTGCAAAGAGTCAGACATGACTGTAAATGCTGTCCCTGCTGGGACATGGGTTCAATTCCTCACTGGAGAACTAGGGTCCTGCATGCTGCATGGACAAAGGAAAATAGTAGTCTGTATTTGTTGTGTTAAGAGCAAAACATGACATACACACATACAGACAAGTATGCTCTGTAGTTTCGGATTACTTAAGAAATTTGTTAAGAGTCAGAATAAATAGATTTTTTTTTAATAGCTATGAGAAAATCAATAAAAGATAGCTTTCCTGAGCTGCTCAAAGTACTAAACAGCCTTGGTATGAAAGTGTTCGATGTGCAAGATGGTAGGGAAGTTCAGTGGGCTTTGTGTATGTGTGTGTGTGTGTGTGTGTGTGTGTGTGTAAGTGTGATAGAGTTTGTCTTTGTTGGTTAGATTCTGTCATTGGAAGTACTCAGAGCACCTGGCTTCAGGGCTTTAGTGAAGCCCTGGCTTCAGTGGGGACATTTCTTGAAACCTGTAGTCATGTTTTACTTTTTCAACCCTCCTACCTAGCACACAGCAGGGCACACAGGGAGCTATTATGCCTTTTAACATGGTGCGGCTACCTACTAGTTGTGGGACCCCAGGCATGTTACTGGAATTCTCTGGGGCACCTCAGTTTCCTCATTGGTAAAATGGGAAAACACTAGTCTCTCCTTATCTGTGATTTCGTGATTGGCCCTCTGTTTAAAAATATTAAATAAATATATATATATATATATATATATATATATATATATATTTCTTTATTTATTTTTGGCTGTGGTGGGTTTTTATTGTGGCACCTGGGCTCTCTAATTGTGGCCCAGGGTCTAGTTGCCCTGAGGGAAGTGGGATCTTAGTTCCCTGGCTAGGGACTGAATCTGCATCTCCACATTGCAAGGTGGATTCTTAACCATTGGACCACTAGGGAAGTCCACACAGCTTTGGTTATCTGTGGTCAACTGAGGTCCAAAAATATTAAATGGAAAATTCCAGAAATAAGCAAGTCACAAGTTTAAATTGCATGCAGTGTCAAGTTGCGGGATGAAGTCTTGCCCTGTCCCACTCTGTCCCCACCCAGGACATAAATCATCCCTTTGTCCAGCATATCCATGCTGTATGCACCACCTGCCCATGAGTCACCTAGTGGCCATCTCAGTTATTAGACTGACTGTTGTACCACAATACTTGTGTTTAGTAGTCCTTATTTTACTCAATGGGCTTCCGTGGTTGCTCAGATGGTAAAAAATCTGTCTGCAATGCAGGAAACCGAGATTCGATCCCTGGGTCAGGAAGATTACTTAATAATGGCTCCAACGCAGGAGAGTAGTGATGCAGGTAATTCTCTTTGGTGCTTAACTGATGAATTAAACATTATATTGTTATGTATGTATAGGAAAAATATAGTATGTACAGGGTTTGGTACTCTCCTTGTTTGCACTGGGAGCCTTGGAAAGTATCCTTTGTTAATAAGTGGGGAGACTATTCTAGAAAAAAATTACAAGTTGTGTCAAATGCAGGAACAGTAGACATTATAGTTACATTGTTGTTACTGTAATATATTATAACTATAAATTATAGTTACATTGTTACTATCATTGTATTTATATTGTAATTATCCATCATAGTCATATTGTTGCTATTGTGTAATTCCTTTCAGTTAATTTTAACAACTGAGACATTTGACATATAATAAAAGGCACAGATCTTAAATTCAGTGAATTTTAACAGGTATAACCACCTTGGGGAAGTAAGATGCCACCACCCCAGGAGTTCTCTCGAACCCTTTCCAATGAATTCTTTGTCACTCAGACTTCTCATACCTTTCATGCAAAAAGTGCATGGCCGAGCCTGAGACCCAGCCTAAGAAAAGTTTCACTGGACAAGTCTGAGAGACATTGGCAGGTTGTGGTCAATGAAATTCACTGCCATGAGCCATTAAGATTCGAAAACCAAGAATTTGTTGGAGGGGGAAAGGATTGCTGCATGGTAGCTACACACCCAGACTTTGAACTTTGTCAAGACAACGGGAAATATTTGAATCAGAACAGTATTGGCAGAAGCAAGTTCAGGATCAGGAACTTTCTTCCTTTCTTTGCTGAACAGTCAGAATGTTCCATGGAGATTTTTCAGTTTCCTCGTCGAAGGCTATGCAGATTAAGTGGGCAATTCTGAGTTTCTGCAATTCAGCAGGCTCATGCGGCTCGTGGCTCCTGGCTCTCGCTCCCGAGGCCGCCCAAGGTCTTGGACCAGCCAAGGGAGTGAGTGCCCCAAGCCAGGCGTGGAAGCTGGAGGCTTTTAAAGGCCATAGCTCCGGCTGTAGACACGTGTTCCTTTGGCGTTTGCTTTGTTGAAAACACATTCCCTAGATAGTTTCTCTTCTGCACAGACCTCTGGGGTTCTCGGGCATGCTGGAGAGCCTCATGGTGTGAAGATCAGCCTGATTTCATCTCTCCTAGGAGAGGCTATGAGCTGATGTGGATGGAAGGCAGTGTGCCTTGCTGTAAGACAGACCCTTTGCTTGAATTGTCTCACCAGCTCTTTGGTGACCCAATGAGGTGGACACCATTAGCATTCCCATTTTATATAGGAAGAAACCGAGGCTTCGAGAAAAATCGGGACCTCACTTAAGGAGACCCAGCTGCTACCAGGATAGGTAACTTGATGATGCTCTTTCCCCTCCCCTATTCACAGTCTGACCTGGGCCTGGAGCAGAAAACCCTCTCTCTCTTATCCTTTGACCTGATCAATCATCAAAGCCTGTCTCTCTCTCTCTTTTTAAAAAATATTTTTATTTATTTATTCGGCTGCACCAGTTAAAAATATATATATATACACTTATTTGGCCGCACCAGGTCTTAGTTGCAGCAGGCAAGATCTTTGACCCTCTTTGCAGCCTGAGGGATTTTCAGTTGCAGCACTCCAACTCTGAGTTGTAGTATGTGGGATCTATTTCCCTGACATTGAACCCGGGCCCCCTGCATTGGGAACGTGGAGTCTTAGCCACTGGGCCACCAGGAAAGTGCCTGTGCCCGTTTCATCTTTTGTGTCTCTAGTATTCACTTGGTGGCTGCAACATGGCAATCAACAGTGACATTCAGTGGATGAAGGAGTGAGGAATTTGGGTCTGTTGAGGGGAGAGAAGTAGGTACTGTTAAGTGTGTCAGGACAAGGGGGAACTGGAAAATGAAGGAAAGAGAGGTGGGTTCTTGTTCATTGCCGGTAAGCTTGCTGTGGTCTGGAGGTGGTGAGTGCCACCCGACCCACCAGGGTGGCCCCAAAGGGCTCCCCTCTGGTTGGATCATGTGCCTCCCCAAAAGATACAGTGGATTCCTCACCTCCAGGAGCTCAGAATGTGACCTCATTTGGAAATAGATTCTTTAGAGAGGCAACCATATCAAAATGAAGTCATTAGGGTGGGTCTCAATCCAGGAAGACTGGTGTCCTTATAAGAAAAGAAAATTTGGACACAGATAAACATGTCCAGGAAGATGATGTGATGAGAGATAGAAAGAAGTCAGTTATCTCTAAATGAAGGACAGAGGCTTACAGAAGATCCTGTCTTCATGGCCCCTCAATAGAAACCAACTCTGCTGACACTTTGATTTCAGACTTCTGGTCTATGGAGCTATGAGAAGGTCAGTGTCTAATGTTTTACCCTTTGGACTACAAGGAGATCAAACCAGTCAATCCTAAAGGAAATCAGTCCTGAATATTCATTGGAAGGACTGATGCTGAAGCTGAAACTCCAATACGTTGGCCACCTGATGTGAAGAACTGACTCATTGGAAAAGACCCTGGTGCTGGGAAAGATTGAAGGTGGGAGGAGAAGGGGACAACAGAGGATGAGATGGTTGGATGGTATCACTGACTCGATGGATGTGAGTTTGAGCTAGCTCTGGGAGTCGGTGATGGGCAGGGAATCCTGGCGTGCTACAGTCCATGGGGTTGCAAAGAGTCAGACACAACTGAGCAACTGAACTGAACTGAATGTGTTTCACCCATTTCATCTGTGGTACTTTGTTACAGCACCCTTAGAAAATGGATACAGGCTCCATCTCTGAAAAGAAGTGGGTTGGAAACCTCAATAATATTCATTAATCAGAGTCTGGAGTTTACACTCCTATCTCTTTTTTGTGTGGTGTGTTTTAAAAAAAATTATTGAAGTATATTAGGTTTACAATTTTGTGTTAGTTTCTGCTGTGCTTGCATGCTAAGTCTCTTTAGTCATGTCCGACTCTTTGCAATTGTATGGACTGTAGCCCCGCTTCTCTGTCCAAGGGATTCTCCAGGCAAGAACACTGGTGGGTTGCCATGCCCTCCTCCAGGGGATCCTCCTGACCCAGGGATTGAACTTGCATCTTTTATGTCTCTTGTATGGGCAGTCGGGTTCTTTACCACTAATGCCACCAGGGAAGGCAAAGTTCTGCTGTACAGCAAAGTAAATCAATTATGCATATATGTATATCCATGCTTTTTATTTTTAAATTCCTTTTTATGTGTTTATTTATTTTTTGGCCATGCAGCATGGCATGTGGGAACTTATTTCCCCAACCAGGGATTGAACTCTTACACCCTGCATTGGAAGGATGGAGTCTTAAACACTGGACCACCAGAGAAGTCCCTATCCACTCTTTTTTAGATTCTTTTCTTATATGGGTCATTATAGAGTACTGAGTAGAGTTCCCTGTACAGTACAGTTCCCTGTACAGTTCCCTATACAGTAGGTCCTTATTTGTTATCTATTTTTTATATAGTAGTGTGTGTATTTCAATCCCAATTTCCTAATTTATCCCTCCCCTCACCCCGTAATCATAAATTTGTTTTCTTCATCTGTGACTCTATTTCTGTTCTGTAAATAAGTTCATTTGTACCATTTTTTAAAAATCCACATATAAGTAATATCATACTATATTCCTCCGACTTACTTCACTGGTATGCTAATCTCTAGGTCCATCCATGCTGCTGCAAATGGCATTATTTTGTTCTTTTTTATGGCTGAGTAGTATTCCATTATACTTCTATTTATCATAAATCTATTATCTATTTAGCTATCTATCTAATGTGAGAGATTAAAAAAAAAAAAACATTCAATGAAACAATGCCATTTGCAGCAACATGGATGGACCTAGAGATTAGCATAATAAATAGAGTCAGACAGATGAAGGCAACTATCATTTATCACTTATATGTGGCATCTAAAAAAATTATACAAATGAACTTATTTACAAAGCAGAGACAGACTCACAGACATGAAAACAATCTTACGATTACCAAAGGGGAAGGGGATGGAGGGATAAATTAGGAGCTTGGAATCAACATATACACACCAGTACATACAAAATAGTTAAACAACAAGATCCTACTGTATAGCATAGGGAACTGTATTCGGTATCTTGGAATAACCTATAACAGAAAAGAATCTGAAAACTAACAGTGCCTAACTGAATCACTTAGCTGTAGACTGAAACTAACACAACAGTATAAATCAACTTTGCTCAAAAAAAAATCAGCTTGCAATCTAAAAAAAAAACATTCAAAGTGGTAATTTTTCAGAATATGGGACAGAGATTGTGTGTTCTCATTTCACCACTACTTTATTAAGTGCTTACAATTTTAAAAGCCGTGCACTCGGTTTCTCTTCAATTTCCCAACTCTACAATCATAGCACCTGAAGATAATGGTGATTTGCTGTCCTTTACCAATAATTACGTCAGTTATGGCTGTTCACCCCATTAGGGCAGGGACTTCCAGAGCGGTGTTAAATGCCAGACTTGAGTGTGGTCAGCCCAGGCTGGCTTCTAATTGGAGTGGAATGCTTCAATTGTTTTACTGCAGAGGATAATTATATAATCGTTAAGATGCTTGACCTTCCTGTTTTGAGCCTCGCTCAGTAAATGGGAGGCAGTCAGGAACTCTTGACCACCTCATATATCCGAGAGATTCAGAGGCATTTGTCCATTTATGAGGATGGTGGAGCGGATGTGCTAAGCTGTTAAAATAGCCTTTAAACCCTCACCCCGGTATTTCAAGCAGAGTGGAGACTTGGTTTGTCGCCTCCTGCCAAGTGGCCACATCCATTCTACGGAAGCTTTCCATGGAGGGTGGGGTCCCCTGGGCTCCAGACTCTTGAGACCCCCCCTGAGTAGGTTTCAGAGCTGCCCTGCGCAATGGTGCCTCAGAGGAAAACTGCCTTTGCGAGCAGCACCTATGGGGTTCCTTCATAGCTGTTCCTTGTGCCCAGAGAGAGGCCCCAGGTTTGGGGCAGTCTGGTCAAGGCTGGCCAGCAGGTTTTCTAGGCTATAGCACTCTAATTCCTGTGTTGAAACAGGATCTTTGTGTGAAGGTACAGGTGTCAAGACTACCTTGTTCCTTCCTGGAGAAGGAAATGGCAACCCATTCCAGTATTCTTGCCTGGAAAATTCCATGGACAGCAGAGCCTGGTGGGCTAACAGTCCGTGGGGTTGCAAACAAGTCAGACGTGACTGAGCGACCAAACAGCAACAAGGACATGCATGTATCATGTTGTTGAATACTTAGCCATCTTTGGTTCAATTATTTTCTCTGTTACTTACCTTTTCATTTCATGTCATTGTCTTACATTTTAAATGTTTCACACTCAAAAAAAAAAAAAAAGACTACCTTGTCCCAGGTATATTAAGAAACAGAAAAGTACCTTTCAGAATCTTGTGTTAAATAGTTGACAATACAAGACAATTTCCAGGAAATACACACACACACAACAAAACTGAAACTGCTGCTGTGGTTACCATGAAGGTAAGCTGCCTTTCTAATCCCAAACCCTGTGTGTATCTCGATGGAGAAATTGTTGTGTAACTTACAAGATAGTGTGTAAGAACTGCGGTCCTCTCCGTGAAAGGGGAGACTGATGTCAGGAACCAAGCCATCTAGAAACGACATGAAAGTCAAAGAGCTTTGGGGAAACTCGAGTGATCCTTAGGCAGGAATGCAAGTTTTCCCTAAATTTTGAAGTGGTTATTTAACACACTTCCTGGTGGCTCAGATGGTAAAGAATCCCCCTGCGATTCAGGAGACCCAGATTCGATCCCTGAGTCAGAAAGATTCGCCTGGAGAAGGGAATGGCTACCCACTCCAGTGTTCTTGCCTGGAGAATCCCCATGCACAGAGGAACCTGGCGGGCTACAGTCCATGAGATCCCAAAGAATTAGACATGACTGAGTGACTAACAACACATTCAACATAGAGTTGCTTTGTCCCAGATGGGCTGTCTAGTAGCCCATTCACTGTCAACAGTGAATGTGTTAATTTTCTAATCTTCTCCATTGCTTATTTCCTGGTCATCTAATCTTTCACACCAAAGCCTCCTATTTAAAAAAAAAACTTTTTTTTTTTCTTTCTTTCTTTATTTGGCTGCCCTGGGTCTTAGTTGGATGTGGGATCTTTAGTTGCAGTGTGTGGGATCTAGTTCCCTGACCTGGGGATCGACCCCAGGCCCCCTGCATTGGAAACACAGAGCCTTAGCCACTGGACCACCAAGGAAGTCCCATGGCCTCTTGAAAATTGTTCTTGAAACATAAATATTTACCCCCTCAAGGGCAAAAGTCACAAAGTCTGATGTTTAGCATTGCGGGGAAAGACTCCTGCAGGGCCTCGTGGCTGGCTTGCCTTGTTTCATGCATTTCCAAGGTAAGATTTGAACTGTTTACTGAAGGAAATTAACATAATAAGTCTCCTCTGGCACATATTTCCAGTGTCCAAGTGGAATTGCTGAGATGTTGCTTAAGAGTAACAGAAGGGAGGGTGGGGTGTGTCCTGTCAGCTTAAGGGATTTTTTTTTTTTAATCAGTGTTTTTGCAATTTGAAAACCTGTTTGCAGTGGGGGTCAAATTGGGCTAGTTTCAGGCATTAAAAAAAAAAAAGTATTGCAGCCAGCCATTTGAAAGACAAAGCTTTTCCCCCTAAGCTTGTTTCAGAATTAAAAACATTGAGATCTTAGCTTTGATGCCACTGAGAGGGGATGTCTCTCTGGGATAGCATTTCTCTGTCTCAGCACTCACAACATTCAAGGCAGGCTAATTCTCTGTAGTGGAGAGTCTCCTGCTAGGTAGCATCTCTGGTCTCTACCCTCTGGATACCAGGAACATCCCTGCCTCCAGTTGTGACAACCATCAATGTCTCCAGACATCACCAATGTCCCTTTGGGGGGGCCAGACTCACTCCCGTTTGAGGACCACTGAAGAAGGATGATGGAATTGGGAGAGGGAGGGCACCCTGCGGTTGTCTTCTGCTCCTTTTCACGGCAAAATGGAAACCGGGGGCCAGTTGTCCACCACGTGTGTGTGGAATCAGTGCTTTGGCATCACCGTGATGCCTGCTGACAAAAACCACATCTCCACCCTTGAGGGACCATGAAATCTAAGGAAATGTGATTGTAATCCAACACGCGTGGGTTTATGGATTTCTCAGGTGCTGTGGGAGGAGGCGAGAAAGACACAGCAGTGGGAAGCAAGAAAAGCAGGTGCCTGCCCCCTTGGAAACCATCCCTCAAACACCTCATCAGTGACATCGAAGACTAGAAAAGCCCTGGACGTAAGTCAGGTTGATTTGGTTCAGGGTGGGTGCTGGAAGCTAGAAAACCCCTGAACTGATCTGAAGGAAGAGACAGGCAGAGGGACTTCCAGCATTTTCCCCTGAGCGCATCACACACAGTAGCGCAGAATAAAAAGAAGTCACCTCATATTCACGATGGCAGCTGGCTCTTAGCAACACTGGATTGTCTGACTGTGGCTTCGCCACTCACTGGCTGTGTGACCATGGGCAGTGGCTTAACCTCTCTGTGTCTCTCTTCTCATCTGTTAAATGGGGACAACAGTAGTGCCTATGGTTGTTGGGAGGAACGGATGGTTAACCATCAGAACAGTGCTTGACACATAGGAAACACTGTCGGAGTGTTAGGCAGCGCATGGGCACAGGTTCTTCTTTTCCGTGATGCCCTTAGTGGGTAGTCATCTCTTTCTTTACGGTCCTCTTTTCTCTCATCTGTATACTTTGTGACCTTCCCACCTCCCTCTCCTCTGCCCCCTAATCTTGCTGCTTCTTCTCCTCTCTCACCTTCTCTGGTGCAGTTTGGCCGAAGCCCTTTCATAGCCAGGCGATGTAGAGATAAGCATAACCTGGATATTTCATGGACTTTAGAATTTCCTGCACAGTCCCCAGTCTTTGTAAAAAAATAAGCCTGATTTATTTGTGCAGAAGCCCACCGGTGATCAATTATCCCAGACAGTCTCCACATTCAAATATGAGCTTCATCAAAATACCCCCGGCTGTATTTAATCACCGCATGTTTCCTTGGGACTGCCTGTCTTTCTGTGACTTCACTCCTTGCCAGGTGCTGCCTAAGACCTCCATCTTCTGACAGTGTCTTGCTTTGTGCATTCTTGTTCTTCTGGTCCAGACGTGGCTTGGTCACCTGGAGCAGGGCAGTCTCCCCAGCCTCACGGAGCCTCCTTGTCCCCATGCTTGAAGACTCGGCTGTGCTCTTGGGCTGCTTGACACCTTTGAGCTGACCATGAATGGATTTTCAGAGCTTCTCTTGTTTACTTCGCTGCACGCCTCTCTGTGGGCTCTTGTGAAATCGTCGGGAGAGGAGAAGCCAAGTGAAAAACAACCCTGCTTGGTGTCAGGGCTTGAGGATGATGGGGAAAGACTGGATTTGCATTAACTGGTTTGCGCAAGTTACAAGATTTTATCTTTCCTTACTTTTTTTTTTTTAAGTGTGTGCTTGTCTGTTTCGGTGGTTCAGAGAGGGGAAGATGGGGAACTTCGGGTCTAAAGGAGGATAAGGACAGGTAACAGATACAGCAGATTAAGGTCTCTGAAGCTCCATCTACCAGGTACATGGGCTTCCGTAGTGGCTCAGTGGTAAAGAATCCAGCTGCAATGCAGGAGACACAGGTTTGATCTCTGGGTGGGGAAGATCCCCCGGAGAAGGAAATGGCAACCCACTTCAGTATTCTTGCCTGGAAAGTCCTGTGAACAGAGGAGCCTAGTGGTTTACAGTTCATGGGGTCACAAAAGACTTAGTGACTAAACAACAACAATAACAACCAGGTACATGGTCCTCATAACAACTTTTTCATGGACCTAGGATTTGAAGTTAGAGTCTGGCTTCAGAACCTCAGCTTTTTCCTGCTACACTCTGCCTTATACAGGAAGGGTCCTTTTGCATTGGGTTTTGAAGGGTGAATAGGAGTTCTATGAAGACGCCCCACCTCCTGTACTGACTTTAGCCTCCTGCTCCTCCTAAAGCTGGCCAGGGGCCAATACCTAGAAGCCAGAATTAGGTCACTAGGGTGACTAACTTGCCCTGGTTTTCCTAGGACTTTCTTAGTTTTAGTACTAACAGCCCTGTTTCTTGGGAAACCCTTCAGTCCCAGCCAAACCAGAACATTTGGTCACCCTAGGTTTCACTCAGCAGCAGATTCCTACACAAGAGGCCAGAGATCTGTTGGATTCTGACTCATTCCCAACAATGCTCATCTCCCCAAATGCCCCCTCATATCTTCATGCTGGGCTTCTTTCTCAGGATGGTTTCATTTCCTGGTCTAGGTGAGAATTAAATGAGATAATTAATTCTTTTGATAAGCTAAGCAAAGCATCTAGCACATGGTAACCCCTGGGTTCTAGTCCATGTTGGACGCTGACCTTTCTCTTTGCCTCGAGTGGGAGCTGGCACCCCGGTCCCTTGGAGTGAGCAGGCTTCCTTGTAGCCTAATTCCTCCAGCCTGGCTCTCCCCAAGGACAGAGCTGCGTCCCCACAAGAGTGAGGGCTGAGCATAATCACCATCCGCCAGGGAAGCCGTCTGTGTCAAGTGTCAGAGTAAATAGGAAACAGGTTCAGGGCTAGGATTCAGGGCCAAGACAGCTCAAGGTCATCGGAGGCCAGGGAGCTGAGAGCGGGCTGCAACCCAGAGGGTCAAGCAGAGTCAGATGTTGGTTAAGAGACACTGCTCCTTCCTCGCGCTGCTGCCGTGTCTTTTCCCTTCCCAGTGCTGTTCAGCAGACAGCCAGGCACTCTGCTGGTTTATTGAGGATGTGGGCTCACTGTGTCCTCCATGCTTCAGTCCACCTGAACTCCGATACGGTCTCTGGACCGAATGATGTTGTGCAGAGCGACCATTTCTCGGGTGCTTACTGTGTTGGGCACAGGGCTATACTTTTTTCTTCACCACTTCCCCCTCAAACAAGGCTCATTTTCATCCCTATTCCCAACAGAGCTGTACCTCGTGTTGTGAGCATGTCATTGGAGGTAGGAGGAAGGAAGCAGAAAGGGGAGACGTCCTGAGGACAGGAGGCTCAGTATTTCCCGGGGCTCGCTGACCGTTCACATAAAGCATCGCACTTTGAGTCTTTTCTCTGTCTTTTGAGAGGTGATGATGTGGAGTGGGCCCCCTTACATTCCACTTGGAAACTTTTGACACTCTGGGAGAGAAGCCCGAGGCTGACTGAGCTGATGGGCGATGACATTAACATACATGAACAGGAGCTGTAGTCCCAGGTTTGAATCCAGGTTAGACCATGTCTTTGCTGTGTGACCTTGGAACTTACTTAACATCTCTGTTTCTGCTTCTATAAAATTGGGAGAAATAATCCTTTTTCTTCATGAGTTCTTCAGCAGCCTATGCACCAGGCTGAGGATTGCTGTTGTCATTGTTTAGATGCTCAGCTGTGTCTGACTTTTTCAACCATGAACTACAGTGTGCCAGGCTTCCCTGTCCTTCACTATCTCCCAGGGTTTGCTCAAACTCATGTCTATTGAGTTGGTGATGCTATCCAAACATCTCATCCTCTGTTACTCCCTTCTCTTGTCCTCAGTCTTTCCCAACATCAGGGTTTTTTTCCAATGAGTCGGCTCTTTACATCAGGTGGCCAAAGTGTCGGAGCTTCAGCTTCAGCATTAGTACTTCCCATGAATATTCAGGGTTGATCTGACTCTAAATGTGGGCCAATCATCTGCAACTTGTGCTTCTGAAATCATCCTCTCTAAGGCACTCTTTATTTGCTTGGGGTACCTTTTTTTAATTGTGGCACATAATATAAAACATATTTCCTGATGGCTCAGGGGATAAAGAACCTCCTGCCAATGCAAGAGACACAAGAGATGTGGGTTCAATCCCTGTATCAGGAAGATCCCCTGGAGGAGGAAATGGCAACCCACTCCAGTATTCTTGCCTGGGAAATCCCATGGACAGAGGAGCCTGGCAGGCTACAGTCCATGGGGTCACAGAGAGTCAGACACGACTGAGCACACACACACACACACACACACATTTAACCATATTTAACTGTAGAGCTCAGTGGAATTAAACACATTCACCTTGTTGTGCAATTCTCACCATCATCCATCTCCTGAATTTTTCACCTTCCTAAACTGAAATTCTGTCCCCATTTAACTCTAAGTCCCCACCCCCCTTGCCCTGGCCCTGGCATCTATCCATTGACACAGTCTTTGTTTTGATGTACTAAAAATCACATCCGCCATGTATGGTTGTCGAATGGATTTCACAATATAGTATTTGAAAATTCCCTGACGCAGTGCCTGGCATGGAGCTGGCCTCAGTTACGGTTCCTTGGGCTCTAGCTATGGTGGGTTTAAGACCTCTGAAGTCTTCCTACATGCAGTGAAGGTCATTGTCTAATCTGGGTATAAGCCCAGAGGAGAGGAGCAAAGACCTCAGGTTAGGATAGAGACCCGGCTCCAGGACCTTGGGGAGGTTTTTCACTTTTAACTTGAGTGCTTACAACTGGCTCCCTCCGGTCAGGTGGCTGGCGACCCAGGTCTTGAGGTTTCTGTTGCCTCCAACCCATTGGCGTGTTTGTTCAGTAAACGTGTGTGGAAGGTGGGCACAGGAGGAAATCTGACCCAGGCCTTGCTTTCTCAGGCCCTGCAGTGGATGTTAATGATGAGGTCTTGGAAGGAGGAGTTGGGGATGGGGGAAGGGAGAGATTTGTTTCTTTCTTACCTGGTTCACTTCTTAGACTGAACTCCCCTCTTTGGATGAGCACATTATTTAATTACCATGAGAGAACACTTTCACCAGACTGCCATCCTTGAAAGGAGCTGATTCATAGAATGTTTGGTGAGGATGTTAAATAGCTGACTGGCCTGGGTCTTAGATAGCTCATTTGGTAAAGAATCCACCTGCAATGCGGAAGACCTGGGTTCGATCCCTGGGTTGGGAAGATCCCCCGGAGAAGGGAAAGGCTACTCCATCCAGTATTCTGGCCTGGAGAATTCCATGGACTATATAGTCCATGGAGTCGCAAAGAGACAGACACTACTGAGCGACTCTCACTTTCACTGGGTCTTAGGAAGTTAAAGTACCTCTGTCCTATGTATTAGCCATGCATGCGTGAGTGCTAAGTCACTTCAGTCATATCTGACTCTTCCCTGCCTATGGACTGTAGCTCACCAGGCTCCACTGTCCATGGAATTCTCCAGGCAACAATACTGGAGTGGATTGCCAAGCCCTCCTCTAGGGGATCTTCCCGACCCAGGGATTGAACCTGTGTTTTCTTTCATTTTCTGCGTTGGCAGGTGGGTTCTTTACCCCTAGTGCCACCAGGAAAGCATTGTACTAGCCATGGTTTCCTTTAAAAACCCACATTCACATGTACCTCCTTCAGGACGCCTTCTCAGATGTAGAGAATTCAGTTTCTTTACTCTGGGTCCTGTTTGAGCTTGTAGGTTTTTCCTGTTGACTCTAAGTAGGATTGTTAGAGATTTTTGTTTTTGTTTTTTTTAGATATTTAAAAAATTAATTTTATTTATTTGGCTGGAGTGGGTCTTTGTTGCTAATAATGGGCTTTCTCTATTTGAGGTGCACAGGCTTCTCATTGTGGTGGTTTGCCTAGTTTCAGATCACAGGCTCTAGGGCACAGGGGCTTAAGTAGTTGTGGCATGTGGTGTCTAGATTGTAGATTCGGTAGCTGTTGGCACATGGGCTTAATTGCTCCACAGCATGTGGGATCTTCCCTGACCATGGATCAAACCCATGTCCCCTGCATTTGCAGGCACATTCTTAACCACTAACCCACTGGGGAAATCTGTTAGAGATTTTAAATTTTGTAATATGATATAAAACAGTAGCATCTTCTGTTGATCGAGGGTTTCTGATTTTTCTAGGACCTGGGCTAGTTGCTTTCCATGGTTATGAGTGTTTAATTTGCTAATCAGTTGCTATGGAGGGAGGGTTAGTCATTACCCCTGTTTTACAGATGAAGAAACTGAGGCACGAGAATTTGCAGGACCTCACAGAAGGGCAGGTAGAATTGTTTGTTGAACCCAGATCTGCCTGACCTCAGAGTCTGAGCTCTGAGCCCTATTTGGTGGCTGTTCTGTCCTGCTCCCCACTGGACTGGGGGGCCCTTTCCCCCCTGTATGTCATCAGGGCTCAGCTCAAGGCCAGTTGAACTAAAGAAGAAGTGTGTGAGGTCTGACTGGGGTCCCCTGGTCGTCACAATTCCCACGTGTTGTTGAGAAGGTCACAGGATGAAAGGCAACCATCGGGGATTCATTCAAGGAAATGCAAGGAATTTAGTGGAAGGCAGCTTCCCAAGTAGCTCAGTGGTAAAGAATCCACCTGCCGACGCAGGAAATGCAAGAGACACATCCCTGTCGGAAGATCCCTTGGAGAAGAGCATGGCAACCCATTCCAGCATTCTTGCCTGAAGAATCCCATGGACAGAGGAGCCTGGCAGGCTACAGTCCATGAGTTCGCAAAGGGTCGGACATGACTGAGCACACCGGGGACTGGTGGATGTGAAGAATCAGGAAGCCTGAGTTTGAAGACTCTACAATTAAAAATTCCAACTCCGGAGCCAGACTGCCTGGGTTCAACTCCTGGCTCCATCCACTATGACCTTGATGTGAGGATAATTTTAGACCTGAGGTAGTGGATGAGAGGATGCAGATTCTCCTATTACAATGCCGGGCATACGGCTGGCTACCACCATTGCTCCCCGAGTTATTTTTTTTTAATGGTGGTAAAATATATATAATGAGAATTATATCACTTTAACTATTTCAAGTGTCCATTTCAGTGACATTAACTCCATTTACACGGTTGTGCAAGCATCCATCTCTAGAACCTTTTCACCTTCTCCAAACTGAATCTCTGCCCCCATTAATAAGCTTCTCACCCCTCCCCCAGCTCCTGGCCCCCATCATCTAACCTTATGTCTCTGTGGCTCTGAGTCCTCTTTTTGTGTCTGTCTTCTTTCACTGAGCATCATGTCCTCAAGGTTCGCCCATGGTGCAGCAGGTGTCAGAACCTCCTTCCTTTTGAAGGCTGAATAATATTCCTTGGCATGAATGGACCACACTGGGTTTACTTGGTCAGCTGTCAATGGTGCTCCGTGGATTTTATTTATTTATTGGTTTTATGTGGACCATTTTAAAAGTCTTTGTTGTAATTTATTACAATATTGCTTCTGTTTTTTTAAACTATTCATTTACTTATTTTTGGCCATGCTGGGTCTTTGGCACTCTACGTGGGCTTTCTCTATTTGTGGAGAGTCAGTGGGGGAGCTACTTTTCATTGCAGTGCTCCGGCTTCTCATTGTGGTGGCTTCTCTAGTTGTGGAGCATGGGCTCTAGGGCTCACGGGCTTCAGTAGTTGCTGCACGTGGGCTCAGTAGCTGTGGCTCCTGGGCTCTAGGGCATGTGGGCTTCAGTGGCTGTAGTACACAAGCTTAGTTGCCTCACAGCGTGTGGGATCTTCCTGGATCATGGATGGAACATGTGACTCCTCCATTGGCAGGTAGATTCTTTACCACTGAGCCACCAGGGAAGCCCCAATAATAATTCTTTGCCTACTTCCTCAACAGTGGGTTCTTGCAGTGCCCTGTAGTGGTTTGAGGAATTCTCAGTGTTCATTCCAAGCCTCACGTTTTAAATGCAGAAACTTCTCTCTGACTCTGCATGCCTGTCTGCTAGGCTGGAAGCATCAAGAGGGCAGCGGCCACAGGACATCTGTGCCTTGGCACATGGGCAGCTCCAAATTCTAACAAGTGAATGGTGCTTCACGAATATGTGCAAGTTGGGAGCTGACTTGAGTTGCAAGACGTGGGGTGGGCAGATGACCAGAAACTGGGGTGTGACTGCAGGGAAGCTTGGGGTAAGGGTGTCTCTGAAACTGTAAGTCAGGGATGGACAAGCACAGCCGTTTCAGCCCTACCTGCTGTTTTGAATTTCCTCTGTCTTTACTTCTGGTGAGGCTTCCCAGATGGCACTAGTGGTAAAGAACCCACCTGCCAATGCAGGAGACGTAAGAGACTCGGGTTCAATCCCTGGGTCGGGAAGATCCCCTGGAGGAGGGCAGGGCAACCCACTCCAATATTCTTGCTTGGAGAATCCCCATGGACTGAGGAGCCTGGTGGGCTACAGTCCATGGGGTTAGACATGACTGAAGCAACTTAGCACGCTTGCACACCTCTGGTTAGGCTCTCAGGCCGGGGGCACAGAGGGTGATTCTGGTTCTCACTGGAGGGTGACCATGGAAATAAATGTCTGGGGATGTCTGCGGTTGTGACAACTGCGGGCGGCGGGGTGCTGTTGGCTTTTGGTGGGGGGGATCAGGGATGTTGCTCCACACCATGCAGTGCCCACCTCCACCTCCAATCCCAGAGAATGTTCCAGCCCCACATGTCAACCCAAGTTAAGAAACTGCACTCTAAGACCACAGCGATGGCATCATTGGTCTGAGAGACTGGTCCAAATCTGTGACTTGGGAAAGTTACCAGGTGTGAAACTGGCAAGAATAAAGGGAGGGGGTGTTAGCAGGGGTCCTGTCCCTCCTCAATGATCCAGTATCCCTCCAAAGCCCTGTTTGCAGAAGAGGTGTTTGCTGCCTCTTGCCCATGGCTGCTCCCTCGATAAGCAGATTGGTCCAGCTCGCGTCCATGGGGACAGCTTCTGGTTGCATGACCATCCGCCTTGTAGCTCTCCCTCCATGGGAGAGGAGACAGCTGTTCTCTGCTTGGGCCTCCTGTGTACATGTGTTTGTGCATGTTTTGGTTCTGAGGGTCAGTGGGTTGTGTGCTATGCTTTGTCCTCAGTTAACTTAATTTGTTGCTAATAATAAAATCTGGAACTTACCTGGCCCTGAAACCCCGGGTCATTCATTGAGGAAGCTTGGCACACACATCCTTCTCAAAGGCTGCCTGTGAAAAAAGTAGAGGATGGACTGAAATTCTTCTTGGGGACAGAAGGGTTGGCAGGATCAGCTCCTGCAAGTAGAATTCAGCGTATTTCTAAACAAAGAAACAACTTGATCCCAAAGGGCTCAATTATTCTAGAATAACTTGGTTGCTTCAAGGGCAGTTTGGTGAAAGTCTCTGGATGGGGAACCTTGGGGCACAAAATATAAGGCAGCATCAGAGGGGGAAAAAACCACCTCAGTATTTTAATATAGTATTTTTTATTTCTTTTTAAAAAATTTTATTGATGTGTAGTTGATGTACAATACTATATTAAGTTACTGGTGTGCTGGGAAAGATTGAGGGCAGGAGGAGAAGGGGATGACAGAGGATGAGATGGTTGAGTAGCATCACTGACTCAATGGACATGAGTTTGAGCAAGCTCTGGGAGATGGTGTAGAACAGGGAAGCCTGGTGTGCTGCAGTTTGTGGGGTCCCAAAGAGTCAGACATGACTGAGCAACTGAACAACAACAACAAAAGGTGTATAATATCATAATTCACAATTATTAAAAGTTATACTTCATTTAGAGTTATTGTAAAATATTGGCTATATTTCCTGTGATATATATGTGTGAGTGTTAGTCACTCAGTCATGTCCAACTCTTTGTGAACTCATGGACTGTAGCCTGCCAGGCTCCTCTGTCCATGGGATTCTCCAGGCAAGTCTATTGGAGTGGGTTGCCATGCCCTTCTCCAGGGGATTTTCCTGACTGAGGGATTGAACCCAGGTCTCCTGCATTGCAGGCATATTCTTTACTGTTTGAGCTACCAGGGAAGCCTTGATATATAATATATCTTTGTGTCTTAATTTAAAGATGGTTTTTTTGGGGGGGGCCACAGTACTTGGCCTTCGGGATCTCAGTTTCCCAACTAGGATTCGAACTGGGGCCCAGGCCATGAAAGCATGGAGTCCTCACTACTGGACTGCCAGAGAATTCTCCTTGTATCTTATTTTATACACAATACTTTGTACCTCTTAATCCCCTCTCCTTGTGTTGTCTCTTCTCTTTTCCTCCATTCAAACTGTTTTTAATATTTATTTATTTTTGGCTGCATCAGGCCTTAGTTATGGCATGTGAGATCTTCGATGCAGTGTGCGGGCTTCTCTCTAGTTGCAGATCTCGGGCTCCAGAGTGCGTGGGCTCTGTAGTTTGTGGCACATGTGCATGCTAAGTAACTTCAGTCATGTCTGACTCTTTGCGACCCTATTGACTGTAGCCCACCGTACTCCTCTGTCCATGGGATTCTCCAGGCGAGAATACTGGAGTGGGTTGCCATGCCTTCCTCCAGGGGATCTTCCTAACCCAGGGATCAAATGTGCATCTCTTACGTCTCTTGCATTGGCAGGTGGGTTCTTTACTACTAGCGCTTACCTGGGAAGCCCATAGTTTGTGACAGGCAGGCTTAATTGCCCTGAGGCATGTGGGATCTTAGTTCTTCAACCTGGGATTGAATCCATGCCCTCTGCATTGGAAGGTGGATTCTTAACCACTGGGCCACCAGAGAAGTCCCCATTCAACCTATTTTTTTTTAAAACAGTGTCATATATACAATGGTCAAGACCATTTTAAAGAGATTTACAAGGAAAAGTAAGGCCTTTCCATGTCTACATTCTCCCCAGAGGCAACCGCCAGTATGAGTTTCTTGTTCACCCCAGAAAGGAATTGGATGTGTACACATGTGTGAATGTCACACATACCTGCCTGCCCGTCTTTGACACAAAGACACTTTCTCTGTTGCTCTGTGCCTCAGCTTTCTCCCTTAATAACATTTCCTGGAAGTCATCTGAATCTTTTTCTTATGTGCCCATGGTCATTGGTAATGTACTTATCAAACTCACAATCAATGGACATTTCCAGATCTTTGTTATTATCAATGGTGAAGCTGCTGAGTGTCCTCATCCTTGAAAGGCACAGGGTTTTTAAAAAATTTTAAATTGAAGTGCAGTTGATTTACAATATTGTGTAAAACTCTGCTGTATAGCACAGTGACTCAGTTATACACATATATTCCATTGTTAAAAAGATATTCTTTTCCATGATGGTTTATCACAGGATATTGAATATAGTTCCCTGTGCTATACAGTAGGGCCTTGTTGTTTACCCATTCTTGTTTATCCATATCAGTTTTTGTCCGCTCATCCCAAACTTCCAGTCCTTCCCTCCCCCACTTCCCTCCCTCATGGCAACCACAAGACTGTTCTCTATGTCTGTGAGTCTGTTTCTGTTTTGTAGATAGGTTTATTTGTGCCATATTTTAGATTCCACAAATACATGATATCATATGGTATTTATCTTTCTCTTTCTGACTTCCTTCACTTAGTATGATCATCTCTAGGTCCATCCATGTTGTTGCAAATGGCATTATATTATCCTTTTTCGTGGCTGAGTAATATTCCATTGCATGTATGTATTACACTTTCTTTATCCATTTCTCTGTTGATGGACACTTAGGTTGTTTTCATGACCTGGCTGTTGTAAATAGTGCTGCAGTGAGCATTGGAGTGCATGTATCTTTTTGAATTACAGTTTTCTTCAGGTACATGTGAGAGGTGTAGAGTTTTGTCTGGGACTGCTCACAGCATCCCAAGCCCTTGCTCTTGGACTGGAGGAGTGCAAGGGAAATTGTATTCAAAGAAGAGGCTTAGGACTTTATCTTAACCTGGAGTTACTCATTTTTACCCTCAAATCCACACGGCTCTTTCATGGCATCAAATATACGACTTCTGCAGAGTCAACATTTGCATGCATTTAAGAGTGGAAGCCAGAGATACCGAACGAATGCCCGGCCTCTGCACACATTTCGGGTGAGGTGTGTTGCACATTCATTGCTCTCCGCAAGGTGTGCTTAGAGAATTAAGCCTTAACCATGAAGGCAATGCAAGGCTGGTGCTGAGACCACACGGGTCTCAGGTGGGCCGTGCATCCGAGCGCCGGGTGGATCACATTACCATCCATGCTCTCTCCTGGTCTGAGTTGCTTCCAAGATTGTACAGTCAGCCTCGCTCTGAGGCTCCATGTGAAGACCTGAATTCTCTCTAACACAATTCATGGGACCGAATTGAGCACGCTGCAGAATTTTTTAAATTTTATTTCTATTTATTTATTTATTTTGGTTGTGTGGGTCTTCACCGGTGTGTGTGATCTACTCTCTAGTTGCAGTGCACGGGCTTCTCATTACAGTGGTTTTTCTTGTTGTGGAGCACAGGCTCTAGGGCACGCGGGTTTCAGTAGTTGCGGCACGTGGGCTCAGTAGTTGTGGCTCCCAGACTCTAGAGCACAGACTCAGTAGCTGTGGCACACAGGCTTAGCTGCTCTGAGGCATGTGGGATCTTTCTGGATCAAGGATTGAACCTGTGACTCCTGCATTGGCAGGCAGACTTAACCACTGGACCACCAGGGAAGTCCACATTGCAGGTTTTGAGTTTGCTTCTGTGCCATCTTGTCTCCAAGAAACACTCGAGGAGCTGGACTCTGAAAACTGCATCCAGCTGACACAAAATGCGAGCACGCACCTCAGACATCCACCAGCTTCCTCATTGCCCTTCTTGGGTTATGAGCCACCACTGTCCGCATCTGAGGTTCTGACTTGGCATCCGATTTCAGACAACTCTCCATCTTTTCACCATCATTCACAGGCCACCTGATCCGAAGAATTGACTCACTGGAAAAGACCCTGATAATGGGAAACATTGAAGGCAGGAGGAGAAAGGGGCGACAGAGGATGAGATGGTTGGATGGCATCACTGACTCAGTAGACATAAGTTTGAGCAAACTCTGGGAGATGGTGAAGGACAGGGAAGCCTGGTGTGCTGCAGTCCATGGGGTTGCAAAGAGTTGGACACAACTTAGTGACTGAACAACAACACAGGCTACAAACCTCCAACACCCACTTCTGCACAAGTAAACTTCAGGCCCTTTCAAGGTTAAGTGTCTTATATCTTGCTGTGGTTGTGTATTTCTTTGCTTTTTAAAAAAGATGTATTGATTTATTTTTGGCTCTGCTGAGTCTTCAGTGCCGTGTGAAGATCATGGGCTCTAGGGCACACGCAGGCTTCAGTAGTTGTAGTTCGTGGGCTCTACAGAGAGGGCTCAGTAATTGTGATACATGGACTTGGTTGTTCCCCGGCATGTGGGATCTTCCCGGATCAGGGATCAAATTCGTGTCCCGTGCATTGGTAGACGGATTCTTAATCACTAGACCACCAGGGAAGCCTGGTTGTATATTTCTTAACATGTGTGAAACTGTCACTCTTTTTTTTAAAAATTGGATTCCTGTTTTATTATGTGCCACTGATGATGTCCTTGCCCGCTGTGGTCCTAACCTCATTTTTCCCATAAGTGTGGTGATTTTTAGGAATGCTTGTGTCACTCTGGCACAGAAAGTTCTATCCTTCCCTTCTCAGATGGTAGTAACAACAAGTCACAATGTGGTATTGCCCCATGGCCCAGCCCATGGCCAGGGAGACCTCAGTTTTGTCACCTCCAGGTCTGTGACTGGCTCCCATGTTTCCTGTGGGCTGGCAGAACACTTAGCCCACATGAGGACATCATTAGAAGTAGCAGCTACTGTTTGTGCAGTTCGTCATCTGTGCAGGGCTTTGGGGTCTGGCAGTGAATTCAGAAATGCAAGATGCCTGCTCTCCACACTCCCATGGGCCTGGTGGTAGTACACACATCCATAGAGAGATGGACACAGTATTATAATTTCAGGTGGCAGTAAGTCCTGGAAGGAATTATGTTGGGGTGACAAGATGGGGTGAGCTGAGAGGGATCTCCTTTAGAATAAAGAGATCTGAGGCTAAGGTTTGAACTTTAGACCAGGAGGAGGAAGGGGAAGCTGTCATGGGAGCCCTGGGGAGCAGAGTGAATTCTAGGTGCTCAGAACAGCATGTGCAAAGGCCCTGAGGTTGCCTGGGGATTTTGAAGGAAAATATTTTCTTTTTTCTTGTCTGTGCTGGGCAGCTTGTAGAATCTTAGTTCCCTGACCAGGGATTGAACTTGAACCCTTGGTGGTGAAAGTGCAGAGTTCCAACCATTGGACCAACCAGAGAATTCCCTGGAACAGGTTTTTATGGCTTGGTTTTTCTGTGTCATGACTGAGGCACAGAATGGACCTCATAGCAACTCTATAAAATGAGTGCCCAGGGATCTTCCATTTTATCAGTTCTAAAGGGGAAATCAAAGCTTGGAGAGGCTGAGACACTTACCCAAAAGCTCGGAGCCTGGGAGCCACAGAACCTACCTTGGATCTTACTTGATGGCCTAGTTTCTAACCACTGGCATGCCCTGCCCTAAATATTGATAGAATCCCAAGTGGGATGCAAGGACCATTTGCCTCCTATCCCTCTGTTAGACCACCCTCCCTCAGCTTGGCAGCTGCCTCCTCTGCCTTGCTCTTGGAGGGGTGGCTGCCTCTGGCACCAGTGGGCCAGCATTTATCTTGCCCCCCACTCCCCACCATTTCCATGGCTCTGACCCTTGGTTTCTCATACATGTGAGATTTGTCTTCCAAAGCTGTTCAAGGTTATGAGGTTTGTGAATATGCATACGTGTGTGTGTGTGTGTGTGTGATCCCCTAATTTGAATACAAAGTTTCTATTTGGATATCTGCTGTTTAATTTTCCAAGGTCCTCCCCCCCAACAAAAGGAAAAATGCATTATGTTTTATCTTTGCATCCTGTGGAACTCTGTGAATAATGGGCAACTGGGGATGAGGATTGCCAAGGAAACAGATAGGAAGGAAATTCAGGGTGTTTTGGGGAGGGATGTCTATTTGAGCACGAAGGTGCACTTTTGATCTTCAGATTTCAGAGTGGGAAAGTCAAGGTGAGGTGGGAGCAGGGGTGAGGAATAAACCCAAGAACGTCAAGTGCACAGTTCTTCCTGGCAGCTACACTAGCTTCACGTGGCCCAGGATCAGCTCAATGTCTCAGAGGTGAGATGTGTTGTCTTTTCCTTAGATCAGTCCCAAGAAGCAGAAGTTTGAGAGCCAAACATGGTGGTGGTTTTCTAGGGGGTGTAAGGGCAGGAAGAGGGTAGAGGCAGGTCTTCATCATCAATCCCTTTCCACGTTCAAGGCCCAACTCCTTGCAACGCTCTTTTCCTTAGCAGAGGGTGAGAACCCATAACTGGGAGACCTGTGCTTTAGTTCAGCTTTGATCCTCTGCATGAGAATTTCTTTCTTTCCAAGCTCCAAGCCTCCCATCTAGCTTTCTTTTGGTGTCTGTGTGTGTACGTGAAGGGACTAAGCTATACCTCTTGTGTTGGGTCAGATTTGTCTTAGTTTGAGCCCGAAGTTGCTCGTGGCCCAAATTCTCAACCTTTCCTGGCATTCCATAATCACAGGCCTTGGGGAGGAATGCATCCCATTGCCCTCCAATTATGGCTTCCTTAGGAGGCTATTAAATCTTGATTTCTGAGAGGAAAATTGGGCATTCCTTGTTTTCCCTTTCAAGCCCTAGTGTTCTGCTACTGTGGGTGAGCCCTTCTAGAAACTTCCAAGTGGTTTCAGAGGCCATCGAGATATCACTGGGAAGCGCAGTCATTTTACAATGGAGCTGGGCTTTAGAAAGAGCATAGGGAGTGTTTTTTTTTTTTTAATTACTATTTTTATTGGAGTATAGTTGCTTTACAATGTTGTGTTAGTTTCTGCTGTATAGCACAGTGAATTAGCTATACATTTCCATATATCCCCTCTTTTTTTTGGATTTCCTTCCCATGTAGGTCACCCAGAGCACCGAGTAGAGTTCCCTGTGCTATACAGCAGGTTCTCATCAGTGATCTATTTTATACCTAGTATCTGCAACTCCAATACGTTGGCCACCTGATATGAAGAGCTGACTCATTGGAAAAGACACTGATGCTGGGAAAGATTGAAGGCAAAAGGAGAAAGGGGCAGCAGAGGATGAGATGGTTAAATAGCATCACCAACTCAGTGAACCTGAATCTGAGCAAACTCTGGCAGATAGCGGAGGACAGAGGAGCCTGGCGTGCTGCAGTCCATGGGGTCACAAAGAGTCAGACATGAGTTAGGGATTGAATAATAACAACATAGTGTCAATAATGTATATATGTCAGTCCCAATTTTCCAATTCATCCCACTCTCCCCTTCCCCATTTGACGCTCATATGTTTGTTCTCTACGTCTGTGTCTCTATTTCTGCTTCGCAAATAGATTCTCTGCACCATTTTTCTAGATTCCACATATATGTGTTAATATACAGTATTTGTTTTTCTCCTAATGACTTACTTCATTCTGTATGACAGTCTCTAGGCCCATCCATGTCTCTGCAAATGGCACAATTTCTTTTCTTTCTTTTTTTTTTGTGGCTGAGAAATATTTTATTTAGAGCCCTGGACAATTCTTTTAGGCTATTTCCTTTGGAGGAAGAGGTCAGTGTGGGGTTGATGGGAATGTGCAGAGATTGTGGGTTTGGATTCGGATGGACATGTAGAGATGTTCAGCTGGGACCTTTCTGAGTTCAGCTGTGGGGCTCCTGGAGGCAGGGACAGCCCATTCCTTGCTGCCTCCCAATCCTGGCCTGGGGCTGCCTGGCGAAGAGCAGGTATGTGTGCATTTGCATTTGTTGAATTGGATGGAGCACAGTGACAAGCTGGATTTGCAGGGTCAACCATCAGTCAAGGTCAACAGTGATACTAAGTCCCAATCTGCCCCTCCCCTCATGCCTGGCAGATTTGAGGAGCAACATGCAAATGTGATGATGAACACAGTTTCCCCAAGAACACCTCAAGGGGGAGGAGACAAATGTTCTGGGGGCTTTAAATTTGATCACTTATGGGACTTCCCTGGTGGTCCAGTGACTAAGACTCTGGGCTCTCAATGCAGGGGGCCCGGGTTCAATCCCACACACCATAACTAAGAGTTTGAGTGCCAAACCTAAAGATCCCTTGTGACACAACTAACACCCAGTCACATAAACAAATAAACAATAAAAAATTGGGTTATTTAATCCATCCAATGCCCCTCCCCCATCCCATGTTGGAGATTGTTTTAGCTATTTTACAAAGGAGACTGAACGATCAGATACCTGAAATTGTTGCTGAATTGTGGCTAGTGCTGATGACACCTTTGAAAACCCTCCAAGGGTCCAAGTGCTGTGCCAAGCACACTTCATATATTATCCTGTCTGATGCTCAAGAGAGCCCAAGGTACTATGATTGTCCCTGTGTATGCATGGTGGAACCAAAGCACAGAAAATGGAGTCACGTGACCAGGAAGTGGCTGCTTCCACTCCAAACCCAGGTCTGCCTGACTCCATGATTCGCTGTGCTCCACATGCAGGGTGATGTGAAGCTGTAGATCCCAGGTCTGATGGGAGAGTCTTGAGAGACCAGATTGAGACAATCTGAGCACATCACACCTTCCCCATCCCAGGCCTGGAGGTTGAGGGACCAGGGTGCTTGGTGGACGGCCCATTTGTCTATCAGCTTGATCACACGACAAAGATGGAGAGGGAGAACTGGGAGGACTAAGGCAAGGCAAAAGGCTCAGCCAGAAGAAGGCATTTGGCTCTCTGGCTGTTCAGTGCAAGAAAGAAAACACTTTAGCTTTTGCAGAATAATCTGAGGAAATTAACAGGTTAGGCGTGTTCCAGCCCCACTGTGAACTTGCTGAGAGTATCAGCACAAGTTGTTACAAAATGTTCTTGATTTGTAACTAAACGTTCTTGTGCTAGTGCACTGATTTCTGTCTGTCTCCCCAGGAGGCGGTGGAACTGTATGTGTTCTATTCACAGTCTTGTGTTCAGAGCTCTGGATGCTGCCTGCCACTCGGTAGGAGCTCAGAGCTGTTGATCCAGGGACCTAGAAGGAAGATGGTGATAGGATTGGCAACATGGTGGGTGTTGCTGCCTAGTCAACTTTTTAATTAAGAAACTAAGAATTCGTGGTCAGAGAGCCTGTCTGTAAAGGTCAAAGGGTTTTCTAGGACATCTCCATGGTGCAGAAAACAATCTACCTGTGAGTAAATACTGGCTGGAGAGCGAGGGTGTGGCTGCTGTTGAGCCTGGTGGGGAAAGAAAATTCCTCCACGGCCCTGTATGCATGTAAAAGAGACTTCTTATCAATGAGCTTTCTCCCCGAAAGGGGACTTCGTTTGAGAGCGGAAGTACTACTCATCTTTCTTGGAATGTTCTTGGAAGATACCTTGCATCCAGTCGGATGGACAAGCATTTTGCTGTTGTTGTTCAGGCGCTCAGTCTTGTCCGACTCTTTGTGACCCCATGGACTGCAGCATGCCAGGCTTCCCTGTCCATCACCATCTCCCAGAGTTTGCTCAAACTCCTGTCCACTGAGTCGGACAAGCATTTACACAGCTTTAATTTCCTTCATGCATTTCTCCCAAGTGTGCGCCAGGGCTTGGCAGCATAAACAGAAGCAGAGTCAGGAAGTTCCAGGTGTACAAGGTGTTTACTCATGTAGACGGAGGGCTGCAAAGTGGATCCAAAGAGCCAGTAAAGTCTGAGGGTCCAATGGCAAAGGGACAAACACATTCTTTTCATAAGTCAAAATAAACATGGGCAGGAAATGGGTGCCCTCCAATCCGCATCGGAGAACTCCATCTTTTTATAATAGAAAAGCCGTGTCTGAAGTGTATGTACGGGGGTGTCCCAGGAATACCTGCTGGGCTCCTGGAATGGACACGCCACGTGGAGCTTCTCATTTCTTCTAGATGGAAAAATAAAGCAGCCAGGCTGGCTTCAAGAACCAACTCAGCAAAGAAATGAGTCGGGTGTTGTGTCTCTTTGGTCACAATGGAATTTAAAATAGGTGTTTTTTCATTCTGACGAATGATTCCATTTCACGGTGTCTCCACAGAAAGGCAGTACGTTCTCCTGTTTACTCTTGTCCTTTAGGAGTTGATATTTTCTCTGTTCCTTGTCACTCTGCTTAGACGCTGCCAGCCCGTGGGTGTAGCAGCTCCTGGGAAACTGGCTTCTGGTGACCTGTACATTATTCAAGACCACCGTGTTCTTGTTACTGGGAAGCCATCAGTCATATGAATGGACCTTTTTATGGTTGAGATTGTCCCCAGGGAAACCCTCCTTGCAATTCAGACCTTCCACAGTGACAGATTTCAGACTCTGACATTTCTCATTCCCACTCTGTTGTTCCCATGGATGCTATGGCTCTCTCTCTCACCTCTCCCCACTAGAAAATGGTTATACAAGATCCCAATGCTGGGAAAGATTAAGGGCAAGAGGAGAAGGGGGCAACAGAGGATGAGATGGCTGGGTGGCATCACTGCCTCAATGGACATGAGTTTGAGCAAACTCGGGGAGATAGTGAAGGACAGGGAAGCTTGGCATGCTGCAGTCCACGGGGTCGAAAAGAGTCGGACATGACTTAACGACTGAACAACAGCAACAAATAACACAACATTGTAAATTAACTCTACTTTGATTAAAAAAAAAAAAAGGAAGAAAGAAAACAGTCATACCTAATCCCCAAAATGACACAGAAAACGTAAACATGTGGGCAAATATCAACGAGAAAAATATGCATGGAATTCAAAGCAGCAGGCATTATCAAGGAAAGAAGGAGCGAGGTTTTGCATTAAGTGAAGGGACAATCTTTAAATGAGGGTCAGGTATGCATAGAACCAACTTCAGAGAACAAATTGCAGGAAATAAGAGGAGAATTAAGAAACCTCAGAGGAGATACAAACAGAGCCTTGATCATGTAGATAAACCTCAATTAAGCAACAAGGAGTTTGAATAATATGGTTAATAAGATCATGGTAACAGATATGGGCTGGACTTTGTATTCTGCAAACAATACACATTTTAAAGTGCTCTTGGAATATTTAGAAAAACTAATCATCTGTTAAATCTCAAGGGGAAAAAAACCCTAATAGTTTCCAAAAAGCAGACATTGAACTGCCTAATCTCTGGCTGTAAGCAAACGTAACTGGAAATTAATTTTTAAAAGCTTAACCAAACATTCAAGACAAACTCCTACCATGTGATAATTAAAAACAATACACAGCTCTTAACTTTGGTCAAAGGCAGAACTCAACACTGCAAGGATAGATGTTTTAGAAGACAGGGGAGATGTGAATACAGACTTAAATGATTAAATAGAGAAATCAGAGAAATGAGACAACGAATAATGAAACAAATCTACACAGGAAGAAGGAAATAATAAATTAATGGGGACTCACTGATTAGAAAACAAACAGAACTGATGATTTCAAAACTGGATCTTTTAGAGCTGCAATATGCAACAGGGTAGCCATTAGCCACAGCAAAATTAATTGTTTCTCAGTCACATCAGTTGGTTTCCAGCACTTGGTGGCTACATATGACTAGTAGTAGTAGTTGTTAGTTGCTTAGTTGTCTCTGACTCTTGGTGACTCCATGGACTGTAGCTTGCCAGGCTCCTCTGTCCATGGAATTCTCTAGGCAAGAATACCGGAGTGGACTGCCATTCCCTTCTCCAGGGGATCTTCCTGACCCAGGAATCAAACCTGTGGCTCCTGCATTGCAGGCCGATTCTTTACCATCTCAGCCACCAGGGAAGCCCCTACTGACTACCAAATTCCACAGTACAGATACAGATCTTTTCTGTCAATGCAGACTGTTTATTGGGCAGTGCTATCTTAGCAGGAAGACTATAGTGTAACTAAGGAAAAAATATGTGCGAAGAATAAATATATATTAATAAAATAAAGACAGAACATGGAAATGTAACAAAACCCACGAAAAGATTATAAAGCCAGCTTTGGCAATAAATAACTTGCAAAATATTATTAAAATAACCATTTACTGGTTTAAGTGCTTATCTTATTTAGGTGAAGTTTTTAGTTTAGTTGATAATTTGTGTCTGAGTCTTTTGTGACCCCATGGGATTTCCCAGGCAAGAATACTGGAGTAGGTTGCCATTTCCTTCTCCATGGGATCTTCCCAATGCAGGGATCGAACCCGTGTCTCCAGCATGGCAGATGAATTCCTTACCACTGAGCCACCAGGAATTTAAGTTAGTCATTTCCTTTCACAAGAAATTAAGGTTCTGAATTTGCCCCTAAGAACAGCTATGCCTGAATCTCCTAAGTTGTGCTCTTTTGTTGTTAATTTCTAAATAGCCTGTAAAAGTTACATTGACTCAAGAAGCAGTAGGCTAAAACGGAGTAACTTTTAAAAAGTCATTGCTACAGTTAATTGCCTAAAGTGTGTATGGATTACATATATACATGAGGGAAATCTTCCAAAATATCCATCATAACAAACAAGGCACTTTAGCAAGAGTAGTTTTAAGGGGGGGGGGTGGGGGTGGTGGGGGGGGGGGTGGTGGTGGTGGTGGGGTGGGGGTGGTGGTTTGAGGTGCAACTTAGCAACGGGAAACACAGTCAATCAAGTGCCGAAGCCCTGACATCCTGGACTCACACCACAGAGCCAGATGGTCCAAGTCTGAGTCCCCACCTTCTTTTCTTAGTTCTTCCTGTGAGTCTTGTGCACCTGCCCGAACTGGAGACTTGGGAGTCATCCATGTTGATAAGCCTGATAACCCCACCTCCCCTGATGGCTTCAGAAGTCAGCCTCTTTCTCCCTGTTCCCTCTTGTCCTCTTCATCCAGCTACCAGGGAGCCAGAATATTGACCCTGAATGTGGATCTGAAAGTGAAAGTCACTCAACCCCACAGACTGTAGCCCTCCAGGCTCCTCTGTCCATGGAATTCTCTAGGCAAGAATACTGGAGTGGGTAGCCATTCCCTTCTCCAGGGAATCTTCCTGACCCAGGGATCAAACCCAGGTCTCCTGCATTGGCAGGCAGATTCTTCTTTACCATCTGAGCCACCAGGGAAGCCCGAATGTGTATCTGGTGGTACCTTTTTCTGGCTGAAGCCCTTCTTTGGCTCCTACTGCGATGCAAAGTCCAAGCCCCTTGGCTCCCTAACCGTCCTGTCTGGCCTGATGTCCCACACCTTTTCCTCTGTACTTTGCCCTTCATCAGCTCTGAACTCTTTATACTCAAAGGCAGCCCTGATGATTCACACATTGCACGTACTGTCTCTCTCCTGCTGGGATAAAACCAGTCACATGATTCCCTCCACTTTTTTCTCCCCTGTGAGTTTTACTGTGCACCTGCTGTGTGTGCATGGCACTGGGATGCAGTAATTCGACGGATGTAGTAATAAACCTCCCCTTCTCAGGACTTTCCCTGGTGTCTCAGAAGGTAAAGAGTCTACCTGCAGTGCAGGAGACCCAGGTTCGATCCCTGGGTCGGAAGATCCCCTGGAGAAGGGAATGGCAAACCACTCCAGTATCCTTACCTGGAGAATCCCATGGACAGAGGAGGCTGGTGGGCTACAGTCCATAGAGTCCCAAAGAGTTGGACACAACTAACACTTTCACTTTTCACTTTCTCTCAGCTTGCCTGTCTCTTTTGTGCATCCTAGGAGAGAAGAGCAATGGCAACCCACTCCAGTACTCTTGCCTGGAAAATCCCATGGACAGAGGAGCCTGGTAGGCTGCAATCCATGGGGTCGCTAAGAGTCAGACACGACTGAGCGACTTCACTTTCACTTTTCACTTTCATACATTGGAGAAGGAAATGGCAACCCACTCCAGTATTCTTGCCTGGAGAATCCCAGGGACGGCGGAGCCTGGTGGGCTGCCATCTATGGCGTCACACAGAGTCAGACACGACTGAAGCGACTTAGCAGCAGCTTAGCAGCAGGAGAGGAGATAATGTCTCCATTCCTTTCTGCAACCCAGTGCCAGGAAAGGCCCAAATCCAGGTGGGCCAGAGTAAGAAACACCGTGAATTAAACCCGCAGTGTATCCATGGTGCCGCACCCTGGTCCTAGTCTCCCTGAGAGACCTGGGTTCCAACTGGCCCTGCTGCTTTTTAGCTGAACTAGCATTTAGCACAGCAGCCCTTATGTGCTTCAGTGTCTCCATCTTATAATGGCGGTGGTTGTTCGAATAATAGTGTTAATAAGAGCTTATTAACTGATATAGGTTGAATGTTGTATTCAGAAAACGGAATATACATCTTAAAGTGTATTCACGTGGAATGGGGTGGAGGGGGCGTTAGAGAATGCCCATTCACTGCTTCGGTCTACAGGAATTGCAAGCAAAGGTGTGCTGTGTGCTTAGTTGCTCAGTCATGTCTGACCCTTTGCGACCCCATGGGCTATAGCCTGCCAGCCTTCCACTCCTCTGTCCATGGAATTCTCCAGGCAAGAATACTCCAGTGGGTTGCCATGCCCTCCTCCAGGGGATCTTCCCAACCCAGGGATTGAACCCAGGTCTCCCGCGTTGCAGGAGGATTCTGAGCCACCGGGGAAGCCCAGGAAAGCATAGGTGGACATCTTCACATGTGGGGGCGAGAGGGAACATTGGTTGGAGGGCACTCCGAAAACAAACCTCGTAAGTTTTCTTAGGAATGTAATTTATGAGCATGGTGTTTGGTATTCTGGGCGCGTGGAGGGTAGAAATCTCGAGGGTAGGGTCCGAGAAGAGTGCGGACTCTCCTTGCCACACCCCCTAGCCCCCAATTTGGTAGTTTTTGCTGTTGGACCCTGGCGAGCCGATGCCCCCCTCTGGGCCCCTCCCGAATGAGGCCTGGGGCCAGGGTCCCCCTCGGCCATCCCGGGCGCTGCCTGCCACGCGGTGACCCGATCTCCTCCCGGGCACACGCCCAGTTCCGCGCGCGGCCCAAGCCAGCCGGCGGCCTCTCGAAGCGGTCCGCACACTCGGTTTCTCCTTTTCTTTAATTTCTTCCAAACTTCCATCCTCTGCGGGCCTGCCCTGCAAGGTTTGCACCCTCGAAAGGTGCCCCCCCTCTTGGGGCCCCCGGCGCGGACCGCTCGGCGGCGGTCACAGCTAGAGCGCCAGTCGGGCGAGCCGAGCCCCGAGCGCCCGGGGGGCGGGGCCAGAGCCCCAGCAGCACGCCCGCCCATTGGCTGAGCCCGAGGGCGGCGCTGCGGCTGCCGCCACCGCCCGGCCCGGACTCCACGGAGCGGAGCGCACCTCGGGCTTTGTGCTTTTCTGCTACAGCCAGCTTGCAGGGGGCGGGGCTTCTCCCACCGTGGGTCCGCTCCTCATGAACACACACGCACACGCACACGCACACACACACATAGATGTTTGGAACCAACTCATGAACACACACACACACACACACACACACACATAGATGTTTGGAACCAACTCATGAACACACACACACACACACACACACACAGATGTTTGGAACCAACTCATAAACACACACACACACATAGATGTTTGGAACCAACTCATGAACGAACACACAAACACACACACACACACACACACACACACACACACACGCGCGTTTGGAACCAACCAATCCTGAGGCTGCCGTAGCTGGGAGCCACCCTCCCCGCTCCCCGCCCCGCCCGCCCCTTGAGGCTCCGCCTTCTCCTGCATATGTCGTATTTCTGCTAAGAGCTCCGCCACTCGATTCCCAACGCATCTGGGAAGATATTCGCGCGGGCAGGGGCGGCATTGTCAGAGGAGGAAAGTGGAGAGGGGGGCTTGTTTGCTTCACGAACGCGAGCTCCTGCGGTCGCAGCTTCTCAAGGAGCGCAGACCCGAAAGGGCGTCTGGACAGTTGACCACCTAGCTGCCAAAAGTCACTCAGTCCCCCATCCCACCGTTAAATCAACTGGATTCCAAGGGAGGAATTTACCGAGAAGGTGCCGCCCGCGCCCGGGGGCTTCGGGGACTCGAACCTCCGCTGTCCGAGTCTGGGGCGGACGCGAGGGAGAAAGTCATAGGATGGCCGTTAAGGAGTTTATAAAATTCACACTTTCAGGGACGGCCACGGGGCCCTGTGGTTAATGTGTCCGCCGGTCTATGACGCCACTGTTCCGTTTGGAAATTTCTGGAAAGCAGTAATTTTTGGAATAATAAATCGAGTTTTGTTTTTTTTTTAACTACAGGCTTTGGAAAGGAGGGCAGTGTAGCAAAATGCTATTAACGTATGTCGTGATTTGGAAAAATTTAATAGTGGGTTTTTTTTAAGTTTTGTTTTTACCATATAACGTCTTAATTGAGAAAAACCAAATTGATTTGAACTTAAAAAGCCAAAGAAACCAAAAGTGGCTGTATTTTTATAAGTATGTCGTTTACCTCTGGGTCTTTGTCCCACTATTCCAGCTTTTAACCTTGCTTGGATATAAATCGGTAATTTTTAATTCTGATGTAGTTTGCAAGTTGACAGAAGTCTCAAGAATTTGTACCAAGTTCACTAGTTTTACCTATTTGATTTTATTATCTGTCTCGTGGATTTATGTATACACATTTTATATATATATATATGTAAAGAGAGAGAGAGATTTCCCCTCCCTGAATCATCCCAGAGTCAGAGGCAGGCAGGTGTATTATTCCTTTGCCTTTAATTCCTTGGGGGTTATATTCTAAGAACAAGAAAATGCTCTTACACAACTGTGGTACAATGTTTAAAATCAGGACATTAACAGTGATGCAATATTTGAACCACAATCTATTAAATAAATTTCATCCGTTGTCCCAGTGTGGCCTGTCCTCAATAATATTACTTCCTGTTCCTAGTCCAGATTCCAATCTTGGAAAACACTTGGTAGTCAGTTACTTTGATTGTTGATTTTGTACTAAGGCAAAAAAAAAAAAAAAAAACATATCGTAAGAGAAAACTTTGTAAAGCTCTCTCAGATGTCTGTCGGCTATTCTGACAGTCACTAGCGGAATATTTGGGAGTAGAATGATATAATGGATCAAAAACCTTAATCATCTAGCAGAGTTTTTTTATGTACTTTTATTTTTAAATTTTTATTGTATCCTGAATTTACAGTGTTGTGTTAGTTTCAAGTGTCCAGCAAAGTGATTCAATTATACTAAAAAAATGTATTTTTAAATAGATGTCAATTTCAGAAGGGTGTACCCACACATAGGAAAAGTGAAAAATCAACTTGTGCTTATTGAGTATGCTGCTACCCACCCTCTACTTCATCCACATTTCCTTTTCCACAAGAAGTAATGGGGCACATTTCCTGTGTCCCATCCAGGGGGACATCTGTCCCATTCATCCTTTTCTTTCCCCCTCATTTGAAAATGTAATTTACATGCAGCAGAATTCACGTGTTTCTGTGTAATGTTCTGTGGGATCCTTGTTCCCTGATGAGGGATCAAACCCGTGCCCCCTGCATTGGAAGTCTTGGAGTCTTAACCACTAGATCTCCAGGGAAGTCTCATTTTGACTGATTATTGGACTTCCCTGGTGGCTCAGATGGTAAAGAGTCTGCCCGCACTGCAGGAGACCTGGATTCAATCCCTGGGTCAGGAAGATCCCCTAGAGAAGGGAATGGCAACCCACTCCAGTATTCCGTGGACAGAGGAGCCTGGTGGGCTACAGTCCAGGGAGTGGCGAAGAGTCGGACACAACTGAGTGGCTAACACTTTTTTCTTTATGGTCATGTAACCACCACTACAGAGTCAAGATATGGGATGGTCTGGACACTCCCCTGCTCCAAATTTCTCTCTGTTGCTTGCAGTCAGCCTTCCCCAGTTCCAGCCCCTGGTTACCACTAGTGTGTCCATTGTCTCTATAGTTTTGCTTTTTCCAGGATGTCACATAAAGGGAATCATAAAATGTGTACCTTTGGAGACTAGCTTTTTACACTCAAAATGATGCATTTGAAATTCATCTCCCTGTTGTGGGAATCAGCAGTTAAATTAAAAAAAAAAATTTTTTTTGGAGTAAAGTTGCTTTACAATGTTGTGTTAGTGTCTGCTGTACAACAAAGTGAATCAGCTATATGAATACGTGTGTGTGTGTGTGTGTGTGTGTGTGTGCGCGCGCGCTCATTCATGTGCTTTGCGACCCCATGGACTGTAGCCTGCCAGGCTCCTCTGTCCATGGAATCCTCCAGGCAAGAATACTGAAGTGGGTTTCCTACTCTAGGGATCTTCCTGACCCAGGGATTGAAACTGCGTTTCTTACATCTCCTGAATTGACAGGCGAGTTCTTTACCACTAGTGCTACCTGAGAAGCCCCATGTATACATATATTCCCCCTTCTTTTTGGATTTCCTTCCCATTTAGGTCACCACAGAGCACTGAGTAGAGTTCCCTGTGCTATACAGCAGGTTCTCATTAGTTATTTATTTTATACTTAGTAGTGTATATATGTCAGTCCCAAAGGAAAAAAACAAATGTCAGATATTAACGCATATATGTGGAATCTAGAAAAATGGTACAGATGAACGTATTTGCAAAGCAGAAACAGAAAACAAAAGTATGGACACCAGGGGGAAAAGGGGTAGTGATGGTGGGAGATTGGGACTTAATTCTTTTTTGACTGCTCTCTAGAGTTCATTGTATGGAGATACAATGTTTATCCATTCCCCAGTTGAGGGATATTTAGTTTGGTTTCCAGTTTGCAGTGATGATGAATGTAGCCACCGTAAACATTCCCATGTGGGTCTTTGTGTGAACCTAAATGTTGCTTTGTTCTTCGCTTCACTTGGGTAAACCCCTAGGTTCTGTGGTAAGGATCAGAAGTATATGTTTCACTTTATAAGAAATGACCAAACTCTTTCCCAAACTAGCTGTCCATTTCAGAGTCCCACAATGTGTGTCTCTTTCCTTTTTCCACTAACAAGCTGTATTCTTTAGATACTTTTTTCCCCTTAATGCTATCTTGGAAGTGATTCCAACATTAAAATACATCGAGCTGCCTCCATTTTCACAGCTGTGTACTATTCCATCTCTTTGATCCACATTAATTTATCTACACAGTCTCTTGTCTTGAACTTTTATGTTATTTACAGGCTTTTGCTGTTGTAAACCCCAATGGCTAATGTCCTGTAGGATACAGAATATCCTTGTCTAGGTGTCTAGGTGCACATATGCTCTCTTGTCTGCAGGATAATTCCTAGCAGTAGATATACTGGGGTCAAATTGCACCTACTTCCTTTGCTTCATACCACCTCTTTCTTTCTCTTTCTTTCTTTTCCTTTTTTGGCTTCTCTGGGTCTTTGTTGTGTCATGGGGGCTTTTCTCCAGTTGTGGGCTGTAGTTGTGGTGTGTGGGCTTTGAGCACGCAGGCTCAGTAGTTGTGGCACATGGGCTTAGTTGCCCCCATGGCATGTGAGATCTTAGTTCCCCAGGCAGGGTTTGAACCTGCATCCCCTGCATTGGAAGGCAGATTCTAAACTACTAGACCACCAGGGAAGTCCCCCATATCACCGGTCTTAACCCAACTGGCATTTCTGTAGATTTCTGTGGAGAAAGAGTCATTTGGTCAGGAGCCTTCCACTTTATTTCAGGAAGTTCAACCAGAGGATGCCCTCTTGCAGTTTGTTTAGAATTCACTTTTCAATCTTCTCAGTGGAGTGGAGTGAAAAAGCCACTTGAAGTGAAAGTGTCAGGAAGGTAGTGGCTGCTTCTGCTCTAGTGAAGTTGGAGGCCAGGAGCTTTTGGAAACTTTAGGGAGAATTGGGAGGATATTGGGGCCAGCAGCCCAAGGTGGCTAGGATGGGAGGGTGGGGGACAGGAGGTGGGTGAACAAAGAACCCATGTGTTTGGAAAGGGGAGGTCTGGGTGGATTTTCCATTACACATGAGTCATGAACCTGTCCTGGGAAGTTCCACAGCTCCTGGGCTTCTTGACATTTTCTTGAAAAGACTGCCATCCTCTCTGGAAGGAACAGCCTGGAGGGGAGGGCATGACATTTTGAGCCAGGGCTGCCGTGTTTTGAGTGCGCTGTGTTGGGGACTCGTTTGGTATCTATGAATGAGGGCAGGGCAAGGGGCACAGGGAGGGGAGAGTCAGACCCCTCCTCCATTCTCATCTTGCCAAATGCCTGGTTTTCATAATTCAGCCTGGGTTGGGGGGTGGGGGTGGGGGGAACCACCAGTGGCATTTCTGTTAAGTAAGATAAAGTACTTGGAAACAGAATAGAAGACACCCAGCACTGCCTTATTGTTATCAGAGTCTAGTCTTCAAAAGTTAAAAAACACAACTCTTATGCAAACAAACAAACAAATCCCCCAACCAACCAGTCAAACAAACCAAAAAGAACACCAGGCAGCACTTTTAACCCTTTAGCCAGGGCACTAGCCGAGATGGTAAAGCCAAAGCATTTGTCATCACTAAACCAGGATCACAAAAGTGGATATGAGGATGCTAATGTCCAGGGGCAATAAACCTGTCATCATTGCAGATTATTTCTTCTATGGGATAAAAATGATTTACAATATATCCATCTCTAAGTTACCATCTGGCTTTCTGGAGTTGAGGCCCTAACAGAAATAGTAAATCAATCACAGGTAAGTTTCACAGGGGAAGGGGTTGACAAATGATCCAGCCCATTGCCTGCTTGTGTAAATAAAGTTTTATTGGAGACAATGTGTTTGTACCCATAGGTCTTCTCTGAGGTATCTTCATACAGAGTGCACTTGTTGTGGCACGGAACATATGGCCCGAACATTTGCTTTGTGACCTTCTGTGGGAAAGTATTGCCAGCTCTTTTGCTGGAGAATGAAGTTTTTCTCAGGTGGGCCTCTTAGGCAGGGCTCCGGGAGAAGAGTGAATGGCCCTGTGGGCAGCCTCTGGCCTTGTGTGTGAGCTTCGGGTCATCTTTTCTTAGCATTGTCTAGGCAGGAAGGTTTATGTGTCTGGGAAGTTTTTGGTAGGTCTTTGCCGACGGCTGTTTTGAACTGAAGTGCTGACCCTCAGAGGCAGCCCCAGCCCAGGAAACAGACTCCTTCCTGCTCACACGTGTGCTTTTCCAGAGGGTGGAGTCTTCATGGATCCTAGATAATTGTCTGCCTTCTGTATTGCTTCCTGCCATTGAGTTCCTTCGGTTCCCATGGACAGATTATTAATAATGATGAGAATAATATTGCCCACAATAACTGCTATCAAACCTACACTTGCCTATCAAATAATCCAGTGCCTTGCCCACATCCCTTCTTTTAGGTGTGAGAAGGAGTTAAGAGGTTGTTATCATCCCCATTTGACAGACAAGAAAACTGAGGCTGTATTGGGTTCTTTACAGAAACCTTTGTGGCATGCCTGTGGGTGAAGAACTGTATGCGGGTCACTCCTCCTCCTGACTGGGTGGACCCTGTGGATGCCTGTTTCATTGTTTAAACCTAGGAGTATCGTGTTCAGAGCCAAAAGATCAAAGTTATGGCTTTGGCCCTGCTGGGTCTCAGATGAGTAAAAAGTCTTCTCTGTGAGATGGAAATAATGTTACTTACCTACTCTCCCTGCTGGAGTCTTTATTATAATTAAGTAAGACGCTAATACTCCAATACTTTGGCCACCTGATGCAAAGAGCCAACTTATTGGAAAAGACCCTGATGCTAGGAAAGACTGAAGGCAGGAGGAGAAGGGGGCGACAGAGGATGAAATGGTTGGATGGCATCGTCAACTCAATAGACACGAGTGTGAGCAAACTCAGGGAGATAGTGAAGGACAGGGAAGCCTGGTGTGCTGTAGTCCATGGGGTCCCTAAGAGCTGGACACGACTGAGCAACTGAACAATAACAAAGAATCTAATGGGGGGTATGTAAACCCTAAAGAGCCTCCACAGACATTGGTGGGTTAACTCCATCCTGCTCCTATTACAGTTTCTTAGTTCTTTCTGGATCCACATAGAAAAATCAGATGATGCACTTGGGCACAGATGCTCCAAATTTTCCATGTAATAAAAAAAAAATAATAATATTTATTTATTGCTCTAGGGTGCATGGGCTTTAGTAGTGGTGGTGCACTGGCTTGGTTGCCTCGAGGCATGTGAGATCTTCCAAGATCAGGGATCAACCCAGTGTCCCCTGCATTGACAGGGGGATTCTTAACCCCTGAACCACCAGGAAAGTACTTTCACATCTCTTATTCAATGGCTTCCCCCCGTCCCGCCCCCCCCACACCTTTGCAACGTGACAATCTTGGGGAGAATTAAAATTCCAGAAAAATTTGCCTAAGAACCCCTTGCAAAGCTTGGATTTCCCCCCTTCTTAACCTATAGGATTGATTTTCATTGTATAAATTTCAGCGGCTACAGTTATTCAAGCTAGCTCATCTTATTGTGTGTAGACATTTTCCTCCTTCTTAAGTTGCAGTCAAGCACCCAATTGGTGAAGGGCATGGCAACCCACTCCCAATCCTAGAGAATCCCATGGACAGAGGAGCCTGGTGGGCTACAGTCCATAGGATCACAAAGAGTTGTACACGACTGAAGTGACTTGGCACACATGCACGCAAGCACCCATTGGTGATGCTGTCAGTGGGAATTTTGCCTCTGTTAAAAAGGGGATTCTGACACCTGCTACAATATGGATCAACTTTGAGGACGTGTTGTGGTTTAGCCGCTAAGTCATGTCTGATTCATTGCAACCCTGTGGGCTGAAGCCCCACCAGGCTCCTTTGTCCATGGGATTTCCCAGGCAGGAATACTGGAGTGGGTTGCCATTTCCTTCTCCAGGAGATCAAAACTGCATCTCCTGCATAGGCAGGTGGATTCTTTACCACTGAACCACCAGGGAAGTCCTAAGGACATGATGCTCAGTGAAATATGCCAGACACAAAAAGACACACACTGTTTGATTCTGCTAGATCTGTAGAGACAGGAAGTAGATGGTGAGAGTCAGGGACTGGGGGAGGGGGTGGGGGAGTCAGTGTTTCTTAGAGACAGAGTTTCAGTTTGGGAAGGTGAGAAAGTTCTGGGGATAGTTGTACAACAATGTGAATGTACTTTATGCTACTGAGCTGTGCGCTTATAATTGGTTAAGATGGTCAGTTTTATGCATATTTTGCCACAATTAAAAAAAAATTTGTTCCTGGTTGCACTAACCACACTCAGCAGCCACAGGGAAGTGGCTACCGTGTTGGACAGCGCAGATCGAGATGATTTCCATCAACGCAGAAAGTTCCACCCGACACTGATCCTCATGTGGAAATGTAGCTTCAGAGGCCTTTTAAGTTCCCTGGGTCTGGTCGGTGGTGTCCACGTGGGCCATAATGTTCACTGCAGCTCTCAAGGGGCCTAGGGATTTGCGGGTGAAGAACATGTCCCAGCTTCCAAACCGTGTTTTGAGCTATGCAGGAAGTGAGCAAAGAAGGCATCCTTGGGGAACAGGCTCTGCTTGTGGCTGAGGTCTTGCCAGCCTCAGAGGAACCATCAGTCCAGGGACAAATCTGCTGGCAGCCTGGGAAGGGAAGGCTGGTCATGGAGGTCCAGGCCAGATACTGAGGGACCAAAATCAGGGGCAATCAGGAAGTCATGAGTAGTGAGATGTCAGGAGAAAGAATGTGTTACAAGCTGCTGGAGAACGCCAGAGTGGAGTCCAGCCTTCAGTGGACAAGTTCAGTTGCATTAAATAAGAAACTCCAGGCATAGAAATACAAGCACAGTCTCTGCCCTGTTCATCATCTCCTGCAGGTCACAGCAGAAATACCACCTCCACTTACCTTCTGCACAGTGCTTGCTGTGTATGCAGTTATACTTTTTTTTTTAATTTAAAAATTGTTATTATTATTTTTGGGCTATGCTAAATCTTCAATGTGGAGTGCAGGCTTTCTCTAGTTGCAGTGCACAGGCTTAGTTGCTTTACCACGTGTGGGATCTTAGTTCCCCAACCAGGGATCGAAACCGCATCCCTTGCATTGGAGGGTGGATTCTTAACCACTGGACAACAGGAAAGTCCCTGCAGTTAGACTTTTAAATAATGAATATGCCTCCTCCATTAGACTCGTGGTCCCAAAGGCAAGCTCTATGGCCATTGTGTTCCCACAGGGGTTGTAAATATCTGGATCAGTGTAAGCAAATGTGCGTTGAAGCAATAAATGAACCTTTGAGACACTTGCTTAACCTCCTCTCACCTCAGTTTCCTCATTGTAAAATGGAGAAAATGTAGATCAGGATATATCTGTTTATACCGGTATGGCAGCTACGTGCAGAAGCAGACTTGCTCGTGGCAATTGTGTAATTTTCAGGAAATGTGCAGTCTGCTTCTTAAACAAGCTGGTAATTCTGTTTGTTTGGTTCTAGTCTTTTTTTTTTTTAAACTTTATTGGAGTATAGTTGCTTTAGAGTGTCGTGTTAGTTTCTACTGTACAGCAAGGTAAATCAGCTATGCATAATACACATATCCCCTCTTTCATGGATTTCCGTCCCCATTTAGGTCACCACGGAGTCCTGAGTAGAGTTCCTTGTGCTGCACACTAGGTTCTCATCAGTTATCTGTTTTATACACAATATCAACCATGTGGAAGTGAAAGTGTCAGTCGCTCAGTCATGTCTGACCCTTTGAGACCCCATGGACTGTAGCCCACCAGGCTCCTCTGTCCATGTAATTCTCCAGGCAAGAATACTGGAATGGGTTGCCATTTCCTTTTCTAGGTTATCTTCCCGACCCAGTGATTGAACCCGGGTCTCCCACATTGCAGGCAGATTCTTTACCATCCGAGCCACCAGGGAAACCCTGGTGTATATATGTCAATCCCAATCTCCCAGCAAGCTGGTATTAAAATTTAAATGACATCAACTTATAATTAAACAAATTATGTTAAAAAGCAAAGAAAATAAATACTTCATACTTACCACTTCCTAATCATCTCAGTACCTTTTTCTATGATTATGCTTTTGAGGTTGTTTGCTACTATTGTTTCTATGTGATTGGATGTATTATTTAATGCTATGCTACTGTAGATCTCTTGCTGGCTTCACATTCAGTAACTTTAGGTGGGGTAGCTTGTAAAGGACCCTGCTGGTAATATTTACACCATGGAAATTGGCCAGTGCTCTAGAGAAGTAGCTTCTCTACTCCACTCAACGAAGTTGTTAAATGTTTAAGAGCACATCACTGGTTTGGGGGCTGAAACGAGTTAATAGTTATGCCAGGAAGTTGGGACATCAGAAACTAGCATTTTTTAAAATACATATTTATTTATTTTTGGCTGTGCTGGGTCTTTGTTGCTGTGTGGGCTTTTTCTCTAGTTGTGACGAGTGGGGGCTACTCTCTGGTTGTCCTGCATCAGCTTCTCATTGCAGCGGCTTCTCTTGTTGCAGAGCACGGGCTCTAGGGCACACGGGATTCAGTAGTTGTGGCAAATGGGCTCAGTAGTTGCAGCTCCCGGGCTCTAGAGCACTGGCTCAGTAGTTGTGGAGCACAGACTTAGTTGCTCCTTGGCACGTGGAATCTTCCTGGGCCAAGGATGGAACCTGAGTCTCCTGCGTTGGCAGGCGGATTCTTTACCACTGAACCACCAGGGCAGTCCAGAAATTTGTATTTTTAACCAGCAGGCAACATATGCTGTAGAAGTGAGCCATTGCTGACATGATTTTGTTTGGCTTGCACTTCCTCCTCTCGAGTTGCTGTCGTGGCATTGGGTAAAGCCATTGACCAGCTGTTTTCTTTCTCTCTCCAGTGTGTCCCACCATCTGTAAGTCACATGGCTGCACCTCTGAGGGTCTCTGCTGCCACAGTGAATGCTTGGGCAACTGCTCAGAGCCCGACGACCCCACCAAGTGCGTGGCCTGTCGCAACTTCTACCTGGACGGCAGGTGCGTGGAGACCTGCCCGCCCCCTTACTACCACTTCCAAGACTGGCGCTGCGTGAACTTCAGCTTCTGCCAGGACCTGCACAACAAATGCAAGAACTCTCGGAGGCAAGGCTGCCACCAGTATGTCATTCACAATAACAAGTGCGTCCCCGAGTGCCCCTCTGGCTACACGATGAATTCCAGCAAGTGAGTCCTGAGTGTGGGCTCCAAAGGGGTGGAGGGCAGGTTGTCAAGAGGGAAAGGAACATGGGGTTGGTGCTGCTAGCACCACCTGTTAAAATTGTGTGAGAAGCTAGAGTTGATTGGCTATGAGCGAGGAAGCTGCTGATGACGAGTGAAGCAGTTAGGTCTCTCAGATGCCATTCTGGCCTCCTGGTTTGGGGCACTGGCCTTTGGAGAGGGAGTCAATGACCTTTCTCTTGCAAAAGGCCAGATAGTAAATATTTTTGGCATCTTGCATACCAAAAATTGAAAGCTTTCTGTGCTTATCATTGGAAACAGAAGTCCTTAGTTTCATATACAGTCCTTTATATGGCCTGATTGCTCCCACTGATGGAACTGTCTATCACAACCCAGGTCAGAGCTCAGATTTTTTAAATGTTTTCTCCAAACTGGATCTGGATCGTGTCCTGAGATTAGCCTGGAGTGCAAGGAAGAAGGACTCAATTCTAGATTATTCTCAAGGCTTTGTTGTCTTTTGAAGGACAATACCATCAAACCATTTCCTACTATTTGGGTGAGAAAAAGCAGGGTTTTCTCTCCCCAGGGGTGAGTCAGATTTCCTCCCCACACCTCAGACTTTTTGTTCATGCTGTTAGCTTCTCAGATGAGCTATTTTGGGGGTTTGGGGCTGGAACAGAGTTAAAAAAAAAATCCATTTCCTGGTTTTTGTGTTGAGGGTCTGAGAAAAAAAAACGCCACAAAACAACACAAAAACAAATCAGAGATAGATGCACATCGAGGGGCCTTGAGCTGACCTGCTTACGTAAAACATCTTCCCTCTTCAGACTTGGAAATGAGCCAAGTGAGAATGTTTATTTCCCTGGGTGGGGAGGGTGGGAAGGAAAACAACCTTTATTCTGGCTCCTAGGAGCTGCTCTCTGAATGTTTGCGAAAACTGCAAGTACAATATGTTTTGTTTCATTCGTTTCTGATAAAACCTATCAAGTGGCTTTGTGGACCAAAAATAGGCTCCTATAAATCACCTTTGCATTCCAGACAGAGCTCTTTTTTTTTCTTTTTGGGGGCCAGTTTATCAGTAAGATTGGGAAAATGACCATATTCCTCTTGATTTTTTTTCTCATGTTTGAAATAAAGCAAGGATATTAACATCTTCCACTAAAAGACACCGGCTTTAAATAGAAGAAGGTTTTTTTTTTTTTCTGATCATAACAAAGATATGAAAAACAGAGCAACTTCCTTTGATGTTTCCCTGATGGCAGTGGCCCCGGGATTGAAGCCCCAGGAAATTAACCTCTTGTCCCATGATGTTTGGGACCTCTACTGAATGAAAGAGGGGAAAGAGAGGGATGTTAATTATGACCCACTCTGGCAGTAGCTGAGGGCTTCCCAGGTGTTGCTAGTGGTAAAGAACCCACCTGCCAATGCAGGAGACGTAAGAGACTTGAGTTCAACCCCTGGGTCAGGAAGATCCCCTGGAGGAAGACATGGCAACCCACTCCAGTATTCTTGCCTGGGGAATCCCATGGAGAGAGGAGCTTGGCGGACTACAGTCCATGGAGTTTCAAAGAGTTGGACATGACTGAAGCGACCTAGCACACAACATGGCAGTATGTTAGTCAGTTAAAAAAACTTTTTTTTTCCTTCTGAAGCTTTTATTTTGTGGAAGACTTCAGTGCTGTCATGTTTTCTTATGTGGTTCAATATCAAATAGGGCCAGATATGTTTTGTTTCTTTCTTGTGGCTTTATCTGGGAAGTAGTTCTTGATGTTTTTATAGCAGAGGACGGTGAACCCATGTGGGTTCGTTATATGCCATCCACGGTCACTCTGAGATACCTGGTGGGGTGCTCTTTAGTGAGACGAGGAGTATTAGATATTTGGGGTGCATGTTAAGGGTGTGATAGGTATGGGGCATCCCTGTCCTTCCCCCCTGCCACGCCCACCTTCTAGAATTCTCTGCCTCTTGATCTTTGCATGGCTGGCTTCTCCTGGTCACCCAGGGCCTCACAACTTAAAATTCACTTCCTTTGAGACTTCTTTCCTGTGTGACCACCCTGCCTGAATTAACCATCTGGCTACTGTTTGGCGCATCTCTCCATTTTAACTCTTTTCATGCTCTTTATCACTAGCTGATATTTTCATTGCCTGTTTGCTAATTTTGCGCCAGTGAGACCATACGCTTCAGAAATGTATCAGCTAGCTCTTGCTGTGTAACAAACCTCCCCAGCACTTTGTAACTTATAACAACACTCATTTATGGTTTCTGTTAATTTTGTGGGTTAACCAGAGGTTTGTCTGACTCGGCATGGGTCGACTCTGATGGGATGGTACAGCCTAGACTCTCATACCCTGCATGGGCAGCTGAGGCCCCTCTCCATGTGTAGCCAGGAACAGCAGGCTTTAAACTGTGCAGGTACTTCTTAAGCCACTGCTGTGTCACATGTGCTAATGCCTCATCAGCCAAAGCAATTCAGAGGGCCACACCCAGATTCCATGGATGAGGAGGCAGACTCCACTTCTTCGCTGGAAAAGGACGTGTGGATCTCCCACAGGGAAAGTCGGTTGGTTGTTCACTTGTGTGTGCCTGCGGTTTACAACCGGCATTGGCAAAGGGCCAGAGAGTAAATATTTTCAGCTCTGAGGGCCATATGGTTGCGGTTACTCTACTCTAGCCTCATAGAGTGATAATAGTCATAGATGGTACTCAAACCAGTGGGTGTGTTCTGATACATTGCTAGTTACAACAACAGGTGGCCAGCTGGAGTTGACCCATGGGCTGTAGTTTGCTTATCCCTGGCCTAAAGGATCATCTGTCACATGATAAGTGCTCAGTGAATATTTGTAGAACCAACAAAAGAACTCAAACATTTGGTCATTATTCTGTTTCCACCCCAGCTGCTCTGACACCAGCTGGGTGTACTGCAATAGATGTCAACATCAACCACCTGGAGTTGGCATCAGACCCACAAGTTAAAGGCTTGGCCCTCCACCGGACTGGCTTTACTTCACATACCAACCACACTTTGGGGGTCCCCAGGGCAGCCACATGGGCACTAGTGGTAAAGAACCCACCTGCCAATGCAGGAGACATAAGAAACGCCAGTTTGATCCTTGGGTTGGGAAGATCCCCTGGAGGAGGGTATGGCAACTCACTTCAGTATTCTTGCCTGGAGAATCCCATGGACAGAGGAGCATGGTGGGCTACAGTCCATGGGATCGCAAAGAGTCAGACATGACTGAAGCGACTTAGCACACACGCATGCAAGAGCACCCACACTGCTGATTGGTTGGCTATAAATTTTGAGGCTCCCACAAACCCACTGGGTTCAATAATTTGCTGGGACAACTCACAGAGCTAAAAGAAAAAGGCTCTTGGTCCAAGCCATGGATGGTAGCACCCTGGGTTAAGGATGCCTACAGAGCTCACCTAAGCACACATCACCTATAGCAAGCTCTGCAGACACTGCCCCGTGGCTGGGGGGCGGCTATTTATGGCTGGGTCAACTCTTGTTGCGCTTCAGCAAGAAACCATCAGGGAACTTTAAGGAACAAGGTTTGTTATTCACAGGTCCTGGAGGGTCACACAGTGAGGTCGTGGGAAGGGGGAAGGAAGAAGGGAGAGAGGGAGAGAGACACACACAGAGGAAGGGGGGGGGAGAGAGAGACAGAGAGAGTCAGAGAGAGAGGGGAAAAGAGAGGGAGAGAGGAAGGGAAAGAGAGGAAGTGGCCCTTGGGAGGTCTGCTTTTCTTAGTGTCTGAGGGCAGAGTGTCTGGGGTTTGATGGCTTCACTCTGTGGTGAATTTAAAGTTCAAGAGCAGGAATTGGGGCACAGGAAGAGAGAGGCAGGGTCCATCAAGTGGTCAGTTATCTAGGTTCCTCAGGGCTTTCTGAAAGAGGGACCTTCAAGGGTGGGGGCAGCCTTGTTCCTTATCTAGTTGTTTTCGTTACATTTTACTCAAGACAGATGTCTTTTGAAATAGATGCCTCAGCAGTCAAAAAGCTTCATGTCAGGCACTTACAGTTACAGCTTTATTATTAAGGAGGCACAGAGGATGAGGGCTGGGACAGTTCCAGACACAGGGCTCCCATCCCCGCATGGAATCAGAACCATCACCCTTACAGCACAGCTGTGTGCTCACCAGCCAGAAAAATGGACTGAGTTGGTGTCCAGAGTTTTTCTTGGGGTTTTGTTATATAGCTGTGATCGATTGAATCACTGGCCATGGATTTGAGCTCCATCTCCAGCCTCCTTCTCTCTCTGGAGGTCAAGGCGATGAGGCAACCCTCCAAACCACACGTTTGATCTTTCTGGTGACCAGCCCCCGTCCTGAAGCAAAGAGGAGTCACTGCCTCATTAGCACAGCAAAGATGTTTCTGTCACTCAGGAAATTCCAAGGCTTTCGAAGCTCTGTGCCAGGAGCTGGGCACCAGATGTGTTCTTTATTATACCACCATGACAAAGATCCTCCTGCAAAATTGAATAGGCAGAGGTGTAGAAATAACAATGATACCACTAGTAAAAAGTGATCATCATAGCAAAGGACTAATGATTTTTGTTTTCTATGTGCCAAATACTTTAGATGGCATATATCATTCAGTCATTCAGTCCTCACCACCACTTGCCCTGTGAAGCAGATACTGTTATCATCTATTTCACAGCGTGTGTGCCTGCTAAGTCACTTCAGTCGTGTCCGATTCTTTGTCCGTGGAATTCTCCAGGCAAGAGTACTGGAGTGGGTTGCCATGACCTCCTCCAGGAGATCCTCCCGACCCAGGGATTGAACACAGGTCTCCTGCACTGCAGGCCATCTCCTTCATTGCAGATGGATTCTTTACCAACTGAGCCACCAGAGAAGCCCAAAAATACTGGAATAGGTAACCTATCCCTTCTCCAGCAGATTTTCCTGATCCAGGAATCGAACCAAGGTCTCCTGCATTGCGGGTAGATTCTTTCCCAGCTGAGCTACCGGGAAGCCCAGTTGAGCCACCAGGGAAGGTCAAACCCCACACAGAACAGCAGACATCCCATCACCTTGCAGTAGCAGTCTGAGTACCACTAGTTGGGGTAAAATCATTAACTCTGCATAATTGGTCACTACGGTTATATCAGGAATCTCATCAGTTCCTTGTAATAGTGTGAGTTCTGTCTCCAGGGTAGAACATGATTCTTCATGGGGTACAGTGGGAAGCCTTTCTCTTTGGGGTAAGGCAGGAGCCCCATCATTTTGGCATGAGTACCCTGACCTTGGGGTAACGCTGTAGAACCTGTCACCCTGGAGAAATGCCCTAAGCCTATCCCTTTAGACAGTGGTTCTTATCTGGAGGGGGCTTTTCGCATCTCCTTCCCCAGGGGACAATGTTCGGAGACATTTTTGGCTGTCATGCCTTGGATGGGAGGTGCTGTTAGCATAGTATGGGATCACGGGGATGCTGCTTAACACCCCTCATGTGCAAGACAGCCCCCAACAATGGAGAATTCTCCAACCTCAATGTCAGCAGTGCTGTGGTTGAAGCATTCTGCCTTATGGTCACTTGGGACCCTGTGCAGCACACTCTCTGCTGTGTCTGTGTGTGTGTGTGTGTGTGTGTGTGTGTGTGTGTGTGTGTGTGCACCCTGATCTTTCTCCCCACTCTCTCTGCAGCTTGATGTGTACCCCTTGCCTGGGACCCTGTCCCAAGGTATGCCACCTCCTGGAAGGCGAGAAGACCATCGACTCAGTGACATCTGCCCAGGAGCTCCGAGGCTGCACCATCATCAACGGAAGCTTAATCATCAACATTCGAGGGGGCAGTGAGTGTTCTGGGGGGAGGGGTTGCCGCCTCCTGGGATCCACCCTCCCTGTGAGCACACCAGGACAACAGCCCGGAGACCCATCAGTGGAATCATGCAAAGAATAATGTGCTTCCAAACTTGGGGTTCACAGCTCAGTCCTGGACCCGTCACAATATTGTAAAGAAATTAGCTTCCAATTAAAATAAATAAATTAATTTTTTAAAAATGGAAATACCTGATGTCCCAACTCTCAGCTTGGAAAATAAGAATCTTGGGGTGGGGACAGGGAGGGGAGCAGGGAGGAGCAGGGAAGTGGGTCCAGGACTGAGCTGGGACATCAGGCATTTCCATTATTTAAAATTAATTTATTTATTTTAATTGGAGGCTAACTATTTTACAATTTTGTGATGTTTTTTGCCATACATTGACATGAATCAGCCGTGGGTGTACATGTATCCCCCATCCCAAACCCCCCTCCCACCTTCCTCCCCACCTCATCCCAAGCAGATAGCATGACCTCTTTTGCAGGTCTGGGGACTGTGTTTCCAGAAATTCTATCATGGGCAAAAAGTATTCCTTTGTTTATTTATGCAGCAAATGTTTATTGAATACTCACAGTGAATAAGGCCAAGTCCATGCATTGTGGATCTTGCAAATAAACAAATTAATGTATAATATAAACCCAGGCAGTGGTTCCTGCTATGAAGGGAAACAAAGCAGAGTGATGGAGGGAGCAGGGGTTGCCATATAATAAATACATTCAGCTTTGCAGGCAGGACAATCTCTGTCATAACCACACTGCCTTATAAATGTGTTTGTAGCTGGGCTCGCGAAAATTATTTTCAGCCTGGAAGTTAACTCTTCACCATGGGGAATTCTGGAAAGGCTAAAATATTTTGGTAGAAACCCACTGGATATTCATTCTCTCCTTTCCTTAGACAACCTGGCAGCTGAGCTAGAGGCCAACCTTGGACTCATTGAAGAAATTTCAGGATATCTGAAAATCCGCCGGTCCTATGCCCTGGTGTCACTTTCCTTCTTCCGGAAGTTACGTCTGATTCGAGGGGAGACCTTGGAAATTGGGTATGTGGGCCTGATGCTGTATCTGTGGCCTCACTAGGGAGTTTGCGAGTTAGAAAATCTTAGGTTTTTTTCTGTCAAGACATGGAAAGAACTTAAGTATCCACTGATGGATGGATGGGTGATGAAAGAAAATGTGATGTCTATATATATATGTAATGGAATATTATATAACCATAAAACTACCTTTTTTGCCAAAGATCACACCTTTTATTTGGATTATTCCAATGACCTCCTTGCTGGTTCTAGAACTACTAGGGCCATCACACAGAAATATAGTGCAAGTCACATATGAGACTTTAAATGTTCTAGTAGCTACATTTTAAAAACTTTAGAAGAAATAGATAGAATGAATTTTAATAATACATTTTACAAAACCCATTAAATCTGAAATGTTATTTTGACATGGACACAATATCAAAAAATGATAAATAAGATCTTTTACATCCTTTTTTTTCATGCTAAGTGTTTGAAATCTGTGGGGAGTTTTTGTTTTTTTTTTTTAACTTCTGATACAGTTCAGAAAGGCCACATTTCAGGTGCTCAATTGGCAAATGTGGCTGGTGGTTTCTGTGTTGGATAACACAGGTCAAGCTGCTGTCCATTTCCCATTCATCATGTCCTGATGGCCCATTCATAATTCTAAGGCGTAGGTCTACCTGAGTTAATGAGTTGTTATAAAACCTTCAGTGGCCCCTCTCTGTCTACTGAGGAAGCACATGTGTTCTTGGTCTTGGTCTAGCATGCAGTATACTAGAGGGTTTGGCCCATGGTAACTCTTCAATATTGCCTTTCACCTGTTGTTCAGAACAAGCTACTTTGCTCTTCCCTGGGCCCAGCTCAGGTGCCTCTGTGTTTTCAATCTTTCCCTTCTGCAAAACCTATATCTCAATCTATCACAGTCTTGCCCTCCTCCCCTACAAGACTGATTTCAAGTATCTTCCTGGCCTTGAAGACTTCCTCAGCTTCCCCTATACCTCTCACCCTCCATTCAACATATAATGAGTATGTGTCAAGCAAGTGGTTAGAACTGGGGATGGAACACTGAATAAGATCAATTCTAGCCATGGCCCCACTATCTTGGAAGTGGAGATGACAAGCTGATGAATGATTAGGTATGTGTGTGTTTCCATAGGAACTACTCTTTCTACGCCTTGGACAACCAGAACCTAAGGCAGCTATGGGACTGGAGCAAACACAACCTCACCATCACTCAGGGGAAGCTCTTCTTCCACTATAACCCCAAACTCTGCCTGTCGGAAATTCACAAGATGGAGGAAGTTTCAGGAACCAAGGGGCGCCAGGAGAGAAATGACATTGCTCTAAAGACCAATGGGGACCAGGCGTCCTGTAAGTGGCAATGCTCTCGTCCTTTCATGGACCAGACAATGTGACTTCCCCTACCTCCCCCACCACACTGGTACCCAGGGTGGGTGTCACTTACCCCCAATGAGCTAAAACAACTAAGTGTGTGTTAGACTTTCTGAAACACTGAGGACAATTGTTGTACACGTTAATCTCTTTGCCAAATACCAAATACAATGCCTGATGCTGGAAGATGCCATGTAAGCATTGAATGAATGAATGTCATCTCCCCTGTATATATGGCCTTGGTTCAAATGCTACAGCAAAGTTCTGCAATTGCTACAATTGGAGACTGAGAGCTGACCACCCTCCTGTGACGAGTTTTTCTCTTGAAGAAATAGCTGAGCATTGAGGTGCCAAGGCTTCCATGATATCCTCATGGAAGCTGTTTTGTTATGAGACAGTTTGGTCCAAACTGCGGGAATTTGGGGGAGGGAGAGAGCAAAGTTGGGGTGGAGCTTAAGGGAGGGCTTATATTCCAGGCAGAGGGAATTACTGTCTCCAAGGCATTATCTTTCCAAAGAGTGGTCACTCCAAAATATAATGATCTGCACTTTCTCTAAACCCAGTCAGCTTGTATCCATTTGCACTGAAGTTACTTTTTCTGACATGTCAGGCATGAATATCCACCTGTAAGACAAAGTGTGTTAGGACAAATGTTATTCTTGAAAGTGTCCTTTTCCCAGCACCAATTGGCCACTTGTCCTTCCCTGTTGGTGCCAACCACAGTTCTTTAGTTGAGCATCTGGTCAAGTAATTGACTTGCAGTTGGGGCCAACCTATATGATCTGTTCTTGCCTCTGAACAAGGGAGAGGCACGTGGAAATGAGACTTCACCAGGAAGCAGCAGATTGCCATCTTCCTTCTTGTGGATTCTCTTGGAAGTGTGGGATCACCTGCTTTGGGCTGAAACAGATTATTTAAAATTCTGATACTGGGTGTTTTGGGTTTTTTTTAAACCTTTCTAGGTGAAAATGAATTACTTAAATTTTCTTACATTCGGACATCTTATGACAAGATCTTGCTGAAATGGGAGCCGTATTGGCCTCCTGACTTCCGAGACCTCCTGGGGTTCATGTTGTTCTACAAAGAGGCGTAAGTAGAAAGATAAAGAGGTGTGTGTGCTACATTTGTGCTCAGAGGTTCCCCCACTGAGGTTCCTTTCTATCTCCTTATCTGTGTAATAAATATCATAGATCCCTTGGTGGGATCTCACCAGTTGATGGTATGTAACATCAATAACATTTCTTATTGTTGAAAGCCAGAAATTGAAGCAGGCAGGTTTCTTTTGGAGGTCTAGATTGGGGGATCTCCTATAGAAATATTCCATTTTGCTCCTTGTATATACATCTCACCAGACATTCTCAACAAAAAGCCTACTTAGTATGTGTCTTAGTAGGTATTTCTATTTAGTAGGTATCTATTTTTAAAAAAAGGTTTATTTTTAAATCTATTTTGGATTTTTTCCAACACAAATAATTATGGTAAAAGAAACATGAAATTGATCATCTTAGTGATGTTTAAATGTACAGCTCAGTGGCATTAAGTATATTCGTGATGCTCTGTGACCATCATCACTCCCCACAATTTATTCATCATCTTACGCTGAAACACTGTCATCATTCAATGACACCTATTCGTCTTGAGTATATGACTGTGCTGGAGTTTTAAAAGGAGACGGTGGAAGTGGTGATCATATTAACATGGATAATTGTTCCATCCCTTACGATTTACTATGTGTCAGGCTGTGTATGGAGGAGTCAGCCCACATCCTCTCATGTGATCTTATCAGTAACTCGGATAGTATCATCATCATGATCACTATTATTATTATTACTGGGAAATTGAGACATAGGAGAAGCAATCCCTTTCTCTTTGACTGTTTCTGTGTCCTTTCTCCTTGTGGCAGAAGATTGTTGGTGAACAGGGTGCAAGCCTGTAGGAGGTAACTTCCCCCAGCCACATCTCTCTGGTCTTTAGAACTATAGTCAAGGAATAGTAACCATCTTTACCTGTTTGGTCTTGAAAGCCCTTATCAGAACGTGACAGAATTCGATGGGCAGGATGCGTGCGGCTCCAACAGCTGGACAGTGGTGGATATTGACCCGCCTATGAGGTCCAACGACCCCAAGTCACAGAACCACCCTGGGTGGCTGATGCGTGGTCTCAAGCCCTGGACCCAGTATGCCATCTTTGTCAAGACCCTGGTCACCTTTTCTGATGAACGCCGTACATACGGGGCCAAGAGTGACATCATCTATGTCCAGACAGACGCCACTAGTAAGCATTTCTTGTGAATGTGAACTTATGTGTGAACTCAGACATCTTGCCTTTAACAGACTGACAACAGTCAGTCATATGAAATTCTTGTGTTGTTTTTCTTTTTTCTGCATGGTCATTGGCTTCTAAAAGAGCCAGGCACTGAGATTTGCAATTTCAGAAGATGAGGCAGTAGAAACAAGACATGAGAGAGGAACATATATTTCTTCTTACCATTATGGAAAATTTTCAAATATTTACAAAAGTAGGAAAAAAATAGCCTCCCTCCCTATGTAATCATCTCTTAGCTTCAATAACTAGCAATATTTTGCCATTTTTTGTTTCATCTCTGTTTCTTTCCTCTTCTCCATTTTTTGAAATTAAAAATTTTTAATTGAAGGATAATTGTTTTGCAATGTTGGTTTCTGCCATACATCAAATGAATCAGCCGTAGGTGTGCATATGTCCCCTCCCTCTTGGTCTTCCCTCCCACCTCCCACCCCATCCCATCCCCTAGGTTATCACAGAGCACCAGTTTGAGCTCCCGAAATCTTACAGCAAATCCCCACTGACTATCTGTTTTGCATATGGTAATGTATATATTTCCATGCTACTCTTGTGAATCATCCTACCCTCCCCTTCTCTCCCTGGGTCCACAAGTCTGTTCCCTATGTCTGCATCTCCATTGCTGCCCTGCAAATAGGTTCATCAGTACCATCTTTCTGGATTCCATGTATATGCATTAATTATGATATATTTTTTTTCTCTTCCTGACTTACTTCAATCTGTGTAACAGGCTCTAGGTTTTTGGTTTGGTTTGTTTTGTTTTGTTGATGTGGACCATTTTAAAAGTCTTTATTGAATTTGTTACAATATTGCTTTGGCTTTATGTTTTGGTTTTTTGGCCACGAGCATGTGGCATCTTAGCTCCCTGACCAGGAATCAAACTGCACCTCCTGCATTGCAAGACAAAGTTCTAGCCACTGGATCACCAGGGAAATCTCTCCCACATCTCCATTTTTCTGGGAGGAGTGGGTCACTGGAATATTTTCTAGAGGGTGGGACCAGGGATGCTGCTCAATATACAACAATGCACAGTACAGCACCCACAGCAAAGAATTATCCAGCCTCACAAAATCAGTAGAGAGAAATCCCATCCTATAGGATAGAGCCCAAGCTTTATGAACCAGCTCTTGTGACTACTACCCTCTTGTCCTGTATCCTCCAGCAAAACCAAAGGACTTAGAGTTCTGGAAACTTGCAGCTTCCAGGCTTTTGTACACACTGTGTCTTCTGTCTGGAGACTCCTACCCCTACCCCTTACTGACTCCCAGCCACCTCCATTCTCCAGGGGAAGCTTTTGTGGAGCCCAAAGTTGATGCCTTTGGGGGGATGTGAAATGGACTGCCAGCTCAGTGATAGGTTTGAACGGCATCCCACTGCCAAAATTTGCCCCATGATCGGGTTCATGTTAACCAGAAAATGTGACTTTATCTATTCCCATCACCCTCCTTTTCCCCATCACCTTTCCAGTGCCTGGAAAAAAGAAAGCTTGCCTTTCCTTAGAGCTCTGTAAATGTTTGTTGCAAAAATTGTGGAACAAGGAAATCTATATAGTCTGTGGTACTGCATGGATTGTAATTTTATAACCTATGCTCTTATTAGGCAAATGTTCCATATGTCCAGGTGTCTCCAGTTTTCTCTGATGTTAAACAACACTGCAGAGAACATCCTCAGGATTTCTTTAGCTTGGCTATTCCCTCTCATGCCCACCTGACCGCTTGCTCCCTGCCCCTCACAGTGGATCTGTCTGTCTCCTTTCTCCTTGGCAGATCCTTCCGTCCCCCTGGATCCCATTTCAGTTTCTAATTCCTCGTCCCAGATCATTCTGAAGTGGAAGCCTCCTTCCGACCCCAACGGCAATATCACACACTACTTGGTGTTCTGGGAGAGGCAGGCGGAAGACAGTGAGCTGTACGAACTGGATTATTGCCTCAAAGGTAAGTGCAGACAGGGGTCAGGGAGGGGCTGGTTTTCCACACCGGATCCACTACGTTCTTTTCTGGGAAACTTCTCTCCCCTCCCATTTCCAGCATGTGCTTGTGGGAACACGCACTCCATTTTATCTCAGACGAAAACACACACACAGGCATTCTTCAGAGATACCGAGGGTTCAGTTCCAGACTCCCGAAATGAAGCAAATATTGCAATAAATCAAGTCACATGAATTTTTTTGGTTTCCAGTGCCTATAAAAGTGATATTCACATTATACTATAGTCTATTAAGTGTGCAATAGCATTATGTTTAAAAAAAATATGCTTAAAATATACATGTGCATGTGTGCTAAGTCACTTCAGTCGTGTCTGACTCTTTGCTACCCCAAATAGATAATCAACAAGGACCTACTGTATAGCACAGGGAACTCTACTCAATATCTTATAATAATCTATAATGGAAAATAATCTGAAAAAGGATATATGTATATATGACAGTTACTTTGCTGTACACCTGAAACTAACACAACATTATAAATCAATTCTATTTCAATAAAAATTTTAAAAAGAAGAAATCTAGACTAAAAAAAACCACGCACATACCTTAATTAAAGAATATTTTATTGCTTTAAAAAAATGCCCCAACAATTGCAACAGTAACATCTACGATCACTGATCACAGATCATCATAACAAGTAGAATAAAAACGAAGAAGTTTGATATATTGTGAAAATTACTGAAGCATGACATAGAGATACAAAGTGATCAAACGCTGCTGGGAAAACGGTGCTAATAGTTTTGCTGGACGCGGGGTTCCCACAAACCTTCGATTTGTAAAAAGCACAGTAAGAGGAGGTCTGTCTGCCCGTTCACATTTCTAAACATCACAGGGTGCGGGCAAACTCTGAAGACTCATGTTGAAACCAGACACTCCCCACGTCTTGGCATCATTGCATTCTGGAATTTTCTCCTCTTCCCCGTCCTCATCCACCTCCCTCTGGTGGGGATGTAGCTGTGTTAACCCATGCAAGACTTGCCTGCTAAGCTAGAAACACAACTAATGTGTGCAGTGGTGATTGACAAAGTCAGGGAAGAATTTTGGTCGCTTACTTTTAAAAATTTTTATTGGAGTATAGTTTATTTACAATGTACTAGTTTCAGGTGTGCAGCAAAGTGAATCAGTTACACATGTATCCACTTTTTTGCTCTCTAGTTTCATTTTTATTTTTTACTTGTAATTTTTTTACCCACATGGCATTTGGGATCTTAACTCCCTGACCAAGGATCAAATCCACCCCACCCTGCATTGGAAAGGTCCTAACCACTGGACCTCCAGAGAAGACCTGGCCCCTAGTTTTAGACCCTTAAGTTTTAACGATTGGAGACAGCAAAGAGTCTGCAATCTCTTCCTCCCTAGGCTTTCCATTAAAAATGTATATGAATGACACATGTTTTCCAGTCTTTAATCTCGTTTACTTAATGGGCTTGCATCCATCTACAGAAAAAGGGAAAAATATTTGAAGCCTCAAACTGACGTGTATAAATTAGTCTTACATTATTTTAAAACTGGGTTGTAAAAAAGCCCATCAAACTGAAGAAACAGAAGTCTTTTCCCCCCTCTAGTTGTTTCGTTTGAGTCTGTATAAAGGGTTCCCCCCCCCAATCCCTAGACTCTTGTATTTATTATTTATTAAAAAAAATTTATTGGAATATGGTGCCGCTAGTGCTAAAGAATCCGCCTGGGTTGGGAAGATCCTCTGGAGTAAGAAATGGCAACCCACTTCAGTGTTCTTGCCTGGAAAAATTCCCATGGACGGAGGAAACTGGCAGGCTTCAGTCCATGGAGTCGCAAAGAGTCAGACACGACAGCATAAAAAAAAATAGTTGACTTACAGTTTAGTATTAGTTTTGGGTGTACAGCAAAGTGGTTCAGTTATACACATGCATAGATTCATTCTTTTCAAAAACTATTGATCTATTTGGCTGCGCCGGGTCTCCGTTGCAGCACGTGGGATCTAGTTCCCTGACCATTACTCAAACCCAGGCCTCCTGCACTGCGAGCTCAGTCGTAGCCACTGGACCACCAGGGAAGTCCCTAGATTCATTCTTTTTCAGATTAACTTCTCATGTAGGTTATTACAGAATGTTGAGTCGAGTTTCCTGTGTTAGGCAGTAGGTCCTGGTTGGTTGTCCATCTTGCATACAGTCGTGTGTGTGTGTTCATCCCGAGCTCCTGATTTATCCTTTAGCTGTTTTGTTGTTTGTTGCTCTGTTGCTGTTGTTCGGTCACTAAGTCACGTCTGACTCTTTGTGACCCCACGGACTGCAGCACGCCAGGCTTCCCTGTCCTTCATTCTCTCCCCGAGTTTGCTCAAATTCGTGTCCGTTAAGTCGGTGGTGCCATCCAGCCATCTCATCCTCTGTCACCCCTTTCTCCTCCTGCCCTCAATCTTTGCCAGCATCAGGGTCTTTTCCAATGAGTTGTCTCTTCACATCAGGTGGCCAAGGTATTGGAGCTTCAGCTTCAGCATCAGTCCTTCCAGTGAACAGTCAGGGTTGATTTCCTTAAGAATTAACTGGTTTGATCTCCTTGCTGTCCAAGGGACTCTCAAGAGTCTTCTACAGCACCACAATTCGAAAGCATCAATTCTTTGGTGCTCAGTCTTCTTTATAGTCCAACCCTCACATCCATACATGACCACTGGAAAAACCATAGCTTTGACTAGACTAACCTTTGTCGTCAAAGTGATGTCTCTGCTTTCTGGTCTGAGTTTATTTTCCTTTAGATGTTGTGAGTTACTGGTATCCTCCTGCCTTGGGGCAGCTGATGACATGTGACTGAGGTCGGGAGCCTAAGGTTTTCTCTGCCCTGATGTAGGGCTTTGGGCAAGTCACCCAGCTTGTCACCGGCTGCCTCCTTTTGGGGAAAAGGGGTAGGAGGCCAGATGATCTCCGGGAGCTGTCCCAGCTCTAAGATCATGTGCTATATGTATGCCTGTGACCTCATCCCCCGCCTGAGCGGAGGGTTGCAAACGTGATTTATCTCCTCAGATGCTTTATATAACTCGAGAGCAAGCAAAGTCATGGGCTCAGCTGTGCACTCTTGGCCCTGCATTCGAGTAACTGAAACCACCAACTAGAATTGCCACCATCATTGGGGCAGGCAGTGTTTTCTTTCTTTCTTTTTTTCAAGAGTAACAACTTTTATTCTGGAAGTCAGTCTGTCACTAGAAGGTGATGATTTGACATGATTTTATTTGTCATGATGCCCAAAGTTTATGGAATTAAAAAAAAATAAATGTACTAAAGACAGATATTGCCTGATTCCACTTATAGGAGGTCCCTGGAGGAGTCAGATCTATAGAGACAGGAAGCAGATGGGGGCCAGGGGTGGGGGAGGGGAAGGAGAGTTAGAGTTTCATGGGCACAGAGTTTCAGTTTGGGAAGATGAGAAAGTTCTCGAGATGGATGGTGGGGATGGTTGCACAATAATGTAAATATACTTAATGACACTGAATCACATGCTTAAAAATGAGTAAGACGGTAAATTTTTTGTTATGTGTATTTTGCCACAAAGAAAAAACCCCAGTACACACACAAATAAATAAACTTGATAACACACCCAAGATAAATAATTTACTAACTGTGATCAGTAGTAGTTTCCTTTAGAATCAGAAGTGGGTTTTTTTTTTTTTTTTCAGTTTTATTGAGATATAATTGACCAGTAAAATTGTAAGATATTTAAAGTGTAAATTGTGATAACTTTTTGTGCATAACACATTGGAAAAGAATTCCTCCCACCTAGTTAATACATCTATCACTTCACATATTTATTATTTTTTTTAAAGAAATCTTTGTTTATTTACTTAGTTTTGGCTGTGCTGGGTCTTCATTGCTACTCAAAGGCTTCTCTCTAGTTGCGGCAAATGGGGACTACTCTTCTTTGCGGTGCACAGGCTTCTCATTGTGGTGGTTTCTCTTGTTGCAGAGCACCGGCTCCAGAGTGTAAGCTCAGTAGTTGCGGGGGACAGGCTTAGCTGCCCCGTGGCATGTGGAATCTTCCTGGACCAGGGATCAAACCTGCGTGCACTGCATTGGCAGGCAGATTCTTTACCACTGAGCCACCAGAGAAGTCCCCTCCTTTTTTTAATGAGAACTTTTAGCTTCTACTCTGGTATTGAATTGTATATTTCAATTATACAGTACAGTCTTATCAACTATATGGTTTTTTAATTGTAAAACTTTCATAACATAAAATTGATCGTTTGAACCACTTTTAAGTGCACAGCTCAGAGGCATTAAGCACATTTGCATTGTTGTGCAACCATCCCCACCATCATCTCCAGAACTTTCTCATCTCCCCAAACTGAAATTCTGTCCCTGTGAAACACTGACTCCCCTACTCCCCCCATTTCCACTTTGTCCCTGTGGATTTGACTAGCTGTACCTTACAGTCACAGAAACCCACAGGGCACCAAGTGGCATGCAGAAAGGGTGACAGCTGTCAGGAACCCTATCTGTGTCTGATCAAAAGTCCCTTCCTCCCCAGAAAAAGATCAGGAGCCTGCCCCCACCACCCCTTACTAAGGAAATCCTAAGTTTATTTTCATCTATAATGCCATCAATAACCCCTCTAACAGCTAAGACATACACAGGCTATTCTGTGTCTATTAATAGACGTTAAGAAGTATGTTTAAGGATTTGCAAAGCTTTTGAGTGGGTCCTCAGCATTCACAGGAAGATACTTAGAGCTCATTGTCTCCTGGAGCCATTAAAAGGGAAAGGAAGAGATGGAATTTCCCTTGCTCAGTAGACACAAGTAGGCACCCGGCATCAAGGGCACGGTTTTAAGCCTTTAAAGAGTAGCCTGCATCTTCTATGGGCTTCCCAGCTGGCTCAGCAGTAAAGAACACACCCGCCAATGCTGGAGATGGAAGATCCCCTGAAGGAGGCAATGGCGACCCACTTCAGTATTCTTGCCTGGGAAATCCCGTGGGTAGAGGAGCCAGTCGGGCTACAGTCCATGGCATCACAAAGAGTCGGGCAAGACTGAATGACTGAGCACACACAAGACATGTGCACGGATCATCCTTTTACTTATTTGGGGACTGCTTAGCATCACTTTCTCTGAGACATTCGCCCCAGAGACCCTCTGTCCTTTTCCCCTGCCATATGACACACAGCATATGCATTTCTTAGTTTATTGGGTATTCCTCCCACTCCCATGCACTTCATCCACTGGAATGTTAAGTTCCCCAAGGGCAGGGACATGCACAGTTACCTTTCGCCTCCAGCCTTGTGGGGTTGTGGTGTCCTGGTGCATGCTGACATGCACCTTCTCTGTTGTCAGGACCCTCTAGTGAAGAATCTTATTCTTCCCAGGAGAACTTGAACCCACATCTCTGTACTGAGCTCTGTGCATGTGCCCAGCCACTTTGAGAAGGTCCCCCTTGCTCTGCATGTGTGTGTGTATATGTGTGTGTAGGTTGGGGGGGGGTGGGGACAGGATGGGGACTTGAGCCCTGCTCTGCCTTTCCCTAGGGTTGAAGCTGCCCTCCCGGACCTGGTCTCCACCGTTCGAGTCGGAGGGGTCCCAGAAGCACAACCAGAGTGAGTATGAGGAGTCTGCTGGCGAATGCTGCTCCTGCCCGAAGACCGACTCTCAGATCCTCAAGGAGCTGGAGGAGTCCTCATTCAGGAAAACGTTTGAAGATTACCTGCACAACGTGGTTTTCATCCCCAGGTCAGGATTTGTTATTGGCTTGGGGTCTCGGGTCTTTAGGGAACAAGACAAAATGGGGGCAGATGCAGAAGATAGGCAGAGTCCACGCTGAGCCACTTCGCTGGATGCAGGAAGAGATTTTGAGATTATAACAAATGCCTTACCAGGAAGAGGAACTGCCCCCACTCCGCGCTCAAAAGGAGGAGTGTTTAAAAAATTAAGCCTTTGCTCTCTGATGTCTCATGAACCCAGCCTCTGGTCTCAGTCTGAGTTCTGATGAATTCCATTAGATTATCGATGATTGATTATTACCTAATCGATTGATTATAGATAATAAATTCAATTGTTAGATTAGATGACAGAGCTACATGTCCAGCCCAATGCTTGATTTATAGCTGAGTCTCAAGCTCAGTGCATTCCCTTTTTTTAATCTAAGGAAACTTCTCATCCTTCCAGAACTTTCCATGGCCTCGTCAAAACCCCAGAGTCTTCACTATTTAAATATGTTTCCTTTAGTGAGTAAAGGGGAAGTAAACAGAGGGTCTGCAGTAAAAATGACTCTTGTTTTTTTCATACCTCTTTATTCTTCCTGTAAGCTGAGACACTTAGGTAGAAGGCAAGTTTCTGTGGGTCACAGGTTGTTCTACCTCTCTCGGTGCCTCAGTTTATTCATTTGAGGAATGGAGAGAAAAATGGTTCCTATATTTTATGGTTGTGAGATTACACGAGTCTCACAGGGATTCTCAGCCTTGGTGCTGTTGACATTTGGAGCCAGCTCATTCTCTGGGGTGGGACCATCCTGTGCAGGGTAGGATGTTGAGCTGCATCCCGGGCCTCCACCCACTAGATGGTAGTAGCACTGTCTGCATCTTAATAAGTTCATGAGTCTTTCTGGTAACCCACTGAAGCACTTGCCAACTCCCTTTTATGGGTCCAAAGCCTCTTGTTTCCCCTCTAACTCTGCCCAGGTTTACAAAGCAAATGTGCTGGGAGCTTTCAGTTGCCCCCACCCTCTCCACTCTTGACCCTTCCCCCGAAAAGACTTCACCAGATGGCTACTCAAAAGTGTCCAATACAATCGGTTATTTCCCGAAGTGGATCCTAAATGGCCACAGGTGTGGAGGCAGTTGTTGTTTCACCCATTAAAACTCCACCGTACTTAAGGATAGTGGCTGAGTCAGTCGTAAGGTTTAAAACTAGTTTGGACTTCGCTTCTGATACAGGGGACACGAGTTCAATCCCTGGTCAGGGAAGATCCCACATGCTGCGTGCTTGTGTGCTCAGTCACTTCAGTCATGTCCGACTCTTTGTGACCCCATGGACTGGAGCCCACCAGGCTCCTCTGTCCAGGGGATTCTCCAAGCAAGAATACTGGAGTGGGTATCCCTCCTCCAGGGGATCTTCCTCACCCAGGGATGGAACCTGCATCTCCTGCATTGTAGACGGATTCTTTACCACTGAGCCGCAGGGGAAGCCACGGCATGACCCAAAAGAAAAAAGTAGTGTTACATTTAACATCTCATGGGAACCCCAGATGACCAGGTCTCGGGGGTGTTTCCTTGACTCTCTCCCCACCAACTGCTTTCTGTGTCCTACACACCTGCTGGGGAAGATGTTGTTCAAGTGATGGGAACAAGTGACCCATGGTCTGGGGCAGGTGCTCTTGGGCTGCTGGCACAGGGTGTCAGAAGCAAGAGGTCTGTCTGAAGAAGTTCCGTCTGTCCTCAAAGCGGCTGGTTTTGTTTTCACAGAAAATCATCTTCAGGCCCTGTTGCCGAGGACGCTAGGTACGACTCACCTGTGGGACGTCCGCGTGGCCCCTGGTGGCTGCACAGTGCAGGGCCAGTGGGCCCGCGGGGCAGGAAGCATGTTGAGCCCCTTTGAGATCCCCGGGGGCCTTCTGTGGTTTGATGCATGCATCGCGCTGTTCTGCCGAGAGGGGGCGCTTCACAAATTCACACGTTAAACGCCTTCATCCTGAAATGGAACCTGGGCATGATTTTGGGGGGAAAATATCCTAACTAACACACTCTTACTAAAACATAGAATCGAGGGTGTACTTCCTAGGGCGCTTCCAAGATGCTGCTCATTTTTCCTCCATGCCGTGACACATTTATTTATCAAGCCTACCGTTTGTGTAGAACTGTGCTGGGCACCCAGTCAGTCGAAACCACTTAGCAGCAGGTAGTGGGGAAAGCTGATCCGGGAGTGGAACATTTTTATCTGGGGTGACTAGTGCGGGATGACGAGCAGGCCTGAGCACAGGTGTACTGTGTCCCTGTATCCCGCTGAGGACAGTCAGGGATGCTCCCCTTTGACATGTGTCTTAGAGAGTCAGCTATGCTTCCAATGTGAGGAAACCCTGGTGGCTCAGCTGGTAAAGCATCCGCCTGCAATGCAGAAGACCCCGGTTCGATTACTGGGTCGGGAAGATTCCGCTGGAGAAGGGATAGGCTACCCACTCCAGGATTTATGGGCTTCCCTGGTAGCTCAGACGGTAAAGAATCCACCTACGATGCGGGAGACGTGGGTTCAATCCCTGAGTTGGGAAGATGCCCTGGAAAAGGGAATGGCTACCCACTCCAGTATTCTTGCCTGGAGAATCTCATGGACAGAGGAGCCTGGTGGGCCACAGTTCATGAAGTTGCAAAGAGTCAGACACGACTGAGTGACTAATACAGCACGCCTCAATTAAAAAAAAGAGAGAGAGAAGGATTGAAGGATTGAGGGGGTATCCTGGAGGAGAGGACGGGCAGAGAGAACGTGGCAAAAAGGAAGTCGGTGGAAAGAATCCTGGACTCTTGGGAAGAACAGGAGGGGAGACTGGAAAGGCAGGGTAAGAGCTATGAGGAAGGATTTTATTCCTCCGAAGGACGGTTTATTTATTTTCAGGCAGTGTTCGGCCCCAGTCTGCCCTCTAGTGGCCATTTGGAATATTAGCACTAACACCCAAAAAAGATGTCCTTTTCACTATAGGAGACTGGAATGAAAAAGTAGGAAGTCAGGAAACACCAGGCGTAACAGGCAAATTTGGCCTTGGAGTACAGAATGAAGCAGGGCAAAGGCTAATAGAGTTTTGCCAAGAGAACGCACTGGTCATAGCAAACACCCTCTTCCAACAACACAAGAGAAGACTCTACACGTGGACATCACCAGATGGTCAACACCGAAATCAGATTGATTATATTCTTTGCAGCCAAAGATGGAGAAGCTCTATACAGTCAGCAAAAACGAGACCGGGAGCTGACTGTGGCTCAGATCATGAACTGCTTATTGCCAAATTCAGACTTAAATTGAAGAAAGCAGGGAAAACCACTAGTCCATTCAGGTATGACCTAAATCAATTCCCTTACGATAATACAGTGGAAGTGACAAATAGATTTAAGGGACTAGATCTGATAGACAGAGTGCCTGAAGAACTATGGACAGAGGTTCGTGACATTGTACAGGAGACAGGGATCAAGACCATCCCCATGGAAAAGAAATGCAAAAAAGCAAAATGGCTGTCTGAGGAGGCCTTACAAATAGCTGTGAAAAGAAGAGAAGCAAAAAGCAAAGGAGAAAAGGAAAGATATTCCCATCTGATTGCAGAGTTCCAAAGAATAGCCAGGAGAGATAAGAAAGCGTTCCTCAGTGATCAATGCAAAGAAACAGATGAAAACAATAGAATGGGAAAGACTAGAGATCTCTTCAGGAAAATTAGAGATACCAAGGGAATATTTCATGCAAAGATGGGCTCAATAAAGGACAGAAGTGGTAGGGACCTAACAGAAGCAGAAGGTATTAAGAAGAGGTGGCAAGAATACACAGAAGAACTGTACAAAAAAGATTTTCATGACACAGATAACTATGATGGTGTGATCACTCTCCTACAGCCAGACATCCTGGAATATGAAGTCAAGTGGGCCTTAGGAAGCATCACTACGAACAAAGCTAGTGGAGGTGATGGAATTCCAGTTGAGCTATTTCAAATCCTGAAAGATGATGCTGTGAAAGTACTGCACTCAATATGCCAGCAAATCTGGAAAACTCAGCAGTGGCCACAAAACTGGAAAAGGTCAATTTTCATTCCAATCCTAAAGAAAGGCAATGCCAAAGAATGCTCAAACTACCACACAATTGCACTCATCTCACATGCTAGTAAAGTAATGCTCCAAATTCTCCAAGCCAGGCTTCAGCTATACGTGAACCGTGAACTTCCAGATATTCAAGCTGGTTTTAGAAAAGGCAGAGGAACCAGAGATCAAATTGCCAACATCCGCTGGATCATCAAAAAAGCAAGAGAGTTCCAGAAAAACATCTATTTCTGCTTTATTGACTATGCCAAAGCCTTTGACTATGTGGATCACAATAAACTGTGGAAAATTCTGAAAGAGATGGGAATACCAGACCATCTGACCTGTCTCTTGAGAAACCTGTATGCAGGTCAGGAAGCAACAGTTAGAACTGGACATGGAACAACAGACTGGTTCCAGATAGGAAAAGGAGTACGTCAAGGCTGTATATTGTCACCCTGCTTATTTAACTTATATGCATAGTACATCATGAGAAAAGCTAGGCTGGAAGAAACACAAGCTGGAATCAAGATTGCTGGGAGAAATATCAATAACCTCAGATATGCAGATGACACTGCCCTTATGGCAGAAAGTGAAGAAGAACTAAAGAGCCTCTTGATGAAAGTGAAAGAGGAGAGTGAAAAAGTTGGCTTAAAGCTCAACGTTCAGAAAACTAAGATCACAGCATCTGGTCACATCACTTCACAGGAAGTAGATGGGGAAACAGTGGAAACAGTGTCAGACTTTATTTTTCTGGGCTCCAAAATCACTGCTGATGGTGATTGCAGCCATGAAATTAAAAGACGCTTACTCCTTGGAAGGAAAGTTATGACCAACCTAGATAGCATATTTAAAAGCAGAGACATTACTTTGCCAACAAAGGTCCGTCTAGTCAAGGTTATGGTTTTTCCAGTGGTCATGTATGGATGTGAGAGTTGGATGGTGAAGAAAGCTGAGCGCCGAAGAATTGATGCTTTTGAACTGTGGTGTTGGAGAAGACTCTTGAGAGTCCCTTGGACTGCAAGGAGATCTAACCAGTCCCTCCTAAAGGAGATCAGTCCTGGTTGTTCATTGGAAGGACTGATGTTGACACTGAAACTCCAATACTTTGGCCACCTCATGCGAAGGGTTGACTCATTGGAAAAGACCCTAATGCTGGGAAGGATTGGGGGCAGGAGGAGAAGGGGACGACAGAGGATGAGATGGTTGGATGGCATCACCGACTCAATGGACATGGGTTTGGGTAAACTCCAGGAGTTGGTGATGGACAGGGAGGCCTGGCATGCTGCGATTCATGAGTTCGCAAAGAGTCAGACACGACTGAGCGACTGAACTGAACTGAAAGAAAGATCTGGGCTTCCCCAATGGTTCAGATGGTAAAGAATTCACCTGCGATGCAGGAGACCCAGGTTCAATCCCTGGGTGGGGAAGATCCCTTGGAGCAAGAAATGGCAATCCACCCCAGTATTCTTCCCTGGAAAATCCCATGGACAGAGGATCCTGGCAGGCCACAGTCGATGAAGTTGCAAAGAGTCATAACGACTGCAGCACAATGGCTCAGCAGCTAAAGAATCCACCTGAAATGTGGGAGACAGGGGGTGTGGGTTCCATTCCTGGGAGGGGAAGATCCCCTGGAGGAGGAAATGGCAACCCACTCCGGTATTCTTGCCTGAAAAATCCCACAGACTGGAGCCTGGAGGGCTAAAATTCCAACGGGTCTGAAGAGTCAGACAGGCCTGAGCATTCAAGGCACACACCCACACACACCCACACGCAAAGATCTAGAAATTTAAGACCTTGATCCAATCGTGGGGGTCTTCTATGACCACCTGGTAGTATCGTCCTATTGGATATAATCCTTTTGGTGTATGCATATTTGGCCTGTTAGAGGCCATTTATGTTTCTTGTTTGATTAGATAATCAATTTTTCAGTAGTTACTAATGAGACCCCAGGGTCTCCATCATTTCTGGCTCATCTGTGCCTGTATAGAAATGTTTTGAGTCTTGCTAGCATGGGGTAACTTTGGCTTTACTAGCTTTGGTTTCCATTCAAGAATGTCAATGGTCTTTTCAGACAAAAGGACCACAGAGAAAATCTTAGTGAGTACCCCCAAAGTAAGGTTTGTTTTTGCTGATGATATGCAGATGACACCACCGTTATGGCAGAAAGGGAAGAAGAACTAAAGAGCCTCTTAATGAAAGTGAAAGAGGAGTGTGAAAAAGTTGGCTTAAAGCTCAACATTCAGAAAACTAAGATCATGGCATCCAGTCCCATCACTTCATGGCAAATAAATGGGGAAACAGTGGAAACAGTGGCTGACTTTATTTTGGGGGCTCCAAAATCACTGCGGATGGTGACTGCAGCCATGAAATTAGAAGACACTTACTCCTTGGAAGGAAAGTTGTGAACAACCTAGACAGCATATTAAAAAGCAGAGACATTACTTTGTCAACAAAGGTCTGTCTAGTCAAGGCTATGGTTTTTCCAGTAGTCATGTGTTGGATGTGAGAGTTGGACGGTGAAGAAAGCTGAGCACTGAAGAATGGATGCTTTTGAACTGTGGTGTTGGAGAAGTCTCTTGAGAGTCCCTTGGACTGCAAGGAGATTCAACCAGTCCATCCTAAAGGAAATCAGTTCTGGTTGTTCATTGGAAGGACTGATGTTGAAGCTGAAACTCCAATACTTTGGCCACCTGATGTGAAGAGCTGACTCATTTGAAAAGACCCTGATGTTAGGAAAGATTGAAGGCAGGAGGAGAAGGGGACAACAGAGGATGATGAGATGGTTAGATGGCATCACTGACTCGATGGACATGTGTTTGGGTAAACTCCGGGAGTTGGTGATGGACAGGGAGGCCTGGCGTGCTGTGATTCATGGGGTTGCGAAGAGTCAGACACGACTGAGCGACTGAACTGAACTGAACTGAACTTAACAAAAAAAACTAAACGTAAACTTCAAGAGCTCGAACAAAAAACTCTGCTTCCTGGTGATTAAAAGTGAATCACTTAGATTTCTACTGGGTGAAAGATGAAATGGAAATTTTCATTAAAATCCATTTGGAGGGACTTCCTTGGTGGTCCAGTGGTTAAGATTCCAGGCTTCCAATGCAGGGAGGCCTGAGTTTGATCCCTGGTCTTGAAGCTAGGATCCCATGCATGCTGCACAGTGCAGCCAAAAAAAAAAAATCCATTTGGAAAATATCAGAGACATGACCATCACATACCTTCACTTGTAGAATATTGTCAAAGCTGGACTTTGTTGTGAATTAGTAGACTTAAATGATTTTTTGTAAATTAAGAAAAAACTATAAAATGTAAAATATAATGTGTTGGGGGGGAGGGAAAATTAATATAGCTAAATTTGTGGTAAATTCTCTGGATAACCATGAGCTCTTCCATTTGAAACTTTTAGAGAAGTGAAAATTTTAACTTGTCTAAGCTAATTCAGGAAGCAGCAGAAAGATTAACTACCCTAATGATCTTGGGAAAAGACTGAAAAAAAAAAGTGTCAGTGAATTTCTTCACAAAAAGACCCCAGGTTTGGAGAGTTTTATAGATGAGTTCTTTCACATTCTCAAAGAGAAACTATTTTCAGAAACTTTTCCATAGCATAGAAATATATGGAAATCATCCCAATTCATTTTGTAAAACAACACCCCTTAGCAGAACCTGATGAAGATTCTACATTGAAAGAAAACTCCAGGACCAACTAATATGGGATTCTAGATTCAAATGTCCTAAACAAAGCACTGTGCTGGGAATACTATCAATCTCATAATTGCAAGGATGGTTCAAGATCAGATGTTCTGATAGTAGAATCTAATTCATCAGGAGATTCAATAAGGAAAGTCATAGTAATCTCATTAAATAACATTTATTAAAAATTATGGGGGTGGTTCCCTGGGTGTCCAGTGGTTAAGATCCTGTGTTTATACTGCAGGGGATGTGTGTTCAACCCCTGGCTGGGGAACTAAGATTTTTTAAATTACTAACCTAAAGAAGCTGGAATCAAGATTACTGGGAGAAATATCAATAATCTCAGATATGCAGATGACACCACCCTTATGGCAGAAAGTGAAGAAGAACTAAAGAGCCTCTTGATGAAAGTGAAAGAGGAGACTGAAAAAGTTGGCTTAAAACTCAACATTCAGAAAACTAAGATCATGGCATCTGGTCCCATCACTTCATGGCAAATAGATGGGGGAACAATGGAAATAGTGAGAGATTTTATTTTGGGGGGCTCCAAAATCACTGCAGATGGTGGCTGCAGTCATAAAATTAAAAGACACTTGCTCCTTGGAACAAAAGCTATGACCAACCTGGACAGCATATTAAAATGCAGAGACATTACTTTGCCAACAAAGGTCTGTCTAGTCAAAGCAATGGTTTTTCCAGTAGTCATGTATGCATGTGGGAGTTGGACTATAAAGAAAGCTTAGCACTGAAGAATTGATGCTTTTGACCTGTGGTGTTGGAGAAGACTCTTGAGAGTCCCTGGGACTGCAAGGAGATCCAACCAGTCAATCCTAAAGGAAGTCAACTCTGACTATTCATTGGAAGCACTGATGCTAAAGCTGAAGCTCCAATAATTTGGCCACCTGTTGCAAAGAGTTGACTCATTGGAAAGACTCTGATGCTGGGAAAGATTGAAGGCAGGAGGAAAAGGAGACAACAGAGGATGAGATGGTTGGATGGCATCACTGACTATCGAGTTTGAGTAAGCTCCAGGAGTTGGTGATGGACAGGAAATCCTGGAGTGCTGCAGTCCATGGGGTCTCAAAGAGCCAGACATGACTGAGTAACTGAACTGAACTGAACTCAAAGAAAGGCAGTGGGGGAGAGGCCTTTTATAAAGCTGCTGCTGCTGCTACTGCTGCTGCTAAGTCGCTTCAGTCGTGTCTGACTCTGTGAAACCCCATAGACGGCAGCCCACCAGGCTCCCCCGTCCCTGGAATTCTCCAGGCGAGAACAATGGAGTGGGTTGCCATTTCCTTCTCCAATGCCTGAAAGTGAAAAGTGAAAGTGAAGTCACTCAGTCGTGTCTGACTCTTCGCAACCCCATGGACTGCAGCCTACCAGGCTCCTCCATCCATGGGATTTTCCAGGCAAGAGTACGGGAGTGGGCTGCCATTGCCTTCTCCATTTATAAAGCTAGGACTAGAAAACTTCTGCAACAAGATAAATATTATTTACAAGAAACCAACATCCAAACTAACATCTTTCTTAAAACTATTCCTGTTAACTTTGGAAGGAAGCCAATGTCATCATAACTAATTAACAATTTTCTGTGTATCTAACCAATGAAGTAATGCAGACATGAGAATTGAAATGGATTGTAAGGAATGGATTGTTGGAAACAAAACACTGACATTTTCAGGTGTTCTGATTCAAGAGTAGACAGACTGCCTGTTTTTGTCAATGAGTTTTATTGGAATGTAGCCACGCCCACTTGTTTACATCGTGTCTCTGGCTGTTTTCAAGCTGCCATGGCTTGAAAGCCACTGCAAGTTGAACAGCTGTGACAAAAAACACACATCTGGCAAAACCCCAAATATTTACTATCTAGCATTTATGGGACAAGTTTACTGACCCTTTACTGATCCAAGAGTATTCCTTGAAAACCTAAGAAAATCAACCCTGAAACTCTTAGAACGAGAGTTTCAGAAAGTAGGTACAATATAAATAAACAAATAGGCAGCAGATATATCTGTGTGCTAAGCTGCTTCAGTCGTGTCTAACTCTTTGGGACCCTATGGACTGAAGCCTGCCAATCCCCTCTGTCCATGGGATTCCCCAGACAAGAATACTGGCGCTGGTTGCCATGTCCTCCTCTGAGGGATCTTCCCGACTCAGGGATTGAACCCGCGTCTCATCTCCTGCATGGCAGGCAGGTTCTTTACCCCTATTGCCACCTGGGAAGCCCCTTTATGGGTGAAACCACCAGTCAGTTTAAAGGGTCTGGAGGGTAGCAATTTAGCTATAGGTATGAAGAGGCATAATCTAATAATTTCTTGGAATCTACTTTTAGGAACTAATGAGACACTTGGACAATGATCACAGTTATATTTATAATAGCAAAAAAATTGGGAATATGCTTATATTTTAAAAATTGGAGGATGACTAAGTAAATTATGGTTCTTGCATTAAATGGAATATTCTACATGTTTCCAAGGTTTCTGCAATGAGCATGTGGCATTTTCATAACAAGGAGGGAATATCTTCACGTTGAAGAAGAAAAAAAAATAAATTCCATCCTGCTTCAGACATTATGTTTTCAGGAAAATATTTGAGATTGCTTCTAATACAAGTGAGCCAAGTGGATTATAGAACTAGCTTGATCTCCCCCATTATACCCATATGTAACATTCACATGAAAAAATAATTGCCCAAAGGACATAGCGGTCAGTGGAATGCTGAGGAATTCAAATTTTCTTTATACCTTTTTTGGGGGGATTTATCATTTTTTAGGCTATTAACGTTTTTCTTTGTACATCTTTTCAAGGGGAGAAAATGTGCCAATTGCATAGGCAATTTTGGGAGTTACCCTTAGCAACCTGAATGTTAAGGTTTTTTTTTTACCAAGGATTGAAGTTTAATCACTTAGATTATGCCATTGTCCTAAAGGGTCCTAAGAATAAGAAGATGTATTTCTCCTGGTTAAACTGATGATGGTGTCAAGTAGCTTGAACCATTCGGCAGGGCTAGACTCTTACACACTTTTAGCATCTCATTTTTGACACTGACCCTGGCTGGACTATTCATCTGCAAAATGAAAATCTGAAATTAAGCATGTTGAGGGGAATATTAGTGTGTCTACTATGGGTGGTCCCAGAGCCTCCCCACTCCTCTCTTGGGGTGGGCTTGCCTGACATGATGCCTAGGAGGGCATCTTCTTTAAAAAGGACTCTGGGTTATAATTCCTGGAAATTTACATTGTAATCTACACGCTCCTCCCCTTGAATCTCACTGCATCTCAGTCTTTGGTTTTAAGCCTTTTATTCTCCAGCAGCATTTTTTCAAAGATGGTGATTGTATGACCAGGTGTGTCCTCCTGTCATGACAGGCCCTCAAGGAAACGCAGAGCCCTTGGTGATGTGGGGAATGTGACAGCGGCCATGCCCACCGTTCTGGGGTCCCCCAATACCTCCTCCACCGGTACGCCCACGAGCTCGGAGGAGCACAGACCCTTTGAGAAAGTGGTGAACAAGGAGTCGCTGGTCATCTCCGGCCTGCGTCACTTTACTGGCTATCGCATCGAGCTTCAGGCTTGCAACCAAGATTCCCCCGAGGAGAGGTGTAGCGTGGCTGCCTACGTCAGTGCCAGGACCATGCCTGAAGGTAGGTCGACTCATTGCAGAGCCAAGAAACCCAGGCTAACCAAGGAAGCTCTCCACTCTCTAGGCAGCATACATGAGACTTTATTTGCCTTCATCATTTTTCATTTTCCCCTGAGATGCAGTGGACATAAAACATTGTGTAAATTTCAGGAGTACAATGTGTTGATTTGCTCCGCTTACACATTGCAAAATCTTTACCACAATAGCATTAGCTAACATCTCCATCAGGGCACGTAATTACCATTTCTTGTTTGTGGTGAGAACATTTAAGATCTACTCTCTTAGCAGGTTTCAAGTATAAAACACAGTATTATTAACTTTGTGCTTCTCTGCTGGTTCAGACAGTAAAGAATCTGCCTGCAGTGCAGGAGACCTGGGTTTGATCCATGGGTTGGGAAGATCCCCTGGAGAAGGGACTGGCAACCCACTCCAGTATTCTTGCCTGGAGAATTCCATGGACAGAGGAGCCTGGTGGGCTATAGTTCATGGAGTTGCAAAGAGCGGGACATGACTGAGTGACACACACATACATTGTTAACTATAATCATCTTTCTTGTTGTTTAGTTGCTAAGTTGTATCTGACTCTTTTTCGGTATGAGTCATAAAAAAATAAAGTGAAATTAAGAAATACATACATATATAGTATATTATATATATATAGTATATATAGTATATTGTATATATAGTATAGTATATATATAGTATATTATATATAGTATAGTATATATAGTATAGTATATATATAATATATTATATATATAGTATATTAGGGTTCTCCAGAGGAATCTAACCAACAGTATGTAAGATAGATCAATAGATACATAAATAGACAGTTAGATGGATAGATAGACATAAATATGTAAAGAATTCCACGAGAATGTCCATTCTCCAGTAAGGGAAGTGGAACACAGGAAAGTTATACAACCAGTTTAAGGTCGCTCAGCTGCTCAGTGGTGGAGGTGGGGTTTGATCCAGGGATCAGGTCCCTGACACTAATCACTGCTCCTTACAGCCAAGGCAGACGATATTGTCGGCCTCGTGACCCATGAAATCTTCGAGAACAATGTCGTTCACTTGATGTGGCAGGAGCCCAAGGAACCCAACGGTCTGATTGTACTGTATGAAGTGAGTTATCGACGATACGGCGAGGAGGTAAGATCCCTGATGCCTGGGGGTGTGCCTTCAAGGATGTTATTTGTACCTCCTTCCTTTTCATAAATTCTGGCCCTTGTGCTTCTCTCATTACATGCTTTGTCATGAAGACTCAAAGCCTTGATATATGACTTTCCAGGGAGATGGGTCAGGTCCAACATTTTATTGTAGCTGAACTCTCCCCAGGACTGTGTGTCCCGTGCATGCTAAATGCTTCGTACATGGTATCTCATTTATCCAATCTTACCACATCTAACATGTGATAAGCCCTGTTATTCTCATGGACTGCTCAGAAAGAAAACCGTGCTGCCCATTCTAACTGTAAGATGCATTCAGATTTCAGAAATGTCAAGTGTAGAAATAATATGTCTCTTGGAATCAATGAAGTACAATAAATCCTCAGAAAACTCGATGAGCTTGGTACTGACTGAGGCATCCAGACTTTAAATTGCATCCAAGGTTTATAAGAATAGAATCAGGATTTGAACCCAAGGCTATCTGATCCAAGGGTTGGCAATTCTTTCTGTAAAGGTCCAGATCCAAACATGTTTGGCTTTGGGGTCAGATGGTGCCTGCAGCTACTCAACTCCGCCTTTGCATTGTGAAAGCCGAGTGTAGACAATAAGTAAATGAAAGGGGATGGTTGTGTGCCATTCAAACTTCATTTGCAAAAACAGGCAGCAAGCAGGCTGGATTTGCTGGTCCCCGTTCTAAGCTAGTAACCACTGTGGGGCAAGTCTCTATCCTCAGATATGGCTTGTCTACCTTGTGGCTCCATGGTAAAGAATCCTCCTGCCAACGTAGAAAACGCAGGAGACGCAGGCGTGATCCCTGGGTCTAGAAGGTTTCCCTGGAGGAGGAAATGGTAACCCACTCCAGGATTCTTGCCTGGAGAATCCCATGGACAGAAGAGTTTGGCAGGCTACAGTCCATGGGGTTGCAAAGAGCCAGACATGACAGAGCGACTGAGCATGCATGCACGCCAGAGAGGCACTGCTGAGGCTTGGACTGATTGGGGCCACTTCTCCCATTTACTGGATGACTTCAGACAGATGTCAGGTCAGCTCCCTGAGTTGACCAAGAGGGTGTACCCTGCCATCATTTGAGCCCTTTGCAATGATCCATTTACACCTCACAATGACCCTACAAGGTAGGATCTGCTGGTGAGTGTCTCCCTTTATGGCTGAGAGAATGGAAATTTAGGGAGCCGAATAGACTTTCTCAAGGTTACACATCCAATACTCAAACCCAGACCCTTGAACTCTGGTGCCTTCCATCTGCCATTGAGGGTGATCACATGGATCAGAGGTAATTTTCTATAAGGGGCCAGAGAGTGAATATTTTCAGCTTTTGGAACCATACTCTCTCTGCGTCAACTGCTTGACGCTGCCATCATAGCTTCAAAGCAGACACAGACAGAATGAAAATGAATGGGCATGGCCGTTTGCCAATAAAATTTTATTTACAAAATCAAGCAGTGGACCAGATTCAGCCTATGGGCTCTAGTTTGCCAACCCCTAACAGAGGTTGTTGGCTTCCCCAGTGGCTCAGCAGTAAAGAATCCACCTGCAATGCCGGAGCTGCAGGAGATGTGGGTTCAATCCCTGGGTCAGGAAGATCCCCTGGAGGAGAGCATGGAAACCCACTCCAGACTTCTCGCCTGGAGAATCCCACGGATAAAGGAGCCTGGTGGGCTACAGTCCATGGGGTCGCAAAGAGTCAGACACAACTGACAGCACGCTCACAACAGAGGTTGGTGGGCACAGCTCGGCTTCCCCAAGCCAGAGATGACAAATAGACCTCCATCTGTTGATCCCTCCTGAGACATCTCTGGATGCCCAGATACTCAGCTTTGATGATAATTTAGAACTGAAATCAGCAAACTATGATCTATGGGCCAAACTGGTCCCTGGCCTGTTTTTATATGTCTTGCAGACAGTTGTCAAGAAAAACAGTTGTCAAGGAAAAATATGCACCAGTGTGAGTCTAGTGGCCGAGCCCAGAATCAGTGTGGGAGAGGAGCCTTCGGGGGTATATAAAGAGAGGCACAATTCACAGGGAGCCACTAGTGCACAGTTGATTTAATATCCCATCCCATATATATTAATCCCATTTGTTCCAAAAAAATATTTCAGATTTAGGTTGGTAGCAAAGCTTTATACGTAAGAATTTCACCACTAGCAAAAAGTGCAAGCCACTAGATGTCCACCCATTGAAGAATGGATACATAGAAGATGGTGCATACATAAAACTGGTGTTTTTATGTTTAAATACTTTAAAAGCCTTTTAAAGTTTTTATGTTGGGGGTGATCATGGCCCAGTATAATGAGGAGACTGATATTTCCAGCTCTAGATTTTAGATTCTCTAAGCCATCACTCGTCATCTTCCACCAGCAGCCATGAAAGTAACTTATGACAAAAGGGAAGCTTATTAGCTTCCATAACCAGCTGATGGAGTTCAGGCACAGCTGGATCCAGATTCCTTTGGATCTTTTGCATCTCAAGGGTCCTTGCAGTGAGCCCAGTAGCTCCTGGCTGTCCTGTGATTTTAGAGGTTCCAACCCTCATATTCTCTCAGCACCAAGCCTGGAAGAAGAGAGTCTGTGTCCCAGCATTTCCAGCCAGGCTGAGGTCACATGACACCCAGTCATACAACCAGGACAGTGCTGTGTGCTGGTTGGCTTAGGCATAAGGGTTTTTAAATAACAGCTTAATTGAGATACATTCACACATGGTAAAATACAACCACTTAACACATATTAATGCGAAGAACTGACTCATTTGAAAGGACCCTGATGCTGGGAAAGATTGAAGGCGGGAGGAGAAGGGGGCGACAGAGGATGAGATGGTTGGATGGCATCACCGACTCAATGGACATGAGTTTGAGCAGGCTCTGGGAGGCCTGGCGTGCTGCAGTCCATGGGGTCAAAAAGAGTTGGGCATGACTGAGCGACTGAACTGAACTGAACACATATTAATACAATGCAGTGATTTGTAATATAGTTACAGAGTTGTGCTACCATCACCACAATTCCAGAATATTTTCATCACTTCTCAAAGAAAGCCTACCTCCACCTCCAGCCATTAAACCAATCTTTCCTACTTCCTTTCCCTCCAGCCCTTGGCAGTCACTAATCTGCTTTCTGTCTCTATGGAGACAGGTCTCTGCTACTGTGGCCATCTCATCCTCATTTGTCTGGAATTTCCCAGGTTTGAACTCTAAAGTCCTGCATCCCAATATAACATGGGCAAACTGGTACAGGTATTACCCTATTGGCACTGGATGCAACCCTTCTCCCAGCTACCTTTGCTGGCCTGCCTCTCTCATTTATGAAACCCAAAGGTCACCAGTAGGGCTTCCTTGGTGGCTCAGCTGATAAAGAATCCGCTTGCAATGTGGGACACCTGGGTTCGATCCATGGGTTGGGAAGATCCCCTGGAGAAGAGAATGGCTACCCACTCCAGTATTGTGGCCTGGAGAATTCCGTGGACTCTATAGTCCATGGGGTCTCGAAGAGTTGGACTCTTCACTTCCCAGGTTTGAACACTAAATTCCCGCATCCCAATATAACATGGGTTACCATATTGGCACTGGATCCAACCCTAACTTCTCCCAGCCACCGTTGCTGGCCTGCCTCTCTCATTTCTGGAACCCAAGGGTCACCAGTAGGAATCCCTACCACCAATCCCCACTGTAATCTCTGCCTGACCCTGATCCCAGACAGACAAGCCCTATTTGCTCTTTAGGGGAACAGGGAGTTGGAGGGAAAGTTAGGAGTGAGAGGTTGTAATACCTTAAAAAAAAAAAAAAAAACTCTTCGTGAACAAAACTGGTCCATTATTTCCATTTTCTTTAATTGTCTAGCATCGCTTTGAATAATGTGTGTGTATGCTCAGTTGCTCAGTTGTGTCTGACTCTTTGTGACCCTGTGGACTGTAGCCCACCAGGCTCCTCTGTCTATGGGATTTTCCAGGCAAGAATACTGCAATGGGTTGCCATTTCCTCTTAAAGGGGATCTTCCCCACCCAAGGATTGAACCCATGACTCTGGCAACTCTTGTATTGACAGGCAGGTTCTTTACCACTGTACCACCTGGGAAACCCTTGATAAAGTAAAAAGTGAAGTTTAAAAAAAGTTTTTTACACCAGTTGTACTGCCGGGATGTAATTTTGCCAGGTTTACAAAATTCTCTCCAGCATTCTGTGGGAGGTCATTTTTTTCCCCTCTTATTTGCTAGATGAACAGCCAAAATCACCATTGTTTTTGATTCTGCCTTTTCTTGAACTTTGCATCAGTCATTTTCCCCCTCACCACTTCTCCTCCCATCCTGGAACACCCTGGACCCAGGATCCATCTCCTCGGAAAGAGCATCAGTTTTCAGTTTCTGTGCACTTAACATCTTTGCTTCAGCATGTTTTTGCAGTTTTGAGCTGTTTTTCTTTTTTTCCCCTTGTTTGCACAAACTTTTCTGTAATTGGCTTCTTCACTCTTCATCAGACTTGCTTCTTGGTTTTTTTTTTCTTTTTTGGTGTCTCTAGTTCCTCCATCAGGCTCCCTTCTCCGTCCTCACCCCTCGAGCTACCCGACCAGCACTGGAGGCTATATTTTCCCTTTCTCCCGGGATAGCAGCCCCCTTTGGTTTCTATATTTGCGTATTTGTCCCTTTCCACTTGGTGACTCATTCGACTTGGAAGAACCTTTGGACTAGACTTCCCCACCCCTACCACTAACCCGATCTGTTTTCTTGCTGTTTTTATCGCATGATAAGCACGGGAGTTTTTACGCTTCTCTCCCTCCTCCCACTCCCTCCTGAGATTTTCCAGTCCAGTTCCCTGCATGCATTATGAACTTGGAGCTGTTTTGGAAAGTTTTAAAACTGGCTGATGCTTACAGGTTTCATGATCATATTTCCCAGTGAGCCTTATGCTTCTCCTAATAAGCCCTGGGTTTCTTTCTTTTTACATGTTTATTGCTGGGGTGTGTATGCTTACTTATCTCTACCCTTCTTGCCAGACATTTAAGTAGATCTCAACTCCTTTAGATCCTCTGGAGAAGGAATTGGCAACTCACTCCAGTATTCTTGCTTGGGAAATCCCATGGAGAGAGGAGCCTGGCAGGCTACAGTCCATGGGGTCACAAAGAGTTGGACATGACTGAATGTGAGCATGCGCGTGTGTACACACACACACACACACAGACACACACACACACACACACAAACTCTTTTAATGAATAAATCAAAAGGCTGCATTGTGAGAAAGAAGCTGTTTTAAAATTTGTCCTTAAGACATTAAGTCCATGTATCTGGTTCTTAGGTGATTTAGGAGATCTGGATTCCTTCTTTCCTGCCCTCCTTGAGTCCTGGTGAAAATACTCCGTGGTGGTTTCAAGGAAGCCAGACAGTTGGTGGTTTTGAAGCCAGACAGTTCTGGGTTCAAGGGCTGCCCTGCCAATGACCAGCTATGAGATCTGGGACAAATCATTTCAACTCCCCCAGCAGCAGAAGACAAACTATTTATGCAATGCCTGTTTTCGTACAGCTCATAAGCTAAGAATCACTTTTACATCTTCAAACAGTTGAAAAAAATTCAAAAGAAAAATAGTAGTAGCTCATGTGTGTGTGTGTGTGTGTGCGTGTGTGTGTGTATGTGTGTGTGTTAGTCACTCAGTTGTGTCCGACTCTTTGTGACCCTGTAGACTATAGCCTGCCAAGCTCCTCTGTCCATGGATTTCTCCAGGCAAGAATACTGGAGTGGGTTGCCGTTCCCTTCTCCAGGGGATCTACCTGACCTAGGGATTGAGCCTGGGTCTCCCGCGTTGCAGGCAGATTCTTTACTGTTTGAGCCACCAGGGAAGCCCTAGTACCTCACATGTGTAAATTTCTGCGAGGTTCAGTTTTCAGCATCCACCGTGTCTTGTGGGCACACAGCCATGCCTGTTTGTCTATGGATATTAGAGATTCAGGATCTGGTTCTGACTGCTTTTGAGCTTTTGAAGGTTGAATTGGTAACAGTGACCACCTGGCCCCCTTGGAGCTAAAAATAATTTACTCTCTGGCCCTTTACAGCCAAAGTTCACTGACCTCTGCTCTAAGCCTCACTTTCCTTGTTTCTAACTAAGCTAAGCGTAACATCGTAAAGGTTAAGTGCCATGATCCAAGCCATATGCTTGGCTATGGTTTTGGAATATTGACTATTATCAACAACAGTAACCTCTCTGAAAGTGAAAAAGTGAAAGTCACTCAGTCGTGTCCAACTCTTTGCAACCCCTTGGACTGTAGCCCACCAGGCTCCTCTGTCTATGGGATTCTCCAGGCAAGAATACTGGAGTGGGTTGCCGTTCCCTTCTCCGGGGGATCTTCCTGACCCAAGGATTGAAGCTGGGTCCCTTATATTGCAGGTGGATTCTTTACCCTCTGAGCCACCAGGGAAGCCCGATAACCTCTCTATCTGTGCCTTATCCATAGAGCTACAGTTCTGGAATTCCATGAGGCTCAAAGTTGCTCACATGTTGCAGTGTTTATGCCTCACTCCCTCCATGTCATTTTTGAGTGGGATCTTTGTCTTTCAGGAGCTGCACCTCTGCGTCTCCCGCCGGCATTATGCTCTGGAACGTGGCTGCCGGCTGCGTGGACTGCCGCCTGGGAATTACAGCGTGCGAGTTCGGGCCACCTCCCTGGCAGGCAACGGGTCTTGGACGGAAGCCACGTATTTCTACGTGACAGACTATTGTAAGTCTGCACAGCCACTTCGATTGGTAGAGTCTGTGCTTGGTGCTGGGCCTAGCAGGGCATTTCAGAGGATGCTTGGGGAAGCCTGGAGGCTGTGGGTACTGCCTCTGACTTGACCTCGGGGTCCACCGGCTGCTGCTGTGTGACCAGGGCAAGATGCTTGCCCTCTCTGAGCCCATGCTTCCTCATCTGACTATGGGTATAATACTAGGACCACCAATGGAGGTGAAGGGAGGCTTCAGTGACATCATGAATGTCAAGTGGCTGGCACAGGGCACATGTGATAAGCACATTAGCTCCTGTTATTGGGGTCTCCGGCTTTGCCTTCAGATGGGCCATGTCCTCCAAGGGAGTATGTGGGAGCTTATCTACTCAGCCTTGGGCGTGCTGGCAGGAAGTGCTGCCATTGAGCGAGCTGGACACACTATGGACAGATGGGGAGAGCTGAGCTGGTCAGGGAGTGCTTCCTGGAGGTGGTGACATCTTGGCTGAAACCTGGAAGAAGGTATAAGAGGGGACAGACCAGTGGGTGTAGGAATCCAGACACTTAGAAGAGGGGGGCAATTCTAGACCAGGAGGAGTGGAAACTTGGGTGGGAGGGGGGCAGATAGAGCTTGTGCTTAGTTGGCTGGATTTTCATCTACCAGGCATGGTGAGAGTGTGGAAAGTGGAAAGGGATTCTTGCTGGGCTGGTTCTGGTCAAAGTCGGGGTCAGGATGAGTGTTCTGACACCAACTGGGTACCCAGCACTATGATTCTGATGTTTTCCGCTGGAGTTAGCCCAGACTCAACAAGTTAAAGAGCATGGTTCCTACCAAAACTACACTCACCTCAGATGCCAGATGCAAGCTTGGGGGTTCTCCAGGCCACCTGCACTTCTGACTGGCTGGCTACAAATTTTGGGGTTATCACAACCCCCTCAGATTTAGTTGCTTGCTAGAGAAGACTCTGATGCTGGGAAAGATTGAGGGCAGGAGTAGAAGGGGACCACAGAGGATGAGATGATTGGATGGCATCATCAAGTCAATGGGCATGAGTTTCAGCAAAGAGTTTTTATTGGGGTTTCATTATATTGGTGAGATTGATAAGTCATAAACCACATGACTGAACTCCATCTCCAAACCCCCTCCCCTGTCTGGAGGCCAGGCTGAAAGTCCAACCCCTCTAATCACACACTTGGTCTTCTGGTGACCAGCCCCCATATCGAACTATCTTATCTCTTAGCATAAACTCAGGTGTGTTCCAAGGGCTTCATCAATAACAAAGACACTGCTAACATGGATTTTTCAAGGATTTAGAGGGAAACTATGAACAAAATTCAAAAGAAATTAGCAAAGTGGGGAAAATATTGGTGGCCTCGTTGACAAAGAGTTCATATCTTTAATACAAAATGGGTATGTATCTATGTCTCCTATCAGTAAAACATATATGTCCTCACACAAAAATAAGCAAGGGATATAAATAGCCAATTTTAAAAGAAATAGAAAACATAAGGGAAAAAATGACCAACTTCATTCAAAACCACACCAAAAGGAAAAAAAAAAGCAAATCAAAATGAGATAGAATTTTTAACTTATCAAATTGGCAAGTGTTTTGCTTGTTTCTGTTATTTAATTACACACAGTGTTGTCCAAAAGTGCGGACACATGGATGTTAGTTTTCATGGTAGGTGAGTCCTAAACCACAGTCCTTTAATAACATATATCAAAAAAAAAAAAAAAAAACTTATAAAAGCTTTTACTGTTTCAGCCAGCAATGGTGGCTCTAGAAATTCATCCTAAAGAAATGATCGGAGATTTCACCAGAAGATAAACGATTGAGGAAATTCAGCACAGCTTACTAACAGTAGATAACAATGGAGAATTAAATGTTCGACACATTCGATTAACAACTCTTTCTTAAATAATAAGGAAGCTGGCAAGACACCCAGGGTGTAAAATTTAAAGAGGCACTCGCCCTCTGTGGGTGACTCTACCCCGGCATGGCCCAAAGCAAGAGTTCCTCTCAAATTTTGCATCCTGGCTGCCTCCCTTCCTGAACCCTAGTTCTGGTGGCCACTAGAATCTCAGGAGTGAGCTGGTTTGTGGGTCTGGGAAGCAGAGGTGGGGTGGGGTGGGTAGCGTGACTCCCAGGTGTGCTGGATGCTGGGCAATCAGTAGCCTCCACCTTTCCCCCTCCTAAGAAAAAGGAGAAGGGACATGCCCACTATGGCGCATGACCAGATGGTTTCCATTTTTCGTGTCCCATCCAACCCTGAATATTCATTGGAAGGACTGATGCTGAAGCTGAAGCTCCATCCCTTTGGCCACCTGATGTGAAGAGTCGACTCATTGGAAAAGACCCTGATGCTGGGAAAGATTGAGGGCAAGAGGAGAAGGGGGCGACAGAGGATGAGATGGTTGGATGACATTACCGACACAACGGGCATGAATTTGAGCAAACTCCAGGAGACAGTGAAGGACAGGGAAACCCGGCCTGCTGCCGTTCATGGGGTCGCAAAGAGTCAGGCATGACTGAGCAACTGAAAAACAACATCCAGTCATCAAATATTTAGAGAAGCTTTCTCCATGTGGAAGGAAGCAGTTTGCTGTCAATTCAGGGGGGTCCAGGAGGACAGGATGTCTCTGGATAGAGCTGACTCCTAAGGGCAACATGGAGCAGTGGTCAAGAACTTGCTCAGATGGCCTGGGTTCAAATGCCTGCTCCACCATGAATCAGCTCTTAGACTTGGGCAAGAACTCTCACCTCTCTGAGCCTCTGTGTCCCATTCTGTTAACTGGCATTGATGTTAGCACCCCCACCCCACTCCCACCACTTTGGCTTATGGAATGATTAACTAAGCTCTCCCAAGCAGGGCACTTCAAACAGTGCCTGGTATGTTCATAAGTGCTCAGTAAACTGTTACTATTAAAGACCTGAAGGACCAGGTTCCTTTTCTGGTTTCCCAGAACTCACTTTCTTCCTTGGCTTGGAAGCGTCTGAATACATGGGTGCATTTGTAATTACAGACAATTCAGCCTTGCATGAGAATTAGAAAGAATTTAGGCTGCATAATGTTTCTTCAGTTGGTTTAGTTCTTTGGGACGACCCCCTGGCACACACAGGGCACTTCCAATGGATTTTTCATCTGCCAGAGGTGCTGCTGGGATTGAAATAAGCTATTTAATTTGCAGGGTTCAGTGCAAACTGAAAAGAGGTGGTCCCTTGTTTAAAAAGTGTCAAGACTTTCAAGACAGGAAGAGCAGAGCATTAAACAGAGAGCAGGACCTTCTGAGGGCTTCCCCGGTAGCTTCAGTTCAGTTCAGTCACTCAGTTGTGTCTGACTCTTTGCAATCCCATGGACTGTAGCACGCCAGGCTTCCCTGTCCATTACCAGCTCCTGGAGCTTACTCAAACTCATGTCCATAATGTCGGTGATGCCATCCAACCATCTCTTCCTCTGTCATCCCATTCTCCTTCCACATTCAATCTTTCCCAGCATCAGGGTCTTTTCCAATGAGTTGGTTCTTCGCATCAGGTGGCCAAAGTATTGGAGTTTCAGCTTCAGCATCAGTCCTTCCAATGAAATTCAGGACTGATTTCCTTTAGGATGGACTGGTTGGATCTCCTTGCAGTCCAAGGGACTCTCAAGAGTCTTCTCCAATACCACAATTCAAAAGCATTAATTCTTCGGCGCTCATCTTTCTTTATAGTCCAAATTTCACATCCATACATGACTACTGGAAAAACCATAGCTTTGACTAGATGGACTTTTGTTAGTAAAGCAGTGTCTCTGCTTTTTAATATGCTGTCTAGGTTGGTCATAGCTTTTCTTCCAAGGAGCAAGCGTCTTTTAATTTCATGGCTGCAGTCACCATCTGCAGTGATTCTGGAGCCCAAGACAAAAAAGTCTCTCACTGTTTCCATTGTTTTCCCATCTATTTGCCATGAAGTGATGGGACCAGATGCCATGATCTTAGTTTTCTGAATGTTGAGTTTTAAGCCAGCTTTTTCACTCTCCTCTTTCACTTTCATCAAGAAGTTTTTAGTTCTTCTTCGCTTTCTGCAATAAGGGTGGTGTCATCTGCATATCTGAGGTTATTGATATTTCTCCCGGCAGTCTTGATTGCAGCTTGTGCTTCATCCAACCCAGCATTTTGCATGCTGTACTCTGCATATAAGTTAAATAATCAGGGTGATAATACACAGCCTTGACATACTCTTTTCCCGATTTGGAACCAGCCTGTTGTTCCATGTCCAGTTCAAACTGTTGCTTCTTGACCTGCATACAGATTTCTCAGGAGGCAGGTCAGGTGGTCTGGTATTCCCATCTCTTTAAGAATTTTTCACAGTCTGTTGTGATCCACACAGCCAAAGGCTTTGGCGTAGTCAATAAAGCAAAAAAAAAAAATAGATGTTTTTCTGGAACTCTCTTGATTTTTCGATGATCCAGCAGATGTTGGCAATTTGATCTCTGGTTCCTCTGCCTTTTCTAAATCCAGCTTGAACATCTGGAAGTTCATGGTTCACATACTGTTGAAGCCTGGCTTGGAGAATTTTGAGCATTACTTTGCTAGCATGTGAGATGAGTGCAATTGTGCAGTAGTTTGAGCATTCTTTGGCATTGCCTTTCTTTGGAATTGGAATGAAAATTGACCTTTTCCAGTCCTGTGGCCACTGCTGAGTTTTCCAGATTTGCTGGCATATTGAGTGCAGCACTTTCACAGCATCATCTTTCAGGATTTGAAATAGCTCAACTGGAATTCCATCACCTCCACTAGCTTTGTTCATAGTGATGCTGCCTAAGGCCCACTTGACTTTTCATTCCAGGATGTCTGGCTCTAGGTGAGTGATCACACCATCGTGATTATCTGGGTCATGAAGATCTTTTTTGTACAGTTCTTCTGTGTATTCTTGCCACCCCTTCTTAATATCTTCTGCTTCTGTTAGGTTCATACCATTTCTGTCCTTTATTGTCTTTGCATGAAATGTTCCCTTGGTATCTCTTGGTATCTCTAATATTTCTAATCTGGTAGCTTAGGGGTAAAGAATCCTCCTGCCAATGCAAGAGATCCAAGTACGATTCCTGGGCTGGGAAGATCCCTTGGAGAAGGAAATGGCAACCTGCTCCAGTATTCTAGCCTGGGAAATCCCATGGACAGAGGAGCCTGAAGGGCTAAAATCCATGGGGTCTCAAAGAGTCAGATATGACTTAGTGACTGAAAAACAACAAGGACCTTCTGAGTAGGGGACCTAGCTGATGGCTTGGGTTGCATGTCTATGAAGCTGGTGGTGAAGGGAGAAAGCTGGCGCTGGGCAGTGGTCTGGGGTCACTGCAGGGGACACTGACTCAGGGACTAGAGAAGGGGGACAAGGGTGGCCCCAGAGTGGTCCACTGGATGTGTAGATATGCTTTCTGGTGTGACCTTTGATGTGAACACATTTTGATGAGAAACCTACATTTTCTTGTTCTATTTCAGTAGATGTGCCATCAAATATTGCAAAAATCATCATTGGTCCCCTCATCTTTGTCTTTCTCTTCAGTGTTGTGATTGGAAGTATTTATCTATTCCTGAGAAAGAGGTGAGTGCGATGATGTGCTGGTAAGTGGTTAACAACCACTCTTGGGGAAAAGTATGCCTACATGTGTGTTAGTCACTCGGTCGTGTCCAACTCCTTGCGACCCCATGTACTGTAACCTGTCAGACTGCTTTGTCTATGGAATCCTCCAGGCAAGAATACTGGAGTGGGTAGCTATTCTCTTCTCCAGGGGAACCTTCCTGACCCAGGGATCAAACCTGGGTCTCTTGCATTGTAGGCAGATTGTTTACCATCTGAGCCAACAGGAAAAGCCCTATGCATTATGATAGGATTTAATTTATCCATTTTTTTAAAAAAGATAGACTTGATTTCTTAGTTTTCAGTTCACAGCAAAATTGAGGGAAAAGATTTCCCATACACCCCTTGACCCATGCATGATCCCTTATTATCAACATTCCCCATCAGAGTGGTTATTTGTTATAAATGACAAACCTACATCAATACATTGTTATCACCCAAAGTCCATAGTTTATATTGTGCTTCACTCTCGGTGCTGTGCGTTGTATGGATTTGGACAAATAATACATGACATGTTTCTACTGGGGCTTTCCCAGTGGCTCAGTGGTAAGGAATCCCCCTGCTAATGCAGGAGATGCAGGTTCGATCCCTGGATCGGGAAGATCCCCTGCAGAAGGAAATGGAAACCCACTCCAGTATTCTTGCCATGAACAGAGGAGCCTGGCGGACTACAGACCATGGGGTTGCAAAAGAGTCAGGCACAGCTTAGCGACTAAATAACAACTACAGTGCAGTCACTCATCAACATATAGTATTTCTGCCATATGTATGCAATCATCTAAATAAATAAGGTAACAGAGATGGACTGAAGAGTGTCCAATATAGTAAGATATAGTGTGATAATTAGGAAGTGCTCAGTTTTGAGTACGCATTACGTTTTCTTTGAAGATAATATATTTAACTGTAGGCTTATATAATTTAATTTTAAGCAGTGGTTGTATTTAACAACCGGCTTGCAAAGTTCCTGAAAATTCAACAGTTGTTTCTCATAAGCTGGAATGAGATGGTTTCAGAACAGCAGTGGGTGAATAGTTTTTAGACATTATAATGACAACCATAAATTATAGTTTATGGGTAAGCTGTTCCACGCTGATGCACTTAAGTAGCCATCTGATGGGCTTCTGCTAAAAAAAATTAGAATCCCCCGTCCTCACCGCAGACTGTATCCAGGATTATGTGACTGCTGCTAATAAGGGTAGCTGTTTGCTCTGGGGAGGTTATGTCCTCCTGCTAAATATACACAGAGTCCTGTGAGTTTATCAAGGTGGAATGTCTCCATTCTTCTCATCCAGGCAGCCAGATGGGCCACTGGGACCACTGTATGCTTCTTCTAACCCAGAGTACCTCAGTGCCAGTGATGGTGAGTTCTATCCCTTTGCCCGTGGGTGACCAGAACCCCTCTGTTTGGTTTCCTTTGCCATCTGCATCAATTGACAGTCAAGGGTTGGTACCCTTGGGGGCTGAGAAGAGTCTTCTTGTTCTCTTGAGTCAGCACACCTGCCCCTTGTGCAGAAACCCTGTTACCAGGAGCAATTAGACACCTGCCATCTGGCACTTGTTTGGATGGGCTCATCTAGATGATCTAGATGTGCTTGGGCTGGCTGAGACACCCTGAACTTGCTGCTGCAGCTGTAGAGATATAGAGTGTGGGTCCTATGCTAGAGAGCATGCCAAGGGTCAGAACCAGAAAGTGGTGACAAAACAGGCCATCCAAGTTGGGAGGTGGGGTCAGAAGCCAAGGTGGGAGACTGGAGATGAGGGATGGAGCAAACAAGAAGCAAGGACCAGACGGGAAGATGGGAGGTTGGGTGGGTACCACCAGCACATTTGCCATTGGTGGCCACTGAATATGGGTGAGATGCTGATGCTGGTGCTAGGAGCATAGGACTGATGACCATATTCCCTTGATTGTACCAAAGGGCAGTGAGTGACCCTTGTAGATAAAGCTTCAGCTGTTCCTTTAGACGTGAAGGCAGCTATTGCATTACAACCTTCTAAAATGCTTCATGCAGCAAAAAAAAAAAAAAAAAATCAAAGAGTGACTTTCAGGGCATGAGCACTATTGCTTTGGGAGACAGGGGTGGTGTTTTTAAGGATACCTCGGATTCATTTCAAAGAAGTCTGTTAAGACATGCAGACATGGAAGTGACTGTCATGAGGAAGAAGTGTAGACTCACGGAGCCTGGCCAAACAGGAGGCAGGCCACACGGGGAAGCACCAGGGTTGGTCAGGAGGAAGAGGGGAGTGAGAGAAAAGTATGAGCAAGAGGCTTTACTGTCTTTTCCATGGGAAAGGTGAGGTAAGACATAGAAGGGGCTGATTCAAGCTAAACTATTTCAGCAGGATCTGGGGCATATGAGCTGTTCCTGGTTGTCTCCTAACTGGATCTGGGATGATCAGGGTAGGGGGATGGTGACCCAGAGTGTGAAAGCCTGATGATGGAGGGGTTAGAATGTGGGCTCTGGATTGGCTGGTTTGCATATGAAAGGTGGACTCACAGGCATCTGTGTGAATTGGCCACCCCTGGGAAGGGCAGTCCTTCCAGGGCCAGCAAGACCTCAAAGAATCTGAATAGAGAAACTAGACAAGGGAGTTATTCCAGGTGGGAATAGGCACAGAGTCCAGGAGCAAGAAGGGGTGAGTGTTGATCCAGAGCCTTTCTCTCTCTGTTTGGGTAATGGCATTGTTAACCGTGTCAGAGATGGGAAAGCTGAACCCCAGGGCTGCCATCAACCCCCTCAATGTTCTGCTTCCACTCTACTATCCTGCTTCCTTCTAGGGTTGCAGCAATGGCTGAGGGCACAGGGGTGCTCAGTGAAAGATGGAAGTTGCAGCTCTTGGGTCTTTAAAGCCAGGAGGTTCTGGGCCAAGAGATACACAAAGGGAAAAGTCCAAGTTCAGGGCTCTCGGGGGGTTGGGGAGGGACTCCCCAGTGAGTCTCTGTAAGTTCATTTAGGTTCAGAGCTCTTGGATGATCCAGTGTCCTCGTAAGAGCCATTGGTGATGGTATTGTGTTGCATGGACTGCTGTACTCAGACTGGGTGGCTTAGAAAACAATTTGATTTCCTCACAGTCCTGGAGGCTAGAAGTCTGAGATGAAGGTGTCAGCAGGATTGGTTTCTCCTGAGTCCTCTCTCCTTGGCTTGTAGATGGCCATCTTCTCCCTGTGTCCTCACATGGTCTTCCCTCTGTGTGTGTCTGTGTCCTAATCTCTTCAAGGACACCAGTCAGATTGGATTAGGGCCACTCTAATGACCTTATTTTACCTTGATCATCTCTGTAAAGACTCCACCTCTAAAAACAGTCACATTCTGAAACACGTGGGTTAGGACATCAACATATAAATTTGTGAGGGATGCAATTTTAGCATGAGACAGGTACAGAGGAGGGCAGGGAGCATCATGGTTTTTCTTAAGACTGTGTGTTGTCTGCAAATTATTTGCTGCTGTATAACAAACCACTCCAAATTTAGGGACTTAAAACAACCACTATCTATTGGCTCAAAATTTGGTGGGTTTGCCACCTGGGCAGTGCTCAGCTGGGTGGTTTTTCTGGTCTCACTCACATGGCTATAGCCCTTTTGCAGTGCTCAGCTGGGTGGTTTTTCTGGTCTCACTCACATGGCTATAGCCCTTTTGCAGATCCACTGGCACTGAGTTGTCTTGGATGGGCTCACCTACCTATCTGGTGGCAGGCAGGCTGGGTGTTCCCCCTTCCTTTTGGTACTTTGCAGAAACAACAGGCTTAGATGGGAAGTAGCATCCTTTGGTAAGGGGACTCTGAAATCAGACAGGATGCAGGCTCAGCTCGGCACGTTACTGGCCAGGACCCTCGACTGATTATGGCTCCTTCCTGAACCTCTGACCATTCTGTTATTGGCCCTGTGCCCACTGCCCAGCACACGGTCTGGACCACAGGAACCACTTAGTGACCATTTACAAGGAGAAGGTTGGGTGGGAGGTGGCCAGGACCCCCAAGGGATCTGCTGAGGGTGCTGTGTAGATAAGTGAGGAGTAGTGTTTCCATGCTCTGTGTATGTGCCGGACGAGTGGGAGGTGCCTCGAGAGAAGATCACGCTCCTGCGAGAATTGGGGCAAGGCTCCTTTGGCATGGTGTACGAGGGCAACGCCAGGGACATTGTCAAGGGTGAGGCGGAGACTCGCGTGGCAGTGAAGACGGTCAACGAGTCAGCCAGCCTGCGAGAACGGATCGAGTTTCTCAACGAGGCTTCAGTCATGAAGGGCTTCACCTGCCACCATGTGGTGAGTCCCCCTGCTGGCTCTGGGAGCAGACAAAGGCTTTATTTTTTAATTTTTATTTTAGTTTTTTAAATTTTTAGTTGGAGGATAATACACTACCATGTATTAGCAAAATAGCTAGCTAGTGGGAAACTGCTATATAACACAGGGAGCACAGCCCAGTGCTTTGTGATGACCTAGAGCCTATATACACTTATGACTGATTTGCTTGTTGTGTGGCAGAAACCAACACAATAGTGCAAAGGCTTCCTTAAAATGCATTCTCTCATCCCATCTCCTCCATCCTTCCCCTTAATGCAGAGAGCTTGAGGATGCTGGATGGGGACCTTCTGCCCAGCCCCCACTCTGCTGAGCATCCCAAAGGTGGCCCTTCCTTCTCATTTCTCCAATCCCATCCTTTCCCACCTCACCCAGAGTGAGACCCTTTCTCTGTCCCATCACTTTCTAGAATCTTCTATCTCTTCCCTCTTCCTGGCTCCTATGTAACCTTTAAACACTGTGGTCTACCTGATCCCTGCCCCCTACCCCCCAGTCAGCACAGACTCCCCCTGCCTTTCCCTTAGTTTCCCCTTGAGCCAGTGTCCTTTCATCCTTGCCCCAAGCATATTCTTGGAGCACCTGCTCTATATGAGCTCCATTCTCCTCTCTGGGATGCAGCGGATGTCTGTCCTCCTGGAGCTCCCAATCCAGAGGTGGAGACAGAATCTAAACCCAGCAAGTTAATGATGTCATCCCATGAAGAGATGATGCTATGGCAACCGGGGAGAGGTGGGCGGAGCTGGGGATTTTGGAAGGCAGCAGTGGAGAAGGTATATTTGAGCAAAGACTCCAGGATGTAGGACAGGTGAGGGGACAGAGCATCAGGCAGAGGGACCAGTTAATGCAAAGGTCTGGAGGTGGGCTCAGAGATACAAGGGTTTGCCTTGGCATGTTGCTGTTTGGAGCAGCCATTTATTCACTTCTTTAAGTAGTATTTGTGCAGGCTGCTGCAGGAGATGTTGCAGGGACAAGGTTGAATGAACCACTGTAATTCTTTTGGCCCTTGTGCAGCTTGTTTTTTTTTTTTTTTTTTTTTTTGGCCTTGCCCCATGGCTTATGCGATCTTGGTTCCCAGTGCAGAGTCCTAACCACTGGACTGCCAGGGAATTCCCTGTAGCTTGCAATTTTCATCTGTACCATCCAGGACAGTGGGGCCTCCCTGATAGCTCAGTTGGTAAACAATCCGCCTGCATTGCAGGAGACCCCGGTTCAATTCCTGGGCTGGGAAGATCCGCTGGAGAAAAGATAGGCTACCCACTCCAGTATTCTTGGGCTTCTCTTGTGGCTTAGCTGGTAAAGAATCTGCCTACAATGCAGGAAACCTGGATTCGATCCCTGGGTTGGGAAGATCCCCTGAAGAAGGGAAAGGCTACCCACTCCAGTATTCTGGCCTTGAGAATTCCATGGACTGTGTAGTCCATGGGGTTGCAAAGAGTTGGACAGGACTGAGGAACTTTCACTTTCACTTTCATCCAGGACAGTAGCCACTCACTCCCCCACCCCAAATCCAACAAGATGTTGACCTTGGTGTTTCTTCGGGACAGACCAGGGCTTCCTACAGGCCACTCAGGACCAGGGTGCTGGGTGTGATGTAGGTATCAGACAGAAAGACCCACATGGGTAGACATCTTCTCACAGACCCTCATTCAAGAATCTCCCCCACCCCTGCCTATTCTACAGGTCCGCCTCCTGGGGGTGGTGTCCAAAGGCCAGCCAACGCTGGTGGTGATGGAGCTTATGGCTCACGGAGACCTGAAGAGTTACCTCCGTTCCCTGCGGCCTGAGGCTGAGGTAAGCTGTCTCCAGGTACCTGGCAGGGCGCCCAGCGCTCCCGGGCCTTGGGCACCTGTGTGGCTGAACACGCTGCTCCTGTTTCAACTTTAGAATAACCCCGGCCGCCCTCCCCCTACCCTGCAAGAAATGATTCAGATGGCGGCAGAGATCGCCGATGGGATGGCGTACCTGAACGCTAAGAAGTTCGTGCACCGGGATCTTGCAGCCCGGAACTGCATGGTCGCCCATGACTTTACCGTCAAAATTGGAGGTGCGTCTGGCTTTCTTTCTGCCTTGAAATGTGTGACCCAGGCTTTTGGGCTTCAGTTGTCTATAGTGAGCACTTCAATCTTTTCTAGTAGTGGGAAGGGGCAGGGTTTGGGATGGGGGCTCACCCTTATGCTGTAGTTTAATTGCATTTGCTCTTTACTTCATTCATTCACTTCTTTAAGTAGTATTTGTGCTGGTGGCTGCAGGAGGTGTTACAGGGGCAAGGTTGAGTAAGTCACCATAATTTTTCTGCCCTTGAGAAACACAGTAAAATAAAATAAATTCAGTAAAAGTAAATTAAAATAGTTTAAAACGTGGCTTCTGGCAATTTTTGAGAATCTGTCTTGTCTGTGGGGTGTGAGGACAAGGGGTTGTGAAGGGAGGACCCAGCCTTTGGTTTCTGGCTGTGCAGCTAGGTGGGTAGTGGGGCCAGATCCAATGGGGAGCAGTAGGTTGGCTGCAGAGGGTGAAAAGTTCAGCATGGGTTGCCTATGAGGTTGTAGGTAGGAAGGACGTTTTGCTAAGATTGAGATCCCCATGTTGCAGATCAGAACATCGCTTCTTTGCTGCTTTGTGGTTCTTTTTTTTCCTTTTAAATGGTGACCCATCCTCCCCCTCCATATCCCCGAGTACCCTCAGAATCCATTCTCACTGAATTTGGCTGTGACCCAGGTGAGCACACATCTGGAGCAGGTGAGCTCACACCTGGGGCAGGTGAACTTGAGAGCTCTGAGAAGGGTGGGGGAATAAAGACGGCAGACAGCTGGGTTGCAGGTGAAGGCTAAGAGCATGTGAACTCTTTGTTGTTAGACTTCGGAATGACAAGAGACATCTATGAAACGGATTACTACCGGAAAGGGGGCAAAGGTCTGCTCCCCGTGCGGTGGATGGCACCTGAATCCCTGAAGGACGGAGTCTTCACCACCTCTTCGGACATGTGGTGAGTTATGCGTGGGCTGGCGGGAAGAACACTGCACTTGAATTCCAGGTTGCTCTGCTAGTATGACCAGCAAGAGAGGAGTCACTTAAAAACTGACTTCTTCATGGCTTCTCCATCAAGAAAAGGAAGGGATAGCATGTCTGGGGGACCCTTGCACAACTACTGTGACATTCCAATGAAGATTAGTCTTATAGGAATTTCTGAACTGTTTAGAGAACTGGCCAGTCAGGTTCTAATAAGCCAAGAAAGGGTGTGTGTGTTTATTCTAATGGCTTCATTGTTACTACTCCCAACTATCATTGGCAGGTCCTTTGGTGTGGTCCTTTGGGAAATTACCAGCTTGGCAGAACAGCCTTACCAAGGTCTATCGAATGAGCAGGTGCTGAAATTTGTCATGGATGGAGGGTACCTGGATCAACCTGACAATTGTCCAGAGAGAGTGTAAGTGTTGAAAGGCGGTGCAGTGTGTGGGGTGCTCATTCAAAAGTCTATGCCTTTTGCATGGATACTTGTGTTTGCATATTGTATGTCTATATATATGTGTTTGTGTTTGCCAGTTTTATCTTTGAATGCACACTTGTGTTTTATATGGTGTCTGTATGTGTGTTTGTGCTTGCCTTTTGCATGCACACTTGGATTTGCATATTGTGACTACTTATTAATACATGCTTGTGTATTATATCATTACATGTGTGCTTTATTGCCTTTCATACCTTTGGAAGGTTGTATAGGAAACTGCACAGCAGTGGTTATTTTGGGAATGAAACTGGAGAGCTGGGGTGGAGACTTACATTTAACTACATATTCTTTACACACTTAACATTTTGTCAGGAAAATAATACTGTGTTATAATAGTCAATTATATCTCATTGAAAGTGGAGAAAAGAAATCACGAATTGTAAACACTAAAACTTCAAGGGTACATACAACATATCCCCTTTCAATATTTGTCTTAAATTTTTGTTGCAGGAGCAGATGTACAACACGAACATCAAATGCACATCAATAAACACTTGCAAAACTGTCCAGCATCATAATAGTCCAATAAATGTAAAATAAAATAAAGGAAAGTACTATCTTCCTAAATTAGCAATAAAAAAAGGGGAGGGAGAGAAGGAAAGAAGGGAGAGTTATGATATTCACTGCTATCAATGGTATGGCTAGATAGTCATTCATATCACTCTATTGTAAGAATTTTTTGTTTGTTGTCATTTAGTTGCTAAGTTGTGTCCAACTTTTTCATGACCCATGAACCTCCAGGCCCCTCTGTCCATGGGATTTCCCAGGCAATAATACTGGAGTGGGTAGCCATTTCCTTCTCCAGGGGATATTCCTGACTCTGAGATTGAACCCAAGTCTTCAGCATTGGCAGACAGATTCTTTACCACTGAGCTGCCAAGGAAGCCCATTGTAATAATAGCTACTCACAGAAATTTTATTTAAAGTCTCCAAAAAAAAAAAAGAAATGATCTAAATATCCAACAATATGAGAACTGGCAATTGATAAAATAATCAATAAAGTAATTTGACAAAATAATACACTATAGCAATTAACATTTCAAATGATGCTTATGAAATATTTTATAACTCAGTGGTCTAGCTTATGTTAAAATATTAAGTGTAGTAAATGTGCATAAATTGCATTTCCAAATGTATCCATACAGAAAAGACGAGATTATATCTGAAGGAGAGTTGTGTGCAAGCTGTATTTTCACTATATTGTTGGGTGTTTTCTACCTTTCTACAATAAGCATTTACTATGCATTGCATGTAATATTTCTTTACCAGTGTTTCTGCAAAAAAAAAAAAGAAGTTTGCCTTCCTGAAAAAAAAAATGCATAGAAGAAGGCCATTGTGATGCTTCATCCTTGGAAGAATATCAGTTTAGAAAACCTAATTTGAAGAAATCCTGAGCCCCTCCACGAATGAACTTTTTGACCAACCCAACATATTTGAGGGCTTCCCTAGTGGCTCAGTGGTAGAGAATCTGCCTGCCAATGCAGGAGATGCAGGTTCGACCCCTGGGTCTGGAAGACTCCCTGAAGGAGGCAATGGCAGCCCACTAGAGTATTCTTGCCTGGAGAAGTGGATGGACAGCGGAGCCTGGGGGGCTGTAGTTGTGGGGTCCTAAAGAGCTGGACATGACTTAGCGACTGAACAACAACAACAACAAAAATATATATCTGTATCCCTTTGTTGTACACCTGAAACTAACACAACATCGTAAATCAACTATAATTTAAAAAACAAAAGATGGACCTAGTTGGTCTTCACCAAGTGGCAATATCAGGAGAGGCCCTTGTGGATCTGGTTTGGGAAACCCTTGGCTCTCTTTTTAAAACCATCTTTCGCGCCCTTAGAATGGCTGTTTCTGCTTGACCCTCCTGAGGTCAGCACTTGTCCACGTGGGTGTGTGTGCACGGCAGGCACGCGGTGGGGGAAGGAGGGCCGCTTGGTGGGGACCCCGGGGCCTCACCCTCCATGTGCCCCTCTCTGTCTCGCAGCACCGACCTGATGCGGATGTGCTGGCAGTTCAACCCCAAGATGCGTCCGACCTTCCTGGAGATCGTGGACCTGCTCAAGGACGACCTGCACCCCAGCTTTCCTGAAGTGTCCTTCTTCCACAGCGAGGAGAACAAGGCGCCCGAGAGTGAGGAGCTGGAAATGGAGTTTGAGGACATGGAGAGCGTGCCCCTGGACCGGTCCTCACACGTGCAGAGAGAGGAGGCCGGGGGCCGGGATGGAGGGTCGGCTTTGGGGCTAAAGCGAAACTATGACGAGCACATCCCCTACACCCACATGAACGGGGGCAAGAAAAACGGACGGATTCTGACTCTGCCCCGGTCAAATCCTTCCTAACGACCCCTCCTAGTGGGGAAGGGTTCCTGTCTTCACTTCCCTCTGGTTCGAAGGCCTCCAGAAAACTCAGGATTTCCACCTAACTCTGCCACAGTGACAAACGGAGCTCAGAGATCACGACTATCCAATTCTGTTCCTCTTCTGACTTCAAACACAGTGGTTCCATTGCCTATTTGACTTGTCATCTGAGCACTTAACTGTGAACCTGGATGGGGAAGGGGTTTCCACGGCTGCTGTCCTTTTGGGCCACCGAGGTTTCAAGCCCAGATGTTATTATTATTATTATTATTATTTTCCCTAGTAGTTTGAAAGAAAGCACCTATTTTTACAAAGGTTTTTTTTTTTTTTTTTTTTTTTTTTTTTTTTTTGCTGGTGTCTGAGCTACAGTATAAAACATAAATCTTGTTTATGAAACAAAAGTTATGAAGAAACAAACCCAGTTCTAGTAGAATTCCAAGCTTTACGGAGTGGGCTTCAGAAAAGTATTTTTTCATCCAGGCTGAAGGATTGTTTTTTGCTTTTTTCCTTCACAAAACCAGTTCCTCAAATTGACCAATAGCTGCTGCTTTTGTATTTTGGATATGGGTCTGCAGTCCCGGTGTGTGGTTCATGTGTGCACTTATGTGTGTGTGTGTGTGTGTGTGCAAATCATGCGTGCTGAGTGGACACTTTGGAAATCAGCCCATGAAGGTTCAGCTCTTCTGGAGTGCGTGAGCCCCTGCTTCCCCCAGCCCCACCCCTTCCTTCTTATCTACTGGGAGACTGTGCCCTCAACAAATTCTTCTGTCCCAAATGGAGCCTCAGGATTCTTCTCTCCCTTAACTTTGGTGAAAAATGTTTTCTGGGATCCATGGGAGTCATTTGGAGTGATAATGGATCTTTTCAAGACCAAACAAAGCCAGGACATAGAAAAGATTTTTAAAAAGAAGAAGAAAAGAAAAACAAGAACTGAGATGATGAAGAGTTTTGAGAATATATTTGTAACATATTTAATTTTTAAAAAGATCTCCAGTATCAGCCTCATAAATTATTGACCGTTTCCTGGGGTGGGAGGTAGGGCGTGTGGGTTTGTCTGCCTGTGTGGGGCAGGAGGAGCCAGGCACCAGGGGCCTCTTTGCTTGGTCTTCAAGGCATCCATTTTTTCTGGGACGAAAGCCACGTTAGCTGCTAATCCTCTGGACATTGTGGTGAGGCCACGCTGAGTGTGTGGGAGATGGGGTTTGATGGATGGTTTGGTTTCTGCTCTGAAAAGCTGAGCCCTGCCTTCAGACACACTTGTGGCTCCTGGATCTTCTGGTTCCCTGTGTGTACCTCTCAAGCTTCCTCAGCAGGGTGTCCATATCCCACAAGGATTGTGCAAATTCGGCCCCATCAGATCTCAAAGTGGGACAGCACGGGTGGACTCTGAAAACACTAGCAATATGAAGACGTGCCCGTCGGTCCCCTCAGCCCTCAGGGCATCCGATCATCCTCAGAACTGAGCTCCCAGAAGCTGCTCTGCGCCCAGTGACCTCAACTGGACCAGGTGTGGAGCCTGAGCTGAATTCTCAGGTACTTAACGATCATGCAGTTCCTAAGAGAGTCAAGTCCGGAGGAGAAACCGCTAAGGACCTTCACACTACAGAGAACGTGAGAATGGGCGTGATGCCACAGTTGCTTCCCTTCTAGGGGAAGAATGGCCGCTGCTCAAATACAGAACATGATGGACTCGTTGCCATGATTCATCCAAATCACCACCCACAGGTTATCTCTCGAGTGCATTTTCTCACGAGTCTTAGACTGCTTTCCTTCTCTTCTCAAGAACTGTGGGCTTCAGAACACCTGGAATGCCATGGTGACCTCCAAACCTTCTCAGTTCTTGATGAAGAACACAGGTAGACACACATCCCAGTTGCCTCTGGCTATCTTATTTATACCATTTCAGAAATGACAGCATGTCAGAATATTTCCAGGGAGCCTCAGTGATTGGGTACAAGGAGCACAGAAATTATTTTCGCCAAATTTATTTTGTACATAGACGAGGATCTGTATGTAAGTTAAAAAGGAATGAAACACGTAGATCTAGGTATTTTGTTCTTTTCATAGTAAATTTGTAGTGGCCATGTACTACGGTAGCAGCAATTTTCACATTTTTCTAATTCAGAAAGGTTTTCTTATATTAGGGGGAAATTATTTATTTTAATATATAAAAATCACTGTAAAAAATCACTTTCATAAGAAATGGAGAGCATGTAAAAATTTTTTTTTCAAAGAAAAATAAACAGGTGAATGTGGGGTAATGATTTTTTTTCCCAGCACAGTCTACCTCAGTGTATTGTTAGGGCGTGGTTCAAAAATGGACATCTTTGAGACTTCAGAATTCTGTCTGGATCCGATCTGAATCAGAGAAGATTCATATCAGCTGATTCCGAATGCCAGGGACCAGTAAGAATTTTGAGGGAGGGAGTGGGGCTGAAGTATGGCTTTCATGTGAGCATAGATCCTTTTCCCAGCTGATAATATTCGCCTCTGAATTTAATATTCCTTTTTTGTTTGTTTGTTTGATCCTCCATCCATTGACACCATGGCCCTCAAGAATGAAGCAACTTTCAGGCCATCACGATGTATCTGATGTATCCAGTTCTGAGCTACCCTTAGCTGATGAGGGAAGCTGCAGTGTTGAGACAGAGACAGTCTTTGATCCAGCCAGCATGCTCCTTTCTCCTTAGAATCTCCGTGGTGTGAGCATCTAGGTGGCCTAGGCTCTCCATGGTTTATTTCCACTCTTTTTAGGCTGAGATGCTTTGGGTGGGGAACATATCATTGTCTTGGGAACTTCATACACAAGCACTCAATGCAGTGTCTGTTGTTATTCTCTGAGTGGGAAGGGAGATGTTGAGAAATCTCAACCCTAAACCCACCAAGAGGCTGAACACATTTTTTTAGAAACAAAACCTTGGACCCTCTCATTTTGGTTTGGTTGACTTCAAGCTGATATTGTTTGACCTTAGGGACTTTGACAACCCATGTGTAAGCCTGGATGGGGCCAGCAGAAATGCTGTTGTATGCACCAGACCTCACTGCCCTTCCCATACCTGTAGGCACCACCCCAGCAGAGTCACCTTTCTCCACTTGCCCTGGAGAAGTACTGCAAAGTGCTGGACCTGCCCTTTGTGAATGGAATTTCCCTGACTTCATTTAGTTATCTCTGCTGCTGCAGTGAAAGAACAAGCAGGCTTGGATCACAGCCTCCTTTTGCATCAGATGATGTGGACTCTGTCACAACAGAATTCAGTCCTCGAAATGGATGTCCTGGAGGATTGTAGTGATGGATTATTATTTTTTTTTAAGCAACAAAGCCAGCTTTGGTTGAATTTTTTGTTGTTTGCTTTGTTTAAAACCCTTTTTATTTGCGTGGCAAAAATCAACATATAGTAGTTCCTCCCTGGATCAATGATGTCAAACACACGTCTGGAAATGTTTGTATTCTGGGAGCTGTCCTGGGTGCTTTTCTGTCCTTTTACGCTAGTAAGAAGTGAGAAGTGTTGCTGGTTCTCTAGATAGATGTTGAGCACAACTGAAAGAAAATGTGGGAATTGATGTGAAGGTCTGCACAAACAACCCTGAGACCACTGGAGACTGCCTCCAATTGCTAGGCAGATCTCCGTCTCTCCAACCAGAGCAGATGGTCTGCCGTGAGATGTGCTTGTTGGGTTTGGAGGTGTTTATCGGAAACAGCCATAAGATTGATCAGTGGGCAGGGTTTGGCCCATGCTCTCCATCTGGGTACAAGAGTGGATGTGCTGTAGTCCCCCAAATGACAATCTTTTTCTTCTTTGTGGTGGGTAGAGGTTGGGGTATGAGTGCCACTTGACACCACAGGCAATTCAGAAATTATGATTTTGTTGGGAGTGGGGGGATGGGGTTGCGCTGATTATATATGAATGATGCCCATAGAATGATATCCCTTCAGAAAACCTTCTGGAATGTTCTTGAGAATATTGATCTACACCAGAATTGAGGCTGAGAATAGAAAGTACAGATGGGCATTTGTTCTTTAAAAGACGTAAAGGAATGCAATGGATGTTCCGAGGCTGTACCTGAAGGTGAATGTTTCCTTAGGGTCCCCCAGAGACAGAGGGAACCAATGACTTCTTGAGCTCACTGTCATCTTCTCATACCAGTCAAGGTCCAGAACCAGGCTCTGGCCACATTTTTATTTGGGTTTGGGCCCTAAAAATCCTTGTTAAAACTCAAATCAGGAGCCCAGGGCTCTTGGTTCCATTTGAGAAGAAAGGAAACAGTGTTCCCTCCCCCGCCCCCAAAGCGTGTGTGTCCACACACATTCAGGAATGGCTTGTCTACTCTCTACCTTGTGTGCCTGGTGGGTTGGGGGCAGGGGTCCAAGCCCTGCCTGTCAGCAGCAGACACCTCCTGTGCCTCGGCTTACGCGGAAATCAACTCAGAGACACAAGACCCACCGAGAGCTCAATTCTTATATTTTTCAACATTTTCCTACAAGAGCCAAGTAGCACCATATACAGAATATGCCTTTTTTTTTTTGAATATCAAAATTGCTCTGCATGTAAAATATGGGATAATTACCTGTTTATATGAAAATTCGGAATAAATTATCTGAGAATACTCTTGTTCCTGTGTGGTGTCCAAGCCAGGACTTGTGAACTGTGTTATGGCGAATCCCTGGGTGGGGTGTTATGGGTATTTGTTATGAGAGGAGACAAATCCCTAGGTTCTTCATAACAGTGAAGCAGGAGGTTAAATATTGTTGCCATCAGGGTTAGTGATAATCCACTGATCCATACCTGTACAGTTGAATCAGCCCTTTACATACTGAACTATTTCTAAACTAGTTGGTAAGTACCTGCCACTTCAGGGACCCCAAACCTCCCCTAAGAATACCAGGGAACCCCAAGATCTTGTTCCATTCCACCATGCTGGAGACTTAGATGTGGAGTAGGTGACCAGTGCTATGTTTGCTACTGTCTGCTTGCCCAAAGGAAGTCACATGGATGAGCCCAGAGACAGCCTCAGGGGAGAGAGGTCTGTCTGAGGGTTTTGATTGAGGGTGTGTGTGAGTGAGAGTCAGTCCTGCAACAATCACCCACACTTCTCACTTTACCCTTCTGTGAGTGAAGATGATAGACCTTCCTTCGTCTGACCGTGTGTGTGAGTGTGTGTGTGTGTGTGCGCTCAGTCGTGTCCAACTCTTTGCAATCCCATGAACTATAGCCTGCTAGGCTCCTCTGTCCATAGGATTTTCCAGGTAAGAATACTGGTGTGGGTTGCCATTTCCTTCTCCATGGGATCTTCCCAACCCAGTGTCTCCTGCATTGGCAGGTGGATTCTTTACAACTGAGCCACTGGGAAAGCCATATGACCATAGTGAGGATCAAATAAGGTAACATTTATCCCCCATACCCCTCCAGGTTCCTCACCACAAGAAACTGATGCCACTGCTAGGTAGTAGCCTGAAATGTGCCTCCCTGGGTTTGTGAAATTCAATAGAAGCCTCTTGGAAAAGGGAAAATGCTTTTCTCCCCAGGAAAGAATCTCAAAGATGCTTCAGTCTTGAGTGAGAAGCTGGGTGGGTGGTATCTTCTCAGAGGGGCCACCCAGACTCCTCGAACCCATGGCCAAGAGATGACAATGCAGCTTTGGGTCCCTGGGACCCTGGCTCCAACTCAAATATGAGCAGCATGACAGATGAGATAGTTGTCACAAGCAAGAGGAAGCGTATGGAAGCTTTGGTATCTCCAAAGTTCCTGCAGGAGGGAAGTGATGGGGTTCCCTGGTGACTCAGTGGTAAAGAATCCACTTGCCAATGCAAGAGAGGCAGATTTAATCCCTGATGCAGGAAGATCTCACAGGGTGCAGAGCAGCTAAGCCCATGCACTGCCACTATTGAGCCTGTACTCTAGAGCCCAGGAGCTGCAACTGGTGATTCCACTCGCCCTAGAGCTGGTGCTCAGCAACAAAGGAAGCCACCACAATGAGAAGCACGCACAGTGCAACTAGACAGTAGCCTGCACTCACTGCAACTAGAAGAAAGCCCGCACAGCAATGAAGACCCAGAACAGCTCCAAATAAAATAAATAAATAAATTTTCAAAAAGGCTATCCAAGAGACTTCCTAGAGGACACAGCATCCCAATGGGGTGCTGAACTACATATTAAAAAAAAGAGGAACGTGATACTCTTAGTATGGATGACAGTGTTGGTTGTGGTCTACACTCTGTGTGATGAGATCCAGATTTTCTAGCTGTGGATCTCCAACCTCCTGGGTGCTGCTGACTCATCCCATGGGGTATGGTCCTACCCTCCCACACCATGAACTGACTGTTCTGCCTGGGATTGGGTCCTCAAGGTGACTCACCCAGAATCTTCAATCTCACGTACCTCTAGAAGCCCTTGTTATAATCAAAGACTCATAGGAGGCCACTTTGGCTGACACCAGGCTGCACCACCCAGACCACCTCTTCAGAAGCTACCAGGGAGGTTGTCTGCTGCGGGCTCACAGTGAAGTCATTCAGTCGTGTCTGTCTCTTTGCAACCCCATGGACTGTAGCCTGCCAGGCTCCTCTGTCCATGGGATTTTCTAGGCAAGAGTACTGGGGCTCGCAACTGAGTCCTTTTTGCCAGAACTTTCCAAGGCTTAAGGGAGCTGCTTGGTCCAACGTTATGTCCCCTCCCTAGGGGCAGCCACATTTGATGAATGGCCAGCGATACAAATGCCTGACCTTTGTGCCTAAATACAAGTTGAGGGTTCAGTTGTGTCCTCCACTGCCTAAAAGAGATTATGTCCAAGTCCTAATCTCCAGCACCTTAGAACATGAGCTTATTTGAAAATTACATTGTAGATGTAATTTGTTCAGGTTTAAGGTGAGGTCATCTTGGGGAAGGCTGGGTCCCTAGTCTGATATGATGGTGGCCCTTATAAAAGGGGGATAATTGGACACAGACACACACACATTCACACACACAGGAAGAGCACCTTGTGAAGATGAAGACAGGAACTGCGGAGAAGAGTCTGCAAGCCAAGGAATGCCAAAAACCACCAGCAAACTTCCTTCAGGAGGAACCAGCTTGGCAGACACCTTGATCTTCAACTTGCAGCCTCAAAACGTAAAACAGAAGCAATATTGTAACAAACTCAACAAAGACTTTAAAAATGGTCCGCATCAAAAAAATCTTTTATTTACAAAAGGTAAGATAAAACACAAACAGATAAAAGTTCTTTGTGGCTACAATCCTGGAGACCTTTTAGTCTCTTATTCCCGCAGACTTGCTGGGGCTCCTCCGAGTTCTCCTCACCTCCATTGCATCTGAACTCACTGTCAGGACGGAAAGTGATTCTAGTTATTGTCCTCTAGAACATGCATCTGGTCAGCACTCCTTGGTGTCTAGTTGTGGTGTTGTTCGGTCACTAAGTTGTATTTGACTCTTTCTGACCCCATGAACTGCAGCACACCAGACTTCTAAGTACTTCACTAGCTCCTGGAGTTTGTTCAGATTCATGTCCATTGAGTGGGTGCTTCCATCCAACCATCTCATCCTCTGCTGTCCCCTTCTCCTTTTGCCTTCAATCTTTCCCAGCATCAGGGTCTTTTCCAATGAGTCAGTTCTTCATATCAAGTGGCCAAAGTATTGGAACTTCAACTTCAGCATCATGGTTGATTTTCCTTTAGAATTGACTGATTTGATCTCCTTGCAGTCCAAGGGACTTTCAAGAGTCTTCTCCAGCACCACAAATCAAAGCCATCAATTCTTCAGTGCCCAGCCTTCATTATGGTCCAACTCTCACATCCATACATGATGTTTAGAGCATAAATCAAAATTTTTTCTGCTTATCTTCAGTCTCACTGTCTCATTGTTTTCTCTGTGAGGTTGAGACATATTTTTGAGATTTATTTTTAGATGCAAAATGAAATGTGACATTTGGACAAAATGTTGGACCAAGACTGCTACCCATTGAAGCTACCCATCAGCTACCCATCAGCTCTTTTGAAGTCTTCCCTCCTCCTTTCCTTGGAGAAATGTATCTCCAATTGTAAATTGTATCACAATCATCTAGAGGACTTTGAAAATTCAGATGGCTGGACCTCAACCCAAGTGATCTGGGATGGGGATGGAGAATTTTCATTTCTAAAAGGTTCCCAGGTGATGTTGATGACACTAATACGGGCACCACACATTGAGAACAGGATTCTGGAACATCACCAAGCTGATGTGAGACAAGGACAGAAAGCTGAAGGTCATTAACCATGTTAAATCCACACCAATTCATATAACAAATTATTCAAACACTAAAGCTTTACTTTCTGAAACATTTGAAATGGATCCATTAAACTATACTTCTGCAAATATATCACTTTTTAAGTGATAAATTGCAATAAAAGAACAATTTACTGGGATCCCAAACTTTCTCTCCATAACCCAATCACAAGATGCTTGTTACTATCAGTGGTTTAAAATACAAACCTGATTCAGTCACCCTACATTTATTTATTAAGATTTTTTTGATATGGACCATTTTTTAAAGTCTTTATTGAATTTGTTACAATGTTGCTTTTGAACTGTGGTGTTGAAGAAAAATCTTGAGAGTCTCTTGGACAGCAAGGAGAGCCAACCAGTCAATCCTAAAGGAAGTCAACCCTGAATATTCACCAGAAGCACTGATGCTAAAGCTGAAACTCCAATACTTTGGCCACCTGTTGCGAAGACTTGACTCATTGGAAAAGACCCTGATGCTGGGAAAGATTGAAGTGGGAGGAAAAAGGGACGACAGAGGATGAGATGGTTGGATGGCATCACCAACTCGATGAACATGATTTGAATAGTCTCTTGGAGTTGGTGATGGGCAGGGAGGCCTGGCGTGCTACATTCCATGGGGTCGCAAAGAGTCAAACACAACTGAGGACTGAACTGAACTGAGCAATGTTGCTTCTGTTTTACCTTTTGGTTTTTGGGCCACGAGGCATGTGGGATCTTAGCTCCCTGAAAGAAAGTGAAGTGAAAGTGTTAGTCACTCAGTTGTGTCCAACTCTTTGCAACCCCATGGACTGTAGCCCTCCAGGCTCCTCTGTCCATGTGATTCTCCATGCAAGAATACTGGAGTGGGTTGCCATTCTCTTCCCCAGTGGATCTTCCCAAACCAGGAATTGAATCTGGGTTTCCCACATGGCAGACAGATTCTTTATCACTGAGCCACCCAGGGATCAAACCCTCACCCCTTGCATTGGAAGCATGGATTTTTTAACCACAAAAACCACCAGGGAAGTCCTATCACCTTATTTTTAATTTTTCAGTTCTGTCTTCAGCAGATATTTATCCTGTTCCCCTATCATAATTAATACTGTACTTCCCTTTTCATTCTCTAATATGTCCTAGTTGAGAGGGAAAATTATTTGTTCTCACTTTTTATAGAGCATACATTATGTGCAAACTCTGAAGTAAAATCTGTGATCCAGAAATAAACAGATTTATTTCCCCTGTTGTCATTACTTTGTTGACAAAAGTTCAACTAGACAAAGCTGTGGTCTTTCCAGTAGTCATGTACAGATGTGAGCATTGGACTATAAAGAAAGCTGAGCGACGAAGAATTAATGCTTTTTTGGGGGAAGACTCTTGAGAGTCCCTTGGACTGCAAGGAAATCAAACCAGTCAATTCTAAAGGAAATCAGTCCTGAATATTCATTGGAAGGATTGATGCTGAAGCTGAGGTTCCAATACTTTGGACGCCTGATGTGAAGAATCAACTCATTGGAAAAGACTCTGATGCTGGGAAAGATTGAAGGCAGAAGGAGGAGGGGACAACAGAGGATGAGATGGCATCACCAACTCGATGGACATGAGTTTGAGCAAGCTCCAGGAGTTGGTGATGGACAGGGAGGCCTGGTGTGCAGCAGTACATGGGGTCACAAAGAGTCAAACACAACTGATTGACTGAACTGAACTGATTGCCCCGTTGGTGTTAATCTGAGGGGAAAGAGTTATGAAAAGCACACAGAATTTATAACATGTTATATAGAAAGGGCAGAAGGAGAAGAGGGTGTCAGAGGATGAGATGGCTGGATGGCATCACCAATGCAATGGACATAACTTGGGCAAACTTTGGGAGATGGTGAGGGACAGGGAGGCCTGATGCACTGCAGTCCATGGGTCGCAAAGAGTCAGACATGACTGGGCAACTGAACAGCAACAACAATTTAGAAATAACTTCCATGAGAATACACAAGGTTTTCTCCAGCCAACACCAATAGAAATAGAACAACAAGTCCTACGTAATTTTAAATTTGGTAGACCACACAGTGAGGAAAGCCAGCACACATAAAGGAAATTTTAACCCTCTTATTTAACCAGAGAAATTTAATGTTATCCTTCCAAAATGTTCAGTTCAGTTCAGTTCAGTCGCTCAGTCATGTCCGACTCTTTGCGACGCCATGAACTGCAGCACACCAGGCCTCCCTGTCCATCACCAACTCCCGGAGTCCACCCAAACCCATGTCCATCAAGTCGATGATGCCATCTCATCCTCTGTAGTCCCCTTCTCCTCCTGCCCTCAATCTTTCCCAGCATCAGAGTCTTTTCCAGTGAGCCAGCTCTTCGCATCAGGTGGCCAAAGTATTGGAGTTTCAGCTTCAACATCAGTCCTTCCAATGAACACCCAGGACTGATCTCCTTTAGGATGGACTGGTTGGATCTCCTTCCGGTCCAAGGGACTCTCAAGAGTCTTCTCCAACACCACAGTTCAAAAGCATTAATTCTTCGGTGCTCAGCTTTCTTTACAGTCCAACTCTCACATCCATACATGACTACTGGAAAAACTATGTCCTTGACTAGACAGACCTTTGTTGACAAAGTAATGTCTCTGCTTTTTAATATGCTGTCTAGGTTGGTCATAACTTTCCTTCCAAGGAGTAAGCATCTTCTAATTTCATGGCTGCAATCACCATCTGCAGTGATTTTGGAGCCCAGAAAAATAAAGTCAGCCACTGTTTGCCCATCTATCTGCCATGAAGTGATGGGACTGGATGCCATGATCTTAGTTTTCCGAACGTTGAGCTTTAAGCCAACTTTTTCACTCTCCTCTTTCACCTTCATCAAGAGGCTCTTTAGTTCTTCTTCATTTTCTGCCATAAGTGAAGCCCTCATCAGAATGAAGCACAACATATATTATATCATTTTCTTCTTTCTGAACCATGGTAGATCAGTGGTAAAGAATCTGCCTGCAATGCAGGAGCTGCAGGAGATATGGGTTGGACCCCTGGGTTGGGAAGATCCCCTGGAGGAGGGCACAACAACCCACTCCAATATTCTTGCCTGAAGAATCCCATGGACAGAGATGCCTGGCAGAATATAGTCCATAGGGTCAAAAAGAGTCAGAAACAACTGAAGCAGTTTAGCACACACTTAGCAAGCATGCGTGCTCAGTCACTCCGTTGTGTCCAACTCTTTGCAACCCTATGGATTGTAGCCTGCTAGACTCCTCTGTTCATGGGATTCTCCAGGCAAGAACACTGAAGTGGGTTGCCATTTCCTTCTCCAGATTTTAACATGACAGCCCATCTAGTTCAAAAGTTAAATTTGATCTGCGTAGAGATTTTATAAGGTTTCCAGTTGTGAGAAAGATTCACACAAAGTATTTTTAAGCTTCTTTAATGGATTTTCTGTCCTAGAGTTTGATTCATCTTTCTAGTGAAGTTTTAGATTTTGTTTCATGACAGAATTTCTGTATTTACATGTTTTGATATACTCTGTCAGCAACCCACTCCAGTAGCCTTGCCTGGAAAATTCCATCGACAGAAGAGCCTGGAGGGATACAGTCCATGGAGCTGCAGAGTCGGACATGATTCAGTGACTGTGCACACACACATCAGATATATGAAACTCAAAAATTCTTCCTGCTCATATTTTCCATCCCCTCCAACTTACTGATGAATTTTGGTGAGCTTTGACTTCTAATATAGATTCATATGATGGAAGTTGCGATTTTTTATTATCTGAATTTAATTGTAGCAAAAGGAATAATTTTCCCTCTCATTGTAAAACTGCTCTATCTTTATTTAAAAATAAAGCTACGGGGACTTCCCAAGTGGTCCAGTGGTCAAGAATCTGCCTTCTAATACAGGGGATGAGGTTCGGTCCCTGATCAGGGAACAAGGACTCCACAGACCACAATGAAGGAGGCAAGAATGCAACTAAGACCTGATGCAGCCAAATAATTACATGAATAAATAAATGTAAAGAACAAATAAAAATAGAGCTATGTATTTTATTTTTTTAGAAATGAAATTAAGCATTTAAGTGGTTATGAAGGTGTTGATTCCAGCAAAAGACTGGGTTAAAACTGCCAGACAGCTCAAGAGTATGTATTCCAACAAAGCACAGTGTGAACAAGACTGGAAAACTCCAGGACAGAGTTAAAAGAGAAGTGGGATGTGATTGAAGCAGGGAGCGGAGGGAATCTGATGAGGAATTGATATCACAGTGAAAATATACACAAAGCATATTACAAAACGGTGAAAGACATCAACCCACACAAGCAATTAATTCAAAGGTCTTTAAGCAAAGAAAATATATGGGAAACAATAATGAGTTACACTATGGTCTAAAAATCAGAGTGAATATTAAAGATTTTAGAGAATACAAAAGTTAAATAAGCAAGAAAATGCTAACTGGGAACATCTGAACATAAATAAGGTAGAGGTCAACAGAACACCATTTTTTAAATGATCAAAAATCATATCAAGTCAGAATCTATACCCAGCGTCAGTATTGCCCCCAATAAAGATGACTTTAAAAACTTAGAGTGAAACATTTCATTGTTAGCAGTCTTGAATTAGACAGACTAGTAGAGTGAGTTATAAAGTCCAAAGGAAAATAATCTCAGATTGAAAACCAGGAATGCAGGAAGAAATGAAGGTAAAAGGAAAGAATAATTCAGAAATAAATAAAAATGAATTTTGTCTTATAAAGCAATTCTAGAGCTATCTCATGGAGATTAAAACATGTAGAATTAAGATGCATGACAAAAGCAATAGAAAAATCAGGAATGTTGAAAAGGAACTGAAAGTGTTCTTAGGTATTAGCATTTGGGAGATGTGATAAAAGCAATTAACTGTATTATTCTATATTAAATAAAGGATTCAGAATTTGACCACTAAAGTAACTGCACATGTTTTGTATAAGATTGCAAGTAATAAGTTTATGAGGGAAAATGGAATAATCATCATCAGTGAAATAAAGAGTAAAAAGACTGTTTCAGTCAAAGGGTCAGGATATCTCAGATTTATCAGTGATTAGGTGAAATGTAAAGGTACAGAACATTGAGTTCTTATTAATGACTCTGTAATATAGACTTCAAAGACATGTTAGCAGATTTTTTTCGACATTCTTGTATTGATAAACATTTAAACAATCTGTAGTTTTCTCTATGAAAACATAAGTTGTATGGAAATTTTAACTTACAGAAATGTCCATAACTATTTTTATAGAAGGCATCCATGAAAGAAGAAACATTAAAATGTTGAAAGTGAAAGTAGTACCCCATTCACAAATGTGTTTAATTTTTCATATAGTATTTCGTATTATTCAATAGAATCTAGTATTACCGATAGCCCCAAATTCTTGTGTTTGGGATAAAGACTCAAGACTCTCTCAAGTCCTTTTGATTTGAGACATAGGGTGTGTCCTCTGGATTGGATTGTCCCTTGATGGGGTTGTCCACTCTCTTACCCTATAAAAAGGAGAATCAGAGGCAGAAGTTACTGCACTTCCTAGCCAGCTACAGGTTGTCTGCATCTGTCTGCATCTCCGGAGTGGTCAGAGGAAGCTCTGGAAGATTTTGGAAGATGGAGAAACCTGCACAGAACGGATTTCCAAGCCATCCTCTTCTGGTAAGTGTGGAATCCATATTGACGGCAAGAGGGTCTATTAATATGCTTTTTTTTCCTCTCGTGTAAAATCTAAGTTAGAAGAATTTAGTTCTTAAAACAAGATACATTCCTTATTTAAAGTTATTTCCCAAGTGTTAATGTTTCTTAAGAAATATTCAAGATTTTATATAGTTTTGTATATGAAGCTTTCTTGGGATAATGAAAAGTGTGGGTTTTTTTAACCAGAATCTTTGGGTGGTGAAAGTAGTATTTGGCCCTAGAGTAGTTAAATCTTTCTCCTCTGTGGACAAGTCTTTGCCTACAAAGTGTTTGGTCTTTTTTTCCTCTTTTTTTTCCTTTAAATTTCTGTACTCTGCTTCAAATAGACCTTCCCCAATCTTTTTGTCATCCACCACTGTAGTTAATTTATTTTTCCTATTCTCCCTCCTTACTTCTCTTCCTCCTTCCTCTTTCTCTCTCTGTCTCTCTGCTGGTCTTATTGCCTACCATAGCACTTAATTACACTTAACACTATTATTAGACATTCCTTAGTCTATAGCCTTCTTCTCTCAACAAGACTGAAATAAACTGGGGCAATAACTTGGTTAAGTTAAATTCCAAGTTGTGGGTTTTAGTACACAACTCAGCATATAATGGCTGCTGTATAAATAGGCAGTTCAAGTCATTTTTCTATCAAACATTCCTTTATATCTTAACTAATGCAAGGAGTAGCACTAATACTAACAATGGGAATAAAATGGGCTTTATGGTTTCTTTTTAAAAAATCTTCAGAAGACAGAAATATGAGATTTAAAAGGAAAGGTTGGCTAATGAGGTTTACAGTCTAAACAGATTAGTGTGAAGAGTCTTAATCTCAGTGACAATTGATTTTACTCTAGCACAAAAGAGATTAATTTATTTTACAACTGTAGTCATGTGAATTTGTTAGAGAAATTTGTAAAGTGTTTTTTGGAATCTGCATAACGTCTCTAAAAATAAGACACATGAGCACCTTGAAAATCCAAAACAATAAGATACTATATCCATGGAAATATGGAATTTCTCATTATCTTGTCTTCATTGAGTACCCAACTTAGTGAGAAAAGCAATCGAAAAGAAGTAGATAATACTACACATAAATAAATCAAAATTTTTTTAAATTAATAGAGACAACGTGAGATTAATTTTGATATGGCATCAGGAAAGGTCATTCTGTGGAAATGGCATTTTGTAGATTAAATGGAAGGTAGCCAAGAATTCAAAAGTTGAGAATCTTCAAGTGGATTCAGGAAGGTAAATGGATGGCTAATTGGTATAAGATTATGGGGTGGTAGGGCATCCAGAATGCCATTTAAAGGTAGATGAGATATTAGTACCATTAGTGAGTTGAGGGGACATTGAGATAAGGATGAATTATTTGGGAGAACTGATTGGTTCAGCGTAGGACCTGGTCACTGTGAACTGAGTCACGAACATTATCACTGATGCGGGTGGGCAGACAGATGTTTGGGTTTCAGGGTTGAAGCCAGATCAGTGAATCTGTGAACACTTCTAGTTCATGAAGAATATTTGAAGCCAGGGAAATGGTTGAGATTGCCTGGAAGAAGGTGTAAATGTAGAACAAATGTGACAGCAGGGCCAACTTCTAAGAGCATTGTTCGTTAAGTGAAATAGGAGAGAGAGTAGTAGGAGGAGGGGAGGAAGGGGGTAAAAAGGACTGTATATGGTGGGAAAAAAAGAAACTTTATGAAAAGACCCTGATGCTAGGAAAGACTGAAGGCAGGAGGAGAAGGGAACCACAGAGAATGAGATGGTTGGATGGCTTCACCCACTCGATGGACATGAATTTGAGCAAGCTCCGGAAGTTGGTGATGGACAGGGAGGCCTGGTGTGCTGCAGTTCATGGGGTCATGGAGTATCGGACATGACTGAGTGACTGAACTGATGAAGAGAATATGGCTTTTTAAAGTTACTTTATGAGCAGGAGACTCTTTGAGTGAAGATGGGACTTGGGTTTGAGAGCAAAGTATCTGAGGTTTGAGAGGCACTTGATCTCACTGGATATGAGGCACTAAAGGAAAATGAAAACCAGGTGACTGTGTGTCTTAAAGCAAAGTGAAAAAGATAAATCAAAAAGTTTAATGTCTTGGTAGTCAAAGAACCCTGTGATCTCTTTGTCCAGATGATGTTGGATTCAAGGACACTAGCATGTGTGTGATTGACAGTGACAGAGATGGGAAGAGGAAAACATCCTCTAAGGATGGAAATCTGGAATTGGTACTGGGTGACGACCTGCAGCTTTCTGTCCTTGATTCCTATCTGCTTAATGTCCCAGGATTCAGTATGGTGTCTGTCTAGCAGCATTAGCCGCAGTGGGGAATGCTTAGAAATTCAATTTCTTGTCCCCACCCCAAACTTTCTTGCATTGACATACAGAAATCTGAGTTCTATCAACCTTCTGAATAAATGTGATGCACAGAGGAATTTGAGACCCCATTTCTTCAGGGAGTTATCCAAATGTGCTAAGAACATTCACCGTGACTGGCAGTTGTTTCATCCCCTATTTTATTCAAATTTTACATCTCATTTTGTTTTCAAAGAGGCTCAGAAGAAATATGATGCCTGAAGAGCTGGAGAGGAGAAGACAGGAGCTTTTAGTCAAGGCCAAGCAGAGGCGTCGTGACAGATGTTTACTTCCTCTGAGGCTGACCAGCTGCATTTTCCAGAAGCCAGTCACAAGGATAACCTCTCATCCTGGCAATGTAGTCAGAAGACGTCGATGCGACGGGACCCTGGAAAAGCCCCAGCAAGCCTTTGCATTCCAGAGACTGCAGGGGCTCCAAGCCTACAACCCTGAAGGAGAACCTTTCAGGACCATGGACAGCGCAAACGTTTCCCGGATCGTTGCCCAGCGTGGCGCCGGTGAATCCCTAGGCTGTGCTGGTGCCTGGTCTCTGCACACTAGCTCTGAGCCCATCCTTGCCCAGTCTTCAGATGGGGCAGAGCTGAACCCAAGACTGGGGCTCTTTCTCCCGCACGCCCTCTACAGACGACCAGTAAAAGATGCAGATATTCGCCGACAGTCTAGGAAAGTGAAGAGAGCAAGGGAGAGATTGTCTGTGGCCTTGAGGGCAGACAGGCTTGCCAGGGAGGCAGAGAGAGCCAGGAGCCAGAAAGAATGTTCCTGAGAATTGAAGGAAAAATAGGAGACGACTGTCCTGAGAAAGCTGAGTGGTGTGGTCCCTGGGAAGTGGTTCATGGTGGGGTGTGGGGGGTGACAGCCCTCCATTCTACTTGCCTCTTTTACTGTCAACCCTATTTCTGGACTACGATGCTTTGTTACATTAACTTTGTACTCTATTAAAGTCTTGGTGGACAAAAATGAAAAGTGAAATTTTTTTTTTAATGGGAGAGATTGGGTTTCATGTGACAAGAGAAAAGATTTTTGCATAACTTTGGGGAATTATTTAATGTTTTTAGTTATAATATTGCATTAATTACACTTAAACAAGAAACAATCTATTCTAAAGAGGTTATTTTCTAATATTAAAAATTAATGCTATAAATCTTATCAAGCTGGTTTTTACTTCTCATTTTAACATGAGTTGCCTCCTTTTTTTTTGTCATTCTTGTGCCAAATGTTAGATCAGACAGAAGACATTTTAATGTAAATCAATTAGTACTTATGCTACATATTATGTCCTTGTCTGTTACCTAAATCTTAAGTGGGTATTTTTTTTAAAGAATGTGATTTTTTTTAATGTTATTTATTTTCTTTTTAGCTGTTCTGGGGCACTGGGTCTTCCATTGCTGCCAGTCGACTTTCTCTAGTTGTGGAGAGCAGGGGCTACTCTCTGGTTGCAGTGCATGGGTTTCTCATTCCAGTGACTTGTGTTGCAGGGCATGGGCTCTAGATGCATGATTTCAATGGTTCTGTTACTGAGGCTTAGTTGTTCCACAGCATGTGAATTCTTCCCAGACCAGGGATCGAACTCCTGTCCCTTCTATTTGCAGGTGGATTTTAACCACTGGACCACTGTGGAAGTCCTAAGTTGGTATTTTGAAACATTATTTTTGACCTTTGATTCTTAAGAATGAACACGTTCTTTGGAAACATTTTCTTCTGAAAATGATTTGCCAGCAAGCTTGTTGCCCTGACCCAGAACTCGGTCCAGAGTCCCTGCGTTTTTGCTTATAAACACTTCATTCAATAAACATAATTATTTCCACTGAACCCATAGAAGGTGGAATAAAGGTGTCATCCTACAGAAGTCCCAGGAGGACAGTATCAAGAAGGAAAAGAATGACATTTTCTGAACTTCCTTGTACAATTTTGATAAAGTTGTTTTATCAGTGGTGGAGAGGGAAGGCTGATGTAGCTCAAACCATAAATAATCCACCTGCAATATAGGGGACCCCGGTTCAATCCCTGGGTCCAGAAGATCCCCTGGAGAGAGGAATGGCAACCAATTCCAGTATTCTTGCCTGGAGAATTCCACGGACAGAGGAGCCTAGCGAGCTACAGTCCATGGGGTCGCAAAGAGTCAGACACAACTAAAGTGACAAAAACACACAAAGTGTAACTGAATCGAGGTGAGCGGTTATGCCTCCTGACAACAGGCTCTGGATTTAACTTAGTAATAAGTCCCTCCTAGAGCCCAGAGCTTTGATGTGGGTCTGAAGCCTCCCCAGAGGTACTAAGGCAGATTCCAACTCTTCAGTGTGAACTAATCTGCATATTCCAACCCCCTTTTGTCCTGGGACTGGGGTGTCACATGACCTTTTCTGATCCAATAGGAACCAGGCACTTGACCCTTTAGGGAACAGGAGGTGGAGTCACGTTTATGCCTGGTTCTTATCTGCCAGTCCTGGCGTCTGGAAAATGGAGCTGTGTGAGGTCACCATGTAGGGAGGGCTGTCTGGGTCTGGGGCCACCTGGGAGCATTACATTTAAGGGTGAGCATGGAGAATGGTCAGGACGAGACCTGCCCCCTCCCCACCTATATCTGTACCTGGACATAATTTACTCCCCCACAAGAAGTGTGTGTGTGTGTGTTAGTTGCTCAGTCCTGTCCGACTCTTTGCGATCCCATGGACTGTAGCCCGCCAGCCTCCTCTGTCTATGGGATTCTCCAGGCAAGAAGACTGGAGAGGGTTGTCATTCCGTTCTCCAGGGGGTCTTCCCAAAGCCACCAGGAAGTCCTCCCATGAGAAGGGATACATGTATATGTATGGCTGAGTCACTCTGCTGTGCACCTGAAACTATCACAGCATTGTTAATCTGCTATACTCAAATAAAAAATAAAAAGTTTTTTTTAAAAAAGGGATGGTTTTGAAGTTTTATGTAAGCACATACAAATTTTTTAAATTAATTTTATTTATTGTATCTTATCTATTAATTACTAAATGTGAAAGGGATGGAGAGACTCACCTTTGACTCAGTATTCCAAGGTATTAATAATAATAATAATAATAATTTACTCCCCACGTCCAGTTAACAGAAACTAATTTCTTTCCTCTTATGTTCTGCTAAATTATTTTATCTTAGGTTAATATACATGTGTGTGTGCTCAGTCACTTCAGTCATGTCAGACTGTTTGTGATCCTGGAGAATGTAGCCTGCCAGGCTCCTCTGTCCACAGGATTCTCCATGCAAGAATACTGGAGTGGCTGTTATTCCCTTCTCCAGGGAATCTTCTCAAAGCCACTAGTAAGCCCTCCCACAAGAAAGGATACATGTATATGTATGGCTGATTTGCTCTGCTGTGCACTTGAAACTATCACAACATTGTTAATCCTCTATGCTCCAAGAAAAAATGAAAAAGTTAAAAGAATTAAAGGATGGTTTTGAATTATTATGTAAGCATAATCAATTTTTTAAAATTAATTGTATTTATTGTATTTTATCTATTATTAAATGTGAAGGGGATGCGGAGACTCACTCACTCTCTACTCAGTAGTCCAAGATAATAATAATTTTACTCTCCACATCCAGTTAACAGGAACTAAGTTCATTCCTCTTCTTATGTTATCTTAGGATAATATGCATGCATGCATGCATGCTCAGTCACTTCAGTTGTGTTCAACTCTTTGTGACCCTACAGACTGTAGCCAACCAGGCTCCTCTGTCCAAGGGATTTTCCAGGCAAGCATACTGGAATGAGTTGCCATGCCCTCCTCCAGGGGATCTTCCCAAGCCAGGGATTGAACTTGCATCTCCTGCATTGCAGGTGAATTCTTTAACGCTGAGCCACCGGGGAAGCCTTAGGTTAATACAGGTTCTGTTAAATTATTTTATCCTAAGGTCTGGAGTAGGGATGGAGAATTTTCATTTCTAAGAAGTTCCCAGGGATGTACAGCACCACATGTTGAGAAGGGGATTCTGGGACATCATGAAGCCCACATGAGACAAATACAGAAAGATAGAGATCATTATCCACTGCCAAATTCAGACCAATTTATATAATAAACTATTCAAACACCGAACTTTAAATACTGAAATAATGAAAATCCATTCACTTAACTACATTTATGCAAAAATGTAATTTTTGAGTGACAAACTGCAATAAATTAGCAGTGGCAGCTTAGATTCTAAATCCTTTCTTCTTATAATCCAATCATTATATTCCAATCACTATCACCTGTTTTGTGTATGTGTTACTTTCTGCGATACAACAAAGTGAATCAGTTATTTTTATTTATTTTTTTCTGAACTCTCCCCCACTATAAGCTTTTCCCCTACCCCCAGTAACTACATCACAAGGTTTATTATGCCAATGTGTTTGTGTTTGCATCTTTTTATTTTTTTATGTTTTAAACTTTATTTTGTATTGCTGATTAACAATGTTGTGAACGTTTTTTTCTGCTGTAAAGTAAAATGAATCAGTTATTTTTTTGAATTTATTGGAGTATAGTTGGTGTACAATTTTGTGTTCCTTTCTGCTGTACAGAAAAGCAAATCAGTTATACATGTACACATATCCACTCATTTTTAGGTTCTTCTCCCATGTAGGTCATCATTGTAACCTGATGATCTGTTTTAAATGCAAATCTAATCATGTACTTTAACTGAGCGGTCCTTCATTTTTGTCTTCAGCAGATGTTTATCCTGTTGCCCTGTCCTAATGATTAACACTATCCTCTTTATTCCCCAGTGTGTTCCAGCTTGGAGAGAAAATTCTTTGGTCACCCTATTTGCAAAGAATCTACTATGTGCAATGCAATAGTATAAAACCTGTGATTCAGAAATAAACTAAACAGATTCACTGCCCCTGTTTGATTTAATCCTCATGAGAGGAAAGAGTTAATAAGTAGAGCAAAGAATTTAGAACTTTCCATATAGAAGTATAGAGAAAGCGTATGTATTAGAGTTAGTTTCAGCATGTGTGTCTATTCATTTTTAAATGTGTGTGTACTTGGGCTGCCTGGGGGAGGGGGGAATTGTCTGTGAGGGAGGCTCTTAGGCATTGGAAAAGTTCCTCCAGGTGCACTTTCTTTGAACTTTATTAATGTGTATCAGTCAAGGTTCTCTAGAGAAATGGAACCAATAGGACATAAAGTCTACAGAAAAGGAGAGGTATTCAGGACTTCACTCACATGGTTATAACAGTGAGAAATCCCATAATCTGCTATTTCAACCTGGAGAAGCAGAAAAAGCAGGGGTGGGACTTCCCTGGTGGTCCAGTGGTCAAGAATCTGCCTTAAAATGTAGGGGATGTGGATTGAACCCCTAGTCGGGGAACTAAGATCCCACATGTTGCGAAGCAAATAAGCCCCTGAACCACAACTAGAGAGTCTGTGTGCCACAATGAAAGATCCCTCGTCCCGCAACTAAGACTAAACGCTGACACAGCCCATTAAATAAATAAGTAAATATCTTTTAAAAGTCAATGGTAAATTTCAATCCAAGTCTGAAGGCCTGAGAACCAGGAGCTCTGAGTCCAAGGGAAGGAAAAGATGGACATTCCCACTCAGGAAGAGAGAGTGGATTCACCTTCCTTCACCTTTTTTTCCATGTAGCCCACAGTAGATGGAATAACACCCACCTACACTGAGGAGAGTGGGTCACTTAACTTAGTCTATGGAAACAAATGCTGATCTGTTCCAGAAACATCCTCAAGGACACACCCAGAAATAATAATGAGCCAGCTATCTGGGCTGATCAGCCTTTGGATAGGCATCCATCCTGCCACCGTTCCCTGAACCCAGGTGCTGGCATCCAAAACAAAGCAAACTTTCCCTTCCACCAACTGTGCCTCTTTATTGACTTTTGAGCAGTGAGCAGTTACAATTTAGTGTATAAAATAAGCTACAAGAATATATTGTACCAACAGAGACTATGACCAATACTTTATAGAGTATAGCTTTAAAAATTGTGAATCACTCTACTGTATTATCTGCAAGTTAAAAAATATTATTCATCAACTATACTTCAAAAGGGCTTTGCTGGTGGCTCAGATGGTAAAGAATCCGCCAGCAATGCGGGAGACTTGGGTTCGATCCCTGGGTTGGAAAGATCCCCTGGAGAAGGAAATGGGAACCCATTCCAGTGTTCTTGCCTGGAGAATTCCCCATGAATAGAGGAGGCTGGCAGGCTACAGTCCATGGGGTCGCAAAGAGTCAGACGCGACTGAGCAACTAAGAACAAGCATGTACTTCAATAAAAAAAAAAATCTAAAAAAAAGAAAGAACCTAAATACTCAAAATGAACCCGTAGAAAAAGAAATCACATCTGGTTTACCTAAGCAGAGAATGCATGGGAGGAGCAACAGGAGAAAGTTTGTTGAAAGGTACAAATTCTCAGCTTTAAAAAAAAGATGCAAAAGGGGTAATGAGTGACATGATGACCGCAGTTAATGTTGCTGTTCACTACAGTGCTGACGAAATATGTTCAGAGTCAATCCTAAGACTCTCATCACACCAAAAAAACCAAAACAAAACATTTTGAGATGATGAATGTTAAATAAAGGGCTTCCCTGGTGGTTCAGATGGTAAAGAATCTGCCTGCAGTGTGGGAGACTGGGGTTTGATCCCTGGGTCGGGAAGATCCTCTGCAGGAGGGCATGGCTACCCCTTCCAGTATTATGTTAACTAAAATCACTGTGGTAATCATTTCATGATATAGATGTCACATACACTTCAAACATATACAGTAGCAGCAATTTTAAACTTTAAAAATTACCCGGAATAATAGAATTGTATAACTCTTCTATCAAAAGAAAACTGTATATAGTACTGTATGTCAATATCTCACGAAATTAGAAACTGTTAAAAAGATAAAAATTAAAAGTGCAAAAGAGTATAAGTGAAAGAGGACAAACCACAAGTACTTTTTTCCTTTAGAATTATTTTATTAAATCATAAATGTACAATGGCTTCATATAATAATTCTACACGTTAAAATTTAAGGAATAATGTTATTAATATATTTCATTACAGCATACTTCTAATAGCTTTTCAAAAACTGAGAAAAATCTTGCAAAAGATTTTTTAAAATGTAACATTTTACAAGGAAATGTTAACAATTTACAAACACTTAACAAAATTTTAATGTTAAATAAAATTTAACATTATCAAAGAAGTGACACTTCTACATTCTGACAAAGATCACTAGAAAAAAACAATTAAGCTAAGAAACTGCCTCAAAGGCATTTTCCATACAGTTTTTCCTCTGCAGGGAGAATGTTCTTAAATAATTCAGTTCATTCACAAATGGCTCTCTGCACCTGCTCTGGTGTCTTCAGCCACATCACTGCATGTTTATTCATAACCTGAAGCTGCCCACTCTCATCCTCTGCTATTTAGACAGTGAAGCCCGGGGCAAACAGGAAGAAGCTCAGTTTCGGCTTCACCCTCTCAACCCCACATCCCCCACTGCCTCCTGGACCAGAGTTTCCTTAACCATATTGAGCCCTCAAGTTCCTGCTACCAAAGTTTCCATTCCTCATCGATGGTAATTAGATTGCTGCTGATAATTTCCAAAGTCATTGTTAACTCCACTTCTACAATTTCCTCCTCCATAGTTGGCCATGACCACCTCTGCAGCCCCAATAATGGTTGCTAGATGTGGGACTTTCACTATAAGACAGATCCTCTGTCTCTCCCTTCTCCAGCCCCATGATAAGCACCGCTAAATCTAGGACCACTTCCACATGCATCAGATCCTCCCCAGGTTACTTTCTCATCCTGATGCTAGTCCCAAATTGCTACCACCACCAGGATAAACCCCCAAACCAAAGGGGCCTCCTCCTCCACTTCTAGAACCTTGGACTTGCTGCATTTCCCATGTTAACAAAGCCTTTGCAACTTCTGCATGATGACCACTGATGGTATGGTTTTTCAGCAACGCAGTCTTGTCCACAGAATCAAGGTCATCAAAAGTCACAAATCCAAAGCCTCTTTTCTTGCCAGACTGCCTATCAGTAATGATCTCAATGGTACCATTTTTCCATATTTCTAAAAGTAATCTCTAAGATGATGTTCCTCAGAATCTTGCTGAATACCAACAAACAGCTTCTTCACTGTCCAAAGGACACCCTGCTGTCCAGATGCTGCTCTTGGGACACATGTTTAGGTTCAAGCACTCTGCCGTCAATGGAATGGGGTCCAGTGGACATTTCATCCACCTCAGTCATGGATGAAAAGGTGACAAAACTGCACTGTCTTGATCTTTGGCTGGAAGGATCCCTCAGGACCACACAGTCTGTAAGTTCTCCATACTGCTGGTAACCGTTCCTCAGACTTTCTTCTGCAGTTTCAAAGTTCAAAACACCAATAAAGAGTTTATTAATTTGTTCAGCTTCTCTCTTTTGCCTCTTCAAAGCAACTGATTTCTCAGTTTTCTCCATCAGACTGGGTTGCTTCAGTCAGATTTCCTATAGCTGAGGGAGATGAGAGAGATTTCAGAGATGAATGCAGACTGGACATGTCCCAGCCCTGTGGTAAGAACCTGTGCTGCCCCAGGAAAATACCTCTAGGAGCACTTCCACCGTGACCCAGCGATGCTGCCATGGCCTCTCAGCTCCTGCCGCTCTTGAATCAATCCTGAGTACTTTTCCATCTTCCTGCAAAACATTATTTGAACAGAGGGAGCTTTCCAGACCCAGTCATCAAATATTGCATTTTCTCTTGGCATATATACTTACTCACTTTGCCCTTAGAAGGGGCTCAAGATATATTTTGTTGAAAAAAGTATTTGAACTCCAAATATACTTTCTAAAGTTTTCTCAGAAAGTCACTCAACTTCAGTTATACAATCTTATCACCTCTTTGGTGGGAGAATGCCAGTCAATTGTCACTAGGGTTTCACATCCTTTCTCTCTTAATCCATTTAAGACTTTAATCATAAAAATCTACTTAAAATGCAAACCTAATCAGTGCACGCTTTCTTTTGAAATCCATCATTTCTGTCTCAGAGGGTGTTTTTAGAGGGAGAAAATAAAAGTATCTTAATCCTGTTGCCCTGCCATAATTACTAACGCCACCCCTTTCAACACCCAACATTCCTCAGTTTGGAACGAAAATCACTTGATCTTCATGTTTACAGAGCACCTATTACATGCCAAGTTGTGGACTAAGATCCATAATTCAGAATTTCACTGAACAAAGTCATCGCCCCAATTTATCTGAATCCTGACAAAAAAAATTTTTTTAAACTCTAATCCTTGGTTCATCCAAAGCAATTACTTTACACAACAAAGAACAACCACAACATTATCTAAAAAGCTACAAAGTCACAAAACCCAAACAGAAAATGAATAGTCCTGACTGTACAATAAAAGCCAAAAAACCAATATACACATTGCTAAGGTAACCAGCAGGACCATGAATAGCAATACAACTACCCTGGGTAGGGGTGGTACTGTGATGATCCAGCAGAGCTGGCTTGAAACTTACCAATTTCAGAGAAAGGAAGGGTGTGTGTGTGTGTGTGTGTGTGTGTGTGTGTGTGTATTAACCAATTTCAGAGAAAGGGAGGGTGTGTGTGTCACATACATAACACAGCATACTTGACCCTAGAGGTCTGAAGAGGACCCAAGCAGGAGTGCAGGGCCAGGCTAACAGGGATGCCATCATGATGGGCTCTGCCGGCCGATAGGTTAGGGCAGGACCAAGCCACTGGATCGGCCCAGGTCGTCTGGGACATGGAAAAATGTGCTCCCAGGCCGGGGCTGTCCGTCCGCCTGAAGCCCCCTGCTCATCATCCCTGCTGGCTTTGCCAACTACATGACTCCCAGGAACTATAGAAACTTGGAAGTTTTCCAGCCGGAACACTGGAGGGCATCTTTACAAGCACAACCCCAAACCAGCAACACCCCTGCAGCTGGAGCTCCAATTGCTCGGGGACACTTGTCAACTGCTGCCCTCACCTTCGGCAGGAGCTGGAGCCGCTCCAGTGGCGGGGGTGGCTGGGGGAGCGGAGTCGCCGGCGCTCGGGGGACCTGCCCCAAGGGGAACGCGACCTGCTCCTCCTGAGCCTGCGCCACGTGGGGGGCGGTGGCAGCATTCTCCGGGGAGGGCTCAGTCGCCTGGGCGGTGGCTGGGGCCAGGAGGCCAGCACGGCTGTGGCCGTGATCTGCCGGCCGTCGATTTGCCCTCCGTCCATGTACTTGAGCGCCTTCGCAGCCTCTTCCGGATTCTCGAACTCCACGTAGGCGTGGCCTTGAGGCGGATGCGCATGCACCCTTTCTCTGAGCAGGTCGATCGCTCTAACTCTTCCGAAGGTGGAGAATATCTCCCGGATGTGCTCCCTGGTCACCTTCCGGGTGAGCCTCGCGACGTGCACTTTGGTGGGCTTAGGGGAGGGGCTGCGCCGTCTCCTTTCCTTCTCGTCTTGTCCCGGTGGTTTGGGTTTGGAACAGGACTGCCGCCTGTGGTCTCGGGGGCGCCAAGGCCTCGGAGAGCCGGGGGAGCTGCTGGAGCTGGAACCGCGGGACCCACTGGAGCGTCCTGAGCGGCCAGATGCTGAGGGCGAGCTGGAGCCGCGGCTGGAGCCCGCGCGGGACCGAGCCCCCGAGCTGCTGCTACCGCCCGAGGCCCTGCGCCGCTTCCGAGCTTTATCCCTTCCGCGGTCCTTCTCGCCGGACTGCTGGGTAGCGCCTGTATTTTTACAGCGATCCGCGGGCTGCTCGTCAGAGCGCTCTTTGCGTGGGATGGAAGACGGAGTCATCTCGCCACCGCGCTCCTCAGCCTCAGGAGAGAAAGGGGTTAATAGATTAAAGGCTGTTTCCCACAGTGTGAAGTACAGTAGAGTGTTGTGATCATCAATAAGGCCATCACAGAGGCAGAGAAAGAGGGATATATGGAGGAAGAGAAGTAAGAAGAAAGAAAAAATAATGACAGTTATTGATGAAGATATTGGGGAAGAGCAACCCTGTAGCTCAAACAGTAAAGAATCTGTCTGCAATGCAGGAAACCTGGGTTCGATCCTTTGGTCGCGAAGATCGTCTGGAGAAGGGAATGGCAATCCACTCCAGTATTCTTGCCTGGAGAATCCCATAGACAGAGGAGCCTGGCGGGCCACAGTGCATGGTGTGGCAAAGAGTCGGAGACGACTGAGCGACCAGCCATAACCGTTTAACTTGATGACACATATGGATCAGAGAGCTGAATTTTTAAAAAAACATTTTATTGTTTACTAAACATTCCCGGAAATACAAGAGCCAGTGATGTACTAGCTTATTTTTATCCGAGAAAAAAGTAAAGTAGGACTCTGTAAAATAACTTTTAAAAGTCACCTTGACCTTGCTGTGAGTGATACAGGCAAGTCACAGTCATAATCCTTAGCCCAAGTCCTTGCATCTCCCCTCCTTGTCACCAGGGCCCATGGATGTCCAATCTTTACTGTCTTCCTTGCAGCTCATGGCCACCACAGGGGAAAATAAACCACGAAGGGCAGACCCTGTGCTGATGTATCAGATAGATGGCCTGGAACATTCTCTCTTCTTCCAGCTTACAAATGGGACAGTCTAGTCTTTGTAGCTCAGCTACTTCAGAAAGCAATCTTATTTCATGGGAGCCCTGCCGTCTCAGCCCACATTATAACCACTATTAACAGGAAGAAAAAGAAATCTGAAACTCAATATAGCAGAATCTGGGGCAGTATGAACCCATTCTTGCTATGGGGTCATCCTAGGCCTCTGCCTATAGTAAGGACCCTCCTGTCAAGTTGCAGAAAGCTTCTCCACCCAACCAGGGACAAGCTAGACCAGTGGTTCTCAGAGTACATCTTTAGACTGTGAGCAGGTGGACCAGTGATTCTCAGAGTGTATCCCTAGAGCAGCAGCAGTACCTGGGAACTTACTAGAAACGGAGAGTCTCAGGCCTTGCTCCCAGATGTGATGAATCAGAAACTCTGGGATGGAGCAGCAGTCAAAGAGCTGAATTTAAAAAGAAAGAAAGAAAAGTAAAAACCAAGAAAACCAAGAAAAATAAACTTGTGGGTAAAACATTTTCCGGAGAGAACTATTTAAACAGAGCCCAGGCAAATACTACCTCTACTTCATAGTGATTTTGTTTAAAAAAAAAATCTGGCTAATTATCCCAAGAAAGCTTCATACACAAACCTATACAAAACCTTGAATATTTCTTAATACTAACACCAAAGAAATAACTTTCAGTAAGGTAACATTTTAAGAGCTACTATTTGCTTAATTAAAAAGATCGTACAAAAGGCAAAAGTAGATAGATGGACATCAATATGGATTCCACACTCACCAGAAGAGACTGGCTTGGAAATCTGGTCAATGCAAATTCCCCCAGTTCTAAGAGCTGTCCACTGACCACTCTTGAGGTGCAAATAGCCAGTGCCTCAATGGAAAGTCTGACTTCTGCCTCTGCCTCTCCTTTTATAGGGGAAGAAGGTGGACAACCCAATCAGTGGACAACCCAATCTAGAGGGCACGCCCTCTCAGATACAAGGTATTGGAGACATTCCTAAATCTGTGCCCACAAACTCAAGAATTTGAGGCTATTGACGCAGATACAATTGTAGATGAAAAAACTAAGAGTTCAGACAAACACTACTTCTACTTCATAGTGATCTTGTTTGTTTGTTTTTTGTTTTTAAGTCTGGCTAGTTATCCCAAGAAAGCTTCATACACAAACCTATACAAAACCTTGAATATTTCTTAATACTAACATCAAAGAAATAACTTGCAGTAAGGTAACTTTTCATTTTAAAAGCTGCTGCTGCTGCTAAGTCGCTTCAGTCTTGTCCGACTCTGTGCGACCCCATAGATGGCAGCCCACAAGGCTCTGCCGTCCCTGGGATTCTCCAGGCAAGAATACTGGAGTGGGTTGCCATTTTAAAAGCTACTGTTGGCTAAAACAAAGAGATTTTAGAAAAAGCGAATGTAGATGTATACTGTTTTGCCATCAGTATCGACTCCATGCTCACCAGATAAGGCCAGCTTGGAAATCTGGTCTATGCAGGTTCCCCCAATTTCAAGAGCTGTCCTCTGACCACTCCTGAGATGCAGTCAGCCTGTGGCTCACTGGAAAGCACTGACTTCTGTCTCTTTTTTTCCTTTAATAGGGTAAGAGAGTGGACAATCCAATTGGGATAACCCAATCTCCAGAGAACACACTTTCTTTCAGATCCAAGGCGTTGAAGAGGTTCTTAAATCTATGCACACAAACACAAGAATTTGAGATGACTGACACCATCAGATACTACTGTAGATGAAAGAAACTCAACACTTTGGGCCTGGTTAGGTATTTGCAGTCCCTACCAACATTGTAATGTTTTCTTTCCCTCAGCTGGGATACATTCTACAAAAATAAGAGTGGAAGTTTCTTTCTGCACTTCATAGTAGCTTTAGAAGGACCGGGATTCCAGGTCTGCTTTACAACTCACAACCTGAGTTAGCAACAGTGTAATCTTCGTTTCCCTAAGAGAACACTGTGCCTGGAATTTCTTTACTATACCTTGTAACAAACACCAATCTACCTAAAGCACCAGAGTAGATGCAGAGAGTCATTTTGTGAATCCATCAGATTATTTTAGAACATTACCTTACTGTGAGGGCTTCCCAGGTGGTGCAGTAGTAAAGAATCTACTGTTTCCTGTCAGTTCAGGAGACACAAAACTTGAGGGTTCTATCCCTGGGTTGGGAAGATCCCCTGGAGAAAGAAATGGCAACCCACTCCAGTATTCCTGCTAGAAAATTCCGTGGACAGAGGATCCTGGCAGACTACAGTCCATGGGATCTGAAAGAGTTGGACATGACTGAGTGTGTGGTGTGCACATGTGTGTGCACACACATGCATGCACACACACATACACATATTCTGAACTTACTGACTGGATATGCAGGAAAAGGGAAAGGACAGAACCAGAGATAACGCTGTGATTTCCAGCTCAAGTGGCTGAGCAGATGAAGTGCCTTTTAAAGGAAGAGGAAGTCAGGAGAGGTGGCAAGTACAATCTTAAGCAATGGGGGTGGGGGTGGGAGTTAGGGCCCAACCCCTCCACAGAATTGAGAATGTGGGGATAACTCCACAGTCGGCATCCATGGTTCAACAACTGCACATTCAAACAACTGTTATTGAGTCCAAACTTGATCTGCTGGCCACCAAACAGGCCAGTTAACGGGGAAAGTAGGTGCTGCAGCAAGGAGCACAACTTTATTTGGGAAACTAGTGACCAAGAAAAGGAGAGATATTCCCATCTGAATGCAGAGTTCCAAAGAATAGCAAGGAGAGATAAGAAAGCCTTCCTCAGTGATCAGTGCAAAGAAATAGAGGAAAACAACAGATTGGGAAAGACTAGAGATCTCTTCAAGAAAATTAGAGATACCAAAGGAACATTTCATGCAAAGATAGGCTCGATAAAGGACAGAAATGGTATGGACCTAACAGAAGCAGAAGATGTTAAGAAGAGGTGGCAAGAATACACAGAAGAACTGTACAAAAAAGATCTTCATGACCCAGATAATCACAATGGTGTGATCACTCACCTAGAGCCAGACATCCTGGAATGTGAAGTCAAGTGGGCCTTAGAAAGCATCACTATGAACAAAGCTAGTGGAGGTGATGGAATTCCAGTTGAGCTGTTTCAAATCCTGAAAGATGATGCTGTGAAAGTGCTGCACTCGATATGCCAGCAAATTTGGAAAACTCAGCAGTGGCCACAGGACTGGAAAAGGTCAGTTTTCATTCCAATCCCAAAGAAAGGCAATGCCAAAGAATGCTTGAACTACCGCACAATTGCACTCATCTCACATGCTAGTAAAGTAATGCTCAAAATTCTCCAAGCCAGGCTTCAGCAATACGTGAACCGTGAACTTCCAGATGTTCAAGCTGATTTTAGAAAAGGCAGAGGAACCAGAGATCAAACTGCCAATATCCGCTGGATCATCAAAAAAGCAAGAGAGTTCCAGAAAAACATCTATTTCTGCTTTATTGACTATGTCAAAGCCTTTGACTGTGTGGATCACAATAAACTGTGGAAAATTCTGAAAGAGATGGGAATACCAGACCATCTGACCTGTCTCTTGAGAAACCTGTATGCAGGTCAGGAAGCAACAGTTAGAACTGGACATGGAACAACAGACTGGTTCCAAATAGAAAAAGGAGTACGTCAAGGCTGTGTATTGTCACCCTGCTTATTTAACTTATATGCAGAGTACATCATGAGAATCGCTGGGCTGGAAGAAACACAAGCTGGAATCAAGATTGCCGGGAGAAATATCAATAACCTCAGATATACAGATGACACCACCCTTATGGCAGAAACTGAAGAAGAACTAAAGAGCCTCTTGATGAAAGTGAAAGAGGAGAGTGAAAAAGTTGGCTTAAAGCTCAACGTTCAGAAAACTAAGATCATGGTATCTGATCCCATCACTTCATGGGAAATAGATGGGGAAATAGTGGAAACAGTGTCAGACTTTATTTTTTGGGGCTCCAAAATCACTGATGATGGTGATTGCAGCCATGAAATTAAAAGATGCTTACTCCTTGGAAGGAAGGTTATGGCCAACCTAGATAGCATATTTAAAAGCAGAGACATTACTTTGCCAACAAAGGTCCGTCTAGTCAAGGCTATGGTTTTTCCAGTGGTCATGTATGGATGTGAGAGTTGGATGGTGAAGAAAGCTGAGCACCGCAGAATTGGTGCTTTTGAACTGTGGTGTTGGAGAAGACTTTTTAGAGTCCCTTGGACTGCAAGGAGATCCAATCAATCCATCCTAAAGGAGATCAATCCTGGGTGTTCATTGGAAGGACTGATGTTGAAGCTGAAACTCCAATACTTTGGCCACCTCATGCGAAGAGTTGACTCACTGGAAAAGACCCTAATGCTGGGTAAGATTGGGGGCAGGAGGAGAAGGGGACGACAGAGGATGAGATGGTTGGATGGCATCACCGACTCAATGGACATGGGTTTGGGTAGACTCCAGGAGTTGGTGATGGACAGAGAGGCCTGGTGTGCTGCAATTCATGGGGTCGCAAAGAGTCGGACACGACTGAGCGACTGAACTGAGTGACCGAGAAGACGGAGGACTAATGTCTCAAAGTAGCCATCTTATCTGCGTCTGAATGACAGTTCTTTTATGGAACAGAGACAGGAGGAGGTGAGGAAGCAAAGTAAAATGGCCTTTAATCTTGCAAATATCTTCTGGTATAGTCTCAGGGAGGAGATGTGTTAACTTCTTCCTTCCATCCACAGGTGGACACAGTACTGAACTAAGGTACTTTGTATTAATACTCAGGCAGAGAGGTGGAGGCAGGATAAACAGTATCTTTTTAGTGAACAAAAAGGATACAGTTAGAGAACCGTTGTTCCCATTGCTTTTGTATAAATAGTGTCCTTTTAGTAAACAAAAGCAACCAGAAGCAAAGTTAAGGGTTTAAGTAAAAGAAACAGATCCAACATGGAGTTAGTTCTTCCCTGTAACACAACCACAGGTTGTGTAGTACTTTAGTATGCATTTATTTTAAAAAAATAGGCTTATAAGAGGACTCATACAGTTCAAACTTGCACTGTTCAAGGGTCAACTATAGAGACTATATAAGATTATCAGTTCTATTTTGGACAGAGTGTTGGTGAAAGTTGCAGAAAATTGGTAGTAGGTATCTTGACTATAGCACAGAATATGACACTAGAGCCAAACAGAAATGTAGGGCTTAAGATGTGATGCCACCAAAATAAAAGAGAGAAGAGAAAGAAGGAGAGTAGCACACCTTTATGTTTAAGAGAAGAGAAGGGACTCAAGGGGTAAAGGAGTTTCACAAGGGAGTGAATTAAGAGCAGCAGATATTATTGAAATGGGAGATGAGGACTGAGAAAACAGCATTTCCTCTGTCCTTGGAATTTTCCAGGCAAGAATACTGGATCGGTTTGCCATTTCATCCCCCAGGGCATCTTCCCAACCCAGGGATTGAATCCTTGTCTCTTGTGTCTCCTGCATTGGCAAAAGGATTCTTTATCACTGTGCCCGCTGGGAAAGCCCCTTTTGAGTTTATACAACCTCCAGAAGAACAGCACCACAGTGCTGCAAGGTATTTCCTCCCAGAGGACACTGACTCTCAGGTCTCCAAAGCCCACTGCACTGTTGTATCAGGCCAGCTGCTTCAGCGTGGCTGGGGGAAGGAAGGACAGTGAATTCCAAAAGTGTTTGCTCATTACCACATCTCATTTCCTGTGCAGTGAGTTCCTTTATCAGAAGCAGTGTGGGGGGGACACCAGCACGATAGATAAGACATCTAGGAACATTGCCTGCGGGGAAGGGAAATCTGTGTCCAAGGTGAATGTCTGTCCCAAAAGAAGGAAGCACCGCCCCTTCAATAACCAAATTTGTCCAAATTACCCCTGACAACTCAGAGCTGATCATCCCAGGGATTGGTCTGATCCCGAGGACCCTGCCTTGGATCTCATTATGAATGAAAAATGCCCACCTCACCTTCCTTTGCTACTTTACTCAATGTAATTTGTTGAAACATCTGTCTCTTCCCCACTAAATGAGCCTATCAGTCTTATTGAAGTTCACCTGACCATATATTGGAGGGAGTTTGTTGTTCCTTTGTTGTTGTTCTTTTACCAGGGCTCTAGGCTTTATTTCAATTTTATGTACTCTAGTACCACACTGTTTAATTACTTTGGTGTAACCCTTTAGGGTGTTTTGGGATCAGGAGGTTTCATACCTTCAACTTTGATCTGCTCTTTCAGGATTCTTTTGGTTATGCAGGGAGCCTGAGCTTTCAAAACAAATGGTAGGATACATTTTTCTATTTCCACAAAAATGTCTTTGGAAGTTCAATAAAGATTGCATTAAGTCTGTAGATCACTTTGTGTAGTATTGACATTCTAATGTATTAAGTCTTCTGATCAATAAAGTGGTATGTCTTCCTATTTATTTCTATCTCCTTTAATTTATTTCAGCAGTACTTTATAGTTTGGGAAATAAAATCTTTTGCCTCACTGCTTGTATTTATTCCTACAATTTATTCCTTTTTGAATTGTTTGTGCTTACTGTATATAAAAATGATAATTTTGTGTTTATTTTTTAGATATTTTTTTAATTTTATGTTTTTGGGTTTTTTTTTTTTTTTTTTTTGCTTTGCCATGTTGCATGTGGGATCTTAGTTCCCAGACCGGGGACCAGAGTTCCAACCCAGGACACCTGCTTTGGGAGCTCGGAGTCTTGGCCACTTGACCAGCAGGGAGGTCCCTTGTGTGTTGATTTTTCATCCTGCAACTTTGCTGAGTTTATTTTTTGCGTCTAACTGCGTGCATGTGTGTCCCCTGTGTTTGTGCTGTGTCTGAGTGTAATCTAAGCGTTTCTACATATGACACCATTTCACTATGAACAGGTATCATCGTCCTTCCTCCTTTTTAATGTAACTGTCTTTTCATACGGAGAAGGCAATGGCACCCCGCTCCAGTACTCTCGCCTGGAAAATCCCATGGACGGAGGAGCCTGATGGGCTGCAGTCCATGGGGTCGCGAAGAGTCGGACAGACTGAGCGACTTCACTTTCACTTTTCCCTTTCATGCGTTGGAGAAGGACATGGCAACCCACTCCAGTGTTCTTGCCTGGAGAATCCCAGGGACGGCGGAGCCTGGTGGGCTGCCGTCTATGGGGCCACACAGAGTCGGACACGACTGAAGCCACTTAGCAGCAGCAGCAGCAGCTGTCTTTTCATAACTTTTTCTTGCTTCTTTGTTTAGCAGGGACTTCCTGTGCTAGGTCGACTAGAAGTGGCAAAAGCAGGCATCCCTCTCTGGTTCTTAATCTTATAGAAAATATTTCCAGGCTTTCTTTATCAACTAAGATGACAGCTGCTGATTTTTGATGTATGGCTTCTATTCTATTGAAATTTCCTTTTATTCTTTTTCTGCTGAGTGTTTTTGTTATGAAGGAGTGTCATAATATTATTAGCTATTATACTGATTGGTTTTCATACACTGGATCATCCTTTTAGGTCCCAGGAATAAATCTCATTTGTCTGTCGTTCAGAATCCATTTAATGTGTTGCTACACTCAGTTTGCTGCTGCTGCTGCTTCTAAGTTGCTTCAGTCGTGTCCGACTCTGTGCGACCCCATAGATGGCAGCCCACCAGGTTCCCCTGTCCCTGGGATTCTCCAGGCAAGAGTACTGGAGTGGGTTGCCGTTTCCTTCTCCAATGCATGAAAGTGAAAAGTGAAAGTGAAGTCGCTCAGTCGTGTCCGACTCTTCGCGACCCATGGACTGCAGCCTACCAGGCTCCTCCATCCACGGGATTTTCCAGGCAAGAGTACTGGAGTGGGTTGCCATTGCCTTCTCCTTCAGTTTGCTAGTGTGTGTTAAACGTATTTCTGTTAGTATTCACGAGTATATTCATCTAATAGCGTTCTGTTTTTGTATTGTCTGTTTCTGGATTTTGTAAAAGGGTAATACTGACCTCATGAAATGAGTTAGAGTTCTCTCCTCTTCAGTTTTTTGAGGAAGCATTTTAGAATCAGTATCATTAAGTAATTTTTTATGTTTGGTAGAAATCAACAGTGAAACCATGTGGTACAAGGCTGTGCTTTATAGGACTTTTCGGATTATTGATTCCGTAGTCCTACTGGTTATAGGTCTATTCAGATTTTCTACTTCTTCTTGATTCAGGTTTGGGAGCAGCTTTTCCAGAAATGTGTTCATTTTGTCTGGATTATCTAATCTGTTGATGTACAACTGTACATAGTATTTTCTTCAAATCCTTTTTTTCCCTATAAATTCATCAGTAATGCCTGCAAATCCATTTCTTATTTTGAGTAACTGAATCTTCTCTCCTTTTTCACAGTCAGTGTATTTGAAGTTTTTCATTTTTGTGGATCTTTGCAAAGAAAAAACTGTTGATTTTCCTTCTTATTTTTCTCTCCTCTCTTTTATTCTGCTGTCCATATAATCTGTATCATTTCATGCTCTGTGATAGATGTGAATTTAGGTTTTATTATATTTCCTAACACTTCATGGTATAAAATTAGGTTGTTAATAAGACTGATTTCAAATTGTATTTGAGATAAAGAAAGTGGCTTTCTTAATTATATATGCCAAGATCAGTAATTGATGAATAAATTTACTTTCCTGCTAAAGCATCAATTGAAATTATTTTGAAGAGTCCTAAGATGATTTCAGACCAGCTTGTTTCTAACCCTGCCGTGTCCCTCAGCGCAGTGGTGACACAAGCACCATGAGCTCCGTGCAGGGACATCAATCATGGACACAGGAGGGCAGAGCCCTCAGTGTCAGGATGGGCTCGTCTCCCCCACACCTCCCTCTCTGATCCCAAGCCCTGAAGCCTGAGAGTCACAGACTATGATGCAATCACAATCAGAAGGGGAAAAACATGTTTATGGTCATTGCTTTTCACCAGGATGGAGGGAGGCAGGTGCAGAGCCCCAGGACAGGAGCCTCCCCAGAGGTCCTCCATGGGACTGACATGAAGCAGTAAAAAGAAGGGGAAGTCAGGCTGCTCGCGTCACAGGAACACTGACGGTGAGGTCTCAGCACTGTGACTCCCTTATACACACCTGCTTTCTGATTCTACCTGTGCCCTGGTCTAGCACACCAGCCTGGCACACGCCCTGCAGTTTTCACAGGCTGAGAGACAGAGCAGAGGTGGTATATGCTGTGCTGATGTGAGGGGAAGTTTTCCTTTCTGAGAGCAGAGCCTACAGACTCTCTCCTGAGCCAGCTTCTTCCCAGCTCAGTTTAGACACAGGGTTTTGTCTTCCGTTGTGCAGACCCTGCCATGTCCTTTCTGATTTGTCTTTTCTTCCTCCTGCATTTCCTACACACTGTCTGTGAGCTGTATTATGGACATTGTTTGTAATTCCAGAAGCCAAGAGTCTATAGAGATGGGGACCTAGTGATGGGTGGATTTTTTCCTCTGTATGAGTTGTACCAGGAATCAGACACATTTCGGCTCTCTTTTGTGGGTGGCCAAAAACAAGAGGCGAACAATAGGTAAATAAGTTCTTGTTTACACGTGCACATGTGTGTGTGTGTGCATTTAATCCCACTGAGAAGATGCTAATGTGTGCACAGAAATTGCAGAATTGTAGGCTGACACACCCTTACTGGTGCTTTCCACGTGGCGCTAGTGGTAAAGAATCCACCTACCAAAGCAGGCGATCCAAGAGACGAGTGTTTGATCCCTGGATCGGGAAGATCCTTTGGAGTAGGAAACGGCAATCCACTCCAGTATTCTTGTCTAGAGAATTCCATGAACAGAGGAGCCTGGTAGCTATAGTCTATGGAGACACAGTCAGACATGACTGAGCAACTAGGCTCAGATTCTCATTGTTTTGATCTTCTTTATCTCTTTTCTACCTTAAATTTTTTCTCCCCACTCCCTTCAAGATAGAGGAGAGAGTTAGGTAATTTTTGTGTCAGTTCCATGAGCCTATTCTCAATGATCATTCCCCAGAGGTCTCAAAACTAGTGAACCTGCTGGGACTGCACCCTCTGCTGTTGTCAGACCCTCCAACTGAGGCACACCATCCCTTGAGTCATTGATCCCCTGGTCTGAGGTCACACTTAGGAGAAAGTGGCGCAGTCTGGCTGCTCACTGCTGACAGGGACATTGCTGAAGTGTGCACCCCTGGAGATGTCCCTAAGTTCCTTAAATCCACAACCCTTAAACATTGTGACCCACTGGACATCAGTCATAATTTAACCCTAAAAGGAATGAGATCTTCAACCCATTATTCTGGAGGCCAAACAAGAAAAGGGGATAACATTTCAGACCAGGTTAATGCCCTTCATTTTTTATCCATTGCACTAATTTCTCCAGGAAAAAATGAGAACACTGCCTTAAAATCTGGACTTTATCCACCTGTGAAGCAGAAATGTCTCTGGTTTTGTTCCAATAATGATACCTAATGAGGGATTTCCCTCAAACCACCTGTGTGCTGTTCATGCTTTTTTGGTTGAAAGAATCGCTAGTGCCTCTGAAACATTTAACAACATGTCCAGGCTTCCCTCATAGCTCAGTTGGTAAAGAATCCGCATGCAATGCAGGAGACCCCAGTTCAATTCCTAGGTTGGGAAGATCCCCTGGAGAAGGGATTGGCTACCCACTTCAGTATTCTTGGGCTTCCCTTGTGGCTCAGATGGCAAAGAATCTGCCCGCAATGCGGGAGACCTGGGTTTGATACCTGGCATTGGGAAGATTCTCCTGGAGAAGAGAAAGGCTACCCACTCCAGTATTCTGGCCTGGAGAATTCCAGGGTCTCAAAGAGTCTGAGTGAGTTTCATTTTCATTTTGTATGTCCTCGGAAGAGTAAAGGGATGTGTAGGAACTCCGCACTTTGTTTCCATAAGTTGTTTCTGTCTGTACTAATTCCTTCTGGAATTTTAAATCTATAGTCATTTTGGCAGATGCTCTTGCACTGGAGGGCTACTGACCTCTGGGGTTAGAATTTCGGTCTCTCCAGAGTTTTATCTGTGTGAGGACCTTCGTGTGTCCAACCTCAGTCCATTTCAGCTGTCTCATTTCATGTTTTGTTTCCTCTTGGTTTCCTTCCATAACTTTAAAAGTAAGACATGGAATATTTTATGGAAATTATTTCAGACACATACATTGTCTAGTTTGGCGAAAGCTACAGATCACTTGCCTTCTACCAGAGTTAGAGTGTCAGAGAGTGACTATCAGGGGATGAAGTAGACCCTCTGATCCCAGGCACCGTTAGGGGAAAGAGGGAACCTGTTTTCTCCTTGAGGACAGTGTTGGGGGTAGGGCAGTGGGAGTCTTATTAATGTCAAAGGCTGGAGGTCAAATTTTGTTCCCTTCCTCCTGTACTGGAAGCCAGAGAAATTTCTGGCCATCTCCATTTTGGACAGAAGAGCTGAAGGGATTATGTGATTGTCAAATTCTGAAATTATCTCTAAAAGTCTCTGGGTTAGTCCATGATTGTATATGGTCAACTTCATTCTGTAAACAGATTTTCATACCTAACAGTGTATCATGAATGTAATTTAAGTGAATGTATACCTGCATGATTATTATTGAATGTCTACAGAAATCATGTCATATGGATATGGCAACACTTTAGCCATTGTGATTAACGTTATATGACAATAGACATGTGATAACTAATCCTTCTTAACAAGCTTGGGCATTTCTCTTATTGAGGTAATTGTAAAACTGCTGGGGCAAAACACAGGCACATTCATATAGCTCTTGGTGTGTGTGGTGTGTGGTCAAGGACCTGCTGGGAAACTAGCACTTCACAACCCGCCAGCAGAGGGCAGGCTCATCCTTTTTCTGTGTTGGGCAATGCTTAGTCACTCAGTCCTGTCCCACTCTTTGTGACCCCTTGGACTGTAGCCCGCCAGGCTCCTCTGTCCATGAGATTCTCCAGGCAAGAATACTGAAGTGAGTTGCAATGCGCTCCTCCAGGAGATCTTCCCAACCCAGGGATGGAACCCTTTTCCCACTCTTTTACAAACTGAATATTCTATGTTTTGAACTTGGCTTCCTCAGTGACTCAGGGGTAAAGAGTAGGCCTGTAATGCAGGAGACTTGGAGATGTGGGTTCGTTCCTGGGTCAAGAAGATCCCTTGGAGGAGGAAATGGCATCCCACTCCAATATTCTCACCTGGAAATTTCCATGGCCAGAGGAACCTGGAGGGGTCCAGTCCATGGGGTTGCAAAGAGTCAGACACAACTGAGCATGTGTTCGGCATCAATGAGAGGCACAAATATAAGGCCATTTTTAAATTATTTTAAAGCCATTATTTTAATGTGCACATCTTTACTAATTAGAGTCACAGTATTGTTACCTATTGTTTTAGGACATTCTACCTATTTTTAAAGGCGTTTGTATGGTCATAGTCTTTATCTTCAATGATATTTCTACAGAGTATTATTCTGTTGCTAATTTATTCTTTTTTTTTTTTTTTTTACGAAAACTATTTTTGTGCTATGCTGGGTCTTCGTCACGGTATGTGGGCTTTCTTAGCTCCCAGAGCAGGGATTGAACCCATGTTCCCTGAATTGGAAAGTAAATAATTCCATTATTTGCATAACAATTACCTGAGTCCACTGTGGTATGTTTGACCATCATTTATTCCCAGTCTGTTTTGCCATTTAATCCTGTGTTGGTGTGGAGAATTCAGAAAGTATGAATTCCTCAGACTTTGCAGTTAATTTTTTTTAATTTTTCCACTTCTGCTTTACTTTTCATCTAACTCCAGAATTTATCTGTATCCATCTATACTGAATTTTTAAAAATAAATGCAATGCTTTATGGAGCTATAATTCACATAAAAAATTCAGCCTTGTATAAGTGTACAGTTCAGTGATTTTTGCACACTCACAAAGGTGTGAAACCCTCACTCCTACCTAATCTTAGAATATTTGTGTCACCCGAAAATGCAATTTCATGCTCATCATTAATTTCTTTCCATTTTCATCTGCTCTCAACACACATTGATAATCTACTGTCTCTTTAGATGTTCCAATTCTGGAAGTTTCATATAAACCGGATTATGTAAAACGTGACCTTTTGTGAGTGGCTTCTTTCACTTATTTTCTTTATTGATTATCTGTCTGGATGATCTATTCACTGTTGGAAATAGGATATTAATGTCCCCTATTGTTATTGAATTGTTGTCTATTTCATTCCCTTATGATCTGTTAGTATTTGCTTAATACTTAATGCTTCCATGTAGTAGGATGTTAAGTAGTGAGTTTTCATACATGTGCTTTACCAAGTTGAGGGAATTCCCTCTATTCCTAGTTTGCTGAGGTTTTGTTAGGAATGGATGTTAGGTTATTTGCTCTACATTGTTTGCAGTTACATGACTTTTTAAAATTGAAGTACAGTGATTGACAATATTGTGTTATTTTCAGGTGCACAGCCTAGTGATTGTGCTGCACTGTGGATAGTATGGGCATTTTAACACCATCAACTCTTTCAGTCAAGAGTATGGGAAATCTTTCCATTTCTTTAACTCATCTTTGGTGTCCATAATCAGTGTTTTATAGTTTTCAGCATTCAGGTCTTTCATCTCTTAAGTTTATTCCAACTATTTGTGTGTGTGCGTGATTTTATTTTATTTAAGTTTTTTTATTTTTTAAAATTTATTTCTAATTGAAGAATAATTGCTTTACAATATTGTGTTGGTTTCTGCCATACATCAACATGAATCAGCCATAGGTACACATGGCCCCTCCCTCTTGAACCTCCCTCCCACCTCCCATCCCATCTTAACACCCCTCTAGGTTGTCACAGAGCACTGGTTTGAGCTCTCTGAGTGATAGAGCAAATTCCCACTGGCTATCTATGTATATGTTTCCCTGCTACTCTCTTTGTTCGTTCCATTCACTCCTTCCCCTGCTGTGTCCGCAAGTCTCTTCTCCATATCTGCATCTCCATTGTTGCCCTGCAAATGAATTCATCAGCACCATCTTTCTAGATTCCATGTAAATGGGATGTATTTTTTTACTTTGTCTTTCTGATACTTCATTATTAGCATAAACAAATGCAACAGATTTCTGCATATTAATATTGTATCGTGCACTCTTGCTGAATTCATTTATTAGTTCTAAGGATTTTTGTGTGGAGGATTTATGGCTCTGCATAGTGTATGATGTCATCTCCAAATAGACAGTTTTATCTCTTCCCTTACAATTTGGATACATTTTAGTTCTCCAAAGGATAAATGGATAAGCAATGAAGCAAGATTCAGTCATTAAAAGAAAAGAATTATGGGTATACATACAAACTTTAAAAACATTATGCTAAGTGAAAGAAACCAGACACAAAAGGGGAAATATTATACAGTTTCTTCCATAAAAAATGTCAGGAACAGGCAGATCTATAGACAGAACGTAGATTAATGACTGGCATGGATTGTGGTTAGGGAGAAATGGGGAGTGACTGCTTAACTTCCATGGGTTTTTTGCGATGATGAAAATATTCTGGCATTAGAGAGTGCTGATGATTGTACAACATTTCGTATGTCCTAAAACCCACTAAATTGTCCCCTTTGAAGTGGTGAGTTGTATGTTATGTGGATTGTACCTCAAAAATTAAAGCATTCACTATTTCCCACAACAAAGTGACAAAAGCTCCTGTGGTTCAAGGATTAAGAGCCTAAATCAACAATTCCATTAATGCTCTATGAGTTGTAGATTTTAATTTTCTTCCATAGTGAGCATGTTTCACCTATTGTCATCAGACAGTCATCAGTTCAGTCAGTTCAGTCACTCAGTCGCGTCTGACTCTGCAGCTCCATGGACTGCAGCACACTAGGCTTCCCTGTCCTTCACCATCTCCTGGAGCTTTTTGAAACTCTGGTCCATCAGGTTGGTGATGCCATGCAACCATCTCATCCTCTGTCGTCCCCTTTTCCTCCTGCCTTCAATCTTTCTCAGCATCAGGGTCTTTTCCAATGAGTCAGTTCTTCACACCAGGTGGCCAAAGTATTGGAGTTTCATTTTCAGCATCAGACCTTCCAATGAATATTCAGGGCTGATTTCCTTTAGGATAGAGTGGTTTGATCTCCTTGCAGTCCAGGGGACTCTCAAGAGTCTTCTCCAACACCACAGTTCAAAAGCATCAAAGATGACAAACATTACTTTCAGAACTGAACTGCATTTTGAATGGCAACTTGGCCAATTAGCTTAGAATTCAACCTCTTGTCTAGCCAGGTCCCATGTGTTGTGTGTGTTATTCACTCAGTCATGTCCCGCTCTTTGCAACCTCATGGACTATAGCCTGCCAGGCTCTTCCGTCCATGGGATTCTCCACGCAAGAATACTGAAGTGGGTTGCCATTCCCTCTCCAGGGGATCTTCCCTACCCAGGGATTGAACCCTGGTCTCCTGTAGTGTAGACAGATTCTTTACTGTCTGAGCCACCATGGAATCCAGTCAGACAGTCATATTCTTGATCAAAAACATCCAAGTGCAGGATGATAAAAAAAATCCATGTTGTACCTTTTTGAGAATACAGGCATTTCCTTCCAGGAGCCACAAGCAAACTTGATGGGCCAGGTTTACCAAAACTTATAACAAAGGCAATGCTTTGAACAGTGTCTTGACTGCATTCAATTCCTTCTCTCCTTGTTTTCAGGATGAGAGGAAAAGTTCATGTCACTAGAGTCCAAGATATATGTGATTATATTAAATTTAAGTGTATTTATTCATGCAGAAGTTGCATGAGTGAAATGAATAAAGGTAGTGGACATACTGGATATCCTGAACCTTATTAATATATGGTACAGGTCCTACTTCTGTTTAGATAAACTCAAGTAAGTTTTGGATATGAAATATGAAATATCTCTTTGTAGATACCATGTACATTTTCCTCTTTTTTTTTTTTTGCATACCCCTTAATTATCAACCTAGACAGCATACTAAAAAGCAGAGACATTACTTTGCCAACAAAGGTCTGTCTAGTCAAAGCTATAGTTTTTCCAGTAGTCATGTATGGATGTGAGAGTTAGACTATAAAGAAAGCTTAGCACCAAAGAATTGATATTTTTGAACTATGGTGTTGGAGAAGACTCTTGAGAGTCCCTTGGACTGCAAGGAGATCAAAACAGTCCATCCTAAAGGAAGTCAACCCTGACTATTCATTGGAAGCACTGATGCTAACGCTGAAGCTCCATTACTTCGGCCACCTGTTGCAAAGAGTTGACTCATTGGAAAAGACCCTGATGCTGGGAAAGATTGAAGATGGGAGGAGAAGGGGACGACAGAGGATGAGATGGTTGGATGGCATCACTGACTATTGAGTTTGAGTCAGCTCCAGGAGATGGTGATGGACAGGGAAGCCTGTAGTGCTGCAGTCCATGGGGTCAAAAAGAGTTGGACACGACTGAGCAACTGAACTGAATTGATCATCAATCTTCATTCTACTTAGTTACCCAAAATATTAACTACAGTTTCCTTTAATTTTTGCACAGATGAAAAATCCCTGGTACTTTTTGTTTGATTTATAAAATAGTAATCCTTTGTACCTTTAGTATGTTGCTAATTTTCTGACAAGCCAGTGCCAAAGCTGAGTCTGGACCCCAGAAGTTGGCTAGTAAAAATTTGTGCTTTGTAACACGCATTCATAGTCAACTCTTCCTGGCTGACCCTTTATATATACATATAAATTTTTTTAATTAATTGAAGGACAATTGTTTTACAGTATAGGTTGGTTTCTGCCAAACATCAACATGAGTCAGGCATTGGTATATATACGTCCCCTCCCTCTTCAACCTTCTCCCCCTCCCACCCCTCTAGGTTTTTTCAGAGCCCCAGTTTGAGTTCCCTGAGTCATACAGCAAATTCCCATTGGCTATCTGTTTTACATTACACTTACTTTTTAAAGATAGTTTTCATAGTGTATCTACTTCTCACATGAATAGGTTCTCTTACCTGCAATCTTCTACCCAGCCAAGTGTGAAAGCATTTTCTCTCTATAAAATCTCAATATCATGACCACATAGATATATGCATGGATAGAATTTGGAATGAAGTGGTTATATAAGAGAAAAACAAGATACGGTGCCAGGAATGTATGAAATAAAAGAAATAATTTTGTAAAAATTTGGTTGTCTCTGTTAATAGTTAAGAAGAAAGAAAGAAGTGAATAACCCTAGGGTCTCACACGTAGATGTCTAGTTAATATCACAAGGTAGGGGCTGGTAGGAGACAGAGATGTACAAGATGAAATAGCCTTTCTTCTCCTGGGAGAACTGCAGATTTCCTGTGTTAGCAGCTATGAACATGCAAAACTGTGACCAATGATTCCCAATTTTTTCTTTCAGATATCAAAATCTGTGTGTAGCCAGAGCTACAGCTCAGGATTCAGAAAAATTCTACAAGGAAGGCCAATGTGCTGCTTTACTTGTGCTTTTTGTCCAGAGAGACATATTTCCAACCACACAGGTGTAAAAATTTAATCACCCAATGCTAACTTCATCACTTTCCCCTTTCTCCTTAAAAAGGAGACCGAGGGCATAGGCAGGGTCATTGTGCACCAGCTTCTCAATCCATGCATTTATTCATTATTGGATCTACACATTTTATTGTGGTAAATATATATAAATTTTACCGTTTCAATCAGTCTTATGTATAGAAGTCAGTGCTACTAAGTACATTTCAATGGTTGTGCAATCATTTCTACGACCCATGTACAGAAATTTATCACTATTAAACTCTATAGACATTAAAAAGTAACTCCTTCCTGGAAGTCCTTTGTGAGCATTCTTCCACCTCCTTTGTCTATGAACTTGTTTATTCCTTGGCACCGCGTGTGAGTAGAACCATACAATACTTGTCCTCTGCGGTCTGGCTTATTTCACTTCCCATAACATTTTCAAGATTCTTCCACTTTGCAGCAGGTGTTAGACAATTTCGTTGTTTTTAAAGGTTGAGTAGTGCTTCATTGCATATAGATACCGCCTTTTATCGTTTCATTTGTCCTACAGTGGACATTTGGGCTGCTTCCCCTCTTTAGGTTATCGTAACACTGATGAGAATAGTGTACAAATACCTACTTAAGGCACTGCCTTCGTATCTTTTGGGTATATATCAATATTTAGAAGGGGGATATCTTATTCTTATGGTAATGTTATGTGTAATTTTTTGAGAAACTGACATACTGCTTTTCACTTCACTATACCATTGTATACTCCTTCCAGTAATGTACGAAGATTCCAATTATTTAACATCCTTAGTGACATTTGTTATTTTAACTATTATTTTGTAAAAGAATAGCCATCCTAGGGGTATAAAGTGGTTATCTCATGATTTAGTTTGCATTTTGTAACACATATTGGTTTTGAGCATAATTTCATGTATTTAATAACCGTTTGTATATCTTCTTTGGAGACATGTCCACACACGTCCTTTGTTCATAGGTTAAATTGGGTTGTATTTTGCTGTGTGCGTTTGTAGGAGTACTGGATTGATTCCAGATATTAATCCCCTATCAAATGACGATGTACAAATATCTTCTCCCTTTTGTTCCACTGTGCCTTCACTTTCTTGACACTTACCTTGATACACAAAAGACTTTAATTTGGATAAAACCAAACTTAGCATTTTTAAACGTATTACTTTACTCATGTACTGGGGAGAGTAGAGAAAAGAGTTAGGAAGAATCAGTGCCTCTGTTAACTGAACCACAAATGAGCACACCCATTTCCACCACATTTCATTTATTCATTAGTAAATGTTTTTTTTCCTGAAAGCATTGTCCCTTGGTCTTACCTTGGTTTGTTTGAAGGTAACATCAGAGGGGATGAATATACACATCACAGAAATGGTGACAATATTCAAATGTGATAAAAATGAATCATGAAAATGAAATGCTGAGTCTTTCTCCCCAGGTGCACAGCATTGTGTCCAGTGCCCAGACCAAGAGTACCCAAACAGGAAGAGAAATCGCTGCCTCCCCAAAGTCCTGACCTTTGTGGCCTTAGAGGATTCTCTGGGGATGTCACTGGTCTGCACAGCTCTTTGCTTCTGTGTCCTCATGGCTGTGGTTTTATGGGTCTTTGTGAAGCTTCAAAACACCCCCAGAGTCAAGGCCAATAACTGGGCTCTCAACCATGTCCTGCTCATCTCCCTTCTCCTGTGTTTCCTCTACTCCTTATTCTTCATCAATCATCCCCACACAGCCACTTGCATCCTCCAACAGATCACATTTGAAGCTGTGTTCACTGTGGCTGTGGCCACTGTTTTCGCCAAAACCCTGGCTGTGATCCTGGCATTCAAAGCCAGGAAACCCGGAAGAACCATGAGGTGACTGCTGGTAACAGGTGCTACTATGTCTTTCCCATGTGCCTCTTGATCCAAGTGATCATCTGTGGAGTCTGGCTGGGAACCTCCCCGCCTTTCCTTGAGATGGGACAGTCACTCTGAGCCCGAGGAGCTCCTCATCATGTGCAACAAGGGCTCGGTCACTGCCTTCTACTGTGTCCTGGGCTACCTGGGCTCCTTAGCCCTGGGAACCTTATCCTTGGCTTTCCTGGCCAGGAACCTGCCTTACACCTTCAGTGAAGCCAATTTCCTGACCTTCAGCATGCTGGTGCTCCTCAGTGTCTGGGTCAACTTCCTCCCCGTCTGCCACAGAACCAAGGGCAAGGTCATGGTGGCCGTGGAGATCGTCTCCATCTTGGCCTCCAGTGCTGGGCTCCTAGGCTGCATCTTTGCCCCAAAGTGCTACATTACTCTCCTAAGACTTGAGAAGAACTCGCTGAAAAGTTCAATGTATCAGACAGATTCTTAGAGAAATCTGCATTCAGGTTTTATCTCATAGTAAGTTGCAATTACACTTGGCTTTTGAACAGTATACCGATAGATACTTTTTATTCATTCCAATAATAGAAAGCAGTAAGTTGCTATTATACTTGGTTTTTGAGCAGTATACCAGATAGATAATTCTTATTCATTCCAATACTAGAAAGCACCAGAATTGCTTTACATCAGAATCTATTTCGCAGAGGATCCGTTTTCTCAAGAGTCTCAGTCATTTAGAGTTACAGATAGATGTTCTATCTCAGATTAATGGCTTCTCAAAGCTCCTGCTACTGAATCTAGCTGGGTCCTCCATCATTAAGTATATAGTAAGTACATCCTTATTGTTTCCTCCATTCCTGTATCCAGAAAGTTCATCTTATCTGTAAAAACATTTCAGGCCACCCTCTACTGTATTATGTCTGACAACAGGAAAGATTCCTATTAGGAGAAAATACTGACGGTATACATGCTTTTCACACATTAATGCAATTCTTTCAGAGATTTTTATTGAAAATAAAATTTTAACTGAAAAATATTTTTTTTCTGAATGCAGAAAGTAGCCAATGAAAAATACTGGTAGCTATGGCGGATTCATGTTGATGTATGACAGAAAACAAACTTCTGTAAAGCAATTATCCTTTAATTTAAAAATTTAAAATTTAAAACTGCTGGTAGTGCATTTTCTTCACTCAAATCATAATTTTGCAATTTACTTAAAATAGAAACTTAACTCCTGAGTTTCCAAATAAACATGGGCTTTTTCTGGAGTCTTTACATTAATATTCAGTTTGTTCAGTTTTTTCCTCCAATAATGAACTTTTGAGAAATATTTTGGTATGTTACTTTTTCCCCACATCCTCTCATCCCCCAATAAAAGTTGTTTCTCTTTGAATAAATTCCTTTCCTTGTGAATTTGAGAATCAGCATCTCTAATTTCTAAAAATTATACTATGTTTCTATCTATATCATACTGAGTTATTTGTCTTAAAGAAAATGAGCTAATTAAAATGTTTTAATCATGGACAAAGATGGTATTCTCTATTTGATCAGGAATTTCATTTCCTCTCAATGCTTTAGTTTTTCTGTTGTTCAGTTGCTATGTCTGACTCCCTGGGACCCCATGGACTGCAGCACACCAGGCTTCCCTGTCCTTCACCATCTTCTGGAGTTTGTTCAGATTCATGGGTCCATTGAGTCAGTGATGCCATCCAACCATTTCATCCTCTGCAACTCCCTTCTCTTTTTGCCTTCAATTTTTCCTAGCATCAGGGTCTTCTCCAGTGAGTCAGCTCTTTGCATCAGGTGACCGAAGTATAGGAGCTTCAGTATCAATCCTTCCAATGAATATTCAGGGTTGATTTCCTTTAGGATTGACTGGTTGGATCTCCTTGCTGTCCAAGGGACTCTCAAGAGTCTTTTCCAGCACCACAGTTCAAAAGCATCAATTCTTTGACACTCAGCCTTCTTTCCGGTCCAACTCGCACATCCTTACATGACTACTGGAAAAACCATAGCTTTGACTATATGGACTTTTTCAGAGCCATGTCTCTGCTTTTTAATATGTTATGTTTGTCATAGCTTTCCTTCCAAGAGGCAAGCATCTTTTAATTTCATGGCTGAAGTCACCATCCACAGTGGTTCTGGAGCCCAATAAGATCTGCCACTACTTCCACTTTTTCCCCTCTATTTGCCACGAAGTGATGAGACTGGAGGTCATGATTTTAGTTTTTTTAATGCTGACTTTTAAACTGGCTTTTTCACTCACCTCTTTCACCTTCATCAAAGGCTCTTCAATTCCTCTCCAGTTTCTGTCAACCACCTCAGAAATGCATGTACTTTATTTATATTACATTAAAATACATAAAGAAAGAAATGACAGAATTACCAAAAAGAATCTGTTAATCCACAACCATGGTAGAGAACTTTAATCCACACCTATTGGTAATTATGTTTAAGAGAGGGGGAAAAAACCTGCATGTACATACTATTAATATATCAGAAAACATGTTTAGCTTGAGTTAATGAGAATACACTCTATATCTGAAAATTAGAGAATACACAGGTGGCTCACTGGTGAAGAATCCACTTGGCAAGGCAGGAGACACATAAGACTCTACTTTGATCCCTGGGTCGGGAAGATCCCTTGGAGAAGGGAAGAGCAACCCACTCCTGTATTCTTACCTGGGAAATCCCATGGACACAGGAGCCTGGAGGGCTACAGTCCATGGGGTGGCAAAGAGTCAGACACGACTGAGTGCACGCACACTCACAGTTTTCAAATAATCTTGGACCATTTATAAAATGACCAACTAATATTACTATTCAGCAGGACATTAACAGACCACCACCTCAAAAACAAAAAAGAATCACTTGAGTCTCAACCATGTAGGTTACTTCTAAATCATGTAAGAAGTCTAGGAATAAGCAGCCTGTAGGTGATAGAGCCAATCAGACCCTCTTAGGGAGCCCATTCATTGTGATTTTTGCCATACTGTGGTCACTGTCATCATGATCAAAATATAGTTCTTCCAACTCTACAGCTTGACTCCACCTTCACAAGAATGAACAGGTAGGATGAACAGGATATGGGAGAGGCAGACAAGCAGACGATGATGTGTCCCCCTGGCTCCCCTCTGTGACTTCCACCTACTTCTCATGGCCAGCAGAGCAGAAGAACACCTCCCTGGGCTTTGGGGATGCCCTGTGGATTGATTATTTTCAATACTACTCATCAACAACTTGAAAAAGAACTTAAAGAAAAAAAATCTTATTCTTCAAGAAAATATAGGGGAAAATGGACATTGGAACAGAGGCTAAAGATAACTGCCATACTGCTGCTGCTAAGTCGCTTCAGTCGTGTCCGACTCTGTGCGATCCCATAGACCGCAGCCCACCAGGCTCCGCCATCCCTAGGATTCTCCAGGCAAGAATACTGGAGTGGGCTGCCATTTCCTTCTCCAGTGCATGAAAGGAAAAAGTGAAAGTGAAGTCACTCAGTCATGTCCGACTCTTAGCGACCCCATGGACTGTAGCCTACCAGGCTCCTCCATCCATGGGATTTTCCAGGCAAGAGTACTGGAGTGGGGTGCCATTGCCCTCTCCTAGGATAGAAAAATAAAAAAGAGTCAGCATCATAAAATCCACTCACTTAATAAAAATGCCATTAAATTAGAAAAAAGTATATAGCAATTTAGCTATTTAGCAATTGCTAAAAGGTGTTTAGCAATTATCCTAGCTTTTACTAGGATAAACTAAATCAGTCAGGAAATAGTCAGAAATACCTTTATGAATATGCAGTGTATTAATAGTTTTAGAGTCAATGATGATAAATGTATTACATACAAAACTACAGAACATAACTTAAGGTTTATTTTAGGGCACAGCTGCAGACACAAATGTTGCTACTTAAGCAAAAAGACTGAAAATTAAAGAACTAGTTGCCCCACCCTAAGGATGAGACACTGAAAGGTAATCCCTCACTTGTAACATTTATACTTTTCATTCCCATTTTAAAGTATTCCACAGCCACTCAGAGAAGAGCTAAGGCAATCTCATGTTGAGTACCTTCTTGGGCTCCCCTCCCACCCCTCCCGGGTGACTTCTCACAATTCAACAAAGACGGAAGTCACCGAAAGACTTTCCAAAATCCACTCACAGGTTTTTGCATCCAGGAATTTCATACTTTTCCTAATGTAAGAGGTATCATTAAAGGCATTCCCTCCTTCTTTATACTCACAAGTTTAAGGAATGTGGGAAACTGGAAGGCTTTCCAATACTGATGCCATTCATTTCCTGATTCAATGGTTTGTTCTCTCCAGAATCAATCCTCATGTCTCTTAAAAACTTAAGAGGACCCTGAAGGCTTTCCCATAGTACTTGGTACTTGAAATTTCACCTTCTGTACAGTTAACAACAATGCTTGTGCTACAGGGTTTTCCACATTCCTTACATGAGTGCTCCTCTGTAGTGATTCCTCATACATGTTCTAAGGGACATTTTAAGGGACAAGTGTCCCTAAAGGCTTTTACATTCTGATGATGTTCATTGAATTTTCCCTTTAGCGTGAACTGTCACATGACTCCCTAGATATCACGACTGTATTCCTCAGATTTATCCCCAATACATAACCTTTTGTGTACATTAGGGTGAGTTTGAGCTGAAAGTTTATCATGAAGCTTGGACTTATGAGGTTTCTTTCATGAGTGAATTTACACAGGAGTTACCGAATATGACTTCATATTGAACAGACTGAAAGAATGAGGGTCTCTTGAAGGCCCTCTTTCAGTGACTTCTCAGATGGTTCCCTACAATCTCTGTTTCCTGGTATTCACATTGAGCATGGTCTCTTCCCACAAGGTATCAGGAGTGATCTGAGTGACCCTTAAAGTACGGAAGAAGTGATGATATGTCCTTCTGGGACGAGGTCATAAAAGACACTGTAGCTTCTGCATTAGCTCTTCTTTAAATCAAATGCTTTGGGATGACCCTGCTTCTACATCATAAAGATATTTAACCCTGTAGAGAATCCAACACAGTGAGTAAATGAAGGTTCCCTGCCAACAAGCAGCTACTAACTTGCCAGGTGTGCCAGTGAGCCATTTTGGACGTGGACTCTTTAGCAATAAAGTGGAGGATGGTAGCTCCTGCTGACATCTTGATTGCAACCTCATGAGATCCTGATCAGAACTACACAGCTAAGCTGCTTCTGAATTCCTGACCTATAGATAATGTATGTTTGCTGTTTAAAGCCCTTATGTTTCAAGGGGAAATCTGTTATGCAGCAGCAGCTGACTCACACATCTAGTGTGAGTTGTCACAAATTGTCTGAGAGATAAGAAATCAGTTACTGCATTCATATCCACCTATTATGTATTCTCTTGTGCACAGAAAGGTAAGAATTAGTGGTGAAAGATTTTCCACAATGATTACATTCATAGGGTTTTTCTCCAGTGTGAGTTCTCACATGTTTCTTAACAGCTGATAGATTATTAAACGCTTTCCCGCAGTTACTGCATTCATAGGGTTTCTCACCAGTATGAATCCTCTTGTGAACAGTAAGAGAAAAGCTACTGCTGAAGGACTTTCCACACTGGTTACACTTATAGGGTTTTTCTCCAGTATGAGTTCTCATATGCTGTGTCAGATATGAGCTCTTCCTAAAGGTTTTCCCACAGTCATTGCATTCATAAGGCTTCTCTCCTGTATGAATACTATTGTGCCCAGTAAGGGAGGACCTTGTGCTGAAGGCCTTGCCACACTGATTACATTCATGGTGATTCTCCCTCGTATGAATTCTCTTGTGGCTTTTGAGGTTACAACTAGTGCGGAAAACGTGAAAACATTGGTTACATTCATAGGGTTTTTCTCCAGTGTGAATTCTCACGTGCAGTCTAAGAGAGGAAGGATCATTGAAGGCTTTCCCACAGTCATTGCATTCATAGGGTTTCTCCCCGTTATGTATTCTCTTATGAATAGTAAGGTAAGATCTACTGCTGAAGGATTTTCCACACTGATTACAGTCATAGGGTTTTTCTCCAGTATGAATTCTTTTGTGCTGAGTAAGGTTAGATTTTGTGCTGAAGACTTTAAAACACTGATTACATTCATTGAGTTTCACTCCCAGATGACTTCTCTCCTGTTGAGAGATGAATGAAAACTATAGTTTATAATACTTTTTTAATATTCAATGCTGTTATACAAACTTTCTCTCCCAGGAATTCTGTTACATTATTATCATTGATGTTGTGGCTATCTATTTTAAATGCTTGTTAAATGGCTTCTGCCTAGTCTGAGTTTTTACAAGTTAAGAAAAGATAGACAGATGCACTGCCACAAGTCCTTATCATATTCACAACGCATTTTCTGATAAGTTTAAGACTATTTTATATTTTGACAGTCACATTTAAGGAAGTATTTACTTGTGAGAACTCTCAGCAAAGAAACAAATCTGGAGCTAATTTATAATTTTCTCCAAATTCACAATTGATTTACAGTATCTCTCCTGAGACACCATTATCTCATATGTTAATGACATTTCCCTATGACTCCCCTGATTATTTTGTTGCTTTTCTAACTTATGAAATTTTCCTACTGAGAAAAACCAGAAATTACCACATTGGTCTTACCGCTCTAACATCATTAGAATGTTCTTTTCTAAAAATACGCTTCTTTGGAGTTAACCATTTTGCTTTAAGTACTGTCTCCAAATCTAAAATAAATTGAAAAGAAATTTAAGTTAATGGTGAAAATAAATATGAGTAAAGACAAACTGAGGGATTAGGGTTTTTGAGGAGGTTTGCAAGGAGAGGCATGTGAGTATACAAATTACAGGTACTAAAAAAGACTCTTTAGGTTAGGGTTGATCAGAGATTTACACTATGAGGAATTATCAGGAAGGTAAAGTTCCAGGAAGGAATCAAAAAAAGAGCTCTTATGAGACTTATTTAAAAAGGAAAAGGGACATTTTTTTTTTTCCACTCTGAGTCCAAAGTAAAGTAGGAGACACTGAACAGAGGGTTAAAGAGGAAAGAAAGAAGGTGCATGAGAAAGCTCATATCAAATGTCTGTGGTCATCTCTGTCAGAAAAGAGCACATTTTAGGTACTTCCTAATGTAACACTCCCATGCCCTGAATCATTGGCTATAGCTACACCTCAAAGACTATTCCTCATATCCTCCTAGAGCTCACCTGGACAGGTGCCTGGGAGAATTCTTCCTTTCTCTGTCATCACCTTGTCTTCTTGCTCCAACTGGGAGATTAGACTGGGTTTATCAACATGATATCCTATTCATGGAGAAAAGACATGTGCTATTGGGGGGCTGTGCAAGTGACAAGCAACTCTATGAAACTGAAGCCAAGAATTCTGAAGATGGGGAAGTGTGGCTTTTGGAGCAATGGAATGCTGCTGCTGCTGCTAAGTTGCTTCAGTCGTGTCCGACTCTGTGTGACCCCATAGATGGCAGCCTACCAGGCTCCTCCGTCCCTGGGATTCTCCAGGCAAGAACACTGGAGTAGGTTGCCATTTCCTTCTCCAATGCATGAAAGTGAAAAGTGAAAGTGAAGTCGCTCAGTCATGTCCAACTCTTTGCGACCACATGGACTGCAGCCCACCAGGCTCCCCCATCCATGGGATTCTCCAGGCAAAAGTACTGGAGTGGGTTGCCATTGCCTTCTCCAAGCAATGGAATAATTATATCTAAATTCTAATGACTACAGTAACTCTCAGGAAACAAAAGTACAAGCAACCTCATTCAATATCCAGGGTGATAGGGCACACACAGTCCCAAAGTCCATGCCTGTGTTTTAAATACACAATGCAAAAGCTATAAAGCTTTTAACTATAGAAAATATAAAGTCAGGGGAAGGAATATTCAGCTCATAGGGAAGGCACTAAATAGCTCTACGAGTATGGGGACCATATCTGTCTCCTTTATCACAGAGACAGAGACAAGCCTGAAGTCTTGTGAGAAAAAAACGACAATGAAAATCATGGAATATGGAACTTCAAAAGTCCCTCCCTCTACAGAAACAGTGACTAAACTGGAAAAACTATCAAAATAACTTTATCAGAACCCTAAAAACTTACCAAAAGTCTACAGCAACCAGGAAAATGCTTAATCAAGGACAAAAAATAGCTGACATTTTTAACTGACCCTTGACTCATCCTCTGTTCCGTGCTTTGGCTGTGACACTGAAGACAACTCCTAGTACTAGGGGGAGCAGGATAGACCCTATTCTCAACACACTGTGGTGGTTTGTTTTGACCTTTCTGGTGGCTCCTTGAAGGACTGGCTCAAAGGGTTTGCCTTTACTTATCTAACCCCAAACTCTCCAAAGGTTGAGCTGGTTACACAGTGGGCACGTGCTGAAGGTGTTAAAAAGGCAATATATTAGTCACTACTGCCTGGGGCAAATGGAAACAGCAGAGGAAAGCAAAAGGCAAACCAAGAAGCCTAGAATAAAAGTATAACCTAAAATGTTTTGGGGAATTTTTATAAAGCTTTTTGAAAAGCTCCCTCATATTCCTTTGAATCTGGAAAGCCACATGCATACCCAGGCTTGGGCACGTGCTCAGAAAAGACATGAGAGGGCACTAAGTCCTCACCTCTGACAGACTTTCAGGCTTGGCACAAGGAGGAAGTGAAAACTAAGGTAAAGTTGTAAACTGCCTGAGTTTGAAGGTATGCCCCTGTATACAGAGACTAGGAGCTGTTTTCTTTTTTGTTCCAACTGTTTAAGGAAATCTCTAATAAATCATTAGTTAACCATTAAGCTGGGGCTTCACTGGTGGCTCAGTGGTAAAGAATCCACCTGTGAAGACAGGAGCCCGAGGTTTGATCCCTAGATCAGAAAGATCCCCTGGAGAAGGGAAGAGCAACCTACTCTACTCTTCTTGCCTGGGAAATCCCATGGCCAGAGGAGCCTGGTGTGCTACAGTCTATGGGGTTGCCAAGAGTTGGACATAGAAACTAGAACAACAACAACAACCATTAAGCTAACAGAACAGTTTTCAGTGGCCATGTACAATGAATACTGACATTACAAAAATGAGTTCAAAAAGATCAATAAACACGAATATCATGCCAACTGGAACAAACAACATCAACAAACTCTAGGGATGGGGAAAGAATGATTCCAGAATTATGTTCCAACATTCTAAATGTCTAGTTCTCAACAACAACAAAAAACTATAAGGCAGGCAAATAAACAAGTAGCTAGACAGCATATTAAAAAGCAGAGATATTACTTTGCCAAGAAAGGTCCATCTTGTCAAGGCTATGGTTTTTCCAGTGGTCATGTATGGATGTGAGAGTTGGACTATGAAGAAAGCTGAGCGCTGAAGAATTGATGCTTTTGAACTGCAGTGTTGGAGAAGACTCTTGAGAGTCCCTTGGACTGCAAGGAGATCCAACCAGACCATCTTAAAGGAGATCAGTCCTGAGCGTTCATTGGAAGGTCTGATATTGAAGCTGAAACTCCAATACTTTGGCCACCTGATGTGAAGAACAGACTCACTGGAAAAGACCCTGATGCTGGGAAAGATTGAGGGCAGGAGGAGAAGGGGGCGAGAGAGGATGAGATGGTTAGATGGCATTACCGACTCAATGGAGATGAGTTTGATTAGACTCTGGGAGTTGGTGATGGACAGGGAGGCCTGGTGTGCTGTGATCCATGGGGTCGTGAAGAGTTGGACACGACTGAGCGACTGAACTGAACTGATGGTCCATTACAGGAAAAAAAAAATTAGTGAAACTCTCCTTGAGAAAGCCCAAATTTTGGGCTTGGTGACTACACCAAGAATTTAAATTAACTATTTTAAATGTGATCAAGGACCTAAAGGAAACCATAAAAACAAATTCTGATCAAAGAGAAAATATCTTAAAGGGAGAAATTATAAAACAAAACCAAACAGAAATTATGGAGTCAAAAAGTACAATAACTGAAATGAAAAATTCAGAAGAGGGATTCAACAACAGACTTGAACAAGAAGAATCAGTAACTAAGAAGATTGGACAATTTATAGTACTCAGTCTGAAAAACAGAAGGAAAGAAAAGAAACAAAATACAACCAGCACCTAAAAGACCCACAGAATACCAACATACACATAATAGGAGTCCCTTAAATGAAGAAGGGAGAAGGCAATGGCACCCCACTCCAGTCCTCTTGCCTGGAAAATCCCGTGGACAGAGGAGCCTGGTAGGCTGCAGTCCATGGGGTCGCTGAGAGTCGGACACGACTGAGCGACTTCGCTTTCCCTTTTCACTTTCATGCACTGGAGAAGGAAATGGCAACCCACTCCAGTGTTCTTGCCTGGAGAATCCCGGGGACAGGGGAGCCTGGTGGGCTTCCGCCTATGGGGTCGCACAGAGTCGGCCGCGACTGAAGTGACTTAGCAGCAGCAGCAAATGAAGAAGAAAATGGACAGAACGGATATTTAAAGAAATAATGGCTAAGAATTTCCCCAAATTTGATGAAAGACATAATGTACACAACCAAGAAGCTTAACAAACCCAAGACAGGATAAACCTAAAGAATCAGAATCCATCCTAAAACACAATATAATTAAACGCTGAGAAGTCAAAGAGTATCCCTGACAGTAGCAAAAGAGGTGATTCAACACATACACAGAATCAATGGTAAGAGTAATAGCCAATTTTGGATGAGAAAGCATAGGCAACATACATTGGAAGATATACCTAAGCTACTTAAAAAAGAAAAGTTAACCAAAGATTCTATATGTAGCAAAACCGCCCTTCAAAAATAAATCAAGACATTCCTATAAACAAAATCTGAATATTTGTCATTAACATATCTATCCTACAAGAAATGCTAGTGGGAAAATTTTAAGCTTGAAATGAATGGGCAATGAATACTGACTCAAATCCACATAAACATAGGACACCAATAAAGGAAAATACACAGGTAAATATAAACATCAAAAACAATTGTTTATTTTTGGATTTTTAACTCCTTGTTATTTTAGGCTGTGACTCCCCTTTTTTTCCAATATGATTTAAAAGAGAAATGCCTGTGTTAATGGAACACAATGTATAAAGATATAATTTGTTAAAAAATAAAAAAAAACTGTATAAGGAGGGGTGCAGCTATACAGGAGCTAATCTTTTGTATACAGAAATAAAGTTGATATTAAATCAGAACAGGCTGTCTAAAATTAAAACTGGAATCCCTCCCACAACCACTAAGAAAATAACTAAAAAACAGAAATAGGAGATGAAAAGGGAATCAAAATGGCCCACTTGAAAATACCTAAATAATGGAGGAACAAAAATGATATAGAGCATACAGAAAACAACAGAATGACACAACTAAATCCTTCTTATAAGGAATTCCATTAAAGGTAAATGGATTAATCTGTTAAAAGGTAGATTTTAGCAGAACGGATAGGAAATAATCAATGATACGTGATCTATAAGAGACTCATTTTATATCTAAAGACACTAACAGGTTGAAAATCAACAAATGGAAAAACAAATTCTATACAAACAAGAGAGAAAAAAGAGAGAATGTGGCTATACTACTATGAGGCAAAATAGACTTTAAGACAAAAACTGTTACAAGACACAAAAAAAGATATTACACCATGATTAAGAGATCAATTAATCAAGAAGATATGATAATTACAGACATATACTCTACCTAACAACTAAGGTCTAAAATGTATAAATTCAAAACTCACAGAATTGAAGGGAGAAATAGATCTACAATATTAGTCGCAGACTTCAATGCCCCACTTTTAATAATGGGTAATGGGTAGAACAACTCATTAAAAGACCAATAAGGAAACACAGGACTTAAACAATCCTATAAATTTACTAGACCTCACAGACATAAAACACTTTATTCAACAACAGAATATACACTCATCTCAAGTGCATGTGAAAGATTCTCTGTAACAGAGCATACGTTAGTTCACAAAACAAGTCTACATAAATTTAAAAACAATAAAATCATATAAAGTATCTACTGGACCATGACAGAAGCAAATTAAAAGTAAGTAACAGAGGATACATATCGAAAAATTTAATATTAACAGGACAATACTAGGGCTTCCCAGGTGGCACTAGTGGTCAAGAAGCCACCTGCCACTGCAGAAGAAGTAAGAGAAGTGGGTTCAATCTCTGGGCTGGGAAGATCCCCTAGAGTAGGAAATGGAAACCTGCTCCAGCATACTGGCCTGGAAAATTCCATGGACAGAAGAGCCTGGCAGGCTACAGTCCATATGGTCGCAAAGAGCTAGACACAACTGAGTGACTGAGCACACACCCAAGATGAGAATACTAACCAAAATCATCTACAGATTCAATGAAATCACCATCAAATTTCTAATGGCCTTTTTTTTTTTTAAATAAATGGACAAGCTGATCCTAAAATTCATATGGAATTGCCAAGGGATCCTTAATAGAAAACAAGCAATCTTGAAAAAGAATTAAACAGGAAGAATCCCATTTACTGACATTACCTCAAAGTAACAGTAATGAAGACAATGTGGTACTGGCACAAATGACAGACCCATCAGGTTACGTCAGGTTTCCACAGGTTAAGGTAACTGAGAGTACATAAGCTCATATGCTTACAGTCAAATAACTTTTGGCAGCTAAGCCAAAACAATTCAATGGGGGAAGGAACAGTCTCTGCTACAAAAGTGCTGGGACAACTGAATTGATTGATATATGCAAAAGAATTAAGCTGACAATTTCTCCAAGCCATATAAAAATTAACTCAAAATAGGTAAAAGATTTCACTGAAAAAGTAAAACTAGAACATTTTGGAGAAAAACACAGAAGCAAAACTTCAGGACCTTGGACTTGGCAATAACTAGGTGTGATACCAAAAGCACAAGGAAAAAAAGGAAAAAAGTACATAAACTGGATTTCTTCAAAATTAAAACTTTTGTGTATCAAAAGACACTATCAATAAAATGAAAAGATATCACACAATGGGAGAAACCATTTGCAAATAGGGTCTAATATTCAGAATATAATAAACTTCTAAAACCCAAAAACAAAAAAGATAAACAACCAAATTAAAAAATTGGCTTGAAAAGACATTTCTCCAAAAATGATATACAGTCAACAATTACATGAAAAAATATTCCATTTCATTAGTAATTAGGGAAATGCAAATCAAAACATGTAATAGGAAATGGCAACTGACTCCAGTATTCTTGACAAAATTCCATGGACAGAGGAGCCTGGCAGGCTACAGCTCATGGGATCACAAAGAATCAGACAACAGAGCACGCACTCAAACCAAAACAGGTGAGATACCACATTATACCCAAGATGATGGCTATCTTCAAAAAAGCAAATATTGGGGGAAGATACAGAGAAACTGGAACTCTCATATATTGGTGCAGCTGCTGTAAAAAACAAGTTGGTGGTTCCTCAGAAAACTAAACATAGTAATATAAAACCCCAAATTCCACTCCTAGATATATACCAAAGAGGAACTGAAAATAGGTGTTTAAACAAAGGCTTGTACACAAATATTCATAGCAGCATTATTTAAACTAGCCAGTAAGTGGAAACTACCCAAATGTTTATTAACCAATGAATGAATAAACAAAATGTGGTATATCCATAAAATGGATTATTCAGTCATAAAAAGGAATAAAGAATCTATAAATGCTACTACACAGCTAAACCTTTAAACAATAAGTTGCCTGAAAGAAATGGGACAGAAAGATCACATATTTCATAATTCCATTGATATGAAAATGTTCTGAATAGGCAAATCCACAGAAACAGGAAGCAAATTAGTAGTTGCAGGCAGTGGGGGGGTGGGGAAGATAACAGGTACTGATCACTTAAGGGGTACAGGTTTCTTTTAAGGGTAATGAGAATGCTCTGAAATTAGACAGTGTTGATGGCTGCACAACTCTGACTATATCAAAAGCCAAGCAATCATCCTTCAATTAAAAAATAAATTAAAAAAAAATTTTAATGATTAAAATGAATTTTATGTTATATGAACGATAGATACCTCAATTTTAAAAAAGTCTTGTTATCTGAGTCATTACATAAATGCAGGAATGATGTAGGGCTTACCAAGCGATGCCAGGTTCCTGCAGTTCTCCAGCATCACGTCTCTATACAGTTTTCGCTGAGAAGAGTCTAGCAGTGCCCACTCTTCCTGGGTGAACTCCATGGTCACATCCTCGAAAGTCACCAAGTCCTAAACCACCATAAACACTGTGGCTTAACTAAGGACCATCCCCACCAATGCTGAGAGAAAAAGAGCCAAGGACAACAAGAGTAGGAAGAGAGAGTCCAAAGCAGGAGCTGTATGGGCAGGGTTCTGGGCTCTGCTCTCAACCGCTCCTGGGCTCGGCACCGGACACTCATCTCCTGTCTACTCATGTCCACCCCCAGGGCCACATGTGCCCCTAACACACAGGCAATTTTCTTTTTCAGTGAGACCGTGACATCCTGCAATCGAATTCCCCTCAACCTCAAAGGCTGAGCACAGGCCTAAGACACTGCAGAAATCAGAGAAGTCCTTGGCAAATGGATGAAAGATGCCCCAGTGGCCACCAGCAACTGCTTGAGTTTAGGACACAGTCATGTGTTTCCTTAGCTTCCCCTTAAAACTCTCCGGGGCAGGGAGGGAAGGAGTGGGAGTTTGGGATTAGCAGAGGCAAACTATTATAAATAGGATGGATAAACCACAAGTCCTACTGTATAGCACAGGTAACTATATTCAATGTCCTGTGATAAACCATAATGGAAAAGAATAAGAAAAAGAAAATATATGTATGTGTGTATACCTGAGTCACTTTGCTGTACAGCAGAAATTAACATTGTAAATCATTAATACCTCAGTAAAATTAAAAAAACAAAACTCTTAGCAAAACATGGTGTAGACAGTGACCTTGGAGGAAGCTCGACATGGCAATAAATGCTGACATGTGCTGACGTTGTTTGGGTCGCCCCAAACTCTCCACCAGATGCCTGAAAACCTGATCCAGCTCCATGTCATTGAAGGGACAAGTCCAACTTCTGGTCAAAGGAATACAATCTGGAAACAGGAATATCTGACTCACCTGTAACCAGTCTGTCAGGAAGCCACTGGCCAACCCTTCCTCCTCCGTGTATCCTTTCTGGTGAGGGGCTGTGTACAGGGACGACTGAGCTGGAGAAGAAGAAATATCCCAAGAACCCAGGCTTGCCCACCGTTCTCACTCACAAACCTAGAGGCTCAGGCTTCCTCACCTACTTGTAATTGACTGTATCCCCAACACACAGAGAGGACATACCGACACCCAAACACCCACACCCAGCTTCCCCCGGGGGCAGAATGGAGCTCTGTCTCATTTGGGGTCAGAAATTAGGGCCAAAGGTCTTACACCACACTAGAGGAAGAAAGGACTATTCCTGTTTTGCAGATGAAGAAACTGAACTGCCAAAGGATACCACTGTTTCTTGCTCAAGTGTATACAAAGAATCAGAAGTATAATTCAAAAGCTCCCACGCATTTGCAACACAGGTGACGTCTCCCCAGATTCACAAACCAGCTAAATCCCAAATCCCAAGAAGCAGAGAATCAGGCATCCGTGACCTTGGGGCTCCAGGGGTAACACTCACGTCTCATCTGCTCAGTCCCCTCCCTCCACCTGCTCTGTGGTGCATGAGACTCTAGCACCTGGTCAGTTCTGAGGGCTGACCCTCAAACTCACCACAAGTGGGGGACAGGACCATGGTCGCCATTCTGCAATTCAGACAGTGACGTTTTCCTCAGCAACAGGGAGCTGGAGAACCAGGACGCCCCTCCTCTTGTCCCCACAGTGCACTCAGGACTGGACTCTGGAAAGAATGGGAAAATATGAAGTTGTCACAGTCTCTCTCTCCTGGCTACTGCAGATGAGCCTTTCTTAGACTGTCCACCACGTCTTCCATCAAAATGTAGTATGTGTTTGTACACACTGCTACCTTTAAAATGCACTGGCATGCACGTTCTTAACCACTGAGCCAGCAAGGAAGCCCAGCAAAGGATTACTGTTTTAGTTACTAAGGTTGGGGATGATTTGTCACACAGCGATAGGTAACAAATACATCCTCACTTTCAGCAGATGGTCCTGCATCCTACTTCTTAGTCATCTTCGTGAGAAGGAATCTACCTCCCCATCTTGTCACCAAAACTGTATTCTGCACCATGGTTTTCTCCCTCTCTGGTTATAAACCAGCACCTTTCTTCTCTACAATGCTGGGTGGCGCAGCTCTGTTCTGTGCTCCACCCCTTTTAGGAGCTGGACACCAGTAATTATCTCTACTTTGCCCTTCCTTTCAAGCTCTCCCACTCTACCGGACTCCCTCGAACCGTGTATACTCAATGCAGTGTTTTCAGTAGTGAGACACTACTATTTTAACCACAGAGTTTTCTTTCTAGTTACCACCCAGTCTCTCTCCCTCATCACAGCCAAAGTTTTTTTTTCACTCTCTATCTCATTTTCTCATGTCCCACCCACTCTGAGACACAGTTTTGTTCAGTTTCCGCCACTACCTATTCAATTGGTAGAATTGCCACTGATCTTATTTACAGAACAAAGACAGAGATTGCAACTATAATGATACCATTTCTTATCCGTCAGACCAGCAAAGACACAGGGGCCCACGTCTTTCATTGGCAAGGCTGTACAGAAGAGCACTCTTATACACTACTGGGGTACAAATACAGCCCCTATGGAAGGAAATCTGTCAACCTCAAGTGAAATGCAAAACATTTATCATATTCCTGTGAATCATACTACAAGGAATCTATTTGAAAGACTGTTGTTGTTTAGTTGTTAACTCATGTCCGACTCTTTGCAACCCCATGGACTGTAGTCTGCTAGGCTCCTCTGTGCATGGGATTTCCCAGGCAAGAATACTGCAGTGGGTTGCCATTTCCTTCTCCAGGGGACCTTCCCAACCCAGGGATCAAACCCATGTCTCCTGCATTGGCTGGTGGATTTTATACCACTGAGCCACCAGGGAAGCCCCTGTCAACATCAGCAGTTCACATTTTCTATTTCTCTGCTGACATATAAAATCTGAACAGACTGATCACTAGCAAGGAAACTGAATCAGTAATCAAAAACCTCTCAGCGAACGAAAGCGCAGGACCAAGCAGCTGCACAGATTAACTTTACCAAACATTCCAAGAAGAACTAACACCAAGCCTTCTCAAACTCTTCCCAAAAATAGAAGAGGGGGGAATTCTTTCTAACACAGTTCACAGGAAAGTATTTCCCTGATACTGAAAACCAGGCAAGGAAGCAACAACAAAAAAGAAAATTACAGGTGAACAGCCCTGATGAACAGATTCAAAAATCCTCAACAAAATATTAACAAACCAAATTCAACAATAAATCATACACCATGGATCACACACCATGATCAAGTAGGACTTATTCCAGGGATAAAGGGGTGCAATGTGGTATACCACATAGACAAAATAAGGGAAAAAATCATATAATTATCTCAACAGATGCAGAAAAAGTATTCAACAAAATTTAACATCCATTTATGATACAAACTCTCCACAAACTGCTACAGAGGAAACTGGTACAGAGGAAACATACCTCAAGATAATGAAGGCCATTACAATAAGCCCACAGCTAACATCACACTCAATGTGAAAAGCTGAAAGCTTTTCCTCTAAGATCAGCAACAGACAAGGATGCCCACACTCTTGCCACTTCTATTTAACATAGTATTGGAAGTCTCAGCCAGAGCAATCAGGCAAGAAAAAGAAATAAAAGGCAACTAAATTGGAAAGAAAAAAGTAAAACCTTTTCACTATTTGAAGATGGCATGATTTTACATATAGAAAACCATAAAGATTTCATTAAAAAACTTATAACAATTGAATTCAGTAAAGTTGCAGAGTACAAAACCAATACACACAAAATCTGTTGTTTCCTTACACTAATAATGACCTATAAGAAAAATAAATTAAGAAAACAATCCCATTATACAATTGCATCAAAAAGAATAAAATACCTAGGAATTTAACCAAGGGTGTGAAAGACCTATATACTGATAACTATAAGCCACTGCTCTTGTACTTCCGTACAAATTTTAGGTGTTCTATTTCTGTAAGAAATACCACTGGATTTTTGATAGGGATTACATTGAATCTGTATATTGTCTGGGGTACTATGGACATTTTAACAATATTAATTGTCTCAATCCATGCCTAGAGTCCTAATCCTAGTTTGAACCCAAAATATTCTGTGTCCTGGCAAAACCCTCATGCATGAGGGTTCAGTCATTCAGTCATGTCCAGCTCTTTGCAACCCCATGGACTGTAGCCTGCGAGGTTCTTCTGTCCATGGGATTTTCCAGGTAACAATACTGGAGTAGGTGAGTTGCCATTTCCTTCTATAGGCAATCTTTCCGACTTAGGGACCAAACCTGGGTCTCCTGCGTTGGCAGAGGGATTCTTTACCACTGAGCCACCTGGCAAGCACAGCAAACCCCTCAGTCTTGAATAAAAGAGGATAGTTGGTTACCATAAATTGTGCACTCAAAGCATATCTATTGCGTGACAAGCAAGCATTCCCCTTAAGAATGTTACACAAAAGACAGAATGAAAAAGGCACACACACAAACACAATTAGCGAAAACCAACAATATAATATTACTCAAAATGCTTCTCTGCAATATAAATCACCAGACTGTTATTTCAGAAACAGTTGAAAAAATAAAGTTAATTCTTATTAGAAGGCAAGGTGTAGAGTATAACCTGTAGAAACTACTGCCCTACCCTTCCATCTATAAGCTGTTGCTCAGTATTCCTCCAACTGATTTTTAAATCTCATGAAGATAAAACAAAACAAACAAAACACAAAATAAAACCCAACACTTGCTCAAAAGACACCTGGTTGCTGGTTGATTCAATTTTGAATTTCGGTTGCCAACATAAAAAAGTACAAATTACTTTTCCCCCGATGCACCCTATTTTGAATCTTTGCGGAAGATTTATAGGGTTTTAGAAGTCAAACTCAACCAAGCCTGAGGAATGTTGCTGAGCAGTCCTGCTAGTTTTTAGTGGGATGACTTTTAATACTACAGAGACACATAAAAAAATGTACATATTTATACTTAAATATATAAAATATACTTAAAATATATAAAATCCTACAGTTTTCAGTATTATGGAATGCAAGTAAATCTGTATTTGTTACTTATGGATAGTTATTTACATGTTTGCTTAATGTGCATTTATTTGCACATAACTGTATTTACTTATTTACACATGCATCACTACACTCCTTACTATCTTTCCCTTGAATATAATTCCCATCAAACATACTTTTTTTTTTTTTTAAGATACTTTTACTTTCAGTGACTCCTTGTGTTTACAGCCTGAGCACAGGAAAGGTCTATTAGCAGTTCTGCATAGCTGAGGCTGCTGGAAATTGTTTTTACAAGATCCACATGGTACTCACCTGGTCACACAGAAATCCATGTGTCAATGAGGACAGGTGAAACTTGAGACTGGTTTTAACTCAGACTTGAACTCCAGAGATAATTTACTTGTCCGTTGGGGGCAGGGGGGGAGAAAAAGGATACAAAGATTTCTTTTGAGATGTTTTTGGGGGCATAATACAATTGCTGGATGGAAGGGCCACATCATTCACTTTTCTTTGTATTTATTGTACCGATTTAACACGTAATTGCAGGTTACGACTAGATTTTCCTGATTCTTGTCCAGCCATCTGCCCTCTGAGGAGGAAGTGGCTTCACACGATGTGCATTCATTTGCCGCGCTCAACTTTCTAACTGGATAGTGACTGTCTTTTTGTGATTCCAGACACTTTTAACAAGACTCGTCACTCAAGGGCACTAAAAGTGTCTCCGCTAACCTTTTAAGTTCATTCAGGGCTTTGAAGATTTTAAGATCCTAGAACAGGGTTTCCAAACCTCAGCACTATTGATAATGCTTTGTCACGGGGGCTATTTAGTGCACTGTCCAATAGCATCCCTGGCTTCCACCCACTTGAAGCCAGTAGCAGCCCCTCCCATTTGTAACAACCAAAACAATGCCTCCAGACGACTAAACGTCCCTTAGGAAGCAAAAAACACACCGGGGAAAGATGCTGGGGAGATGGGGAATTCTGAGGAGGGGACAGCGGTGCCCAGAGCTAGGAGGAAACAGAGGCTATGCGCCGACCTGCCGGAACACCCCGAGGCCGCAAAGGTGGAAACGCGGCTCACGGGAAAGGGGGAGGAACGCGATAGCCCGTGACCGGGGTGCCCCAGACTCATGCCCCTTCCTAGACTCCTATGGGAGCCCAGGAGTGCCGGCAGCCCACAGAGTCCTGCCTCTTGCAAGGATGCCGAACGTACCACGTGAATCCAATCCCCCAGCGGAGAAAACCGTACCCACAGTTCAGCGAGCCGCCCCGCTATTTCGTCCTCTGTACCATCGACGCTTCCGCTTCCGGTCTTGGACTGGAGCAGGGGCTTCAGTTTCCGGCATCTAGTCGCCGCGGACAGTGGGGCCCAGCAGGGTTGAGGCGGCGGGCGACTGCGGCCTTGCACCCAAGTCTCGGATGAGGCGTTCTCGTTTGCGTAGTAAGTCCAAGGCTGGGCCGTAGTGTGGGTCAGAGTCGGGGACTGAAACCGGCTCTAGGGGCGGGGTTGTGGGCGGGTACCAACTTGTGGGCGGAACCAAGCCTGAAGGGCTCAGTTGTGGGCGGACACCCGTCCTGTGAAGGGGACTAAGGACTGGGCTTTGACTGGGTACGGATCTGGAGGGCGGCGCTGGAGTCTCACAGCCTAACGCTGGGCAGAGACTAATTCCAGGGACGGAGATAAGGCCGGGGTGGGGCTTGGATAGGCGGGCCGGAGAGCGGGAGAAGGCGGCTCCGGGGACCGGATTGAATGCGGCGGGTTGGCGGGGGTGTGGGGGAGAGTCCATGGATTCCCCAGGCTGTACAGGTTGCGGGGTGCGGATGGCGGGAGGAGTCCCTGGTTGCTGAGTGATAAAGAATCCACCTGTCAATGCGGGAGAGGCTGGTTCGATCCCTGGGTGGGGAAGATCCCCTGGAGGAGGAAATGGCAACCCACTCCAGTGTTCTTGCCTGGGAAATCCCATGGACAGAGGAGCCTAACGGGCAAAAGAGAGAAATATGACTTAACCACTAAACAACAAGTAGATGAAAGCTAAACAAACAGCTTTTCTTCAGTCCTTTCCCCATGTTCGGGAACCTCACACAGCCCAACAAAACCACATGCCATATTTAGGTTTTTTTTTTTTTTTTTTTACTGCTATCCTTAAATTTTTTATAAAATTGGGTCGTATATTCACTTTTCTCTTTAACTTGCTATCACAAACCAGTGGATAGGGATCTAACGCTATTTTATTTTAATTTTTTGTGGGAGAGGGGGCTAGGTCATAGATACACATGTAGGAAATCTTCAAACAGTGGTACAGTCAGTAAAATGTTCTGTCTTATACCATCTCCCAGTCCTTTTGCCCAGAGATAACCATAATTTTCTCCTCTAACCATCCAGATACAGTGTATATAGGTATGTCTGTGTATATGTTTGTACAATCCCAAGAGGGAAGTCCCTTAGCAGGAACTAAAGCTGATGAATTGCATCTGGATCTACTGAAAAGAGATTTAAATTTATACTGGAGAAAGATAAACCAGTAATGAATTCTTAGAGATTAAACAAACAAGAGGAATTTACCATTTAGATGATCCAAAGAAAAAAATGAGAAAGAAAATGTAATCATAATATCTGGATCAGACTCAAGTCTTAGAATGGTAAACATCTATGTAATAAAACAATAGTCATTGACTTTCAATTTATCCTAACGTATTATATAATTATATTGGGGGAAGGGGAATTACATTTTAACATAGCAAGAGAACTACATGCTAATTTTCTCAGAGAAGATTATTAGAAAAAATCAAAAGCTATGTAAGTAGCTAATTTAGAAATACAGAATTACAACCAGAAAAACAAAGAATTTCTTAGTAGAAGTCAGAATAAAGACTGGGTAAGTAGCTTTTCATAAGGCTTAAAGTTTTGTTTGAGATATAGGTGTATAGATACACACAAACACACACACATACACGCACACACACAGAAACCTGAATTTTTATTCCAAAGGGCTCATCAAACTTGGTAGAATTTATTTAAAAAAGGATCTCTTTGCAAAAATAGAATTTGAGAACCACAGACTTCAAGCATTAAAAAAAAAAAATTATTATCACCCTGGTGGAAAAATGAATAGCACATTTCATTGCACAATACATTACAAGCATTTTATGTACATTGTTGTTTAAGTCACTAAGTTGTGTCTGACACTTTGTGTCCCCATGGACTGTAGCCCTCCAGGCTCCTCTGTCCATAGGATTTCCCAGGCAAGAATACTGGAGTGGGTTACCATTTCCTTCTCCAGGAGAATCTTCCTGATGGAAGGATTGAACCTGTGTCTCCTGCATTGGCAGGTGATTTCTTTACCACTGAAGCCACTTAACGTACTTTACTTCTGAGTATTTTCACAGCAACCCATAAGGAAGATACTATTCTCTAGCTCCATTTTACAGATGAAGAAATCAATGGGAGCGTATTGCTAAAATGTAACTATTTCATTGACGTTTTCAATAGTTATTTTATTTCAAAATCATTATTGAACTTTATTTTCATTAGTAAAATAATATCTCATTATAGCAAGCAAGAAAGTATGTAGAAAACAGTTTAATAAAACTGCAGTTTTCTTCTGATGTAGTTAAATATATCAATCACTTTATTTATTTACTAGATTTCTGTCTCAAATCTAGGAAGGTACTTCCTGTCCTAGAGGTTTACTACAGTTCAGTTCAGTTCAGTCGCTCACTTTACTAAATATTCAAGTATCAGGAGTCCCATATTATGCAAGCTTCCTGAACATAAACACACAAAAAAATCCATTATAACAAAACCTTTGATGCAAAATTCTTAAATTATTAATGAATTGGTATTAATACAAATCATAATCAAGCAAGATTTACTGTTAAGTAACAAATAAGTAACAGCTTATTAAAAAGCGGAGACATTACTTTGCCAACAAAGGACCCTCTAGTCAAAGCTATGGTTTTTCCGGTAGTCATGTATGGATGTGAGAGTTAGACTATACAGAAAGCTTGAGCACAGAAGAATTGATGCTTTTGAACTGTGGTGTTGGAGAAGACTCTTGAGAGTGCCTTGGACTGCAAGGAGATCCAACCAGTCCATCCTAAAGGAAGTCAACCCTGACTATTCATTGGAAGGACTGATGTTGAAGCTGAAACTCCAATACTTTGGCCACCTGATGCAAAGAACTGACTCATTGGAAAAGACCCTGATGCTGGGAAAGACTGAAGGTGGGAGGAGAAGGGGACGACAGGATGAGATGGTTGGCATCATCAACCCAATGGACATGAGTTTGAGTAAACTTCGGGAGTTGGTGATGGGCAGGGAGGCCTGGTGTGCTTCAGTCCATGGGGTCGCAAAGAGTCTGACACGACTGAGTGACTGAACTGAACTGAACAAATATTTACACTTTAGAAATTTAGAAATGTAATTCATGACATTAATGACATTTATCCCATTAATTTATGACATTATGTCATAAATTAATGACAAATTAATGTAATTTATAATGTTAATGCATGTAAGAAGAAGTTTTTCCAGTCTTACTAACCACCAGGAAATCATTTTAAAAAAATGCATTGTAGCATTATTAAAAACAGCAAAGAGATGTAAACAACCTAAATGCACTTTAATGGATGAAAGAATAAGGAAAATGGGTCATATACATACAATGGAATATTACTTAACCTTAAAAAGGAAGGAAATCCTGTTATATGCTACAGCTTGCATGAGCCTTGAGGGCATAATGGTAAGCGACATAGATCAGTACAAAAGAACAGAGGTTGCATGATTCCACTTAAATGAAGTATCTAAAGTAGTCAAACATAAAAACAAATTAGAAAGGTGGTTTCCAAGACAGGGGTAAGGGGATCTGGGGAGTTGTTTGGTGAGTATAGAGTTTCACTCATGCATAATGCTGGGGGGGAATTTCTGAGAATTCATTGCACAACAGTGTGCATGTTGTTGAACATAATGTAATATGTGCTTATAAATTGTTTGCAGGGTGAATTTTATGTTGTGTGTTTTTTGTCACAATAAAATAAATTTAAGACGTAATACCCATCCTAATATGTAATTCTAAGAATAGAAATAGATATTAAAATAGAAAATATTAAAATAGTATTAAACCCTTAAAAAAAGATGTGCTTTCTGGTTCTGGATAAGACAGTGTAGACTCATTTTTTTGACTCTCTATGCTACATACAATTAAAAACCATGGAAATAATTAAACAGACTATGTGTGGAAATTGAAAGAAGAAAAGAGGAAGACAGACTGGAAAAGAACCTCCGCATTTGAGGAATAACACAACTGTGACGTCTTAGGTTTTATTTGAATCACCTATTTATCTCATACTGATCACCAGAGAAACTTGCAACCTGGAATTGCCAACAGACACAAACAAACAAAAAGAACCTGTTTTGCTGAAAGTTTTACTTTCATATTAGGTTTGAAGGATTTTTTAACAAAGAAACCACTCATTATACATATAAACCATTTCAACTTTGTATAGAAGATTATTTGACTTAATTTCAATCTACAGTCATTAAAAGAAAAGAAATAGAAACAACAGAGAAGTAACCGTATAAATCACCAAACTGGGCCAACCTACATCCAAACTTAAACAGCACTAGGAAGTCCTTAGTTTACAGCAATCTGGAGTCCCAATTTGAAAAGGGCCCCAGGGGGCCAAGGAGGTGGGAGTGCATCTACCCCACAGATGAGACTTCAAATCACAGTTTCGGGAACTCCCACCACAAACTGATATCATCATCAGTTTTCCCACAAAAGTGCAGCTGTGGTTTTACTTTAACCTCTTTACAATTTTTTGCTGTTTTGTTTCACCTTACAAGTCATAGGATTTCATTAGACCCCAGAGGGTTGGCCAGACCTCCAGGGGCTGAAAAATTCCAAGATTCACTTCCTTTCTTATCTAAAGTGCCCCCTGACCAGCTGTGCTTGCAGGAAGGTGTGGAATCCAGAAGTGTCCAGGCAGGTCAGAAGCAGGTCAGAGGCCTGCTCCCCTGCTTTTGAACCCTGAATGAGACTTCCTCCATTTTAATCCCCCTAACAGAACCCTAAGGAAGACCTGTTCTCTTTGCTCAAAAGATTAGAACATGGGACTCACAGAACAGAAATATTTTTGACAAAACTTGCCCTATACCACCCAAACACCATGGCTAACCCCCTGATGTCAGTGGGAACTAAGTAGGAAGTATAGATGCCTGTTATCCATCTAAGGTCATCAGGTAACATAAGATATGTTCCTTCCTGCTGACCCAGGCTTCACTGACTCTCTAGTGCCATGACAGCAAGTGACCTAGGAAGTCACGCTATAGGCCCGCTGGGCAACATCAACAAGAGTAAGTCAGAAATCTGCTCTCCTACTCACCCCACCTCCAGCAGAAGACAGCCAGCAATCCAGGTGGGTGCTTTCATATTCAGTATGTATCAGTGGAGACAAAGCTGGGAGTTTGTCCTATTGTCTCCCACAGGTGTAGGATATACCCCGCTGGATCCGTATCAGGGGAAACTAAGAAGGAAGTCTGGACATTTGCCCCCATGTAACTGAAGCAGGAGGACTCCCCAGGTGGTGCTAGTGGTAAAGAACCTGCCTGCCATTGCAAGAGACATAAGAGATGCAGGGTTCAATCCCTGAGTCAGGAAGATCCCCCAGAGGAGGGCATGACAACCCACTTTATTATTCTTGCCTGGAGAATCCTATAGATAGAGGAGCTTGGTGGGCTACAGTCCATAGGGTTGCACAGAGCCTGACACAACTTTAGTTTCTTGGCATGCATGCAGTGGCAGCAGGAAACCCAGGGTGACATGTCCTTTTTCTTTTCTCACTAGATATGGAGTCCAAACTTCTACTCCCACCCAGAGGTGGCATGGGGCATCCTTCATTCTCTCAGAGAGGAAGGGAGGAGGACCTTGGAGAGGAAGGAGCTCAAGAAAGGGACTCTTCAGTGCTACACAAGAAGTGCATGGCAGTCAACCTCATGAAGCAAATGTGAACTGATATAGTATGCCCAAACTATAAAATCTGAACTGCAATGTGAGAGCCTATGCTGTCTTCCAAGGCAGGACAGAGTGGCACTCCAAGAGCTCGGAAAACTGCATTGTCATGGGAATCGTGGCACACAAAATGATATCAGGACCAATGTAATAAACCTAACTGAGATGAATGTCTGCGAAAATGGAAGATTAAATAGAATCTAGAGTATCTCAATATGTAAAAAGTCCAAGAAAGAATAAAAAGTATAGAAAAATCATAGATTATGTCAGGGATCAAGAAAATTACTAGTAGGACACAGACAGTCATAGGATGACTATCCTTGAATGACTATCATAAGATGCTATCATTGGAACATCTCATATTTTGGAATTAAATTATGAGAATGTTAGGGCAACCATCAAATTTTTTCAATTAAAAATTAGAAAAAAATCTTGAAACAAAAATACAGAAAATGCCAGCAAAGAAATAGAAGGCACAAAACCAAATGAAAACTGTAGAGTTGAAAAATATAATAATTGAAAGAAAAAACTCTGGGTGAGCTCAATAGTATATTGGAGTTGGCAGATGATAGAAGTGGTGAATCCGAGTTTGGATCAATAGAATTTAATGTATCTAAACAAGACAGAGAAAATAGATAGGAAAAAAATGAACAAAGCTTCAGAGACCTGTGAAAATATAGCAAATAATGTAATATTTATGTCCTTGAAGTCCTCTTAACAGAAGATTAAGTATGTGAGGCTGAAAAATAATTTAAGAACTATTAGCTGAAAATATCTCAAACATGGAGAAAGGCATACAACTATTGATTTTAAGCTAAGCAGAACTCAAACAGTTCTTTTGCCCTTACCCCACAGAAAGATTATGCCAAGACACTTATAACTGAACTGAAAGCTCAAGACAAAAAAATTTTGCAAGTAAATAAAGAGAAAAGAACTAAAAAAGGAACTAAAGAGCCATTGATGAAGGTGAAAGAGAAGAGTGAGAAAGCTGGCGTCTGTGATTGGAAGGAAGGTAATAATGAAAAATGACAAATCAATGACTTTTAAAACAAATATAATAGAGAAAAAGAAAAACTAAAGCATTGAGAGGAAATAATATCCTGATTAAATAGAGAATACCATCTTTATCAATGATCAAAACATTTTAAATCAGCTACACCCCAATACAAAATAAAAAGTTAAAAAAATTATTTAAAATAAATGCAATAATTTGTCTTTAGAAATTTTAATGAGCTTATTTTCATCCAAAGAAAGTGATTCGGTGTGATAAAGTTGGAAACATAGTATAATTTCTAGAAGTTAGCAATATTGATCCTCAAATTCACAAGAAAAGGAATTTTATCAAAGTAAAACAGGAATTTTTATTGAGGGATAAAACATTAGAGAGGATATGGAAAAAAAGTAATATACCACAATATTTCTCAAAAGTTCATCATTGAAGGAAAAACTGAAGAAACGAATATTGATGCAGAGGTTCCAGAAAAAGCCCATTTTATTTGGGAACTTGGGAGTTGATTAAGTTTCCGTTTTAAGTAAGTGGCAAAATAATGATTTGAAAGAATGAAGAAAGTATATTACAATTATTTTTAACTTTAATTTCTGTATTCAGAAAAAGTTATCTTTTAAAATACATTTTTAGATTAAAATTTAAATTTAAATTAAAATCTCTAAAAGAATTCCATTAACACATGTGAGAAGCATGTATACTTTCAATATTTTCTGCTAATATGTATATTTCCACCATCAGCTGATGAAACCAAACAGACAAAATACAATAAAGGGTAGTCTGAAACGCTTTTACATACCAGTCAGCTGTAAAGAAATTCTCCATTTGAAACAACATGGATGAGACATTAACTAATAAATCAGAGAAACACAAATATTGTAGGATCATATTTATTGATGAAATCCAAAAGAAAAGATTAAACTCATTGAAAAACATCATGCATCATGCTTGTGGTTACTAGAGGCAGAGAACTGGTTGGAGGAAACATAAGATGAAGGTTGTCAAACGATACAAACATCTAGTTACAAGATATACACAAAACATGTAATGCACAACAAAAACTCACACACCACAGTAACAAAGAATCGCACCATCATATACACTAAGGAACTGATAGGCATTTATCCAAAGGCGATATATAAATGACCAAATGACAAGTTACTCAACATTATGAAAGATGTAATGTACAAGATGACCAAAATTAGCACAGCTTTAGAATATATATACCTGTGTGCATGCTTAGTCGTCCAATCGTGTCTGACTCTTTGCAACCCTTTGGACTGTAGCCCACCAGGCTCCTCAGTCCATGGGATTTCCCAGTCAAGAATATTGGAGTGGGTGGCCATGCCCTCCTCCAGGGGATCTTCCTGACCCAGAGATCCAACTAACATCTCCTGTGTCTCCTGCATTGCAGGCAGATCCTGAACCTGCTGAGTCATCAAGGAAGCCCCAGTATATATATATATATATATATATATATATATATATATATATATATATACATACATACATACACACACACACACACACACACACACAAACTACTACCATTTCACCTTTGAAATTATTTTATTAAATCTTCAATGTACAATAGCTTCTTTACACATGAACTAAATTTTTTTTAGAAGAATGATGTTAGGTCTTATTACACGGTGATTCTAGCTAGTAGTTTTTCAAAATGTTGGGAAAGATCTTGAAAAAGGATTTTCACATGTCACCCAAAACTTTGAAATTTAACATTATCAAAGAGATGCTTCTACACTCTTGAACAGTGGCCACTGGAAAGATATTTCAAAAGGAAAGAATTGTGTCTCAAAAGCATTTTTATATGATTTTTTCCTCCAAGGAAGGTAATGTTTTTACATAATTAAGCCCACTCACAAAATGGCTCTCTGCACGTGCTCTCATGCCTTGGGCTACATCACCAAATATTTATGCATGACTGAAATGAGAGTTTCCTTGACATTGTTATCTCCATAGCCTGAAGCTGTCCTGTTACTTCCAGGCTCTCATTCTCCCTGATTTATACAATCAAGCCCCTGTCAAATAACAAGCTCAATATCGCCTTCTCTCCATAAACCCCACTCCTTCCATGGCCTCCTGGACAATAGTTTCCTCCACCATATGATACTGCCATATTCCTCCTACCACTCAGTTTTCCACTCTTCAGTAACTCGTACTTTGAAGGTTTCTGCTTATAATTTCCCAAATTATTGCAATTCTGACTTCCATCATTCCTTCCTCCATAGTTGGTATAACCAGCTCTGCAGCCCCCATCCTGGTGGCCGTGTCCAGGTCCTCCTCCATCACAACCTCTTCGTCCTCCTCCACAACCAGGACTAACCCTCCAACTACCACCTCCTGGTCCTCCTCCATACCCATGGTCACCATCCCCAGATTTACCACCCCTTCCACCTCCATCAGATCCTCCTCTAAAGTCCCTTCCTTGTCCTGCTCCAAAATTTCCACCACCACCATGCAAGTATAGGAAATCAACCTTACCTCCTCCCCTTCCTATTCTAGAATGCTGGAGTTCCTGCATTTTTTGTCTAGACAAGGCCTTTCTTACTTCTGCATGATGACCATTGACAGTATGGTATTTCTGCAATACAAGCTTATCCACGGGATCGTGGTCATCAAAAGTCACAAACCCAAAGCCTCTTTTCCTTCCAGACTCCCTGTCACTAATGATCTCAATGGCACTGATTTTTCCATATTTCCCAAAGTAATCTCTAAGATGATGCTTCTCCGTGTCTTCTCCAATTCTACAAACGAACAGCTTCTTCACAGTGACAAGAGCCCCCGGTTTTCCATAGTCCTCTCTTGGGACAGCACGTTTGGGGGCGACCCTTTTCCCATCAATGGAATGAGGTCTGGCCGCCATGGCAGCATCCACCTCAGCCATGGAGAAAAACGTGACAAAACCAAATCTTCTTGATGTCTGGCTGGCGGGGTCTCTTATGACCACACAGTCTGTAAGATATCCCCACTGCCGGTAGTAGTTCCATAGAGTTTCTTCTGTGGTGTCAGAGCTCAAGCCACCAACAAAGAGTTTGCGGAATTCTTCATTATCTCTCTTATTCCTCTCCAACGGATCAGATGTTGACGTTTTCTTCATCTTAGGCTTGGTCGCTTGAGCCATTTTTCTGAACCTGAGGGGGATGAGGGAGATCTCAGAGACTAACAGGAATCTGACCAGTCCCAGCTCCTGGCTTCCCCTGCTCCAGAAACAGAGCCTCCAAGAGAACCTCCACGTCCGGGTCTCGGGGATGCTATTACTGCCTCTGGAGCCTCTGCCGTCCTTGAATCAGTCTTGAGCAACTTTCACTTTTTCTGCAAAACATTATTTAACAGAGTGACCTTTCTTGATGCATATTACCTTCTCTATGTTGATTTCTTCCCATTTTTAATTCTATATGCATTATTATCTATTTATTTTACACTTTTTCTCACAAATGGTACATTTAGTGAATAGATGACTAATGTGGACTTTAAGGTTTTACGCCAAGTTACTTACCTTTTTGCTTTGCCCTTACAGGGGCTTGCCTGGTGGCTTCAATGGTAAATAATATGCTGGCAGTGCAGGACACCCAGGTTCCATCCCTGGGTGGGAAGATGCCCTTGAGAAGAGAATGGTTACCCACTCCAGTATTCAGAGGAGCCTGGCGGACTATACTCCATGGGGTCACAAAGAGTTCAACACAACTGAGTGACTTACATAAACACACATGGGGGAAGTGAAACCAGAAAGGATAAAGGGAGGAAGAAATTAAAATTACTGATGATGAAAACATTGGTGGTGTGGTGGTTTAGTCACTAAGTTGTGTCTGACTTTCCAATCCTGTAGATGTGACATAGCCCGCCAGGCTCCTCTGTCCATGGAATTCTCCAGGCAAGAATACTGGAGTGGGTTGCCATTTCCTTCTCCAGGGGAAAGCCTAACTGAGGACATATTTGAGCAGAAAACTTAATTGCAAAAAAAAAAAGAGAGAAAGAAAGAAAAAGACTCAACCACAGTGTGGGTAAAGAATTTTCCACAGAGGACAACAATTTAAATAAAGCAGAGCCAAGTATTGCTTCAATTTCTTGGTGATGTCGATTTTTTTTTTTTACTCTGTCCTGTTATTCCAAGAAAGTTTCAAATGCAAAACTATACAAAACCTTGAATATTTTGTAACATTAACACTTAGGATATACCTTTAAATAACATAACTTTTCCTTATAAGAGCTAACTCTAGGAAATTTCACCAAGAAAAGAATGCAAGTGAACACTGTTCCCATCAATATGGATGCCACACTTACCAGAACAGGCTGATCTGTGAAAGAGGCCGATGCTGGTTCCCCCTAACTCGAGAGCTGTCCTGTGACCCAATCCTGAGATGCAGACTGCTGTAGCTTGCCAGAGAAAGCAGTGACTTCTGCCTCAGCTTCCCCTTTTATGGAGGGAGTGGATAACCCAATCAGTGGATATTTCAAAGACACACCCTATCTCAGATCAAAGGGATTTGAGAGATTCTTCAGTCTTTATACACAAATGCAAAAATAGGAGGCTATTAACACTGTCAGAAACTATCCTAGATGAAAAAAATGGGACTTCCCTGGTGGCAGCATGGATAAGAATCTGCCTGCTAAAGCAAGGGACACAGGTTCGATCCCCAGTCAGGGAAGATTCCACATGCTGTGGAGCAACTAAGCCAGTGTGCCAGCTCAACTACTAAGCCTGCACTCTAGAGCCTGTGGTCTGCAACAAGAGAAGCCCCATTTCACTGCAGTTAGAGAAAGCCCACACAGAGCAGGGAATACCCAGCACAGCCAAAAAAAGAAAAAAATGTTTAAAAAATGTAATACATTTATGTATGGAGTGGTATTTGCTGTTCCTATCAACAAGTTATTCTTTCCTTTTTCTCCCACTATGGATACAGTCAACAAAAATAGGAATAGAAGTTTCTATCTATATACAAAGATTTCCAGAAATTGATGTTATAATAGCAAAAAGGAAAAATAGAGACCTTTTAAATGTTCATCAGTAATTGCTGAGGTTGTTTATTCGCTAAGTCCTGTCTGTGACTCTTTGTGAGCCCCTGGACTATAACCCGCCAAACTCTTCTGTTCATGGGATTTTCCAGACAAGAATACTAGGGTGAACTGCCATGTCCTTCTCCAGGGGATCTTCCAGACCCAGGGATCAAACCGAGGTATTCTGCTCCAAAATGTTGGTTGACAAGTCTGTAATGTCTATATCACACAGCCATTCTTTTATTTTATTTTATTTTATTTTTATTTTATTTTATTTATTTTAGTTGGGGGCTAATTACTTTACAATATTGTAGTAGTTTTTGCCATACATTGACATGAATCAGCCATGGGTTCACATGTGCTCCCCCTCCCGAACCCTCCTCCCACTTCCCTCCCCATCCCATCCCTCTGGGTCATCCCAACGCTCCATCCCTGAGCATCCGTCCCATGCATAGAACATGGAATGGTGTTCCGCTTCACATATGACAATATACATGTTTCAATGTTATTGTCCCAGAACGTCCCACCCTCACCTTCTTCCTCAGAGTCCACAGGACTGTTCTATGCATCTGTGTCTCTTATTCTGTCTCGCATATAGGGTTACCATTACCATCTTTCAAATTCCATATATATGCATTAGTAAACTGTATTGGTGCTTTTCTTTCGGGCTCACTTCACTCTGTATAATGGGCTCCAGTTTCATCCATCTCAATAGAACTGATTCAAATGTATTTTTTTAATGGACACAGCCATTCTTTTAAAAGGTTTGTATTTTGTACGTTTACCCTTCAACTAACTCCTGGTTAATGTTTGATGATTTCAGTCACCTTACTCTTTTCTGATCCTTTGACCTAATTAGCCTCTCTTCTCCCTTTACTTCACTGACTAGGGTTTAACGCTTTTATTAACCCACTTTTTGTCTGGAAACTTGTCAGTCACAATCCTACACACATCACTACTAGTAATTGCACTATAAATCCTTCGCGTAATAGTCTAATACAGATAATTATTTTTAGTGCCTTTCCCAAATGCTAATAACACCTTAGAACACTTTCACTTCCATTTTAACTTCCTTGACTCTTCTATTACTGTTGGCATTGTTTTAACGCTACAGATATTTTAATGTCCCTGAGATAAACCTAGAAGTGCTTTATGAAGCAAAATTTATTCATAATTATTTTGAAATTATCCTTCCTTTTCCTATTCATGCTTTTTCCTTTCCTGGTTTTTAATATGAAATTATTTTACTTTGGACTTAACAACTCACTCTAGTATTTTGTCTGATTCAATGTTGTTCACAACGAAGTGTTTCACTTAAATTTTGGCAGACATCTTTAGTTGGGGCAATGTTGATTCTAGGTATAAAACTCTAGTTGGATTTGATTCTTCTTAGCTTATTAAAAATGGTGCTCACGGGACTTCCCTGCTGATCCATTGGTTAAGACTCTGAGCTCCCAATAGGGAGCACAGGTTCGAGCCCTGGTTGGGAAACCAAGATCCTGCAAGCCTCTTGGCCCTATCCCACCCCCCAAAAAAAGTATAAAAATAATACTCTCTTGTTATCCATCTTGTTTTTCCTTAGACATCACCAATTAGCCTTTTTCTTGCTTGTTTGGTCTCTGTATTCTCTAAAAGTGCATTACATTAACTTTGGCTTTTAGACCATATTTTAGCTCATTATTGTATCCTGTGTACATACAATATTTGACTCAGGATGTTGAGTTATTGAAACCATTGGCTGATGTCTTTTTAAACCATGCTTGTGTATTTTCACTTCTGATATCAATTTCTCCCCACTTTCTCTCTACTCTCCTTTTTATCACGTCTCACTTCTCTTCTAACTGTGTTCTGAGTTTTCCAAGATTGTTCCCCTTGGATTCTATTGGGATATTTACTCTTGAACTGTCTTGCTGTTTAGTAATCTGGTGTGTGCTGGGATCAATATATTCTTAGCTACTTAAGTTCTTCATTTCAGCTCTAACATAAACAATATGCAACTTTAAGCTTTGAAAGAAAACAGTTGTTCAATGAGGAGAAAATGGATTCCATTTAGTACAATAAATCTCAAGTAGATAAGGGAAATTTGCAACTTAGATCATATTAAAATATTTTAGGCATCTGTAGTCATCAAAACTCATCTGAAAACTTGAGCAGAGGAAGAGATTTTCATTACATTTCTTAGTCAAGTACATCAAACTGAATACTGTAAATATAATGACTCTGTCTGATGAAACAAAATACTGAAAAAACACTGGGAAATGGGTCAAACTGTAGAATAGACATGCCGTAAGAAAGGATAAGTTAATACTTAGTGTGAGTCTTCTCTTAGAACTGTCAGTCTTGTGAAATCTCAATGTAGGTCAAGAATAATGGATCAGATTTCAAATTTAACTTTTGACTTAACACGGGTTGTAATCATAAGACACCAGTTTTCAAGGCTCAGAAAGAAGAAAAGGATATATGTTTTCTGATGTGGACGACATTTTGAAATATTTCTTTTTGTTTCTTTAAGTATCAATATTTTCGAAACCAATGTCCTCTTTCAATTTACTTTCTTTAGTATGCTTTCTACAAAATTTAAAATTACATAGGTCATATTGTCATTTTCTGTTTATGTTGGCTGGATAGAGCTATGCTTGGTAGTCACTTTTTGTGTGTCCACTTGATTGGGCTAAGGGATACCAAAATAGCTGGTTAAGCTTTATTCCTGGGTGTGTTCTTGAGAGTATTTCTGGAAAAGATTAGCATTTGATTCCATAGACTGAGTAAAAGACCTCATCAGTGTGGATGTTATCTAATATCCTGAGGACCAAAAGAAATGGAACAAAAAGATGAAGGAAGGGTGATTCCACCCCCTCTTCTTGAGCTGCAGTGCCCATCTTTCCCTGCCCTTGGACATCAGAGCTCCTGGTTCCCAGGCTTTCACACTTGGACTCAATTATACCACCAGCTTTTCCACTTCTCCAGTTTGGAGATGATCATTTATGGGACTTCTCCATCTCAAATCTATAAGACAATTCCTATAATAAATTTCCAGATATGTATGAAAAGTTAAGGTTGACTCAGATTTTTTAAATATTTATTTTATTTATTTGGCTGCTTCAGGTCTTAGTTGTGTCATGTGGGATCTTCAGTTGTGACATGTGTGATCTGGTTCCCTGACTAGGGATCGAACCCAGGGCCCTTGCATTGTGAGCACAGAGTCTTAGTCACTGGGAAGTAAGTCCCTAACCCAGGTTTGTATTTCAGCTAGATAATTGTGTCTAGATCTCATGACTACATAACAAGGAGAAAAGATTTGGAATCTTAAGCCATAGTGGCTAATTTATTGTGTGAATTATTGATTGAAGGAATCACGTTATCTTTCAAACTTCACTATAATTGGGGTTTTGACCATTGACACTGTAAGGGATCATTTACCTTTACCTTCTGCATCTAACATTCCAGAAGAGTCATAGCTGGGCTTAGAGGTACATGTTTTCTTTGGGGTTTAGGGCAAGAAACACTCATATGTGGTGTTGTAGCCATTCACCAGAAGACAATACAATGTCTTCACTGCGGTTTTAAAATTTAACTATTATCTGACAATTGCACAAATCTGCTCATTTCTTGGAGAAGGAAATGGCAACCCACTCAAGCATTCTTGCCTGGAGAATCCCATGGACAGAGGAGCCTGGTAGGTTACAGTTCATGGGGTCGCAAAGAGTCGGACACAACTGAGCAACTTCCCTTTCACTTTCACTCATTTCTTACTACCACAATGACTGACAATACTAAGGGCAGAGAAAGATTTGAAACAATTGGAACTCTCATCCGTTGCTAGTGGGAATGCAAAATAATACAATCTCTTGAGATATCGCTGTGGTATTTTCTTTTATAATTTATCACACAGTGATTGATACAGCTTTCCCAAACAAGATAGTTGTTTTTCAGGAACAAAAACTAATGTTCATTAAAAAAAAAAAAACTCCATATAGAAATGCTTCTTAGGGGCTTCCCTGGTTGTCCAGTGGTTAAGAATACACCTACGAATGCAGGGGACATAGGTTCAATCCCTGATCTGGGAAGATCCCACATGCTTTGGAGCAACTAAACCCATGCACCACAACCGCTGAATCTCTGCTCTAGAGCCCAGGAGGTGCTAGTACTGAAGCCCACATGCTAGAGCCCATGCTCCATAACAATAGAAGCCACCGCAATGAGAAGCCCATGCTACAGGGAAGAGTAGCTCCCTGCTCTCAGCATCCAGAGAAAACCTTCATGCAGCAGTGAAGACCTAGTGCAGCCAAAAATAAATAAATCTTTTCAAAAGAAAAAAATGCTTCTTAGAAGCTCGATTTATAATTGCCAAAACTTGGATGGGACGCGAACGTCCTTCACTGCATGAATGGATAATCAACAGGACCCATTCCTGCTGCAGCATACCTCATGGTGAGAGAGTCATTCCCTAGGCAGGTTGATAAGAAGTCTAGGGGTCCCCAAGGAGAGAGGGGTCTAGAATTCTCAAGGAGGAAGAAAGGACAAACTTTTTTTTCCCTCTACATTCCTTAGGATTATATAACAATAATGTATCCTGCCTGAGGACAATCTCTGGATTAAACCTTCTGGCTAATCCTGTTATCTTAAAATGTAAATAATGGGAGTGGGTCTGGTGAGGTCTTTTACAACCTCCAGACATTCTTCTGATTCATTAGAGAGTATATAACTCCACTGCTAACACTAGGAAGGGGGTACTCTTTCTGCCCCCTTCTGATGCCTATGTCAGAAGCTTTCTCTATCTCCTTTATACTTTAATAAAACTTTATTACACAAAAGCTCTGAGAGATCAAGCCTCGTCTCTGGCCCCAGATTGAATTCTTCTCCTCTGGAGGCCAAGAATCCCGGCGTATTTTCGTGGGTCAGCAACAACCTTTCAATGGAAATAATGGGACGTGATTTTTTTTTTAATTTGTTTTTTTTTTTCTTTGACTGCCTCGGGTCTTTGTTGCAGCACTCGGGGTCTTCCTTGCAGCATGCCAGATCTTTCTGTTGCTGCAAGGGGGCTCTTGGTTGTGGTAGGTGAGCTTCTTTCTCTAGTTGTCCCATGCCAGCTTCTCTCTAGTTGTGGCATTGGGGCTCAGTAGTTGGGGCACATGGGTTTAGCTGCACTGGGGCTTGTGGGATCCTATTTTCCCAACCAGGGATCGAATCTATGTCCCCTGCATTGGAGGGTGGATTTTTAACCCCTGAACCACCAGAACATGATTTTTTGAAAACTGATTTCAATTTTTACTAATGTAAAGTGACTCTATATTTAAACAGCCAAAACATGTAAACAATAATAATAATTTCCAGTTGTATTTTTTATTTGATTGATTTATTTTTGGCTGTGCTGGGTCTTTGTTTCTCCCCAGGGTTTTCTCTAGTTGTGGCAAGTGGGAGCTACTCTCCAATTGTGGTGCACAAGCTTCTCATTTCAGTGGCTTCTCCTGCTACAGAGAAGATGGGCTTCAGTAGTTTCATCACATGAGCTCAGTAATTATGGCTCAAAGGCTCAATAGTTATGCTGCACAGGCCCATTTGCTCAGTGGCATGTGGGATCTTTCCGGACCAGGGATGGAACCAGTGTCCCCTGTGCTGGCAGGCAGATTCTTTACCACTGAACCACCAGGGAAGCCCCACAAATCATTAGGAAGCTACAAATCAAAACCAAAAGGAGTTATCACCTCCAACCTGTTAGAATTGTTGTTTCCAAAAAGACAAGAAATAACAAATGCTTGCTGAGGTGTAGTGAAGAGAAAAACTTTTGCTGCAGTGTTTGTGGGAATGTAAATTGGTGCAGCCATTGTGAAAGTCAGTATGGAGGGTCCTCAAAAACTTAAAAATGGAACTGCACAGAAACCAGCGATTCAACTTTTTAGTATATATCTGAAAAAAGCCACTGTCCTGAATAACCATCTAGACACACATGATTGTTGTAGGATTATTTACAAGACTCGAGATATGGATATGACCTAAACATCTATCAAAAGATGAATATAAGGAAAGACAGTGATTTTTATATTTTATATGTATGTGCTACTGCTGCTGCTAAGTCGCTTCAGTCGTGTCCGACTCTGTGCGACCCCATAGACGGCAGCCCACCAGGCTCCGCCGTCCCTGGAATTCTCCAGGCAAGAATACTGGAGTGGGTTGCCATTTCCTTCTCCAGTGCATGAAAGGGAAAAGTAGCCATATATGTATGTAGATATCTGTATATATGTGTATACATACACATATACATAAATATGTATGTGTGTATATATACATATATATATACCAAGATACAGTGGTATAGTATTCAATCATAAAAAATAAGGAAGTCCACTATTTGCAACAGTACAGATGGTCCTTGAATGCCTCATACTAAGTTTAATAAGTCAGAGAAAGACAACTATTGTCAGATCTCCCTTATATGTAGAATTCAAAAAAAAACTCAAATAAAAAAATTCATAGAAAAGTAAGTTGATATTTGTGGTTGCCAGAGAGAGAGAATTGGTGAGAAGAGAAATAAGACGAAAGTTGTCCAAAAGTACAAATTTTCCGTTATAAGATGAATAAATACAAAAGTCGTAATGTACAATAAGATGATTGTAATTAACACAGCTCTATGCCATATGAAATTTCTTAATGAAATAAAGCCTAAGAATTCTCATGATAAGAAATAACTTTTCTTTTTTCTTTTGGTAACTGTATAAAATTCACTGTGGTAATCATTTCATAATATATATAAGTCATCGTTATACTGTACACTTTCAACTTTGATACTTCATAAAACTAGAAAAAAATTTAAAGATAAAAATGTTCAAAACACTGCCACTGAAAGAGAACACGTTACTCCTGTTTAGCTTTCAGATTATTTTTATTTTACCATAAAAGTTTAACAGCTTCTTAACCCTACACATCCAGTAGAATTTTTCAAAGGAATAATATTATGTCTTATTGCACCATGACTCTGGCTAAGAGCCTCCATTATCAGGGCCACCTTGAAAATTGCCCCCTCTAGGTCCTCTTCCATACCCATGATTGCCATCTTCCACATCCATCAGATCCTCCTCTAAAGTCCCTTCCGTGTCCTGCTCCAAAATTTCCACCACCACCATGAGACTCTCCAAATGCAAAATGGCCTCCCCTTGCACCTCTAGAACTTTGGATGCCCTGCTTTTTATATCGAGAAAATGCCTTTCTTCTACACAATGACCACTGATGGTATGAATTTTCTGCACCACTATCTTATCCACGGGATTGTGGTCATCAAAAGTCACAAGCCCAAAGCCTGTTTTCCTTCCAGACTATCAGTAATTATCTCAGTGGCATCAATCTCTCTGTATTTCCCAAAGTAATCTCTAAGATGATGCTCCTCAGTGTCCTCTGCAATTCCACCAACAAACAGCTTCTTCACAGTGACAAGAGCCCCCGGTTTTCCATATTCCTCTCTTGGGAAAGCATGTTTGGGGGTGACCCTTTTCCCATCAATGGAATGAGGTCTGGCCACCGTGGCAGCATCCACCTCAGCCATGGAGGAAAACGTGATAAAACCAAATCTCAACGTCTGGCTGGTGGGGTCCCTTATGACCACACAGTCTGTAAGTCTTCCCCACTGCTCACACTGTAGGTCCTCAGACTTTCTTCTGTGGTTTCGGAGCTCAAGCCACCAATAAAGAGTTCACAGAATTGTCCCTTTCCTCTCTTTTTTGTGTCCAAAGGGACAGATGTTGAAGTTTTCTTCATCATGGGCTTAGTCACTTGAGCCCTTTTCCAGAAGCTGAGGGGGATGAGGGAGATCTCAGAGACTAACACAAACTGATGGGTCTCAGCCCCAAGATGAGGACAGTGCCTCCATGAGAACCTCCACAGGGACCCAGTGATGCTGCCACTGTTGCTGGAGCCACTGCTACCCTTGAATCAGTTTTGAACAAACAATATTTGATTTTTCTGCAAAACATCATTTAACAGAGTGACTTTTCCTGATCCAGTCATCAAAATTCTTATTATGTTTTCTCTACATTGATTTTTTTCCAACTCTTAATCTTTATGTATTATTATCTATTTTTGATACTATTTTATTCACTAAATTGGCTATTCAATGAAGAGATTATTAATATGGACTTTAAGGATTTACACGGAGATATTTATCGATTGAGCATCCCAGGCGACGCTAGTGGTAAAGAACCCACCTGCCAGTACAGGAGCCACAAAATATATCAGTTCAATTTCTGAGCTGGGAAGATCCCCTAGAGGAGGAAATGGCAATCCCCTCCATGGGGGGTTGAACCTGCGGGTTCAACCAGGATTGCCTGGGAAATCCCATGGACAGAGGAACCTGGCAGGCTACAATCCACAGGGTCGCAAAGAGTTAGACACAACTGAGTGAACACACACACATGGGATCTAGAAAAAATGGTAGCAATGAACCTATTTGCAGGGCGGGAATAGAGACACAGTCATAGAGTAAATCATAATTTTAAGGTGTGTTTTATGTCCCAAAATATGGTTTATTTTCATGAAAGTTCCATGGGAACTTGAGAAGAATGTGCATTCTGTGTTTGGCTTAAGTATTGTGTGTATTTACTTAAATCCACTTCCCTGGTGGTTCAGATGGTAAAGAATCCACCTGCAATGAGGGAGACCTGGGTTCCATCCCTGGGTTGGGAAGATCCCCTGGAGAAGGACATGGCAACCCACTCCAGTATTCTTGCCTGGAGACTCCCCATGGACAGAGGAACCTGGAGGGCTACAGTCCATAGCATCACAAAGAGTTGGACATGACTGAGCGACTTAGCACAGCAGAGCACTTGTTTGATGGTGCTATTTAATTTAACTATGTCCACTCTGATTTTCTATCTGCTGGGACTCTTAATTACTGATAGGATGGGTATACTGGGGGGCGGGGAGGGCTAAAGTCTCCGATGATAATAGTGGATTCATGTATTTCTCCACGCAGTTCTATCATTTTTTTCTCATGTATTTTGCCAATCTGTTGTTATACATATACCCACTAAGGATTGCTTTGTTCTCTTGGAGAACATTATCATTATATAATGTTCTTCTTTACCTCTAAGTTTTTCTCACTCTGAAGCCCACATTATCTGAAATTCATATAGGTACATTCGCTGTCTTTTGTTTAATGTTGACATGGGATATCTTTCTCCATCCTTTTAATTTTTTTCCTAATTGAGATTTTATTGGCTGTTTTGAGGATCACTACACAGAGATTTCAATTTGTACAGAATTCTTAACATACATACCAAAAATCTAAAAAGATCATCTAGTTGTTATTCTTTTCTGAACAGTTATTCCAGTGACTTTCCAGCTTAAAATTTGGAGGCAAAATTTCCTTAACAGGATATCATGTATCAATGTCTTCAAATGTTGATGTGCTGTTACATCATAAGTCCCGCTAAATCACAATTTAATATCATATACACTTCTGTTGTTGTTTAGTAGCTAGGTCGCGTCCGACTCTTTGTGACCCATGGACTGCAGCACGCTAGTCTCCTCTGTCCTCCACTGTCTCTCAGAGTTTGTTTGTACTCATGTCCATTGAGTTGGTGATGCTATCTAACCATCTCATCCTCTACTGCCCCCTTCTCCTCTTGCCCTCAGTCTTTCCCAGCATCAGGGTCTTTTCCAATGAGTCAGCTCTTCTCATCAGGTGGCCAAAGTACTGGAGCTTCAGCACCAGTCCTTGCAATGAATATTCAGGGTTTGTAACATACTCAAATTTTCAATTCACAGAACACTGACAAAGTTACTAGGAAAACTGCATTACCATAACTGAAGATGTTAGAGTGCACAAAATTCTGACAAAGAGAATCAAGGTGAAGGAGTGGTTTGCTGTAGGAAACAATTATACCAAAAACAACATGAGAAGAGAAGTAATTTAAAGTGTTTAAGACATTAAATCCACAACTGACTCCAAACTGCCATTTAGTATGCATTATATTATAGGATATAAAAGTTACCCCCACTTATGGAATGTTAAGCTGACACTCAAGACAATCAAAGCCTCCCATATTCAAGACTGAAATTTTGGTCCAGTGGATAAGACTCTGAGCTCCCAATCCTGGGGGTCTGGGTTCAATCCCTGGTCAGGGAACTAGATCCCACATGCCACAATGAAGATCAAAGATCCTGCATGCCACAGCTAATACTCAGCACAGCCAAATAAATAAATAAAAATAAATAGACACTTTAAAAAATCCCACTGTTTTCTGATTGCACCAAAAAAATAAACACCCAGCAAATGATTTCACCTCTTAAAAAAAAAAAAAGAACCCTTTACACTCAAAAAAACAGGGGGGGAGGGATGAGATGGGATTCCGTCCTTCTTAAAAATGTTCCTAGGGATATCAAAACACTTGCATTTGCAAAACAGTTGGTAAAAAATAGTCCTATGGATCGTACAAGAAAGGGGACAAGGACCAATGATAAGACATTAACCAGACTTGGCTTCTTTCTTTCCTGCTTCAGAGGTTGGGCTCTCTGGTTTTTCGTTTTTCCATTTTTAGCAGGTAAATCTTTAGTCTCTTGGTTAACTACTGCAGACTGTTTTCTCTTTGCTTAGCAGGCAATCTCGTCCATCTACTCTTGGGCTCCTCCTTCGATACCCCGTAGGGGGAGCTGACCTTCCTGTTAGGCATCTTGGCGGCGGAACAGCACTTGCCAGCGAGTAGCAGATCATGACTCCTCGCCAAGCTGGGCTGCCCCACCCGCACCCCTGGCCCTAGCCTCACCGTTGATTGCGGGGCCCGGAATAAGTGATGAAGGCTGTCACTCAACCACTGCACCCGCCCCTCTCAGTTGCCCCGTCCCGTCCCAATCTCAAGGAGCCCCAGATCCAGCCCTTTACTTTTAATCTGTGTCTTTTTATGGGAAGTGTGGGTCTTGCAGACACATATAATTAGGCGGTTTTTTTAACCCACTTGGAGAAGGAAATGGCACCCCACTCCAGTATTCTTGCCTGGAGAATCCCAGGGACGGAGGAGCCTGGTGGGTTGCTGTCCATGGGGTCGCACAGAGTCGGACACGACTGAAGCGACTTAGCATGCATGCATGCATTTAACCCACTGTGATAGTTTTTGTTCCACTTACTGTATTTGAAAGTGAAGTCGCTCAGTCATGTCCGACTCTTTGCGACCCCATGGCTTGTAGCCCACGGAATTTTCCAGGCAAGAGTACTGGAGTGAGTTGCAATTTTCTCCTCCAGGGGATCTTCCTGACCCAGGGATCAAACCCCGGTCTCCTGCATTGCAGGCAGAGGCTTTACCTCTGAGCCACCAGGGAAGAAAAGTATTTAGACTTTTGACATTTAAATGATTATTGGTATAGCTGGATTAATATCTACTATATTTTTTACCATTTTTTATTTGTTCCTCTTATTCTTTGTTTCTTTCTTGTCTCTCACTTTTCTTCTGTCTCCTCTACCTTTTTTTTTTCTTCTCCCTTTTTTGAGGGCATTCTACCTGATTCCATTTTTTCTGTTCGCATATCATAACTTTTTTCTTTTTTAACATTTGTGTTTGAGCATTGAGTTTGTAGCATACATTTACAACTAACCCAGGTCCTCTCTGAAGTAACTGAGTGTGCAAATTCTCTCCCTGCCCCTTGTAACATTTCTGTCCTTCATTTCACTCATGCAAAAGCTGTAATCACTGAATATGTTGCTGCTGTTATTATTTTCAATAAAATGTTATCTGTCAGATTAATTAAAAATAACAAAACCAAATGATTTAAGATTTAATTATTAGTTTCACTTGTTTCTTCTCTAATACTTAACCTTTTTCATTTACCTTTTTCCTGATGAATTTCTTTTAACATTTCTTGCAAAGCAGGGGTATTAATGACAAATTCCGTTAGTTTTTCGAAAATCTTTTATTTCTCACTCACTTTTTTCTTTTTTCTTTTTTCTTTTTGCCATGCAGCTGATAGGATCTTAGTTCCCCCACCAGGGATTGAACCTATACCCTTGGCAGTGATAGCACAGAGTCCTAACTACTGGACCAACAGGGGATTCCCTCTCCCTCAACTTTTGAAAGATAATTTTGTTTGACACAGAACTCTAGTTGGGTGGTTTCTCTTTCAACTCTGTATTTTACAAAACTCTCCTCCTGCTTGCATAGTTTCTGAAAAGAAGTCCAATTTACTTCCTATCCTTAGCTCTCCATGGTTAATATCTGTTTTTTTTCCCCCTGACTTCTTTAAAGATTTTCTTTTTGTCTTAGATTTTTCTTGAGCTTGACTTTTTAAGTTTCATCCTGTTTGGTGAAATTTGAACTACCCAGATCTGCATTTTTGGTATCCATTACTAATTTGGGGGGAAATCTCACTCACTACTGTTTTACTTATTCCGTTCCTTTCTTCTCTTTCATGTATTCTCATTTTGCATATGTTACACCTTTTATATAATTTATTTATTTATTCGTGTATTTATTTTTGTCTGCACTGCATCTTCATCTCTGGGTGGGCTTTTCTCTAGTTGTGGCAAGTGGAAGCTACTCTCTAGTTGCAGTGCTTGGGCCTCTTATTGCAGTGGCTTCTCTTGTTGCAGAGCACAGGCTCTAGGGCGCACAGCTCCCAGACTCTAAGAGCACAGGCTCAATAGTTGTGGTGCACAGGCTTAGTTGCCCCATGGCATGTGGGATCTTCCCAGATCAGGGTTCGAACCCATGTCTCCTGCATTGGCAGGTGGATTCTTTACCACTGAGCCATCAGGGAAACCCTTTTTTAATTGTCCCAAAGCTCTTGGATTTCTGTTGTGTCTTTACCCTTTTCTTAACTTTGCATTTCAGTTCAGAAGGTTCCGGTGACAGCTCTGCAAGGCTGCTGATTCTTTTTCTTCACACATTTGCACTGTAATGATAAGGATCCCCCGACAAGAATTCTTCATTTTTGTTCTGTTCTTTTATTTTTCATTTCTTTAATTTCCCTTTCAGTTCTTTCTTAGAGTTTTTGCCTCTGTATATGTTACCTATCTGTTCTTGCATATCATCCATTATTTCCATTCGAACACTTAGCATATGAATCATGGTTGCTTTAAATTGCTGGTCTGATAATTCCAACATATCTGCTACATCTGAATCAGGTTCCTTTGTTTGTCCTAATCCTGGAGATGTGTTTTTTAAATCTTTCATTGTGTCTTTTAATTTTTTGTTGAATATCAGACATAATCTTACTGCTAAAATGAACTGAGTTATTTAGGCCTGCAGTGTGAGATTTTAGTTTATCTGAGAAGGGTTTGGGCTTTGTTTATTATTTGCTGCGGCTACCAGGGGCTGAAATATCTTCAGGTGTCCTTGCTTTTGTCTCCCATGTCATCTTTAGGGGTACTACATAGATTTGTAAATAAGTTCTGAAACACACAGCTCTTTTAGTGTTTTACACTGCTATTAGACGGGAGTCTTCCTTTTTTCATTTTTCTTTATTTATTGGCTGCACTGGGTCTTCACTGCTGCATGCAGTCTTTCTCTAGTTGCAGCGAGCAGGGGCTGGTTTCTAATTGTGGTGCTCAGGCTTCTCATTGCCTTGGCTGCTTTTACTGCGGAGCACTGGTTCTAGGGCACATGGGCTTCATAGTTGTGGCACACAGGCTTAATCGCCCCATGGCATACGGAATCTTCCTGGACCAGGGATTGAACCTGTGTCCCCTGCATTGGCAGGCAAATTCTTATCCACTGTTCCACCAGGGAAGTCCTTAGGAGACTTCTTCTTCTCTTTTTTTTTTTTTAATAAAGAGGTTATTAAGTTTATTAAATGCTTATTATGTGACAGAAACTTTGCTAACAGGTTTATGTATCTTGAAAGTGAAACTGAAGTCACCCCGTTGTGTCCGACTCTTTGTGACCCCATGGACTGTAGCCTTCCAGGCTCCTCCATCCGCGGAATTTTCCAGGCAAGAATACTGGAGTGGGTTGCCATTTCCTTCTCCAGGGAGACTTCTTCTTAAAGTACCAAATGAATTGTGGTGGGGAAGGATGGACAGAATTCTCCTACAGGAAATGATCATAGATAAAATGGAACAGACTTTTTTTTTTTTTTTTGGCGCTGTGGGAGTTGCAGGATCTTAGTTTCTGGGACCAGGGATGGAACCTGTGTCCTTTGCAGTGGAAACACAGAGTCCTAACCTCTGGACCAACAGGCAATCCTCAAAAGGAACTCATTATTACCCAATAGTGAGGACACTTTCAAGTGTCCGTGTTCATGAAGAAGGGTCCCAGTTTCCTGCCCGGCCTTGCAGCCTTATGGCTTGATGCTATAATATATCAAGAATATATAAATGTTCCTACAGAGAGCACTTCCCACCCACTGCGAGGACCTGGTCTGTTCCAAGACACGCCCTCCGGCCTCCTGTCACTCAGGCACAGGGGGCGGGGCCTTGCAAACTGTCCAGTCAGGGGAGTCGCTGATTATTTTACGTGGTGACGCCTCTCGGATGACTTGGGAGGTGTGAACTACGTGCTCAGTGTAGATTTTTCTTCTGAAGCCAGCCGCATCACCTATTACTGACTTAAAGCCCCAGGTGGCTGTGTTGCATTATGTGTCGTCGTGAGAGCATTTGTCTCGGAGTGTCGTGGGAGGATGACTGGAAACGCCAGAAACCGAAAAATGTTGAATGTGCCGAGTCAGGTGTTGGGAGAGGGGGGCCGTGGGATTGATGGAGCCGGGTCTCCCCGCAGCTAACTCCAGAGTCTGCGGACCCGGGTTCGCCGGTTGCGTGGCACGGAGCGTGGGGACTCGGCTGACAGCAGGGACCCCTGGACATCCTGTCCTGTCACTGCAAGCCCAAGGCTCCCCTAGACTGCCCGATGGCCATGGGGAGGGACACGGGGCAATCGTGACTCGGTCTCCGGGGCTCGCACGTGGGAGCAGCTGTGGTCTGTAGGGTGTCCTTTTCTCCCTTTCTCTGCAGGAGAATCATTTTACTCTCACTTTTTAAAATACTTGAGGAACAGGTCCTCAAATTCACGAGCCTGTCCTCCTAGCCTTGCCTTTCCTAGGACTGGCAATAAATCCCTGAATTTCCAGATCTTTCCTCACATTCCCAAATGCCATCTTCCCCTCTGCAGTTCACAGTATCACTTTTGCCTATTTTTCTTCTTGGTACATTTCAAAGTGATGTGGTATTTTAATTGTTTATTATTTATCCTCAGAGCCATGGATGGCTCCTTTTAAAGATTTGTTTTTATGGCTATTTACTTGAGAGGAAAACAAAAAACAACCACCTGGAATATGTTATGAAATCTTTGAAATTGAAATCTTTGTGCCTCTCCTCGCAACATCTGTCTTGCTCACAGACATGAATAACTCGAGGATCCTTCTGAATAACTTTACTAGGTGATCTGCCTTTTCAGCACTGCCTCTGTTCCTGAGTTTCTCACTTTGAAAAGATGTATTCACTTATTTGAGACTCAGTTTTTCAATAAATTTGAATTTTATTTGCTCAATAGATCTGGGGAGACAGTGTAAAGCTTTTCCAAAGAGGCAAGAAAGGTGAATCTCAGGAAAAAGAATCTCGTTATTACATTCTACATGTTAAATTTTTGTTTAATATTTTTTTAACTCTGAGTGGATGTAGTTATAGTCTGAGGCCTTTTGGGTGATTTCAAATGGCATATCAGGACTTAAACTTGCAATATCTAAAAGTGTTCCCCGTGATCGTTTACAATTCGGTTTATTTTTTTAGAAATAAGTGACCTCTTCATTTTCTGATAGGAATAGATATTTTGGAGTTTGCCTGTTGAACAAATAAAATTGTGTCACAATTTTCTATCTTCCTTTACACATAAACACTGGGCTGAGTGCTTTTGCTGGATTTCTTGTGAAGTATCATTTTGTCAATTCAATGGTAATTCAAAGTATTGTGACTGTAGAGCAGAGCCTGAGGACAGTGACTCCAAACTAAAGCTCCCCACTCTTTGAAGCAGAGCAGACAGTGGGGGTTTTCTTTGGCATAGATGTCTTTACATGTTATGTTTGAGTTCTGCATCTATGATGTAGGTGCACTCAGAGTGTATTTTGTGTATTGAAAAAGTCTGTGGTCAGGAGTTCTGTCTCCTGGACAGAGAGCCTATGAATTGGGGAGTTATTCTGAGTCTGATCTTAAACTGAATCTTCCCTGAGAGTCTCCTCACTTGTGAGGAGGTGAGAAGAGTTTGCTCCAGTGATGGCTCAGGTGTCCCTATCCTCCTTCACCAGGGACTGACCCACCTTAGGGATTATATCTCAAACTGGGGGTGGGGCTTCCCAGGTGACACAGTGGTAAAGAATCCTCTTGCCAGTGCGGGAGATGCAGAGACACAGGTTCAATCCCTGGATTGGAAGAGCCCCTGGAGAAGGAAATGGCAACCCACTCCATTATTCTTGCCTGGGAAATCCCATGGACAGAGGAGCCTGGCAGGCTCCAGTCCATGGAGTTGCAAAGGGTCAGACACAACTTTAGCAAGTAAACAACAACAAATAAATGTCCAGTGATATCTATTTTTATTTTTTATTAATTTTTATTGGAGTGTAGTTGCTTTATAATGTTCTTAGTTTCTGCTGTATAGCAAAGTGAGTCAGTTATACATGTATACATATATCCCCTTTTTTCAGATTCTCTTCCCATTTAGGTCACCACAGAGCACTGAGTAGAGTTCCCTGTGCTATACAGCAGGTTCTCATTAGTTATCTATTTTATACATCATATCAATAGTGTATATGTCAATCCCAACCCATCCCATCCTGCCAGCCTGCTTGGTATCCATAAGTTTTCTCTCTATGTCTGTGTCTCTATTCTGCTTTGTAAATGACATCTGATATTTGTTTTATTTGCAATTTCCTAATGACATTTGATGTTGAGTGTCTATTCATGTGCTTATTTAACATCCGTATATCTTCTTTGGTGATGTGTGTTCAAATCTTTGGCCCATTTTTTTAGCCATGTTTGGGACTTTATTTTTTTCCCCCCAAGGATTCTTGCTTTATTTTCAATTTTGCCATTTTTAACTGGATTGTTTATCATCTTGCTGTTGTATTTTAAGAGTTCTTTGGATATTTTGGATACCAGTCCTTTGTCAGATATGCCGTAGGAAATGGCAACCCACTACAGTATTCTTGCATGAAAATTCCATTCACAGAGGAGCCTGGCGGGCTACAGTCCATGGGGTTGCAAAAGTCGGACACAACTGAGCAAAAAAAAAATCTTTGTTCTGCAAAGATTTTTTTCACAATCTGTGATTGTCTTTATATTCTCTTACCATTGTCTTTTATAGAACAAGAGATATTAATGAAATGAAGCTTATTTTTTTCTTTCTTGGATCTTGATTTTGGTGTTGTATCTTAAAATTCGTCAATTGACACAAGATCCCCAGGATATTTTCCTGTTATCTTCTAGAAATTTTTTACTTTTGCATTTTACACTTAGAACTATGGTCTACTTTTTTCTGTAAGTTCTGTGTGTAGATTCACTTACTCATTTTTTGCATGTGAATATCCACTATTTATAGCACTATTTGTTGAAAAGTCTTTCTTTTCTCCATTGAATTGCCTTTTAGTCCTTTATCAAAGGTCAGATAGCTATATTTCTCTGGATCTATAAGAAAACAGTTGACTTCTGTATTCTCAGTCTTTCCATACTCTCTTATTAATTGCTGGAGTGATTTCTGGTGTTATGGATCCTTTCAGATATTTTACATAGAAAATCATGTCATACCCAACAGAGCCAGTTTTATTTCTTCCTTCCTAATCTGTATATATTTTATTTCCTTTTCTTGCCTTATTGCATGAGCTGGGCCTTCCAGTATAGTGTTGAACAAGAGCAGTGAGAGGACATCTTACCTAGTATCTTAGTATCTTACCAAAAAAAGCCTCTTATTTCTCGCCAGTAAGTGTGATGTTGCCTACAGATTTCATGTAAATGTTCTATCTTAAGAGGCAGTTCAGTTCAGTTCAGTCGCTCAGTCATGTCCGACTCTTTGCGACCCCATGAACTGCAGCACTTCAGGCCTCTCTGTCCATCACCAACTCCCGGAGTCTACCCAAACCCATGTCCATCGAGTCGGTGATGCCATCCAACCATCTCATCCTCTGTCGTCCCCTTCTCCTCCTGCCCCCAATGCTACCCAGCATTAGGGTCTTTTCCAATGAGTCAGCTCTTCACATGAGGTGGCCAAAGTATTGGAGTTTCAGCTTCAACATCAGTCCTTCCAATGAACACCCAGGATTGATCTCCTTTAGGATGGATTGATTGGATCTCCTTGCAGTCCAAGGGACTCTCAAGAGTCTTCTCCAACACCACAGTTCAAAAGCATAAATTCTTTGGCGCTCAGCTTTCTTCACCGTCCAGCTCTCACATCCATACGTGACCACTGGAAAAATCATAGGCTTGACTAGATGGACTTTTGTTGGCAAAGTAATGTCTCTGCTTTTAAATATGCTATCTAGGTTGGTCATAACCTTCCTTCCAAGGAGTAAGCATCTTTTAATTTCATGGCTGCAATCACCATCAGCAGTGATTTTGGAGCCCCCAAAAAATAAAGTCTGACACTGTTTCCACTGTTTCCCCATCTATTTCCCATGAAGTGATGGGACCAGATGCCATGATCTTAGTTTCCTGAACGTTGAGCTTTAAGCCAACTTTTTCACTCTCCTCTTTCACTTTCATCAAGAGGCTCTTTAGTTCTTCTTCAGTTTCTGCCATAAGGGTGGTGTCATCTGCATATCTGAGGTTATTGATATTTCTCCCGGCAATCTTGATTCCAGCTTGTGCTTCTTCCAGCCCAGCGTTTCTCATGATGTACTCTGCATATAAGTTAAATAAGCAGGGTGACAATATACAGCCTTGATGTACTCCTTTTCCTATCTGGAACCAGTCTGTTGTTCCATGTCCAGTTCTAACTGTTGCTTCCTGACCTGCATACAGGTTTCTCAAGAGACAGGTCGGATGGTCTGGTATTCCCATCTCTTTCAGAATTTTCCACAGTTTATTGTGATCCACACAGTCAAAGGCTTTGGCATAGTCAATAAAGCAGAACTCCCCTCTATTCCTAGTGCATTATCATAAGTGGATGATAGGTTTTATCAAGTGCTCTTGTCTTATGTTCCTTTCATTCCTGATTTTAATAATTTCTGTCTTTCCTCTTTTCTCATTTAGCCTGCCTAGACCTTTATCAATTTTACTGATTATTTCAAATCACCAGTTTTTTATTTTGTTGATAGTCTATATTCCTGCAATTTTTATGTCTTCCCTAGTTCGGGGGGGTGTCATTTTATTTTAGTGTTATTGTGATATAACTGACATATAACATTATTTTCAAGTATACAACATAATGATCTGATATTTGTATATATTATGAAATATTACAATAAGTCTAGTTAGTTAACTAAACTAACATTATCACACATGGTTACAGTTTTTCTTACAATGAAAAATTTTAAATTTCCTCTGTTAGCAACTTTCCAATATACAATAAAGTATTATTAACTATAGTCATACCGCTGCATATTATATCCCCTGACTTATTTTATAACTGAAAGTTTACAACTTTTGATCTGCCTTCACCTATTTCACCCACCCCTTGACAACCCTCTCTTCACTTACCCTCTCTGGCAACTACCAATCTGTTCTCCATATCTGTGAACTTGGGGTTTTTTTTCTTTTGCATTATTTGAAGGAAAGCCCTATGAATCCTTTGTGTTGTTATATAATCATGGACAGATTCACTAGCAGACCTCTGTGGACTTGAGTGAACTCCTGTGAAATATGGCGCTCTTAACATATATGGAGTTCTTAACATGTTCCTCAAGGTTAGCAAGGGCTTTGACTGAAAAGAGATCTTTCAGTACTTTATCATTCTGTGTGCTAAAAATTGGTGAGAAGCAGCCCTGAGGCTCATTGTATATAGAATTTGTGGAGGTCTAAGGTGTTAACGTCTTTTTAGCATGTAATATCATGGCAAATTGTCTGAACCCTAAGTTCTAGATAACTCCTTAGCTCCACTAATGGGAGAGAGAGAGAATGGAGAAACAGTCTGAAAAAAAAAAATGTTACACAAACTGAAAGTACGAGAATATTTTAATCTGGCCAGTTGCACCTGGCTAATTCAGGCCAATATGGCTAAATGGTCCTCATTACAAGTTGTATTTCCACAGGCCTCCTGGACTCTCATGTTTGGTGATGGGAAGAGAAGGAAAAGCTCCAATTTCTTCACTGTGTTTTATTCATTAAAAACTACTTCAGATTTGACCTCGTACATCATGGCTTTTTGCTTTGCATGGGCACTTAATCATGTCCAGTTCTTTTCGACCTCATGGACTGTAACCCATCAGTCACCTCTGTCCATGGGATTTCTCAGGCAAGAATACTGTAGTGGCAAAATGGATTAAAGATCTAAATGTAAGACCAGAAACTGTAAAACTTTTAGAGGAAAACATAGGCAAAATACTCTCCGATGTAAATCATAGCAGGATCCTCTTATGACCCACCTCACAGAGTAATGGAAATAAAAATAAACAAATGAGACCTAATTAAACTTGAAAGCTTTTGCACAATGAAAGAAACTATAAGCAAGGTGAAGAGACAGCCTTCAGAATGGGAGAAAATAATAGCAAATGAAGCAACTGACAAAGAATTAATCTCAAAAATATACAAGCAGCTCATGCAGCTCAATTCCAGAAAAATAAGTGACTCAAAGCTCAACATTCAGAAAACTAAGATCATGGCATCTGGTCCCATCACTTCATGGCAAATAGATGGGGAAACGGTGGAAACAGTGGCTGACTTTATTTTGGGGGTCTCTAAAATAACTGCAGGTGGTGATTGCAGCCATGAAATTAAAAGATGCTTACTCCTTGGAAGGAAATTTATGACCAACCTAGATAGAATATTAAAAAGCAGAGACATTACTTTGCCAACAAAGATCTGTCTAGTCAATGCTATGGTTTTTCCAATAGTCATGTATGGATGTGAGAGTTGGACTATAAAGAAAGCTGAGCACCGAAGAATTGATGCTTTTGAACTGTGGTGTCCCTTGGTCTGCAAGGAGACCCAACCAGTCCATCCTAAAGGAGATCAGTCCTTGGATGTTCATTGGAAGGTCTGATGTTGAAGCTGAAACTCCAATACTTTGGCCACCTGATACTAAGAGCTGACTCATTTGAAAAAACCCTGATTCTGGGAAAGATTGAGGGCAGGAGGAGAAGGGGATGACAGAGGATGAGATGGTTCGATGGCATCACTGACTCAATGGACATGAGTTTGGGTAGGCTCCCTGAGTTGGTGTTGAACAGGGAGGCCTGGTTTACTGCAGCACATGGGGTCTCAAAGAGTCAGACATGACTGAGCAACTGAACTGAACTGAACTGAATCAAAAAATGGGCCAAAGAACTAAACAGACATTTCTCCAAAGAAGACATACAGATGGCTAACAAACACATGAAAAGATGCTCAACATCACTCATTATCAGAGAAATGCAAATTAAAACCACAGTGAGGTACCATCTCACGCTGGTCAGAATGGCTGCTATCAAAAAGTCTATAAACAATAAATACTGGAGAGGGTGCAAAGAAAAGGGAACCTTCTTACACTGTCATCATGGAGGGCTGAGTTAAATGGTGTGTGATAACAAAGGAGATGAGTTTTTTTCAAAAGAGATTGACGTGTTTAAAATGATATTTGATACATTTGTGTAGCATTTTTCTCATTTCTCGTGTTTAAAATGATATTTGATACATTTGTGTAGCATTTTTCTCATTTCTCCAAGGTGCTCTAGACTTTGACATTAGAGAGCAGTAACATTTCAAGTGGTCACAGTAAAAATGCATAAATAGTTTGCATGTTCGTTATGCTGTTAAATTCATGATGAAGTAAGTATGGACAGAAAGTAAGTTCTGATGACCAAGACATAAAATAAGTGTTTGAAGGTGATAGAATCATATATAATCTTCCTATAAATTGAGCATAAATCCCAGAGTTCTGTCACTCACACTTCTTACTGGAAACATTTGTAATGTTTTAGGACACAGTGACTTTTGAGGATGTGACTGTGAACTTCACTCCTCTGGGGTGTGGCTTTACTGAATCCTTTGCAGAAGAAACTTTACAGAGATGTGATGCAGATAATTCTGGGGAATCTGGTCTCAACAGGTAAGAATAACAACATTTCTTCACTTCTGCGAGAACAAGCATTCCTTGCCAATCAACATTGTTCCAAGATGTGGAATATGGAAAAGGAATACAGTAGTCCCCCTTATCTGCATGGAATACATTCCAAAACCACCAGTGGATGCCTTAAACCACAAATAGTACTGAATCCTATACATATATACCTATGATAAATTTAGAATTTGGTGCACAGTAAGAGATTGATATGGAGAAGGAAATGGCAGCCCACTCCAGTATTATTGCCTGGAAAATCCCATGGACAGAGGAGGCTGGCAAGCTCCACAGGGTCGCAAAAGAGTTGGACATGACTTAGCAACTAACCAACAATAGCCAAGAGACTGATAACAATAACTAAGAATAGAACAAGTATAAATAATACACATGCACTTAACACATGTAAGTGTTAAATGTGTGTAACTTTGCAGTTCAAGATGAGACAGCAAAATAAGATCAATTTCTTTTTCTTTCACAATTTAATAACAGAAGATTAATTTCTCTGATAGATCTTAGCAACATCAGTGTATAGCTTTTCTTAAGTTGGAATTTTCATCTTTTCATTAAAAAAGGACTTTACAGTTTATGTTTGGCATACCCTAATTCTTGCATCACTATTCTTGCATTTTGGGGCCATCATTAAGAAAAATAAGGGGACTTATCTTGATGGTCCAGTGGCTAAGACTCCACGCTCCCACTGCAGGGAGGCCAGGTTCAATCTCTGTTCAGAGAACTAGATCTCACATGAAGCAACCAAGACCCAGAGTAGCCAAATAAATATTTTTTTAAAAAATTTAAAGGCATAATATTAGAGTCTTCTAAAGTTTGTTAAAAAGAGAAAATGAGAATTACTTGAACACAAGCATGGGGATATTACCACAGTGATCTGACAACTGAGATGGCAACTAAGTGGCAAATGGGCAGGTAGCATATACAGCATGGATGCAGTGGACAAGGGGATGATTTATATCCTGGACATGATGGAGGGGGGTGTTGCAAGATTTAATCATGCTACTCAGAGGGGTTCACAGTTTAAAACTATGAATTGTTTACTTCTGTGATTTTCCATTTAATATTTTCAGACTGCAATTGACCATAGGTAACTGAAACCACAGAAAGCAAAATTGTGGATAAGGAAGGACTGCCATACACTGGTAAATAAACTAAGCATGTCACAGCTCATTGTGGACCTAGAATCTAATATTGTTCTATAATTTATAATAATTCGCATTATTCTTATGGGTCTGCATTTTAGGGAAAAAAATGGGACAGTCATAACATTGAAGATTGGTACAAAACCCAAGGGAGGAAACTAAGGTGAGTTACACACACAGTAGACAGTGTCCCACATGAAAGTCCTGGTATGTCATAAACTTATTTTTTTTTTATTTTTTTAAATTTTTATTTCTTTATGTATTTATTTCTGGCTGTCCTAGGTCTTTGTTGCTGCACAGGCTTTTTCTCTAGTTGTGAAGAGTAAGGGCTACTTTCTAGTTGCAGTGCATGGGTTTCTCATTGCAGGGGTTTCTCTTGTTGAGCACATGCTCTAGGGTATTCAAGCTTCAGTACTTGCAGTATGTAGGCTCATTAGTTGTGTGTGGCACATGGGCTTAGTTGCTCTGCAGAGTATGGCATTTTCCCAGATCAGGGATCCAACCCATGTCTCATGCATTGGCAGGTGGGCTCTTTACCTGTGAGCCACAAGGGAAGCCCCATCATAGCTTTTTAAAATAAGAAAATAAAACAAAATAATCCCAGCTTCAAATTTATTTATCCTTAATTCTTTTTCCACTGAAAGTATTTATTGAAATGTGACATGAGTGTTCCTTGTTTGTAACTTTATCCACTTTGGGAAACAATATTAAGAAACTCCACATATTAATATCACTGTTTTCATAATAGCTATATTATGAAAACACTCTTTTCATAATAGTCCTGTTACAGAGCTTTCAAACAGTTTAGAAAAGGCAAAAAACATTCACTTTTGCTATAAAATATAAAAATGTAGTTCTAATACCCTACTAATAAATGTGAAATTATTAAAGAAATCAATAATTTCTCATTTTTTTACAGAAGTCATGTGGTAGAAACACTCTGAAAGCAAAGAAGGTAGTCAACATAGAGAAACTGTTAGCCAGATTCTAAATCTTAATCTGAACCAGAAAACTCCTTCTGAAGTAAAACCATGTGAATGTCATGTGTGTGGAAAAGTCTTCTTGCATCATTTATGTCTCAATAGGCACATCTGATCTCACACTGTACACAAACCATATGAGTATCATGAATACGAGGGGAAACCATATAAATGCAAGGAATGTGGGAAAACCTTCAGTTACCACAAATCTGTTCACAGACATGAAATGACTCACACTGGAGAAAAGCTATGAATGTAAGGAATGTGGGAAAGTCTTCACATGGTTCACAACCTTTTGAAGACACATGGTAACACACACTGGAGAAGGACACTATAAATGTAAGGAATGTGCGAAAGACTTTAGTTGTCCCACTTCATTTCGAGCCCATGAAAGAACTCACACCAGAGAGAAGCCCTTCATATGTAAGCAGTGTGTTAAATTCCTCAGGTCTCCTCTAGGCTTGCAAATCCATGAAAGAAACCACACTGGAGAAAAACCCTATGAATGTAAGCAGTGTGGTAAAGCCCTCAGCTGTCCTAGTTCCTTTCAAAGACATGAAAGGATCCACACAGCAGAGAAACAATATGAATGTAAACAATGCGAGAAAACTTTCAGTTCTCCTCTAGGTCTGCAAATCCATGAAAGAATTCACACTGGAGAGAAACCTTATGAATGTAAAGAATGTGGGAAGGCCTTCATTTCTCTTTCAAGCATTCAAACACATAATAACGCACACTGGAGATGGACCTTACAAGTGTAAGGAATGTGGGAAAGCCTTCATTTGTCCCAGTTCATTTCAATCACATGAAAGGATTCACACTGGAGAGAAGCCATATGAATGTAAACAGTGTGGTAAAACTTTCAGTTGGCCCAGTTCCTTTTGAATAAATGAAAGAACTCACACTGAGGGGAAACCCTATGAATGTACAGCATGTGGGAAAACCTTCATTTATAGCACAACCTTTCAAGGACACATGAGAAAGCATACTGGAGAGAAACCCTATAAATGTAAAGAATGTGGGAAAGCCTTCATTTCTCCCTCCAGCATTCGGACACACTTGATAATGCACACTGGAGATGGACCTTATAAGTGTAAGGAATGTGGGAAAGCATTCAGTTTTCCCAGTTCTTTTCAAATTCATCAGAGGAGTCACACAGGAGAGAAGCCCTATGAATATAAACTGTGGCAGAGCCTTCAGTTGTTACACATCCTTTCGAACACATGAAAAAACTCACACTGGAGAAAAACCTTATGAATGTACAGAATGTGGGAAAGCCTTCATTGATCACATTACCTTCAGAGGGCACATAAGAATGCACACTGGCGAGAAACCATACAAATGTAGAGAATGTGGGAAAGCCATCCCAATTCCTTTCAAAGGCATGAAAGATCTCATACGTTGTAGAGGCCCTAAGCCAAGCAGTGTCCTTTTACCTTTCTTGTGTAAATTCTTTTAGTTGTATATGTTGGATCACCAATTGGTCAAACTGTTTCAGATTTTTTTTTCTTTTGCTTCCTCCCTCCCTTCCTCCCTGACTGTGTTTTCATCACTGGATATACCTCAGGGGAAGAGGTGTCCTCTCTACCCTGGTGTTTGTCATTTTTTTCCTCCAGAGAGCCTCACATCAGTGCTATTAATGTTAGGGGTCTCTCCATATGATAGCTGGTTGCTTTATGGCTTAGCTCAGGTTTGAACTAATAATATCTTTGCTGACCACAGGGGTGCCATGGTGTTGTCCCTAAAACTTCAAGGGTAGAATCTTCGTTGCGGTACAGGTAGGGGCTACAGCACCAGACGTACCCAAGAGTCTGATGGTGGTGTTCCATCATTAAGTCATGTCCAACTCTGCAACCCCATGGACTGCAGCATGCCAGGCTCCTCTGTCCTCTGGTTTCTCACGGAGTTTGCTCAAATTCATGTCCATTGAGTCACAAATGGCTACAGTCCATAGAGTCACAAAGAGTCGAACATGACTGAAGCAACCTGGCATGCACACACTAGTGTTTCGTGGTTAAGACTCTGAGCTTCCACTGCAAGGGTCACAGATTTGATCCCTGGTCAGGGAACTAAGAGCCCTCATACCACATGCTGCAGCCAAAAATTTTTTTCTAGTTTTTTAATAAAAATCTTACTCTCACAGGAAATAAAATTGCAAACTGCTGAGGAAAATCAGTTACAGGGCCTTAATAATCAACAGAATCACAAGTATTCAAATCAGCTGAGATAAGCAGCCCACAGCTCAGAAGGAAAATCTACATTCTGAAGGCTTCCCAAGTGGCTCAGTGGTAAGGAATCAGCCTGCCAATGCAGGAGATGTGGGTTCAATCACTGAGTTGGGAAGATTGCCTGGAAGAGAAAATGACTACCCAGTTCAGTTTTCTTGCCTGGAAAGTCCCATGTACAGAGGAGCCTGGCGAAATACAGTCCATGGGGCCGCAAAGAGTCAGACATGACTGAGCAACTAAGCATGCACAAAGGTGAAACACTGTAAAGCTTTGGTCTCCAGACTCCTGGTTGAAATTGAACTACTGGCCCAGGTCAGTCCCTAGAGAAGCAGGATGGGGCCACCAGAGCAGCCACAGGAGTAAACAGCTCTGGGAGCTCTGCCCACCCTCCTCTCCCTGGGAAATAATGGGGAAAAGCTCACTCTCTGGGGCTTCCATTCTCACAATGAGGAAACCCTCACCCAGATTCACCTAAAAGTTCTTACCCAAAGGACTCTCAAATTCCATACCTTCTGCCAGAAGACAGAACATGTGACCTTCACAGATTTTTTTCCCAATGGGCAGAAGTTACTCAGAGTGCACCTACATTGTGAATGTAAAACTGTAAACCACATGTTTTCTTTTTTATTGGCTGTGCCAGGTCTTAGTTCTTGTGTGTGGGATCTTCAGCTGTGGCATGCAGAATCTAGTTCCCTAACCAGGGATTGAACCTGGGCTCTCTGCATTGGGAGTATGGAGTTTTAACCACTGGACCACCAGGGAAATCCCTCCAAACTACATCTAGAAACAGGCACAAAGGAACCATAGTTAAACTTTGAGAAGGGCCTCACCAGGCCACCCCAACACAGGTGCATCCCCAGCTTTCCAAGGTTATAGCTTCTGTCTGTAGCAAGAGCTCTTTCTCAGGTGGGTGTGAGCAGGAACACACCTACAAGGGAGGTTTTCAGGAAGAATCATCTGGCCTGTAAGTTCTCCCCTTTGCAGCCTCAAGGCAGGGACTTAGCTTGAAGACACTGACCTCAGGCTCTGCTCCCATTCATGTTGCTCTGGACCAGCATTGAGATTTTAAAAGTGAAAAACCCGGCAGCGTTTACCGGCGGGGCGGCCGGTTTTGTGAATGAAACAATGGCTACAGACTCCCCCAGAAGACCCAGTCGTTGTACTGGTGGAGTTGTGGTTCGCCTGCAGGCTGTCACGGAGCAGTCCTACATGGAAAGTGTCGTGACTTTTCTGCAAGATGTTGTGCCTCAGAGTACTTCATATGAAATGCTGGACTGGATGAATCACAAGCTGGAATCAAGATTGCTGGGAGAAATAACAACCTCAGATATGCAGATGATACCACTTTAATGGCAGAAAATGAAGAGGAACTAAGGAGCGTCTTGGTGAAGGTGAAAAAGGAGAGTGAAAAAGCTGGCTTAAAACTCTACATTCAAAAAACGAAGATCATGGCATCTGGTTCCATCACTTTGTGGCAAATAAATGGGGGATATGTGGAAAAGTGTCAGATTTCATTTTCTTGGGCTCCAAAATCACTGCAGACAGTGACTACAACCACAAAATTAAATGACGCTTACTCCTTGGAAGAACAGCTATGTCAAACCTATACAGTGTTTTAAACAGCTGGAGACATCACTTTGCTGACCAAGGTCTGTCTAGTCAAAGCTGTGTTTTTTTCATTAGTCATGTATGGATGTGAGAGTTGGACCATAAAGAAGACTGAGTGCCGAAGAATTGATATATTCGAACTATGGTGCTGGAGAAGACTCTTGAGAGTCCCTTGGACTGCAAGGAGATCAAACCAGTCAATTTAAAGGAAATCAGTCCTAAATATTCATTGGAAGGACTGATGCTGAAGTTCCAATACTTTGGCCACCTGATACAAAGAGCTGACTCATTGGAAAATACCCTGATACTGGGAAAAATTGAGGGCAAGAGGAGAACGGGACAACAGAGGATGAGATGGTTGGATGGCATCACTGACTCAATGGGTACGAGTTTGAGGAAACTCGGGGAGATAGTGATGGACAGAGAAGCCTGCCTTGCTGCAGTTCATGGGGTCACAAAGAGTCAGACACAACTTAGCGACTGAACAACAACAATAAATCCAGACTCTGCCATTTTGCATTCAGCCACTTGGAAAATGATGCATCTTTGCTGAGGTTATGTTCCAACTCCTGCTTTATCCTGGAAATCACTGAATTCATGGAGCCTGAAAATTATTCGCTGGGTTTCCAAATATCCCTAAAAGGGAGAAAATGTGTTGTCAGACTTATATCAGCTTCTTCAGCTGTCACAAATAGTGTGAACTCCTGCCGTGTTTAACAGATGTCATTGATGGCTGGGAGAGGCCCTAAGCTGTGCCCTTTGATTTAATAATTGTACTTAGGAAAACTTACTAAAAAATTCTCAGAAAAATAAAGTTACAGCCTAGAACTTTTCAGTGAGAAATTTTGACAATTTACAGTGTGAAAAATTGTAACCACAGAACTTCCCTGGTGGTCCAGTGGCTAAGACTCTGTGTTCCCAATGTAGGGGGCCAGGGGCCAGGGTTAGATCCCTGGTCAGGGGACCAGATCCCACCTGCTGCAACGAAGACCCAGTGGAGCCAAATCAATCAATCAATAAAATTGTAGCCTGCCCAAATGTCAGTAATGGTCAAGCAAATTATATGTGGTCTCTGTAGAATAATTTGATATAATTAAAATTAATACTTTTGACAAATAAAAAAAAAGTGACAAACCCATTGTTTGAAGAATCCAGTGCATGCATGCTAAGTCACTTCAGTCATGTCTGGCTCTTTTCAACCCTAGAGACTGTAGCCCACCAGACTCCTCTGTCCATGGAGTTTTTCCAGGCAAGAATACTGGAGTGGGCTGTGGTGCCCTCCACTAGGGGATCTTCCTGACCGAGGGATCGAACTCATGTCTTTTATATCTCCTGCATTAGCAGGCAGTTTCTTTACAACTAGTGCCACCAGGAAAGCCTGAATAAAATCACTCAAACCTAGTGTTTATATGTAAAAAAGGGAAGAAAATTGTAAGGCTCTTTTTTTAGTTCAGCTAGAAAACTCACAACTATATAATGTCTATTCCTTTCAGAAGATGAATATGGCAGTTGTTATTTCCAGAAAGAAATCACTTGGAAAAAAATCACATTAGAACCCATCTAAGTGCGGCAAGTCTAAGCCCTGATAGTCCATTTGAAACAACCCACAAGAAAAGGACAGACTGTAGCAGGGGCCATCCCAGAACAGCAAGCACCCCACCCAACCCCCCCACCCCCGCTGCCACTTCCAGCCATGTCCTCCACTTGCCTCTTGTCTGTAGAAAAACCTTAGCGTCCTAGGCCTTCCCCAGGTTCTAAAGAGTAAATTTAATCAGAGGAGTGAGAAAATGAAGAAAGAAAGGTCAACAGTCAAGCAAGACAAAACAATAATACTTCAGCCAGTAAAGTCAAGGACTTTCATTCTTCCTCAAGTGCATGCTAAGTTGCTTCAATCATGTCTGACTCTTTGCAACTTCATGGACTGCAGTCTGCCAGGCTCCTCTGTCCATGGGATTCTCCAGGCAAGGATACTGGAGTGGATGGCCAGATCTTCCAGGGGATCTTCCCAACCCAGGGAGTGAAATCTTGTCTCAGGCATCTCCTGCATTGCTAGGCAGGTTCTTTACCACTAGCACCATCTGGGAAGCTCTGCTCCTCAAGGACTACAGGTAATATTCTGAGCCACATCCTCTTAGCTGTTTTGCAGATACTGAAGCCCCCACCAAGTGGAAGAAGTTAACCGTATGCAGCCCACAAGCAAATAGACCTCAGATTGGTTGGAACCAGAAGGTTGATGATGTTGACTCCCAAAAACATCAGAAGAATGTCTGCCAGCTGATCATGCACCCCACAAACCCCTCTCCCTCATCCTATCTTTAAAAATCTTTCCCTGAAAGCCTTCCAGGGGTTCAGGACTTTTAAGCACTAGCTGCCTGGACTCCTTGCTTGATGCCCTACAATGAATGCCATACTTTCCTTCACCATATCCCAGTGTCAGTAGATTGACTTTTCTCTGCAGGGGTGAGTGAACCCAAGTTTGGTTCCTACCAAGACCTCAGAATAGTTATGCACACTCCCACAGAAATAAAAAAAAAAGGAAGAATTCTTAGCAAGTGGAATGTAATAACACTGAAATCATTATTTCATTTTTCTGAAACACTCCTTTCTTGCTCATTTGAAACATTTTATTCTTATTAATGACGTTTTATAAATGGAAAAATGAGACTCAAGTGAATAAATTTTTCAAGGTGACAAACAGCAAGGGGCAGGTGCTGACAGGTGAGTTTCCAAAGAAGAACCTCAACCCAAATGTCTTTCCCAAGGATGTCTGTGACCAGGAAAGATTTCAGAGGGTTTTATACAACACAGTTCCAGGTGGTTATTCTCTGCTTAGCTCTCATGTAAAATAGCCAAACAAAAGAATAAATCTTTTTAAAGTGAGCCAAACATTGACTGTGGGGAAATGACAATTAAAATATTGGGTCTGTTTGAAATGATCACGGAGAACAAATAGCTGATGACGCTGTGAATTAGAGAGGACAAGTTGGCTATGAGAAGGTGGGAGGGATCAGAAAGTTTAGGGATTTATTGCCAGCCCTAGGAAGCGTTAGGCAAGAGGGACAGGTCATGGACTTGAGGTCCTACTCCTAAATTTTTGAATAATTCAAAAGACAATGAATGCCGCTTGGGGAGGGAAAAGGGACTGGGGACCCCAAAGACCACAGCTGCTCCCATGCGCCAACCCCTGAAACTGAGTCACAATTGTCCCCAGCTGATCCTTCCTGTGGTCACCGTATAATCTGGAGGAGACAAGGGACTGCAGGGTCAGGGCTTCCCAGAGAGGATCCGGAGCCAAAGTCGCGGGGCACAGTGTAGGGACAGGACCCCCGGGGTCCCGGCTTTCAGCCCCGCCCCCACTAGTGAGCCTGAGTGGACTGAGGTCCCAGAGGCGCCCTCGGCCCACCTAGGTCCGGAGACTCCAGAGCTGACTGCAGAGGGGCCCGTGTCCCACCACGCCCGGGACCCACTCAGTCTCCCCTCCCCGCACACTTCCCGTTTCCCGACTTCTGGGGTCCTCCCAGCCTCCCCACTTCCACTCCCGAATCCGGTGCAGGTCTAGGCGCAACAAAAGCTCCACCTGCGGCGGGGAAGGGCAAGTGAGACGCGATCCCCAGTGCATCCACGAGGAAGAACGTCCACGCCAGGCAGAGAGTGGCCCCACGCACCTGCCCTTGATGCGCTCCCTAGAGGACCCTTCGAAAGGACGCTCCCTCCCCACCACCATCACCCTGCCCCCATGGGTAACAGCAGGTGGAGGTCACGTGGCCAAACAGACCTGGCTTCCGCCCTGACCCTCCAAGGATCCTTGAGTTTAAGCGGAGCCAGCTCCAGACCTGAATGGGACACAGATGTGTAAGCAGAGAACTCAAGGCTGTTTTTAGTGGAATGGACCCCTTGAGGAGCAAGCCCAGAGCACATGGGTTGCCTGGGTCAGGACAGCCTGGAACAGGAAGATCTCCTCCCACCAATCACAAGCGATGAGATGTATTCATTAAATTCTTAGGTATACGCTTTACTCTGGAAGGAGACTGACTTCACATTAGTTTCTGAGTGTGTTCTTAAAGCGCTTTGAGATGTGAACAGCTATAATAGTCCCACAGCAAATTTCCTATTTTCTCTGATATAAGAAAAACAATAAAGAGTTATGTAAATGTGGGATGTACCCAGAAACGACTAATATACTTAAGAGAGTTGATTGATGTTGCTATTGTTCAGTCACTAAGTCTTGTTCCACTCTTTAGGACCCTATGGACTGCAGCACACCAGGCTCTTCTGTCCTCCACTATCTCCGAAGTTTGCTCAAACTCAAGTCCATTCAGTTGGTGATGCCATCCTACCATCTCATCCTCTGTTGTCCCCTTTTCCTCCTGCCTTCAATCTTCCCCAGCATCAGGGTCTTTTCCAATGAATCAGTTCTTCACATCAGGTGACCAAAGTATTGGAGCTTCAACTTCAGCAACAGTCCTTCCAATGAATATTCATGATTGACTGGCTTGATCTCCTTGCAGTCCGAGGGACTCAAAGAGTTTTCTCCAGTGCCACAATTTGAAAGCATCAATTTTCAGGCACTCAGCCTTCTTTATGGTACAAAACTCTTAATGCATTTATCCATTTATTTGAAGGGCTTTGTTGAGTTGCAATACACATACTACATACAATGGGCCACTTTTAAATGGACAATGCAGTGGTTTTCAGTATATTCACAGATACATGCAGTCATCACTGTGGTCCATCTTAGAACATTTATATCATCTCAAAAAGAAACCCCTGTACCCTCTAGCCATCAGTGTCTTCCCATCTTCCTCCTCCAGGCCCTAGGCAATCACTAATCTGCTTTCTGTCCCTCTAGGTTTCTATATTCACTGACTTCATATGAATGGAATTCTATAATATGTGGACTTTTTGGTTAATTTCACTTACTTAGCATAATTTTTCAAGGGATATCCAAGTATTGATGCTTCATTTCTTTTTATGGCAGAGTAATACGCCATGAAATTAAAAGATGCTTTCTCCTTGGAAGGAAATCTATGATAAATCTAGACAGCATATTAAAAAGCAGAGACATCACTTTGCTGACAAAAGTAGATACAGTCAAAGCTATGGTTTTCCCAGTAGCCATGTACAGATGTGAGAGTTGGACCATAAAGAAAGCTGAGCACCAAAGAATTGATGCCTTCGAACTGTGGTGCTGGAGGACTCTTGAGAGTTCCATGGATGGCAAGGAGATCAAACCATTCAATACTAATACCTGAATATTCATTGGAAGGACTAATGCTGAACCTGAAGCTCCAATACTTTGGTCTCCTGATGTGAAGAACTGACTCATTAGAAGAGACCCTGATGCTGAGAAAGATTGAAGGCAGGAGGAGAAGGGGATGACAGAGGATGAGACGGTTGGATGGCATCACCAACTCGATGAACATGAGTTTGAGCAAACTCAGGGAGATAGTGAAGGGCAGGAAAGCCTAGTGTGTGGCAGTCCATGGGGTTGCAAAGAGTTGGACACAACTTAGCGACTGAACAACAGCAATAAAATATTCTATTGTGTGGCTATAGCACATTTCTGTATCCATCTGTTAAAGGACATTGGATTATTACTACTTTTGACTGTTATGAAAACTGTTGCTACACTGCTGCTGCTGCTACTGCTAAGTCGCTTCAGTCGTGTCCGACTCTGTGCGACCCCATAGATGGCAGCCCACCAGGCTCCGCGGTCCCTGGGATTCTCCAGGCAAGAATACTGGAGTAGGTTGCCATGTCCTTCTCCAGTGCATGAAAGGGAAAAGTGAAAGTGAAGTCGCTCAGTCGTGTCCGACTCTTAGCGACCCCATGGACTGTAGCCTACCAGGCTCCTCCGTCCATGGGATTTTCCAGGCAAGAGTACTGGAGTGGAGTGCCATTGCCTTCTCCGGTTGCTATAAGCATTTGTAAAAAAAATAAACGGAAACCTCAATTAGAGTTAGGAGACCACAAGGGGGAGCTCTCATATCCTGCAATGATAGCAGAGCCAAAGAGGAAAAAGGAGGCTTCTTTCCCTGCAAGGACTCAGCCAATGAAAAACCATAGACTCTTTTTTTTTTTACTATCATCACTCTCATAATGTCATTTTCCCTCTGTAAACGCATCCTCCTTCCCCTGCTCTGGGGTGACTGGCTCACAAGTTACCATGGCTTCAGGTCCTAAAGTGTAATTCTCTGCCAATCCCAAGTAAACCCATGTTTGCTGGAGAAATATCTGACAGTTCATTTCAAGTCAATGTATTCATGTACAAGTTTTTGTGTGGACCTGTGTTTTTATTTCACTTTGATACATGCCTGGGAGTGGAATCAATGGGTCATGTGGTAATTCTAGGTTTAATCTTTGAGGAACTGCCAGACTGTTTTCCAAAGTAACTGCATCGTTTTCTATTTTCCACCAGCAGTGTATGAAGGTTTCAATCTCACCATATCCTCATGTATACTTGTTATTCTCTCACTTTTGATTCTAACCATTCTAATGGATATGTAGTTGTTTCTCACTGTGGTTTTTTAATTGAGTTATAATTAGCATATCACATTATATTGAGTTGGCTAGTACTACCTTAGGGAAAAACTTGAATAAACTTTTTGGCCAACCCAGTATTAGTTTCAACTGTACAACATGATAATTCTATATTTGTACGTATTGCAATATGACCACCACAATGAGTCTAGTTAATCTCTCTCACCACACATATCTACCAAAAAAATTTTTTTTTCTTGCAATGAGCACTTTTAAGCTCTACTCTCTTGTGCTCATTTGCCCAGTTGTGTCCAACTCTCCGCAACCCTTTGGACTGTAACCTGCCAGGGTCCTCTGTCCATGGAATTTTTCAGGCAAAAATACCGGGGTGGGTTGCATTTCCTCCTCCAGAGGATCTTCCTGGACCAGGGATTGAACCCAGATGTCCTGCATCTCCCACAATGGTGGGCAACTTCTTTACCACTGAGCCACCAAGGGAAGCCAGTAAATGTTGTTTAGTCACTAAGTCATGTCTGATTCTTTTGCAACCCCATGGACTATAGCCTGCCAGTCTTCTCGGTCCACTTTCAAATATGCAATACAGTACTATTGACTATATTGCTATATTGCACATTACATTCCTGTGACTTATTTTATAAATGGGAATTTGTACTTTTTGACCTCCTTCACCAGTTTTGCCCACCACCCCCACCCTCATGTAGTTTTGACTTGCATTTCCTTGATGTGTAATCATGTCCAGAAATCCTAGTATATCTTTCTTGGAAAAATTTCTATTCCAGTGTTTTGCCACCTTTAAATTGGATTATTTGGCTTTTTATTATTGATTTGTAGGAGTTCTTTATACTTTATCCAAGTCTCTGACAAGATACATAATTTTCAATTTTTTTGCTTTCTGTGGGCTCTTTTCACTCTCTCACTTTGAGAGTTTTTACTTTTGATTGTGATCACATACACATACTATAAAAATTTACATCTTAACTATTTTAAGTGTACAGATCAGCAGTGTGAAATACATTGACTATGGAAAACCAATCTCCAGAGCTGTTTTCATCATGTGGAACTAAAACTCTGTATTCACTAAACAATTCCCCATTCATACCTTCCTCCAGCCCCTGAAACCACTGTTCTATTTTCTGTCTCTATGAATTCCACTGCTATGGGAACCTCACATAAGTGGGATCATGCAGTAGTTGTCCTACTCAGATAGGCTTATTTTACTTCACATGATGTCCCCATGGTTTATCTATGTTTTAACATGTGTCAGAACTTCCTTTCTCATTGAGTGTGTACTCACTTGCTCAGTTGTGTGGGACTCTTTGCCACCACATGGACTGTGGCCCGCCAGGCTCCTCTGTCCATGGGATTTCCCAGGCAAGAATATTGGAGTGGGTTGCCATTTCCTCCTCCAGGGGATCTTCCCAATTCAGGGATTGAAGCTGCATCTCCTGCGTCTCCTGCATTGCAGGCAGATTCTTTACCACTGAGCCACTGGGGAAGCCCCCTTTCTCATTAAATCTGAATAATATTCTATTTCATAATAATATTCTATTACATTCTGAATAATATTCTATTATGCTCCATCTTATTGATCCAGTTGTCCCTGATGGACTCTTGGGTTGCTTCCACATTTTTGCTATTGTGCATAATGGCCCTATGAACAAGTGTACAAGTATCTGTCCATATTTTAGATTCTTTTGAGCATACACCCAGTAGAGGAATCGCTGAATCACATATCACCTCTGTAACTTCTGAGGAACCATCATATTGTTTTCCATACCAGAAGAATAATTTTATATTCACACCAATAGTGCACAAGGATTCTAATGATGTGTTCCCTTTCTTGATGGTGCCCTCTGATGCACAAAATGTATTAATTTGGTGAAATCCAAAATATCTTTTCTTTTCACTCTATTTGCTTTTGGTGTCATATCTAAGAATACTTTGCCAAATCCAAGGTCATAAATATTTCCTTCTGATTGAAAGGTGATAAGATCACTCTTTCTGGGTTTGACATCTAAAAGAGAGGTTCTAACGGAGTAAAGACGCTGAAACTAAGTGATGGGGCAAGTGACTGCTCAAGGGGCAGCAGAGCCAGATCCAGAGTCACCTTCTAGCCCTCGTGTAGGTTGAACTCAGGTTCAGCCAAGTGCTTAGCGTAGCGCCTTGCACAAATTTCAGATCAAGTTGCTGGAATAGGCAGATCCTGTGCTCACCTCCTCCCAGGGACACAACAAAACTACAATCACATATAGAAACGCCGCCTCTGAGACTGACCTGAAGACTGGCATGACAGATCTTCTACACCTAAGGGTATAAGGAAAAGGCCACATTGAGAAAGGTAGGAGGTGCAGAGTCCTGGTCTAGTGAGAACCAACCGCCCCCACACTCCTGTGAGGCAACCCTCAAACAAGAGAGATATCACAAATGCAGAGGTACCCCCTGATGAGCAGGGGTCCAGGTCCCATATCAGGCTCCCCAGCCTGGGGAGCCTGCACTGGGAAGCTGAGGGCCCATAACAGCTGACTTTGAAAACCAGCAGGGCTCACATCTGGGGGAGCCCAGGAGCTGTAGGAAAGGGAAGAGACTCCACTCTTTAAGGACTCATGCAGAAACTCACTCCAAAGTCCATCACAAAGGCAGCAGCTTGAAAAGCACCTGGGCCATACAAAAAGGAAAGTCATCGGCTAATTTCAGGGTATGCACCAGAGGGCAGGGGTCCAGTGGAACTTTGGGGACAGAAGTGCTGGCAGACGTCATTCGTTTTTTACTTTCTTTCCACATATCTGGCCTGGTGCTGGTGAGCACCATTTCTATCAGTCTCCATCAGCCTAACTAACATCACCTGCCCTGCCCCTGCTTTCTCCTAAGAACTCATCTACGCACCAGCACCCCCTCCCCAGAAGCAGTTTCAGGCAGGGCCTGTAGACATGTGGACCAGGGACCAGCTCGACCTACTAAGGCCGTCTGCAGCAGTCACTGACAGGTCTGCCTGGGGACAAGCCTCACCCGCCAGCATGTCTACAACAACTGCTGTCCACCCATCACAGGAGGGCACATGCAGGGGACACCCCTGGGACACCTGGCTTTGTGGACCAGGGAAGATGGCACCACTGGATCCTATAGGATACCTCCTAAATAAGGCCACTCTTTCAAGGCTGGGCAACATAACTGATATACTCAGAAACAGAGTTAGGCAAAATGAAGGTACTACAGAATCTTTCAAAGAATATCTTTCAAACATGAGGATCTCTCAGAGAAACAACTAAATGAAGAGGAGATAAGAAACTTATTAGATAAAGAATTCAGAGTAACACTTGTAACGATGTTCCTCAGACTCAGTAGAAAACTGGATGAATTCGATGAGAGAATCACCAAAAGCCTGAGCGAGTTGCAAGCCTCCTTCAGCAAAGGGCTAGAAACTATAAAAAAGGAAGGTTTAAAACTGTTGAATTCATTTACTAAAACCAAAAATACACTAGTGGAAACCAGCAGGAGGTCAGAGAAGGCAAGAAAACAGACTGGTGATCTGGGTGACAAAGGTAGTAAAAGTCACTCAATCAGAAGAGCAAAAAGGAAAGAGAATAAAACAGAAAAACAAGGAAAAGGCCCAAGAGGGGTCCCAACTTCTCCAGCAGGGGAAGGAGCAGCCATGGCCAAGCAGACCAGCTTCGAGTCCTCTCCCCACTCGCAGCATGTGCCCACCCTGCTGCCAGGGTGCCCCAGAGGAAGGTCAGCTCCTCATCGGGGAGGGGGAAGGAGGAGCCCAAGAGGAGACCTGGCAGGATGTCAACTAAACCTACTCCTGCCAAAGTGGAAACAAAGCCAAAGAAGGTAACAAAAAAGGGGACAGAAAAGTGCGAACAAAAGGGGAAAAGGGAGCAAAGGGAAAACAGGTGGAAATGGCCACCCAAAGACTAAAGATGTACCTGCATCAAATGGAGAGCCTGAAAACAAGGAGAGCCCAGCCTCTGACGGAGCAGGAAAGAAAGAAGTTACGTGTGATCAGTATCACCCTCCCGAGCCTATCAGTGGTTCCTGTCCACCTTCTTGTACAATACAAAGGGATATTTTTATCAATTATGTTGTACATGCAAAGTTTTTTAGTAGCTCTAGTAGTATTTTTAAGAAGATAGAAATCCTACTTCATCCGTTTTTAAGGTGCAAATGCCTTTTTTTTAATTTGAGCATAGTTGATTTACACTGCTGTGTTAGTTTCAGGTGCACAGCAAAGTGAATTAGGTATACATATATCCACTCTTTTTTTTAGAGTATTTTCCTAAACCAGAGTATTGAGTGGAGTTCCCTGTGCTATACTGTATACTGTGCTATACAATAGGTCTTTATTATCTGTTTGATATATAGTATGTGTCTTTGTCAACCCCAATTTATCTCTCCCTCCCCCCTACCCTGTAAGCATAAGTTTGTTTTCTACATCTGCGACTCTATTTCTGTTTTGTAAGTTTATTTGTGCCATTTTTTAAGATTCCACATATAAGTGATATCACATGATATTTGTCTTTCTTTGTCTGACATTACTCAGTTTGACAATCTCTAGGTCCATCCATGTTGCTGCTATAAATACTTTTTACTTAAGAGTTGAAATTATTTCCTGGTTGGTTGGTTTTGGGTTTTTTTTTGTTTCTTTTGGTACAACCAGAAAATACTAGTATGTTGAATGTGGGAAGTTTTGATTGTGTTTGGTGTCATCTTAATGTTCCGTAGATGGTTTAGCTTTTATATCCTATGATACAAAGCATATTAAATGGCAGTTTTGAGTCAATAGTGCATTTAATGTCTTAAATTTTTTTTTTTTTGGCCGTGACACGCAGCATGAAGGATCTTAGTTCCCTGACCAAGGATCAAACCCATGCCCCCTGCATTTGGAGCATGGAGCCTTAGCCACTGGACTGCCAGGAAAGTCTCATTGAACACTTTAAATTTCTTCTCTCCCCCTTTTGTTTTTGGGTAGAATTGTTTCCCAAAGCAAACCACTTCTTTATCTTGGCTCTCTGGTCAGAATTTTGTACACTCTGTAACACCTTGGGTCATGGTAGTCCGATTTTCTTAGTAACTTTGCTAATGTGCTGTGAACACATAAAAAATTTGAAAAACTTCACTATGTATTGTACATGATACTAAGTTGTGAATTAGTGGGACTTATGATGTAACAACATATCCACATTTGACTCAATTACAAGCACTGAAATTGAAGCTGTGATCAAAAATCTCACAAAAAACAAAACCCCAGGACCAAATGGCTTCACAGGAGAATTCTATCAAACATTTAGAGAAGATCTAATGCCTATCCTTCTAAAACTCTTTCAAAAAATTGCAGAGGAAGGAACACTTCAAACTCATTCTATGAGGCCACCATCACCCTGATACCAAAACCAGACAAAGACGACACAAAAAAAGAAAACTGCAGGCCAATATCACTGATGAATACAGATGCAAAAATCCTCAACAAAATTTTAGCAAATAGAATTCAGCAACACATCAAAAAGCTCATATACCATGATCAAGTTGAGTGTATGCCAGGGACAAAAGGATTCTTCAATATACACAAATAAATCAATGTGATATACTATATTAACAAATTGAAAGATAAAAACCATATGATAGTCTCAATAGATGCAGGGAAAGCCTTTGACAAAATTTAGTACCCATTTATGATTAAAACTCTTCAAAAATGGGCGTAGAAGGAACCTACCTCAATAGAGTAAAGGCCATATATGATAAGCCTACAGCAAACATTATTCTCAGTATGAAAAACTGAAAGCATTCCCCCTAAGATCAGAAACAAGACAAGGGTGTTCACTTTCACCACTATTATTCAACATAGTTCTGGAAGTCCTAGCTACCACAATCAGAGAAGAAAAAGAAATAAAAGGAATCCAGATCAGAAAAGAAGAAGTAAAGCTCTCAGTTTGCAGATGACGTGATACTGTACATAGAAAACCCTAAAGATAGTATAGAAAATTACTAGAGCTAATCAGTGAATTTAGCAAAGTTGCAGGATACAAAATCAATACACAGAAATCACTTGCATTTCTGTATACTAACAATGAAAAATCAGAAAGAGAAATTAAGGAATCAATCCCATTCACCACTACAACAAAAAGAATTAAATATCTAGGAATAAACTTGCCTAAGGAGATGAAAGAACTGTACACAGAAAATTATAAGACAGTAATGAAAGAAATCAAAGATGACATAAACAGATGGAGAGATATTCCATTGTTCCTGGGTAGGAAGAATTACTATTGTGAAAATGACTATACTACCAAACACAATCTACAGATTCAACGCAATCCCTATCAAATCACCAATGACATTTTTCACAGAACTAGAACAAAAAATTTCACAATTCATAGGGAAACACAAAAGACCCCGAATAGCCAAAACAGTCCTGAGAAATAGAATGGAGCTGGAGGAATTAACCTTCCTGACTTCAGGTTATTCTACAAAGCTACAGTCATCAAGACAGTATGGTACTGGCACAAAAACAGAAATATAGACCAATGGAACTAGATAGAAAGCCCAGAAACAAACCCAAGCACCTATGGGGACCTTATTTTTGACAAAGGAGGCAAGAATATACAATGAGGCAAAGACAACATCTTCAATAAATGGTGCTGGGAAAACTGGACAGCTACATGTAAAAGAATGAAATTAGAATATCTCCTAACACTATATGCAAAATAAACTCAAAATGGATTAAAGACCTAAATGTAAGACCAGAAACTATAAAACTCTTAGAAGAAAACATAAGCAGAACACTAGATGACATAAGTCAAAGCAAGATCCTATATGACCCACCTCCCAGACTAATGGAAATAGAAACAAAAGTAAACAGGTGGGACCTGATTAAGCTTAAAAGCTTTTGCACAGCAAAGGAAACTATAAGCAAGGTGAAAAGACAACCCTCAGAATGGGAGAAAATTATAGCAAATGAAACAACTGACAAAGGATTAATTTCCAAAATATACAAGCAGCTCATACAACTGAATGCCAGAAAACAAACAACCCAAAGAGTGGGAAAAAGACCTAAAGAGACATTTCTCCAAAGAAGACATACAGATGGCTAACAAACACATTAAAAGATGCTCATCGTTGTTTATTATTAGAGAAATGCAAATCAAAATCACCATGAGATGTCACCTCACACTGGTCAGAATGGCCATCATCAAAAAGTCTACAAACAATAAATGCTGGAGAGGGTGTGGAGAAAAGGGAACGCTCTTGCACTGTTGGTGGGAATGTAAACTGATGCAGCCCCTATGGAAGACAGTAAGGAGATTCCTTAAAAAACTAGGAATAAAACCACCACATGACCCAGCAATCCCACTCCTAGGCATACACCATGAGGAAACCAAAATTGAAAAAGACATGTGTATTCCACTGTTCATTGCAGCACTATTTACAATAGCTAGAACGTGGAAGCAACCTAGATGTCCATCAGCAGATGAATGGATAAAGTTGTGGTACATATACACAATGGAATATTACTCAGCCATAAGAAGGAACACGTTTGAGTCAGTTCTGATGAGTAGATGAACCTAGAATCTATTATACAGAGTGAAGTGAGTCAGAAAGAGAAAGATAAATATCCTATTCTAACGCACATATACGGAACCTAGAAAAATGGTACTGAAGAATTTATTTACAGGGAGGCAATGGAGAAACAGACATAGAGAATAGACTTATGGACATGGGGAGAGGGGAGGAGAGGGTGAGATGTATGGAAAGAGTACCATGGAAACATATTACCATATGTAAAATAGACAGCCAACGGGAATTTGCTGTATGGCTCAGGGGCTCTGTATCGACCTAGAGGGGTGGGATGGGGAGGGAGATGGGAGGGAGGTTCACAAAGGAGGGGATATATGTATACCTATGGCTGATTCATGTTGAGGTTTGACAGAAAACAACAAAATTCTGTAAAACAATTTTCCTTCAATAAAAAAATGCACCGAAAAAAATTTTCTCCTACGTTTTTTGAGTGTGATAGCTTTTTGTTTGTTTGTTTGTTTACTGCACTGGGTCTTCAATGCTGTGCCCAGGCTTTCTTTAGTTGCGATGTGAGCAGGGGCTACTCTCTAGTTGCAGTTTGTTGCGGAACACAGGCTCCAGGCAGGCAGACTCAGTAGTTGAGGTTTGTGTACTCTACAGGGTGGGCTCAGGAGTGGAATGCAAGCTTAGATGCTCCACAGCATGCGGGATCTTCCCAGACCAGGGCTCAAACCCATGACCTCTGCATGGCAGGTGGATTCTTAATGACTGGACCACCAGGGGGGTCTCCACTTGTGAACTGTTCATGCTAATGATACGGTGGGGCAGTCAGAACTGGGTTTTCCGCGGCTTCAAGCACCCGGCTGAAGGACTTGGACTTGCTCTACAGAGCACTAGAAAGTAGGGGCAAACCAGAGAATCTTAGCAGACCTGGGTGGATGACTAGGAGTTGAAGGCTGGGACAGGTCATATAGTTAAAGCTATGGTTTTTTCCAGTAGCCATGTATGGATGTAAGAGCTGGACCATAAAGAAGGCTGAGTACCGAAGAACTGATGCCTTCGAACTGTAGTGCTGGAGGACCCTTGAATGTCCCAAGGACTGCAAGGAGATCAAACCAGTCAATCCTAAAGGAAATCAACCCCGAATATTCATTGGAAGGACTAAAGCTGAAGCTTCAATGCTTTGGGCCACCTAATTGGAAGAACTGACTCTGGGAGTTGGTGATGGACAGGGAAACCTGGTGGGCTACAGTCCATGGGGTCGCAAAGAGTCGGCCACGACTGAGCAGCTCAACAACAACAACATACACTGCCCAAAGACCGGTCCTCTGAGAATCTCTCCGGTTTGCAATTTTCTGAGAAGCCAGCTGCTCATCAGACTGTCCTGCAAACATCTAAATCCCCGCGTAGCTCACTCATCCCTCCCTGGGGAGTTACTCGGGGGCAGACCTTGACTGGCTCCATCGCAAGACCCCCTCCGCGCCTCGCACAAGGGGGCCCTTTGCGCATCCAAAAGGGAACGCGGTCTGCAGGACGTTGCTGCAGTTCAGGATGTGGCCACGCGGGGGCAGTAGTGTCCAGGTCAAAAGTCTAAGAAAGGCGCCCGGCGTTCTTCAGGCTGCAGGGGATCACGCGAGCTTCCGAGGTCAAGACTTCAGGCTTTTTTAAAATGGGTTTGGAGGAAACCACCACGATCCGGTTTTTTCCCACCTGCCATACCCACCAAGTAGCTGTGTCTCGCAGCCCAGCAGCTGGTGGAAGTTACGCAAAACCTATTAGATTAGTTTCACCTCTGCTCTGAATTCTCCGTGGCGCCCACCTCACTGGGGGAATCTCTTCCCTGCAGCCCCCAAACCCCACCACATCCCATCTTCGTTTCCTCCCACTTTTCCCCTTGCTCCATCTGTTCCAGCCACACTGGCTTTTGGGTTCCTCAAATCAAACTCATAACAGTGTTTGATTTGGGGAAGCTTTGATGCCTAGAAAAACCCATCTTGGTGGTCACTTTGTAAACATACAATTTAAATCATACCTTTAGGAACAAGAGTTTCCCTTAAGTGTTTGGTTCCAAGGATAGCTATCCTGTTACCTATACACCTGTCAAAGCAGACTATCATTTTCAAAGAGGTCAGTGAGTGCATCTTTGAGTCCATTCAGAAATGTAGTGAATTGAAATCTCTTAAATATTGTAGATAACATTTTTACAAAGTAGTATATTTGGATTCTTTCATCTTAAATGCCTCCACCAAGCAAATGCTTCTGAAATCCTTAGCCACTGTTACAAATCTAAAAATTAAACATATACAGGAATTTAAAATGTTCTTTAAAAAAAAAAAGTTCTTTTAAACATTCTGATAATTCTTCTAAACTCAGTCAGATTATCATATCACTTGTTTAATGTTTACTTATTTATTGTTGGCTGTGCTGGGTCTTCAATGCTGCACGGGCTTTTCTCTAGTTGCTTCAAGCAGAGGCTACTCTCGAGTTGCAATGTGCTGGTTTCTCATTGCGGTGGCTTCTCTTGTTTCGGAGCATGGGCTCTAGGGCATGAGGGCTTCAGTAGTTGCAGCACATGGGCTCAGTAATTGCAGCTCCTAGGCTCTAGAGCACAGGCTCAATAGTTTTGTGGCACACAGGCTTAGTTGCTCCATGGCATGTGGGATCTTTCCGGATCAGGGATCCAACTTGCGTCTCCTGCATTGGCAGGTGGATTCTTCACTGAGCCACCAGGAAAACCCTCATACCACTTTCGTGGTATCACAATGCTCTTCTCCCTCTAGTCATCCACAGGTGCATAGAACCCCCTCTGCTGATTTCCTGTGGTAGCGGATCAGCATTGGGCTTCCCTGGTGGCTCACACGGTAAAGAATCTGCTTGTAATGCAGGAGACCTGGGTTCGAAACCTGGATTGGGGAAACCAGTTGGAGAAGGACATAGCAACCCACTCCAGTATTCTTGCCCTAGAAAATTCCATGGACAGAAGAGCCTGGCAGGCAGTCCATGGGGTCGCAAAGATTTAGCTCACAACCTCCCTTTCCCTGGGCTTTCTTGGTGGCTCAGACAGTAAAGAATCCTCCCACATTACAGGAGACCCGGGTTCCATCCCTGGGTTGGGAAGATGCCCTGTAGAAGGGAATGGCAACCCACTTCAATATTCTTGCCTGGAGAATTCCATGGACAGAGGTGGGCTACAGCCCATGGGGCCTCAAAGAATCTGAAGGGACTTAGCATCCACACAGTCCCTTTCCTTCCACCTGCCTTCCACACCAGGGTAAATTCGATGCTTAGGTTCCTCTGTTGGTCATCTTTGAAATTTTCCTGCAATAGACTTACCTCTTTATTTCTTTTTCCACCAACTGTAATTGCTTTCACTGTTCCAACTGGGTAATACCATAAGTGTTTTTCAAGGCACTTCTTACATGCCAGGCACTCCACAGTATCTCTATACAGATTCACCCATTCAATACCCACAACAACCACAGTCAAATCTCAGACAGGTACCCTTACTCTCCCCATTTTGAAGATGAAAAACTAGGGCCCAGAAAGGTTAAAATACTCTCTCCAGGTCACAGAGCTTTGCAAGCTGCAGAACCTGAGCTGCCTCCACTTACTTTTATTTTTTGTTTTGAATCTCACGGGAGATGAGTAAGCTATTTCCCCCGTGGCTGTAGCTGAGGTTTATCAGAACTCACCCAGTGTACACTTAAGACTTGTACATATCATTGTATGCAAATTTCACATCAAAGAGAAGAACTGTAAGCCAATATTGAGCTTGAGTTAATGGTATAAGCACTGAAACCATGGCAGGGAAGTGTGCAGAAGTCTGCAACATATTAAAACAGGTAAAATGTAAGATGGATGAGTGAATGGATGGTGAGATAGATATTAAAGTGTGCTAAGTAATTTCAGTCATGTCTGACTCTTTGCGACCCCATGGACTATAGCCCACCAGGTTCCTCTGTCCGTGGAATTTCCCAGGCAAGAATACTAGAGTGGGTTGCCATTTCCTTCTCCATGGGGTTCTTCCCGACCCAGGGATCAAACCCATGTCTCTTACATCTCCTGCGTTGGCAGCCAGGTTCTTTACCACCAGTGCCACCTGGGAAGCTTCCAGATATTAAAGCAAATATATTCAAATGTTAATTGCAGTTTCTAGGAGCAAGTGTGTGGGTGTTTGCTGGACAATTCTTTCAACTTTGCTGTGTGTTTGAAATATTTCAGAATACGATGCTGGGACCTCTGTCCTGTGTTCCCCACGGGAAAACCTGTGTTCTCCCACCAAGACAAGCAAAAAGACACTCACACTCAATGTATCCACACTTAGGTTTGTCCAGTTCCCCCAGAATGTTCCTCTCCCTAAGTTTCTTCCTTGGCACTGAGTTCCCAAAAGTTAGGGGTTGTCAGAGATTCCCCCATCTCACCACTGGGATCCAAGATCTTCCTTAGGGTGACCGACTGTCTGGTTTACCCAAGACTGAGGGAGTTCCTGGGATGTAGGACTTCCTATGTTAAATCAGAAAAGCCTCAGGCAAATGGGTATGAATTGGTCCCCTAGCCTCTCAGTGCTGCCTCTTAAACATGTTAGGTTTATACAAATTGCCACTGCCCTGTGTGTTTAGTCGCTTCAGTTGTGTCCGACTTTGCAACTCTTCAGTTGTGTCTGACTAGAGCCCGCCAGGCTCCTCTGTCCATGGGATTCTCCAGGCAAGAATACTGGAGTGGGTTGCTGTGCCCTCCACCAGGGGATTTTCCCAACCCAGGGATTGAACCCGGGTCTCATGTCTCCTGCTTTGGCAAGCGGGTTCTTTATCACTAGGGCCACCGGGAAGCCGCTGCCGTAGTCAATAATACACATAATAGTGATGATGATAATAACAAACAGTGGCAGCTAGCTTATAGCAAGAGCTGGCTATGTACAAGTTCCTCTTCTGCATGTTCCATGTGGCAGGACTTGCGATGCACATGACACTCAGCATCGAACATCGCCTGTATTACAGATGAAAAAGCCGGGCACAGAGAGGTAAAGCCCCCAGCCCACTATCACACAACTAACAACAGGGGAGCTGGAATCTGAACTCAGGCAGACGGCTCAACCACCTTCAAACAGCTATCCTGGAGAGCTGACGCGAACATACCAGTTGCCTGAGGTTGGGAGTGAGGGTCCCCCTCACTGTAGACTCACCCTCCGTCAACAGTTGTCTATGTTTCCATCAGAATGGTTATTTAGGTAAATGCTGTTTTCCTGGTAACAAGATCTTTATTAGCTTATCATTTTTAAAGATGAATTCAATAAAAACATTAATAAGGTAGAAATGAATAATTCCCCGAGGCACCCATCTCCAGAAGATTTCGCTCTTAAACTGGTTCCTGTGGGCACCAGAATTATTTCTTCTTGCTGAGCAGCAACCAAGCGCTTGTAGTTTTCTATCAAGATACAGTGTAACAGGGACTTCCCTGGTGGTCCAGTGGCTAAGAGTCCACACTCCCAATACAGGGGGCCTGGGTTCGATCTCTGATCAGGGAACTGACCCACGTGCTGCAACTAAGACCTGGCACAGTGAAATAAATAAAGAAAAAAGTATATATACATATATATATATATAAAAGGTGTGAAAGTGAAAGTGTTAGTCACTCAGTCGTGGCCAACTCTTTGTCACCCCATGGACTGTAGGCCACCAGGCTCCTCTGTACATGGAATTCTCGAGGCAAGAATACTGGAGTGGGCTGCCATCTCCTTCTCCAGGTGATCTTTCCAAGCCAGGGATCGAACACAGCTTTCCCGCACTGCAGGCAGACTCTTTACCCACTGAGCCACCAGGGAAGCCCTTATAAAAGGTATAGCATGATAAATAATAGATAGGTAGATAGATAGATGGGCTTCCCTGGTGGCTCAGTGGTGAAGAATCTGCCTGCCATGCAGGAGACATCTCTGGTCTGGGAAGATCCCCAGGAGAAGGAAATGGCAACCCAATCCAGTATTCCTGTCTGAGAATCCCACGGACAGAGGAACCTGGCAGACTACAGTCCATGGGATCACAAAAGAGTCAAACACAACTGAGTGACTGAGCATGCACGCATTCACAGATAAAACTCTTAAATAGATAGATAGCAGTAGTTAAATGGATACAGATAGATATAAACAGATACAGAGAAACAGATGATACAGATCTGTCTGTGACTTGCTTTTTCCCAGATTGATCTTATAAAAACACAGCTTGGACCCTATCCTCCAAACCTATCGCCTTCCAAATGAAGTCCACACTCCATGACTCCAGACCCTTGTCCCTGTGATCCTTTTAGCCCCTGATCCCCACCTCCTGAAACCTCCCACCTCAGGCTCTCCTCACCACACATGCCAGTCTGGTGCACACCTCCCTTCACTGACTCGTGCTTGTCAGAAGTGATGTTAACCCCATTCTCCCTTCTCCCCCATCAAGTGTAGATTTCTTGTCCACCCAGATCTGCTTTCAAGGGAATTCCTGGACTGAGGGTGGGGGGATACTTGACAGACTAGAGACCTGGGAATAGGTGATGAGGGTGTGTGTTGAGTCCAGATGTCCAGGAGGCTTGAGGAAGTGGTATGGCATTGAAGTCAGGTACTCAAGGACAAGAAGCTGGGCAGAGAGTGGGCCAGAGGAAAGCACAGCAAGTTCAAAGGCCCTGAGGTAGGAATTTGTTGTTGCTGTTTGGTCACTAAGTCATGTCCGATTCTTTGCAACCCCACTGACTGCAGCATGCCAGGCTTCCCTGGCCTTCACTATCTCCCAGAATTTGCTCAGATTCATGTCCACTGAGTTGGTGACGCCAACCAACCAACTCATCCTCTGTCGTCCCCTTCTCCTCCTGCGCTCCATCTTTCCCAGCATCAGGGTCTTTCCAGTGAGTCAGCTCTTCACATCAGGTGGCCAAAGGATTAGAGTTTCAAGTTCAGCATCAGTCCTTCCAATGATAATTCAGGGTTGATTTCCTTTAGGATTGACTGGTTTGATCCAGGACTATGGATCAAATCCACAGGACTCTTAAGAGTCTTCTCCAATACACTGTCTTTAGTGTGACTTGTGCCCTGTGGCCCAGACAGGAAAGATATGCAGACGGTGACGTATTTCCAAGAGTCCTGCATTATGAAAAAAGCAACAACATTTGGGAATTCCCTGGTGGTCCAGTTGATCAAGACTCCACGTGCTTCCAACGCTGGGAGTGAAAGTTTGATCTTTGGTCAGGGAACTAAGATCCCACATGCTGTGCAGCTTGGCCAAAAAGAATGTTTAGATGAAGCAAGCTGTAAAGGGGTGGTTGTGCTGTGCTGTGCTGTGTCACTCAGTCATGTCCTACTCTTTGCCACCCCATGAACTGTAGCCCGCCAGGTTCCTCTGTCCACGGAGATTCTCCAGGCAAGGATACTGGAGGGGGTTGCCATGCCCTCCTCCAGGGGATCTTCCCAATCCAAGGATCAAACTCAAGTCTTCCACATTGCAGGGAGATTCTTTACCATCTGAGCCACCAGGGAAGCCCTGGTGGTCAGTGGGGTGGTTAGTGGGATGAAACAGGGAAGGTTCAGGCCGGCTGCACATTCAGACTGGAGGTAAAAGCATGTTGTGCAAGGGTGTCCCTTTCTTCCACCTTTCCACAGATAATTCCTGAGCAGTTGCCATGTGGGCCCCAGGTTCTAGATGCCAGAGAAACAGCAGCAAACATGACTGACCAAGACAGTTTTTATCACCTCAGACAGACCTCATTCATCTGGGGAGACAGACTGAAAACAAGATAAGCAGAGTGTGGTCCAACAGGCAGTGATAAGGGCTACGGATAAAACTACCGCAGAATAAGAGGGATTTGGGATGGGGATGGGAGGGGTGCTTTTTATATGAGTTAAAGAAATTCAATACAGTAGACAGGCAGCCACAGGGGTAGCTGGAGAAGAAAGGATCTTCTACGAAAGTGGAACAGCAAGTGCCAAGGCCCTGAGGTCAGAGTGAAGGCTCCTTTTCCAGGAAGGGAGGGTGAGAAAGCCAGAAGAGTGGTCAGAGCTGTGGCAGAGCAGGCAGGGGAGGGCAGGGAGGAACTCAGCCATGGGATTGACGTTGCTATTGGGAAGCAAGGCAGGAGTGGAGGGGGAAGGAGGCTCAGGGCCAAACCCTGATCCACCTCCACGGACAATCAGAACCAGAACTGTGTTCCCTGGAATGAATAGAGAGGAGTTTGCTCAGAACCCCAGAGGTGACCTGAAAGGCCCAGAAATAAATGTTATTTTAAAAACTTTAAAAAAACAAAAAAATAAAAAGATACAGAAAATGTTAACCTTTGACAAGGTCAAAAAGTGGTATCAATAGGACTTCCCTGGTGGTCCAAGGAAGGGCTCTGAGCTTCCACTGCAGGGGGCAAGGGTTCAATCCCTGGTCCAGGAACTAAGATCCCCACATGTCACACAGCAAAGCCCCTCAAAAAAATGCTATCAATTGCATCCCATTCTTCAGAAGAAAAATGTAGGCAGAGAAAAATTAATTAAAAAAAAATACTGAATGGTGATCCTCTAGGCAGACGAGTGTAATCACTTCCCTTGTGCTTTTCAGTATTTTCTGACGTTTCTACAAAGACCACGTAATATGATAGGATAACAAATATTATAGTTTTGTGTGATCTCAAAAAATACAGAAAGCATAGAAGATAATCCTTCCAACGACCCAGACCTGCTACATGAAGAAGCAAATTTAACAATGGATTCTAATTGCTTCCAATCATTTTGTTTTCCTTTTTCGTGAAAGGAAACAGTAGGGATAAATTTGAAGCCCCTTTTCTGGACATCCCTCCTTATCCCTGAGCCCCAATTCCATTCCCTTCCCTGTCTCCTCAGAAAAACAACCACTTCCCTGAATCTGGAGTGAGGTCTTTGTTTCCTGTGTTTACACTCAGACTGCAGATGTTAGGAGGAAGTCTGCATTTATTCTACTGGCAAAATAGCTAAGCACTTTTCAAGCAAAAATCCAAACAGTACAGAAACTATGGGTTTCCCAGGTGGCGCAGTGGTAAAGAATCCGGCTGCTAGTGCAGGAGATGCAGGAGACATGGGTTCGATCCCTGGGTTGGGAAGATCCCCTGGAATAAGAAACGGTAACCCATTCCAGTATTCTTGCCTGGGAAATCCCATGGACAGAGGAGCCTGGCAGGCTACAGTCCCTGGGGTCCCAAAGAGTTGGACATGACTGAGTGACTGAGCACAGCACACAGCACAGAAAGTATAAAATGGAAAGAGAATGCCCCACCCCACACCCAAAGAATGGAAAGTAATTAACAGCTAGAATATAAATTTCACCAGCACTTGGGGCCCAGCAGAGCAGGTTTTTCCTGATCTGTCTTGTTCCCTGCTGTGTCTGTTGGGTACTGGGCATATAGCCGGTGTTCAATGCACGTTGAATCAATGTTTAAGTTTCTTGGATCATGCCTATTTTCAAAGTCAACTTTTTTATTTTGGCATAACTTTAGATTTACAGGAAAATTGCAAAAAAATTAAAATACAGTGCAAAGAGTTCCAACGTATGTCTCACTGTTGCCTCAATGACTAGCATCCTGTACATGTCCCACCTGTAACCACTCCAGGATTGTTTCTTAGTTGTGTTACTCTTCACAAAACTCTGAATGTCACCAGATTTTCCATAAGTGCCCCTTTTCTGGCCCAAGATCCCCATGTTCAGTTTGTCCTCCCATTTCTTGGGTCTCCTCCAGTCTGAGGTACATGTTAGTCACTCAGTCATGTCCAACTCTTAGGGACCCCACGGACTGTAATCTGCCAGGCTCCTCCATCCAAGGAATTCTCCAGGCAAAAATACTGGAGTGGGTAGCCATTCTCTTCTGCAGGGGATCTTCCTGACCCAGGATCCAACCCAGGTTTTCTGCATTGCGGGCAGATTCCTTACTGTCTGAGCCACCAGGGAAGCCCACTGTCCCTCAGAGTTTGCTTTTTCATAACTGGGCAATTTTTGCAGAGTTCTAGGCAGGTTTTCTGTACAGTGGGTTTCCCAGGTGGTGCAGTTGGTTAAGAATCCACTTGCCAATGTAGGTGAGGAAAGAGACTCGGGTTCCACCCCTCCGTCAAGAAGATCCTCTGGAGAACGGAATGACTACCCACTCCAGTCTTCTTGCCTTAAAAATTCCTTGCACAGAGGAGCCTGGAGGGTTGTAGACCCTAAGGTTGCAGAGTGGGACTTAGTGACAGAACAACCACCACCAGCTTCACAAGAAGGCGGGAAGGGTTGTTGCCCTACCTCCTGGAGAGTGTTTCAACATAAATTATCTGCACATCTAAGGAAGATTGAACTTTCTGCCTTCATGCATAATTTAAAGACCAGGAAACTGAGGTTGAGGACGACATACTTCCTCCCTCGAGGGTGGCGGCAGTCCATGACTGACGCCCCACCCAGCGCTGCGATAGGGGGACCCTGGGCACCCCAAGTGTGTAGGTCCCAAGGGTGGAGATTCTGCGTGGGGGGGGGGGGGCGGGGGATGGAAACCGGGACCCCGAGTCACTCTCCCCAGCCGAGCTGCAGTGCAGTCGGCCGGGTCTCGGCCGTCCTCCGGGGTGCGGTGCTTCACCCCCAGTTACAGAAGCGCTGCCTGCACCCCGGAGGCGTGGTGACGCGGGGTGACCCAGCAGGATCCCCGGGTGCGGCCGGCAGGGCCAGGAGGTCCAGGCTCCAGCGCTTCCGGCCGCCGGGTATCACCTGGGCCGCCCCCGGCCGCCGCGTCCTTTAAGCCCGGGCAGCCCCGACGGCGAGCGCCCAGCATTCCCGCAGCTCGGCTCGCTCAGCCGCGCCTGGCCTTGTCCCCGGGCCCCGCCGACTGCAGGTGAGACTGCCCGGCGGGTGTAGACTGGAGGCCTCCACCCGGGGGAGTGGTCTCCGCCTAACCTCGTGACCCACTTCCTGTTTATCTGGGCTGCCTGTGTCCTCAAGCCTGGGGATGGGGGCCCCCATCCACCATCGCAAGGGGCTGTAGAGAGCCATCGTGAGTGCCTACGGGTCCATGGGGCCGGGGAGAAGGGAGGCAGGGAGGGGAGGGGCAGGTCAGACAGGCCTCAAGAGCAGCGGCTGAGGGTGTGAGGGTCAAAAGCCTGTGGTCACACGGCTGGTCACCAGCTCCCTCCTGCCTGGGTTCCTCCTGCAGGAATGAGGGTGGCCTGAGGCGGAGGGGAAGGTGCAGGCAGGACTTCCTGGAAATGGAGGCCCCTGCTGTTTAGGGGAGGGGGGTTGACCCTGGGATTGGGGCTCATATCGGATGTTTCACACACACCTCACACACCGGACCCACAACTCAGCCGGGAGACACAACACACACACACACAGCTGGACTCGGGCACAAGGCAAGGACACACTGGTCCTCGTCCTCCACACTCAGTTCCACTTGAGGACTCGGGCGCGCCTCCCTGGCACGCCACACAGGCCCTTGCCGGTGGCTCAGTGTCCACCGCCGTGGGGATATGGGACAAGCACAGAGCAGGCATGTGACCGAGGCAGGCACGCTTGGCTACACGCAGATAACAGTGCAGACACACCCAGACATGGGCAGACAAACACGTCCACTGAGGACGCGGACACAGGGTGGGTGACTGGCTGGGAGGGGTGCACCGATAGAGCTTAGTGCGCACTCGAGGGCCCATGACACAAACACGCCCCCCTGGCCAAACGCAGGGGCTGTGCGGGCAGGCGAGGCTGCCCTGGAGTGCCAGACCCCACCTCGAATCCCGTGGCCAGCGCTGGGGAACTAACTCCCAGGCTCACATGACCCAAGGGGAGGGCTCCTGGAACCGAGGGGAGGGCTCCTGGAGAAACTGCCTCATCCTCCCTAATGAGCCATTTCCGCCCCCCGGGAAATAAAGGCTCGGTGCCCAGCTGCTTTACACTGGAGCTCACCTGCCTCTCTGAGCCCCCAGGCAACTGGCTTGTGCTTCCCCCAGGGTGAGTGCTGGGCCCCTGCACACCCAGCCCTCCCCACCCTGCTGGCTGGATCCTGCTTGCCCGCCCACTGACCCTCCCAGCCAGCTCTTGCCCTGAAGCCCTGGGAACTCGGGCACCAAGCCAGCCCTGCGGGGAGCCCGTCTCTTCCCCTCCCAGAACAGGGTGAGTGGCGGGTCTCAGGATGGCCTGCTGCTCAAGCCCCAGACGCCTGTCTCTCCCCTCCCAGATGGACATGTGGACGGTGCTGCTCATCCTGCAAGCCTCGCTGGTGCTCCCCCAGGCCGCCGCGCCGCCGCCGCCGCCGCCGCCGCCGCCCCCCCCCCCCCCCGCCCCCATGTTGCGCTTTGTCGCCGTGGGTGACTGGGGAGGGGTCCCCAATGCCCCGTTCTACACAGCCCGGGAAATGGCCAATGCCAAAGAGATTGCCAGGACAGTGCAGATCCTGGGCGCAGACTTCATTCTGTCCCTAGGAGACAATTTCTACTTCAGCGGTGTGCAGGATGTCAACGACAAGAGGTTTCAGGTGTGTGCCTCTGGAGTGGTGGGGGTGGGGGGAGGGCGATGCATGGAGAAGCCTCTAGATCTTTTACCAGAGAGGTTAGAGCGACACTGATGGTTGTACACACCGAGCAGGCACAGCTTCTCCCTTGTTCCTGGCCCCTGAGTTGGTGGGAGCAGCCAGTGGCTGCTTGAACCTGGGGTGGGTGCTGCCCTTCTCTCTGTCTGCTGCAGGAGACCTTCGAGGATGTGTTCTCTGCCTCCCCACTCCGCACCGTGCCCTGGTACGTGCTGGCTGGCAACCATGACCATCTGGGGAACGTCTCAGCCCAGATCGCCTACTCCAGGGTCTCCAAGCGCTGGTGAGCCTGCCCCGTCCTGTCTCTCCTTCCCACCCCGCACCAGCCTCCTCCCTCAGGTGGGCAAAGAGGCCGACTGGCCAGAGCTGAGCCCGGGGCATCTCCGCCCGAGGTGGGCACCTACTGTCTCCTCCATACCATCCGCAGGAAGTTCCCCAGCCCTTACTACCGCCTGCGCTTCAAGATCCCCCGGTCCAACGTGTCCGTGGCCATCTTCATGCTGGACACCGTGACGCTGTGCGGCAACTCTGACGACTTTGCCAGCCAGCAGCCCGAGAGGCCCCGCAACTTAGCAATGGCCCGCACGCAGCTGGCCTGGCTCAAGAAGCAGCTGGCAGCGGCCAAGGAGGACTACGTGCTGGTAGCCGGCCACTACCCTGTGTGGTCTATCGCCGAGCACGGGCCCACCCACTGCCTGGTGAAGCAGCTGCTGCCACTGCTGACCGCGCACAAGGTCACCGCCTACTTGTGTGGCCATGACCACAACCTGCAGGTGAGGGTCCCGAGGGTGGCCTGGGATCCTGGTAAGGGGAGGATGTCCCCAGCCCGGCCAGTGTGACACAATGGGTGGCATTGGGGTCCTTCTGTTTGTGTGTGTGTGCTCAGTCATATCCGACTCTTTGCAACTCCGTGGACTATAGCCCGCGAGGCTCCTCTGTCCATGGGATTCTCCAGGCAAGAATACTGGAGTGGGTTGCCATGCCCTCCTCCAGGGGACCTTCCCCACCCAGGGATCGAACCCCATCTCCTGTATCTCCTGCGTTGGCAGGTGGCTTCTTTACCACTGAGCCACCTGGGAGTTCCCCTCCTGTGTGGGGGCCTCTCAATTATTATTCTCCCTCTAACTCTATGCTTGCTAACCAGAAAACAGCCCAAAGTTCCCTAAAAGCCTTCCCAGGGGTCCTTGTTGCCAATTGCTTACCCAGATCAATATGCTCCCAGAGGTGAAGAAACTGGAGGCTTGGCGGAGGTGGCAAGGGATGGGGGGCCAGGGTTATGTTCCTTGCTCAAAGTGACTCTGTGGTGAAGCACAGACCTGACCCTGCACCCAAGACAGGTGGGCACCAAGTCCACAGTCCACCTAACTGAGGGGCTGGGGGCTCCACTGACCCTGTGTCCTCTGTCCACAGTACCTTCAGGATGAGAACGGCTTGGGCTTCGTGTTGAGCGGGGCCGGGAACTTCATGGACCCCTCGAAGAAACACACGCGCAAAGTCCCCAATGGCTACCTGCGCTTCCACTATGGGGCCGAGAACTCACTGGGTGGCTTCGCCTACGTAGAGATCAGCCCCAAGGAGATGAGCGTCACTTACATTGAAGCTTCAGGCAAGTCCCTCTTCAAGACTAGGTTGCCAAGGCGAGCCAGGTCCGAGCATCAGCACCGCCGCGGGCTCCACGCTGGGGCCTGAGTGAGAAGGCGCCTCCCTGCCGGTGGGTGGGTGGGCCCCACTGGGACACACACACACCCCCTCCCTACTCCCCCTGCCCATGGGCAGGCTTTCTCAGGAGCCCGTGGTGTGATGGCAGAGCAGGAAAGAGAAGGGCAGATGAGGAACTTGTGACATAGATGCCCGTGGCTGAAAGAAACGTGGACACATGTACGGGCTAGAGTGCCAGGCCCCGTGACTGGGCTCGCCCAGCCTGAGTTCTGGGCATTGAGGGGCAAGGAGGGAGGGAGGCAGAGCTCTCTCCTGGATCAGGCATCCTTCTGTCACTGCCGAATAGACAATAAAAAAAAAAAAAATGCAAAGGCTGAACTTGTGTGTTGTGAGCGTCTCTTTCCTTACCTCCCTGGCGAGATGCAATACTTGGGGTTGGAAAGGTTAGGGCTCCCCCACCATCCTTGCTCTGCACCTCCATCTCTCAGTCTCATCTGTAACCAACTGGCCTCATCCATGAGTACAATTTTAAGGCCAAACAGGAACTTAAATTCCTGGTGGTCCAGTGGTTAAGAATCTGCCTTCCTAAGTCAGACGAGGAGAAATACTATATGACATCCCTTATATGTGTAATAAAAAAAAAAATGATACACATGAACTTACAAAACAGAAAGAGATTCACAGACTTAGAAAAAGAACTTATGGTTGCCGGGGGTGAAGAGATAGTTAGGGAGTTTGGGATGGACATGTGCACACTACTATATTTAAAATGGATGACCACAAGGACCTACTGTGGAACTCTGATCAATATTATGTGTCAGCATGAGAGAGGAGTTTGAGGGAGAATGGATACATGTGTATGTATGGCCAAGTTCCTTCATTGTTCACCTGAAACTATCACAACATTGTTAATCCCGATTCAAAACAAAAAGTTAAAAAAAGAAGAATCTGCTTTCCAATGCAGGGGACATGGATTCGATCTCTGGTGGGGAAACTAAGACCCCACATGCTGTGGAGCAACTAAGTCTGTGCGCACAACTACCCAGCAAGATCCTGAGTGCCTCAATAAGACCCTATGCAGCCAAATAAATTCATTTTTTAAAAAAAGACCAAATAGAAGGGTACAGCATGAAGCAAGCTTCCTCCTCCAGTGTTCTTCCCTTGCATAATAAAAAAACTCCCCTTTTTCACAAAAAGCATCTCCACATACACGCAGTTCTGCATGCATTCTATCTAGCCACAAGTCGAATGTTCATATCAGAACATTCTTTTTTGCTCATTTCAATATGGGATCGGTGCTATTCATACAGTTCTAAAATCTAAACTTTGTAGAAAGGGAAATTATCTCACCCACCTCATGTTTGTTCCTCCACCTTTCTAGAAAAGAAATAGTATTTTTAGAAATGTCTTGGGCTTCCTTTGAGGATTTCTATGTGCAAATAAAGGCAAACCTGAATGTTTTTTTCTCCCCTTTCCCATTTCTCTGCACCTTGCTTTTTTAGTTTTTGTGTGTTTGATTTTTTTGGCTGTTCCTCAAGGCATGCGGGATCTTCCCTGACAAAGAGCTATGCTTAGTTGTGCCCGACTCTTTGCGACGCCATGAACTGTAGCCCACCAGGCTCCTCTGTCCATGGGATTCGCCAGGCAAGAACACTAGAGTGGGTTGCCATGCCCTCCTCCACGGGATCTTCCCAACCCAGGGATTGAACCCAGTTCTCCCGCATTGCGGGTGGATTCTTTACCATCTGAGCCACCAGGGAAGCCCATGAATGCTGGAGTGGGTAGCCTATCCCTTCTCCAGGGGAAGTTCCCGACCCAGGAATCGAACCAGGGTCTCCTGCACTGCAGGCAAATTCTTTACCAGCTGATCTACCAGGGGATCAAACCCATGCCTCTGCAGTGGGTCCATGCAGACTTCACCACTGAACCACCAGGGAAGTCCTTGCACCTTGCTCTTTTGATTTTGATTTTGTTTTCTTTTTTAAATCAACTTCACTGAGTTCTCACGGACACATTTTAGAAGTGTGCAGTTCAGTAAGTTTAGACAAAGGCACACACTCCCAAACCCAACGCCACAATCAAGAAACAAGCATTTCCTGCACCTGCAAAGGTTCTCTTTTGCAATTTGCTCTTTCTGCCCGTTGTACCTGGAGATCTGCCCACTGGCCTTCCAGGGAGCTTATTTCTGCTGCTACAGAGGCCCCACTGGGTGCCTGGCTCCATTGTCTGTCTAAACAGCCATCTACCAAGGAGTGCCCAGATGGCTTCCAATAATTTTGCTGTCCTCAAATCATGCTGCCGTAAATGAGCCTGCACATTTATTTCCTATGTATGCAGAAATGATTGTAGAATAAACAAGATACATTCCTAAGAGGAAGATTGCCCTGCTTTTTGACAGCCATGGATTTTCTGCCTTGTGTCACCAGCTCCTCGCTGGGGCCTACAGAAATCTTTTCCAGTCCTTCCCTCTCACCAGTACAGCCACCTTGGACACCCCCGGACCGGTGCTTTTATACATCTGTGCAAGTATGTATGGGGGAAATTTTCCAGAATTATTTCAGAGCCTGTTCCTGCTGAAGAACGATGAAAGCAAAATGCTAACCCTGAACCGAAAGCTGCAGAGAAATGCATTTAGTTCCCCTCTGGGTTTCTCAGTTGACTAAAACCCACCCACAAACAGCCTGACCCAGCCAGTCACAGGAACAACTTTCTTGGCTCACCATCACCGCCCACTTCAGCTGCTATGGGTCAGGGACCCAATTGTTTGGGAAATGGCATCTTACACTTGCTACTTTGTAGCAGTCAGTATTGATGAATTTGTTACACAATACATGTGTTACTTGGAAGGATTGATGCTGAAGCTGAAGCTACAATACTTTGGCCACCTGATGCAAAGAGCCAACTCATTAGAAAAGACCCTGATGCTTGGAAGGATTGAGGGCAAGAGTAGAAGGGGGTGACAGAGGATGAGATGGTTGGACGGCATCGCTGACTCAGTGGACATGAGTCTGAGCAAACTCCAGGAGATGGTGAAGGACAGGGAAGCCTGGTGTGCTGCAGTCCATGGGGTCGGAAAGAGTTGGACACAACTTAGCGACTGAACAACAATATGTGTTACTATGCTTCCCAGGTTGTTCAGTGGTAAAGGATCTGCCTGCCAATGAAGGAGAGACGGGCTGGATCCCTGGGTTGGGAAGATCCCCTAGAGAAGGAAATGGCAACCTACTCCAGTACTCTTGCCTGGAGAATCCCATGGACAGACAGCCTGGCAGGCTACAGTCCATGGGGTCACAAAGAATTGAACAACTGAACATGCACACACACATACACATGTGTTATTACTAAAATTAAGCAAAACTGGGGACTTCCTTGGTGGTTCAGCTATTAAGACTTTGCCTTCCAATGCAAGGGGTGGAAGTTTGATCTCTGGTCAGGGAGCTAAGATACCACAGGCCTCGTGGCCAAACAAACAAAAAAACCCCCACAAAACAGAAGCAAATTAAATACTTTAAAAATGGTCCACATCAAAAAAAATCTTTCAAAAAAATTAAGCAAAACTGTCTTACCAACATGCCAACACTGAGTTCTTTCCAGCTGGTATTACTACCAGCCAAGTTCTATGCCAAAAAAACCCAAAAAACAAAAAACACCATCCCAGGACTTCCCTGGCTGATCTGTGGTTAAGACCCAGTGCAGAGGGCACAAGTTCGCTCTCTGGTTGGGGGAAATACTGCATGCCTCATGGTGCGGCTGGAAAAAACAGAACAAAAAACACATTACACTTCTAACCTTGACCGAGGAGGAAAGGGCCAGCAGTATCCTGGCTTCTCAGGGGACAGAAGCTTGACAGATTAAGTCAGGTGCCCAAAGTCCTGCTCAGGAAGTGGCAGACCCTCCATCTTAACCAAGACAGTCAAGGCATCTCACAGCCACCCTGCCTCTCCCCGCTGACTCAGAGACTCCAGGCAGGCAGGAGTCTGAATCAGAAGTCAGCCTCGTGTCCCTGTTTGCAGGGCCCAGAGTGTGGAATTAGCCCAACATCCCAGTTCACAGGGCCCAGAGAATGGAAAGGAGAAATGACACATCCAAGCTGACACAGGTGGGAAGGAAAACTGGTTCCCCTCCTCCACAAGGGCCAAGCACTTCTACCATGCACGGAGGCCCAAGTCCTGAGCCAACCCAAGGAGCACCCAAAGGAACAAGACAGGGTGGACACACGCCCTCAGAGAGGGCTTCCATCCAGCTCGGGGTGGGGGACAACGTCCACCAGCACACGGCCATGGTTGGAAAGCTGCCTTGTCAATTACAGGAAATAAGATGGCAGAATTCCTTAAGATCACAGTCACAGGGTTTCATCCCTTCCCTCTCTTCCCAACCAACTGCATCTGATTCAACCATCACGGATATTGTCAACTCTGAACTCCATTCCTCATACCAGGTGCTGGGTCTGGCACTGGCGCCCTCACCCAGCCAGTTGGCTGTCAGCGGAGAGTCAGGTCATACGCACCCTCCTCAACAGCCTCTGAGGTCAAGACTCCTGAACAGTGAGGTGACACCTGCCTGACCAAACAGCAAAACGCACATTCATCCACACAACATGACCCTGGCTCCAGGAAAACATCCAGAGGGAATCCAGAAACAAACAGGAGAGAACGATGACGTGATGTAAGTTAAAGTGATGTTGCAACTTTGCAGGAAAGATGTTATCTGCCTTGTCGGTTTGCCCAGAGCAAAACAGCCTGACCCCTACTTCAGAGTGTGTGCAAAAATGAATTACAAGGGACTCACATGTTTTGGTGTAGAAATAAAATACAGTAACTCAACTATATTCCAAAGTAAAAGTAAAATTAAATTAAACTACAGTGAAAGTGAAAGTGAAGTCGCCCAGTCGTGTCCGACTCCTTGCAACCCCATGGACTGTAGCCTACCAGGCTCCTCCATCCATGGGATTTTCCAGGCAAGAGTACTGGAGTGGGTTGCCATTTCCTTCTCCAGAGGATCCGGACCCAGGGATCGAACCCAGGTCTCCCGCGTTGTAAGCAAGACGCTTTACCGTCTGAGCCACCAGGGAAGTAAAAAAACTACAGTAGAGTAATTCAACTATAATCAAAAAATGAAGTAAAATATACAGTAGAAAATGAACACCCACACAGAGATCTGAATAAGGTAGCTCATAGTAGCTTTATACATAACTGTCCCAAACTGGAAACAACCCAAATGTCCATTATCAAGTGAAAGGATAAACAAACTGTGCTCCATCCATACGATGGAACACAACTCAATGACAAAAAGGAACAACTACTGATACACGCAACATTTGCTGATGTCGTTTAGGCACTAAGTCCTGTCCAACTCTTTTTCGACCCCATGGACTGTAGCCCCACTAGGCTCCTCTGTCCACGGGATTCTCCAGGCAAGAATACTGGAGTGGCTTGCCATTTCCTACTCCAGGGGATCTTACCAGAACCAGGGATCGAACCTGCAGCTCCTGCATTGACAGGCAAATTCTTTACCACTGAGCCACTAGGAAAGCCAAACACAACATAGACATAGGGAATTCTTCGGCGGCCCAGGAGTTAGGACTCTGCACTTTCACTGCCTAGGACACAGGTTCAGTCCCAGATCTGGGAACTAAGATCCTCCTAAGCTCCAAAGCCAAACCATCCCCCCACCAAACCAAACCAAACAAAACATAGACATGTCTCAGACATACTAAGCTGAGTGAAAGAAGCCAAACTCAAGAGACTTCATATTGTATCATTCTGTTTGTGTGACTTCCTCAAGAGCACAAAGTTATAGGAACTGAAAACAGATTAGTTGGTGTCAAGGGCTGGGGGGTGGGGTAGGAATTGACTACAAAGAGACATAAGGACTTCTTGGCGGGAGTGAAAACATTCTCTATGCTGATCATGGAGATTGTTTCACAGGTGTACGTATTTGTCAAAACGTGCAGTTTGTCGTCTGTCAATTATATCTCAATAAAGATGTGAGGGGAGGGAAGGAATAGAAGTAGAGAGAGAAAGAAAATAAAAAACAAAAAGAGAGAGAGAAGAAAGGAAAAGGGAAAGAAAACAAAAAAACAACCAGTGAACTTGGTAATCATGAGGGAATATAGAATTGTCCAAATATACACTATGGCATTCATGCAATAGCTACCTGTAGGTGTATTGGCCACTACCAAGTGGAAATATCAAGTTGCAAGATAACATTATGGTATAAGGTAATAGCTCAGATGGTAAAGAATCTGCTTGCAATGCAGGAGACCCAGGTTTGATCCCTGGGATGGGAAGATCCTCTGGAGAAGGAAATGGCTACCCACTCCAGTATTCTTGCCTGGAGAATCCCATGGACAGAGGAGCCTGGCAGGCTACAGTTCATGGGATCACAAAGAGTCCAACACGACTGAAGGATTAACAGTACTACTACTACTATGTGTGTATACAGGTTTCTACAAGCAAGATTATACCCATCAATTCTAAAGGAAAGCAACCCTGAATATTCATTGGAAGGACTGATGCTGAAGCTGAAACTCCAATACTTTGGCCACTTGATGCGAAGAGCTGACTCATTGGAAAAGACCCTGATGCTGGGAAAGATGGAGGGCAGAAGCGGACAACAGAGATGAGGTGGTTGGATGGCATCACCAACTCAATGGACATGAGTTTAAGGAAATTCTGGGAGATGGTGAAGGACAAGGAAGCCTGGTGTGCTGCAGTCCATGGGATCGCAAAGAGTCGGTGGGACTGAGTGACTGAACAAGTCAAGCCAAGAGTCCTCCAGAGAGGCACTTCCTGGGGTGAAGCTTGGCAGTTCCCAGAGGAACACTGCCCCCTAGAGGACTTCTTGGAGATAGGTTTATTGGAAACAATCTCGTTACAAATTCTTTTCTTAAACGCTCTCGATGAAACAGTTCTTATCAAGACTGCCAAGGACAAAACACTCGCCAAAGTCAACAGTCAACTGTCTTTCATCTTACTCAAACTCCCAGCCACATGTGACAACAGTTGATCACTCTTGTCTTGAAATACTTTTTTTCTGAAGACTTCTAGGAGAGGACAACCCACGTCTTTCTCCTCCAATCTCATTGGTCTGGCCAGTCTCTTACTGGCTCCTCCTCCTCCTAATCTCTAAGGTTGAGGAGCCCCGGTCTCCTTTCTTTAAACTTATTATTTAATATTTGTTTATTTGGCCGTGCCAGGTCTTCTTGCGGTGTGTGGGATCTAGTTTCCCGACCAGGGATAAAACATGGGCCCCCTGCATTTAGAGCACAGTCTTAGCCACTGAACCACCAAGAAAGTCCCTGGTCTCCTTCCATTTTTGTTTTGTTTTGTTTATAATAATTTTATTTATTTTTTACTGTGCTGGGTTTTCGTTGCTGCGCAGGCTTTTTTCTAGTTTCACGCAGAGAGCAGGGGCTACTCTCTAATTGTAGTGTGCGGGGTTTTCATTGCAGTGGCTTCTCTTGTTGCAGACACAGGCTCTAAGACAGGTGGGCTTCAGTACTTACAGCACATGGCCTTAGTAGTTGTGGCTTCTGGGCTCTAGAAAACAGGCTCAATAGTTGTGGTGCATGGGCTTTGTTGCTCTGTGGTATGTGGGATGTTTCCAGTTCAGGGATCAAATCCTGCATTGGCAGGCAGATTCTCTACCACTGAGTCACCAGGAAAGCGGTTCTTAGCCTTCTTTTGCTGCACTTGCCCTTTACCCCTGAAACCATGTGACCTCCTCTGGCCCAAGGCTTTAAATCATCTCCATATGTAGATGACTCTCAAAATCACATCCAACTTCTTCTTCTGAGCCCCTAATATCCCTTCCAAAGGCCTGTTCCATACCCTCTCTTGCCTCTCTCAAACTTGTCACAGCCAAACACAACCCTTGACCTGTCCTCCAAATCATTTCTCTCAAGCTTTTCCTCTTCTGAGTAAGAGGCAGCACCCAGGGTCTCCAACCTTGATTCTCCCCTCTCCTTCACTCCCTCTTCTTTTTTTTTTTTTTAATTCTTTTGACCGTGCTGGGTTTTTGTTGCAGCTTGGGGGCTCTCTAGTTGCAGAGCACCAGCTTAGCTACCCAGTAGTATCTAGGATCTTAGTTCCCTAACCAGGGATCAAATCCCGGTACCCTGCACTGGAAGGTGGATTCTTAACCACTGGGCCACCAAGGAAGTCCTCCCTCTTAAGTTCTACTTCTGTGTAACTTCTACTCAGCCTCTGGATTTCATCCTGAGCAGCAGCCTTCCAGGGAAACCTTCTCTAACCTCCCAGACTAGTTGGGCAACCTTCTTCACCATCATAAGTTCTGAAATCTACACACTCCCCTCTGCTGAGCTGAACAGTGTAGCAACTGATCCTTTATGTTTCTTTTTTAATTAGATAATAGCTTTACAATGTTGTATTGGTGTCTGCTGTGCTGACATGAATCAGCCATAAGTATATATATGTCCCCTCCCTCTTGAGCCTTCCTCCCACCTCCCCCCATCCTACCCCTCTAGACGGTCACAGAGCAGGGGCTGAGCTCCCGGTGTTACACAGCACCTTCCCACTAGCTGTCTTACACATGGCAGCACATATATGTTAATGCTACTCTTTCAATTCATTCCACCTGCTCCTTCTTCAGCCGTGTCCACAAGTTATGTTTCTGTCCAGCCTCTTCACTACATTGTGGGAATTGTGGAATTTTGTTTTCCCCTTCCCTCGCCCTTACTGCCTGTCCAATTCATGTATTATAGCTTCTACACTCAAAATTGACCAAGACAGGACATCACCAGGGAGTTAGTTAGAAAGGCTGACTTCCAGGTCCCACTCCTGACCTAATGAGCCAGAATCTGTATTATAATAAGATCCACAGGTTCTTGTTAGAGTTTGACAAGAGCTTCTTAGAAGCTTCTCTCACACTCCGATTCAGCCATACAGTTCTTTGCATGTCCTTAGCACTGGGATATATGTATGTGGCTGACGTCTGGGAGGCCCATCTGAACTGCAAAGGGCTGGGGCTTGAACTGGGAGAGAAGATAAGTGAAGATGCTGCAGTCAAGGGCGAAGGTGCCTTTCCAGGGCTGCTATGGCCGGGTCCACCTCTCCTGAAACGCGGTAACTGCCAGTGCGGGAGCGCACCAAAGTTGGGACCACAAGCGCCGGCTCTAACTACCAAGTATGGTCAGGTTCTCGTGCAGGGACGATGCGTTCCTGCCACCGGGCCCGAAATGGGAGTACGCGTGCGCACAGAGAAGATGCTGGAGGAGGCGAGGCTTCCTCGCTGGGCAGTCCCAGCCTCGGGAGGACGAGAAGGCGGGGGAGGTAAGAGATTTCCGCTTCCGCCGAGAGCCGGAAGTCACTGTCTCCCGGGTGAACGAGGCGGCCGCAACAAGGGTGTGAGTGCAGGTAAAGGTTCGCGCGGGGGGGACGTTGGGGCCGGGTGGGGCTGGGCGCTCTGCGACCCCAGGGCGCTCACGGGGTCCTGAAGGAGACGCCGAGGGCCCAGGACTCGGGGAGCGGCTCATCAGGGAACTTGATTGCCTCAGGTCACTGCAGGTCCCAGCCCGCTGCTCGGAGGCCTGGATGCTAGCGGGAGGCGACACCGAAGCTTCGGTGAGCCTGGAGGAACAGTCCTCCCACCACCTCTTGAGTTCCGCCACGGGCGATGGCTAGCTCTCATCCATCTTCTTGGAGCGCTTTGGACTTAGGTCGCCACATAAGTACAGTCCCCGGTCCTCGGAACTTTAGTTGCAGTCCATACCCCTTTTCTGCAGTGTAGTTGGGGGCACTGTAGTCACCGGGAAAAATGAGATTCTGGGGCCCATCTCTAGCTTCAGGAGACTTGTTTATATATTCAACAGATAGTTATTTAGCACTTAATGCATACCAGGCACTAGGCGTGCTGCTGATTCGTTGTTTAGTTGCTCAGCCCTGTCCGACCTCATGGACTGCAACACTCTAGGCTTCTTTGTCCATGGGTTTTCCCAGGCAACAATACTGGAGTCGGTTGCCATTTCCTTCTCCACCGGATCTTCTCGACCCAGGGATCAAATCCCAGTTTCCTGCTTTGGCAGGTGAGCCACCAGGGCTGCTGATTCCAGCCATGGACAAATCAGGCTCCCACCCCAACCAGCAGAACTGACATTCTAGTTGGGGGACATCTGGTGTGAGGTTCAGAAAGTTGCATTTTTCTGAGCAGCCCCAGGTGATTCTGTGGCAGGTGGTACCCAGGGTCTGGCTCTGGGGAAATTTTTTCAACAAAACACTCTGGCCAAAGGTGGGAGCCTAGGCTGCCCAAGTGGCTACAGTTTACTAAAGCCTGCAGGGTCTTGTGGTCGGCCTGCTGCTTTCATCTTCTGTTGCATCTCACATCTATCTCCCTGTTGCTCACTGGGCTTCAGCTGTACCAGTCTTCTTTTTGTTTCTCAAGAAAAGCTGGTGCTTCCTTGAAGCCTTGGCAATTGAAGCATTTCCAGCCTCTGCCTGCCCTGTCTTATGTGGATTTTCTCTCTCTCATCGTTCAGTCCTCATTTTAAATGACCCTTCCCCAGGGGATCCTTCAGGCTCCATCCTTGAGTGGTAGCCCTGTCCCAGAGAAGTTCACATAGCCTTGTTGTTTTTTTTTTTAATTTTATTTATTTACTGGATGCCCTGGGTCTTTGTGGCTGCGCTCGGGCTTTTTCTAGTTGCGGTGAGTGGGAGCTACTCTCTAGTTGCACTGCGAAGGCTTCTCACTGTGGTGGCCTCTCTTCTTGTAGCTCACAGGCTCAGTAGTTGTGGCATGCAGCCTTAGTGACCCCGCAGCATGTCAGATTTTCCCAGACCAGGGATGGAACCCGTGTCCCCTGCATTAGCTACTGGACTGCCACGTTGCTCTGTTTTATTAACCTCATAACACTTGCCAGTGGCTTCCCAGGTGTTGCTAGTGGTAAAGAACCTGCCTGCTAATGCAGGAAACATAAGAGATTTGGGTTCAATCCCTGGGTGGGGAAAATCCCCTGGAGAAGGAAATGGCAACCCACTCCAGTATTCTTGCCTGGAAAATCCCATGGACAGAAGAGACTGGCAGGCCACAGTCCATAGGGTCACAAAGAGTCAGACCCAACTGAAGTGACTTAACACACACACACACACGGAGCGCTTGTCAGTATTCGAAATGTTTTCCCTTATTAGTTAGCTTAAGGGTCTGTCTTCTCCGCCAGAATATCAGTTGCACAAGAGCAGACACCTTACCTTCCCTGATTACAGCACTGCTGTGGCTTGCTGTAGGCCTGGCATTGGTTGGTTCATTCATTCATTCAGTAAATATTTGTTGAACACCAGCTCTGTGCCATGAACTGTTCTAGGCTCTGAGGATACAAAGAAAAGACAGAAATCCCTGCCCACAAGGAGTTCACACTCTGAGGGTGATGGGCAGGGAACCAGTGAGGAAGCTGTTGTGATCATCCAGGCCAGAGAAGACCTGGACTCTGGACTCAGACCACAGAACTGGCCCCGGGAGCGGTAAGAAGTGGTCAGATGCTGGACATCTTCTAAAGATAGAACAGTAGGGAATTTCCCTGGTGGTCCAGTGGTTAAGAATCTGAGCTTCCACTGCAGGGGCGCAGGTGCCATCCCTGATTGGGGAACTAAGATCCTGCATGCCTCAAGGTGTGGCCTAAAATAAAAGTAGAACAGTAGGGTCAGGGTGAGATAAGGGGTGTTCAGTTCAGTTCAGTCACTCAGTTGTGTCCCAACTGTTTGCGACCCCATGAACCGCAGCATGCCAGGCCTCCCTGTCCATCACCAACTCCCGGAGTCCACCCAAACCCATGTCCATTGAGTCGGTGATGCCATCCAACCATCTCATCCTCTGTCGTCCCCTTCTTCTCCTGCCCGCAGTCTTTCCCAGCATTAGGGTCTTTTCCAGTGAGTCAGCTCTTTGTATCAGGTAGCCAAAGTATTGGAGTTTCAGCTTCAACATCAGTCCTTCCAATGAACACCCAGGACTGATCTCCTTTAGGATGGACTGGTTGGATTTCCTTGCATTCCGAGGGACTCTCAAGAGTCTTCTCCAACACCACAGTTCAAAAGCATCAATATTTTGGCGCTCAGCTTTCTTTATAGTCCAACTCTCACATCCATACATGACCACTGGAAAAACCATAGCCTTGACTAGAAGGACCTTTGTTGGCAAAGTAATGTCTCTGCTTTTTAATATGGTGTCTAGGTTGGTAATAACTTTCCTTCCAAGGAGTAAGTGTCTTAATTTCATGGCTGCAATCACCATCTGCAGTGATTTTGGAGCCTAGAAAAATAAAATCAGCCACTGTTTCCCCATCTGTTTGCCATGAAGTGATGGGACCAGATGCCATAAGGGGTGTGAGAGGGGGCAAAAGGAATTGAGGTCGAGTCCAGGGTTTTTGGAAAAATGGACTTGCTGTCTGCTGAGATGAAGAAGACTGCAGGAGAGCATATTGAGGTGTTTGGAGCTGGGTTTTGGACAGGTCATGTTTAAACATTGGTTAGCATCAGGTGTGGCTGAGGCACATGGTCAGGAAAGCTACAGTTCAGAGGAGGCAGTGGAAGCAGTGACGCGGGGTGCAATCTCCATGGAGGTGAATGTATTTGGACAAGGGAGGGGCCCAGAGACTGAGCAAGTGGATTCACTATCCTTAGTGAATTAGAGAGGTGGGCTGGGGTTGCAGCAGCAGAGACTTCCAGAACCTGGCATCCAGGAGTGAGTGGGGAGAGTCCCGGGTCCTGAGAGCCCTGTGAAAAGGGTAGGCAGAGAAACCGGTGTGTCAGTGTGCTGAGGAGTGAGGACTGCCCCGTGGGGTGGACAGCATGGCACGGGCAGTGGAGAGAGAACTGGAGGGAAGGCAGACAGCTCTATTAGAAAAACTCTAAAAATGAAGAGGTTGTTTTTAATGATGGGCAAAGTCATCCCAAGTGTGTTTGTTAATGATCCAGTAGAGAGAGCAAGTGTGATGCTGGGATCCAAGGCCCAAGGTAACCAACTGTGTTTGTGGGGAGCAAGGCCATTCTTCCATAGCAAAAGAGGGAAGGTCAAGTGGGTGGTCCTGGTGACTTGTGGATTGTGGATGTTCACCGCCACCTGCTTCTGTTTACTCAGTGAATTGGAAGCACCCTTAATTTAGAACAAGGACATCAGATAGAGAGTGATCACACGTGAATGAAACACTGGTCTTTCTCTGGCAGGCTGCTGACCTCTGCTAGTCATGAAAGGATGAGACCAGAATCAGGGCTGGATGGGGGTGGGAAGGGTGCTTCGGGAGGTTAGCCTGGTGCCTGACATGGGAGATTGCACTCAGTGTAGCTGCTGCTGCTTCCCTGCCCACCTGCCTCTGAGGCATCTTCCCCTGGACGTGCCGTTTGCCCTAGCACCTTGCTCTTCCTTTGCGTCAGACATCAGAGAACAGGGCCCCTTTTCTTCTGAGCCACCACCTCCGTCCCCCACCACAACCTTGGGAGTCAACTCGCACCCTTCTCATGCTGCTCACCCACTCCCCTGGAAAAACACCAAGCAATTTCATCCCTACACTCCCCACAGCCTCCAGCATCCATCCAAATATTCAGAACACTCCCACCTGCTCCCTCCCCACTCTCTCTCTCCCCGCAGCTTGCCCCTCTACCCAAACCACATGGTCCCCAAACCCTGGCCAGGCCCTCAGCCTTTTATATGGTGTTTCCTTCCTCCAAATACATGTCCCCATTTCTCTGTCCAGCAGCCCCTCATCTGCAGAGAGCCTGCCCGAGGGGCCCCCCAGAAGACTCTTGTCACATCCTTTCAGTGTCATTCCTCCTGGGTGGCATTGGCCTGTCCCGTGACAGAAGGAGCAGCCTGAATAAAATCTCTGGCTCCTGAGCACGCCTGTGTGACCGGCCTTCACAGAGTCGTCCTCACCAGGAATGGCAGCCTCCTGTGTAGGTGCTGGCAGCGGACAGGCCAGGCTGTTACCATATGTCCTGTTAGCCCTCCCCGTGAGACCAGGCTAAGATGGAAACCTCATGCCACTTCATAGACAGGAGACTGAGGCACAGAGAATTTAAGGAACCCACTTGGGATCCTGTAGGAAGTGGGGGAGCTGAGGTTAGAATCCAGGCCACCTGACCCCATAGTGCACTGGGGTGGTCTGCCTGCCCAGCCCCTGGGAGCCTCAGACAAGACCTCTCTTCTCCAGAGGCAGCCAGCCTGCTTCCTAGGGCATCGGGCTGGGGGGCTGCACGGGGCCCACGAGTCACTGGCTTCTGTCCCTTCTGCCCACAGTTTCACTCCCCTGTGGACATGGGGCGCAGAAAGTCGAAACGGAAGCCACCCCCCAAGAAGAAGATGACTGGCACCCTGGAGACCCAGTTCACCTGCCCCTTCTGCAACCACGAGAAGTCCTGTGACGTGAAAATGTGAGTGTGGCCGGGCATCCTGCCTCATGGGGCCACTTCCTCTTTCCTCAGTTGGGGTGTGGCTCACCCCTCACCACTACCCTGTCCACCAGTCTGCCCCAAGCCCTCCTGCTTAGGGGGATCATCACCCACAGACAGAGGCCCCTTCCTTCACTAGTCCCTGCACCTCCTCCTGTTCCAGGGACCGAGCCCGAAACACCGGAGTCATCTCTTGTACCGTGTGCCTAGAGGAATTCCAGACGCCCATCACTTGTATCCTTGGGAGACCGGGCTTTTTCCAGGAGATGGGTTGGGGGTTGTGGGCCGTCCTGCCCAGAGTGGGCTTCTCAGGGACACCCAGCCTTGCAGCATGCCCTGGGGGCGTGGCCACCGAGAGGAACCAGCGCCAGGGGTTGACTTACGTGGTGTGAACCGGGTTTGGGGCAGTGGTCTGGCTAACAGTGGCCTGAGCTACAGAAAAGTACATGTGGGAAAGGGGTCCAGTGCTACCAGTTGCCCTTGACCACAGCGGCTCAGATCTGTCAGAACCAGTGGACGTGTACAGCGATTGGATAGACGCCTGCGAGGCTGCCAATCAGTAGCGACGCAGACGACCCACCCCCTTGGCAGCCCCGCCCACTGGATATCAATCGAGAGACATTCCAGGGTGTCCAGGGTGTGGGTCCAGGGCCTTTGCAGCCCCGAGTGTGTGTGTGTGCAGAGTGGGTATGTGTGTGTGTGTGCGTGGCTGCAGGTGCGACTGCGGAGGAGTCTTCGTGGGAAGCGGGTAGAGTTGAAGGGTGGTGGGGCCCCGGGGGCCTAAAATGCTTGCTCAACAAGCCTTTGACTGGCCCCAGCCTCTAGCACCTGGGCCACCGGCTTCAGGGCCCTGTTTTCTCTAGAGGCCTGCGACCTGACCCCCCTCTGCAAGGGTAGGCCCATCGGAGGCTGCCACCAGCCTCTCCAGCGCCTTCCTGTACCTCACCAGCACTTGGCCACTGAATGGGACTGACTACTCCCCCTCCCCAGCTGCCTTCCCAGGCCTGTGGCCTGGGATTCAAGCCACAGTCCCATGGGCCCCCTGGCGGGGCAGCCTGTTTTCATGTTCCCTCGCTTTTGTAGAGGAGGGAGGGGCTGGTCTGGGGACAGCTGTCTGTCACAAGCCCTTAAATAAAGCAGCAAACACAGAACTCCTAGTTCTCTGATTTCCTGGGCTCTGGGTCAGACCCAGGGGCTCAACGTAGGAAAAGGGGAGACTGAGGCATTCAGAGGTGGCCAGCGGGCCGTCTGAAGTGGGGTTCAGTCAGTCCTTCAAACTGTCCCATGTTTTATCCACTCTACAAGCACTCAAGGTGAAACCCGGGCAGCTGGTCTCAGGGGACAGGGATAAACGCACAGACATCTGGCCAGGCATCTATAGTCACGGTGGAAACCAGGGCCAACAGAGCCTGGGGTGGGAGTGGGGTGATCAGAGAGGGCTTCCTGGGGACCCCCCTGAAGAAGGTCATGCTCCAGGGCCACTCTGTTCCTGAGGCTGTTCTCAGGTGCCTGCCTTCCCACCATCTTCCAACAGCCACCCGGGGAGGAAGATGCTCACAGGTGAGGAAGCAGGCCAGAGATAGGAGGTCGTGGGCCCAGGGTCCCACAGCCAGCAGGCTTCACAGCCCAGGGTCTCACTCATGAGTCCAGGGTCCAGGCTAAGGGAACAACTCCTAGCTTCCTGGGGGCTGAATGGGGTGAGGATCCCTGGAGGGGAATAAGGGACCGGACTGTTGTCCTAGGGTGGTGGGGAGACTGGAGGTGGGGCCAGATGCACATGTTTAATGTAACAAATACTGGTCTTGGCATTGCCTTGAAGTCCAGGGGTTGGGACTGCAAGCTTCCACTGCGAAGAAATGTTGGTCTTTGTCCCTGGATCCTGGCACAAAGCTGAAACGCTTGGAATTTCCTGGGTAGCCAGAGTATCTTTCGTCATTCATAAAGAGCCCGTTTTTGCTCACTGGTTAGATTATGCTAATGAGGTGATTTAGAAAGGGGCTCTAGACATCCTTGGGGCTTCCCAAGTGGCCCAGTGGTAAAGACACCACCTGCCAGTGCAGGAGACCCAGGTTCAATCCATATCGGGAAGATTTTTTTTAAAGGAGGAAATGGCAACCCATTCCAGTATTCTTGACTGGAGAATTCCATGGACAGAGGAGCCTGGTGCGCTGCAGTCTGTGAGGTTGCAAAGAGTCGGACACGACTGAGCGGCTAGACACCAACAAATCAGCATTACCCATAGTGTTTGAAGTAAAGTGAAAGTCCCTCAGTCGTGTCTGACTCTTTGTGACCCCATGGATTATACAGTCCATAGAATTCTCTAGGCCAGAATACTGGAGTAGGTAACCTTTCCCTTCTCCAGGGGATCTTTCCAACCCAGGAATTGAACCGGGGCCTCCTGCATTACAGGCAGATTCTTTACCAGCTGAGTCACAAGGGAAGCCCAAGAATACTGGAGTGGGTAGCCTATCCCTTCTCCAGTGGATCTTCCCAGCCCAGGAATGGAACCGGGGTCTCCTGCATTGCAAGTGGATTCTTTAACAACTGAGCTATGAGGGAAGCCCCTCATAGTGTTTAGTATGCATTGAGTGCTCAATAACTAACACAGCTGAAGTGACTGAGCACTCAACAGCCTCAGCATGGGGCTGATTCCTGAGTAGGAACTCTCAGCCACACCTACCAACCTTTGGGAAGGGGCCTAAAGGAGATCAACCTGAATATTCACTGGAAGGGCTGATGCTGAAGCTGAAGCTCCAATCCTTTGGCCACCTGGTGGGAAGCCGACTCACTGGAAAAGACCCTGATGCTGGGAAAGATTAAGGGCAGGACGAGAAGGGGGACAGCAGAGGATGAGATGGTTGGATAGAATCACTGACACAATGGACATGTCAGTCGTGTCCAACTCTGTGAGCCCATGGACTGTAGCCCACCAGACTCCTCTGTCCATGGGATTTTCTAGGCAAGAATACTGGAGTGGTTGCCATTTCCTTCTCCAGGGGATCTTCCCAACCCAGGGATTGAACCCATGTCTCCTCTTGTCTCCTGCATTGCAGGCAGATCCTTTACTCACTGAGCCATTGGGGATATGAATCTGAGCAAACTCCAGGAGATAGAGGAGGACAGGGAAGCCTGGAGGGCTACAGTCCTGGGGTTGCAGAGTCAGACATGACTTAGCGACTGAACAACAGCAAGGGGACCTACAGATGAAGTGCTATGAGAACAAGATTTAATGAGCTTCTGCCTGTGGTGAACACTTAGAGGTGCTGGAACACATGGAAAGGATTCGGGAGTTCCACACCCCTCCCCACACCTTGCTCTCTGTGTCTCTCCCTTCTGGCTCCTCCTGAGTTTGATCCTTTCATAATAAAACCAAAATAATAATAAAACCAGTGACCTAATAAAAAGTAAAATGTTTCTCCAAGTTTTGTGAACTAGTGTAGTAAATTAACAAAATCTGAGGAACGGGTGGAAGGACACCCCCCCCCCCCCCCCCCCCAGTCTACAGCTGGTCAGTCAGAAGCACAGGGAACAACCTGGACTTGTGATTGGCTCCTGACATGGGGGAGGGGCAGTCTTGAATGGAACCCTTATCCTATGGGATCAGATGCTGTCTTCAGGTAGTATCAGAATTGAGTTAACTGATTGGTGGTGTTGGCGAAAAAAACACACCTGAACAAGCGGACAGCGAGATCCCAGACAATCTGGTGATCCTGGTGCTCTGGCAGCACGGGGCAGCTCAAGCTCCTCCACACAGCCCCATGAGCCTGGGCAGCAAGTGGAAGGATGATGGAACCTCCGTCGCAGGGCCACCCTGACACGGTGCCAGCAGATGGTGACTCACCAGGGCAGCAAGGAATATGAACAGCAGAGGAAGATGCTGAGCTGGCCAGAAGCCCTAGCCACCAGGCCCAGCCACTGGGTCTGACGGGTGTCCCCCGAGGCCCACCCTGCCCTGACATGCCCCAACCCGATCCACCTACCTTCCCTTCCAAGACCTCAGGTGGGATCCCGTGGCCAAGGCAGGACCCAGTGGACATAGGCAGAGTGATTGGACAGGCATCTGGATGGGGGGCTGCTCTCTGGGGTACAGGGAAAGGGGCCTTGCTCTTCTGCCAACCAGGGCCCGCCTACCCCAGTCTCACAGTCTAAGTGCTAATATGGTGCTGTTTTCCCGAGGAGGCAGGGCCCTGGGCCAGGCAAGGATCCTCCTCAGCATAGCTTCCCCCCGCTGGCCCTGGGGGAGCAGGACTCAGGGTAGCCAAGCCAAGAGCTCCTGGAATCTACTTTATGAGGCCCCAGGGGTTGTGCAAGCGCAGGGGGCTTCTGATGTCCGTCCCAGCAGGTCCCCCCATTCCAGCCTTGCCCCGCCCTGTCCCCCCACACTGGCCCACCCTGGGGAGGGAAGGAGAGAAGACTGCTCTGAGCCCCCAGCATGGCAGGCCACATCCTCTCCATGGAACCCTGGCGGTGGGTAACTTCTGGGCAGGAGAGCAGGAAGAGTGGGGTCCCCCCTGAAATGGGGAGAGTTGGGACCTCATCCAGACTTCTGGGATCCCGGGCTGGCAGGCCGGGATTGGAGATGAGCCCTGAGCACAGGGCACAGTGTGAGCCAAGCACACAGGCCAGCTGCACCCTGTGGTCAGCTACTTAACTGCTCTGTGCCAGTTGGTAAAAGGCCATCGCCCTGGGCATCTGGAGTGGCCATCTTTCCCACTGCCCTGTCCCCTCCCACCTCCCCACAGTTTGGTTGTTGTTTAGTCGCTCAGTCATGTCTGACTCTTTGCAACCCCATGGACTGTACCCCCACAGGCTCCTCTGTCCATGGAATTTCCCAGGCAAAAATACTGAAGTGGGTTGCCATTTCCTCCTCCAGGGGATCTTCCCGGACCAGGGATTGAACTCAAGTCTCTTGCATTGGCAGGTGGATTCTTTTCCACTGAGCCACCACGGAAGCCCCATAGTCTACTCCAGGACTCAAGGATTCTCTCTGCCCACAGGGGCCTCCAGGACCAGGCTTGTGGTCCATTCTCGTGATCAGTGCCAAATACCACCCCCTGTCTAGAGGCGTCATTTCACTGAAGCTTCCTGTGACTCCCACAGGCTTCAATGTCCTCATTTTCCTGATGGGAAAACAGACCTAGGGAGGGGAGGTGACTTGCCCAAGGTCACTTGGCTGGCCAACTCCAAAACTGTGATTCACATCGTATCTCACCTATCCCAGTGCTGACCTCAACACGACCCACAGGCTCCCAGGGTAGGTACATGGGTGCTGAGTGTGTGTGTGTATTGTGTACCTGTGTGAAGGTGTGTGTTTTTGTCTCCAGTAGGTGTGTGTACTGCATGTGTGAGTATCTGTGTGAAAAGGTGTGTGCACTAAGGCTGCAGGGAGTGTGTGTACACCATACACATGAAGTGTGAGTTTGTGTGGATTTTTTGTGTGTGGGGGAGGGTGTGAGTCCTGGGCCCACTGAGTACTGTGAGCTTGGTATGTATATCTTAGGGTGCCTGTGTGTGAGTGTGTGTACACCTGTGCAGATGTGTGTGCAGGAAATGGAGCGTACCCTGTGCATGTGCGGCAGCCACACAGGCCCTGGGACAGAGCAGCCCTAAGTCCTCAGGTGATTTTGATGGTTGATGATGTTTAGTCGATAAGTCATGTCCGACTCTTTGCGACCCCATGGACTATAGCCCGCCAGGCTTCTCTGTCCATGGAATTCTCCAGGCAAGAATACTGGAGTGGGTAGCCATTCTCTTCTCCAGGTAATCTTCCCAACCCGGAGATCAAACCCAAGTCCACCTACATTGCAGGCAGATTCTTTACTGACCAAGCCACAAGAGAGGCCCCTCGGGTGATTTTACAGCCATTTATTGTGCTCCAGTGAAGTAGAAAAAGAAAGTGCTCGCGTCACAAACGCCGCTGTCATATCCCATAAGCCAGCTGCAAACCAAACTGCGTGTGTCCGCCGGGGGTCTGGGCATGCAGTTTGCGCCCGCTGCAGGAATGGGGTGGGGAGGGGTTGAGCCTGGGCTCTGGGGGCTTTGCTTGGGAGGGCTTCTTGTCCTGGCGGGGGGGGGGAACCCATCTATGGGGAGTGGGGGACAGCGGGGTAGCTTTGCTCAGTGCGTCCTTTGGGTGCTGTGGGGAACACCCAGCTCCATGTTGGACCCTGCAGCACACCAGGGAGGAGCCCCCTCTCCACAGCCCCCCCCCCCCACCGTCTGCTTCCCCCAAACGCTAACCCTGTAGGCAGGTGCCAGGGGGCCGGAGGAGCCATGCAGGGGGAGGGGGTCGGCAGGCCGGGCCGCCCTGCCAAGAGCAGCAGCCAGCCTCCCTGGGGGAAGGCGGGAGGCCCGGGGCCCTAGGCAGAGTTGTAGTAGTTGTGTGGGTGGTGGTTGTGGGCTGGCTCGCCCAGCTCAGGGTACTCAGGCGTCAGGCAGTACTTGGGGTCGTAGACCTGGCGGGGCAGCCCGTACACCGTCATGCCCCGCTGCGAAGCTCCCTTGTTGCTGCCCATCTGCAGGCTTACGTTGAGCGTGTCACAGTGCTCCATGCCCAGCCCTGGCTCAAAGATCTGCCGCTTGGTCCCCGGTGCAGTCATGCCGGCCTGCGGAGAGCAACACAACGGTCAGGCTGTGGGGGACCCCGAGAGCCCCACTAGCCAGCCACACACACGGCCCCCCTTGCCCCACAACATACCTGGCTGGCTCCCTTGTTGGTGCCCATCTGTAGGCTGATGGTGGCCTGGTCCAGGGGCTGATCCGTGCCCAGCTTGGGGTCATAGAGGTGGCGCCGGGTGCCATAGGCCGTCATGCCCTGCTGGCTGGCAAACTTGTTGGTACCCATCTAGGGAGCCAGGAGGAGAGTCACCCAGGGGTTACAGGATCCCACCGAGGTCAACCAGACATAACTGATGTCAGCAGACACACGGCCCTCTAATGAGGCCCTGTTTCCACCCCCCTGGTACACCAGACTGGAAACTGAGGCTCAGAGAAGGTGTGTCACATGACTGCTAAGTGGCCTGATTTCCAAGATTCAGCTACTCATCACCTGAGCAATCCTAGCAAGTGCGCTAACCTCCAGGCCTCAGTTTTCCCATCTGTGTAAAGGGTATGACGGTAACAGTACCCACCCCCTAGGACTGTCAGAGGAGTGAGTTAGGGTACCAAAAATGCTAAGCATAGAGTTTCCTAAAGGCCAAATATTCTGTACCCCTCGCCAAAGCCTGCGGGGACCAGGGTGCCGTCCTCAGCCACAGCTCATCAGTAAGACCCAGGCGAGGAAGGGGCCATACCTGCAGGCCGATAATGTTCCGCCCTTCTCGTAGCTTCTCTGGCTCAAATTTCCGTTCCTGCTTCTCCGCGTATTTCACTCCCACGTTCACCTTGTTCCCTTTCGTCTTGGCCTGTGTGGGGAGGGGAGGGCCAGGGACTGACAAAGGAGCCTCTGGGCCACACGGTGGCATTGAAAATCCTGAGAGGCACCTGCTTTCCCTCTCCCACCCAAGCACGGACTGGGGTGGGAGTACCACGCAGGGGACAGGGTACAAGAAGCTCCACCCACATCCCAACCCAGAGCGCCCACCCTTCACCCACACTCACCATGCTGGCCAGGGCCAGGAGGGTGGACTGCACTTGCGTGTGGTTGGTGTTCTCGAACAGGTCGTTGGCCTCAAAGATATCGTGGGGCTTCACCCCATACTTGGTGATGGCCTTGATGAAGTTGCCGATGTTCTCCAGCTGGAGGGGAGCCGGCAGCGGTCAGGGGTGGGGTGGGAAGGTCGTGGGCGGGGCTGGGTAGAGGCGGGCGGGGCTACGCGCCAGAGAGTTAAGAGACTAAAGAGTTGAGAGAGTCTGGGCTCACCTGATGCCAGTTCTGGGTGGATTCATTTACTTTCTTCACGGAGCCTGGCTGGAGCTTATTGATGAACCTACAAAGCATGGGGGAGGGGGCTGAGGCAGGAGGACTCCCTGTTGCCCATATCCAAGCCTGGCCCAGCAGGAGCAGGGGTCAGGATGACAATCAGGGGGCGCCAGACTTTGTGCTGTTTCCCACTGCAGTCAGACCTCAGAGTCAGCCCCACCACAAACCACCCAAACACACGGGCAGGACCCAGGTGGGAAACCAACCTCAGGAAGCTGGACCTGTTCTGGTCAGAAAGTCTCCCTATGGGAGGTGGAGAGTAGTCTTCTGGGGTGCCCCCGCCTCACTGGTGACCATGTTTAAGTTTCATTTTCTTTTCTTTTTTTCCTTTGGCCACACTGCACCGCTTGTAGGATCTTAGTTCCCTGACCAGGGATCGAACCTGGGCCCTCAACAGTTCAAAGCCCTGAGTCCTAACTACCTGACCGCCAGGGAATTCCCCAGGCTCCTTTTCTCATTCAAACCACTACGCTTGGGAGAGCCCACAGCTCAGCACTGGGACCTCTTCTCAGGCCACCATCACCCTGGTGATCTCGTTGAGTCTCTTGACTTTTTATGTATTTGGCTGCTCTGGGTCTTAGTTGTGGCGTGTGGGAAGTGTTTTTTTTTTTTAGTTGCAGTATGCAGACTCTTAGTTGTGGCATGTGAATCCAGTTCCCTGACCAAGGATGAAACCCAGGCCCCCTGCATGGGGAGTGTGGAGTCTTAGCCACTGGACCACCAGGAAGTCCCCAGTCTCTTGACTTTAAATGCCACTCATATGCCAAAGACTCCCCCAAATTTTCCTGCAGCCCGCCTCCCACTCTCCATTCCATCTCCCCACGGAGTAATAGTATATTTGCTCAGTTGTGCCTGATTCTTTGCAACCCCACAGACTGTAGCCTGCCAGGCTCCTCTGTCCATGGATTCTCCAGGCAAGAATACTGGAGTGGGTTGCCATGACCTCCTCCAGGGGACCTTCCCAATCCAGGGATGGAACCCAGGTATCCCGCATCACAGAAGGATTCTTTACTGTCTGAGCAACCAGGGAAGCCCATCTCCCCACTACATGTGGGTCTCAAACAAATGCATTCCACCGAGACTCCTGATACCCACCTCCCCCTACAGAACTCCCTCCATCTTCCGCAGCTCACTAAAAGCCCTCCACTGCCCTTGACACTCCTCTCCCTTTTTTTCACCCCACATCCAATCCCTCAGCAATTCCTTTGGCTCGGCCTCCTGAAGACTTCCAGAAGCCCACCTCCACCCCGCTCCAAGCCACCAGGCTCTCTCTCCTGGGCTCCTGCCATGACCTCCCTGTGGGTTTCCAGTTTCCATCTCGTCCCCTTCAGATGTTCGTAACCCCACAGCTAAAATGCCCTTCTTAGAACAATTCCAGGGGCTTCCCCAGTGGTGCTAGTGATAAAGAATCTGCCTGCCAATGCAGGAAATGTAGGAGACTCAGGTTTGATCCCTGGGTCAGGAAGATCCTCTGGAGGAGGAAATGGAAATCCACTCCAGTGTTCTTGCCTGGAAAATTCCATGGACAGAAGAGCCTGATGGGCTACAGTCCATGGAGTCCCAAAGAGTCAGACGCGACTGAGCACACACACACTCTCAACCCTCAGGGCCAGGGTTTGATCCCTCACTGGGGAGATAAGACCCTGAAAGCTGTGCAGTGTGGTCCCCAAAATTTCCATTATGGTTTATTGTAGAATATTAAATACAGTTTTCTGTGCTATACAGTAGGACTTTGTATAACTTTGCTGTACAGCAGACGTGAACACAACCGTAAATCAACTATGTGCTCAGACGCTCAGCTGTGTCTGACTCTTTGCAACCCATGGACTATAGATCACCAGGCTCTTCTGTCCATGGGATTCTCTCAACAAGAACACGTGGAATATGGTGCCATTTCCTCCTCCAGGGGATCTTCCCAACCCAAGGATTGAAACCGCATCTCTTATGTCTCCTGCATTAGCAGGCAGATTCTTTACCACTAGTGTCAACTGGGAAGCCTGTAAATCAACTATACTTCAATTAAAAAAAATATATCCTAAAGCAATTATTCTCCAATTAAAAGAAAATATTGGAACCTTGAAAAAGAAAAAAAAAAAAAATCCAGTTACTACCCAGTTCAAAACACTCCCAATGCCTTGAGAATAAAAGCCTAATGCCTTAGCATGTATGACACAGAGACTCTGCACCATCTGGCCTCCAGCTAACTCCCTCCACTTTCCCTGGTCACTCCAGCCTCTTCAGCATCCTTGAACCCATGAGGCATGTTCCCACCACAGGGCCTTTGCACTGGCTGTCCCCTCTACCTGGCCCACTCTTCCCTAAGATGCCCCAGCAGCAACTTCCCTCACTTCATCCAAGATTCTGTTCCAGTGCTACGTCTTCAGAATGAACTTCCAGGCCATTCTGTACCAAACAGCAACACTTCATTCCTCCGCCCACCCCCCATCCTTCCCAGCTTGACTCTTCCCCATGGTACTTCCCACCACAGGCCCGTATGTGATTATTTCATCAATTATTTGTTCAATCATCTCCAGCAGGACTAAAGTTCTGTATGCGCCCCAAGTCGAGTCTGTTTTGTTCACTATCCCCAGTGCCTATACCTGGCTGGCACACAGCAGGCGCTCCATAAATGCACCTCCTCCATAAACAGGTGGGTGGCTCTGCACTCTTTAAGGCCTGGGACACCAGACCATCCCCCCATTCCTTGGATATGGTTGAACAGCATCCCCCAGTCCCTCCCTTTCCAGCAGCTAGGGCTTGGTAACAAGGTGACTTTGGGCAGCTTCTGGAAGATTCCTAAGCACAAGCTCTGGCCCACATGGTTTACCCTGCCCTGGTTCAGACTCAGAGATGCAGACAAGACCCAGGCTGGACTCAGGGTTTCTACCCAGAAACAGGATTGTGTGAAATCTAGAAGGTAGAATCTAGAGTCAGGGCTTGGGAACTGTGAGGGCTGGCCTCTCTCTTGGTGATTAGGTTTTGAGAGGAGGAGAAAATCAGGACCCACTGAAATTATTGTGGCACATCCCTCAGGTGTGTGTGCTCAGTCCCTAAGTCGTGTCCGGCTCTTTGAGACCCCATGGACTATAGCCCACAAGGCTCTGCTGTCCATGAGGTTTTCCAGGCAAGAAAGAATACTGGAGTGGGTTGCCATTTCCTTCTCCAGGAGGGATGTGGCTCGGTGCCTTTTTGCTGTGACCTCCCATTCTTGGGACTCCGGAGACAATAAATGCGGCTGCCCTGTATGCCTGGCAGTTCAGACTCTAGGTTCTGAAGTCATTTCTATTGGCACAGCGTGGGACTTTGGGTGATGTGCTTTACCTAACTGGGCCTCTGTTTACCTTACTGTTAAATGGGTACAATGGTTATCTGCCACCTCAGAGTTCTGTTTGGAGGTGTCATATCAAGGGTCCAAGCTCTGAGCTCATGGTCATTTTGAAGGGTTCAGGGAGTCAAGATGAGGGGTTGGGGGGCAGCCCAAGTGGGCCACGATTGCCCCCACTCACTCGCAAAGAATGATGCCGTCCTTGAGGCCATCCATGAAGTTGTTGCCGATGCGGCGCCCCGTCACCCCCTCGATCCACTCTCGGAGCTCCTGCTCCCGGTGGTGGTCATACTTCTGGGCCAGCTGGGGGGTAGGGGGCAGAGAGAGAATGGTGAGGACACAGCGGGGAGTAGGGCTGGCTCCCTAGCCCAATCTGAGGCTCTCTAGTCCTGATCTCTTCCCCCATCTCTTCCCAACTAAGGCAATTCTGTCCCAGCGTCCAATGGGGGGGGGGGCGCTGAGGACCAGGGTTGAGGTGGCACCTGCCCAGGGGGCCATTCCAGGCATTCTGAGGTTTGGCACCAGAGAACATGGTCGAAGGGGTGGAGAGCGAGATACTCAGAGCTGAGTGGGGGACGGCGCCTGGCCTCTTAGTTCCCCCTCCGGACCAAACTTGGGGCTTAGCTTCCCCTGGCCCTGCCCCCTCCCTCTCCTGGATGCTTCAGGCAAGGGAGGAGGAGCCCAAAGGAGGTGCCTCATATGCCTCCTTGCTGGGGACTGGTCTGTCTCACATCCCTGTCTCAGTGTCTCTCCAGGTCCTCAGCGATGGGGCTCCCTCTTGGACAGGGGGCGAGAGTCTGTCTTTGTCTCACTCCGGGCCCCTTGCATGTCTGTATGTCTCTCTCTCTCCCCATGGCAGGATGTCCTCAGTCTCTCTCCCAGCTCTTTCCTTGGCCCTGTCATCCTGTCTCCATCTCTGCGTGTCTGGCTGGGGGTGGGGCTCATGGTTCGTCCATCTCCGCTTTCGTAGGTCTCTCTGTCTCTCCGACTCCAGGTTCCCTGCTTCTGATGGGGATTGGGGGTAGGGGTGGAGGACTCGGCCCTCTCTCCGCCTCTTCATCCCTGTCTCCGTCTTATCTCACTCCAGGCTCGCCCTCCCCCATCCGTCTCTCTCATGTCTCAGGCTTCCAGAATCTGTCTGCGTCTCTCCCTCCTCTCCCACTTTGCACCCTCTCCGTATTTCCAGAACCCTCTACCCCAGCCCAGACTGGCTCCCGGCCCCTGGGGGACCCGGCTGCCCCTTCTCCTGGGGGGAGGGGAGGAGGAGGGGCGGCCCCCTCACCTGGCCCCGGCCCTGCCGCCCCCCTCCCCACCAGCCCGGCTTTATAAAGCAAACCGGCCCTTATATAGCGCGGCCCCGCGGGCCGGGCTCCCAAGGCCGCCTTATATGGCGCGGCGGCTCCGCACGGCTCTGGGGCCGGCGATGGGGGAAGGGGGGGCGCGGCGCTGGGATCCGTCTCCCGCCCGAGCACTCGCCCCCCATCTGCCCCCCCCTCCTCCAGCCCCGAGAATCCCCCCGACCCGAGTTCCCAATCCCAGCTCCTCCCTTCCTGCGTGTGGAACAGGCAATCCGAGCCTCAGTGTTCCCTTCTGTTAAATGGGACAGGGATTTTTACCCTAGCAGCGCTCATGGAGCGTTCCAGTGGGCTGGGGACTTCAAATTTGCAGCCCTGGAGACGCTGACCGCATTTTGATATGGGGGAGGGAGCAGGTTCAAGGGCCCAATTCTTCACCTCCCTTATATAGGACCTGAGAGACTTGTCTTCCCTCTCTGAACCTCAGTTTACCCATCATTGCATGAAAGCCATGTGTCTTCTTGGCTCCAAAATCAGGAGGCCGCGCTGTGTCCCTAATGCCCACCCTCTGCCCCTCCCCAGCTGTCTCCCTATCCTTCACAGTTTCCCACACTTTGGGGCCTCACCTCCCAGGAACCCCAGCTCTGGAGCACACCCCCAAAGTCAGGCCAGGAGTGTGCAAAATCAAGTCTTTCCTCTGCTCCCCAGGAACAAAGAGGTTAACAGGGAACCCTGACAGGCAGGGTTTTCCCAGTGGACCCACCACCTCAGTTTACCTGTGAGCGCCTGCGTGCCCACGCCCCATTTACACCCCAACAGTATAGCTGAGGGCTTTGGGATGCTCAGGCCAAGGAGGTAGGCAGCCCCCTCCCCATATTGGTCCTTTTTATGTCTCAGGTTCCAAGTCACTTGGGACAGGCTAGAAGGGGGTCCAGGGAACCCCAAGAGCCAGGCCTCTGGCCTGGCAGGGCAAGTGGGCCAGGCTGGGGTGGGAGGCCCTCCAGCCCTACCTTGTTCTTGACCTCAGCCGACAGCCCATAGGCGGGGCCTCGGTTGAAGTGAGCGGAGGACATGCTGGTTGATGGTGGGTGGGCAGCGGTGGCAGCGCGCTGGGGCAGTCGCAGCAGCTGAAGCTCCGTCTGCACCCTCTTCCCTCCTCACACGTTTTTGAAGCTCTGGAGGCGGCCCGGGCCTCTTCCAAGCCCGTCCCATTGGCCGTAGGGACCTGCCAAGGGGCGGGGCGCCCCCCACCTCGGCCACCCCCCCTTCGTGATGTCAGGGCCTTGGTATTGGGAGCCGATTGTGTCATTGTTTCCACCTAGGGGGGCGGTCTGGGTTATTCTTTTTTTGTGGGGGGGTTTGCTTGGCCAGGGGCTTCCCTGGTGGCTCAGACAGTAAAGAATCTGCCTGAAATCCAGGATACCTAGGTTCGATCCCTGGGTCTGGAAGATCCCCTGAAGGAGGAAATGGCAACCCACTCTGATATTCTTACCTGGAGAGTTCCATGGACAGAGGAGCCTACACAGGCTACAGTCCATGGGGTCACAAAGAGTTGGACATGACTGAGTGACCTACACTTTTCACTTTCAGTTGCTTGGCCAGACAGAGACCAACCTTGCCCCACTCTCCCCTGTTTACCGGGCCTCCGTCTGGGTCTCTTAATTTCTATTTGTCTGTCTCTGAGACCATCACTCTTCGTTTCTTACCAGTCTTGAGGCAGGACTACCACCTGTGGTAGTTTCTGAGTGCCACCCTGGATTTAAGTCCAGACACCAGCAATCTATAAATGTAGGCCAGTCCTCTCAAAGCCCCTGTTGCCACATCTGGAAAATGGACTAATGATAGTGCTCAGGAGAGCGTTAAGAGGATCAGAAGAAATAATGCCTGGGAATTCCCTGACAGTCCAGTAAAAGACTCTGTGATTCCATTGCAGGTGGCACAGGTTCGGTGCCTGTTCAAGGAGATTTGCATGCCATGGGGTACGGCCCCCAAAAAAAAACACAGGAAGAAGAAGAAGAAATAATGCCTCTGACATGTCTAAAGCAGAGCTGGTACAGAAAGACTCAGGAAATAGCAGTATTTCTGCTGAGAATCTGGCACCCCACTTCTGTCCTCTCCAGCCCCTCATAAGGATCTGGGGGAGCAGAGATCCTGGCTCCTACCCTACTCATCTACATGTGGGCCGTCTGAACCACGAAGTGGCTGTGTAATGGGTTCCAGGCCATGGGCACCCCCACATATCCCCATTCCAGCCAGGCTGACCTGGAATGAACACCTGTCAGCAGCCTTGCCTGGCCAGGTCTCACCCCTGGACCACAAGGGTGGATGACATGCCCACATCATGCCATGTAGGTTTAGGCCATGTTCCAACTGTGGTGCTGGAAAAGACTCTTGAGAGGCCTATGGACTGCGAGGAGATCAAACCAGTCAATCCTAAAAGAAATCAACCCTGAATATTCATTAGAAGGACTGATGCTGAAGCTGGAGCCCCAATACTTTGGCCACCTGATGCGAAGAGCTAACTCATTGGAAAAGACACCGATGCTGGGAAAGATTGAGGGCAGGAGGAGAAGGAGACAACAGAGGATGAGATGGTTGGATGGCATCACCGACTCAATGGACATGAATTTGAGCAAATTCTGGGAGATAGTGGAGGACAGAAGAGCATGGTGTGCTGCAGCCCATGAGGTTGCAGAGAGTGTGATATGACTGAGTGACTGAACAACATCATCACCAACAAAAGTGACACTTGAATAAAATGCCAGCAAACTGTGATGTATCACACACATGATATGTTAAGGAGATGCAATTTGCTGGCTACATGCTAAGGGCACAGTCATGATGTACTAATAGGAAAACAGCCCTTATGTCAGACCCTGGCCCAAGTGCTGCACGTGTCATACCTCACGACACCCTCAGATGTGGATGTTGCTATTATTATATGCACTATTCACATGGGGAAACAGGCATGGGGTGTGGACTTCCTTTCGAGTATCACAGCTCACTAGTGGCAGAGCAGAGTTTGAACCAGGGCCTCTGCCCCTAATACTATGAGGCTAAGGCAGGGCTTCTCAATTTTGGTACTGTTGACATCCAGACTGGATAATTCACAGTGAGGGGAGGGGGGCGGGGGCAGGGCACTGGGCATTGTAGAACTTCCAAAGTCTTTTTTTCTTTCGGCTGCACTGCGGGGCATGTGGGATCTTATTTCCCCACCAGGGATCGAACCCGTGCCCCCTGCAGTGGAAGCACAGAGTCTTAACCACCGGACCACCAGGGAAGTCTCCTTGGGCCCCCCCCCCCCCCCCAAACAGAAATGTCTCCAGAGGTTGCCAAGGGTCTCTGGGAACAGTATGGGGGTGGCAGGGGGTGGCGGAAGATCGCTCTCATTTGAGACCCCCGGAGCTAAGGCAACTAAGGACAAGTTGATGGAGTATAATGATATGTTGAAGATAATGCTATAATACATAAAATGTAGCTAACAATTAGCTCCTACTAAGTACTGAGTGCTTTGGATCTGTTAACTCATTCCTCACAGAAGCCGTATGATGTGGGGTCTAAACGATGCACAGAGAGGTGAAGCCGACTGCCCTCAGTCACACAGCACGAGGTTGGTGGAACAAGGATTCCCGCGCGCGGATTCGGAGACTCTGCCCAAGCTGAGCGGCCCTCGGCGGGTCACCGGTCGCTACTGCGCATGCGAAGACCTCGGCCGAGCATGGGGCCGGCGCCCCCTGGCGGATCAGGAGGGTGGGGTCGGGGCCTGGCGGCATCCGGGCAGCGATGACGCCACGCGCTGACTCACTCGGCCCCGCCCCCAGCCCGCGGCCGCTTGGCCATTTATAGAATCCGCTCTGGCTCTGAAGTCACGGCCCAGGCACGACGGGGGCGGGGTGGGGGAGCACTTGGCAGCCCCCCAGGCGGGGCAGCCCGGGGTCTCCCTAGGGGCATTCCGTTTTGGGTCCATTTGTCCCTCCAGTTGTAGGTCGGTGTCTTTGGCTCTTGCTGTGTCTTTTGGTCATTCTGTATCCGTTTCTCTGCGTCCGCCTAGCCTTTTTCTGTCACAGCCTTTGTCTCTGCGTCTCTATGAATTTGCCTGTCTCACTGTCTCTTTCTCTCTGTCCCCATGTCTCCTCTATCATCTCTCCGTCTTTGTGTCTCTGTTTCTGTTTCACGCCTCTCGGTCACCGTTTTTCCTCTGTGTCCCTGCCTCTGTCTGATGGATGGGGCTAGAGGCGGAGAGAGGGGCCTGAACCCCATCCCGAGGCCCCAGTCCTAGAGGATTCCCTTATCACTGGCCGCTCGGCGTGCAGCCCCCCTACTCAGCTCCCAGGTGGCGCTTCCCAGGCCAGCAGCCCCTCTGTGCCTCAGTTTTCCACCTAAATGAGAAGGATGGGTTTTGTAAGTCATAGTTGTCAGAAGAGTCCCAGAACAGTTATGAAAGAAAAGTTCTGTCTTTCCTTAATCTTAGGAGATTCTGGAAACTTTCTGTCAGAACTGTCTCACACACACACACCCTTCTGTTCCTCTCTCCAGGAGACTCAGCCCTTTCTCCCTACACTTGCCTATCTTGGCAGCCCTGGGTCTGCCAGCCTACCCCACACCTACTTTCCCCTCCTCAGATGGCTTCTGTTTCTGGAGGGCTCACTCCATGCCAGGTACCTTTCCAGGCACAACCTCATTTAAGAGATTTAATCTCTTAAGTGAGATTTAAGATTGAAATTTCATTAAATGTAATTTCCACACTCTTGGGGTGGAAAGTCTTAGACTCTTTTTTTTTTTTTTTTGTCACAGCATGTGGGATCTTAGTTCCCTAACCAGGAATCAGATCTGAACCCCTTGCATTGGAAACACAGAGTCTTAACCACTGGACCTCCAGGCAAGTCCCTTAGACTCTTTTTATAGATAAAGAAACCCAAGATTCAGAGAAACCAGGTCACTCTCCCAGAGTCACACTGCTCCTGCTGCTTCCAGATCCTTCCACGCATATTTCTTAGGTGCCCAAGCATGCTCTCACCTTTGTAGTCCCTTCCACCTGGACCCATTTACACAAGATGCCTGTGTGCCCTCTCCCTCATTTCCTCTGCTCAGGTGTCCCCTCTTCAGAGAGGCCCTCCCTGACCACCTGCTCTAAAATAATAGCATCGCCCACCCACAGGCTGAGTGCTGTTCTGTTAAGGGTTTGCACCCGGCAGTGGGTATGTCCGCCTCCATAAAACCTTCCATTTGAATAAGTGATTTAAAAAAGCCCCCCACCCCACCCCCTGCCCAGCCTTCCCTGATGGTACAGTGTAGAATCTCCCTGCCAATGCAGGGGACACGGGTTCGATCCCTGGTCAGGGAACTGAGATCCCACATGCCCAAGATGCAGCTAAGCCCGAGGGCCACAGCTATGGAAGCCCACAGGCCCTAGAGAGGCCACCGCAATAAGAAACCTGCATGCTGCAACTAGAGAGTAGCCCCTGCTCATCACAACTAGAGAAAAGCCTGAGGAGCTACGAAGACCCAGCACAGCTAAAAAAAATTTAAAAAGAAGCTCCCCCACCCCTGCTCTTTATCTCCATTTCTTACTTCTTGCTTATTACTTGCTTATTACCTCTCATTCTGCAAGCACAGAAACTCCACAAAGGCAGAGCTTTGCTTGTTTTGTTCACTGTTTTATCCCTAATACCCAGGAGAGGGTTTGCACACAGCAAACAATGCTGAGTAAATGGAATTAAAATCAGTGAGCCAGGACTCGAACCCCCATGAATTTGAAATGTTGGTGCGTAACCGTTCACAAAGGAAGAGCATAATTGCCCAGATCCTCTTGGACTGAGGACAGTTGAGATGGGGTCCCATTTTCATTTTCATTCCAGCTCTTCCCAAAAGACCAGTTGGAGGGTGAAGAGAGGATTGGGGCACAGGCTGGGGTTATCCCAGGCCTGTCTACAGTTGCCAACTCCCTTGTCCAGCCTTGAGCTTTGCAAGAAGATGTTTTGTAGGAAAAGCATCTGGTTGAACAAGAGAGCTTTTCTTTTCTTTTCTTTTCTTTTTTAGTATTTAGTTATTTAATTAGTTGTGGCATGCTTGATATCCTTGAGGCACGCATGATCTTTTAGTTGCTATGTGCAGGATCTAGTTCCCTGATCAGAAATGGAACCTGAGCCCCCTGCATTAGGAGCACAGAGTATTAGCCACTGGACCACCAACGAAGTCCCTATGGACTGTAGCCCACCAGGCTCCTCTGTCCATGGGATTCCCCAGGCAAGAGTACTCAAGTGGGTTGCATTTCCTTCTCCAGGGGATCTTCCCCACCCAGAGACCGAAACTGTGACTCTTACATCTCCTGCACTGGCAGGTGGGTTCTTTACCACTAGCGCCACCTGGGAAGCCAGGGAGTCCCTAAGAGACCTTTTTTAAAGAGTGGGCCAGATTGGCAAAAATCATAACACCTGACAACACACGATGCTGGGAGACTTAGGGAACATCATTGATAGGTGTGGCAGTTTGTCCATAGCTTTCAGAATGATAAGTGTCCTTACCTTTTCTGGTGACTGCTTTTACATGTCAGGTCAATTGGGCCAAGGGGTGCCCAGATACATGGTCAAATGTTATTCTGGGTGTGCCTATGAGGGTGTTTTTGGATGAGATTAATATTTGAATTTGCAGACTGAGTAAAACAGAGTGCCCTCCTCAGTATGGATGAACTTCATCCGATCAGTTGGAAGCTTGAATAGAACAAAACGTCTGACCTCCCCACCCCCTCCGTTCAGTAAGAAGAAACTCTTCCTGCCCAACTGCCTTGAACTGGGACATGGTTCTTTTCCTGCCTTTGGACTGAAACATCAGCTTTTCTTGGGTCTTAAGGCTGCTTGCCAGTTCTCAGACTGGAACTTATACTGTTGGCTCTCCAGGTCCTCAGACTTTTGTTCTTGGACTTGAACTGCATCACCTATTCTCCTGAGTCTCCAGCTTACCAACTGCAGATCTTTAGTCTATAGCCACATAATAAATCTGTCTCTCTTCCTCTCTCTCTCTCATATATTCACATTGGGTTGACCAAGATGTTCATTTGGATTTCTCGTATGAACTTTTTGGCCAACCCAATATATACACATATACATTTTTTTCTATTGGTTCTGCTTTTCTGGAAAGCCCTGACTATCTAATATATTTTCTGAGCCACCAAATCTCTTTTTTAGAATATTCTTACGACGAATATGTGTAGGTGTGAAGTGATTTTTTTGCAGGGGCCTTTTAAAAACAAGTCACATTGTAGATCTATCAACAGGGAACAGGTGAGAGTCAAAGATGATGGCAGAATATGAGCACTTTGTTTCAATAAAAGAAAAGCACTATGGTGCTGTGGTTAAGAGTAGGGGGCTCTGGATCCATATTCCATGGGTTTGGGACATGCCCTGGTGGTTACTGGCTCTGTGACCTAGGACAGGAGTCTTAACCTCTCTGTGCCTCAGTGTCCTCCTCTGGAAAATGGGTATATTAACAGTGCCTGCTTCAGTAGGCCTGTTTGTTTTTAACTTTTGTTGTTGTTGTTTTCTGTTTGTTTGTTTCACCGCACTGTAAGACATGTGGAACTTCTCCACCAGGGATCAAACCTGTGCCCCCTGCAGTGGAAGCCCTGTTTTTAACTTTTTATTTGGAGATAATTTGGGGCTTACAGAAAAGTTGCAAAAAATAGCACAGAGAGTTCCCAAATACCCTTCACCCTGCTGCCCCCGCTGTTAACATCTTACATAACCACAGTACATTTATCAAAACTAAGAAACTAACCTTGGCACAATACTATTAATAAACTACAGACTTGGTGTGGATTTCTCCAGTTTTTTTTAACTCATGTTCTTCTTCTGTTTCAGAACCCAATCCAGGGTCCCTCATTGCATTTAGTTGTCATATCTTCTTAGACTCCTTTGCCTGTGATAGTCCCTCAGTCTTTCCTGAACTTGACACTTTTGAAGAGTACCGGTCAGTAATTTTATAGCCTGTCTCTCAGTTTGGTTTTTCTTGATTAGACTGGAGATTTTGAATTACTGAAAAGGATACCAGAAAAGTGATGTTCCCTTCCCATACCAAGGGCTGATGATGTCACTATGACTCATTGCTGGTGATGTTAATGTTGGTCCCTTGGTTAAAGTGATGCCTGCCAGGATCCTCCACTTCGAAGCTGCTATTTTCTTCCAGTTATTTTGAGAACTGCATGTTTAAGGGTCTACATAAGGGCTTCACACATATTGTGCTCTGTGTTTTTAAAAAATAACAAAATATATGCATAAATGCCTGTGTTTGAATCAACTACTTCTGGAAGGATAAATAAGGAGAGCCGCATCTGCCTCAGGAGGAAGAGAAATACTGAGGGCAGTTAAGGCTGTGACCACATTGGTGACTCCACCACCGCCGGCCCACTCGAGCCTTTTTCACCCACAGCCCAGCTGAGCAGAGCGAACGCCACCTACTCAGGGCTTGGTATGCCCAGCAGAGGGCAGTAGTACGCCCAGCGGCTGTCCACGTGGCTGTCAACGTGCTGGGGTGGGGGTGCACAAGCCCTCCTGGACCGGCAGTTGATTGGCTGCAGCCCCTCTTAGGTTGGCCAATCACAGGAATCTTGGCAAGACAGATGTTCCGCGGCTGCGCAGAGTCGCTGAGGCATCCTATGGATGGCTGCATCTTTCTGTCCCCCTGTCTGCGCCCTGCTTCATGAAGGCCAAGGGCTTGCAAAAGTGGCTTTATGGGAGCGGAGAACTGTCCTCTCCGGGAGCCTCTGCTACTGCCAACCCCCCTTATTTTTTGCTAATCTATTTGGGTTATTAACAGCCTAAAACCAGGACTTTCTGGGGGCAGCCCAGGAGCCTCTCACACCACGCTGACCTCCTCATATTCCCCTGTTCATTCCAGCCAGTCACAAAGGGCCTTTGCAGTTGCCCCTTGTACTCAGTGTGTGTGTGTGTGTGTACATGACCACGCGTGCTCAACCTCATAGACTGTAGCCCGCCAGACTCTTCTGCCCATGGGATTTCCCCAGCAAGAATACTGAAGTGGATTGCCATTTCCTCCTCCAGGAGATCTTCCCGACCCAGAGATAGAACTCGTATCTCATATGTAGGCAGGCAGATTCTTTACCACT